>BTRK01000003.1:19619291-20914798 GCA_036245805.1 Pristionchus mayeri | reverse complement strand
GTGAATGTTCCATAAAGTTCGAAAATGTTCCAAAGCTTCTAGAATGTTCCATAAAGTTCGAAAATGTTCTAAAGCTTCTAGAATGTTCCATAAAGTTCGAAAATGTTCCAAAGCATCCAGAATGTTCCAGAAAGTTTGAAAATGTTCCAAAGCTTCTAGAATGTTCCATATAGTTCGAAAATGTTCCAAAGCTTCTAGAATGTTCCATAAAGTTCGAAAATGTTCTAAAGCTTCTAGAATGTTCCAGAAAGTTCGAAAATGTTCTAAAGCTTCTAGAATGTTCCATAAAGTTCGAAAATGTTCCAAAGCTTTTAGAATGTTCCATAAAGTTCGAAAATGTTCCAAAGCTTCTAGAATGTTCCAAAAAGTTCGAAAATGTTCTAAAGCTTCTAGAATGTTCATAAAGTTCGAAAATGTTCTAAAGCTTCTAGAATGTTCCAGAAAGTTCGAAAATGTTCCAAAGCTTCTAGAATGTTCCATAAAGTTCGAAAATGTTCCAAAGCTTCTAGAATGTTCCATAAAGTGAAAATGTTCCAAAGCTTCTAGAATGTTCCAAAGCTTTTAGAATGTTCCATAAAGTTCGAAAATGTTCCAAAGCTTCTAGAATGTTCCAAAAAGTTCGAAAATGTTCTAAAGCTTCTAGAATGTTCCATAAAGTTCGAAAATGTTCTAAAGCTTCTAGAATGTTCCAGAAAGTTCGAAAATGTTCCAAAGCTTCTAGAATGTTCCATAAAGTTCGAAAATGTTCCAAAGCTTCTAGAATGTTCCATAAAGTGAAAATGTTCCAAAGCTTCTAGAATGTTCCAAAGCTTTTAGAATGTTCCATAAAGTTCGAAAATGTTCCAAAGCTTCTAGAATGTTCCAAAAAGTTCGAAAATGTTCTAAAGCTTCTAGAATGTTCCATAAAGTTCGAAAATGTTCTAAAGCTTCTAGAATGTTCCATAAAGATCGAAAATGTTCCAAAGCTTCTAGAATGTTCCATAAAGTTCGAAAATGTTCTAAAGCTTCTAGAATGTTCCCGAAAGTTTGAAAATGTTCCAAAGCTTCTAGAATGTTCCATAAAGTGAAAATGTTCCAAAGCTTCTAGAATGTTCCATAAAGTTCGAAAATGTTCTAAAGCTTCTAGAATGTTCCAGAAAGTTCGAAAATGTTCTAAAGCTTCTAGAATGTTCCATAAAGTTCGAAAATGTTCCAAAGCTTCTAGAATGTTCCATAAAGTTCGAAAATGTTCTAAAGCTTCTAGAATGTTCCAGAAAGTTCGAAAATGTTCCAAAGCTTCTAGAATGTTCCATAAAGTTCGAAAATGTTCCAAAGCTTCTAGAATGTTCCATAAAGTGAAAATGTTCCAAAGCTTCTAGAATGTTCCAAAGCTTTTAGAATGTTCCATAAAGTTCGAAAATGTTCCAAAGCTTCTAGAATGTTCCAAAAAGTTCGAAAATGTTCTAAAGCTTCTAGAATGTTCCATAAAGTTCGAAAATGTTCTAAAGCTTCTAGAATGTTCCAGAAAGTTCGAAAATGTTCCAAAGCTTCTAGAATGTTCCATAAAGTTCGAAAATGTTCCAAAGCTTCTAGAATGTTCCATAAAGTGAAAATGTTCCAAAGCTTCTAGAATGTTCCAAAGCTTTTAGAATGTTCCATAAAGTTCGAAATGTTCCAAAGCTTCTAGAATGTTCCAAAAAGTTCGAAAATGTTCTAAAGCTTCTAGAATGTTCCATAAAGTTCGAAAATGTTCTAAAGCTTCTAGAATGTTCCAGAAAGTTCGAAAATGTTCCAAAGCTTCTAGAATGTTCCATAAAGATCGAAAATGTTCCAAAGCTTCTAGAATGTTCCATAAAGTTCGAAAATGTTCTAAAGCTTCTAGAATGTTCCCGAAAGTTTGAAAATGTTCCAAAGCTTCTAGAATGTTCCATAAAGTGAAAATGTTCCAAAGCTTCTAGAATGTTCCATAAAGTTCGAAAATGTTCTAAAGCTTCTAGAATGTTCCAGAAAGTTCGAAAATGTTCTAAAGCTTCTAGAATGTTCCATAAAGTTCGAAAATGTTCCAAAGCTTCTAGAATGTTCCATAAAGTTCGAAAATGTTCTAAAGCTTCTAGAATGTTCCAGAAAGTTCGAAAATGTTCCAAAGCTTCTAGAATGTTCCATAAAGTTCGAAAATGTTCCAAAGCTTCTAGAATGTTCCATAAAGTGAAAATGTTCCAAAGCTTCTAGAATGTTCCAAAGCTTTTAGAATGTTCCATAAAGTTCGAAAATGTTCCAAAGCTTCTAGAATGTTCCAGAAAGTTCGAAAATGTTCCAAAGCTTCTAGAATGTTCCATAAAGATCGAAAATGTTCCAAAGCTTCTAGAATGTTCCATAAAGTTCGAAAATGTTCTAAAGCTTCTAGAATGTTCCCGAAAGTTTGAAAATGTTCCAAAGCTTCTAGAATGTTCCATAAAGTGAAAATGTTCCAAAGCTTCTAGAATGTTCCATAAAGTTCGAAAATGTTCTAAAGCTTCTAGAATGTTCCAGAAAGTTCGAAAATGTTCTAAAGCTTCTAGAATGTTCCATAAAGTTCGAAAATGTTCCAAAGCTTCTAGAATGTTCCAGAAAGTTCGAAAATGTTCTAAAGCTTCTAGAATGTTCCAGAAAGTTTGAAAATGTTCTAAAGCTTCTAGAATGTTCCATAAAGTTCGAAAATGTTCCAAAGCTTCTAGAATGTTCCAGAAAGTTCGAAAATGTTCTAAAGCTTCTAGAATGTTCCATAAAGTTCGAAAATGTTCCAAAGCTTCTAGAATGTTCCATAAAGTTCGAAAATGTTCCAAAGCTTCTAGAATGTTCCATAAAGTTCGAAAATGTTCTAAAGCTTCTAGAATGTTCCATAAAGTTCGAAAATGTTCTAAAGCTTCTAGAATGTTCCAGAAAGTTCGAAAATGTTCTAAAGCTTTTAGAATGTTCCAGAAAGTTCGAAAATGTTCCAAAGCTTCTAGAATGTTCCATAAAGTTCGAAAATGTTCCAAAGCTTCTAGAATGTTCCATAAAGTTCGAAAATGTTCTAAAGCTTCTAGAATGTTCCATAAAGTGAAAATGTTCCAAAGCTTCTAGAATGTTCCAAAGCTTTTAGAATGTTCCATAAAGTTCGAAAATGTTCCAAAGCTTCTAGAATGTTCCAAAAAGTTCGAAAATGTTCTAAAGCTTCTAGAATGTTCCATAAAGTTCGAAAATGTTCTAAAGCTTCTAGAATGTTCCATAAAGTTCGAAAATGTTCCAAAGCTTCTAGAATGTTCCAGAAAGTTCGAAAATGTTCCAAAGCTTCTAGAATGTTCCATAAAGTTCGAAAATGTTCTAAAGCTTCTAGAATGTTCCAGAAAGTTTGAAAATGTTCTAAAGCTTCTAGAATGTTCCATAAAGTTCGAAAATGTTCCAAAGCTTCTAGAATGTTCCAGAAAGTTCGAAAATGTTCTAAAGCTTCTAGAATGTTCCATAAAGTTCGAAAATGTTCCAAAGCTTCTAGAATGTTCCATAAAGTTCGAAAATGTTCCAAAGCTTCTAGAATGTTCCATAAAGTTCGAAAATGTTCTAAAGCTTCTAGAATGTTCCATAAAGTTCGAAAATGTTCTAAAGCTTCTAGAATGTTCCAGAAAGTTCGAAAATGTTCTAAAGCTTTTAGAATGTTCCAGAAAGTTCGAAAATGTTCCAAAGCTTCTAGAATGTTCCATAAAGTTCGAAAATGTTCCAAAGCTTCTAGAATGTTCCATAAAGTTCGAAATGTTCTAAAGCTTCTAGAATGTTCCATAAAGTGAAAATGTTCCAAAGCTTCTAGAATGTTCCAAAGCTTTTAGAATGTTCCATAAAGTTCGAAAATGTTCCAAAGCTTCTAGAATGTTCCAAAAAGTTCGAAAATGTTCTAAAGCTTCTAGAATGTTCCATAAAGTTCGAAAATGTTCTAAAGCTTCTAGAATGTTCCAGAAAGTTCGAAAATGTTCCAAAGCTTCTAGAATGTTCCATAAAGTTCGAAAATGTTCCAAAGCTTCTAGAATGTTCCATAAAGTGAAAATGTTCCAAAGCTTCTAGAATGTTCCATAAAGTTCGAAAATGTTCTAAAGCTTCTAGAATGTTCCCGAAAGTTTGAAAATGTTCCAAAGCTTCTAGAATGTTCCAGAAAGTTCGAAATGTTCCAAAGCTTCTAGAATGTTCCATAAAGTTCGAAAATGTTCCAAAGCTTCTAGAATGTTCCATAAAGTTCGAAAATGTTCCAAAGCATCCAGAATGTTCCAGAAAGTTCGAAAATGTTCCAAAGCTTCTAGAATGTTCCATAAAGTTCGAAAATGTTCTAAAGCTTCTAGAATGTTCCAGAAAGTTTGAAAATGTTCTAAAGCTTCTAGAATGTTCCATAAAGTTCGAAAATGTTCAAAGCTTCTAGAATGTTCCATAAAGTTCGAAAATGTTCCAAAGCTTCTAGAATGTTCCATAAAGTTCGAAAATGTTCTAAAGCTTCTAGAATGTTCCATAAAGTTCGAAAATGTTTTAAAGCTTCTAGAATGTTCCAGAAAGTTCGAAAATGTTCCAAAGCTTCTAGAATGTTCCATAAAGTTCGAAAATGTTCCAAAGCTTCTAGAATGTTCCATAAAGTTCGAAAATGTTCCAAAGCATCCAGAATGTTCCATAAAGTTCGAAAATGTTCTAAAGCTTCTAGAATGTTCCATAAAGTTCGAAAATATTCTAAAGCTTCTAGAATGTTCCAGAAAGTTCGAAATGTTCCAAAGCTTCTAGAATGTTCCATAAAGTTCGAAAATGTTCCAAAGCTTCTAGAATGTTCCATAAAGTTCGAAAATGTTCTAAAGCTTCTAGAATGTTCCCGAAAGTTTGAAAATGTTCCAAAGCTTCTAGAATGTTCCATAAAGTGAAAATGTTCCAAAGCTTCTAGAATGTTCCATAAAGTTCGAAAATGTTCTAAAGCTTCTAGAATGTTCCAGAAAGTTCGAAAATGTTCTAAAGCTTCTAGAATGTTCCATAAAGTTCAAAAATGTTCCAAAGCTTCTAGAATGTTCCAGAAAGTTCGAAAATGTTCCAAAGCTTCTAGAATGTTCCATAAAGTTCGAAAATGTTCCAAAGCTTCTAGAATGTTCCATAAAGTTCGAAAATGTTCCAAAGCATCCAGAATGTTCCATAAAGTTCGAAAATGTTCTAAAGCTTCTAGAATGTTCCATAAAGTTCGAAAATGTTCTAAAGCTTCTAGAATGTTCCATAAAGTTCGAAAATGTTCTAAGCTTCTAGAATGTTCCAGAAAGTTCGAAATGTTCCAAAGCTTCTAGAATGTTCCATAAAGTTCGAAAATGTTCCAAAGCTTCTAGAATGTTCCAGAAAGTTCGAAAATGTTCTAAAGCTTCTAGAATGTTCCATAAAGTTCGAAAATGTTCCAAAGCTTCTAGAATGTTCCAGAAAGTTCGAAAATGTTCCAAAGCTTCTAGAATGTTCCATAAAGTTTGAAAATGTTCTAAAGCTTCTAGAATGTTCCATAAAGTTCGAAAATGTTCCAAAGCTTCTAGAATGTTCCAGAAAGTTCGAAAATGTTCTAAAGCTTCTAGAATGTTCCATAAAGTTCGAAAATGTTCCAAAGCTTCTAGAATGTTCCATAAAGTTCGAAAATGTTCCAAAGCTTCTAGAATGTTCCATAAAGTTCGAAAATGTTCTAAAGCTTCTAGAATGTTCCATAAAGTTCGAAAATGTTCTAAAGCTTCTAGAATGTTCCAGAAAGTTCGAAAATGTTCTAAAGCTTCTAGAATGTTCCATAAAGTTCGAAAATGTTCCAAAGCTTTTAGAATGTTCCATAAAGTTCGAAAATGTTCCAAAGCTTCTAGAATGTTCCAAAAAGGTCGAAAATGTTCTAAAGCTTCTAGAATGTTCCATAAAGTTCGAAAATGTTCTAAAGCTTCTAGAATGTTCCAGAAAGTTCGAAAATGTTCCAAAGCTTCTAGAATGTTCCATAAAGTTCGAAAATGTTCCAAAGCTTCTAGAATGTTCCATAAAGTGAAAATGTTCCAAAGCTTCTAGAATGTTCCAAAGCTTTTAGAATGTTCCATAAAGTTCGAAAATGTTCCAAAGCTTCTAGAATGTTCCAAAAAGTTCGAAAATGTTCCAAAGCATCCAGAATGTTCCATAAAGTTCGAAAATGTTCTAAAGCTTCTAGAATGTTCCAGAAAGTTCGAAAATGTTCCAAAGCATCCAGAATGTTCCATAAAGTTCGAAAATGTTCTAAAGCTTCTAGAATGTTCCATAAAGTTCGAAAATGTTCTAAAGCTTCTAGAATGTTCCATAAAGTTCGAAAATGTTCTAAAGCTTCTAGAATGTTCCATAAAGTTCGAAAATGTTCTAAAGCTTCTAGAATGTTCCAGAAAGTTCGAAAATGTTCCAAAGCTTCTAGAATGTTCCATAAAGTTCGAAAATGTTCCAAAGCTTCTAGAATGTTCCAGAAAGTTCGAAAATGTTCTAAAGCTTCTAGAATGTTCCATAAAGTTCGAAAATGTTCCAAAGCTTCTAGAATGTTCCAGAAAGTTCGAAAATGTTCCAAAGCTTCTAGAATGTTCCATAAAGTTTGAAAATGTTCTAAAGCTTCTAGAATGTTCCATAAAGTTCGAAAATGTTCCAAAGCTTCTAGAATGTTCCAGAAAGTTCGAAAATGTTCTAAAGCTTCTAGAATGTTCCATAAAGTTCGAAAATGTTCCAAAGCTTCTAGAATGTTCCATAAAGTTCGAAAATGTTCCAAAGCTTCTAGAATGTTCCATAAAGTTCGAAAATGTTCTAAAGCTTCTAGAATGTTCCATAAAGTTCGAAAATGTTCTAAAGCTTCTAGAATGTTCCAGAAAGTTCGAAAATGTTCTAAAGCTTCTAGAATGTTCCATAAAGTTCGAAAATGTTCCAAAGCTTTTAGAATGTTCCATAAAGTTCGAAAATGTTCCAAAGCTTCTAGAATGTTCCAAAAAGGTCGAAAATGTTCTAAAGCTTCTAGAATGTTCCATAAAGTTCGAAAATGTTCTAAAGCTTCTAGAATGTTCCAGAAAGTTCGAAAATGTTCCAAAGCTTCTAGAATGTTCCATAAAGTTCGAAAATGTTCCAAAGCTTCTAGAATGTTCCATAAAGTGAAAATGTTCCAAAGCTTCTAGAATGTTCCAAAGCTTTTAGAATGTTCCATAAAGTTCGAAAATGTTCCAAAGCTTCTAGAATGTTCCAAAAAGTTCGAAAATGTTCTAAAGCTTCTAGAATGTTCCATAAAGTTCGAAAATGTTCTAAAGCTTCTAGAATGTTCCAGAAAGTTCGAAAATGTTCCAAAGCTTCTAGAATGTTCCATAAAGTTCGAAAATGTTCCAAAGCTTCTAGAATGTTCCATAAAGTGAAAATGTTCCAAAGCTTCTAGAATGTTCCATAAAGTTCGAAAATGTTCTAAAGCTTCTAGAATGTTCCCGAAAGTTTGAAAATGTTCCAAAGCTTCTAGAATGTTCCAGAAAGTTCGAAAATGTTCCAAAGCTTCTAGAATGTTCCATAAAGTTCGAAAATGTTCCAAAGCTTCTAGAATGTTCCATAAAGTTCGAAAATGTTCCAAAGCATCCAGAATGTTCCAGAAAGTTCGAAAATGTTCCAAAGCTTCTAGAATGTTCCATAAAGTTCGAAAATGTTCTAAAGCTTCTAGAATGTTCCAGAAAGTTTGAAAATGTTCTAAAGCTTCTAGAATGTTCCATAAAGTTCGAAAATGTTCCAAAGCTTCTAGAATGTTCCATAAAGTTCGAAAATGTTCCAAAGCTTCTAGAATGTTCCATAAAGTTCGAAAATGTTCTAAAGCTTCTAGAATGTTCCATAAAGTTCGAAAATGTTTTAAAGCTTCTAGAATGTTCCAGAAAGTTCGAAAATGTTCCAAAGCTTCTAGAATGTTCCATAAAGTTCGAAAATGTTCCAAAGCTTTTAGAATGTTCCATAAAGTTCGAAAATGTTCCAAAGCTTCTAGAATGTTCCATAAAGTTCGAAAATGTTCCAAAGCTTCTAGAATGTTCCATAAAGTTCGAAAATGTTCTAAAGCTTCTAGAATGTTCCATAAAGTTCGAAAATGTTCTAAAGCTTCTAGAATGTTCCAGAAAGTTCGAAAATGTTCTAAAGCTTCTAGAATGTTCCATAAAGTTCGAAAATGTTCCAAAGCTTTTAGAATGTTCCATAAAGTTCGAAAATGTTCCAAAGCTTCTAGAATGTTCCAAAAAGTTCGAAAATGTTCTAAAGCTTCTAGAATGTTCCATAAAGTTCGAAAATGTTCTAAAGCTTCTAGAATGTTCCAGAAAGTTCGAAAATGTTCCAAAGCTTCTAGAATGTTCCATAAAGTTCGAAAATGTTCTAAAGCTTCTAGAATGTTCCATAAAGTTCGAAAATGTTCTAAAGCTTCTAGAATGTTCCATAAAGTTCGAAAATGTTCCAAAGCTTCTAGAATGTTCCATAAAGTGAAAATGTTCCAAAGCTTCTAGAATGTTCCATAAAGTTCGAAAATGTTCTAAAGCTTCTAGAATGTTCCCGAAAGTTTGAAAATGTTCCAAAGCTTCTAGAATGTTCCAGAAAGTTCGAAAATGTTCTAAAGCTTCTAGAATGTTCCAGAAACTTCGAAAATGTTCCAAAGCTTCTAGAATGTTCCATAAAGTTCGAAAATGTTCCAAAGCATCCAGAATGTTCCAGAAAGTTTGAAAATGTTCCAAAGCTTCTAGAATGTTCCATAAAGTTCGAAAATGTTCTAAAGCTTCTAGAATGTTCCAGAAACTTCGAAAATGTTCCAAAGCTTCTAGAATGTTCCATAAAGTTCGAAAATGTTCCAAAGCATCCAGAATGTTCCAGAAAGTTTGAAAATGTTCCAAAGCTTCTAGAATGTTCCATAAAGTTCGAAAATGTTCTAAAGCTTCTAGAATGTTCCATAAAGTTCGAAAATGTTCTAAAGCTTCTAGAATGTTCCAGAAAGTTCGAAAATGTTCCAAAGCTTCTAGAATGTTCCATAAAGTTCGAAAATGTTCCAAAGCTTCTAGAATGTTCCATAAAGTGAAAATGTTCCAAAGCTTCTAGAATGTTCCATAAAGTTCGAAAATGTTCTAAAGCTTCTAGAATGTTCCCGAAAGTTTGAAAATGTTCCAAAGCTTCTAGAATGTTCCAGAAAGTTCGAAAATGTTCTAAAGCTTCTAGAATGTTCCAGAAACTTCGAAAATGTTCCAAAGCTTCTAGAATGTTCCATAAAGTTCGAAAATGTTCCAAAGCATCCAGAATGTTCCAGAAAGTTTGAAAATGTTCCAAAGCTTCTAGAATGTTCCATAAAGTTCGAAAATGTTCTAAAGCTTCTAGAATGTTCCAGAAACTTCGAAAATGTTCCAAAGCTTCTAGAATGTTCCATAAAGTTCGAAAATGTTCCAAAGCATCCAGAATGTTCCAGAAAGTTTGAAAATGTTCCAAAGCTTCTAGAATGTTCCATAAAGTTCGAAAATGTTCTAAAGCTTCTAGAATGTTCCATAAAGTTCGAAAATGTTCTAAAGCTTCTAGAATGTTCCAGAAAGTTCGAAAATGTTCCAAAGCTTCTAGAATGTTCCATAAAGTTCGAAAATGTTCCAAAGCTTCTAGAATGTTCCATAAAGTGAAAATGTTCCAAAGCTTCTAGAATGTTCCATAAAGTTCGAAAATGTTCCAAAGCATCCAGAATGTTCCAGAAAGTTTGAAAATGTTCCAAAGCTTCTAGAATGTTCCATAAAGTTCGAAAATGTTCCAAAGCTTCTAGAATGTTCCAAAAAGTTCGAAAATGTTCTAAAGCTTCTAGAATGTTCCATAAAGTTCGAAAATGTTCTAAAGCTTCTAGAATGTTCCAGAAAGTTCGAAAATGTTCCAAAGCTTCTAGAATGTTCCAGAAACTTCGAAAATGTTCCAAAGCTTCTAGAATGTTCCATAAAGTTCGAAAATGTTCCAAAGCATCCAGAATGTTCCAGAAAGTTTGAAAATGTTCCAAAGCTTCTAGAATGTTCCATAAAGTTCGAAAATGTTCTAAAGCTTCTAGAATGTTCCAGAAACTTCGAAAATGTTCCAAAGCTTCTAGAATGTTCCATAAAGTTCGAAAATGTTCCAAAGCATCCAGAATGTTCCAGAAAGTTTGAAAATGTTCCAAAGCTTCTAGAATGTTCCATAAAGTTCGAAAATGTTCTAAAGCTTCTAGAATGTTCCATAAAGTTCGAAAATGTTCTAAAGCTTCTAGAATGTTCCAGAAAGTTCGAAAATGTTCCAAAGCTTTTAGAATGTTCCATAAAGTTCGAAAATGTTCCAAAGCTTCTAGAATGTTCCATAAAGTTCGAAAATGTTCCAAAGCTTCTAGAATGTTCCATAAAGTTCGAAAATGTTCCAAAGCTTCTAGAATGTTCCCGAAAGTTTGAAAATGTTCCAAAGCTTCTAGAATGTTCCAGAAAGTTCGAAAATGTTCCAAAGCTTTTAGAATGTTCCATAAAGTTCGAAAATGTTCCAAAGCTTCTAGAATGTTCCATAAAGTTCGAAAATGTTCTAAAGCTTCTAGAATGTTCCATAAAGTTCGAAAATGTTCTAAAGCTTCTAAAATGTTCCAGAAAGTTCGAAAATGTTCCAAAGCTTCTAGAATGTTCCATAAAGTTCGAAAATGTTCCAAAGCTTCTAGAATGTTCCATAAAGTTCGAAAATGTTCCAAAGCATCCAGAATGTTCCAGAAAGTTCGAAAATGTTCCAAAGCTTCTAGAATGTTCCATAAAGTTCGAAAATGTTCTAAAGCTTCTAGAATGTTCCAGAAAGTTCGAAAATGTTCTAAAGCTTCTAGAATGTTCCATAAAGTTCGAAAATGTTCTAAAGCTTCTAGAATGTTCCATAAAGTTCGAAAATGTTCCATAAAGTTCGAAAATGTTCCAAAGCTTCTAGAATGTTCCCGAAAGTTTGAAAATGTTCCAAAGCTTCTAGAATGTTCCAGAAAGTTCGAAAATGTTCTAAAGCTTCTAGAATGTTCCAGAAACTTCGAAAATGTTCCAAAGCATCCAGAATGTTCCAGAAAGTTTGAAAATGTTCCAAAGCTTCTAGAATGTTCCATAAAGTTCGAAAATGTTCTAAAGCTTCTAGAATGTTCCAGAAAGTTCGAAAATGTTCCAAAGCTTTTAGAATGTTCCATAAAGTTCGAAAATGTTCCAAAGCTTCTAGAATGTTCCATAAAGTTCGAAAATGTTCCAAAGCTTCTAGAATGTTCCAAAAAGTTCGAAAATGTTCTAAAGCTTCTAGAATGTTCCATAAAGTTCGAAAATGTTCTAAAGCTTCTAGAATGTTCCAGAAAGTTCGAAAATGTTCCAAAGCTTCTAGAATGTTCCATAAAGTTCGAAAATGTTCCAAAGCTTCTAGAATGTTCCATAAAGTTCGAAAATGTTCCAAAGCATCCAGAATGTTCCAGAAAGTTCGAAAATGTTCCAAAGCTTCTAGAATGTTCCATAAAGTTCGAAAATGTTCTAAAGCTTCTAGAATGTTCCAGAAAGTTTGAAAATGTTCTAAGCTTCTAGAATGTTCCATAAAGTTCGAAAATGTTCCAAAGCTTTTAGAATGTTCCATAAAGTTCGAAAATGTTCCAAAGCTTTTAGAATGTTCCATAAAGTTCGAAAATGTTCCAAAGCTTCTAGAATGTTCCATAAAGTTCGAAAATGTTCCAAAGCTTTTAGAATGTTCCATAAAGTTCGAAAATGTTCCAAAGCTTTTAGAATGTTCCATAAAGTTCGAAAATGTTCCAAAGCTTCTAGAATGTTCCATAAAGTTCGAAAATGTTCTAAAGCTTCTAGAATGTTCCATAAAGTTCGAAAATGTTCTAAAGCTTCTAGAATGTTCCAGAAAGTTCGAAAATGTTCCAAAGCTTCTAGAATGTTCCATAAAGTTCGAAAATGTTCCAAAGCTTCTAGAATGTTCCATAAAGTTCGAAAATGTTCCAAAGCATCCAGAATGTTCCAGAAAGTTCGAAAATGTTCCAAAGCTTCTAGAATGTTCCATAAAGTTCGAAAATGTTCCAAAGCTTCTAGAATGTTCCATAAAGTTCGAAAATGTTCCAAAGCTTTTAGAATGTTCCATAAAGTTCGAAAATGTTCCAAAGCTTCTAGAATGTTCCAGAAAGTTCGAAAATGTTCTAAAGCTTTTAGAATGTTCCATAAAGTTCGAAAATGTTTCAAAGCTTCTAGAATGTTCCATAAAGTTCGAAAATGTTCTAAAGCTTCTAGAATGTTCCAGAAAGTTCGAAAATGTTCCAAAGCTTCTAGAATGTTCCATAAAGTTCGAAAATGTTCCAAAGCTTCTAGAATGTTCCATAAAGTTCGAAAATGTTCTAAAGCTTCTAGAATGTTCCAGAAAGTTTGAAAATGTTCTAAGCTTCTAGAATGTTCCATAAAGTTCGAAAATGTTCCAAAGCTTTTAGAATGTTCCATAAAGTTCGAAAATGTTCCAAAGCTTTTAGAATGTTCCATAAAGTTCGAAAATGTTCCAAAGCTTCTAGAATGTTCCATAAAGTTCGAAAATGTTCCAAAGCTTTTAGAATGTTCCATAAAGTTCGAAAATGTTCCAAAGCTTTTAGAATGTTCCATAAAGTTCGAAAATGTTCCAAAGCTTCTAGAATGTTCCATAAAGTTCGAAAATGTTCTAAAGCTTCTAGAATGTTCCATAAAGTTCGAAAATGTTCTAAAGCTTCTAGAATGTTCCAGAAAGTTCGAAAATGTTCCAAAGCTTCTAGAATGTTCCATAAAGTTCGAAAATGTTCCAAAGCTTCTAGAATGTTCCATAAAGTTCGAAAATGTTCCAAAGCATCCAGAATGTTCCAGAAAGTTCGAAAATGTTCCAAAGCTTCTAGAATGTTCCATAAAGTTCGAAAATGTTCCAAAGCTTCTAGAATGTTCCATAAAGTTCGAAAATGTTCCAAAGCTTCTAGAATGTTCCATAAAGTTCGAAAATGTTCCAAAGCTTCTAGAATGTTCCATAAAGTTCGAAAATGTTCCAAAGCTTCTAGAATGTTCCATAAAGTTCGAAAATGTTCCAAAGCTTTTAGAATGTTCCATAAAGTTCGAAAATGTTCCAAAGCTTCTAGAATGTTCCATAAAGTTCGAAAATGTTCTAAAGCTTCTAGAATGTTCCCGAAAGTTTGAAAATGTTCCAAAGCTTCTAGAATGTTCCAGAAAGTTCGAAAATGTTCCAAAGCTTCTAGAATGTTCCATAAAGTTCGAAAATGTTCCAAAGCTTCTAGAATGTTCCATAAAGTTCGAAAATGTTCCAAAGCTTTTAGAATGTTCCATAAAGTTCGAAAATGTTCCAAAGCTTCTAGAATGTTCCAGAAAGTTCGAAAATGTTCCAAAGCTTCTAGAATGTTCCATAAAGTTCGAAAATGTTCCAAAGCTTCTAGAATGTTCCATAAAGTTCGAAAATGTTCCAAAGCTTCTAGAATGTTCCATAAAGT
Source organism: Pristionchus mayeri (assembly GCA_036245805.1). Classification (NCBI taxonomy): domain Eukaryota; kingdom Metazoa; phylum Nematoda; class Chromadorea; order Rhabditida; family Neodiplogasteridae; genus Pristionchus; species Pristionchus mayeri. Next base: position 20,901,336 of record BTRK01000003.1, on the reverse strand, counting down.
TCGAAAATGTTCCAAAGCTTCTAGAATGTTCCATAAAGTTCGAAAATGTTCTAAAGCTTCTAGAATGTTCCAGAAAGTTTGAAAATGTTCCAAAGCTTCTAGAATGTTCCAGAAAGTTCGAAAATGTTCTAAAGCTTTTAGAATGTTCCATAAAGTTCGAAAATGTTCCAAAGCTTCTAGAATGTTCCATAAAGTTCGAAAATGTTCTAAAGCTTCTAGAATGTTCCAGAAAGTTCGAAAATGTTCCAAAGCTTCTAGAATGTTCCATAAAGTTCGAAAATGTTCCAAAGCTTCTAGAATGTTCCATAAAGTTCGAAAATGTTCCAAAGCTTTTAGAATGTTCCATAAAGTTCGAAAATGTTCCAAAGCTTCTAGAATGTTCCATAAAGTTCGAAAATGTTCCAAAGCTTCTAGAATGTTCCATAAAGTTCGAAAATGTTCCAAAGCTTTTAGAATGTTCCATAAAGTTCGAAAATGTTCCAAAGCTTCTAGAATGTTCCATAAAGTTCGAAAATGTTCTAAAGCTTCTAGAATGTTCCCGAAAGTTTGAAAATGTTCCAAAGCTTCTAGAATGTTCCAGAAAGTTCGAAAATGTTCCAAAGCTTCTAGAATGTTCCATAAAGTTCGAAAATGTTCCAAAGCTTCTAGAATGTTCCATAAAGTTCGAAAATGTTCCAAAGCTTTTAGAATGTTCCATAAAGTTCGAAAATGTTCCAAAGCTTCTAGAATGTTCCAGAAAGTTCGAAAATGTTCCAAAGCTTCTAGAATGTTCCATAAAGTTCGAAAATGTTCCAAAGCTTCTAGAATGTTCCATAAAGTTCGAAAATGTTCCAAAGCTTCTAGAATGTTCCATAAAGTTCGAAAATGTTCCAAAGCTTCTAGAATGTTCCATAAAGTTCGAAAATGTTCTAAAGCTTCTAGAATGTTCCAGAAAGTTTGAAAATGTTCCAAAGCTTCTAGAATGTTCCAGAAAGTTCGAAAATGTTCTAAAGCTTTTAGAATGTTCCATAAAGTTCGAAAATGTTCCAAAGCTTCTAGAATGTTCCATAAAGTTCGAAAATGTTCTAAAGCTTCTAGAATGTTCCAGAAAGTTCGAAAATGTTCCAAAGCTTCTAGAATGTTCCATAAAGTTCGAAAATGTTCCAAAGCTTCTAGAATGTTCCATAAAGTTCGAAAATGTTCCAAAGCTTTTAGAATGTTCCATAAAGTTCGAAAATGTTCCAAAGCTTCTAGAATGTTCCATAAAGTTCGAAAATGTTCCAAAGCTTCTAGAATGTTCCATAAAGTTCGAAAATGTTCCAAAGCTTTTAGAATGTTCCATAAAGTTCGAAAATGTTCCAAAGCTTCTAGAATGTTCCATAAAGTTCGAAAATGTTCTAAAGCTTCTAAAATGTTCCAGAAAGTTCGAAAATGTTCCAAAGCTTCTAGAATGTTCCATAAAGTTCGAAAATGTTCCAAAGCTTCTAGAATGATCCATAAAGTTCGAAAATGTTCCAAAGCATCCAGAATGTTCCAGAAAGTTCGAAAATGTTCCAAAGCTTCTAGAATGTTCCATAAAGTTCGAAAATGTTCTAAAGCTTCTAGAATGTTCCAGAAAGTTTGAAAATGTTCCAAAGCTTCTAGAATGTTCCAGAAAGTTCGAAAATGTTCTAAAGCTTTTAGAATGTTCCATAAAGTTCGAAAATGTTTCAAAGCTTCTAGAATGTTCCATAAAGTTCGAAAATGTTCTAAAGCTTCTAGAATGTTCCATAAAGTTCGAAAATGTTCTAAAGCTTCTAGAATGTTCCATAAAGTTCGAAAATGTTCTAAAGCTTCTAAAATGTTCCAGAAAGTTCGAAAATGTTCCAAAGCTTCTAGAATGTTCCATAAAGTTCGAAAATGTTCCAAAGCTTCTAGAATGTTCCATAAAGTTCGAAAATGTTCCAAAGCATCCAGAATGTTCCATAAAGTTCGAAAATGTTCTAAAGCTTCTAGAATGTTCCAGAAAGTTTGAAAATGTTCCAAAGCTTCTAGAATATTCCAGAAAGTTCGAAAATGTTCTAAAGCTTTTAGAATGTTCCATAAAGTTCGAAAATGTTTCAAAGCTTCTAGAATGTTCCATAAAGTTCGAAAATGTTCTAAAGCTTCTAGAATGTTCCAGAAAGTTCGAAAATGTTCCAAAGCTTCTAGAATGTTCCATAAAGTTCGAAAATGTTCCAAAGCTTTTAGAATGTTCCATAAAGTTCGAAAATCTTCCAAAGCTTCTAGAATGTTCCATAAAGTTCGAAAATGTTCTAAAGCTTCTAGAATGTTCCCGAAAGTTTGAAAATGTTCCAAAGCTTCTAGAATGTTCCAGAAAGTTCGAAAATGTTCCAAAGCTTCTAGAATGTTCCATAAAGTTCGAAAATGTTCTAAAGCTTCTAGAATGTTCCCGAAAGTTTGAAAATGTTCTAAAGCTTCTAGAATGTTCCAGAAAGTTCGAAAATGTTCCAAAGCTTCTAGAATGTTCCATAAAGTTCGAAAATGTTCTAAAGCTTCTAGAATGTTCCAGAAAGTTTGAAAATGTTCCAAAGCTTCTAGAATGTTCCAGAAAGTTCGAAAATGTTCTAAAGCTTTTAGAATGTTCCATAAAGTTCGAAAATGTTCCATAAAGTTCGAAAATGTTCCAAAGCTTCTAGAATGTTCCATAAAGTTCGAAAATGTTCCATAAAGTTCGAAAATGTTCCAAAGCTTCTAGAATGTTCCATAAAGTTTGAAAATGTTCCAAAGCTTCTAGAATGTTCCATAAAGTTCGAAAATGTTCCAAAGCTTCTAGAATGTTCCATAAAGTTCGAAAATGTTCCAAAGCTTCTAGAATGTTCCATAAAGTTCGAAAATGTTCTAAAGCTTCTAGAATGTTCCAGAAAGTTTGAAAATGTTCCAAAGCTTCTAGAATGTTCCAGAAAGTTCGAAAATGTTCTAAAGCTTTTAGAATGTTCCATAAAGTTCGAAAATGTTCCAAAGCTTCTAGAATGTTCCATAAAGTTCGAAAATGTTTTAAAGCTTCTAGAATGTTCCAGAAAGTTCGAAAATGTTCCAAAGCTTCTAGAATGTTCCATAAAGTTCGAAAATGTTCCAAAGCTTCTAGAATGTTCCATAAAGTTCGAAAATGTTCCAAAGCTTTTAGAATGTTCCATAAAGTTCGAAAATGTTCCAAAGCTTCTAGAATGTTCCATAAAGTTCGAAAATGTTCCAAAGCTTCTAGAATGTTCCATAAAGTTCGAAAATGTTCCAAAGCTTCTAGAATGTTCCATAAAGTTCGAAAATGTTCCAAAGCTTCTAGAATGTTCCATAAAGTTCGAAAATGTTTTAAAGCTTCTAGAATGTTCCAGAAAGTTCGAAAATGTTCCAAAGCTTCTAGAATGTTCCATAAAGTTCGAAAATGTTCTAAAGCTTCTAGAATGTTCCAGAAAGTTTGAAAATGTTCCAAAGCTTCTAGAATGTTCCAGAAAGTTCGAAAATGTTCTAAAGCTTTTAGAATGTTCCATAAAGTTCGAAAATGTTCCATAAAGTTCGAAAATGTTCCAAAGCTTCTAGAATGTTCCATAAAGTTCGAAAATGTTCCATAAAGTTCGAAAATGTTCCAAAGCTTCTAGAATGTTCCATAAAGTTTGAAAATGTTCCAAAGCTTCTAGAATGTTCCATAAAGTTCGAAAATGTTCCAAAGCTTCTAGAATGTTCCATAAAGTTCGAAAATGTTCCAAAGCTTCTAGAATGTTCCATAAAGTTCGAAAATGTTCTAAAGCTTCTAGAATGTTCCAGAAAGTTTGAAAATGTTCCAAAGCTTCTAGAATGTTCCAGAAAGTTCGAAAATGTTCTAAAGCTTTTAGAATGTTCCATAAAGTTCGAAAATGTTCCAAAGCTTCTAGAATGTTCCATAAAGTTCGAAAATGTTTTAAAGCTTCTAGAATGTTCCAGAAAGTTCGAAAATGTTCCAAAGCTTCTAGAATGTTCCATAAAGTTCGAAAATGTTCCAAAGCTTCTAGAATGTTCCATAAAGTTCGAAAATGTTCCAAAGCTTTTAGAATGTTCCATAAAGTTCGAAAATGTTCCAAAGCTTCTAGAATGTTCCATAAAGTTCGAAAATGTTCCAAAGCTTCTAGAATGTTCCATAAAGTTCGAAAATGTTCCAAAGCTTCTAGAATGTTCCATAAAGTTCGAAAATGTTCCAAAGCTTCTAGAATGTTCCATAAAGTTCGAAAATGTTCTAAAGCTTCTAGAATGTTCCCGAAAGTTTGAAAATGTTCCAAAGCTTCTAGAATGTTCCAGAAAGTTCGAAAATGTTCTAAAGCTTCTAGAATGTTCCAGAAAGTTCGAAAATGTTCTAAAGCTTTTAGAATGTTCCATAAAGTTCGAAAATGTTCCAAAGCTTCTAGAATGTTCCATAAAGTTCGAAAATGTTTTAAAGCTTCTAGAATGTTCCAGAAAGTTCGAAAATGTTCCAAAGCTTCTAGAATGTTCCATAAAGTTCGAAAATGTTCCAAAGCTTCTAGAATGTTCCATAAAGTTCGAAAATGTTCCAAAGCTTTTAGAATGTTCCATAAAGTTCGAAAATGTTCCAAAGCTTCTAGAATGTTCCATAAAGTTCGAAAATGTTCCAAAGCTTCTAGAATGTTCCATAAAGTTCGAAAATGTTCCAAAGCTTCTAGAATGTTCCATAAAGTTCGAAAATGTTTTAAAGCTTCTAGAATGTTCCAGAAAGTTCGAAAATGTTCCAAAGCTTCTAGAATGTTCCATAAAGTTCGAAAATGTTCCAAAGCTTCTAGAATGTTCCATAAAGTTCGAAAATGTTCCAAAGCTTTTAGAATGTTCCATAAAGTTCGAAAATGTTCCAAAGCTTCTAGAATGTTCCATAAAGTTCGAAAATGTTCCAAAGCTTCTAGAATGTTCCATAAAGTTCGAAAATGTTCCAAAGCTTCTAGAATGTTCCATAAAGTTCGAAAATGTTCCAAAGCTTCTAGAATGTTCCATAAAGTTCGAAAATGTTCTAAAGCTTCTAGAATGTTCCCGAAAGTTTGAAAATGTTCCAAAGCTTCTAGAATGTTCCAGAAAGTTCGAAAATGTTCTAAAGCTTCTAGAATGTTCCAGAAAGTTCGAAAATGTTCCAAAGCTTCTAGAATGTTCCAGAAAGTTTGAAAATGTTCCAAAGCTTCTAGAATGTTCCAGAAAGTTCGAAAATGTTCTAAAGCTTTTAGAATGTTCCATAAAGTTCGAAAATGTTCCAAAGCTTCTAGAATGTTCCATAAAGTTCGAAAATGTTCTAAAGCTTCTAGAATGTTCCAGAAAGTTCGAAAATGTTCCAAAGCTTCTAGAATGTTCCATAAAGTTCGAAAATGTTCCAAAGCATCCAGAATGTTCCAGAAAGTTTGAAAATGTTCCAAAGCTTCTAGAATGTTCCAGAAAGTTCAAAAATGTTCCATAAAGTTCGAAAATGTTCCAAAGCTTCTAGAATGTTCCATAAAGTTCGAAAATGTTCCAAAGCTTCTAGAATGTTCCATAAAGTTCGAAAATGTTTTAAAGCTTCTAGAATGTTCCAGAAAGTTCGAAAATGTTCCAAAGCTTCTAGAATGTTCCATAAAGTTCGAAAATGTTCCAAAGCTTCTAGAATGTTCCATAAAGTTCGAAAATGTTCCAAAGCTTTTAGAATGTTCCATAAAGTTCGAAAATGTTCCAAAGCTTCTAGAATGTTCCATAAAGTTCGAAAATGTTCCAAAGCTTCTAGAATGTTCCATAAAGTTCGAAAATGTTCCAAAGCTTCTAGAATGTTCCATAAAGTTCGAAAATGTTTTAAAGCTTCTAGAATGTTCCAGAAAGTTCGAAAATGTTCCAAAGCTTCTAGAATGTTCCATAAAGTTCGAAAATGTTCCAAAGCTTCTAGAATGTTCCATAAAGTTCGAAAATGTTCCAAAGCTTTTAGAATGTTCCATAAAGTTCGAAAATGTTCCAAAGCTTCTAGAATGTTCCATAAAGTTCGAAAATGTTCCAAAGCTTCTAGAATGTTCCATAAAGTTCGAAAATGTTCCAAAGCTTCTAGAATGTTCCATAAAGTTCGAAAATGTTCCAAAGCTTCTAGAATGTTCCATAAAGTTCGAAAATGTTCTAAAGCTTCTAGAATGTTCCCGAAAGTTTGAAAATGTTCCAAAGCTTCTAGAATGTTCCAGAAAGTTCGAAAATGTTCTAAAGCTTCTAGAATGTTCCAGAAAGTTCGAAAATGTTCCAAAGCTTCTAGAATGTTCCAGAAAGTTTGAAAATGTTCCAAAGCTTCTAGAATGTTCCAGAAAGTTCGAAAATGTTCTAAAGCTTTTAGAATGTTCCATAAAGTTCGAAAATGTTCCAAAGCTTCTAGAATGTTCCATAAAGTTCGAAAATGTTCTAAAGCTTCTAGAATGTTCCAGAAAGTTCGAAAATGTTCCAAAGCTTCTAGAATGTTCCATAAAGTTCGAAAATGTTCCAAAGCATCCAGAATGTTCCAGAAAGTTTGAAAATGTTCCAAAGCTTCTAGAATGTTCCAGAAAGTTCAAAAATGTTCCATAAAGTTCGAAAATGTTCCAAAGCTTCTAGAATGTTCCATAAAGTTCGAAAATGTTCCAAAGCTTCTAGAATGTTCCATAAAGTTTGAAAATGTTCCAAAGCTTCTAGAATGTTCCATAAAGTTCGAAAATGTTCCAAAGCTTCTAGAATGTTCCATAAAGTTCGAAAATGTTCCAAAGCTTCTAGAATGTTCCATAAAGTTCGAAAATGTTCCAAAGCTTCTAGAATGTTCCATAAAGTTCGAAAATGTTCCAAAGCTTCTAGAATGTTCCATAAAGTTCGAAAATGTTCCAAAGCTTCTAGAATGTTCCATAAAGTTCGAAAATGTTCCAAAGCTTCTAGAATGTTCCATAAAGTTCGAAAATGTTCTAAAGCTTCTAGAATGTTCCAGAAAGTTCGAAAATGTTCTAAAGCTTCTAGAATGTTCCATAAAGTTCGAAAATGTTCCAAAGCTTCTAGAATGTTCCATAAAGTTTGAAAATGTTCCAAAGCTTCTAGAATGTTCCAGAAAGTTCGAAAATGTTCTAAAGCTTCTAGAATGTTCCAGAAAGTTCGAAAATGTTCTAAAGCTTTTAGAATGTTCCATAAAGTTCGAAAATGTTCCAAAGCTTCTAGAATGTTCCATAAAGTTCGAAAATGTTCCAAAGCTTCTAGAATGTTCCATAAAGTTCGAAAATGTTCCAAAGCTTCTAGAATGTTCCATAAAGTTCGAAAATGTTCCAAAGCTTCTAGAATGTTCCATAAAGTTCGAAAATGTTCCAAAGCTTCTAGAATGTTCCATAAAGTTCGAAAATGTTCTAAAGCTTCTAGAATGTTCCAGAAAGTTCGAAAATGTTCTAAAGCTTCTAGAATGTTCCATAAAGTTCGAAAATGTTCCAAAGCTTCTAGAATGTTCCATAAAGTTTGAAAATGTTCCAAAGCTTCTAGAATGTTCCAGAAAGTTCGAAAATGTTCTAAAGCTTCTAGAATGTTCCAGAAAGTTCGAAAATGTTCTAAAGCTTTTAGAATGTTCCATAAAGTTCGAAAATGTTCCAAAGCTTCTAGAATGTTCCATAAAGTTCGAAAATGTTTTAAAGCTTCTAGAATGTTCCAGAAAGTTCGAAAATGTTCCAAAGCTTCTAGAATGTTCCATAAAGTTCGAAAATGTTCCAAAGCTTCTAGAATGTTCCATAAAGTTCGAAAATGTTCCAAAGCTTTTAGAATGTTCCATAAAGTTCGAAAATGTTCCAAAGCTTCTAGAATGTTCCATAAAGTTCGAAAATGTTCCAAAGCTTCTAGAATGTTCCATAAAGTTTGAAAATGTTCCAAAGCTTCTAGAATGTTCCATAAAGTTCGAAAATGTTCCAAAGCTTCTAGAATGTTCCATAAAGTTCGAAAATGTTCCAAAGCTTCTAGAATGTTCCATAAAGTTCGAAAATGTTCCAAAGCTTCTAGAATGTTCCATAAAGTTCGAAAATGTTCCAAAGCTTCTAGAATGTTCCATAAAGTTCGAAAATGTTCCAAAGCTTCTAGAATGTTCCATAAAGTTTGAAAATGTTCCAAAGCTTCTAGAATGTTCCATAAAGTTCGAAAATGTTCCAAAGCTTCTAGAATGTTCCATAAAGTTCGAAAATGTTCCAAAGCTTCTAGAATGTTCCATAAAGTTCGAAAATGTTCTAAAGCTTCTAGAATGTTCCAGAAAGTTCGAAAATGTTCTAAAGCTTCTAGAATGTTCCATAAAGTTCGAAAATGTTCCAAAGCTTCTAGAATGTTCCATAAAGTTTGAAAATGTTCCAAAGCTTCTAGAATGTTCCAGAAAGTTCGAAAATGTTCTAAAGCTTTTAGAATGTTCCATAAAGTTCGAAAATGTTCCAAAGCTTCTAGAATGTTCCATAAAGTTCGAAAATGTTCCAAAGCTTCTAGAATGTTCCATAAAGTTCGAAAATGTTCCAAAGCTTCTAGAATGTTCCATAAAGTTCGAAAATGTTCCAAAGCTTCTAGAATGTTCCATAAAGTTCGAAAATGTTCCAAAGCTTCTAGAATGTTCCATAAAGTTCGAAAATGTTCTAAAGCTTCTAGAATGTTCCAGAAAGTTCGAAAATGTTCTAAAGCTTCTAGAATGTTCCATAAAGTTCGAAAATGTTCCAAAGCTTCTAGAATGTTCCATAAAGTTTGAAAATGTTCCAAAGCTTCTAGAATGTTCCAGAAAGTTCGAAAATGTTCTAAAGCTTCTAGAATGTTCCAGAAAGTTCGAAAATGTTCTAAAGCTTTTAGAATGTTCCATAAAGTTCGAAAATGTTCCAAAGCTTCTAGAATGTTCCATAAAGTTCGAAAATGTTTTAAAGCTTCTAGAATGTTCCAGAAAGTTCGAAAATGTTCCAAAGCTTCTAGAATGTTCCATAAAGTTCGAAAATGTTCCAAAGCTTCTAGAATGTTCCATAAAGTTCGAAAATGTTCCAAAGCTTTTAGAATGTTCCATAAAGTTCGAAAATGTTCCAAAGCTTCTAGAATGTTCCATAAAGTTCGAAAATGTTCCAAAGCTTCTAGAATGTTCCATAAAGTTCGAAATGTTCCAAAGCTTTTAGAATGTTCCATAAAGTTCGAAAATGTTTTAAAGCTTCTAGAATGTTCCAGAAAGTTCGAAAATGTTCCAAAGCTTCTAGAATGTTCCATAAAGTTCGAAAATGTTCCAAAGCTTCTAGAATATTCCATAAAGTTCGAAAATGTTCCAAAGCTTTTAGAATGTTCCATAAAGTTCGAAAATGTTCCAAAGCTTCTAGAATGTTCCATAAAGTTCGAAAATGTTCCAAAGCTTCTAGAATGTTCCATAAAGTTCGAAAATGTTCCAAAGCTTCTAGAATGTTCCATAAAGTTCGAAAATGTTCCAAAGCTTCTAGAATGTTCCATAAAGTTCGAAAATGTTCCAAAGCTTCTAGAATGTTCCATAAAGTTCGAAAATGTTCTAAAGCTTCTAGAATGTTCCCGAAAGTTTGAAAATGTTCCAAAGCTTCTAGAATGTTCCAGAAAGTTCGAAAATGTTCTAAAGCTTCTAGAATGTTCCAGAAAGTTCGAAAATGTTCCAAAGCTTCTAGAATGTTCCAGAAAGTTTGAAAATGTTCCAAAGCTTCTAGAATGTTCCAGAAAGTTCGAAAATGTTCTAAAGCTTTTAGAATGTTCCATAAAGTTCGAAAATGTTCCAAAGCTTCTAGAATGTTCCATAAAGTTCGAAAATGTTCTAAAGCTTCTAGAATGTTCCAGAAAGTTCGAAAATGTTCCAAAGCTTCTAGAATGTTCCATAAAGTTCGAAAATGTTCCAAAGCATCCAGAATGTTCCAGAAAGTTTGAAAATGTTCCAAAGCTTCTAGAATGTTCCAGAAAGTTCGAAAATGTTCCATAAAGTTCGAAAATGTTCCAAAGCTTCTAGAATGTTCCATAAAGTTCGAAAATGTTCTAAAGCTTCTAGAATGTTCCATAAAGTTTGAAAATGTTCCAAAGCTTCTAGAATGTTCCATAAAGTTCGAAAATGTTCCAAAGCTTCTAGAATGTTCCATAAAGTTCGAAAATGTTCCAAAGCTTCTAGAATGTTCCATAAAGTTCGAAAATGTTCCAAAGCTTCTAGAATGTTCCATAAAGTTTGAAAATGTTCCAAAGCTTCTAGAATGTTCCATAAAGTTCGAAAATGTTCCAAAGCTTCTAGAATGTTCCATAAAGTTTGAAAATGTTCCAAAGCTTCTAGAATGTTCCATAAAGTTCGAAAATGTTCCAAAGCTTCTAGAATGTTCCATAAAGTTCGAAAATGTTCCAAAGCTTCTAGAATGTTCCATAAAGTTCGAAAATGTTCCAAAGCTTCTAGAATGTTCCATAAAGTTCGAAAATGTTCTAAAGCTTCTAGAATGTTCCAGAAAGTTTGAAAATGTTCCAAAGCTTCTAGAATGTTCCAGAAAGTTCGAAAATGTTCTAAAGCTTCTAGAATGTTCCAGAAAGTTTGAAAATGTTCCAAAGCTTCTAGAATGTTCCATAAAGTTCGAAAATGTTCTAAAGCTTCTAGAATGTTCCAGAAAGTTTGAAAATGTTCCAAAGCTTCTAGAATGTTCCAGAAAGTTCGAAAATGTTCCAAAGCTTCTAGAATGTTCCATAAAGTTCGAAAATGTTCCAAAGCTTTTAGAATGTTCCATAAAGTTCGAAAATGTTCCAAAGCTTCTAGAATGTTCCATAAAGTTCGAAAATGTTCCAAAGCTTCTAGAATGTTCCATAAAGTTCGAAAATGTTCCAAAGCTTCTAGAATGTTCCATAAAGTTCGAAAATGTTCCAAAGCTTCTAGAATGTTCCATAAAGTTCGAAAATGTTCCAAAGCTTTTAGAATGTTCCATAAAGTTCGAAAATGTTCCAAAGCTTCTAGAATGTTCCATAAAGTTCGAAAATGTTCCAAAGCTTCTAGAATGTTCCATAAAGTTCGAAAATGTTCCAAAGCTTTTAGAATGTTCCATAAAGTTCGAAAATGTTCCAAAGCTTCTAGAATGTTCCATAAAGTTCGAAAATGTTCTAAAGCTTCTAGAATGTTCCATAAAGTTCGAAAATGTTCTAAAGCTTCTAAAATGTTCCAGAAAGTTCGAAAATGTTCCAAAGCTTCTAGAATGTTCCATAAAGTTCGAAAATGTTCCAAAGCTTCTAGAATGTTCCATAAAGTTCGAAAATGTTCCAAAGCATCCAGAATGTTCCAGAAAGTTCGAAAATGTTCCAAAGCTTCTAGAATGTTCCATAAAGTTCGAAAATGTTCTAAAGCTTCTAGAATGTTCCAGAAAGTTTGAAAATGTTCCAAAGCTTCTAGAATGTTCCAGAAAGTTCGAAAATGTTCTAAAGCTTTTAGAATGTTCCAGAAAGTTTGAAAATGTTCCAAAGCATCCAGAATGTTCCAGAAAGTTTGAAAATGTTCCAAAGCTTCTAGAATGTTCCAGAAAGTTCGAAAATGTTCCATAAAGTTCGAAAATGTTCCAAAGCTTCTAGAATGTTCCAGAAAGTTCGAAAATGTTCTAAAGCTTCTAGAATGTTCCAGAAAGTTCGAAAATGTTCCAAAGCTTCTAGAATGTTCCAGAAAGTTTGAAAATGTTCCAAAGCTTCTAGAATGTTCCAGAAAGTTCGAAAATGTTCTAAAGCTTTTAGAATGTTCCATAAAGTTCGAAAATGTTCCAAAGCTTCTAGAATGTTCCATAAAGTTCGAAAATGTTCTAAAGCTTCTAGAATGTTCCAGAAAGTTCGAAAATCTTCCAAAGCTTCTAGAATGTTCCATAAAGTTCGAAAATGTTCCAAAGCATCCAGAATGTTCCAGAAAGTTTGAAAATGTTCCAAAGCTTCTAGAATGTTCCAGAAAGTTCGAAAATGTTCCATAAAGTTCGAAAATGTTCCAAAGCTTCTAGAATGTTCCATAAAGTTCGAAAATGTTCCAAAGCTTCTAGAATGTTCCATAAAGTTTGAAAATGTTCCAAAGCTTCTAGAATGTTCCATAAAGTTCGAAAATGTTCCAAAGCTTCTAGAATGTTCCATAAAGTTCGAAAATGTTCCAAAGCTTCTAGAATGTTCCATAAAGTTCGAAAATGTTCCAAAGCTTCTAGAATGTTCCATAAAGTTTGAAAATGTTCCAAAGCTTCTAGAATGTTCCATAAAGTTCGAAAATGTTCCAAAGCTTCTAGAATGTTCCATAAAGTTTGAAAATGTTCCAAAGCTTCTAGAATGTTCCATAAAGTTCGAAAATGTTCCAAAGCTTCTAGAATGTTCCATAAAGTTCGAAAATGTTCCAAAGCTTCTAGAATGTTCCATAAAGTTCGAAAATGTTCCAAAGCTTCTAGAATGTTCCATAAAGTTCGAAAATGTTCTAAAGCTTCTAGAATGTTCCAGAAAGTTTGAAAATGTTCCAAAGCTTCTAGAATGTTCCAGAAAGTTCGAAAATGTTCTAAAGCTTCTAGAATGTTCCAGAAAGTTTGAAAATGTTCCAAAGCTTCTAGAATGTTCCATAAAGTTCGAAAATGTTCTAAAGCTTCTAGAATGTTCCAGAAAGTTTGAAAATGTTCCAAAGCTTCTAGAATGTTCCAGAAAGTTCGAAAATGTTCCAAAGCTTCTAGAATGTTCCATAAAGTTCGAAAATGTTCCAAAGCTTTTAGAATGTTCCATAAAGTTCGAAAATGTTCCAAAGCTTCTAGAATGTTCCATAAAGTTCGAAAATGTTCCAAAGCTTCTAGAATGTTCCATAAAGTTCGAAAATGTTCCAAAGCTTCTAGAATGTTCCATAAAGTTCGAAAATGTTCCAAAGCTTTTAGAATGTTCCATAAAGTTCGAAAATGTTCCAAAGCTTCTAGAATGTTCCATAAAGTTCGAAAATGTTCCAAAGCTTCTAGAATGTTCCATAAAGTTCGAAAATGTTCCAAAGCTTTTAGAATGTTCCATAAAGTTCGAAAATGTTCCAAAGCTTCTAGAATGTTCCATAAAGTTCGAAAATGTTCTAAAGCTTCTAGAATGTTCCATAAAGTTCGAAAATGTTCTAAAGCTTCTAAAATGTTCCAGAAAGTTCGAAAATGTTCCAAAGCTTCTAGAATGTTCCATAAAGTTCGAAAATGATCCAAAGCTTCTAGAATGTTCCATAAAGTTCGAAAATGTTCCAAAGCATCCAGAATGTTCCAGAAAGTTCGAAAATGTTCCAAAGCTTCTAGAATGTTCCATAAAGTTCGAAAATGTTCTAAAGCTTCTAGAATGTTCCAGAAAGTTTGAAAATGTTCCAAAGCTTCTAGAATGTTCCAGAAAGTTCGAAAATGTTCTAAAGCTTTTAGAATGTTCCATAAAGTTCGAAAATGTTTCAAAGCTTCTAGAATGTTCCATAAAGTTCGAAAATGTTCTAAAGCTTCTAGAATGTTCCAGAAAGTTCGAAAATGTTCCAAAGCTTCTAGAATGTTCCATAAAGTTCGAAAATGTTTCAAAGCTTCTAGAATGTTCCATAAAGTTCGAAAATGTTCCAAAGCTTCTAGAATGTTCGATAAAGTTCGAAAATGTTCCAAAGCTTCTAGAATGTTCCATAAAGTTCGAAAATGTTCCAAAGCTTTTAGAATGTTCCATAAAGTTCGAAAATGTTCCAAAGCTTCTAGAATGTTCCATAAAGTTCGAAAATGTTCCAAAGCTTCTAGAATGTTCCAGAAAGTTCGAAAATGTTCCAAAGCTTCTAGAATGTTCCATAAAGTTCGAAAATGTTCCAAAGCTTCTAGAATGTTCCAGAAAGTTCGAAAATGTTCCAAAGCTTCTAGAATGTTCCATAAAGTTCGAAAATGTTCCAAAGCTTTTAGAATGTTCCATAAAGTTCGAAAATGTTCCAAAGCTTTTAGAATGTTCCATAAAGTTCGAAAATGTTCCAAAGCTTCTAGAATGTTCCATAAAGTTCGAAAATGTTCCAAAGCTTCTAGAATGTTCCAGAAAGTTCGAAAATGTTCCAAAGCTTCTAGAATGTTCCATAAAGTTCGAAAATGTTCCAAAGCTTCTAGAATGTTCCATAAAGTTCGAAAATGTTCCAAAGCTTCTAGAATGTTCCAGAAAGTTCGAAAATGTTCCAAAGCTTCTAGAATGTTCCATAAAGTTCGAAAATGTTCCAAAGCTTCTAGAATGTTCCAGAAAGTTCGAAAATGTTCCAAAGCTTCTAGAATGTTCCATAAAGTTCGAAAATGTTCCAAAGCTTTTAGAATGTTCCATAAAGTTCGAAAATGTTCCAAAGCTTTTAGAATGTTCCATAAAGTTCGAAAATGTTCCAAAGCTTCTAGAATGTTCCATAAAGTTCGAAAATGTTCCAAAGCTTCTAGAATGTTCCAGAAAGTTCGAAAATGTTCCAAAGCTTCTAGAATGTTCCATAAAGTTCGAAAATGTTCCAAAGCTTCTAGAATGTTCCAGAAAGTTCGAAAATGTTCCAAAGCTTCTAGAATGTTCCATAAAGTTCGAAAATGTTCCAAAGCTTTTAGAATGTTCCATAAAGTTCGAAAATGTTCCAAAGCTTCTAGAATGTTCCATAAAGTTCGAAAATGTTCTAAAGCTTCTAGAATGTTCCATAAAGTTCGAAAATGTTCCAAAGCTTTTAGAATGTTCCATAAAGTTCGAAAATGTTCCAAAGCTTCTAGAATGTTCCATAAAGTTCGAAAATGTTCCAAAGCTTCTAGAATGTTCCATAAAGTTCGAAAATGTTCCAAAGCTTTTAGAATGTTCCATAAAGTTCGAAAATGTTCCAAAGCTTCTAGAATGTTCCATAAAGTTCGAAAATGTTCTAAAGCTTCTAGAATGTTCCCGAAAGTTTGAAAATGTTCCAAAGCTTCTAGAATGTTCCAGAAAGTTCGAAAATGTTCCAAAGCTTCTAGAATGTTCCATAAAGTTCGAAAATGTTCCAAAGCTTCTAGAATGTTCCATAAAGTTCGAAAATGTTCCAAAGCTTTTAGAATGTTCCATAAAGTTCGAAAATGTTCCAAAGCTTCTAGAATGTTCCAGAAAGTTCGAAAATGTTCCAAAGCTTCTAGAATGTTCCATAAAGTTCGAAAATGTTCCAAAGCTTCTAGAATGTTCCAGAAAGTTCGAAAATGTTCCAAAGCTTCTAGAATGTTCCATAAAGTTCGAAAATGTTCTAAAGCTTCTAGAATGTTCCAGAAAGTTTGAAAATGTTCCAAAGCTTCTAGAATGTTCCAGAAAGTTCGAAAATGTTCCAAAGCTTCTAGAATGTTCCAGAAAGTTCGAAAATGTTCCAAAGCTTCTAGAATGTTCCATAAAGTTCGAAAATGTTCCAAAGCTTCTAGAATGTTCCAGAAAGTTCGAAAATGTTCCAAAGCCTCTAGAATGTTCCATAAAGTTCGAAAATGTTCCAAAGCATCCAGAATGTTCCAGAAAGTTCGAAAATGTTCCAAAGCTTCTAGAATGTTCCATAAAGTTCGAAAATGTTCTAAAGCTTCTAGAATGTTCCAGAAAGTTTGAAAATGTTCCAAAGCTTCTAGAATGTTCCAGAAAGTTCGAAAATGTTCTAAAGCTTTTAGAATGTTCCATAAAGTTCGAAAATGTTTCAAAGCTTCTAGAATGTTCCATAAAGTTCGAAAATGTTCTAAAGCTTCTAGAATGTTCCAGAAAGTTCGAAAATGTTCCAAAGCTTCTAGAATGTTCCATAAAGTTCGAAAATGTTTCAAAGCTTCTAGAATGTTCCATAAAGTTCGAAAATGTTCCAAAGCTTCTAGAATGTTCGATAAAGTTCGAAAATGTTCCAAAGCTTCTAGAATGTTCCATAAAGTTCGAAAATGTTCCAAAGCTTTTAGAATGTTCCATAAAGTTCGAAAATGTTCCAAAGCTTCTAGAATGTTCCATAAAGTTCGAAAATGTTCTAAAGCTTCTAGAATGTTCCCGAAAGTTTGAAAATGTTCCAAAGCTTCTAGAATGTTCCAGAAAGTTCGAAAATGTTCCAAAGCTTCTAGAATGTTCCATAAAGTTCGAAAATGTTCCAAAGCTTCTAGAATGTTCCATAAAGTTCGAAAATGTTCCAAAGCTTTTAGAATGTTCCATAAAGTTCGAAAATGTTCCAAAGCTTCTAGAATGTTCCAGAAAGTTCGAAAATGTTCCAAAGCTTCTAGAATGTTCCATAAAGTTCGAAAATGTTCCAAAGCTTCTAGAATGTTCCAGAAAGTTCGAAAATGTTCCAAAGCTTCTAGAATGTTCCATAAAGTTCGAAAATGTTCTAAAGCTTCTAGAATGTTCCAGAAAGTTTGAAAATGTTCCAAAGCTTCTAGAATGTTCCAGAAAGTTCGAAAATGTTCCAAAGCTTCTAGAATGTTCCATAAAGTTCGAAAATGTTCTAAAGCTTCTAGAATGTTCCAGAAAGTTCGAAAATGTTCCAAAGCTTCTAGAATGTTCCATAAAGTTCGAAAATGTTCCAAAGCTTCTAGAATGTTCCAGAAAGTTCGAAAATGTTCCAAAGCCTCTAGAATGTTCCATAAAGTTCGAAAATGTTCCAAAGCATCCAGAATGTTCCAGAAAGTTCGAAAATGTTCCAAAGCTTCTAGAATGTTCCATAAAGTTCGAAAATGTTTCAAAGCTTCTAGAATGTTCCATAAAGTTCGAAAATGTTCCAAAGCTTCTAGAATGTTCCATAAAGTTCGAAAATGTTCCAAAGCTTTTAGAATGTTCCATAAAGTTCGAAAATGTTCCAAAGCTTCTAGAATGTTCCATAAAGTTCGAAAATGTTCTAAAGCTTCTAGAATGTTCCCGAAAGTTTGAAAATGTTCCAAAGCTTCTAGAATGTTCCAGAAAGTTCGAAAATGTTCCAAAGCTTCTAGAATGTTCCATAAAGTTCGAAAATGTTCCAAAGCTTCTAGAATGTTCCATAAAGTTCGAAAATGTTCCAAAGCTTTTAGAATGTTCCATAAAGTTCGAAAATGTTCCAAAGCTTCTAGAATGTTCCAGAAAGTTCGAAAATGTTCCAAAGCTTCTAGAATGTTCCATAAAGTTCGAAAATGTTCCAAAGCTTCTAGAATGTTCCAGAAAGTTCGAAAATGTTCCAAAGCTTCTAGAATGTTCCATAAAGTTCGAAAATGTTCTAAAGCTTCTAGAATGTTCCAGAAAGTTTGAAAATGTTCCAAAGCTTCTAGAATGTTCCAGAAAGTTCGAAAATGTTCCAAAGCTTCTAGAATGTTCCATAAAGTTCGAAAATGTTCTAAAGCTTCTAGAATGTTCCAGAAAGTTCGAAAATGTTCCAAAGCTTCTAGAATGTTCCATAAAGTTCGAAAATGTTCCAAAGCTTCTAGAATGTTCCAGAAAGTTCGAAAATGTTCCAAAGCCTCTAGAATGTTCCATAAAGTTCGAAAATGTTCCAAAGCATCCAGAATGTTCCAGAAAGTTCGAAAATGTTCCAAAGCTTCTAGAATGTTCCATAAAGTTCGAAAATGTTTCAAAGCTTCTAGAATGTTCCATAAAGTTCGAAAATGTTCCAAAGCTTCTAGAATGTTCCATAAAGTTCGAAAATGTTCCAAAGCTTCTAGAATTTTCCATAAAGTTCGAAAATGTTCCAAAGCTTTTAGAATGTTCCATAAAGTTCGAAAATGTTCCAAAGCTTCTAGAATGTTCCATAAAGTTCGAAAATGTTCTAAAGCTTCTAGAATGTTCCATAAAGTTCGAAAATGTTCCAAAGCTTTTAGAATGTTCCATAAAGTTCGAAAATGTTCCAAAGCTTCTAGAATGTTCCATAAAGTTCGAAAATGTTCCAAAGCTTCTAGAATGTTCCATAAAGTTCGAAAATGTTCCAAAGCTTTTAGAATGTTCCATAAAGTTCGAAAATGTTCCAAAGCTTCTAGAATGTTCCATAAAGTTCGAAAATGTTCTAAAGCTTCTAGAATGTTCCCGAAAGTTTGAAAATGTTCCAAAGCTTCTAGAATGTTCCAGAAAGTTCGAAAATGTTCCAAAGCTTCTAGAATGTTCCATAAAGTTCGAAAATGTTCCAAAGCTTCTAGAATGTTCCATAAAGTTCGAAAATGTTCCAAAGCTTTTAGAATGTTCCATAAAGTTCGAAAATGTTCCAAAGCTTCTAGAATGTTCCAGAAAGTTCGAAAATGTTCCAAAGCTTCTAGAATGTTCCATAAAGTTCGAAAATGTTCCAAAGCTTCTAGAATGTTCCAGAAAGTTCGAAAATGTTCCAAAGCTTCTAGAATGTTCCATAAAGTTCGAAAATGTTCTAAAGCTTCTAGAATGTTCCAGAAAGTTTGAAAATGTTCCAAAGCTTCTAGAATGTTCCAGAAAGTTCGAAAATGTTCCAAAGCTTCTAGAATGTTCCATAAAGTTCGAAAATGTTCTAAAGCTTCTAGAATGTTACAGAAAGTTCGAAAATGTTCCAAAGCTTCTAGAATGTTCCATAAAGTTCGAAAATGTTCCAAAGCTTATAGAATGTTCCAGAAAGTTCGAAAATGTTCCAAAGCTTCTAGAATGTTCCATAAAGTTCGAAAATGTTCCAAAGCTTCTAGAATGTTCCATAAAGTTCGAAAATGTTCCAAAGCTTTTAGAATGTTCCATAAAGTTCGAAAATGTTCCAAAGCTTCTAGAATGTTCCAGAAAGTTCGAAAATGTTCCAAAGCTTCTAGAATGTTCCATAAAGTTCGAAAATGTTCCAAAGCTTCTAGAATGTTCCAGAAAGTTCGAAAATGTTCCAAAGCTTCTAGAATGTTCCATAAAGTTCGAAAATGTTCTAAAGCTTCTAGAATGTTCCAGAAAGTTTGAAAATGTTCCAAAGCTTCTAGAATGTTCCAGAAAGTTCGAAAATGTTCCAAAGCTTCTAGAATGTTCCATAAAGTTCGAAAATGTTCTAAAGCTTCTAGAATGTTCCAGAAAGTTCGAAAATGTTCCAAAGCTTCTAGAATGTTCCATAAAGTTCGAAAATGTTCCAAAGCTTCTAGAATGTTCCATAAAGTTCGAAAATGTTCCAAAGCTTTTAGAATGTTCCATAAAGTTCGAAAATGTTCCAAAGCTTCTAGAATGTTCCCGAAAGTTTGAAAATGTTCCTAAGCTTCTAGAATGTTCCATAAAGTTCGAAAATGTTCTAAAGCTTCTAGAATGTTCCCGAAAGTTTGAAAATGTTCCAAAGCTTCTAGAATGTTCCAGAAAGTTCGAAAATGTTCTAAAGCTTCTAGAATGTTCCAGAAAGTTCGAAAATGTTCCAAAGCTTCTAGAATGTTCCATAAAGTTCGAAAATGTTCCAAAGCATCCAGAATGTTCCAGAAAGTTTGAAAATGTTCCAAAGCTTCTAGAATGTTCCATAAAGTTCGAAAATGTTCTAAAGCTTCTAGAATGTTCCAGAAAGTTCGAAAATGTTCCAAAGCTTCTAGAATGTTCCAGAAAGTTCGAAAATGTTCCATAAAGTTCGAAAATTTTCTAAAGCTTCTAGAATGTTCCAGAAAGTTTGAAAATGTTCCAAAGCTTCTAGAATGTTCCAGAAAGTTCGAAAATGTTCTAAAGCTTATAGAATGTTCCAGAAAGTTCGAAAATGTTCCAAAGCTTCTAGAATGTTCCATAAAGTTCGAAAATGTTCTAAAGCTTCTAGAATGTTCCAGAAAGTTCGAAAATGTTCCAAAGCTTCTAGAATGTTCCATAAAGTTCGAAAATGTTCCAAAGCTTCTAGAATGTTCCATAAAGTTCGAAAATGTTCCAAAGCTTTTAGAATGTTCCATAAAGTTCGAAAATGTTCCAAAGCTTCTAGAATGTTCCCGAAAGTTTGAAAATGTTCCAAAGCTTTTAGAATGTTCCATAAAGTTCGAAAATGTTCTAAAGCTTCTAGAATGTTCCCGAAAGTTTGAAAATGTTCCAAAGCTTCTAGAATGTTCCAGAAAGTTCGAAAATGTTCTAAAGCTTCTAGAATGTTCCAGAAAGTTCGAAAATGTTCCAAAGCTTCTAGAATGTTCCATAAAGTTCGAAAATGTTCCAAAGCATAAAATGTTCCAAAGCTTCTAGAATGTTCCATAAAGTTCGAAAATGTTCCAAAGCTTCTAGAATGTTCCATAAAGTTCGAAAATGTTCTAAAGCTTCTAGAATGTTCCATAAAGTTCGAAAATGTTCCAAAGCTTCTAGAATGTTCCATAAAGTTCGAAAATGTTCTAAAGCTTCTAGAATGTTCCATAAAGTTCGAAAATGTTCTAAAGCTTCTAGAATGTTCCCGAAAGTTTGAAAATGTTCCAAAGCTTCTAGAATGTTCCAGAAAGTTCGAAAATGTAATAAAAAGTTTCTAGAATGTTCCAGAAAGTTCGAAAATGTTCCAAAGCTTCTAGAATGTTCCATAAAGTTCGAAAATGTTCCAAAGCATCCAGAATGTTCCAGAAAGTTTGAAAATGTTCCAAAGCTTCTAGAATGTTCCATAAAGTTCGAAAACGTTCTAAAGCTTCTAGAATGTTCCAGAAAGTTTGAAAATGTTCCAAAGCTTCTAGAATGTTCCAGAAAGTTCGAAAATGTTCTAAAGCTTATAGAATGTTCCAGAAAGTTCGAAAATGTTCCAAAGCTTCTAGAATGTTCCATAAAGTTCGAAAATGTTCCAAAGCTTCTAGAATGTTCCATAAAGTTCGAAAATGTTCCAAAGCTTTTAGAATGTTCCATAAAGTTCGAAAATGTTCCAAAGCTTCTAGAATGTTCCAGAAAGTTCGAAAATGTTCCAAAGCTTCTAGAATGTTCCATAAAGTTCGAAAATGTTCCAAAGCTTCTAGAATGTTCCAGAAAGTTCGAAAATGTTCCAAAGCTTCTAGAATGTTCCATAAAGTTCGAAAATGTTCTAAAGCTTCTAGAATGTTCCAGAAAGTTTGAAAATGTTCCAAAGCTTCTAGAATGTTCCAGAAAGTTCGAAAATGTTCCAAAGCTTCTAGAATGTTCCATAAAGTTCGAAAATGTTCTAAAGCTTCTAGAATGTTCCAGAAAGTTCGAAAATGTTCCAAAGCTTCTAGAATGTTCCATAAAGTTCGAAAATGTTCCAAAGCTTCTAGAATGTTCCATAAAGTTCGAAAATGTTCCAAAGCTTCTAGAATGTTCCCGAAAGTTTGAAAATGTTCCTAAGCTTCTAGAATGTTCCATAAAGTTCGAAAATGTTCTAAAGCTTCTAGAATGTTCCCGAAAGTTTGAAAATGTTCCAAAGCTTCTAGAATGTTCCAGAAAGTTCGAAAATGTTCTAAAGCTTCTAGAATGTTCCAGAAAGTTCGAAAATGTTCCAAAGCTTCTAGAATGTTCCATAAAGTTCGAAAATGTTCCAAAGCATCCAGAATGTTCCAGAAAGTTTGAAAATGTTCCAAAGCTTCTAGAATGTTCCATAAAGTTCGAAAATGTTCTAAAGCTTCTAGAATGTTCCAGAAAGTTCGAAAATGTTCCAAAGCTTCTAGAATGTTCCAGAAAGTTCGAAAATGTTCCATAAAGTTCGAAAATTTTCTAAAGCTTCTAGAATGTTCCAGAAAGTTTGAAAATGTTCCAAAGCTTCTAGAATGTTCCAGAAAGTTCGAAAATGTTCTAAAGCTTATAGAATGTTCCAGAAAGTTCGAAAATGTTCCAAAGCTTCTAGAATGTTCCATAAAGTTCGAAAATGTTCTAAAGCTTCTAGAATGTTCCAGAAAGTTCGAAAATGTTCCAAAGCTTCTAGAATGTTCCATAAAGTTCGAAAATGTTCCAAAGCTTCTAGAATGTTCCATAAAGTTCGAAAATGTTCCAAAGCTTTTAGAATGTTCCATAAAGTTCGAAAATGTTCCAAAGCTTCTAGAATGTTCCCGAAAGTTTGAAAATGTTCCAAAGCTTTTAGAATGTTCCATAAAGTTCGAAAATGTTCTAAAGCTTCTAGAATGTTCCCGAAAGTTTGAAAATGTTCCAAAGCTTCTAGAATGTTCCAGAAAGTTCGAAAATGTTCTAAAGCTTCTAGAATGTTCCAGAAAGTTCGAAAATGTTCCAAAGCTTCTAGAATGTTCCATAAAGTTCGAAAATGTTCCAAAGCATAAAATGTTCCAAAGCTTCTAGAATGTTCCATAAAGTTCGAAAATGTTCCAAAGCTTCTAGAATGTTCCATAAAGTTCGAAAATGTTCTAAAGCTTCTAGAATGTTCCATAAAGTTCGAAAATGTTCTAAAGCTTTTAGAATGTTCCCGAAAGTTTGAAAATGTTCCAAAGCTTCTAGAATGTTCCAGAAAGTTTGAAAATGTTCTAAAGCTTCTAGAATGTTCCAGAAAGTTTGAAAATGTTCCAAAGCTTCTAGAATGTTCCAGAAAGTTCGAAAATGTTCCAAAGCTTCTAGAATGTTCCAGAAAGTTTGAAAATGTTCTAAAGCTTCTAGAATGTTCCATAAAGTTCGAAAATGTTCCAAAGCTTCTAGAATGTTCCATAAAGTTCGAAAATGTTCCAAAGCTTTTAGAATGTTCCATAAAGTTCGAAAATGTTCCAAAGCTTTTAGAATGTTCCATAAAGTTCGAAAATGTTCCAAAGCTTCTAGAATGTTCCATAAAGTTCGAAAATGTTCTAAAGCTTCTAGAATGTTCCCGAAAGTTTGAAAATGTTCCAAAGCTTCTAGAATGTTCCAGAAAGTTCGAAAATGTTCTAAAGCTTCTAGAATGTTCCAGAAAGTTCGAAAATGTTCCAAAGCTTCTAGAATGTTCCATAAAGTTCGAAAATGTTCCAAAGCATCCAGAATGTTCCAGAAAGTTTGAAAATGTTCCAAAGCTTCTAGAATGTTCCATAAAGTTCGAAAATGTTCTAAAGCTTCTAGAATGTTCCCGAAAGTTTGAAAATGTTCCAAAGCTTCTAGAATGTTCCATAAAGTTCGAAAATGTTCCAAAGCTTTTAGAATGTTCCATAAAGTTCGAAAATGTTCCAAAGCTTCTAGAATGTTCCATAAAGTTCGAAAATGTTCCAAAGCTTTTAGAATGTTCCAGAAAGTTTGAAAATGTTCCAAAGCTTCTAGAATGTTCCATAAAGTTCGAAAATGTTCTAAAGCTTCTAGAATGTTCCCGAAAGTTTGAAAATGTTCCAAAGCTTCTAGAATGTTCCATAAAGTTCGAAAATGTTCTAAAGCTTCTAGAATGTTCCATAAAGTTCGAAAATGTTCTAAAGCTTCTAGAATGTTCCCGAAAGTTTGAAAATGTTCCAAAGCTTCTAGAATGTTCCAGAAAGTTTGAAAATGTTCTAAAGCTTCTAGAATGTTCCAGAAAGTTTGAAAATGTTCCAAAGCTTCTAGAATGTTCCATAAAGTTCGAAAATGTTCCAAAGCTTCTAGAATGTTCCATAAAGTTCGAAAATGTTCCAAAGCATCCAGAATGTTCCATAAAGTTCGAAAATGTTCCAAAGCTTCTAGAATGTTCCATAAAGTTCGAAAATGTTCTAAAGCTTCTAGAATGTTCCATAAAGTTCGAAAATGTTCTAAAGCTTCTAGAATGTTCCAGAAAGTTTGAAAATGTTCTAAAGCTTCTAGAATGTTCCATAAAGCTCGAAAATGTTCCAAAGCTTCTAGAATGTTCCATAAAGTTCGAAAATGTTCCAAAGCTTTTAGAATGTTCCATAAAGTTCGAAAATGTTCCAAAGCTTTTAGAATGTTCCATAAAGTTCGAAAATGTTCCAAAGCTTCTAGAATGTTCCATAAAGTTCGAAAATGTTCTAAAGCTTCTAGAATGTTCCCGAAAGTTTGAAAATGTTCCAAAGCTTCTAGAATGTTCCAGAAAGTTCGAAAATGTTCTAAAGCTTCTAGAATGTTCCAGAAAGTTCGAAAATGTTCCAAAGCTTCTAGAATGTTCCATAAAGTTCGAAAATGTTCCAAAGCATCCAGAATGTTCCAGAAAGTTTGAAAATGTTCCAAAGCTTCTAGAATGTTCCATAAAGTTCGAAAATGTTCTAAAGCTTCTAGAATGTTCCCGAAAGTTTGAAAATGTTCCAAAGCTTCTAGAATGTTCCATAAAGTTCGAAAATGTTCCAAAGCTTTTAGAATGTTCCATAAAGTTCGAAAATGTTCCAAAGCTTCTAGAATGTTCCATAAAGTTCGAAAATGTTCCAAAGCTTTTAGAATGTTCCAGAAAGTTTGAAAATGTTCCAAAGCTTCTAGAATGTTCCATAAAGTTCGAAAATGTTCTAAAGCTTCTAGAATGTTCCCGAAAGTTTGAAAATGTTCCAAAGCTTCTAGAATGTTCCATAAAGTTCGAAAATGTTCTAAAGCTTCTAGAATGTTCCATAAAGTTCGAAAATGTTCTAAAGCTTCTAGAATGTTCCCGAAAGTTTGAAAATGTTCCAAAGCTTCTAGAATGTTCCAGAAAGTTTAAAATGTTCTAAAGCTTCTAGAATGTTCCAGAAAGTTTGAAAATGTTCCAAAGCTTCTAGAATGTTCCATAAAGTTCGAAAATGTTCCAAAGCTTCTAGAATGTTCCATAAAGTTCGAAAATGTTCCAAAGCTTTTAGAATGTTCCATAAAGTTCGAAAATGTTCCAAAGCTTCTAGAATGTTCCATAAAGTTCGAAAATGTTCCAAAGCTTCTAGAATGTTCCATAAAGTTCGAAAATGTTCTAAAGCTTCTAGAATGTTCCATAAAGTTCGAAAATGTTCCAAAGCTTCTAGAATGTTCCATAAAGTTCGAAAATGTTCTAAAGCTTCTAGAATGTTCGCGAAAGTTTGAAAATGTTCCAAAGCTTCTAGAATGTTCCATAAAGTTCGAAAATGTTCTAAAGCTTCTAGAATGTTCCCGAAAGTTTGAAAATGTTCCAAAGCTTCTAGAATGTTCCAGAAAGTTCGAAAATGTTCTAAAGCTTCTAGAATGTTCCAGAAAGTTCGAAAATGTTCCAAAGCTTCTAGAATGTTCCATAAAGTTCGAAAATGTTCCAAAGCATCCAGAATGTTCCAGAAAGTTTGAAAATGTTCCAAAGCTTCTAGAATGTTCCATAAAGTTCGAAAATGTTCTAAAGCTTCTAGAATGTTCCCGAAAGTTTGAAAATGTTCCAAAGCTTCTAGAATGTTCCATAAAGTTCGAAAATGTTCCAAAGCTTTTAGAATGTTCCATAAAGTTCGAAAATGTTCCAAAGCTTCTAGAATGTTCCATAAAGTTCGAAAATGTTCCAAAGCTTTTAGAATGTTCCAGAAAGTTTGAAAATGTTCCAAAGCTTCTAGAATGTTCCATAAAGTTCGAAAATGTTCTAAAGCTTCTAGAATGTTCCCGAAAGTTTGAAAATGTTCCAAAGCTTCTAGAATGTTCCATAAAGTTCGAAAATGTTCTAAAGCTTCTAGAATGTTCCATAAAGTTCGAAAATGTTCTAAAGCTTCTAGAATGTTCCCGAAAGTTTGAAAATGTTCCAAAGCTTCTAGAATGTTCCAGAAAGTTTGAAAATGTTCTAAAGCTTCTAGAATGTTCCAGAAAGTTTGAAAATGTTCCAAAGCTTCTAGAATGTTCCATAAAGTTCGAAAGTGTTCCAAAGCTTCTAGAATGTTCCATAAAGTTCGAAAATGTTCCAAAGCTTTTAGAATGTTCCATAAAGTTCGAAAATGTTCCAAAGCTTCTAGAATGTTCCATAAAGTTCGAAAATGTTCCAAAGCTTCTAGAATGTTCCATAAAGTTCGAAAATGTTCTAAAGCTTCTAGAATGTTCCATAAAGTTCGAAAATGTTCCAAAGCTTCTAGAATGTTCCATAAAGTTCGAAAATGTTCTAAAGCTTCTGGAATGTTCCCGAAAGTTTGAAAATGTTCCAAAGCTTCTAGAATGTTCCATAAAGTTCGAAAATGTTCTAAAGCTTCTAGAATGTTCCCGAAAGTTTGAAAATGTTCCAAAGCTTCTAGAATGTTCCATAAAGTTCGAAAATGTTCCAAAGCTTTTAGAATGTTCCATAAAGTTCGAAAATGTTCCAAAGCTTCTAGAATGTTCCATAAAGTTCGAAAATGTTCCAAAGCTTCTAGAATGTTCCATAAAGTTCGAAAATGTTCTAAAGCTTCTAGAATGTTCCCGAAAGTTTGAAAATGTTCCAAAGCTTCTAGAATGTTCCATAAAGTTCGAAAATGTTCCAAAGCTTTTAGAATGTTCCATAAAGTTCGAAAATGTTCCAAAGCTTCTAGAATGTTCCATAAAGTTCGAAAATGTTCCAAAGCATCCAGAATGTTCCATAAAGTTCGAAAATGTTCTAAAGCTTCTAGAATGTTCCCGAAAGTTTGAAAATGTTCCAAAGCTTCTAGAATGTTCCAGAAAGTTTGAAAATGTTCTAAAGCTTCTAGAATGTTCCATAAAGTTCGAAAATGTTCCAAAGCATCCAGAATGTTCCATAAAGTTCGAAAATGTTCTAAAGCTTCTAGAATGTTCCCGAAAGTTTGAAAATGTTCCAAACTTCTAGAATGTTCCAGAAAGTTCGAAAATGTTCCAAAGCTTCTAGAATGTTCCATAAAGTTCGAAAATGTTCCAAAGCTTCTAGAATGTTCCATAAAGTTCGAAAATGTTCCAAAGCTTTTAGAATGTTCCATAAAGTTCGAAAATGTTCCAAAGCTTCTAGAATGTTCCCGAAAGTTTGAAAATGTTCCAAAGCTTTTAGAATGTTCCATAAAGTTCGAAAATGTTCTAAAGCTTCTAGAATGTTCCCGAAAGTTTGAAAATGTTCCAAAGCTTCTAGAATGTTCCAGAAAGTTCGAAAATGTTCTAAAGCTTCTAGAATGTTCCAGAAAGTTCGAAAATGTTCCAAAGCTTCTAGAATGTTCCATAAAGTTCGAAAATGTTCCAAAGCATAAAATGTTCCAAAGCTTCTAGAATGTTCCATAAAGTTCGAAAATGTTCCAAAGCTTCTAGAATGTTCCATAAAGTTCGAAAATGTTCTAAAGCTTCTAGAATGTTCCATAAAGTTCGAAAATGTTCCAAAGCTTCTAGAATGTTCCATAAAGTTCGAAAATGTTCTAAAGCTTCTAGAATGTTCCATAAAGTTCGAAAATGTTCTAAAGCTTTTAGAATGTTCCCGAAAGTTTGAAAATGTTCCAAAGCTTCTAGAATGTTCCAGAAAGTTTGAAAATGTTCTAAAGCTTCTAGAATGTTCCAGAAAGTTTGAAAATGTTCCAAAGCTTCTAGAATGTTCCAGAAAGTTCGAAAATGTTCCAAAGCTTCTAGAATGTTCCAGAAAGTTTGAAAATGTTCTAAAGCTTCTAGAATGTTCCATAAAGTTCGAAAATGTTCCAAAGCTTCTAGAATGTTCCATAAAGTTCGAAAATGTTCCAAAGCTTTTTGAATGTTCCATAAAGTTCGAAAATGTTCCAAAGCTTTTAGAATGTTCCATAAAGTTCGAAAATGTTCCAAAGCTTCTAGAATGTTCCATAAAGTTCGAAAATGTTCTAAAGCTTCTAGAATGTTCCCGAAAGTTTGAAAATGTTCCAAAGCTTCTAGAATGTTCCAGAAAGTTCGAAAATGTTCTAAAGCTTCTAGAATGTTCCAGAAAGTTCGAAAATGTTCCAAAGCTTCTAGAATGTTCCATAAAGTTCGAAAATGTTCCAAAGCATCCAGAATGTTCCAGAAAGTTTGAAAATGTTCCAAAGCTTCTAGAATGTTCCATAAAGTTCGAAAATGTTCTAAAGCTTCTAGAATGTTCCCGAAAGTTTGAAAATGTTCCAAAGCTTCTAGAATGTTCCATAAAGTTCGAAAATGTTCCAAAGCTTTTAGAATGTTCCATAAAGTTCGAAAATGTTCCAAAGCTTCTAGAATGTTCCATAAAGTTCGAAAATGTTCCAAAGCTTTTAGAATGTTCCAGAAAGTTTGAAAATGTTCCAAAGCTTCTAGAATGTTCCATAAAGTTCGAAAATGTTCTAAAGCTTCTAGAATGTTCCCGAAAGTTTGAAAATGTTCCAAAGCTTCTAGAATGTTCCATAAAGTTCGAAAATGTTCTAAAGCTTCTAGAATGTTCCATAAAGTTCGAAAATGTTCTAAAGCTTCTAGAATGTTCCCGAAAGTTTGAAAATGTTCCAAAGCTTCTAGAATGTTCCAGAAAGTTTGAAAATGTTCTAAAGCTTCTAGAATGTTCCAGAAAGTTTGAAAATGTTCCAAAGCTTCTAGAATGTTCCATAAAGTTCGAAAATGTTCCAAAGCTTCTAGAATGTTCCATAAAGTTCGAAAATGTTCCAAAGCATCCAGAATGTTCCATAAAGTTCGAAAATGTTCCAAAGCTTCTAGAATGTTCCATAAAGTTCGAAAATGTTCTAAAGCTTCTAGAATGTTCCATAAAGTTCGAAAATGTTCTAAAGCTTCTAGAATGTTCCAGAAAGTTTGAAAATGTTCTAAAGCTTCTAGAATGTTCCATAAAGTTCGAAAATGTTCCAAAGCTTCTAGAATGTTCCATAAAGTTCGAAAATGTTCCAAAGCTTTTAGAATGTTCCATAAAGTTCGAAAATGTTCCAAAGCTTTTAGAATGTTCCATAAAGTTCGAAAATGTTCCAAAGCTTCTAGAATGTTCCATAAAGTTCGAAAATGTTCTAAAGCTTCTAGAATGTTCCCGAAAGTTTGAAAATGTTCCAAAGCTTCTAGAATGTTCCAGAAAGTTCGAAAATGTTCTAAAGCTTCTAGAATGTTCCAGAAAGTTCGAAAATGTTCCAAAGCTTCTAGAATGTTCCATAAAGTTCGAAAATGTTCCAAAGCATCCAGAATGTTCCATAAAGTTCGAAAATGTTCCAAAGCTTCTAGAATGTTCCATAAAGTTCGAAAATGTTCCAAAGCTTTTAGAATGTTCCAGAAAGTTTGAAAATGTTCCAAAGCTTCTAGAATGTTCCATAAAGTTCGAAAATGTTCTAAAGCTTCTAGAATGTTCCCGAAAGTTTGAAAATGTTCCAAAGCTTCTAGAATGTTCCATAAAGTTCGAAAATGTTCTAAAGCTTCTAGAATGTTCCATAAAGTTCGAAAATGTTCTAAAGCTTCTAGAATGTTCCCGAAAGTTTGAAAATGTTCCAAAGCTTCTAGAATGTTCCAGAAAGTTTGAAAATGTTCTAAAGCTTCTAGAATGTTCCAGAAAGTTTGAAAATGTTCCAAAGCTTCTAGAATGTTCCATAAAGTTCGAAAATGTTCCAAAGCTTCTAGAATGTTCCATAAAGTTCGAAAATGTTCCAAAGCATCCAGAATGTTCCATAAAGTTCGAAAATGTTCCAAAGCTTCTAGAATGTTCCATAAAGTTCGAAAATGTTCTAAAGCTTCTAGAATGTTCCATAAAGTTCGAAAATGTTCTAAAGCTTCTAGAATGTTCCAGAAAGTTTGAAAATGTTCTAAAGCTTCTAGAATGTTCCATAAAGTTCGAAAATGTTCCAAAGCTTCTAGAATGTTCCATAAAGTTCGAAAATGTTCCAAAGCTTTTAGAATGTTCCATAAAGTTCGAAAATGTTCCAAAGCTTTTAGAATGTTCCATAAAGTTCGAAAATGTTCCAAAGCTTCTAGAATGTTCCATAAAGTTCGAAAATGTTCTAAAGCTTCTAGAATGTTCCCGAAAGTTTGAAAATGTTCCAAAGCTTCTAGAATGTTCCAGAAAGTTCGAAAATGTTCTAAAGCTTCTAGAATGTTCCAGAAAGTTCGAAAATGTTCCAAAGCTTCTAGAATGTTCCATAAAGTTCGAAAATGTTCCAAAGCATCCAGAATGTTCCAGAAAGTTTGAAAATGTTCCAAAGCTTCTAGAATGTTCCATAAAGTTCGAAAATGTTCTAAAGCTTTTAGAATGTTCCCGAAAGTTTGAAAATGTTCCAAAGCTTCTAGAATGTTCCATAAAGTTCGAAAATGTTCCAAAGCTTTTAGAATGTTCCATAAAGTTCGAAAATGTTCCAAAGCTTCTAGAATGTTCCATAAAGTTCGAAAATGTTCCAAAGCTTTTAGAATGTTCCAGAAAGTTTGAAAATGTTCCAAAGCTTCTAGAATGTTCCATAAAGTTCGAAAATGTTCTAAAGCTTCTAGAATGTTCCCGAAAGTTTGAAAATGTTCCAAAGCTTCTAGAATGTTCCATAAAGTTCGAAAATGTTCTAAAGCTTCTAGAATGTTCCATAAAGTTCGAAAATGTTCTAAAGCTTCTAGAATGTTCCCGAAAGTTTGAAAATGTTCCAAAGCTTCTAGAATGTTCCAGAAAGTTTGAAAATGTTCTAAAGCTTCTAGAATGTTCCAGAAAGTTTGAAAATGTTCCAAAGCTTCTAGAATGTTCCATAAAGTTCGAAAATGTTCCAAAGCTTCTAGAATGTTCCATAAAGTTCGAAAATGTTCCAAAGCTTTTAGAATGTTCCATAAAGTTCGAAAATGTTCCAAAGCTTCTAGAATGTTCCATAAAGTTCGAAAATGTTCCAAAGCTTCTAGAATGTTCCATAAAGTTCGAAAATGTTCTAAAGCTTCTAGAATGTTCCATAAAGTTCGAAAATGTTCCAAAGCTTCTAGAATGTTCCATAAAGTTCGAAAATGTTCTAAAGCTTCTAGAATGTTCGCGAAAGTTTGAAAATGTTCCAAAGCTTCTAGAATGTTCCATAAAGTTCGAAAATGTTCTAAAGCTTCTAGAATGTTCCCGAAAGTTTGAAAATGTTCCAAAGCTTCTAGAATGTTCCAGAAAGTTCGAAAATGTTCTAAAGCTTCTAGAATGTTCCAGAAAGTTCGAAAATGTTCCAAAGCTTCTAGAATGTTCCATAAAGTTCGAAAATGTTCCAAAGCATCCAGAATGTTCCAGAAAGTTTGAAAATGTTCCAAAGCTTCTAGAATGTTCCATAAAGTTCGAAAATGTTCTAAAGCTTCTAGAATGTTCCCGAAAGTTTGAAAATGTTCCAAAGCTTCTAGAATGTTCCATAAAGTTCGAAAATGTTCCAAAGCTTTTAGAATGTTCCATAAAGTTCGAAAATGTTCCAAAGCTTCTAGAATGTTCCATAAAGTTCGAAAATGTTCCAAAGCTTTTAGAATGTTCCAGAAAGTTTGAAAATGTTCCAAAGCTTCTAGAATGTTCCATAAAGTTCGAAAATGTTCTAAAGCTTCTAGAATGTTCCCGAAAGTTTGAAAATGTTCCAAAGCTTCTAGAATGTTCCATAAAGTTCGAAAATGTTCTAAAGCTTCTAGAATGTTCCATAAAGTTCGAAAATGTTCTAAAGCTTCTAGAATGTTCCCGAAAGTTTGAAAATGTTCCAAAGCTTCTAGAATGTTCCAGAAAGTTTGAAAATGTTCTAAAGCTTCTAGAATGTTCCAGAAAGTTTGAAAATGTTCCAAAGCTTCTAGAATGTTCCATAAAGTTCGAAAGTGTTCCAAAGCTTCTAGAATGTTCCATAAAGTTCGAAAATGTTCCAAAGCTTTTAGAATGTTCCATAAAGTTCGAAAATGTTCCAAAGCTTCTAGAATGTTCCATAAAGTTCGAAAATGTTCCAAAGCTTCTAGAATGTTCCATAAAGTTCGAAAATGTTCTAAAGCTTCTAGAATGTTCCATAAAGTTCGAAAATGTTCCAAAGCTTCTAGAATGTTCCATAAAGTTCGAAAATGTTCTAAAGCTTCTGGAATGTTCCCGAAAGTTTGAAAATGTTCCAAAGCTTCTAGAATGTTCCATAAAGTTCGAAAATGTTCTAAAGCTTCTAGAATGTTCCCGAAAGTTTGAAAATGTTCCAAAGCTTCTAGAATGTTCCATAAAGTTCGAAAATGTTCCAAAGCTTTTAGAATGTTCCATAAAGTTCGAAAATGTTCCAAAGCTTTTAGAATGTTTCATAAAGTTCGAAAATGTTAAAAAGCTTCTAGAATGTTCCATAAAGTTCGAAAATGTTCCAAAGCTTCTAGAATGTTCCATAAAGTTCGAAAATGTTCTAAAGCTTCTAGAATTTCCCGAAAGTTTGAAAATGTTCCAAAGCTTCTAGAATGTTCCATAAAGTTCGAAAATGTTCCAAAGCTTTTAGAATGTTCCATAAAGTTCGAAAATGTTCCAAAGCTTCTAGAATGTTCCATAAAGTTCGAAAATGTTCCAAAGCATCCAGAATGTTCCATAAAGTTCGAAAATGTTCTAAAGCTTCTAGAATGTTCCCGAAAGTTTGAAAATGTTCCAAAGCTTCTAGAATGTTCCAGAAAGTTTGAAAATGTTCTAAAGCTTCTAGAATGTTCCAGAAAGTTTGAAAATGTTCCAAAGCTTCTAGAATGTTCCATAAAGTTCGAAAATGTTCCAAAGCTTCTAGAATGTTCCATAAAGTTCGAAAATGTTCCAAAGCTTTTAGAATGTTCCATAAAGTTCGAAAATGTTCCAAAGCTTCTAGAATGTTCCATAAAGTTCGAAAATGTTCCAAAGCTTTTAGAATGTTCCATAAAGTTCGAAAATGTTCCAAAGCTTCTAGAATGTTCCCGAAAGTTTGAAAATGTTCCAAAGCTTCTAGAATGTTCCATAAAGTTCGAAAATGTTCTAAAGCTTCTAGAATGTTCCCGAAAGTTTGAAAATGTTCCAAAGCTTCTAGAATGTTCCATAAAGTTCGAAAATGTTCCAAAGCTTTTAGAATGTTCCATAAAGTTCGAAAATGTTCCAAAGCTTTTAGAATGTTTCATAAAGTTCGAAAATGTTAAAAAGCTTCTAGAATGTTCCATAAAGTTCGAAAATGTTCCAAAGCTTCTAGAATGTTCCATAAAGTTCGAAAATGTTCTAAAGCTTCTAGAATGTTCCCGAAAGTTTGAAAATGTTCCAAAGCTTCTAGAATGTTCCAGAAAGTTCGAAAATGTTCTAAAGCTTCTAGAATGTTCCAGAAAGTTCGAAAATGTTCCAAAGCTTCTAGAATGTTCCATAAAGTTCGAAAATGTTCCAAAGCATCCAGAATGTTCCATAAAGTTCGAAAATGTTCCAAAGCTTCTAGAATGTTCCATAAAGTTCGAAAATGTTCTAAAGCTTCTAGAATGTTCCATAAAGTTCGAAAATGTTCCAAAGCTTCTAGAATGTTCCATAAAGTTCGAAAATGTTCTAAAGCTTCTAGAATGTTCCATAAAGTTCGAAAATGTTCTAAAGCTTCTAGAATGTTCCCGAAAGTTTGAAAATGTTCCAAAGCTTCTAGAATGTTCCAGAAAGTTTGAAAATGTTCTAAAGCTTCTAGAATGTTCCAGAAAGTTTGAAAATGTTCCAAAGCTTCTAGAATGTTCCATAAAGTTCGAAAATGTTCCAAAGCTTCTAGAATGTTCCATAAAGTTCGAAAATGTTCCAAAGCTTTTAGAATGTTCCATAAAGTTCGAAAATGTTCCAAAGCTTCTAGAATGTTCCATAAAGTTCGAAAATGTTCTAAAGCTTCTAGAATGTTCCCGAAAGTTTGAAAATGTTCCAAAGCTTCTAGAATGTTCCAGAAAGTTCGAAAATGTTCTAAAGCTTCTAGAATGTTCCAGAAAGTTCGAAAATGTTCCAAAGCTTCTAGAATGTTCCATAAAGTTCGAAAATGTTCCAAAGCATCCAGAATGTTCCAGAAAGTTTGAAAATGTTCCAAAGCTTCTAGAATGTTCCATAAAGTTCGAAAATGTTCCAAAGCTTCTAGAATGTTCCATAAAGTTCGAAAATGTTCTAAAGCTTCTAGAATGTTCCATAAAGTTCGAAAATGTTCTAAAGCTTCTAGAATGTTCCATAAAGTTCGAAAATGTTCTAAAGCTTCTTGAATGTTCCCGAAAGTTTGAAAATGTTCCAAAGCTTCTAGAATGTTCCAGAAAGTTTGAAAATGTTCTAAAGCTTCTAGAATGTTCCAGAAAGTTTGAAAATGTTCCAAAGCTTCTAGAATGTTCCAGAAAGTTCGAAAATGTTCCAAAGCTTCTAGAATGTTCCAGAAAGTTTGAAAATGTTCTAAAGCTTCTAGAATGTTCCATAAAGTTCGAAAATGTTCCAAAGCTTCTAGAATGTTCCATAAAGTTCGAAAATGTTCCAAAGCTTTTAGAATGTTCCATAAAGTTCGAAAATGTTCCAAAGCTTCTAGAATGTTCCATAAAGTTCGAAAATGTTCCAAAGCTTCTAGAATGTTCCATAAAGTTCGAAAATGTTCTAAAGCTTCTAGAATGTTCCCGAAAGTTTGAAAATGTTCCAAAGCTTCTAGAATGTTCCAGAAAGTTCGAAAATGTTCTAAAGCTTCTAGAATGTTCCCGAAAGTTTGAAAATGTTCCAAAGCTTCTAGAATGTTCCAGAAAGTTCGAAAATGTTCTAAAGCTTCTAGAATGTTCCAGAAAGTTCGAAAATGTTCCAAAGCTTCTAGAATGTTCCATAAAGTTCGAAAATGTTCCAAAGCATCCAGAATGTTCCAGAAAGTTTGAAAATGTTCCAAAGCTTCTAGAATGTTCCATAAAGTTCGAAAATGTTCCAAAGCTTCTAGAATGTTCCATAAAGTTCGAAAATGTTCTAAAGCTTCTAGAATGTTCCATAAAGTTCGAAAATGTTCTAAAGCTTCTAGAATGTTCCATAAAGTTCGAAAATGTTCTAAAGCTTCTAGAATGTTCCATAAAGTTCGAAAATGTTCTAAAGCTTCTAGAATGTTCCCGAAAGTTTGAAAATGTTCCAAAGCTTCTAGAATGTTCCAGAAAGTTTGAAAATGTTCTAAAGCTTCTAGAATGTTCCAGAAAGTTTGAAAATGTTCCAAAGCTTCTAGAATGTTCCAGAAAGTTCGAAAATGTTCCAAAGCTTCTAGAATGTTCCAGAAAGTTTGAAAATGTTCTAAAGCTTCTAGAATGTTCCATAAAGTTCGAAAATGTTCCAAAGCTTCTAGAATGTTCCATAAAGTTCGAAAATGTTCCAAAGCTTTTAGAATGTTCCATAAAGTTCGAAAATGTTCCAAAGCTTCTAGAATGTTCCATAAAGTTCGAAAATGTTCCAAAGCTTCTAGAATGTTCCATAAAGTTCGAAAATGTTCTAAAGCTTCTAGAATGTTCCCGAAAGTTTGAAAATGTTCCAAAGCTTCTAGAATGTTCCAGAAAGTTCGAAAATGTTCTAAAGCTTCTAGAATGTTCCAGAAAGTTCGAAAATGTTCCAAAGCTTCTAGAATGTTCCATAAAGTTCGAAAATGTTCCAAAGCATCCAGAATGTTCCAGAAAGTTTGAAAATGTTCCAAAGCTTCTAGAATGTTCCATAAAGTTCGAAAATGTTCCAAAGCTTCTAGAATGTTCCATAAAGTTCGAAAATGTTCCAAAGCTTTTAGAATGTTCCATAAAGTTCGAAAATGTTCCAAAGCTTCTAGAATGTTCCATAAAGTTCGAAAATGTTCTAAAGCTTCTAGAATGTTCCCGAAAGTTTGAAAATGTTCCAAAGCTTCTAGAATGTTCCAGAAAGTTCGAAAATGTTCTAAAGCTTCTAGAATGTTCCAGAAAGTTCGAAAATGTTCCAAAGCTTCTAGAATGTTCCATAAAGTTCGAAAATGTTCCAAAGCATCCAGAATGTTCCAGAAAGTTTGAAAATGTTCCAAAGCTTCTAGAATGTTCCATAAAGTTCGAAAATGTTCCAAAGCTTCTAGAATGTTCCATAAAGTTCGAAAATGTTCTAAAGCTTCTAGAATGTTCCATAAAGTTCGAAAATGTTCTAAAGCTTCTAGAATGTTCCATAAAGTTCGAAAATGTTCTAAAGCTTCTTGAATGTTCCCGAAAGTTTGAAAATGTTCCAAAGCTTCTAGAATGTTCCAGAAAGTTTGAAAATGTTCTAAAGCTTCTAGAATGTTCCAGAAAGTTTGAAAATGTTCCAAAGCTTCTAGAATGTTCCAGAAAGTTCGAAAATGTTCCAAAGCTTCTAGAATGTTCCAGAAAGTTTGAAAATGTTCTAAAGCTTCTAGAATGTTCCATAAAGTTCGAAAATGTTCCAAAGCTTCTAGAATGTTCCATAAAGTTCGAAAATGTTCCAAAGCTTTTAGAATGTTCCATAAAGTTCGAAAATGTTCCAAAGCTTCTAGAATGTTCCATAAAGTTCGAAAATGTTCCAAAGCTTCTAGAATGTTCCATAAAGTTCGAAAATGTTCTAAAGCTTCTAGAATGTTCCCGAAAGTTTGAAAATGTTCCAAAGCTTCTAGAATGTTCCAGAAAGTTCGAAAATGTTCTAAAGCTTCTAGAATGTTCCCGAAAGTTTGAAAATGTTCCAAAGCTTCTAGAATGTTCCAGAAAGTTCGAAAATGTTCTAAAGCTTCTAGAATGTTCCAGAAAGTTCGAAAATGTTCCAAAGCTTCTAGAATGTTCCATAAAGTTCGAAAATGTTCCAAAGCATCCAGAATGTTCCAGAAAGTTTGAAAATGTTCCAAAGCTTCTAGAATGTTCCATAAAGTTCGAAAATGTTCCAAAGCTTCTAGAATGTTCCATAAAGTTCGAAAATGTTCTAAAGCTTCTAGAATGTTCCATAAAGTTCGAAAATGTTCTAAAGCTTCTAGAATGTTCCATAAAGTTCGAAAATGTTCTAAAGCTTCTAGAATGTTCCATAAAGTTCGAAAATGTTCTAAAGCTTCTAGAATGTTCCCGAAAGTTTGAAAATGTTCCAAAGCTTCTAGAATGTTCCAGAAAGTTTGAAAATGTTCTAAAGCTTCTAGAATGTTCCAGAAAGTTTGAAAATGTTCCAAAGCTTCTAGAATGTTCCAGAAAGTTCGAAAATGTTCCAAAGCTTCTAGAATGTTCCAGAAAGTTTGAAAATGTTCTAAAGCTTCTAGAATGTTCCATAAAGTTCGAAAATGTTCCAAAGCTTCTAGAATGTTCCATAAAGTTCGAAAATGTTCCAAAGCTTTTAGAATGTTCCATAAAGTTCGAAAATGTTCCAAAGCTTCTAGAATGTTCCATAAAGTTCGAAAATGTTCCAAAGCTTCTAGAATGTTCCATAAAGTTCGAAAATGTTCTAAAGCTTCTAGAATGTTCCCGAAAGTTTGAAAATGTTCCAAAGCTTCTAGAATGTTCCAGAAAGTTCGAAAATGTTCTAAAGCTTCTAGAATGTTCCAGAAAGTTCGAAAATGTTCCAAAGCTTTTAGAATGTTCCATAAAGTTCGAAAATGTTCCAAAGCTTCTAGAATGTTCCATAAAGTTCGAAAATGTTCCAAAGCTTCTAGAATGTTCCATAAAGTTCGAAAATGTTCTAAAGCTTCTAGAATGTTCCCGAAAGTTTGAAAATGTTCCAAAGCTTCTAGAATGTTCCAGAAAGTTCGAAAATGTTCTAAAGCTTCTAGAATGTTCCATAAAGTTCGAAAATGTTCCAAAGCTTCTAGAATGTTCCATAAAGTTCGAAAATGTTCCAAAGCTTTTAGAATGTTCCATAAAGTTCGAAAATGTTCCAAAGCTTCTAGAATGTTCCATAAAGTTCGAAAATGTTCTAAAGCTTCTAGAATGTTCCCGAAAGTTTGAAAATGTTCCAAAGCTTCTAGAATGTTCCAGAAAGTTCGAAAATGTTCTAAAGCTTCTAGAATGTTCCAGAAAGTTCGAAAATGTTCCAAAGCTTCTAGAATGTTCCATAAAGTTCGAAAATGTTCTAAAGCTTCTAGAATGTTCCATAAAGTTCGAAAATGTTCTAAAGCTTCTAGAATGTTCCATAAAGTTCGAAAATGTTCTAAAGCTTCTAGAATGTTCCATAAAGTTCGAAAATGTTCTAAAGCTTCTAGAATGTTCCCGAAAGTTTGAAAATGTTCCAAAGCTTCTAGAATGTTCCAGAAAGTTTGAAAATGTTCTAAAGCTTCTAGAATGTTCCAGAAAGTTTGAAAATGTTCCAAAGCTTCTAGAATGTTCCAGAAAGTTCGAAAATGTTCCAAAGCTTCTAGAATGTTCCAGAAAGTTTGAAAATGTTCTAAAGCTTCTAGAATGTTCCATAAAGTTCGAAAATGTTCCAAAGCTTCTAGAATGTTCCATAAAGTTCGAAAATGTTCCAAAGCTTTTAGAATGTTCCATAAAGTTCGAAAATGTTCCAAAGCTTCTAGAATGTTCCATAAAGTTCGAAAATGTTCCAAAGCTTCTAGAATGTTCCATAAAGTTCGAAAATGTTCTAAAGCTTCTAGAATGTTCCCGAAAGTTTGAAAATGTTCCAAAGCTTCTAGAATGTTCCAGAAAGTTCGAAAATGTTCTAAAGCTTCTAGAATGTTCCAGAAAGTTCGAAAATGTTCCAAAGCTTTTAGAATGTTCCATAAAGTTCGAAAATGTTCCAAAGCTTCTAGAATGTTCCATAAAGTTCGAAAATGTTCCAAAGCTTCTAGAATGTTCCATAAAGTTCGAAAATGTTCTAAAGCTTCTAGAATGTTCCCGAAAGTTTGAAAATGTTCCAAAGCTTCTAGAATGTTCCAGAAAGTTCGAAAATGTTCTAAAGCTTCTAGAATGTTCCATAAAGTTCGAAAATGTTCCAAAGCTTCTAGAATGTTCCATAAAGTTCGAAAATGTTCCAAAGCTTTTAGAATGTTCCATAAAGTTCGAAAATGTTCCAAAGCTTCTAGAATGTTCCATAAAGTTCGAAAATGTTCTAAAGCTTCTAGAATGTTCCCGAAAGTTTGAAAATGTTCCAAAGCTTCTAGAATGTTCCAGAAAGTTCGAAAATGTTCTAAAGCTTCTAGAATGTTCCAGAAAGTTCGAAAATGTTCCAAAGCTTCTAGAATGTTCCATAAAGTTCGAAAATGTTCTAAAGCTTCTAGAATGTTCCATAAAGTTCGAAAATGTTCTAAAGCTTCTAGAATGTTCCAAAAAGTTCGAAAATGTTCTAAAGCTTCTAGAATGTTCCATAAAGTTCGAAAATGTTCTAAAGCTTCTAGAATGTTCCCGAAAGTTTGAAAATGTTCCAAAGCTTCTAGAATGTTCCAGAAAGTTTGAAAATGTTCTAAAGCTTCTAGAATGTTCCAGAAAGTTTGAAAATGTTCCAAAGCTTCTAGAATGTTCCAGAAAGTTCGAAAATGTTCCAAAGCTTCTAGAATGTTCCAGAAAGTTTGAAAATGTTCTAAAGCTTCTAGAATGTTCCATA
Source organism: Pristionchus mayeri (assembly GCA_036245805.1). Taxonomy (NCBI): domain Eukaryota; kingdom Metazoa; phylum Nematoda; class Chromadorea; order Rhabditida; family Neodiplogasteridae; genus Pristionchus; species Pristionchus mayeri. Next base: position 20,862,461 of record BTRK01000003.1, on the reverse strand, counting down.
AAGTTCGAAAATGTTCCAAAGCTTCTAGAATGTTCCATAAAGTTCGAAAATGTTCCAAAGCTTTTAGAATGTTCCATAAAGTTCGAAAATGTTCCAAAGCTTCTAGAATGTTCCATAAAGTTCGAAAATGTTCCAAAGCTTCTAGAATGTTCCATAAAGTTCGAAAATGTTCTAAAGCTTCTAGAATGTTCCCGAAAGTTTGAAAATGTTCCAAAGCTTCTAGAATGTTCCAGAAAGTTCGAAAATGTTCTAAAGCTTCTAGAATGTTCCAGAAAGTTCGAAAATGTTCCAAAGCTTTTAGAATGTTCCATAAAGTTCGAAAATGTTCCAAAGCTTCTAGAATGTTCCATAAAGTTCGAAAATGTTCCAAAGCTTCTAGAATGTTCCATAAAGTTCGAAAATGTTCTAAAGCTTCTAGAATGTTCCCGAAAGTTTGAAAATGTTCCAAAGCTTCTAGAATGTTCCAGAAAGTTCGAAAATGTTCTAAAGCTTCTAGAATGTTCCATAAAGTTCGAAAATGTTCCAAAGCTTCTAGAATGTTCCATAAAGTTCGAAAATGTTCCAAAGCTTTTAGAATGTTCCATAAAGTTCGAAAATGTTCCAAAGCTTCTAGAATGTTCCAGAAAGTTCGAAAATGTTCTAAAGCTTCTAGAATGTTCCAGAAAGTTCGAAAATGTTCCAAAGCTTCTAGAATGTTCCATAAAGTTCGAAAATGTTCTAAAGCTTCTAGAATGTTCCATAAAGTTCGAAAATGTTCTAAAGCTTCTAGAATGTTCCATAAAGTTCGAAAATGTTCTAAAGCTTCTAGAATGTTCCATAAAGTTCGAAAATGTTCTAAAGCTTCTAGAATGTTCCCGAAAGTTTGAAAATGTTCCAAAGCTTCTAGAATGTTCCAGAAAGTTTGAAAATGTTCTAAAGCTTCTAGAATGTTCCAGAAAGTTTGAAAATGTTCCAAAGCTTCTAGAATGTTCCAGAAAGTTCGAAAATGTTCCAAAGCTTCTAGAATGTTCCAGAAAGTTTGAAAATGTTCTAAAGCTTCTAGAATGTTCCATAAAGTTCGAAAATGTTCCAAAGCTTCTAGAATGTTCCATAAAGTTCGAAAATGTTCCAAAGCTTTTAGAATGTTCCATAAAGTTCGAAAATGTTCCAAAGCTTCTAGAATGTTCCATAAAGTTCGAAAATGTTCCAAAGCTTCTAGAATGTTCCATAAAGTTCGAAAATGTTCTAAAGCTTCTAGAATGTTCCCGAAAGTTTGAAAATGTTCCAAAGCTTCTAGAATGTTCCAGAAAGTTCGAAAATGTTCTAAAGCTTCTAGAATGTTCCAGAAAGTTCGAAAATGTTCCAAAGCTTTTAGAATGTTCCATAAAGTTCGAAAATGTTCCAAAGCTTCTAGAATGTTCCATAAAGTTTGAAAATGTTCCAAAGCTTCTAGAATGTTCCAGAAAGTTTGAAAATGTTCTAAAGCTTCTAGAATGTTCCAGAAAGTTCGAAAATGTTCTAAAGCTTCTAGAATGTTCCATAAAGTTTGAAAATGTTCTAAAGCTTCTAGAATGTTCCATAAAGTTCGAAAATGTTCCAAAGCTTCTAGAATGTTCCATAAAGTTCGAAAATGTTCCAAAGCTTTTAGAATGTTCCATAAAGTTCGAAAATGTTCCAAAGCTTCTAGAATGTTCCATAAAGTTCGAAAATGTTCCAAAGCTTCTAGAATGTTCCATAAAGTTCGAAAATGTTCCAAAGCTTCTAGAATGTTCCATAAAGTTCGAAAATGTTCCAAAGCTTTTAGAATGTTCCATAAAGTTCGAAAATGTTCCAAAGCTTCTAGAATGTTCCATAAAGTTCGAAAATGTTCCAAAGCTTCTAGAATGTTCCATAAAGTTCGAAAATGTTCTAAAGCTTCTAGAATGTTCCCGAAAGTTTGAAAATGTTCCAAAGCTTCTAGAATGTTCCAGAAAGTTCGAAAATGTTCTAAAGCTTCTAGAATGTTCCAGAAAGTTCGAAAATGTTCCAAAGCTTTTAGAATGTTCCATAAAGTTCGAAAATGTTCCAAAGCTTCTAGAATGTTCCATAAAGTTTGAAAATGTTCCAAAGCTTCTAGAATGTTCCAGAAAGTTCGAAAATGTTCTAAAGCTTCTAGAATGTTCCAGAAAGTTCGAAAATGTTCTAAAGCTTCTAGAATGTTCCATAAAGTTTGAAAATGTTCTAAAGCTTCTAGAATGTTCCATAAAGTTCGAAAATGTTCCAAAGCTTCTAGAATGTTCCATAAAGTTCGAAAATGTTCCAAAGCTTTTAGAATGTTCCATAAAGTTCGAAAATGTTCCAAAGCTTCTAGAATGTTCCATAAAGTTCGAAAATGTTCCAAAGCTTCTAGAATGTTCCATAAAGTTCGAAAATGTTCTAAAGCTTCTAGAATGTTCCCGAAAGTTTGAAAATGTTCCAAAGCTTCTAGAATGTTCCAGAAAGTTCGAAAATGTTCTAAAGCTTCTAGAATGTTCCAGAAAGTTCGAAAATGTTCCAAAGCTTTTAGAATGTTCCATAAAGTTCGAAAATGTTCCAAAGCTTCTAGAATGTTCCATAAAGTTCGAAAATGTTCCAAAGCTTCTAGAATGTTCCATAAAGTTCGAAAATGTTCTAAAGCTTCTAGAATGTTCCAGAAAGTTCGAAAATGTTCTAAAGCTTCTAGAATGTTCCAGAAAGTTCGAAAATGTTCCAAAGCTTCTAGAATGTTCCATAAAGTTCGAAAATGTTCTAAAGCTTCTAGAATGTTCCATAAAGTTCGAAAATGTTCTAAAGCTTCTAGAATGTTCCATAAAGTTCGAAAATGTTCTAAAGCTTCTAGAATGTTCCATAAAGTTCGAAAATGTTCTAAAGCTTCTAGAATGTTCCCGAAAGTTTGAAAATGTTCCAAAGCTTCTAGAATGTTCCAGAAAGTTCGAAAATGTTCTAAAGCTTCTAGAATGTTCCAGAAAGTTCGAAAATGTTCCAAAGCTTTTAGAATGTTCCATAAAGTTCGAAAATGTTCCAAAGCTTCTAGAATGTTCCATAAAGTTCGAAAATGTTCCAAAGCTTCTAGAATGTTCCAGAAAGTTCGAAAATGTTCTAAAGCTTCTAGAATGTTCCAGAAAGTTCGAAAATGTTCCAAAGCTTCTAGAATGTTCCAGAAAGTTCGAAAATGTTCCAAAGCTTCTAGAATGTTCCATAAAGTTCGAAAATGTTCTAAAGCTTCTAGAATGTTCCATAAAGTTCGAAAATGTTCTAAAGCTTCTAGAATGTTCCATAAAGTTCGAAAATGTTCTAAAGCTTCTAGAATGTTCCATAAAGTTCGAAAATGTTCTAAAGCTTCTAGAATGTTCCCGAAAGTTTGAAAATGTTCCAAAGCTTCTAGAATGTTCCAGAAAGTTTGAAAATGTTCTAAAGCTTCTAGAATGTTCCAGAAAGTTTGAAAATGTTCCAAAGCTTCTAGAATGTTCCAGAAAGTTCGAAAATGTTCCAAAGCTTCTAGAATGTTCCAGAAAGTTTGAAAATGTTCTAAAGCTTCTAGAATGTTCCATAAAGTTCGAAAATGTTCCAAAGCTTCTAGAATGTTCCATAAAGTTCGAAAATGTTCCAAAGCTTTTAGAATGTTCCATAAAGTTCGAAAATGTTCCAAAGCTTCTAGAATGTTCCATAAAGTTCGAAAATGTTCCAAAGCTTCTAGAATGTTCCATAAAGTTCGAAAATGTTCTAAAGCTTCTAGAATGTTCCCGAAAGTTTGAAAATGTTCCAAAGCTTCTAGAATGTTCCAGAAAGTTCGAAAATGTTCTAAAGCTTCTAGAATGTTCCAGAAAGTTCGAAAATGTTCCAAAGCTTTTAGAATGTTCCATAAAGTTCGAAAATGTTCCAAAGCTTCTAGAATGTTCCATAAAGTTTGAAAATGTTCCAAAGCTTCTAGAATGTTCCAGAAAGTTCGAAAATGTTCTAAAGCTTCTAGAATGTTCCAGAAAGTTCGAAAATGTTCTAAAGCTTCTAGAATGTTCCATAAAGTTTGAAAATGTTCTAAAGCTTCTAGAATGTTCCATAAAGTTCGAAAATGTTCCAAAGCTTCTAGAATGTTCCATAAAGTTCGAAAATGTTCCAAAGCTTTTAGAATGTTCCATAAAGTTCGAAAATGTTCCAAAGCTTCTAGAATGTTCCATAAAGTTCGAAAATGTTCCAAAGCTTCTAGAATGTTCCATAAAGTTCGAAAATGTTCCAAAGCTTCTAGAATGTTCCATAAAGTTCGAAAATGTTCCAAAGCTTTTAGAATGTTCCATAAAGTTCGAAAATGTTCCAAAGCTTCTAGAATGTTCCATAAAGTTCGAAAATGTTCCAAAGCTTCTAGAATGTTCCATAAAGTTCGAAAATGTTCTAAAGCTTCTAGAATGTTCCCGAAAGTTTGAAAATGTTCCAAAGCTTCTAGAATGTTCCAGAAAGTTCGAAAATGTTCTAAAGCTTCTAGAATGTTCCAGAAAGTTCGAAAATGTTCCAAAGCTTTTAGAATGTTCCATAAAGTTCGAAAATGTTCCAAAGCTTCTAGAATGTTCCATAAAGTTTGAAAATGTTCCAAAGCTTCTAGAATGTTCCAGAAAGTTCGAAAATGTTCTAAAGCTTCTAGAATGTTCCAGAAAGTTCGAAAATGTTCTAAAGCTTCTAGAATGTTCCATAAAGTTTGAAAATGTTCTAAAGCTTCTAGAATGTTCCATAAAGTTCGAAAATGTTCCAAAGCTTCTAGAATGTTCCATAAAGTTCGAAAATGTTCCAAAGCTTTTAGAATGTTCCATAAAGTTCGAAAATGTTCCAAAGCTTCTAGAATGTTCCATAAAGTTCGAAAATGTTCCAAAGCTTCTAGAATGTTCCATAAAGTTCGAAAATGTTCTAAAGCTTCTAGAATGTTCCCGAAAGTTTGAAAATGTTCCAAAGCTTCTAGAATGTTCCAGAAAGTTCGAAAATGTTCTAAAGCTTCTAGAATGTTCCAGAAAGTTCGAAAATGTTCCAAAGCTTCTAGAATGTTCCATAAAGTTTGAAAATGTTCCAAAGCTTCTAGAATGTTCCAGAAAGTTCGAAAATGTTCTAAAGCTTCTAGAATGTTCCAGAAAGTTCGAAAATGTTCTAAAGCTTCTAGAATGTTCCATAAAGTTTGAAAATGTTCTAAAGCTTCTAGAATGTTCCATAAAGTTCGAAAATGTTCCAAAGCTTCTAGAATGTTCCATAAAGTTCGAAAATGTTCCAAAGCTTTTAGAATGTTCCATAAAGTTCGAAAATGTTCCAAAGCTTCTAGAATGTTCCATAAAGTTCGAAAATGTTCCAAAGCTTCTAGAATGTTCCATAAAGTTCGAAAATGTTCCAAAGCTTCTAGAATGTTCCATAAAGTTCGAAAATGTTCCAAAGCTTTTAGAATGTTCCATAAAGTTCGAAAATGTTCCAAAGCTTCTAGAATGTTCCATAAAGTTCGAAAATGTTCCAAAGCTTCTAGAATGTTCCATAAAGTTCGAAAATGTTCTAAAGCTTCTAGAATGTTCCCGAAAGTTTGAAAATGTTCCAAAGCTTCTAGAATGTTCCAGAAAGTTCGAAAATGTTCTAAAGCTTCTAGAATGTTCCAGAAAGTTCGAAAATGTTCCAAAGCTTTTAGAATGTTCCATAAAGTTCGAAAATGTTCCAAAGCTTCTAGAATGTTCCATAAAGTTTGAAAATGTTCCAAAGCTTCTAGAATGTTCCAGAAAGTTCGAAAATGTTCTAAAGCTTCTAGAATGTTCCAGAAAGTTCGAAAATGTTCTAAAGCTTCTAGAATGTTCCATAAAGTTTGAAAATGTTCTAAAGCTTCTAGAATGTTCCATAAAGTTCGAAAATGTTCCAAAGCTTCTAGAATGTTCCATAAAGTTCGAAAATGTTCCAAAGCTTTTAGAATGTTCCATAAAGTTCGAAAATGTTCCAAAGCTTCTAGAATGTTCCATAAAGTTCGAAAATGTTCCAAAGCTTCTAGAATGTTCCATAAAGTTCGAAAATGTTCTAAAGCTTCTAGAATGTTCCCGAAAGTTTGAAAATGTTCCAAAGCTTCTAGAATGTTCCAGAAAGTTCGAAAATGTTCTAAAGCTTCTAGAATGTTCCAGAAAGTTCGAAAATGTTCCAAAGCTTTTAGAATGTTCCATAAAGTTCGAAAATGTTCCAAAGCTTCTAGAATGTTCCATAAAGTTCGAAAATGTTCCAAAGCTTCTAGAATGTTCCATAAAGTTCGAAAATGTTCTAAAGCTTCTAGAATGTTCCCGAAAGTTTGAAAATGTTCCAAAGCTTCTAGAATGTTCCAGAAAGTTCGAAAATGTTCTAAAGCTTCTAGAATGTTCCAGAAAGTTCGAAAATGTTCCAAAGCTTCTAGAATGTTCCATAAAGTTCGAAAATGTTCCAAAGCATCCAGAATGTTCCAGAAAGTTTGAAAATGTTCCAAAGCTTCTAGAATGTTCCATATAGTTCGAAAATGTTCCAAAGCTTCTAGAATGTTCCATAAAGTTCGAAAATGTTCTAAAGCTTCTAGAATGTTCCATAAAGTTCGAAAATGTTCCAAAGCTTCTAGAATGTTCCATAAAGTTCGAAAATGTTCTAAAGCTTCTAGAATGTTCCATAAAGTTCGAAAATGTTCTAAAGCTTCTAGAATGTTCCCGAAAGTTTGAAAATGTTCCAAAGCTTCTAGAATGTTCCAGAAAGTTTGAAAATGTTCTAAAGCTTCTAGAATGTTCCAGAAAGTTTGAAAATGTTCCAAAGCTTCTAGAATGTTCCAGAAAGTTCGAAAATGTTCCAAAGCTTCTAGAATGTTCCAGAAAGTTTGAAAATGTTCTAAAGCTTCTAGAATGTTCCAGAAAGTTCGAAAATGTTCTAAAGCTTCTAGAATGTTCCAGAAAGTTCGAAAATGTTCTAAAGCTTCTAGAATGTTCCATAAAGTTTGAAAATGTTCTAAAGCTTCTAGAATGTTCCATAAAGTTCGAAAATGTTCCAAAGCTTCTAGAATGTTCCATAAAGTTCGAAAATGTTCCAAAGCTTTTAGAATGTTCCATAAAGTTCGAAAATGTTCCAAAGCTTCTAGAATGTTCCATAAAGTTCGAAAATGTTCCAAAGCTTCTAGAATGTTCCATAAAGTTCGAAAATGTTCTAAAGCTTCTAGAATGTTCCCGAAAGTTTGAAAATGTTCCAAAGCTTCTAGAATGTTCCAGAAAGTTCGAAAATGTTCTAAAGCTTCTAGAATGTTCCAGAAAGTTCGAAAATGTTCCAAAGCTTTTAGAATGTTCCATAAAGTTCGAAAATGTTCCAAAGCTTCTAGAATGTTCCATAAAGTTCGAAAATGTTCCAAAGCTTCTAGAATGTTCCATAAAGTTCGAAAATGTTCTAAAGCTTCTAGAATGTTCCCGAAAGTTTGAAAATGTTCCAAAGCTTCTAGAATGTTCCAGAAAGTTCGAAAATGTTCTAAAGCTTCTAGAATGTTCCAGAAAGTTCGAAAATGTTCCAAAGCTTCTAGAATGTTCCATAAAGTTCGAAAATGTTCCAAAGCATCCAGAATGTTCCAGAAAGTTTGAAAATGTTCCAAAGCTTCTAGAATGTTCCATATAGTTCGAAAATGTTCCAAAGCTTCTAGAATGTTCCATAAAGTTCGAAAATGTTCTAAAGCTTCTAGAATGTTCCATAAAGTTCGAAAATGTTCCAAAGCTTCTAGAATGTTCCATAAAGTTCGAAAATGTTCTAAAGCTTCTAGAATGTTCCATAAAGTTCGAAAATGTTCTAAAGCTTCTAGAATGTTCCCGAAAGTTTGAAAATGTTCCAAAGCTTCTAGAATGTTCCAGAAAGTTTGAAAATGTTCTAAAGCTTCTAGAATGTTCCATAAAGTTCGAAAATGTTCTAAAGCTTCTAGAATGTTCCCGAAAGTTTGAAAATGTTCCAAAGCTTCTAGAATGTTCCATAAAGTTCGAAAATGTTCCAAAGCTTTTAGAATGTTCCATAAAGTTCGAAAATGTTCCAAAGCTTCTAGAATGTTCCATAAAGTTCGAAAATGTTCCAAAGCTTCTAGAATGTTCCATAAAGTTCGAAAATGTTCTAAAGCTTCTAGAATGTTCCAGAAAGTTCGAAAATGTTCTAAAGCTTCTAGAATGTTCCATAAAGTTTGAAAATGTTCTAAAGCTTCTAGAATGTTCCATAAAGTTCGAAAATGTTCCAAAGCTTCTAGAATGTTCCATAAAGTTCGAAAATGTTCCAAAGCTTTTAGAATGTTCCATAAAGTTCGAAAATGTTCCAAAGCTTCTAGAATGTTCCATAAAGTTCGAAAATGTTCCAAAGCTTCTAGAATGTTCCATAAAGTTCGAAAATGTTCTAAAGCTTCTAGAATGTTCCCGAAAGTTTGAAAATGTTCCAAAGCTTCTAGAATGTTCCAGAAAGTTCGAAAATGTTCTAAAGCTTCTAGAATGTTCCAGAAAGTTCGAAAATGTTCCAAAGCTTTTAGAATGTTCCATAAAGTTCGAAAATGTTCCAAAGCTTCTAGAATGTTCCATAAAGTTCGAAAATGTTCCAAAGCTTCTAGAATGTTCCATAAAGTTCGAAAATGTTCTAAAGCTTCTAGAATGTTCCCGAAAGTTTGAAAATGTTCCAAAGCTTCTAGAATGTTCCAGAAAGTTCGAAAATGTTCTAAAGCTTCTAGAATGTTCCAGAAAGTTCGAAAATGTTCCAAAGCTTCTAGAATGTTCCATAAAGTTCGAAAATGTTCCAAAGCATCCAGAATGTTCCAGAAAGTTTGAAAATGTTCCAAAGCTTCTAGAATGTTAGATATAGTTCGAAAATGTTCCAAAGCTTCTAGAATGTTCCATAAAGTTCGAAAATGTTCTAAAGCTTCTAGAATGTTCCATAAAGTTCGAAAATGTTCCAAAGCTTCTAGAATGTTCCATAAAGTTCGAAAATGTTCTAAAGCTTCTAGAATGTTCCATAAAGTTCGAAAATGTTCTAAAGCTTCTAGAATGTTCCCGAAAGTTTGAAAATGTTCCAAAGCTTCTAGAATGTTCCAGAAAGTTTGAAAATGTTCTAAAGCTTCTAGAATGTTCCAGAAAGTTTGAAAATGTTCCAAAGCTTCTAGAATGTTCCATAAAGTTCGAAAATGTTCCAAAGCATCCAGAATGTTCCATAAAGTTCGAAAATGTTCCAAAGCTTCTAGAATGTTCCATAAAGTTCGAAAATGTTCTAAAGCTTCTAGAATGTTCCATAAAGTTCGAAAATGTTCTAAAGCTTCTAGAATGTTCCCGAAAGTTTGAAAATGTTCCAAAGCTTCTAGAATGTTCCAGAAAGTTTGAAAATGTTCTAAAGCTTCTAGAATGTTCCCGAAAGTTTGAAAATGTTCCAAAGCTTCTAGAATGTTCCAGAAAGTTTGAAAATGTTCTAAAGCTTCTAGAATGTTCCAGAAAGTTTGAAAATGTTCCAAAGCTTCTAGAATGTTCCATAAAGTTCGAAAATGTTCTAAAGCTTCTAGAATGTTCCCGAAAGTTTGAAAATGTTCCAAAGCTTCTAGAATGTTCCAGAAAGTTCGAAAATGTTCTAAAGCTTCTAGAATGTTCCAGAAAGTTCGAAAATGTTCCAAAGCTTCTAGAATGTTCCATAAAGTTCGAAAATGTTCCAAAGCATCCAGAATGTTCCAGAAAGTTTGAAAATGTTCCAAAGCTTCTAGAATGTTCCATATAGTTCGAAAATGTTCCAAAGCTTCTAGAATGTTCCATAAAGTTCGAAAATGTTCTAAAGCTTCTAGAATGTTCCATAAAGTTCGAAAATGTTCCAAAGCTTCTAGAATGTTCCATAAAGTTCGAAAATGTTCTAAAGCTTCTAGAATGTTCCATAAAGTTCGAAAATGTTCTAAAGCTTCTAGAATGTTCCCGAAAGTTTGAAAATGTTCCAAAGCTTCTAGAATGTTCCAGAAAGTTTGAAAATGTTCTAAAGCTTCTAGAATGTTCCAGAAAGTTTGAAAATGTTCCAAAGCTTCTAGAATGTTCCATAAAGTTCGAAAATGTTCCAAAGCATCCAGAATGTTCCATAAAGTTCGAAAATGTTCCAAAGCTTCTAGAATGTTCCATAAAGTTCGAAAATGTTCTAAAGCTTCTAGAATGTTCCATAAAGTTCGAAAATGTTCCAAAGCTTCTAGAATGTTCCATAAAGTTCGAAAATGTTCTAAAGCTTCTAGAATGTTCCATAAAGTTCGAAAATGTTCCAAAGCTTCTAGAATGTTCCATAAAGTTCGAAAATGTTCCAAAGCTTCTAGAATGTTCCATAAAGTTCGAAAATGTTCCAAAGCTTTTAGAATGTTCCATAAAGTTCGAAAATGTTCCAAAGCTTCTAGAATGTTCCATAAAGTTCGAAAATGTTCTAAAGCATCCAGAATGTTCCAGAAAGTTTGAAAATGTTCCAAAGCTTCTAGAATGTTCCATATAGTTCGAAAATGTTCCAAAGCTTCTAGAATGTTCCATAAAGCTCGAAAATGTTCTAAAGCTTCTAGAATGTTCCATAAAGTTTGAAAATGTTCCAAAGCTTCTAGAATGTTCCATAAAGTTCGAAAATGTTCCAAAGCATCCAGAATGTTCCATAAAGTTCGAAAATGTTCCAAAGCTTCTAGAATGTTCCATAAAGTTCGAAAATGTTCTAAAGCTTCTAGAATGTTCCATAAAGTTCGAAAATGTTCCAAAGCTTCTAGAATGTTCCATAAAGTTCGAAAATGTTCTAAAGCTTCTAGAATGTTCCATAAAGTTCGAAAATGTTCCAAAGCTTCTAGAATGTTCCATAAAGTTCGAAAATGTTCCAAAGCTTCTAGAATGTTCCATAAAGTTCGAAAATGTTCCAAAGCTTTTAGAATGTTCCATAAAGTTCGAAAATGTTCCAAAGCTTCTAGAATGTTCCATAAAGTTCGAAAATGTTCTAAAGCTTCTAGAATGTTCCCGAAAGTTTGAAAATGTTCCAAAGCTTCTAGAATGTTCCAGAAAGTTCGAAAATGTTCTAAAGCTTCTAGAATGTTCCAGAAAGTTCGAAAATGTTCCAAAGCTTCTAGAATGTTCCATAAAGTTCGAAAATGTTCCAAAGCATCCAGAATGTTCCAGAAAGTTTGAAAATGTTCCAAAGCTTCTAGAATGTTCCATAAAGTTCGAAAATGTTCCAAAGCTTCTAGAATGTTCCATAAAGTTCGAAAATGTTCTAAAGCTTCTAGAATGTTCCATAAAGTTCGAAAATGTTCTAAAGCTTCTAGAATGTTCCATAAAGTTCGAAAATGTTCTAAAGCTTCTAGAATGTTCCATAAAGTTCGAAAATGTTCTAAAGCTTCTAGAATGTTCCCGAAAGTTTGAAAATGTTCTAAAGCTTCTAGAATGTTCCCGAAAGTTTGAAAATGTTCTAAAGCTTCTAGAATGTTCCATAAAGTTCGAAAATGTTCTAAAGCTTCTAGAATGTTCCATAAAGTTCGAAAATGTTCCAAAGCTTTTAGAATGTTCCATAAAGTTCGAAAATGTTCCAAAGCTTCTAGAATGTTCCATAAAGTTCGAAAATGTTCTAAAGCTTCTAGAATGTTCCATAAAGTTCGAAAATGTTCTAAAGCATCCAGAATGTTCCAGAAAGTTTGAAAATGTTCCAAAGCTTCTAGAATGTTCCATAAAGTTCGAAAATGTTCCAAAGCTTCTAGAATGTTCCATAAAGTTCGAAAATGTTCTAAAGCTTCTAGAATGTTCCATAAAGTTCGAAAATGTTCCAAAGCATCCAGAATGTTCCATAAAGTTCGAAAATGTTCCAAAGCTTCTAGAATGTTCCATAAAGTTCGAAAATGTTCTAAAGCTTCTAGAATGTTCCATAAAGTTCGAAAATGTTCCAAAGCTTCTAGAATGTTCCATAAAGTTCGAAAATGTTCTAAAGCTTCTAGAATGTTCCATAAAGTTCGAAAATGTTCCAAAGCTTCTAGAATGTTCCATAAAGTTCGAAAATGTTCCAAAGCTTCTAGAATGTTCCATAAAGTTCGAAAATGTTCCAAAGCTTTTAGAATGTTCCATAAAGTTCGAAAATGTTCCAAAGCTTCTAGAATGTTCCATAAAGTTCGAAAATGTTCTAAAGCATCCAGAATGTTCCAGAAAGTTTGAAAATGTTCCAAAGCTTCTAGAATGTTCCATATAGTTCGAAAATGTTCCAAAGCTTCTAGAATGTTCCATAAAGCTCGAAAATGTTCTAAAGCTTCTAGAATGTTCCATAAAGTTTGAAAATGTTCCAAAGCTTCTAGAATGTTCCATAAAGTTCGAAAATGTTCCAAAGCATCCAGAATGTTCCATAAAGTTCGAAAATGTTCCAAAGCTTCTAGAATGTTCCATAAAGTTCGAAAATGTTCTAAAGCTTCTAGAATGTTCCATAAAGTTCGAAAATGTTCCAAAGCTTCTAGAATGTTCCATAAAGTTCGAAAATGTTCTAAAGCTTCTAGAATGTTCCATAAAGTTCGAAAATGTTCCAAAGCTTCTAGAATGTTCCATAAAGTTCGAAAATGTTCCAAAGCTTCTAGAATGTTCCATAAAGTTCGAAAATGTTCCAAAGCTTTTAGAATGTTCCATAAAGTTCGAAAATGTTCCAAAGCTTCTAGAATGTTCCATAAAGTTCGAAAATGTTCTAAAGCTTCTAGAATGTTCCCGAAAGTTTGAAAATGTTCCAAAGCTTCTAGAATGTTCCAGAAAGTTCGAAAATGTTCTAAAGCTTCTAGAATGTTCCAGAAAGTTCGAAAATGTTCCAAAGCTTCTAGAATGTTCCATAAAGTTCGAAAATGTTCCAAAGCATCCAGAATGTTCCAGAAAGTTTGAAAATGTTCCAAAGCTTCTAGAATGTTCCATAAAGTTCGAAAATGTTCCAAAGCTTCTAGAATGTTCCATAAAGTTCGAAAATGTTCTAAAGCTTCTAGAATGTTCCATAAAGTTCGAAAATGTTCTAAAGCTTCTAGAATGTTCCATAAAGTTCGAAAATGTTCTAAAGCTTCTAGAATGTTCCATAAAGTTCGAAAATGTTCTAAAGCTTCTAGAATGTTCCCGAAAGTTTGAAAATGTTCTAAAGCTTCTAGAATGTTCCCGAAAGTTTGAAAATGTTCTAAAGCTTCTAGAATGTTCCATAAAGTTCGAAAATGTTCTAAAGCTTCTAGAATGTTCCATAAAGTTCGAAAATGTTCCAAAGCTTTTAGAATGTTCCATAAAGTTCGAAAATGTTCCAAAGCTTCTAGAATGTTCCATAAAGTTCGAAAATGTTCTAAAGCTTCTAGAATGTTCCATAAAGTTCGAAAATGTTCTAAAGCATCCAGAATGTTCCAGAAAGTTTGAAAATGTTCCAAAGCTTCTAGAATGTTCCATAAAGTTCGAAAATGTTCCAAAGCTTCTAGAATGTTCCATAAAGTTCGAAAATGTTCTAAAGCTTCTAGAATGTTCCATAAAGTTCGAAAATGTTCTAAAGCTTCTAGAATGTTCCATAAAGTTCGAAAATGTTCTAAAGCTTCTAGAATGTTCCATAAAGTTCGAAAATGTTCTAAAGCTTCTAGAATGTTCCCGAAAGTTTGAAAATGTTCTAAAGCTTCTAGAATGTTCCATAAAGTTCGAAAATGTTCCAAAGCTTCTAGAATGTTCCATAAAGTTCGAAAATGTTCCAAAGCTTTTAGAATGTTCCATAAAGTTCGAAAATGTTCCAAAGCTTCTAGAATGTTCCATAAAGTTCGAAAATGTTCCAAAGCTTCTAGAATGTTCCATAAAGTTCGAAAATGTTCTAAAGCTTCTAGAATGTTCCCGAAAGTTTGAAAATGTTCCAAAGCTTCTAGAATGTTCCAGAAAGTTCGAAAATGTTCTAAAGCTTCTAGAATGTTCCATAAAGTTCGAAAATGTTCCAAAGCTTCTAGAATGTTCCATAAAGTTCGAAAATGTTCCAAAGCTTCTAGAATGTTCCATAAAGTTCGAAAATGTTCTAAAGCTTCTAGAATGTTCCCGAAAGTTTGAAAATGTTCCAAAGCTTCTAGAATGTTCCAGAAAGTTCGAAAATGTTCTAAAGCTTCTAGAATGTTCCAGAAAGTTCGAAAATGTTCCAAAGCTTCTAGAATGTTCCATAAAGTTCGAAAATGTTCCAAAGCATCCAGAATGTTCCAGAAAGTTTGAAAATGTTCCAAAGCTTCTAGAATGTTCCATAAAGTTCGAAAATGTTCCAAAGCTTCTAGAATGTTCCATAAAGTTCGAAAATGTTCTAAAGCTTCTAGAATGTTCCATAAAGTTCGAAAATGTTCTAAAGCTTCTAGAATGTTCCATAAAGTTCGAAAATGTTCTAAAGCTTCTAGAATGTTCCATAAAGTTCGAAAATGTTCTAAAGCTTCTAGAATGTTCCCGAAAGTTTGAAAATGTTCCAAAGCTTCTAGAATGTTCCAGAAAGTTTGAAAATGTTCTAAAGCTTCTAGAATGTTCCAGAAAGTTTGAAAATGTTCCAAAGCTTCTAGAATGTTCCAGAAAGTTCGAAAATGTTCCAAAGCTTCTAGAATGTTCCAGAAAGTTTGAAAATGTTCTAAAGCTTCTAGAATGTTCCATAAAGTTCGAAAATGTTCCAAAGCTTCTAGAATGTTCCATAAAATTCGAAAATGTTCCAAAGCTTTTAGAATGTTCCATAAAGTTCGAAAATGTTCCAAAGCTTCTAGAATGTTCCATAAAGTTCGAAAATGTTCCAAAGCTTCTAGAATGTTCCATAAAGTTCGAAAATGTTCTAAAGCTTCTAGAATGTTCCCGAAAGTTTGAAAATGTTCCAAAGCTTCTAGAATGTTCCAGAAAGTTCGAAAATGTTCCAAAGCTTCTAGAATGTTCCAGAAAGTTTGAAAATGTTCTAAAGCTTCTAGAATGTTCCATAAAGTTCGAAAATGTTCCAAAGCTTCTAGAATGTTCCATAAAATTCGAAAATGTTCCAAAGCTTTTAGAATGTTCCATAAAGTTCGAAAATGTTCCAAAGCTTCTAGAATGTTCCATAAAGTTCGAAAATGTTCCAAAGCTTCTAGAATGTTCCATAAAGTTCGAAAATGTTCTAAAGCTTCTAGAATGTTCCCGAAAGTTTGAAAATGTTCCAAAGCTTCTAGAATGTTCCAGAAAGTTCGAAAATGTTCTAAAGCTTCTAGAATGTTCCATAAAGTTCGAAAATGTTCTAAAGCTTCTAGAATGTTCCCGAAAGTTTGAAAATGTTCCAAAGCTTCTAGAATGTTCCAGAAAGTTTGAAAATGTTCTAAAGCTTCTAGAATGTTCCAGAAAGTTTGAAAATGTTCCAAAGCTTCTAGAATGTTCCCGAAAGTTTGAAAATGTTCCAAAGCTTCTAGAATGTTCCAGAAAGTTCGAAAATGTTCCAAAGCTTCTAGAATGTTCCAGAAAGTTTGAAAATGTTCTAAAGCTTCTAGAATGTTCCATAAAGTTCGAAAATGTTCCAAAGCTTCTAGAATGTTCCATAAAATTCGAAAATGTTCCAAAGCTTTTAGAATGTTCCATAAAGTTCGAAAATGTTCCAAAGCTTCTAGAATGTTCCATAAAGTTCGAAAATGTTCCAAAGCTTCTAGAATGTTCCATAAAGTTCGAAAATGTTCTAAAGCTTCTAGAATGTTCCCGAAAGTTTGAAAATGTTCCAAAGCTTCTAGAATGTTCCAGAAAGTTCGAAAATGTTCTAAAGCTTCTAGAATGTTCCATAAAGTTCGAAAATGTTCTAAAGCTTCTAGAATGTTCCCGAAAGTTTGAAAATGTTCCAAAGCTTCTAGAATGTTCCAGAAAGTTTGAAAATGTTCCAAAGCTTATAGAATGTTCCATAAAGTTCGAAAATGTTCCAAAGCTTCTAGAATGTTCCATAAAGTTCGAAAATGTTCCAAAGCTTTTAGAATGTTCCATAAAGTTCGAAAATGTTCCAAAGCTTCTAGAATGTTCCAGAAAGTTCGAAAATGTTCTAAAGCTTCTAGAATGTTCCAGAAAGTTCGAAAATGTTCCAAAGCCTCTAGAATGTTCCATAAAGTTCGAAAATGTTCCAAAGCATCCAGAATGTTCCAGAAAGTTTGAAAATGTTCCAAAGCTTCTAGAATGTTCCATAAAGTTCGAAAATGTTCCAAAGCTTCTAGAATGTTCCATAAAGTTCGAAAATGTTCTAAAGCTTCTAGAATGTTCCATAAAGTTCGAAAAAGTTCCAAAGCTTCTAGAATGTTCCATAAAGTTCGAAAATGTTCTAAAGCTTCTAGAATGTTCCATAAAGTTCGAAAATGTTCTAAAGCTTCTAGAATGTTCCCGAAAGTTTGAAAATGTTCCAAAGCTTCTAGAATGTTCCAGAAAGTTTGAAAATGTTCTAAAGCTTCTAGAATGTTCCAGAAAGTTTGAAAATGTTCCAAAGCTTCTAGAATGTTCCAGAAAGTTCGAAAATGTTCCAAAGCTTCTAGAATGTTCCAGAAAGTTTGAAAATGTTCCAAAGCTTCTAGAATGTTCCAGAAAGTTCGAAAATGTTCCAAAGCTTCTAGAATGTTCCATAAAGTTCGAAAATGTTCCAAAGCATCCAGAATGTTCCAGAAAGTTTGAAAATGTTCTAAAGCTTCTAGAATGTTCCAGAAAGTTTGAAAATGTTCCAAAGCTTCTAGAATGTTCCAGAAAGTTCGAAAATGTTCCAAAGCTTCTAGAATGTTCCAGAAAGTTTGAAAATGTTCCAAAGCTTCTAGAATGTTCCATAAAGTTCGAAAATGTTCCAAAGCTTCTAGAATGTTCCATAAAGTTCGAAAATGTTCTAAAGCTTCTAGAATGTTCCATAAAGTTCGAAAAAGTTCCAAAGCTTCTAGAATGTTCCATAAAGTTCGAAAATGTTCTAAAGCTTCTAGAATGTTCCATAAAGTTCGAAAATGTTCTAAAGCTTCTAGAATGTTCCCGAAAGTTTGAAAATGTTCCAAAGCTTCTAGAATGTTCCAGAAAGTTTGAAAATGTTCTAAAGCTTCTAGAATGTTCCAGAAAGTTTGAAAATGTTCCAAAGCTTCTAGAATGTTCCAGAAAGTTCGAAAATGTTCCAAAGCTTCTAGAATGTTCCAGAAAGTTTGAAAATGTTCCAAAGCTTCTAGAATGTTCCAGAAAGTTCGAAAATGTTCCAAAGCTTCTAGAATGTTCCATAAAGTTCGAAAATGTTCCAAAGCATCCAGAATGTTCCAGAAAGTTTGAAAATGTTCTAAAGCTTCTAGAATGTTCCAGAAAGTTTGAAAATGTTCCAAAGCTTCTAGAATGTTCCAGAAAGTTCGAAAATGTTCCAAAGCTTCTAGAATGTTCCAGAAAGTTTGAAAATGTTCTAAAGCTTCTAGAATGTTCCAGAAAGTTTGAAAATGTTCCAAAGCTTCTAGAATGTTCCATAAAGTTCGAAAATGTTCCAAAGCTTCTAGAATGTTCCATAAAGTTCGAAAATGTTCCAAAGCTTTTAGAATGTTCCATAAAGTTCGAAAATGTTCCAAAGCTTCTAGAATGTTCCAGAAAGTTCGAAAATGTTCTAAAGCTTCTAGAATGTTCCAGAAAGTTCGAAAATGTTCCAAAGCCTCTAGAATGTTCCATAAAGTTCGAAAATGTTCCAAAGCATCCAGAATGTTCCAGAAAGTTTGAAAATGTTCCAAAGCTTCTAGAATGTTCCATAAAGTTCGAAAATGTTCCAAAGCTTCTAGAATGTTCCATAAAGTTCGAAAATGTTCTAAAGCTTCTAGAATGTTCCATAAAGTTCGAAAAAGTTCCAAAGCTTCTAGAATGTTCCATAAAGTTCGAAAATGTTCTAAAGCTTCTAGAATGTTCCATAAAGTTCGAAAATGTTCTAAAGCTTCTAGAATGTTCCCGAAAGTTTGAAAATGTTCCAAAGCTTCTAGAATGTTCCAGAAAGTTTGAAAATGTTCTAAAGCTTCTAGAATGTTCCAGAAAGTTTGAAAATGTTCCAAAGCTTCTAGAATGTTCCAGAAAGTTCGAAAATGTTCCAAAGCTTCTAGAATGTTCCAGAAAGTTTGAAAATGTTCCAAAGCTTCTAGAATGTTCCAGAAAGTTCGAAAATGTTCCAAAGCTTCTAGAATGTTCCATAAAGTTCGAAAATGTTCCAAAGCATCCAGAATGTTCCAGAAAGTTTGAAAATGTTCTAAAGCTTCTAGAATGTTCCAGAAAGTTTGAAAATGTTCCAAAGCTTCTAGAATGTTCCAGAAAGTTCGAAAATGTTTCAAAGCATTCAGAATGTTCCAGAAAGTTTGAAAATGTTCCAAAGCTTCTAGAATGTTCCAGAAAGTTCGAAAATGTTCCATAAAGTTCGAAAATGTTCCAAAGCTTTTAGAATGTTCCATAAAGTTCGAAAATGTTCCAAAGCTTCTAGAATGTTCCATAAAGTTCGAAAATGTTCTAAAGCTTCTAGAATGTTCCCGAAAGTTTGAAAATGTTCCAAAGCTTCTAGAATGTTCCAGAAAGTTCGAAAATGTTCTAAAGCTTCTAGAATGTTCCAGAAAGTCCGAAAATGTTCCAAAGCCTCTAGAATGTTCCATAAAGTTCGAAAATGTTCCAAAGCATCCAGAATGTTCCAGAAAGTTTGAAAATGTTCCAAAGCTTCTAGAATGTTCCATAAAGTTCGAAAATGTTCCAAAGCTTCTAGAATGTTCCATAAAGTTCGAAAATGTTCTAAAGCTTCTAGAATGTTCCATAAAGTTCGAAAATGTTCCAAAGCTTCTAGAATGTTCCATAAAGTTCGAAAATGTTCTAAAGCTTCTAGAATGTTCCATAAAGTTCGAAAATGTTCTAAAGCTTCTAGAATGTTCCCGAAAGTTTGAAAATGTTCCAAAGCTTCTAGAATGTTCCAGAAAGTTCGAAAATGTTCCAAAGCTTCTAGAATGTTCCAGAAAGTTCGAAAATGTTCCAAAGCTTCTAGAATGTTCCATAAAGTTCGAAAATGTTCCAAAGCATCCAGAATGTTCCAGAAAGTTTGAAAATGTTCTAAAGCTTCTAGAATGTTCCAGAAAGTTCGAAAATGTTCCAAAGCATCCAGAATGTTCCAGAAAGTTCGAAAATGTTCCATAAAGTTCGAAAATGTTCCAAAGCTTCTAGAATGTTCCATAAAGTTCGAAAATGTTCTAAAGCTTCTAGAATGTTCCAGAAAGTTTGAAAATGTTCCAAAGCTTCTAGAATGTTCCAGAAAGTTCGAAAATGTTCCAAAGCATCCAGAATGTTCCAGAAAGTTCGAAAATGTTCCAAAGCTTCTAGAATGTTCCATAAAGTTCGAAAATGTTCTAAAGCTTCTAGAATGTTCCAGAAAGTTTGAAAATGTTCTAAAGCTTCTAGAATGTTCCAGAAAGTTTGAAAATGTTCCAAAGCTTCTAGAATGTTCCAGAAAGTTCGAAAATGTTCCAAAGCTTCTAGAATGTTCCATAAAGTTCGAAAATGTTCCAAAGCTTCTAGAATGTTCCATAAAGTTCGAAAATGTTCCAAAGCTTCTAGAATGTTCCATAAAGTTCGAAAATGTTCCAAAGCTTCTAGAATGTTCCATAAAGTTCGAAAATGTTCCAAAGCTTCTAGAATGTTCCAGAAAGTTTGAAAATGTTCTAAAGCTTCTAGAATGTTCCATAAAGTTCGAAAATGTTCCAAAGCTTCTAGAATGTTCCAGAAAGTTCGAAAATGTTTCAAAGCTTTTAGAATGTTCCATAAAGTTCGAAAATGTTCCAAAGCTTCTAGAATGTTCCATAAAGTTCGAAAATGTTCCAAAGCTTCTAGAATGTTCCAGAAAGTTTGAAAATGTTCCAAAGCTTCTAGAATGTTCCAGAAAGTTCGAAAATGTTCCAAAGCATCCAGAATGTTCCAGAAAGTTCGAAAATGTTCCATAAAGTTCGAAAATGTTCCAAAGCTTCTAGAATGTTCCATAAAGTTCGAAAATGTTCTAAAGCTTCTAGAATGTTCCAGAAAGTTTGAAAATGTTCCAAAGCTTCTAGAATGTTCCAGAAAGTTCGAAAATGTTCCAAAGCATCCAGAATGTTCCAGAAAGTTCGAAAATGTTCCAAAGCTTCTAGAATGTTCCATAAAGTTCGAAAATGTTCTAAAGCTTCTAGAATGTTCCAGAAAGTTTGAAAATGTTCTAAAGCTTCTAGAATGTTCCAGAAAGTTTGAAAATGTTCCAAAGCTTCTAGAATGTTCCAGAAAGTTCGAAAATGTTCCAAAGCTTCTAGAATGTTCCATAAAGTTCGAAAATGTTCCAAAGCATCCAGAATGTTCCAGAAAGTTTGAAAATGTTCCAAAGCTTCTAGAATGTTCCATAAAGTTCGAAAATGTTCCAAAGCTTCTAGAATGTTCCATAAAGTTCGAAAATGTTCCAAAGCATCCAGAATGTTCCAGAAAGTTCGAAAATGTTCCATAAAGTTCGAAAATGTTCCAAAGCTTCTAGAATGTTCCATAAAGTTCGAAAATGTTCCAAAGCTTCTAGAATGTTCCATAAAGTTTGAAAATGTTCCAAAGCTTCTAGAATGTTCCATAAAGTTCGAAAATGTTCCAAAGCTTCTGGAATGTTCCATTCATTCATTCGTTCATTCATTATTTATTCCGTCAAAGGGGATATGCAAGTAATAGGCGAGATGAAAAAAACAATAGACGGATGTCCGTCGACGTTGTCGAATCGGGTTTCTTGCGGCAGCAAGGGTAGGGTAGGGGTCTGTAGAGGGAGTGGGCGAGGGATGGGTATAGATCATAGATCAAGCCATGCTTTAATAATAGACTGGGGGAAGAAAGAAGGGGGTTGGGAGCAGATAAAGTTACGAAATGATTCAGGGTGTAAGAATATTGCGGATTCAGGTAAAGAGTTCCATGTAGCAATTGTACGCGATACAACTGTAGTCCGACAATGGGTGGGTATAAATGGTAATATTATTCTAAGATTGTGAGAATTCCGGAGAGAACGAGGAATAGGGGCAATAACGAGAAGAGGAGATGTATCAAGCAAACATCTTCTATGAATAACTGAGTGAAGGAACATAATATCTATGACAAATCTGCGTCGCTCAAGAGTGGTTAGATTGAGGTCAATGAGTCGTTGGCGATAAGAAACACTGGGAAGGTTGCAGCGCGCATATATTCGTCGAGTAAAATCGCGTTGGACTCTTTCAATAGCTTTTGTCAGATCAACACTATGAACGGGATTCCAAATAATGGAGCAATATTCAAGGTTGGGTAATACATAGGTGGTAAATGATTTAATGTAAATAGAAGGGCAAGTGCTTCTAAATGATTTGAATACTAAGTTGGATATGGAACGGGCTTTGGAAATGAATTTGTTAATATGGTCAGAGAAGGATAAGGTTGGGGTAAAAAGAACTCCTAGATCTTTAACGAACATTTTCTTATCGGGAGGAGGGACGAGGGGAACATTATTAATAAAATATTTCCGTTTAGGATTGTGCGAACCAAAGTGCACAATAGTACATTTAGTCTCGGATAATCCTAGATTCCATAAGGAGGACCAAGATGAAACAGAATCTAAGGCCAGTTGCAAATCATTCGAAAAAGAGGGCACTTCGGTAAACAATTTTAAATCATCGGCATACACAGAGTATCTAATTGATTTGGGGAATGAGGAAGCAATATCATTAATAAATAGGATAAACAATAGGGGACCCAGGCATGACCCTTGGGGAACACCTGACTTAACATGTGAGGGGGGTGAGAAAGAAGAATCAAGAAAAATTGACTGTGATCTGTCCGATAGATACGCACTGAACCAGGAAACGAGGTGATTTGAAAGACCTAATTCCGACAATTTATGGAGCAATAATCGGTGGTCTATACTATCAAAGGCCTTACGAAAATCTATGTATACAGTATCAAAAGCCGATTTTTTGTGAGCTATTCTCAGATAGTGTGCATAGGTCTCGGCTAAATTTGATGAGGTTGATCGGAAGTTTCTAAAGCCTGTCTGCTGGGGATCGAAGATATTATTGCTATCAAGAAACAATGTAATTTCTCTGATGAGAATCTTTTCTAATACCTTACAAGTAGGGGAAGTAAGGGAAATTGGGCGAAAATCAGAAATAGAATTCCTACTTTTCTTGGGAATAGGCTTAACCAAGGCTTGCTTCCACAGTAGTGGGACCTGTGATGTAAGGAGGGACTTGTTGAAAATAATAGAGAGTGGTGTGAGGAGGGAATACTTACACTTAGTGAGCACAATACTAGGAATCCTATCTGGAGATACATTAATTTTAGGTAAAACGCTACGGAGAGCACAAAGAATATCTAAATGAGATACTGTAGGTATATCAAAAGTAAATTTAGGAGAAGGAAGGGGGAGGGGAGAGTGTTGGGGTACGGAAAAGGCAGATGAAAAGAAAGAAGAGAAAGCGATACATTTCTCATCATTAGTTATAAGAACGTTGCCAGATGAGTCAACTAAGCCGGATGGGGTTGCTTTAGGAGCCTTAAGTCTATCACTACATAAATTATAGAAGGCCTTAGGGTTGGAGGAGGCAACAATTCTGCACTCCATGAAACAGTGATAATTATTTAAAGCAGCGTTAAATCTATCTGTCATTCTTAAACAAGCGAGGCTATTGGGGGCGTTTCTAACTAGATTCTTACATTTGCCATAAAGAATTTTTAAATTACGGGGATATCTAGACAAGAGAGACGGCTTTGATAGAGGAACATAATAGTCAAGCAAATCATTGATGAATTGGACATAATATTCATAAGCACAATTCGCATCAAGAGCGCTCATAGCAACTGTCCAATCGTGGGACAGAATAACACTATTAATAGAAAGCCAATCGGCATTTTTGTATAACCGTGATGGGGTTGGGGAATGAAGAGGAGGAGAGGGGATGCGGAGGTCAAAAACGAGGGAAAGGTGATCACTAAGTGGGACGGGAGGCGAAATATTACTAATAATGTCGAAGTTGCAAAAGACTAGGTCAAGAAAGTTTTGGAGTCGGGTAGGAAAACAAACAAATTGCTTTAAATAATGGTCGCATGCAAAATCTATGAGATCAGAAATGGTTGACGACGTCATACTGATCCAATCTACTTGAGGATAATTAAAGTCACCAATTAAAATACAAGGAAATTGACTCGTCATAAGAGGGGTGATAAAATCTAGAAAAGAGGTGAATGCGGATGGAGGGGATGACGGGGATCTATATACTGCAAAAATCCGGAGTTTACGATACGGTAAAGAGGTACTGAAATTAAAATGGATATCAATTACGCATGCTTCAAGGAGGGAGGACGAAAAGGTGGATATAATAACTGGGCTAAGAGAGGAATGGGCAATTATTGCAACGCCGCCTCCGCGGCCAGAGTCCTCAGTAACTACTCTATCACGACGGAAAGCTAAATAATCAGGGGAGCCGCCAATCAAATAAGCGTCAGTGTCAGAGTCAGTGAGCCAAGTCTCGGTGAGAACGATCAATCGATATGCAAATGATGCTAAAACGAAAGATAACTGGGGCATTTTGCATCTAATAGAGCGAGAATTAGCATAGTACACGCTAACTACGCGAGGACTAGATAGTGACTGATGACGTGTACTAGAATGACTAGGAAGGGGTGGAAGACTAAGTGAAAGAAGAGGAACTGGAGGGAGGGACAAAAGAGGGGTACCCTTGCTGCCTGCCTCCTAGCGTGTGGTTCCTCCTCCTCTCCGCTCCTTGTTCACGTAGTCGGCGGCGGGGGCACGAGTGGAGTTACGAGAGGCGTCCACGGCAGGGGAGGATGAGGCACCAGTAGAGTCGGAGGTGTCTGAATGAATTCCATCGGCAGATCGGTTCTTGGGTCGCGCATCTTTGGGCATTCCATAGTTGGGAGGGAGATCACGGGGGGTACGGTAGCTGATGATAGTGTAATCGCGGAGTCCGAAAGAGAGTTTTCCCGCAATCAGGTTGCGTCTCTTGACCTCCTCACGCTTGACCCATAAAGTTCGAAAATGTTCCAAAGCTTCTAGAATGTTCCATAAAGTTCGAAAATGTTCTAAAGCTTCTAGAATGTTCCAGAAAGTTTGAAAATGTTCCAAAGCTTCTAGAATGTTCCAGAAAGTTCGAAAATGTTCTAAAGCTTCTAGAATGTTCCATAAAGTTCGAAAATGTTCCAAAGCATCCAGAATGTTCCAGAAAGTTTGAAAATGTTCCAAAGCTTCTAGAATGTTCCAGAAAGTTCGAAAATGTTCCATAAAGTTCGAAAATGTTCCAAAGCTTCTAGAATGTTCCATAAAGTTCGAAAATGTTCCAAAGCTTCTAGAATGTTCCATAAAGTTCGAAAATGTTCTAAAGCTTCTAGAATGTTCCAGAAAGTTTGAAAATGTTCCAAAGCTTCTAGAATGTTCCAGAAAGTTCGAAAATGTTCTAAAGCTTCTAGAATGTTCCAGAAAGTTCGAAAATGTTCCAAAGCTTCTAGAATGTTCCATAAAGTTCGAAAATGTTCCAAAGCATCCAGAATGTTCCAGAAAGTTTGAAAATGTTCCAAAGCTTCTAGAATGTTCCAGAAAGTTCGAAAATGTTCCATAAAGTTCGAAAATGTTCCAAAGCTTCTAGAATGTTCCATAAAGTTCGAAAATGTTCCAAAGCTTCTAGAATGTTCCATAAAGTTCGAAAATGTTCTAAAGCTTCTAGAATGTTCCAGAAAGTTCGAAAATGTTCCAAAGATTTTAGACTGTTCCAGAAAGTTCGAAAATGTTCCAAAGCTTCTAGAATGTTAAAGAAAATTCGAAAACGAGAGGGAGAGTAGGAAAGAGGGCGGGAAATGAGACAGGGAGAGATGGAGAGTGGGAGAGAGTGAGGAGGAGAGGGAGAGAGATGGAGAGAAGGAAAGAGAGGGAGAGAGAGGGAGAGAGGGGGAGGGAGGGAGAGAGGGAAAGAAAGGGAGAGAGGAAGAGAGAGGGAGAGATAGAGGGAAAAAGAGGGAGAGAGATGAAGAGAGAGGGAGAGGGAGAGAGATGGAGAGAAGGAAAGAGAGGGAGAGAGGGGGAGAGAGGGAGAGAGGGGGAGAGAGGGATAGAGAGGGAGAGAGGGAGAGAGAGGGAGAGAGAGGAAGAGAAAGGGAAAGAGAGGGAGAGAAAGGGAGTGAGAGGGAGGGGGAGAGGCAAAGGTAGAGGAGAGGGAGAGGGAGAGGGAGAGAATGAGAGAAATAGGGAGAAAGCGCGAAGGAGAGGTAGGGAGAGGGAGGGAGATATGTAAAGTAGGGCAGTATTAGATTTTGCATCCGAAAGAAATAGGACGAGGCCTTAGAACAAATCCCGGAACACGCCAGTCGATTGCGCGCGCCGTGGCGCGCGCGATCGGCTGGTTCATAATAAAAAATTGTCATCGT
The DNA here is from genome assembly GCA_036245805.1 of Pristionchus mayeri. NCBI lineage: Eukaryota > Metazoa > Nematoda > Chromadorea > Rhabditida > Neodiplogasteridae > Pristionchus > Pristionchus mayeri. Next base: position 20,837,130 of record BTRK01000003.1, on the reverse strand, counting down.
GTGCCCGTCGTGAGATTTATTTTATTGTTTCAAGCGTTATGTAGGTAGTCATCATGCATTCAAGATAAAAAATATTATGCATTTTTTTTGTTAGTCCTCACTCATTTCGTTCGTGAATTATCGGAAATAAACAAAAGTAAACAACGACAACAAAAAGATATCAACGTTCAAAAATGAAATGAGCAAAAAAAGTTTCATAGGGTCGGGAAATGAACCACCAACCTTCCGGGTTTGGCTCACCACTCAACCACTACACCACCTAGTCGGTTGGGAACGGATCGAAAGAAATGAGTGATGAAGCGTAATCGAAATCATAAAATGCTAATTATCTTAATTACTAGATCGAAAGGGCAACTTTGTAAAGCGTTTTTGGGACTCTCTTGGGGGTACCTATCTACCATAAAAATAGTAGAGCGATTGGGATATGTGTCTTCCGGTCAGTCACATGTGAGCATTATCGAATATTTTACCATGCAATTATCGATTGATTTCTCAGATTAGTGACTTCGGTCTCTCGCTGATGGGGAAACTGCACAAAGAGAAGAAGATGGCGAGGATGCCCGTACGGTGAGAGGCACTACTCTTTGATCTTTGATCTCTTTCTTGTTAACAAAATGCAGAGATCAAAGATCAAAGATCAATGCTCCCCTCCTTTCTCAGTTGGATGTCTCCCGAGTCGTTGAAAGACGGTACGTACACGTCCAAATCGGACGTCTGGAGCTACGGCTGCCTCATGCACGAAGTGTTCGGCCGCGGTCTCCTACCGTACCACGAGATCCTGGTACCGTATTCCCTCGTCCTTACCGTACCCCCTCATTCCTTGTAGGACGCGAAGGCAGTCCGCAGGGCAGTCAGACACGGTACGGCCAAGCTGACGGCGCCTCCCGGTGAGTGCATGGTGATGTTTGGTGTTGTGATGAGTGCACGCTATAAGTCGAGGTTTCCTAAACGTCGCTTTGCAGACACACCGCCTGTGGACCGAAATATAATGCAGTCGTGCTGGATGGAGAAGATCGACGATCGACCATCCTTCAAGGATCTCTACGTGCAGTGAGTTGATCTCTGATCTTTGATCTCACGTATCATCGATCGTTTCATCGATCACACTACATAATATTCCTTAAATAAGCACTTCCATAACTTTGTATAGAACGTCTGTATATGAAACGTTTAGACCTGAAAGGATTGATCTTTGATCTCAATAATTTTACCAGAACTCGAACGCTTTGCTCTAAAAAGCAATCGCCTCCCTCTAGAGATTAATTCGAGTTGAATGGTCATTGATTTCTGCAGGTACAAGCGCGACGGCGGTAAATCGCTGCTCAACAAGGTACGGCGGGTCTTCGCCAGGTCAGACAATGACTCCTCCCCTCTCCCAGTTGATCTTTGATCTCTCAGAACTTCGGAGAAACACCACACGAGTTCGGAGGCGGAGCCGTCGGGCAGCACAGAGCAGTCGGGAGGTGAGCGGAGAAAGATCAAAGATCATGGATCAAGGATCAATTTGTAGATCTTCGAACAGCGGTTCGCGACGTGAGTCGAGATGAGGAGAAACACTGAGGTGAATTATCACTTCGTTGTGTAGACAGAGATGATCACTGCTAGTAATCGTAGTTAATAGAGTCGTCAATACTCAGAATCTCCCATTAATCGGACTTTTTAATATGTGTTGTTTTGTGAAAATTGTACCGTATAGGTGATAAAAGGCGGATTCAAATTTGGCGCCGTTTTTGAAACTGCGCGTCGCAACATTGAGTGTGTGCGATACTCAGGGAGTGCACTCAATGTTGCGTGTTTACTTGCTCAATCCATTCTGGCTTTCGCAAGGCCCATCGATTGGTTGTTTGTTTATTATCTGTCGATTATCGTCTCGATATTATTAATTAAATCGTGTCTTCGACCTGCAGGGCCCTTTTTGTCGTCATGTCGTCAAATCCGGTGGCGTCATCGTCGCCTAACGTCTCATCAGTTTCGTCATCGTCTGTCTCGTCGTCTTCTTCGATCGTCTCGTCTTCTTCGTTACTTCTTCCATCTTCAGCGGTTTCCCTCTTCTCTTCGAGTGCAGGAGGTCCTCTCTTCTCTTCGAGTGCAGGAGGTCGGTCGTCTGTTTCTGTTTCGTCGATCGTCTGTCGTCATCTATCGTCATTTTCGTCATCTTCCATTCTTGCAGGAACGCCGCCGTCGCTCTTCTCGTCGGCGGGGTCTGGTCTTCTTTCGGGATCGGGGACGAACGCTTCATCGATTATGACTGGAGGGCAGCAAGCAGGCGGAGTACAGCAACAGGCGTCGGCCTTCGCAACCCTGGTGGAATACATGAAACCCCATTTCCTGTCTCAGCCCACTCACTCGACGCCGAGAGTGACGTCACCCGAGCTGCAAGAGAATGTGGGAGCCCTGGTGGAGTTCCTAAACCAGGCGGAGAAGATCAAGGCTGGACAAGAGCAGGTGGATTCTCTCATCAAGAGCCTCAAGGAAAGGATTCAAGTACTCGTCGCTTCGGAGAAGACCCCTGGGCTTCTGGATTCCGTGGCACGAATCAAGATGCTCAAATCGCTGGGCGAGGGAACGGACGCTTCGCTGATCGCGGCAGCGCTTCAAATGGATAGGGAGAGACCGTCTTCTTCGACTTCCTTCTCGTCGAGGAGGGATAGATCGAGATCGCCCTTTCGAAGAAGGGAGGAGACTCGTGGCAGTGCCCCCTCCCGCGTCTCTCGTCGCCCCGTTTCCTTCCAGTCTTCGGCCCAGTACGGGGACAACTTCGTTTGTTTCTCATGCGGAAGAAAAGGCCACAAGAGCACTGTGTGCTCCCAATTCGTCCCTAGAAGGTGAGAGTCGTTCCTCGGTTGCATTCCTGCGTTTGAGAAACGCGATGTTCTTCTGGGAGAGTATTGGAACGTCCCCTTTCATTTTGGCTGTGATTAGAGAGGGTTTCCGGCTGGATATACCGGAGGGAGTCGGAGTTGAGTTTTTTCCGTTTTCAGATAATCGCAAATCGGCATTGGCTGAGGCCGAGTTCGTGGCTTCTTCGATTCTCGAGTGGTGCAGGACAGGGGCAGTGGAGAAGGTTGGCGATCCCGCCGGCATCGCGGTCTTCCCCCTGTCGGTGGCGTCAAACGGTGAGAAATTGCGTCTCATCCACGATCTCTCCACGCTGAACGATTTCCTGCCCAAAACGAAGTTTAAACTAGACGATTTGCGTGTGATGTGGCATCTTTTGCCAGTAGGGGGTTACATGTTCTCATTTGACTTGGCTACGGGATATCATCATGTGGGGATAGAGGAATCCTCGTCTAATTTCTTGGGATTCTCATGGCTGTCGGAAAGCGAGAGGCAGTATTTCAAGTTTAAAGCACTTCCGTTTGGGCTCAGTCCGGGCCCCTGGCTGTTTACTAAGCTTCTTAGACCTTTGATTCGACGATGGAGGGACCTGGGAATTGTGTGTGCGATTTATATTGATGACTGCGTGGTTTTTGTAGAGACTCGTTCGGAGGCAGAGAACGCTCTGGGCTGGGTGATGAGGGACATCCAGGCGTCCGGGCTGTCCATCAACGAGAGTAAGTCGCGGTTGTCTCCAGCTCGAGAGGGAGAGTGGCTTGGTTTTAGGATTTATTTAAACAAGGGAGTGGTTGAGCTTACGGAAAGGAGGAGTGTGAAGGCGTGTCCGGGATCTGAGGAAGGACAGGAGGGTGCACGTGAAGCTTAGGCAGAAAGTGTTGGGTCACCTGGCATCGATGTCTCTCCTTCTAGGTGACGAGGCGTCCCTTCGGGCGCGTGCGATGCAGAGGGAGGTGGTGAGACAAGAAGAGTCACGTGAATGGAGAGCCGAGGCGACGGAGCAAGAACTGAGTGAGTGGAACTACTGGGAGAACAGGCTCAGTGTAGGGGTTTCTCGTGCCCTGAGACTGGAGGAAGAGAACTGGATTTGGGAACTGGAGACTGACGCATCGGCGTTAGCTCTTGGTTGGGTGTTGAAGGGGCCCGTTTCGGAGAGAGGATCCCGTAATCTTTCGGATGCGGAGAAGGGAGAGTCTAGTACAGCGAGGGAGTTGAGAGGGATTCTGTTTGGTGTAGAGTGTAGTCTGGACAAGCTAGAAGGATCATCGGTCGTTGTGAGATGCGATAATCAAGGGGCAGTCTCTATTATGAGGAAGGGAAGCATGAAGGAGGGTCTTCACTCATTAGCGCTGGCTGTGTTACAGTTGTTGAGGGAGAGAGGAGTGAAAGTGTCATTTGACTGGATCCCGAGGAAATTTAATATGGAGGTTGATGAAATGAGCAGGGAGATTGACTGGGATGATTGGGGTATTCAGCCAAAAATTTTTGAGTTATGTGCTCGAAAGTGGGGAAGACCAACTGTTGATTTGTTCGCGGACGCAGCAAATGCTAAGTGTGAGGTGTTCTTTTCCAGGTCGCCTTCTCGAGGATGTTCGGGAGTCGATGGGACGAGACTCCGTCGAGTCTGGGAAGTCGATCTTCTCTGGTTGGTGCCTCCGATTAATCTCCTGCCACTAGTGATTAGGCTGGGAAAGGAGAGGAGAAGTAGAGCGATTGTGGGAATGCCACTCTGGGAGAGCTCACCGGTCATGCCCCTCCTGCGTAAGAATGGAATCTGGGCCCCGTGGATCGTGGATAAGCTCATTTTTGGGAAAGGCGCAGACATACTCGTTCCCGGGTCAGCCCCTGACTCCATCTTCAGCTCGTCTAAGACCATGTCCGCTTTCATTTTTCTTCATATAGATTGGTCCCTGTAGGAGTAGGGCTACGCATTGGGGTGGCTTTGTCGGTGGTATTTTGTATGGGAGTAGTGTACATTCTGTCTATATTAGGATTTCAGTGAATTTAGCCTCTTTGCAGTTTCTGTCGGTGGGCGCTTGGCGCGATGAATAAAGCCTTTATCACCTATACGGTGCATGTTCACAAAACATAGTTTCTCCCGGAGGGACGGAGTGAGTGAAACGAACGTAGGATCGGAGGGAGAAGTGTTGTTTTGTGAAAATTGTACCGTATAGGTGATAAAAGGCGGATTCAAATTTGGCGCAGTTTTTGAAACTGCGCGTCGCAACATTGAGTGTGTGCGATACTCAGGGAGTGCACTCAATGTTGCGTGTTTACTTGCTCAATCCATTCTGGCTTTCGCAAGGCCCATCGATTCCACCCCACCCAACCCGGCGAAGGCTATGCGAGGAATGATAGTAGGAAAGGGGGGAGGACCGAACTGGGGAGAGATGTGCGAAGCATTGAGAGTCATTGTCTCGTATTTTTCAGGAGAGCGAGGCAAGAGGCTGGTGGAACTGAAGGAAGAATGCGGGCGTTTGGGGGTGCCCGATCTGGGAGAGGAAGCAGAGCAGGCACTGATGGCGAGTGTCGCCCCCTCGACCATCCGGGTCTACTCGAGGATTGAGGAAGGGAGGAGGAACCTGGCCAGAAGATTGGGACTAGAGGAGGACGCGGAGATGTCACTCTGTGTCTACGTGATGCAGAAGCTGGCGGCGGGCCAAGCCAAGTCGACGCTGGCTTCGGCGCTTGCCGCATTCGGTTTCGCCACGGGGATGGCGGCGCAAGATTCTCGATTCGGAACCATCCTCTCTGCTGCCCTCAAGTCAGCGGGCAGAAAGAGGAAGGTGGTCTCTCATGAGAAGGTCGAATTGTGGGAGCTGAACAAGATCCTGGAATGGAGTACCAGGGAAGGAGCATCAAGAAGGGATCGACGAATTGGAGCGGCGTGCCTTCTGATGTTCGGATGCTTACTTCGAGTGGGGGAGGCATCTGATCTGAAGAGGAGTGAGGTCTGCATCACGCAGGGCCAGAGGGAGCAGATTCTCGTCTCAGTTCGAGTTGTCCATGCGAAGAATGATCAGGAGGGCAAAGGCCGGAACACCTTCCTCTCGCTGGACAAGGAGTCTCGGGGAAGAGTGCTGTGGGATCAGTACGTGAGGGACATCGTGGAGGTCCAATCACCATGGTTCTTCTCCTCCATTACCAGCCCGCGGGATGCCATGTCGACGGAGAGGATGAGGGAGAAGGTGGACAGAGCCTGTAAAGCCCTCGGTCTGCGTCCCCTCACGCCCCACTGTTTCCGCGGCGGGGGTGCATCGGCAGCGATCGAAGAGGGTGTTCCTCTGGAGAAAGTACAGAGAAGAGGGAGATGGACCGGTGCAGGAGGTATGACCCCGTACATTAGGGACTCTGTTGATAGCCAGGGAGGGACTTTCCTGCTTTAGGATTCATTCTTTTCTTCTTTCATACATCTTGTATCATCCTGTACATAATATCCAATCTCTCTACCGTTTTAGGTATGCTGTTTTCATATAACCCCTTCCCCCCCCCCCTTTTTCTCTGTTATTCTAGGCTAGTAATATCCTTGTTTTCGTTATACGTATACGTATGTCTCGCAGTAACATTATCGTTTTGTTTTTGAGTTGTACCAATCGGTCGGTGGGCGCTTGGCGCGATGAATAAAGCCTTTATCACCTATACGGTGCATGTTCACAAAACATAGTTTCTCCCGGAGGGACGGAGTGAGTGAAACGAACGTAGGATCGGAGGGAGAATGAGTTGTTTTGCAAGCTGAAAACTGCCATTTCAGTGCCCGCGAAGCAATCGATCGTCGAGACGAAAATTACTCGTAGAAGAAAACGAAATCACAGTCATACATTCGAGATAAACGTTTATCGTAGTTGTCCTATGCCTTCGAATTCACTATAAATACGAAGAGAGAGAGACACACACACTACAAGATGGGGGAATATTGGGAAGTGAGATGGGCTTCCAATGGTGCGAGAAGTTTATTATGAGAATGAGAAATGTCATTGTGTCTCGTCCATTCCATCGTTCGTTCTCTCGATCTCATCATTCTCGATCATTCCTTAACTCCCGATCGGTTGTCTCCCGCTCCCTCTCCCTTCCCACTCCTCACTTCACTTCCGTTTCTCACAACTGGAGTACAACCGTAAGAGATAGATAGACTTTTCTTTCCAAACGGTGCATGGCACAGATGTCTGAAGGGGAAGGAGGACCTCCTTATGCTGTAGCTGCTGATGAGGATGAGGGAGAGATGCACACTGCCGTCGAAGAGGTCTCATTCCCCATTTCTACTTGCCATTTCTGTATTCGATAGTATCCAACTCTCTAAGAAGGAATCATTTTGGGACTGAAAAAATGGATCTCAAAATGAATCTCCTCCGGAGTTGAGCGAGTTGGGAAGAATGCTCGTCGCGATGGAATCTGCTGATGAGATGGAAAGGTATCGCCTACCGAGATGTGCAATACAAGCCATGCAATTACTGCATCCAATCTCGAAGTAGATACACTGTAATCAGGATGCACTGTATTCAGAGAACGAGCCTCCACTCAGATCGAATCAGGGTACTCTGCTGCTGCACTCTGGCGATTCTACAGCCAATCGAGGGATAACAAGGTGCGACCGTCCCGTCTTCCAAGGGGATTCAGCGGGTTACAGCTACGATTGCACGCCCTCTCGCTGCTCCTTTCTCGCTGGCAGAATTACTCGTTCAAAGACCAGATACTTCAGGTAACTATCTCGGAAATCAGCCTCTTAATATACCAAATTTGAGGCGTTTCAATCGGAGAGCGACCACGCACTGAAGGGAAAACTAGCACAAATGATCGGACGCTATCTGAAGTGCGGTGAGGATTTACAAAGCATATAGTGGAACTGTGTCCTTCTCTTGGACCAAATGAATTTGAGATCGCTGGCCCAATCTTGAGATCTTCCTCCACACTTGCATCTCCTCCGATGACGTCATCCTCCAATCGATGGCTCTCACCATTGCTGCGTCTGTTGATCTACCTCGGCTTTTCCATCGATTGCTTTCAGCTATTCCTCGAAGGAGGCCGTCTCTCGACTGGGAGTGACGTCACTGATCGAGAAGGGTCTCTGCCACTCATCCGAGTCATTCCAACTCGCTTCTCTGTCTGCCCTCTCCACTCTCTGCAGTGGATGCAACGATGATGAGGAGACCCTCACGACTCTCAGGAGGAATCTGCCCACGATGATGAGGGTGCGATCACATCTGAGTCATTGATGGTCTCACCTTCGAGTCTCCATCCTTGCAGGTTCTCTACGCACTGAGGGACTGCGAGGCAGAGGAGTTCAGTCTGGCACTCAATCTCCTCGCCCATCTTGCCCATTCCGAGGAGTTGGAGCCACACTACGAGTCACTCATCAAGACATTCTGCGAAGTGAGAGAGACTCCAATCAAGGAACTAACCCATCACTCGAATTCATTGTTGTTAAAATCTTCCCGACACATTCAGACTTTATCATTTTTACGGCATTGACTTGCCTTTCCGGAATAAGACAGATTTGGAGTTCAGACTATTTTCAAATGGTTCATTCAGCGTATCGTTCATGCAAAGAAGTTTGAAGAATCTCCCAGTTCGATTTCTCTCATCTCCTTACTGTGCAAGGCATTCGGGAAGTGGATTCGATCGGATGCCCAAGGGGAAATTCGTTAGTAACTATTTTCTAACAACGAACGTTCTACAGCATCAGAACCAAATTCTTTCTTCATGATGCAATATCATTCTAGATCTAGCATTCACAGAAGACTCATGATCCCTCTCTAATTCCACAGTAACCGCCAGTCTTCTCTCGATGGCGCATACAATGGAGGACGACTCGAAGTGGTTGGCAGTCGATGCAAATGAGCAATCCATCGATTGGAAGTGAGAAGCCAGCGTGCTCAAAGGGCTTTTCATCCATCCCTCAATTCTCTCCATTGAAGACCACTGCTGCACAGCATCATCAACAGAAGATCGTCGCGAGTCTCGGCAGAGCAGAGATCGAACCAGTGCTGATTCGAATCTCGATCGAGTTTCTCCACGACTCTCGTAAGTTTTTTTTTAATATCTTTCTGAACTGTAAAATCGCTTGACGCGGCTGAACCCCCCCCCCCTCTTACCCCTCTGGTCAGTTACGTGTCTGGTGATTGATTCCGAATCGAATGAACTAGTTGTATTCCCCATCGAATGATCGTATATTGCAGCAGATTAGAGGCGTCGCGCGGCTGCACTCACGGCACTCGCTTTCGCGGGAAGGGAGGCGGGGCCAGAGATGCTCTCCAACATTATCGATCTTGGCTGCAGATCTATCAACGATTCCGTCAGTCGTTTGCACTTTTTGAAGACAAATTTCGTCATTTTATTCTTGAAAATTTTCGCTAAAATCTGTGTGGATGACATAAGGAAATGTTCTTGAATGCCCACTGCGAACGTGCATCCAGAAGATCCGTTGTGTGTTTATTACAATCACTCATCAGAGATGCCTTTGCTTGGTCTTTCTCACTTGAAATATTGATTGGCAGCATCATCGAGTGCGCGTCGGTGCGTATCTGCTGCTGAAGGAGATGATTTCCGCACGTTCCGACCACCCAGTCATCAAGGAACGACGAGAGAGAGTCAGTTCCTTCCTGATTAGCAACTCAGCACTGTGCCATTGTGCAAGTTGGTGAGATTGTGGAACGAACTACATAATATGCAACTGTTTCCCTCCAAAAATTCGTGGATTTCTCGTGAGTGAAGATTTTGGTAATTCAGTTGCTGGAAGTGCTGTTGTCTGCCCTGGACGAGTCCGTCCCTCGAGTGGCAGCAGTGGCACTCGAGACTCTCTCCCATTGCATCGCCCTCTCTCCACAGGTACCATCCACCCCCTGTCTCTCTCTCATCTATCCATCTATGAGAGGGAACTGAAGCAGATGTTAAACATCAATACGATTGCATCCTTGAATTGATTTTGCATGCACATATACATTCCTAGACAAGTTAGATACACACGAGTTGAGATGTCAATTCAGTTTGTCCAATCTCCTTTATCTGTAACTTCCGTTGAGGAGCTTCTGGAGGAGAACTTCAATGATCTCATTCCTGTATTCAAGCAATTCCTCAGAGAATCCACCGATATATTCAAGGTGAAGAAGAATGAAAGAGACTCCCGAATTTCATTCAATTCTTTGCAGAAAGTGCACATCCTCAAGTGCATCTTCCGCCTGTTGAAAGCAACTGGAATGGAGCGATTCCAGCCCCATTTCCCCGAGGTTATTCGATTTCGAAATTAGCTAAAATACTGTGTTCGATAACGCAAACAAATCGATTTTATTATTGTGTAGACTATGTATAATTTCTCCTTGCAGTTGTTCTCCTCAGTGACTCCTCTCCTCTCCACTCTCCCTGTAGCCCATCCCTTCTTCTTGCGTCTCCTCTCTACCACCCATGGAATCTGCGATTCCCTCTGGGTTCTTGGCCTTCCACTATTGCAAGTCCACATCAACACACTCATTCGCATCCTCCGTCTCCCCATCTTCTACGATGGCACGTTTTGGATTGTTGTCTAAAAGGCATTCAACCTTTCCTCCTCTGTCATCATCTCTTCAGATCCCGACTACAAGGGCTTCGTTCCATTCTCCGATGTGAGACTGAGTGCCTGCCAGATGCTCAAGCATTGGACTGAGGAGTTCGGAGGTGACCATCAAATCTAGTTTGTTCACTTACTCCCTTTGCAGAGATAGTGGCAGGAGATGCAGAGGAGATGTGCTCCCTCCTCATCCATCACTACAGAATCCCTTACAACTACTCGTCGACCGTGGATGAGTGCTCGCTGGTGGTCGAGGCTGCCCTAGTCTTCCCCTCCCTCCTCTCTGCAGTCAAAGCCCGTGGAGGAGTGCCTGCCATGAGGAGATTGTGGGTGAAGATGTGGAAAGCAGTGAAGGGATCGATCGGAGACGAAGAGAAGAGATCAATCCTCCCCCATCTCATCAAAGGCGTTGTCGGAGAGTGCGTAGTGGCACTGGGCAGAGAGGTGAGAGGACACTTGACAATTTCACATTGCCTTTATATCTCTTATTCCTAGGTTTCGAATATGAATATTTGATGTTGAGGGATTGAGTGTGGACGAGTTGAAGTCGATCGGAGAGATGATGAAGAAAGTAATGAGTGATTGCCAGAGAAGAGTCACCGTCAGTACACTCTTTCATTTATCTTGGCATCCTCTTATCTCACAAAAATTTTGTTGCTTCAGGCGTATGGACTGATTCCCGACGACACGATGATATTAGACAGCATTACGAGTCTCGTCTATCGACTCTTCAAGGTGTGGTCTAGTTGAAGGACAAGCGATGTTCGTGTCAGGCGAAATGATCACAGTCGAATGAGAATCATAAACTGAGTCGTTCTCCATTATTTGTATGTATAATTCTCTGGATTACATTTTTAAAAAGTTGTGGAATACGGCTTATGCTTGGGGATCGGAGGGTGAATCTTCCATAATAGCGTGGTAATGGCACTGGTTGACGTGTTGGGCGTGCTTGCCTGTCCCTCGATCTCTCCCCTCGTGCCGCTCCTCTTCTCTCTTCTCCCCCACTCCAACGAGGATTGGCCACTACGATTCGTCTGTCTTCTCATAGAACACACTCCTGACGTCAGAAATCACATCTCTTCGTTATAACTGCTCTCTCCTGAAAATTGTCTTGAGTAGTGAAATGAGAAGGACTCTCGTGAAGTATAGTCCATCAAAGCACACTCGTCTCAAGCCAATTGTAATCGAGACAGAAATCAATTTTGATTGACCGGAAGTATTAAATAGACATCATTTCAGTTCGCTCTCCTCTACAAAGAGCAGATCGTGATCTACCTCTACCAATCGATAATTGACGCAAATCCATGCATTCGCACGTACGCCGCTGCCTCATTCGGAGAAATGGCAGTACGCTTCGAATTAATTTGGCTGAATGGAAAAATGTTTCTGGGATGAGAATTTAAATGATTTTCACATTCAGCTCACGAACAGTTCTGAGTGGAAGTCAACAGCAGTGCAGTCTCTTTCTGCCATCATTGCTCTCATCTCTCGAGTCGATGCTCGAGCCAACGACGAAAACTCGATCGCCACCGAGAATGGAATCAGTGCAGTGTGCAAGATACTCAGCAACTGCGATCAATACGAGATTGGAATGGAGAAAGTGAAGGGGGTGAGATGATCTACCGGAGTGGATTCCCTTCATTTCCTTCAGCTGCTCATCGATCTACTCAACTGGCTCCCCATCACGGAGGATGAGGAGGAGGCCGTCTACGTCTACGGATTCCTCGCCGGTCTCATCGAGGTGAGAAGAGCCAATGGAGAAACAAACGACATCTACAATTCCTATCTTGATTCAATCTGTTCGCCATGGCGTTCTTAGATTTGATGATCGGGAAAGGCATTTTTAGAGGAAACATAGAAAATGTGAATTGAAAGTGAGCCTCGCAATATTGGATTGCAGGACGGCAATTTGACGATTCTGGGGGAGCCGAATGGGAACACTCCCAGACTGATCAATGCCATCGTCAAGGTGCGAACAGAGTAGAGACCCTGCCATATTGACCATACTGCAATGCGTACGGTTCTGAGTTCGTTTATTTCCTTCTCTTGATATGATTTAATTCATAATCAGGGCCTCGATGGGAACGCCTTCCAAGACACGACCGAGGCTCAAGCTGTCAAGGCCAGACTCATCAATATCATCCTCGAAATGCACGTGAGTTGATCTTTGATCTTCATTTGTGTAGATATCAGTATTACGAGAATCGAATGTGATCATAAGTCTCAACTTTTTGGACATATTTAGTGACTCAACTTTTTCTCCCCCTTGCTTCCTTCTCTATTTATGCGTAGCTTTGGACACGAAATACTGCGCAAAAACTGAACAAATTATTCATCTCCCGTCGTTCGAACATCTTTCTCTTCTCAGATGGACGACAGCTTCCTCGAGTGGGTCGATCGAGCTGGATTGAATGATGAAGAGATGGAGACCCTCAGCGGAATCCTCCCTCCTCCCCTGTAGACATCCTCCCTCTCCTCTCCTCGTTCCCCTCTCAAGCCGTGCCCCATCAACACAGTATAGACACCTCGATATTGTCCTAGTTTGACCTACCCAGAATCGAATCAAATAAACCCAAACAATCTTACTCGTATATCAAAACGAAATCACAATCAACAGTCGAAATAAAGTTTATCGAAGTTGTCCTTGAACATGGTGGAGGATTGGAAAGGAATGGGGTGAGGGGAGCATCGAAGCAGGTCCATTCTTCCATGGCTTTTATTCGTTCATGTCGTAAGCAGCAGACAAGAAATTTATTGTTCACTTGATACACCACTGGAGAATTGCACACTTTGTTTATCAACCAGTCATTAATTTGTTTGATTATAATAGATTCTCGGGTAAAACTAAGGCAATATCTAAATGACTACACTGTGTTGATGGTAGAATGGCTGAGAGGGGAAGGAGGATGGTAGAGGGAGGATGTCTACAGGGGAGGAGGGAGCATTCCTCTGAGAGTCAGCATCTCGTTATTGCTCAGCCCGGCTCGATCGACCCACTCGAAGAAGCTGTCGTCCATCTGAGAAGAGAAAGTTGCTTGAAAGACGAGAAACGAGTTAGCAGAATTTTCTTCCTTTATACGAAGATTAAAGATCAACTTACATGCATATCGAGGACGATGCTGATGAGTCTGGTCTTGACTGCTTGTGCCTCGTTCGTATCATCGAAGACGTGCAAGTAGATGGCCTGAATGTCAGTTAAACGACGCGCAATCCAAAAAAGAAAAAAACTATGCGCACCTTGATTAGGATAGCGAGCAGTCGTGGAGCATTTCCGTTCGGCTCTCCCAGAATGGTCATGTTGTTTCCCTGAAAATATATTGTTCGAAACTTGACATTTTTCCTTGGAAATTGTGATGTTCAGTGGAATCATCTCACTTTCGAAAAGTATGTCGTCAGCCGAAACCCAAACCAAAATCTGAGGATTTCCTTCCATTCCTATCTAGCATTAGGATCTATAGGCTATAGCCGATCAGATTGTGGGATCAATGACATCATTGCAGTTTCCTTCTTCTTTGCATTTACCTCGATGAGGTCGGCCAGGAATCCGTAGACGTGTACGCCCTCCTCCTCATCCTCCGTGATTGGCAGCCAAGTGAGTAAATCGATGAGCAACTGAGGGAAACGAAGGGATTCCCTTCCAATAGGTCATCTCACCCCCTTCACTTTTTCCATTCCAATCTCGTATCGATCGCAGTTTCTGAGTATCTTGCACACTGCGGATATTCCCTTGTCAGTGGCGATGGAGTTGACTTCATTCTCTCGTGCATCGATTCGAGAGATGAGAGCAGTGAGGGCAGAAAGAGACGGCACTGCAGTAGCCTTCCACTCCCGACTGTTAGTGAGCTGAATGGGAGAGAATCGACCACTCAACTAAATTCATTAAGGGAAGACTCTAGTCAGTCAAATTCCCTCGAAACGTACAGCCATGTTTCCGAACGAGGCAGCTGCGTACCCGCGACTGAAGGGATTTGCATCGATTATCGATTGGCCGAGTAGTTCCACGATCTGCCCTTTGTAGAGGAGAGCGAACTGAAATGATATATTTTTGTGAGTTTGAATGGGCTTCACGAGAGTGGATTCAGTGGCACTTCCTAATCCTCATTCCTGAATACAATCTGGGTAGGAGGGGCAGTTAATTGAAATGGTAATTTCTCACGTCAGGAGTGTTCAGGATGAGGAGGCTGATGCATCGAGTTGCCCATTTCTTGTCAGTGAAGTGGGGGAGAAGAGAGAAGAGGAGGGGCACGAGGGGAGAGATCGAGGGACAGGCAAGCACGCCCAACACCTCAACCATTATCATTATCTCACTTTTAAAGCGGTGCTCCGGGGAATGAATGTTATGGAGTCCCACCACGTAAATTCTGCGCTCTCAATGGGAAACTATAGCGAAATTAGCCCGAGAAAAAGGCGAGGAGTATGTATAGCTGGTGAAACATAAATGAACAAGCAACTACCCTGCGCTATCAATGAACTTTGCGAGTATGTACATAACCTCATAGACGTTTGTGGAACTTCGCACAAAGTGATTTCTGATCGGGTGAGTTGGCTCTTCAATATCCACACTATCACTATCGGTGGCTGAACATTCCCCGGAGCACTCCTTTAAGTGGAAGAAACACCTTCCGATCACCCCCAAAATGTGCGCCGTCTTCCGTTATTTATTTATCCTCAGAACAAATAATGGAAGACGACTATGTTTCTGGTTCTCATTCGGTCATTTTCTTCCATCTCCTATTGTCTCACACCTTGAAAAGTCGATAGACGAGATGCTGTCTAATATCATCTGTCTAATATCATCGTGTCGTCGGGAATCAGTCCATACGCCTGAAGCAACAAAATTTTTGTGAGATAAGAGGATGCCAAGATAAATGAAAGAGTGTACTGACGGTGACTCTTCTCTGGCAATCACTCATTACTTTCTTCATCATCTCTCCGATCGACTTCAACTCGTCCACACTCAATCCCTCAACATCAAATATTCATATTCGAAACCTAGGGGTAATCTTCACCTCTCCACCCAGTGCCACCACGCACTCTCCTACGACATCTTCGATGAGATGGGGGAGGATTGATCTCTTTCTTTTGTCCCCAATCGATCCCTTGACTGCTTTCCACATCTTGACCCACAGTCTCCTCATGGCCTTCACTCCTCCTCGTGGTTCGACTGCAGAGAGAAGGGAGGGGAAGACTGCAGCTGCCTCAGAGGCCAACTTCCGATCGAATGAGGTAGGAAGGGAGTGGTGATCGATGAGGAGGGAACACAACTCGTCCGCATCGCAAGCAACCATATCTGCAAAGAGTATGTGATTGGAATCTCTTGGTTGGTCACCTCCGAATTCCTCAGTCCAATGCTTGAGCATCTGGCAGGCACTCTGTCTCTCATTGGAGAATGGAACGAAACAATTGTAATCGGGATCTGAAGAGGTGGAAAGGTTAAATCATTCTAGACAACAATCCAAAGCTTGCCTTCGTAGAATACGGGGAGACGGAGGATGCGAATGAGTGTGTTGATGTGGACTTGCAAGAACCCAGAGGGAGCGACATAGTCGGTCGGTCGTTGAGAGGAGACGCAAGAAGAAGGGATGGGCAACGGGGAGTGACGAGAGGAGAGAAGTCACTGAGGAGAACAACTGCAAGGAGAAATTATACTTAGTCTACCCAATAATCAAATCGATTCGTTTTTTTTATCGCCCACGGTGTTTTATGCAAATTTTGAAATCGAATAACCTCGTGAAAATGGGGCTGGAATCGCTCCATTCCAGCTGCTTTCAACAGGCGGAAAATGCACTTGAGGATGTGCACTTTCTGCAAAGAATTGAATGAAATTCGGGAGTCTCTTTCATTCTTCTTCACCTTGAATATCTCGGTGGATTCTGTGAGGAATTGCTTGAATGTGAGGATGAGATCGTCGAAGTTCTTCTCGAGAAGCGCCTCAATGAAATTCATAATGAAATTCGAGCAACTGAATTGAGTCTATCAACTTGAGTCAACTTTTTCAACTCTTAATTTTCTAGAATTGGATATGCTCATGAGGAATGAATCCAATGACACCATCATGTTGCTGCTGACGATTTCGTTTCAGTTCGCTCTCATAGATGGATAGATGCAAGGGAGACAGGGGATGGATGGTACCTGTGGACAGAGGGCAAAGCATTGGGAGAGAGTCTCGAGTGCAACTGCTGCCACTCGAGGGACGGACTCGTCCAGGGCAGACAACAGCACTTCCAGCAACTGAACCAGGGAGAGATTATCACATTGTGAATCCATAAATTTCAAGAAGCACCATGTTGAAGTTGGCAATTTTAATAAGTTGAAGCTCAAGCAGTTTCGCAACCTAATATTGCTAAGTTGTTTATGAATGAGTCATAAATGAAAGGAGCAAAATACTGACTCCTTCTAGTCGTGCCTTGATCACGGGGAAGTGGGAGCGAGTGGAGACCATCCCCTTCACCAGCAGATATACACAGTACTTCACTCGATGATGCTGAAAATCGATAGAGAAGAAGTATCTCACAAGATGTATCACTCGATTTCCGTGAGATGAATGCAAATTTTTGGATCATTCAACGAACTCTTTTGAATGCATAAAATTCGTTTCTATCATTGCTTTCGATTCAGAAACAGTAAAAGGCGATGTTCGTTGTCTACAATAGGAAGAAGCACTCACGGGATCGTTCAACGATCTGCATCCTTCGTCGAGGATGGTCGTGACCATCTGAGCCAGATTCTGAGGCCTTGCCTCTCTTCCCAGCACAGCCAATGCTGCCACTGCAGCCGAACGACGTCTCCAATCTGAGCAGGCGGCGATCAATTCCAGATCTGGGCCTTCACACTGACCAGAGTCATGGAGGAACTCGATCGATATTCGAAGCAGCACTGGTTCGATTTCTGCCCTCCCGAGACTCGTGACGATCTTCCCGAGATAGAATGTCTGTCCCACAGCATACCTCAATCAAATGAGACTCTGTAATTAGAGCTCCGGATTCTCACCAAGCATGGTGTGGGCGCTCATTTGCATCTTCTTCCATCCACTCCGAATCGTCCATCATAGTGTGCGCCATCGAGAGAAGACCGGCGGTTACTGTAGCATCAGAATGAGATCGTGAGACTTCTACGACTGCCAGATGAGAGAGTGGATCATAAAATTGAGATAAACTAGATGTATCTCAATTCTGATCCGTTATTCATCCGTTATACGTATCGATCAGTTGCTAACCAATATCGCTGTGTTTATCCGATTGAATCGACCTTCCGAAAGCCTTGCAGAGAGTGGAAACGAGCCACACGAGACGACGATTGAGTGATTCGGTTTTTGCATGTCGAATGTTCTGAACCAACGAGTGTAGTTTTCCAAAATCTGCCTTCATCGAGGAAGGAACATCAATATCGTATAGGGGTGTCCCATAAGTTCGTATAATTTTTTTCTGAATTTTTTTCAAACGAAGCGTAATTCAATGAAACTAATCACCACGCTTATCTATCACAGTTTGACTTGAAATATATTTTGCGAAGGATATTTCTTTATCTGATTGCCTAGTGATGATAAAAATGTGTGTTTTTGGCCCATTTTTTTGAAAATTTTTAATTTTATTTCCTTTGAAGTTGCAACACTCTGGTTTATTGTGAATTACCGGCATCAATCATACTTTCAATTGAACCATTAAAATTGGATCTTTCTTCATTAACTGCCGGGAAACAGCAAAAATTTTTTTTTTGCATTGCCGAGGGAAGGTCATTTTCGGAATTTTTGAAATTTTCATAATTGCTTGCTAAGCAATCGCCCTCATTTTACAATGTAAAATGGTTTTGAATTATTAATTGCAGTTTGGAAACTTTGTTTGTATCAAAATCGATGACAATTTTACAAACACGCGAAAAATCACGATCTTCACAATAAAGAAACAGCGCGATTTTGAAAGGCCGGGATAGTGTCCAGTAAGTTACTTGGCAACTACAAAGTAACTAGGCATTGTCACATGAATTATATCTCTTAATAGGCAGGAATTATATCTTAATTTCACTTTTTGCCATTTTTGATACACAACTTCGGAATTGCACCATTCTTGTAATCTTTAAAATTCCTTAACTATGTAGCACGGAAATTGAAGAGGACCGATCACCCAACTGAAGGCTATGTACTATTAGCCAGTAAGATTCATCGCTTCAAAGAAAGACATTTTCAAAAAAAATTATACGAACTTATGGGACACCCCTATAATAACAGAATGAATACGAATCATTCACGGGAATAAAAATGTATTCGCAAAGCATAAAGATGCAAATTTCTGTATCGGATCATCGCATACTTCATAGCATGTGGTCATCAGCGAATCATAGTGCGGCTCCATCTCCTCGGGCAGCTCTTCTGAGACATCGCAGAGGAATAGGATGACGTGGCTGTACCTCTCCTCCTCATTCTCACTCACTCTCAGTGTGCGCAGTGTCTGGAATGGAAGAACCTGGGGGTCTGGTAAAATTCCTTCCTTATGCCAACGCTTAGGACGGTACTCCAAGCAATGGGAAGATGGTCTTACCTCTATGATGGTTGGCAGATTTCTTCTGAATCTCGTTAGAGTCTCGAAGTGAGAAAGAGTACTGCATAGAGTAGAGAGGGCAGCCAGAGAGGAGAGTCGGAGTGAGTGAGAGGAGTGGAAGAGACTCTTCTCGATGAATGACGCCACTCCCAGTCGAGAGATAAACTTATCCGAGGAATAGCTGGAATCAATCGATACTAGACAGTCGGAGTAGGTCAACAGACGAAGCAATGGAAAGGGCCATCGATTGGAGGTTGACGTCATCGGAGGATATGCACGAGTGGAGGAAAGTCTCGAGGGAAGGCCAATCCTCTCCTCAAATGAACTCTTTCCATTTGGGAACTCGAGAAGGACAACGACAAGCATGTCTCAATAGGATGCTTTGCAAAATCTGACTAAATTGCACAGCAGTTCCGATCCGTTCAGCGAGTTTCTCCTTGAGGGGCAGTCAGTCTCCCATCGAATGGCCTGCAGTTGATTGAGAGGCCAAATAAGGAATCCGAAGTCACCTCGATCATCTGATCCTTCCACGGCTCATCCACGCAGACTCGCTTGAGTGCTTCCAATCGCAACTGCAACCTTCTGAATCCACCCTGCACGATGATACAATCGCACCTTTGTATCGTCGGACAGCTTGTAGAATCGCCAGATGACATATCCTTCATAGGCGGACGATTCCCATTCCACAGTGGCTAGATCTCTGAATGAATTCTTCAGCGACTTCTCCGCAGGGTCAGTATCGTTTTCGATTGCGGTGATAGTGAAAGGGCAATGCTGTTGTTCCGCTACTTCAAGGGCTTCTGTCTCTCGATGGTTGATACCTCTCCTCCTTC
Organism: Pristionchus mayeri; assembly: GCA_036245805.1. NCBI lineage: Eukaryota > Metazoa > Nematoda > Chromadorea > Rhabditida > Neodiplogasteridae > Pristionchus > Pristionchus mayeri. Next base: position 20,817,391 of record BTRK01000003.1, on the reverse strand, counting down.
TTCGTAGAAGCCATCGCAGAGAAGATCCTTCCCAAGTCGCTCAACTCCGCCAGATTCTGAGATGCTTTCCTTCATTCCTAATTGACTCTTTCCTTGTGGGAAGAATAGGGAGCTGTTCGAATTCGAATGCAGGGCAAGTAATGAAGGTCGGATGAGCACCTATTCGACAGCAGTGTGCATCTCTTCCTCATCCACATCAGCAGCAACAGCAGGAGGAGGTCCTCCTTCCCATTCAGACATCTGTAGTAGGCATGATTTGCCCAGGAAGAACCTAGCTGTCTCTTACAGTTGTACGCCAGTTGTGAGAAATAGTAGTGAATGGTGGGGTGAAAGAAGAGAAACGTGATCGAGACGACCTATCGAAGATGAAGGAAGGAGCGAGAATGGAGAAAATCGAAAATGTTTATTTGCATAAATTACTGGTTCTCCAATTTGATTATCGATTAATTAATCCGGAATGACTATAAATACCCCTCCTCTCCCTTCTCCTTTCATTTTCTACTCGAGTTCCCGTGGAGAGCGGGAGAATTGTCCTTCGCACCGAAGAAGGATGTCCAAATTAAGTGAGTACCCTCCCCCTCCCTCCCCTACCGTACTCTAATCTACCGTACCCCCTTCAGAATCCGTGGAGAAAAGGTCGGCGCAGCTAGATCTGCAGGGCGAGAACGTCAACGACTTCGTCGCCGCTATGTCCGCAGGTATACTGTAGCCCCGGGTACCGTACCTCTTCATTACCGTATCCTACCGTATTTTAGGCGGCAAGCTGAAGCACCACTCGGAGCACGACAATGTGCGACGACCCGAACGGCAGATCAACAAGTTCACTCGATTCACCGACGTACTGTGGCTACAGTATCCCACCTGGACTATCGAGGACTGACTTTCTTTCAGTTAAATCGATTCAACAACGCAGTGTTATTTTCTCAAGGATCAGTGGAATTGCTGCCTGAGGATAAATCAGACATCTCGTACATTCACGCATCCAAGATTCCTTGTCCTGGAGGAGCACTCATTCTGGCACAGGTACGGTAGGATACAGTACCCATGGGATACCGTACTCCCTTCAGGCACCCATGAAGAATACGATAGTCGACTTCTACCGTCTCATCTGGCAGCAGAAGGCAAGAGATTACGGCATTCGATCGATAACTGATTGACTACTGTAGGTCAGCACGATTGTCTCGTGTGTGAATCTGGAGAACAAGGATGAGTGCTTCCCCTACTTCGAGAGAAAGGCCGGCAAGAAGACTACGGTAGCCATCACGAGTGAATTCGATCGACAACTGACTTCATTCTAGCAACGGAATCGTTATCGAGTGAGAACTATAGCTGTGAGGAACGAAGGAAAGAACATAATGCACTACGAACTCAAGATCGAGAATCACTTGGAAAAGGTGAGGACGACGATTACCAGATGGCACACGCAATGGAGACATCAACAAGGACGACGTTTCCTAACGACTACACTACAGAAGGAGAACAAGTCGCGTGTGCTCAATGTGATATCCATCCTCGGATGGGAACCCGAACAGCCCTTCGACCCCAAGGTACCGTAGCTCATACTACCGCACTCAAAGAGCAATCGATTGATATTCAGATCATCGTCTCCGCCATTCACAGCGCCGACGCCCTCAAGCGCATCGGGCCGCAAGCTGAAAACGGCAGGGTATACAGTAGACAAGACTACCTTTCCCAACGCACCATACCACAGGACGCACCGATGCTAATCCACGGCTGCTCGGGAATTCGTCGGACGGGCGTATTCGCACTCGCCTACATCTTCAGCAAACAGGTATAGGATAGGGACACCATGCATACCTCGAAGACGTGGTGAACGTGTGCGACCATTGCAGATTCTGGTGAATCGGGAGATCAATCTACTCGGAGTCATCGAACAAGTCCGCATGGTTCGCTACGGAGTTCTGAGAAAGAAGGTCATTGATCTTTGATCTTCTCGATTGATCTTTGATCTCTTCAGAAGATGTTCTACATGCTACTCGAGATCGTGATCGTCTTCATCACTGAATCTGGTCTGGTGAAGCCCAACTCCGAGGATCATCTCACTGCGGTGCAGGTAGGTCGACGATTATAACTATGGCACACGCAGTGCAATGATGGACGGAGAGACGTTTCCTACACTACACCACATTTCAGATGGTGAAGAAGATGTACGCTTTGATGGATGCTAAGGGTCGCAAGAAGAAATCGAAGAACGCTGGAGGAGGAAAGAGTTCGGAGCAATCATCGAAGGCGGTTATTAATTAGTTAATTACTAATCTAACGTAATTAATTAAAGGAGAAGAGCGAGGCGACGAAGACGGATTACGACGATGAGGACGACGATGAAGGAGGAGGAGAAGATGTACGACGATTACTCAGTACCTCACGCTGTTCCAATTTCGACGTGGCGACGTTTCCTAATGGTGCACCATTGCAGGACGACAAGAGTCTGACGGGAAAGGATACGACTGGAGGAAAGTCGCCGGGAAAGAAGAGTGGAAGTAAAGAGGCAAGAGCGAGAGGAAAGAAGTAGAAGAAGGAAGGAGAAGAAGAGAGAGAAGCACCACGAATACGGTGATAAGCCAATCGTGATGTTGTGTGGAGTTGAATGCATCCAAGGGGAAACAAAGACTCGGGTGGATACAGTGCATCCCGTTGTATTCCTCATTGATATTTCATCTCTAGACATAAGAAGGGGAAACACGAAAGACTCGTTAGGGTGGAGATGATGCATCTCGTTGCATTCTTAATTATATATTATTTGATCTCTAGGCTTGAGCTGAGTGTAAAAGCGTTGATAGAAACCAAAGTTCTTTGGCGTCGAGAGCATAATTACAAAGAGAAGCAGAATGCACACAATTCGTGACTACATATGACAATCCGTACAAGTATTGAGTATCAATGGTTACAAGCTCGTGATCTACCGGAAAATCGATAATCATTTCCTCTTCATGATCTTGACTGGAACTTCAACGGGAGTTATAGTGAGACTTCCTTGGAGTTTCAGTTCGGTGACCTGAGAATCGAGGACTGATCAATAGATACCGTATTACCACTTACCGTAGTTTCTTTGACGATGTCAAACTTTCGAAGAATGTGAGCTAGTGCGAGCTTCTCTTCCATCATTGCAAGTCTGCAATAATAATGACGATGACCCACTTCACAACTCCCTCACGAAATATTTGCTTGTTTGTGATCTTTAATCTCAGTACCTCATTCCTATGCAAATCCTTGGTCCAACTCCGAATGGAATGTAAGCGTGAGAAGGAACACGACGATCAGCATCCAACCATCTCAAATTCTTATTTGTTCTTATTTTTTGAGTGTTTGCTATGGCTTTACATAAGTAACGGGCAGGATTATTGAGTGGGGAGTCAAAGTCGACGTACCTCTCTGGCTTGAACTCGTCCGCGTCCTCTCCCCAGATCGATCGATCGAAGTGGAGACCGTACGTGTCCACCTATGGTAAGGTTACGATTATAGATCGAATTGACCGATTCGTTATCAAAAAAGTAAGTATCGATGATCTAAAAATCGCAACGAATAGAGACGAGGAACGGTACCTGTACATTGGTGCCCTTCTCAACGATGAGGCCGCAAACTTCCGTCTCCTTCATGCACTGGCGAGAATTCGCACTGAAAAACATTTTCGAAATCCATTTCTGTTTTTTCATAGAAAAAAGCAAGTATTAGAAAAAGTTCTCACAATGCTCCGAGTGGGTAGAATCGCAACGTCTCCTTGCAAACTGCCTCGATGTACGTGAGATTGGAGAGGTCCTCGTAGGAGATGGACTGAAGGAGCGAGGTTAGACTCCGCCCTTTTCAAGCTCCGCCCACCTCATCACAGCAGAATTCATCGATTTCTTCCTGGCATCTTCTCATCACCTCCGGATGATTAGCTAGCATCCACGAAGTGTACCCGAGGGCATTCGCAGTGGTGTCGAATCCTGACAACTTAGATTATAAGAATATTTCATGCTTTAATTCATCCTCTCTTGGTAAACAAATGAAGCGATGCATCACCGACTACTACTGAGAGAAGCTTATTAACTCTATTTTTCAGTAATTTTGAAGTATTCAAAATATAGACCTGCAAGCAGGAAGATGACAGCTTGCGCGACTACCTCGTCGACGGTGAGGATCTTCGAGACCTGAGAGATCAGAAATGAGAGATTAGAGATCAAAGATCTGACCTGGGCGTCGCTCATCTTGAACTCTTTCTTCTCTGCGATGGCCATCTCAGCTGCGAAATCGAGGAAGAGATCGATGAAGTCTGCCGTCGCTGAGGATTTCTCCTCGTTCGATTCCTAAAGAGATCAGATTTACTGGGGAGGAATTCTTCACGTGAGAGGTGATAGAGCTCAGAGAATGATATAACAGTCTCTAGTACATATTTGCGCTCTCGCTAGTAGTTCTCGGAGTGACACTACTGGAGTACTCAGAATAAAATGCAGAGTGGAGAGAATGAATGAATGGCAATACTTTTCGATAAACGGAGAGGAGTAAGAGGAAGCTCTCCACCATTAGAGAGAGACCACATATCGATGACTAACCCTCTGCTTGATTCTGTTGTAGACAGCGACTTCCATCTCTGCCTTGAGATTTTCGCTGTCTTCGGTCAATTTAGAGCCGAACTGGAAGGTGAATTTCGAAAAGGGGAAACAGCAGTGAGTGAACCTTTCTCATGGCCCATTTCGTGATTGGATTGATGAGGGGAATGGCGAGATTGAGATGGACCATCGGCTGGTCGAAATTGCGAAGGAACAGCTGCAAGGGATTATCTATTGAATTGTTTTTTGTCTTTGCTGAACTCATTCGATCAACTGATTTATTCACCATTCTATTGAGTAACGCTGAACTCAAAGAACAAAGCAGGAAATAATTTGGCGTCGTCAAAGATCGTCAAAGATCGTCAAAGATCAATCGTCAAATAACTTGAGAAGCATTTTTCCGTTTGTCATGTGTTCAATAGGCAACGCTCAGGGAACAACTCAGCATTTTTCTCATCTCTCGAGTACCACTATTGCTGAACACAATTCCTATTCCAAATTGCGCAAACTTCTGTGTAGTTTGCTCTTCTCAATTTTACATGATGTGTTATCAGAAGACATCGTTCTTTTCGTTTGACCTACCGATTGGGCCACTGCAACTCTCGGATTGTTGAAGATGAGTGATTCCTTCTGTCCCATCACAAGGCGACCAATAGTGTCCATTGTGTACTCACAGTAGAACCTGAAGATGCATAAAAGATCAGAGTACATACTCTTCTCTTTTCAACTACTTCAATGGAAGCACGGAAAACGAACAAACTGACTGGTGGATGTTGAATACGTCTCCTCCAGCGTGTCGTTCCTCCATGATTCTGACCATGTTGAGCACTGAATCTTCGACGACGGGACGAATCTTTTTGAGGGAAGAAACGGAGAACGAAGGGGCAGAAAGGGTTCTCAAAGACATCTATGGTGTAAGCTAGATTTTTCTATCCTTTGAAAGCAACTTCAATAATCGGATGAGAGATGCGAGGACAAAGAGTGACATGAGTACCTGAGTCTCTTCCATCTTGCCCCTCTGGACTCGAATAGATTCACCCTCTCGTCCTTCTCGAGATCAGGACCGAAGACGACGTGCTGAATGAAAGGGTGGAAGGATGGTGAAACAATTCCACAATGGATAATAGCAAGTTAAAGCACCGGTTGATGTTGGCCATAAGATTCACCTTTCTGGAGTGGAAGTAGTCGAACTGCTTCACGAATATCTCCTGAACCATCTCCAGATCGGAAGTGACGAGCATATTGTGCACTCCCTCCTTGATACCGTACGTCTTACCGTACTTCTGAAACGGAATACCGTTCACACTCGAAGCTTAAGGGAGTATTCCGAAGCAAATGGACTATGCATCAACAAAAAGAGAGAGTGACCTACCCTTCCCCAGTCTCTGTACTTGAGCACTCTCGGGTAGTCCTTCTGCAGGAGTTCCTTCGTGCTGCCGAAGACCTGGAAGGGTTGCATCATCACTACGCAATCAGGAAGATGTCTCAACTCACAATGGACTTGGGTGGCACTGCTACGACTCCTCTTCGCAGCCAATACGTAGAGGAACGGACGTAGAAACTGAAGTTATTCAGTGTCAAGACTTATTCAACTTTAGCATCTATTGCATCGAAAAACTAGTGAATCACGCACTTTCTTCAGAAGAATTCTGCTGAATTGTAATACGAGAAAAAACATTGTAGCGTTCTACGAAAGCAATGGACTGGGTAGAAGTCACAAAATACAGAGGAATTCAAACTCACGCATAGATGGCGGTCAACGCACTGACGAGAAAGAAGAGCAAAGTGATCATTTCTGAATTTCAACTTTTTAATAAAAATATCTTTTAAAATAGAAAGCTAACTAGACAATCGACCTGAGCAACGAATCTTTTCCCTCTCTTCTCTCTTTTATAGGGCGAGGTACTCGTTAGTTTGGTAGTCGAACGGACAAATGGATAGACTGAGAGCACATGGAACGGAAACGACACTTGAGGTACACACTGTGCCCTGTCCTTTTCCCCTTCTCCTCTCTCCATTCCCTTCACTTCCTCGACTCTCGAGAGAGAGTCTGATTAGATAGTCTCTACGAAAGTGTGAGGGATCGGGGAGCAGAGCACAATAGGACACAGTCCCGGAGGGAATGAGCAATCCCCGAAACGTGGAATCGCACCTTCTTGCCCGCTTTATCGCCGTTTGATCAAAGGAATCACGCACGAATTGAGGGGCAAAACTGAGAAATCGATATAGAATCTGCAGGAAAAGAGTAGTAAGAAACTTCATCGTAGCTTTGGCTGCATTGATCGAATTAGGCACGTTAGCCTAACAGTACGAACTACAAGTGGATGTTCTTCCTCTTCTCCCTCACTCATTCTTTCCCTCTACACATTGTGAGCACAGTTATGTGTGATCTGTAGAACTTCTTTGCACAGATTTGTCACACTTTCCAACGAATGAGCAATGTGAGGAAGGAACTTATTGGGACAAGGAATTCACAGAGGATCCGGAAACCAAAAGATCAATGTTGTTTTTAATTTTTTGTGAGGCCAATGGGCTCTTGTGCTGAAACAGAGATCGAAACGTTTAAAGACTAGAGTTCGAGAAATGAAACCACGATAGCTTCATTCTACACACTCTCTCGCCATTCGACCGGTCGAGAGAGTGTGTAGAATGAAGAGACTGTGACCCGAATTACGAACTATATTGAAGACTCCCATTTTTAGTGTTTCAATGCACTTTGACTGGTCAGTTTGTAATGTTGATCTTAAGATTGACGCAATTCTTAGAACAAGTGTTTCCAATATTGACTTTTTCCTATCCCAATCAAACCCCCTCCTATACGATCTGGGCTTCAGCACAAGAGCCTTCGATTCTCTGGCTGTGCTGCATGAGAAAGGACTAGTGGAAAAATATCATCAAATGTGAAGGAGCTCCGTCCTTCCCACCTAAGAATTCCCTTTCCTATCGAATATTCTGCATCATTCTGCCACTTTAAACGCTCTCCCTTTCCCGATACAATCAAGCTAACGATAAATTGCCGACATCAATATTGGGTCATCCTCAAATGCTATTTGAAGACACTGATATAAGTAAAGCTTTCCACTCGTTGCACTGATCTCGTGGTGTAGTGGTTATCACATCTGTCTAATACACAGAAGGCCGGCGGTTCGAGCCCGCCCGAGATCAAATCTTTTGACCTTCGATTACACTCGCATTCGTTTTCAAAACTATAAGTCTGTTATATTGACATGCGTGCTCTCATGGACAGTGTTCATCAGAGTATCATACTCTTTATTTGAAGGGAATTCCTGTTTTTCGTCCCTTTGTTATCAACTAAATTCTTCTTTAGAGGAATCCGCGTTGCTTGCATAGAGCCTCATAGGCATCGATGAATGCTTTCACTTCAGATTCCTTCACTACCTAAAAAAGAGAAGGTTACGGTAGTCCGGGAGTACGGATTAATACGGTACCTTTCTGCTCAATCCGAGAGCGATGAGAACACGGTGCATGTACAGATACTGTATGTCCATTTGCACCGATCCGTGACGTTTCGATCGAAGTTCAATCACAATCTGAATAGGGATACTGTACTCATCGATTGTGATGCGGTACTCAGGGTACTGTAAGTAGATCACACACCTCTTTCGCAGTCTTCACTTCGCCTGTTTTCAGTCGAGATATTATGAGATCGAGGCCGACGATGGTGCCCGTTCGACCGATTCCTAAACAGTACGGTAGTTACAATACCCCTAGACTGCAGTATACCTGCCGAGCAGTGGATAACCGTGGGCGAAAGTTTATTCAGTTTTTCGAGTAGTTTGAAGCACGTGAGGACATCCGAGGGAACTCCTCGATCCGGCCAATTATTCCAGATGATGTGTTCGACCTCGTGAGACTCCTGAATGGATAGATACGGTAAGACTACGGTAGGATCAGGGAAGATCAGGGAATATCAGGGAGGGTACGGTACTCACCGATCCGTCGGTCATCGTGAGATTCGTGACTGTCATCAACTTCTCGAATTCTCCTTTGGCTGTTGCCTTCACTGTCAGTTCACCATATTTGATCTGGAATACAGTATCCAATCAACTTGTGGATACGGTAGGAGGATACGGTACCTCCTGTCCTGCTGCCTCTGGCCAGTACTGCTCACATTTCTTCTTGCCACACTCCATAATGTTGCACAGCATCACAATAGATCTGGAAAGGGAAGAGATCAAAGAGCAAAGATCAGAAATCAGTCCATCGTACTTGCATTTCCCCTGCCAGACCATCCTCCAGAAATCGTCGATCGTAGCAGTGATAGGACCCTGAATCGGATCGATATTCGGATACCGTACTAGAGAGTTACCGTATACCTGAGTGTATACCAGATGTACTGTCGTTTGTCATGCGTTTCGACCCAATTGGCATGGATGTAGTCGTGTGCTCCTCCATTCAGAACAACTCGAGATCCATCCACACAGAATACATCTGGGAGGATACGGTAGAAGGGTTACTGTAGTCGACTACCGAACCCTCGTATCGATTCTTGTCTGGGTGAGCATCGAAGGCAATCTTGGGCGTTGCTCCAATGGCTTGAGTCTGCTTCTTTATGTCATCGAATTCGGCGAGTAGTCCTTGAATTCCAATCTGCAATCGATAATCGGCTACCGTACCGAGCAGTTACAGTATACCTTGCACGAGTTGGCCACGAACTCCTTGAACGCGTTCTTGTAGGCATTCTCCTGCAGATGGATCGATTGGATGGCTACAGTACCCTTGGGATACCGTACATTGAGTGTCGTGTTCTGTCTTTTCCTCTTCGTCCCTCCTGTTCCTCCACTCTTCTTCTTTCTCCGATTTGCACTCTTGTCCACTTGGGTTCCGTCGTCATCGGCTCCTGAGGAGTTCGGTAGGTCATTCAATCGATCGATAGGATGCAGTTACCGTACCATCGTCGCCGTCGTTGGTGATCCCCGTCTTCTTCTTACGTGGCTTCGGAGGCATCGCTGGAGCTGGAAGGATACGGTACCGAGTATCGATCGATGCGAGAGGATTCTGGCAGAGAGAGAGGGAGAACTCACTGGGAGAACCGCATCCGAGGAGAGGACGACTGGAGAATGAATGGAGAAGAGGAGAGAGGTCATCTACTAAAGGAGTCTAATTTGCATGAAGAGAATTAGTCGAGATGGATCGATATTGATTTATGAAAAGTAGAGAACGATGCAAACGTCAGATCAAGAGAAAAATATCATAAGGAAACAAATGAGAAGTTACCAGCCATCACCAAAAGCCAAAAATAGCTTTATCATAAATTACTACAATACATTTACTATCGTATAACTCTAATTAACAACGAAAACACGGGTAAAAAAACGAAACAGGCAACAACAATTGATCGATATCCGCCGGCTTCCGTAACTCCTCCTTCCCCTCGGGACTCACTCCTTCCTGACGCGTCGCTTGCGTGGTTCGCCCTCCTTCTGCAGGAACTTCTCCGTCGATCTCTACAATTCAAAAATCGCCCACGAAAATACAACTGTTGTTGCTGATTAATAAATTTTAGCAATCAGAAAGAACTACAAGTAAGTGTTTGGCTACCAGTAATCTAATTCCATAAAAAGATTCAAACTGTCTCACTCTAAACATTCCTTACTTTGCTTCCCTACTGCGATCATGGTTTCGATTGTTACGAGAAATATGGTTCTTAACTAAGTAAATGCCTATTAACGAATTTGCCCCATCGCCATACCCCTGTTCTCTCCTATGATACCTGCTTGACGGCCTTCTGGTCGCCATATGGCTTCTCTTCCCCTTCCTCTTCCTCTTCTTTCTTCTCCTCCTCCTTCTTCTCACTCGACTTCATCTGCTCTCCCGTCACTCCGTATTCATTGACTCGCGAGTGATCCACTCGATACGCCCAGTACTGGTACAGGTAGATCTGCAAGCGATGCCGTACTTCAACCATATCCCCAATATTGATTCCACCTCCCATCAATCATACCACTGTTCGCAAACGTGTCGTCTATCTGTTGTGAATCCAACTCGACTACCGTATCCCCTTACAGAATCATACTCACCAGGAAGATGACGTCATCACGAAAGCATCCGATACGGTACATGGTCGGCATGCGGATCACCCACGCGAAGACGTCGTCGATGAAGGTGTTGATGAACTACAGAACGGAAGACTTGTCTCTCAAGGAATATCTGGCATACGGTATCTCACCTTGTAGGTCATCATGCGCCACGGAAGATGCGCCACCGACTTCAACTTGTAGTTGATAAACAACTGTAAAAGGGATAAGAATGATTAATTCCCCCCTGCTCCCCTTCCTACACTGAACCCAACCATGCTTGTTCCTTCTCCCCTTCACTCTTTCTACGATGGGATCGAACAAAAATTAGAATCGGAACAAGATCTTATCTTTGATATCTGATGGCGCTACTCCCTCACCTGAGGCGTCATCATGACGAATCCGAACATGAGCAGGTATCCGTAGAGTGTGGAGAGCACCCACGAGTACCTGTGAGGGGATACCATAACCCGACTACCGTACCTTAGCCCCTGTCTACCGTACCCCTACTCACCATCCCTTCTGCTCCTCGTAGACGAGGGAGTATATGGCGTAGCCCACCAGCAGCGGGTACATCACCCAGCGAAGGTAGCGGAAGGCCATCTGCAATTAATCAATAATTGTCAGCTACCGTAGTCTTTCCATGCGTGACTCACGTTATCGTATTCGCTCGTCTCCGACTCGCCGTAGCTGCGCGAGAGCCCGAAGGATACACGCGGAATCAATCCGAAAATGGGCGACGAGTGATCTACCTGAGATTGCATTTATAGTTGGTGGATACTGGACAAGCACTAATGCAAAGAATCTCATGCAGCTCTACAATAGAAAGTAAAAGCAGTAAAGTCGAAGGTGATGCTCATTTCAGAGTACCTCACAAATATTCTGCTTATTCAGTTATTGTTCATTATACTAAGCAAACTAGCGACCTTCGGTCGCTACGTTACGCGGGGTTGTGTGTTAAGGATAAAAAATGGACGTAACTGTTGAGAGCCTGTTTAAAACGTTATAAAAGGCTCGTGAGGCCTCGGGTGATCCGAAAAAGTTGGAATGGGGTTTCGCCCCATTCCAACTTTTTCGGATCGCCCTCGGCCTCACGAGCCTTTCACAACGCTCACGCTACGAGGAGTGAGAGCAGGTTGGGATGATTTTACAACAGCGAGAGAGTATGGACAGTGGTGTGTGGTGGGTTACGGTACCGTGCATTTAACTTTTATGTGATTTAGTAAATCACACCATGGTGCGTGGTGTGGGTATACTGTAGCGTGCATTTAACTAACTTTTCTTGCATTTAACTTTTCTGCGATTTAGTAAATCACACCATGGTTACAACAGCGTGAGAGTATGGACAGTGGTGTGTGGTGGGTTACGGTAGCGTGCATTTAACTATTCTGCGATTTAGTAAATCACACCATGGTGTATGGTGTGGTGGGTTACGGTAGCGCGCATTTAACTTTTCTGCGATTTAGTAAATCACACCATGGTGTGTGGTGTGGTGGGTTACGGTAGCGTGCATTTAACTTTTCTGTCATTTAGTAAATGACACCATGGTGTGTGGTGTGGTGGGTTACGGTAGCGTGCATTTAACTTTTCTGCGATTTAGTAAATCACACCATGGTATGTGGTGTGGTGGGATACGGTAGCGTGCATTTAACTTTTCTGCGATTTAGTAAATCACACCATGGTGTATGGTGTGGTGGGTTACTGTAGCGTGCATTTAACTTTTCTGCGATTTAGTAAACCACACCATGGTGTGTGATGTGGTGGGTTACGGTAGCGTGCATTTAAGTTCTCTGTGTTTTGATAAAATGCACCATGGTGTGTGGTGTGGTGGGTTACGGTAGCGTGCATTTAAGTTTTCTGCGTTTTGGGAAAATGCATTATGGTGTAATGCACCCTTGTGGTATACGGTAGGCGTCACTGACAGACTAACTGACAGACAGGCAGACAGACGCTACGACATTATAGTCAATAGGAATCGGGCATCTTCGCTCGAGTAATCTGGATATGAGAGACCGTCTGAGAAAATTTACCAGAGGCCGTACAGCAAAAAATGAAATTTCCCCTAAAATTATCACTAGGGGTAACTTTTCATGTAGAGTTCGAAAATCGACCTTAGAAAGCCGTATCTCCAACCCCTCATTTCTTGTGTTGCACTGAATCTGAGCGGTCGGTTTTTGTAAATCGTGAACGGTCGCTCCAAACTCCATACATGTATAGTAATTCTTAAAGATCTCGACGAGATAAGCATTTTTCTTGTTGTAAGTGAAGGGCTATCTCATCTTTGAAAAAAGATCTGACCGTTTGAATGCTGAAAAAAATCATCATAAATTTGGATGCCATGATTATTCGCTTTTTTATTCTTTCATTCGATTCCTCGTTGAAAAGTACCCCTAGGTTTGTATTTTCATGGAAAATTTCGTTCCTGTAAATGGTCCGCCAAGATGCCGAAATAACACGTATTCCATATTTTTGCCAATATATACAGTTCTAAGCCGCGCCGACGTGAACCACGATTAAATCTACCTGGTGTATGACTACACTAAGTTAGGGTAATAATATCCCGAAGAGAAAAATACGTTATCTCAATTTTGAAAAAAATCGATTTTTTCATGTCGATTTTGCCCATGTTTAGGCGCATTCAACTTTTCCTTTTCAATCCTAATTCCTAATTTTCTTAGCAAATCTAGTAGTACGCATGGATGTAAGTCAGAAAATATTAAATATAGGGTCATCGGCAATAAGTAAGTTAGGCATAAGTTTGATTAAAATTGTAATATTGAGAGCATCGGAAAAGAACAAAATTAAATTCCAAGCGCTGTTTCACGCGAATCTGTCAGATTTTAGCATAATAATTCTTCGCAAAACCAAACTAATCGGCTTGTATGTATTATTGCGAAATATCAGTCGTTTTCGAAAAAAAATATATTTTCATGTGTCCAAAAAATCATTTTTTAAAAGATGAAGGTATGTGCCATTTTCAATGTATATTTTAGTTGTGCGACGTTGTAACCATTGTATAGTGCAACAATTTAAGCACTATTCCTCTAAAATTATCTTATTAGAATTTAAAATATTTTATTTTACCACGCGACATTTCATTTTCATGCAAATTTATGACTTACTTACTTATTGCTGATGGCCCTATGTTTAATATTTTCTGACTTACATCCATGCGTACTACTAGATTTGCTAAGAAAATTAGGAATTAGGGTTGAAAAGGAAAAGTTGAATGCTTTTTTTTATTCTTTTTTTTTTTTTTTTTTTATTCGAAATTTTTTATTCTTTCATTCGATTCCTCGTTGAAAAGTACCCCTAGGTTTGTATTTTCATGGAAAATTTCGTTCCTGTAAAGGGTCCGCCAAGATGCCGAAATAACACGTATTCCATGTTTTTGCCAATATATACAGTTCTAAGCCGCGCCGACGTGAACCATGATTAAATCTATCTGGTGTATGACTACACTAAGCTAGGGTAATAATATCCCGAAGAGAAAAATACGTTATCTCAATTTTGAAAAAAATCGATTTTTTCATGTCGATTTTGCCCATGTTTAGGCGCATTCAACTTTTCCTTTTCAACCCTAATTCCTAATTTTCTTAGCAAATCTAGTAGTACGCATGGATGTAAGTCAGAAAATATTAAACATAGGGCCATCAGCAATAAGTAAGTAAGTCATAAATTTGCATGAAAATGAAATGTCGCGTGGTAAAATAAAATATTTTAAATTCTAATAAGATAATTTTAGAGGAATAGTGCTTAAATTGTTGCACTATACAATGGTTACAACGTCGCACAACTAAAATATACATTGAAAATGGCACATACCTTCATCTTTTAAAAAATGATTTTTTGGACACATGAAAATATATTTTTTTTCGAAAACGACTGATATTTCGCAATAATACATACAAGCCGATTAGTTTGGTTTTGCGAAGAATTATTATGCTAAAATCTGACAGATTCGCGTGAAACAGCGCTTGGAATTTAATTTTGTTCTTTTCCGATGCTCTCAATATTACAATTTTAATCAAACTTATGCCTAACTTACTTATTGCCGATGACCCTATATTTAATATTTTCTGACTTACATCCATGCGTACTACTAGATTTGCTAAGAAAATTAGGAATTAGTATTGAAAAGGAAAAGTTGAATGCGCCTAAACATGGGCAAAATCGACATGAAAAAATCGATTTTTTTCAAAATTGAGATAACGTATTTTTCTCTTCGGGATATTATTACCCTAGCTTAGTGTAGTCATACACCAGATAGATTTAATCATGGTTCACGTCGGCGCGGCTTAGAACTGTATATATTGGCAAAAACATGGAATACGTGTTATTTCGGCATCTTGGCGGACCCTTTACAGGAACGAAATTTTCCATGAAAATACAAACCTAGGGGTACTTTTCAACGAGGAATCGAATGAAAGAATAAAAAATTTCGAATAAAAAAAAAAAAAAAAAAGAATAAAAAAAAGCATTCAACTTTTCCTTTTCAACCCTAATTCCTAATTTTCTTAGCAAATCTAGTAGTACGCATGGATGTAAGTCAGAAAATATTAAACATAGGGCCATCAGCAATAAGTAAGTAAGTCATAAATTTGCATGAAAATGAAATGTCGCGTGGTAAAATAAAATATTTTAAATTCTAATAAGATAATTTTAGAGGAATAGTGCTTAAATTGTTGCACTATACAATGGTTACAACGTCGCACAACTAAAATATACATTGAAAATGGCACATACCTTCATCTTTTAAAAAATGATTTTTTGGACACATGAAAATATATTTTTTTTCGAAAACGACTGATATTTCGCAATAATACATACAAGCCGATTAGTTTGGTTTTGCGAAGAATTATTATGCTAAAATCTGACAGATTCGCGTGAAACAGCGCTTGGAATTTAATTTTGTTCTTTTCCGATGCTCTCAATATTACAATTTTAATCAAACTTATGCCTAACTTACTTATTGCCGATGACCCTATATTTAATATTTTCTGACTTACATCCATGCGTACTACTAGATTTGCTAAGAAAATTAGGAATTAGGATTGAAAAGGAAAAGTTGAATGCGCCTAAACATGGGCAAAATCGACATGAAAAAATCGATTTTTTTCAAAATTGAGATAACGTATTTTTCTCTTCGGGATATTATTACCCTAGCTTAGTGTAGTCATACACCAGGTAGATTTAATCGTGGTTCACGTCGGCGCGGCTTAGAACTGTATATATTGGCAAAAATATGGAATACGTGTTATTTCGGCATCTTGGCGGACCATTTACAGGAACGAAATTTTCCATGAAAATAAAACCCAAGGGGTACTTTTGAACGAGGAATCGAATGAAAGAATAAAAAAGCGAATAATCATGGCATCCAAATTTATGATGATTTTTTTCAGCATTCAAACGGTCAGATCTTTTTTCAAAGATGAGATAGCCCTTCACTTACAACAAGAAAAATGCTTATCTCGTCGAGATCTTCAAGAATTACTATACATGTTTGGAGTTTGGAGCGACCGTTCACGATTTACAAAAACCGACCGCTCAGATTCAGTGCAACACAAGAAATGAGGGGTTGGAGATACGGCTTTCTAAGGTCGATTTTCGAACTCTACATGAAAAGTTACCCCTAGTGATAATTTTAGGGGAAATTTCATTTTTTGCTGTACGGCTTATAGGTATAATTGCTCAGTTCTCTCAGAAAGTCTCTCATATATCTATCTATCTACGGTCAGAGCAAAGGGGTGAGATTCAATAGAGCCTAGATGATACTGGCCTCGACATTGAAGCACTTGGGGACCTTCCAGCACTCGATGCAGATTCCGATGAAGAGAGACACCTAAGAGAATGAGGAATCCAGCAATTACTATCGAGTTGAATATGGACAATATTGATGTAATTCCAGTTGTTTACAAGATAAATATTTAAGAATAGAAATGGAATATTGCCTTGATGTGACCAATCGATACTTTACCGTACCTTGACCATGAAATTGGTGTCGTTGTCGCAGACGTAGAGGAAGACGATCACATTCTGGGCGATGCCCCACAGCACAGTACGCACCGAGAGTCCTGCAGCGAGAGCAGAGGGTTACGGTAGCAGGCCAATCGATGCCCTCACCCTCAAAGTTCTCCCTCGACTTCCAGAACTGGATGTCATTCTTGAAGGCGAGGAACTCGAATACCGTATGCAGCACGGAGACGATCGCGACCACACCTGCAATCGAGAACTGACTATCCGAGTATAGCATGAAGGAATAAAAGAGATTTAGGCATTCGAGTATCCAATATCGTACAGTAATCGTTCAATCAATATTCGTACCCATGAGAATGGGGTTCGTCTCGAGCAAGGCTCGCTTCATCGAGTCCTGATCCTTCTCATCACTCATCTCCAGTCCAAGTGTCCAGTTCTTCTGCATCTGAAAAATCGATAACTCAAGATACCATAATCACCAAGGTACAGTATACCTCCTGGGAAGCGTACATCTGGTACTTCCACAAGGACAAGGGCGCGTATGTCAGCGTGAGATTGACCTGCATATGTCATTCAATTATCGATCGATGGAAGTCTATCGTACCTGCTGCACAGTTTCATTGATTGGCTGGTAATCCTCGATGAGATTCCAGTAGTTGTTGAGATAGAGAATGGGCATGTACTTCCTCCCATCCCTCCCGAATCTCATCGCACTCGCCATCGGCTCGGGAACCGCGCCGCGTGTCTGCAGACAATCAATTTATACCGTACTCAGGATGGTAGTGACAGCTATCGATTTCCGGGCTACTCCATGCGAACTCAACACTAACGAAACATAATCAAGGAGTAACCCTAAACCAATGGCGAATGAGGAGAGACCGACAATTGAGGAGGAGAAACATAGAAATGAGTGACGTATATGTGTGTAGATTAAGAGATCGATAATATACAGTACCCAGGGCGTCTGATCGATCACGAGGGAGATGGTCATGTTGGGATGCCAGAAGTTGAGAATCTCGTGGGTCATCGTCTCAGCCTGCAAAGAGGCAATGGTTAGAACAGAATAAATGGAAATTATCGGCGTATGGAAGCACTAATAGGGTAGGAAAGGCAGCAACATAATCAGCAAATTAGATTATCAGTATCAGCAAAAAAAGGTATGACCAAATTAATCACCAGCATTAGAATGTATCCACCTTCCGTGGGAAGGTGGATACATTCTAATCCTGTCTTTGCGAGCAAGTCAACAGCTGAGTGAATTTTGGCAAAATGTCAATTCAATGAAAGGACTGAGATCCTACAAAACAAAACAATCAGTTCGATAAAAGTGCCATGATCAACAGCCAAAATTCTCTCGCTATTTTTGGCAATTCTTGTCACAATGTTATAATAAGAATTCATAACAAAATAATGCAGATTAATTATTTTTAAACTTCGTGAAATTTCAGAAAATAGCGAGAGAATTTTGGCTGTTGATCACGGGACTTTTATTTAACTGTTGTTTTGTGTTGTAGGATCTCACTCCTTTCATTGAATTGACATTTTGCCAAAATTCACTCAGCTCTTGACTTTGCTTGCAAAGACAGGATACGACACCTTCCCACGGAAGGTGGATCTCGGGACTTTTATTGACGCGGAGCGACTGATTTGTTTTCGTGATTACCGATTTTTGCCTACACGCCTTGAAAAGAAAGTGATGGGGAAGCATTGGCAAAACTTGGAGCCTTTTGCTATTTGTCGTGGTCAAAATCTGTTGAGATAATTGTATCATCCTCCTCCCCTTCAGAATTCGTCGATTTTGGATGCCACGATCCATACCGTCGAGAAGCGACGGTGCCGTCTTCAAGACAATGGCTAGTATGATTACATCACCACATTAGGTGTTTTCAACGTGGGCAATTGTAAAGTAACACAGGTCGGAAGCTTTCAACTCCCTCATCCTCCCTCTCCTCACCCAGAGGGCTCAAAAGTGCAAAACTGAAAGTACCCGTTCGACCCCAAGAAACCATGCCGCCTTGAGTTATTTAACACGGCGATTCCAAATATGATACTCGATTAACCCTAGCTTCGAATTTGTATCTCGTTCCCGAATGTTGTTGACAACTTGATACGACTCGCAGTGTTTACGACCTTTGACCTGGCCGAGAGAGAGAGGCGCGGGGGAGGGAGAGAGGAGGAGGCAGAGAGATAAATTCGCGCGGGACAATTTTTGAAAGGCGTCAGCACCTACAGATGGAAACCAATCTTTTCGCTCATTGGATTCACCGTGTCAACATTAGTCTAATGTACGCCGGTATGAACTTGGATTTTCCATTGAGAGCTTGGATAGCCAAAAATGTTGCCGATCTGTCAGAGGGCTCAAAATTTCGAACTTTGGGGGTCTTTTTCGCACCTTTGCAGACGGAATTTTACAATTCCGAAAAGTATCTAGGCGAGCAACCGACTACGCTCTATCGAATGAGCTATAGCACGTCTCTCTACGATGCTCGCGAGTGTAACTCAAAAAACCTGGACGCCACGAAACCGACAAAAATCGGAATCAGCCTGAGGCACTTCCGGTTGTGATAGAGACTTGAAATTTCGGATTTAGCATCCCCTCGGTTCCCGAAGATCCCCAAAAGCTGTATTTGAGTTTGAAGGGATGTCGATACCCTGCCCTCTCAGGAACCTTTCCGACTGTGGGAATCTCTCGTTTCCCGGCCAAAATTGCACCGGCGCTTCGCGCCGGGGCTAAACAAATAAACGTGTTTCAAGATAATATGGTAGATAACCATGACCTTTCTCTGTTCCTCCTCTGACTTGGCAGTAGTGCCCGTGAGCAGATTCGACGTCTTCCGATACCGTCGCTTCATGTGTCGATTCAGCTGCTTACAGCCATGGATCAGCTGAAGAGAGGATGAGGTAAACGAAGGTTAAATTTTGAGAAAAAAGGGAATCGCAAAGAGGATTGAATAAGACGAAGTTTAAATTAAGATAGCGTTAATAAACAATTAGATGAAGACGTCTCCTACCATCCGTTACAAAAAATAACAATAAAAACGCACGCTAGATTTGGCGTAGTTCTTGTCCTCGGGGCTGATGCTGAGACCGGTCTTGACGATGAAAACATGCAGGTAGAGGGACTGATTGGAGAGTAGTGGAGCGGGAGTGGGCATAGACTCGGAATGAGTCTCCTCCTCCACCTCCTACAACAATATCGATTAGCCAGACAATGGAAAAACAACCTGACCCAGTCGTATGAGAAGCTCTTGCGCATCCAGAAAGGTGGTTCACGCAACGCAAGTTCCTTGTTTTCCTGAGAATTCGATTGTGTGAAAACGTTAATCGTTCGATGACTAACCGAGGGACTGAGGTGAGCGTAGAGGTCGAATCTGAGGCCGGGCGTGAATAGATTCCCTGCGGCCGTCAAGTTGCCGTGCGAGCCCACACCCCCGCCAGCGAAGTATCGCTGGGGAAAAACTGATTAGCTAATAACTTTCGAAAGTACTCACGAAGATTCCGCCCATCAACTGGAACAAGATGAATGTGCGGGCGACTCCCATGAGAATGGTGGACCAGCCTGCCTGGAATTCATGATCTAAAAACGAGAATCGAATTTCAGCCCACCTGTTGAGGTTGATCCTGGTCGGTCTCATTAGCGACAACGGGAGCTTCTTCCTCTGCCATGGAAGCCCTGGATGAACAAGAAATAGAACGAGAATGAAGGGAGAATATTGCGAATTTGACCGAAAATGGATCTGAAATCTGAAACGTCATCAAAATAAAGAAAATACTTACAGTACTGGAATTACGGTATTTTTCTACAGTATTCTAGAATTACCGATAAGTGATTTTTTATCATTTGAATTATTTATTTTTAGGACTATCTATCTCTTCTTCGATTTTATTTAGCTCCTCATCACTCAATCATTTCGGCTTGTTGGCCTCGTGATTAGGGGCTTTCTTCATCTGTTGGCGAGTACATATTTTCCGAGTGGTAAATTTAGGGATTGTTTTGCAGTTCCTGTTCAGCGTGGTGACTTGTACTTTCACAATCGCCTTGTGCTCGTCGCAGAAGAAGTACTATATATCGGTTTATAATCTGAGAAATGGTCATTCCTCAGAAAACCTCGTCCGAAGGAGCAGCCAAGCACTGATAACGCTCCTAAGACGCCCCATCCCGAGCCTCCCCCAGGCATGCCTCTGGCCGGATCAGGCAAGAGGGACGACGACACTCTCAGACATGTACGTCTCAGCTACTGTAGGAGGGAGAAGGTTACTGTATGCAGATTATAATTCTGATACTTCAGGTGAAATCTCTGAAGTCGGACAAGTCTGGCCGCCCTAATCCACCGCAGACTCCCACTGCCCCATCGACCGACAAGTGAAGATCTCAAACAAGAAACTACTCAAATTATTCGAAACAGCGTGCGCTTGATCAGTAAACAATAAATCGACATATGTGGATGACTTTATTTGATTTACGAATCATGATTTTATTCGAATTTTCGATGTATTAAAATATATTAATTTATTGTCGTAAAAATAAATAAAGCAAGAAGATCAAAAACCATTAAAAATTCTATTTATTGGGCTCCTACACGGAAGGGACTCAGGCAACAATATGCAGAGAGTATCGTACCACAGAGAGTGGCAGAGAACCTAGTCAATCGCTTGGACCGCACGTAATGATGTAATTTTGTGATTATTGATTGTTTTATTGATCTTATGTAGTGTTTTTTCTTGCCATGTTTGTTCTTCAAGATTAGAGTTACTACACTATCATGTCCTTTTGCTACTGAAGCACCGGAAATGCTCATTTATACACAATCGTTCAGTAATGTTCGGTCGCACTACTCTTCTTGCTTCTGGACTCGCCGTTGGCCGTCGTATGGTCCACAAGGGAATCGAATCCACTCCTCCCCTCCGCTGGATTCCCATCTCCGAGAAGGTTTGCATTTTAAATGATTTGATAGTGATTTGCATGAGCAGCTGTCAGAACCTGGGCTACATTGAAAATCAATCTGTTAATCTAAATTTTCATTTTCTAGATGGCCCTCTTCGCTGCTATTACCATCACCTTCCTCTCCTACCCCACCTCCGTCCTCCTCAGAATGAACGACCTTCGTCCTGCCGTGAGTTTCGTCCTCGTTCCCCTCCAAACGAAAACGATATATATTTCAAATTCAGTTTTATTGGTATTTACGAATCTCTCAGCAAAAAATAGTACATGTATTTATTTTTAGAGAAGAAAACTGTGAGGACGATTGCAACAATTAAATGCTTATTGTTAATTGCATCTTGCGCTTTCTCTTTCTATATTTGTTTAGTTATGGGTATACACACTGTTATTTAGCAAATGTTAAATTTTTCCAGGAACCCAACGTGCTCAGCGAGGAGGTCCAGGCCCAGATCGATGAGATCCGCGCCGCCCGTGCCGCCCGCAAGTAAACTTCTAGTTCGACTGACTCACCACAGACTCGTACAGCTCGCTCAATTGTAATGTAATAGATGTTCATACTCTGATCATGTTGTACACGTTGGATAAAGAGTACTAGAAATTTCAACGCTGTAATTCGTTTCCCCTGTCGGTCGTTACCCGATCCTCAATATTTTATATCGCTTTCTAAGTCAGAGTCTAATGTATCTTGTAGGGTAACTCTACTGAGATGCTCGGACTCAGACTTTTCGCTGTGCCCAGCACAAGCCGTAAGTTTTTTTATTCCCATTGTGTTTGTTTAAAAAAATAGGTACTGATTTCTCCCATTTTTTGCAGAGGTGATCAGTAGCGTCTCTCGCGGCGCTATTGTCAAGACGCACGTGCGATGCCTCGCCGTGCCCGGAGGCAAGGAAAACTACAAGAGAGTGAAGCCCCATCTGAACGTGGGAACTATCGGACACGTCGACCACGGAAAGACCACCCTCACTTCTGCAATCACTAAGGGTGAGAAGTGCATTTATTTATTTATATTGAATTTTCGCATGTATTTTCTATATAATTGATTGATATTTCAGTGCTCGCAACGAAGAAGGGAGCCAAGTACCGCAAGTACGAGGATATCGATAACGCCCCCGAAGAGAAGGCTAGAGGTAAATAATTGTTGTATGCACAAATTCGTCACGTTTACTTTTTGTCAGGTATCACTATCAACGCCTTCCATCTCGAGTACGAGACTGAGAAGAGACACTACGCTCACATTGACTGCCCCGGGCACGCCGATTACATCAAGGTATGCTTATTGTATATAACTTGATTGATTCTTGTATTTCCATAAATGTAACGTTGTAAGTGTATTTCCCCTTTTTCAGAACATGATCACGGGAGCTGCCCAGATGGAGGGAGCCATCCTGGTCGTCGCTGCCACAGACGGAGCCATGCCCCAGGTTAGCGCAAGACTCAATGTTGGAGCTCTGCTGAGGGAAACAGGATTCAGGGAGCATTCCCTACTACATTCTTACTCCAGTTCAATTTTTGAGGCACGAGTGGGGGATCAATCCCGTTTTCTGAAGTAGAGCTATTTTTTTAGTTTCTATTTTCGCTCACCTGGCATCTCTCATTCATCTCTCTTTCCAGACGAAGGAGCATCTTCTGCTCGCCCGTCAGGTCGGAATCCCCAAGGAGAACATCGTCGTCTTCATGAACAAGGCCAGTACATGATTCATATTTTAAATGTTGCACTACACTAATAATTAAGCCACTAATACATTTAATCAAAGAAAAATGAATACATAAACCTTATTGTTGTAGGCGGACGAGGTTGAAGACGAGGAGACGCGTGAGTTGGTCGAGATGGAGATCCGTGAGGTGCTCACCCAGTTCGACTACAACGGAGCCGAGCTGCCCGTGAGTTGCACCTTCTCTGCCAGTAGGAGAGGAGCCCATTATCTCCTGGAATTATTATCTTCTTACTTTACCATGAGATGATCATTGAGGTGGTTGTGGTAGGTTTGTACTGGGCATTCATAACATTTCCTTCCTAGGTGATCTTCGGTTCTGCCCTGTGCTGCCTCGAGGACAAGCGTCCCGAGATCGGTCTGGATTCCGTCAAGAAGCTCCTCGATGTCCTCGATAACAAGTGAGTTTAATGAAAGATGTTTAAGTTACTCATTATGGGCTTATTTCTTTTTTAGTATAACTATAACCTTGTTCAACGTGATACACGTATGACGCAGGTTCGTCATCCCGGAGCGTCACACCGATAAGGAGCCGATGTTCTCCGCCGAGCACGTCTACTCCATCCAGGGTGAGATCAATATAATAAAAATGCACGTACGCAAAACAATTTCAACTAGCAATATTTTTGTTTATTTCAGGTAGAGGTACCGTCATCACGGGCAAACTGGAGCGTGGAACGCTCAAGAGAGGAGACAAGATCGAGATTGTCGGATACGACCGCGAAGGAACCAAGTCAGTCATCTCTGGTGGGTTTCAATTTTATATTTTTATCTGTTTTTTTTTGTATTGTTTCTCCAGTCCCTATTCATCCATCTGTAGCGTAACCATAATACTGCAGGCCTGGAGTCCTTCCGCAAGACGGTGGACGTGGCCGAGCCCGGAGACCAGCTGGGAGTGCTACTCCGTGGTCTGGGACCGAAGGACGTGCGCAGAGGATGCGTCCTCCTTCCCCAGGGTACGGGAGATGCTCATTATTCTAATTTCCCTCAACTTCTAATCTGACAACTACTGAGAGATGGACAATGGCTTGGTTCACGCTCTGGACGTGTTCGTGATATCAATATTACTGGTTCATCTTTTCAGGGCACAAGCATACGGTGACGGATAAGGTGAAGGCGCAGCTGTACGTGCTCAAGGCGGAGGAGGGCGGATCGAAGACGCCCATCGCCAACTATTTCCAGGTGAGAAACGAAGTAGTAGGATTTACGTTGATGCATCTGATCAAAACAACAACCATAGTAATACATACGCATCTGAATTCGTGTTGTTTCAGGAGCACCTCTTCTCCCTCACGTGGGACGCAGGAGCGATGATGAAGATCAAGGACAAGGACTTCATTATGCCCGGAGAAGCCGCCGAGTGAGTGGAAGGGAAGGGTTGTAGACCACTGATGTAGGTTTTTTAAGTGTTTGATTCTTCTCCCTCTCTTATCAATTTGAACACAGACCGAGAAGAGTAATGGATAGTACAAGAAATGGAGTACAGCGAGACTGATAGATGAATGAGTTCACGATTGGGAAGGGTCTGAAGATGTTGAAGGAGTCTGAACTGTGTCAACAGCTTTTTGCAGGGTTGAGCTGCTGTTGAACCAGAAGATGTTCGTGGAGCCGCAGCAGAGATTCACGATCAGAAAGGGCTCGACGACCATCGGAACGGGAGTGTTCACCGAGGTGTGCCCGCCCCAGACCAACGAGGAGAAGGTGAGAGACTGAGTCATTGATTCGAAGTTACGGTTTACGACTATGGGCTTGCATATCATTCACTCGCGTGTTGCAGGACCCGAAGACGAAGAAGAAGCTGATGAAGGCTGAGATGGAGAGACTGGGCTTCAACCCGTACGGAGAAATGGCTGAGAGGAGACTCAAGCCGGACTACTCCAACTCGCCCACTAACAACCCCGCAATGAAGGCATTCGAGGACGCCAACAAGGCTACCGCCTAAGTAGTCCTCTCCCCTCGGTAGGGCAGATCATTCCATGTTTGTACCTCGAATGTCCCCTCCATCCCGTTCTATCACTGTCGCGAAAAAGATGATCTTGATTTTATCGCACTTCATTGCGAAATATTTAACGAATAGGTTGTTGCATAGCTTGTTAGATAATGTAGGATAGTTTCCGTTATTTTCACATTATTTTGTTATCCGATCCACCGTGAATTCTTGATCTTTATAATGCAATCAGATCGTTTCGAACCGTTTTGTCTGTTGTTTCCGATGATACTCATGTACTTTTGATCGAGATGAAGCGCGAATTTTCATTTTCTATATCCACCAGATTTAGCTCGTAAGAAAACATCCTGGTTCGCGTAATCTCCTTTATCGCAGGAGTGGCAGTGCGATGAGGCGTGAATCATCGAATCTTCGAGCTTTGAGACGCTATTCAACAGATAGAATTTCGTTCATGTAGTCGTGGGCGATGTAGTTAAGGACTTAGTCATAACTTCTCTTTCGAGCGGCATGTATTTTTTGAATGAATGTTAGCTCTACTCAAGAGCTATTGTGTGTATAGTGTACCTATTCTCCTGATATCCCTTGAAAACAGCCATTGACCAAAGTCACGCAATGTATCGGAAGTGTCTGGGATGAGTCAACACAAAGGAGGGAAAATACTCGAGCTCCTTTCTAACCAACGAGAATTGAGGCCCATTGAGAGAGGTGTTTGGCTTCCCTGCAGAGTCATCATCAAATGAGAGGAGAGGGGGGGGATTCGCGTGACCTCTATTGCATCCTTCGAAGACGCACGCCTTCAGAAGTGTTTATTTCTCTGCCTTCATGGGCACTTTTCGTGCGTTCAGAAGATCGTAGACCGATTTGTCTGTCGCTTTGTGGTCGTGGTGCACGCCTAATCGCCGGAAAGTGGCGCGCCCGGAGCGGATCCTACGCGTGTGAAGCGGAAGCCGGAGTGCGAATAATGACGGAGGGTCATTGGGGGTACGTGCGCGCGCGTCTTTTTTCACGCTTGGATGCACTTCTGGAAACTCTTTAGCCCCCTTCGGATTCGTTGCCCGAGTGCAATTGTCTGAGCCTAGCCACTAGCAGATCTCTGCTCTTAGATGCAGGCTGTAGGAGCGATCTCTGATTTCTTCCTACCAGTAGTCATCCAGTATCCAGACCAGTGGGTGGGGAGTTGCCCATCTACTGGTCAGGATACTGATCAACCACTGGTTGGAGAGAACCAGAGGATGCAAGAGCATGTTTTAGAATGGAGGGATACTTCCTACAGTAATGGATTGGCTGTTTCTGCCCTTTGTATGGGACGAGAGGGTTTTGCCCTGAAGACTACTTATTGACGTAGAAATGAATGTAGACTACTGATATCGCCAAGCTCTCGTCCGTGTTTTGTGCAAATGGACGTGCTTCACTTTTACGATTGGTTATGGAACAGCATATTTCATTCGAATGTCAATTGTGTTCCATTACGGCTGACTAGACTATGATTCTGCAAAGCGAAGGCGAGAAGCGTAAAAAGTGACGCAGTGCCTCTCCATTTCAGTCGCTCAAACTTTGTTTGAACTCTGGCCGAGTTCTCGATTTCTCGTGGAACTCCTCTCATCCGGTGCTTGGTGGTCCAGAAGCGCTCCCATCCTGGATAAAGCACACCCATACTGTGTACGCAGCCCTTTTTGGCCGCTTTCGGCCTCGATTTCGAGGATTTGGACCGGATCTCCGATTTCCCCTCACAGTAGTCTGTGCAGAGATTGAATATGGCGCTCTCTTCGTAATATGCGTTCTCCTTTCCCTGTGACTGGAGAGAAGGACTGGGATAGTCCCTCTATTCGTGCTTCTCAGGACCGCAAGCGAAGAGAAAAGGGGAGAAATTGAATCCGTAGCTGTTTGCGAATGCATTAGTGCGACCATAACCGCTCAATTTTGTTGTTTCCCTCTTTAGTCGACTTTCGAAATAGAAGATGAGCCTCTCTAGCCTGCAACTCTTCTTATGGATGCACGGGGGCGAAAAGTTGATGAAACTTTTAATTTCGTTCCAATGGCATTTCGCCTGCTCGTTTTCATTATGTTTCCTGCACCGGGAATTTATTAGTGCATATTATGTAGGTATTGATAACGCATAGTTCTGTGTAGATTCGTGTTCACCTGATGTCCGCAAGTTGCCAACTTCCACTCTCAAATCCAAATTGGTTCCTGGGATCGAGCAAAGATCCAGTAGTGAGATCACTTCCCCCATCCAGTGATGCAGTCCGAGAAGGCGAGGGAGCATGTGAAACCAGGAGAGCGCAGAGACGCGCAAGTCATCGGAATCCCGACTTTTCGTGCGTAGTCGAAGTCCCCCTCGAAGCCATTGGGTGCAGAAAGGTGTCGGAAATACTCCTTTTTCGTGGAAATGACATTCTTCCAATCTTCCCCCGTACTAGAGACCCTTCAACAAGTCATCTGATCTGCTGATGTAGAACGAGTTTAGAGTTAATTCAAAGGGCGTGAAAAAAGTAGACGCGTTCTAAAATTCATGAATTCCAATGCACTTTTGAATTGCGAATGGGAAAGGAATTGAAGTGACCGCTTATTTGAGGAGTTCAGAATCAAGTTTTCTCCATCGACGAGTACCAACTATTCATTCCAATCCGTCCTCAGGCCATTTACTTGCACGATAGTGACGATAGTTTCCGGAATGATGGCAGTTTTGGCTGCATCTGAACTACTTCTTCTCTCCTTCTCCATTTGCCATCAGACATTTTTCGGTGCCGGAAAAGAGATTTCGCTAATTTCTCCGCATCTCCGATATATCAAATGAGAGAGGTGATGGCGTTCCCCAATCACGGAAGCTCCGGAAGTGAAGGGGAATTCTGTGCACTTCATAATCTTTTGGTCAGGATAGACATCCAAGAATAAAGCATGGCCTGATCCTTCCCCAACCCCCGTTAAATCATTGTAATTCCTTCCGTTTTGGGGAGATAAGACGCCGTACTTGTAAAACTGGGACAAACGTTGGAACAGCTATTTTTCGAAAACATGAAATTAGTGATTGTTTTGGATGCTGATAACGACTTATAAGTCGTCGGAAAAAGATTGTTTCGAAGATAGCCAGACATCACTAGTGATTAGCAGTGTTGAGCTGCAGACTAAAGTACTTCCTTATGGGAAAGAAATCTAGAGCGAAGCAAATGTCAGATTACGTGCTTTGCACCTGTCCTTTCGTTGAATTTCACTGTAACGCAGTCGTAGTGGCACGTTGACATTTACGACGGTCAGACTTGCCCAAATACTACGATTCTTCGCCCGCTAAACTTTCATCTTCATATGGGGAGACTACTGCAGATCTTCGGCCAGAAATACGCTCGAATCTGAGCAAACTCGCGCAAAAAACGCAATTTCATTAGGGGGGAAGGACCACTTCGCGCATCCTTCCGATGCCCATGTCCCCCCCCCCCCCCTCCCCTCCCACCCCGCAATCCCCTCATCGGCACGATTCCAATCGAGGATCAGGCCTTCCCCCTAAATATGGCCACGAAGTTCGCACTCGTCATTTGTGTCCGCATACAGGCACCGGAAGTGACTCGACCCACTAGGCTCCGCCCCTTTTCAGACTCCGCCCCCTCGTGCTCAACACGAAGTGTTCACTGAAGGAGAGGAGGGACTAGATCTCTTCCGTCTATGGAATAAGCTGAAACCTTCCGAGCTGCATTTAGATCGAGTCTCGCTGGAACGATTTCTGCCCATTTCCAAACCATATTTCCGGATTCCTCCTTCGAGCGACGTTTTCATCTAGAATTTTAATATTTTTATCGCCTATCGTAATGATGATTGTTTCGGGAATAATTCCCCAGACAGATTAGTCTTCACACATTCTGTCGTCAGTCTCCCGTTTATTGCTCTTCTCATTTTCCGAGTAGCGAATGTCTAAGGACGAGTCCCTTTGTGGTGTAAGGAGATTACGCTCTGATGATTCCGTGAAACGTCGCCCATTTCCCGGAACTGACAAACATCGTTGTGTAGATGTTCATAGAGCAGTTGCGTACTGGCCAGCGTACCGTTCAGCAGAATCACTTTGGGCAGCAGGGCTACATAGTCCTTTCAGCTACTCAAGACTGCACGACTGTAGAAATGCATGGCATGACTGCACCTGTTCTTACCTTTCTGCTGTCCAATACTGTATTGGCTTCACTACTGTCCAATATTGCCCAATACTGTATTGGAGTATTGGCTTCAATACTGTTGTCTTGGATTCACTCCTCCATTGCGGAGTATCGTTCCGATGACCCTTCTTTGGTCATTCGGCACGTCGCTCGTCTTCCTTGACAAGGGCATGTTCATCTCTCCTCAACCCGCCCAGACAGCTCCTCCCTTCTCCAATTATCCGCTGCAAACATTTTCGCGCGTCTGTCTCTACTACACTCTAGGGAATTGTCTGTCATTAACTGCCGCAATTTCCCTGTTCCTCTTATCGTATCCCGTCTATCCACCAGCACTGACTACCTTAACCCTTCAGAGAGCCTTCGATGCTTCTCCCACTTGTGGTCCTCGCGATAGCGAGCTCCCCCATCATCTCTGCAGAGGAGGTATACGGTAGCAGCGAGTTCGGCGGGTCACATCCACGATTCTCTTAGGCGACCTGCAAACATCTCACGGATGGGCCCAAACTGGAGTTCGCGGATGCCATCGGGGCGAAGCACAATGTCGCAGCTGGAGGAAGACTCGAACTGGCGTGCACTGTGCTGGCTGCACCCACGGTTAGTGTTCTTGTTATTGTTGTTTCCTTGTTTTGATGTTGTTTCCTCCTTCCTTGTAAGGAACGAGTGTTCCGAAAAGCAGCTTGCAAATTGCACACGTTGCTACGTAATCAACTGACGTAGGCAGAAAAGGGAGAGAGAAGGGGAGAGTAACGTAAGGCCTTTGTAAAGTAACCACCCATTGGTGTCGAGTCCCGTGTCTGAATAGCTTCGAAAACACCTTTTGTTGGAAGTGAGTTCATGCGAAAAATACTGAAAACACTGACTCATGCATTGATAAAGTCGAGGACAAAGAGACTCGTACGATCGTACTTAGTCACGAGAATATCCTCAGATTGCATATTTCCAGTGATCTTTCGTTTCTCCCACGCTCTCACATCAGATGGACGAGAGAGCACGCGAAAACGAGAGAGCAGGGGAAAATCCGTCGTTAATTCCGTGTAGATGTCACTTTGCACTGCAATACTCTGACGACAGCAATAATCTCCTCCCTCCCACATTTCCTGTAGGGGACAGTCGAGAGACAAAACAACCCTAAAATTACTCTCGAATTTGCATGCGAAATTCGCTTTTTCAGGCGTCGATCGTGTGGCTTCACGACGGGAAAGAAGTGCAGATGAATGAGGTGAGAGAGGGGAGATGTCTCTCTCTTTCACGCACTCTCTAGCTGCTCTGTCTACCTAGAGAGGAAAGAATGTGCAGGGACTAATTGGGGAGGGATGGACTAGTGATGACGCAATCGTTGCAGGGTCCCCAGGACTATCTCCTCTCCTCCAGCAAACGACTTGGCATCTGTGAGTTTCAATATCTTTCACTATTTCTGCTGTAGACGAACCGTGAAAGAACAGTGAGAATATAATATTTAGCCAGTGGGGCATCTCAGACAACCGTTTTCGTTTTCTCTAAACGCACAGAAAAAATCTAAGGCTATTCATACAAATTGACTCTTTTCTACAACCCCACCTGGAAGGCATTCTATTCTCGCTGTAGGCACGGTCTACAATGGGGAATGAGGTGTGCAATCTGTGAATGGGCGACGTCACTCATAGGGGGAAGACGTGTTGATGGAAGGTCGCGTGACTCTCTCCATCCTTGCCCGCTTAATTACAGCCAAAATAGGGTGCAATTATGGGAGTAAATGGGGCAGGGTTGGAAGTTACGAAAACAACTTCAAAACAGTCAAAATACATTTTCGAAATTGACTTACCGATTTTAGCGATGCTCGAGTCTCGCCTCGTTCGGGAGTGCGCGAGCGCCGAGGACGCCGGAACGTGAGTCTGACCTACCGTTTCGAGCGGCGCGGTCACGCGTCGCGGTTGTGTCATCATCCTTACGCAATTCAGGTACACGTGCGTAGCGATGTCTCCGTGCGCCAAGGGCATCCAGCAGAGTGCCGTAGTGAGGGTGCAGGGGAAAGGTGAGATTGCGTCATCACGAGATCCGAAAGGGAGATCATTATAATTCCCTCATCACAGCGTCCTCCTCCTGCTCTTCCTCCTCCGCCGCTCCCTACATCGCTCTGCACACGTACTCTCGAATGGAGCTGCCGACCGTACCCGTCCAGCTCGTGTGCAGGTATACGGTAGCCCCGTGCACCGTCGATCGTAAAATGATTT
This sequence comes from Pristionchus mayeri, assembly GCA_036245805.1. Taxonomy (NCBI): domain Eukaryota; kingdom Metazoa; phylum Nematoda; class Chromadorea; order Rhabditida; family Neodiplogasteridae; genus Pristionchus; species Pristionchus mayeri. The sequence continues at coordinate 20,785,876 of BTRK01000003.1, read as the reverse complement.
TTTCCAGGTCCTCAAACGAGTTCGAGGGCGTCCATTGGGAGCGAGTCGCTGACGACGACAGCACGACTCCTCTCAGCCTCGCAGACGTCGGATTCCTTGTACGAAATTTGAATTTGAATTCCCGCCGAAAGTTTCTAAAAAATGATCCTGTTAAAATTTGGACTAGAGGACACGTGATCGCACAAATTTGATTGGGAAGCCAGAGAATCATTAGATTAAGTCGTAGGGACTAATTTATCCGATGCGGATCTAGGAAGTGCGAGTGCTTAACACGTACCAAGAAATATGAAGATGAAATCCCTCCAAAGTAATGAAAAGAGTGACAATTCTCCATTTCCCATTCTGTCTATTTTTCCGACCATTGAGAGTGAGAGAAAGAAGGTCGTTGTTCTCTTCTAGACTCGCTCGTATCGTCTTACTTGTCTCTCTTTTGAATAGTCTTTTTTGCTGCTAACAAAATTATGAATGACGGAGGAAGAGACTGGTAATAGAAAGACATTCCCTTCTGCATTGTAACAAAAATAGAACCAGGAATAGAGAGATTTCCTGGCATATGAAGACCGAAAAATGGGAATCTCACTTCTGGTTGGTGAAAACAATAACAACAACACTTTGCAGCAACTCGCCTCGGGCGATTTGATCATAGACCCTCAGGCGCTTTCTGCAGCTGATGGGGAAGAAATCGTGTCTGTGACTATGAGGTAGGCAAAAGATCAAAGACCAGAAATCAAAGATCAATCTTTAAGGTGCCACGTAGGCGACACGTATATCGATTCATCAGTTATCTTCATGGAGGATGAATAAGCAGCCCTCTCTCCCTTATCTGAATGATCTTTGATCTCTGGACTTCCGATCTCTCACATACTTCACACTCCTTATCGCATTCCCGATTATCGATTGATCTCGTTTGTTTCTCCTCCTCATTTGATCTTTGATCGCCATACTCCCGAGAATATTCATAATTTAATGATAGTGCGCGAATAAAGCAGAGCCCTTGTTTTCGCTGTTTAATACACGGAAAATCTCTTTCTTACGATGGATAACAACGTCGAACTGCATGCTCACCTGAGACTTTGGGTGTTCGAGGTGATGAATGGACGATGAGCCGATGCATTCCCACCAGTGCGGAGGCTTCAAATATCAATAGTTTGCATGATTTTATGAAGTTTCAATTATTCGAAATTGGGTAGGTAAGATGGATAACAACGTCGAACTGCATACTCTTCTGAGACTTTGGGTGTTCGAGGTGATGAATGGACGATGAGCCGATGCATTCCCACCAGTGCGGAGGCTTCAAATATCAATAGTTTGCATGATTTTATGAAGTTTCAATTATTCGAAATTGGGAAGGTAAGATGGATAACAACGTCGAACTGCATACTCTTCTGAGACTTTGGGTGTTCGAGGTGATGAATGGACGATGAGCCGATGCATTCCCACCAGTGCGGAGGCTTCAAATATCAATAGTTTGCATGATTTTATGAAGTTTCAATTATTCGAAATTGTGAAGGTAAAGTGGATAACAACTTCGAACTGCATACTCTTCTGAGACATTGGGTGTTCGAGGTGATGAATGGACGATGAGCCGATGCGTTCCCACCAGTGCGGAGGCTTCAAATATCAATAGTTTGCATGATTTTATGAAGTTTCAATTATTCGAAATTGGGAAGGTAAGGTGGATAACAACGTCGAACTGCATACTCTTCTGAGACTTTGGGTGTTCGAGGTGATGAATGGACGATGAGCCGATGCATTCCCACCAGTGCGGAGGCTTCAAATATCAATAGTTTGCATGATTTTATGAAGTTTCAATTATTCGAAATTGTGAAGGTAAGGTTGATAACAACTTGGAACTGAATACTCTTCTGAGACTTTGGGTGTTCGAGGTGATGAATGGACGATGAGCCGATGCATTCCCATCAGTGCGGAGGCTTCAAATATCAATAGTTTGCATGATTTTATGAAGTTTCAATTATTCGAAATTGGGTAGGTAAGATGGATAACAACGTCGAACTGCATACTCTTCTGAGACTTTGGGTGTTCGAGGTGATGAATGGACGATGAGCCGATGCATTCCCCTCCAGTGCGGAGGCTTCAAATATCAATAGTTTGCATGATTTTATGAAGTTTCAATTATTCGAAATTGGGAAGGTAAGATGGACAACAACGTCGAACTGCATACTCTTCTGAGACTTTGGGTGTTCGAGGTGATGAATGGACGATGAGCCGATGCATTCCCACCAGTGCGGAGGCTTCAAATATCAATAGTTTGCATGATTTTATGAAGTTTCAATTATTCGAAATTGTGAAGGTAAAGTGGATAACAACTTCGAACTGCATACTCTTCTGAGACATTGGGTGTTCGAGGTGATGAATGGACGATGAGCCGATGCGTTCCCACCAGTGCGGAGGCTTCAAATATCAATAGTTTGCATGATTTTATGAAGTTTCAATTATTCGAAATTGGGAAGGTAAGGTGGATAACAACGTCGAACTGCATACTCTTCTGAGACTTTGGGTGTTCGAGGTGATGAATGGACGATGAGCCGATGCATTCCCACCAGTGCGGAGGCTTCAAATATCAATAGTTTGCATGATTTTATGAAGTTTCAATTATTCGAAATTGTGAAGGTAAGGTTGATAACAACTTGGAACTGAATACTCTTCTGAGACTTTGGGTGTTCGAGGTGATGAATGGACGATGAGCCGATGCATTCCCATCAGTGCGGAGGCTTCAAATATCAATAGTTTGCATGATTTTATGAAGTTTCAATTATTCGAAATTGGGTAGGTAAGATGGATAACAACGTCGAACTGCATACTCTTCTGAGACTTTGGGTGTTCGAGGTGATGAATGGACGATGAGCCGATGCATTCCCCTCCAGTGCGGAGGCTTCAAATATCAATAGTTTGCATGATTTTATGAAGTTTCAATTATTCGAAATTGGGAAGGTAAGATGGACAACAACGTCGAACTGCATACTCTTCTGAGACTTTGGGTGTTCGAGGTGATGAATGGACGATGAGCCGATGCATTCCCACCAGTGCGGAGGCTTCAAATATCAATAGTTTGCATGATTTTATGAAGTTTCAATTATTCGAAATTGGGAAGGTAAGGTGGATAACAACGTCGAACTGCATACTCTTCTGAGACTTTGGGTGTTCGAGGTGATGAATGGACGATGAGCCGATGCATTCCCACCAGTGCGGAGGCTTCAAATATCAATAGTTTGCATGATTTTATGAAGTTTCAATTATTCGAAATTGTGAAGGTAAGGTTGATAACAACTTGGAACTGAATACTCTTCTGAGACTTTGGGTGTTCGAGGTGATGAATGGACGATGAGCCGATGCATTCCCATCAGTGCGGAGGCTTCAAATATCAATAGTTTGCATGATTTTATGAAGTTTCAATTATTCGAAATTGGGTAGGTAAGATGGATAACAACGTCGAACTGCATACTCTTCTGAGACTTTGGGTGTTCGAGGTGATGAACGGACGATGAGCCGATGCATTCCCCTCCAGTGCGGAGGCTTCAAATATCAATAGTTTGCATGATTTTATGAAGTTTCAATTATTCGAAATTGGGAAGGTAAGATGGATAACAACGTCGAACTGCATACTCTTCTGAGACTTTGGGTGTTCGAGGTGATGAATGGACGATGAGCCGATGCATTCCCACCAGTGCGGAGGCTTCAAATATCAATAGTTTGCATGATTTCATGAAGTTTCAATTATTCGAAATTGGGAAGGTAAGGTGGATAACAACGTCGAACTGCATACTCTTCTGAGACTTTGGGTGTTCGAGGTGATGAATGGACGATGAGCCGATGCATTCCCACCAGTGCGGAGGCTTCAAATATCAATAGTTTGCATGATTTTATGAAGTTTCAATTATTCGAAATTGTGAAGGTAAGGTTGATAACAACTTGGAACTGAATACTCTTCTGAGACTTTGGCTGTTCGAGGTGATGAATGGACGATGAGCCGATGCATTCCCATCAGTGCGGAGGCTTCAAATATCAATAGTTTGCATGATTTTATGAAGTTTCAATTATTCGAAATTGGGTAGGTAAGATGGATAACAACGTCGAACTGCATACTCTTCTGAGACTTTGGGTGTTCGAGGTGATGAATGGACGATGAGCCGATGCATTCCCATCAGTGCGGAGGCTTCAAATATCAATAGTTTGCATGATTTTATGAAGTTTCAATTATTCGAAATTGGGTAGGTAAGATGGATAACAACGTCGAACTGCATACTCTTCTGAGACTTTGGGTGTTCGAGGTGATGAACGGACGATGAGCCGATGCATTCCCCTCCAGTGCGGAGGCTTCAAATATCAATAGTTTGCATGATTTTATGAAGTTTCAATTATTCGAAATTGGGAAGGTAAGATGGATAACAACGTCGAACTGCATACTCTTCTGAGACTTTGGGTGTTCGAGGTGATGAATGGACGATGAGCCGATGCATTCCCACCAGTGCGGAGGCTTCAAATATCAATAGTTTGCATGATTTCATGAAGTTTCAATTATTCGAAATTGGGAAGGTAAGGTGGATAACAACGTCGAACTGCATACTCTTCTGAGACTTTGGGTGTTCGAGGTGATGAATGGACGATGAGCCGATGCATTCCCACCAGTGCGGAGGCTTCAAATATCAATAGTTTGCATGATTTTATGAAGTTTCAATTATTCGAAATTGTGAAGGTAAGGTTGATAACAACTTGGAACTGAATACTCTTCTGAGACTTTGGGTGTTCGAGGTGATGAATGGACGATGAGCCGATGCATTCCCATCAGTGCGGAGGCTTCAAATATCAATAGTTTGCATGATTTTATGAAGTTTCAATTATTCGAAATTGGGTAGGTAAGATGGATAACAACGTCGAACTGCATACTCTTCTGAGACTTTGGGTGTTCGAGGTGATGAATGGACGATGAGCCGATGCATTCCCCTCCAGTGCGGAGGCTTCAAATATCAATAGTTTGCATGATTTTATGAAGTTTCAATTATTCGAAATTGGGAAGGTAAGATGGACAACAACGTCGAACTGCATACTCTTCTGAGACTTTGGGTGTTCGAGGTGATGAATGGACGATGAGCCGATGCATTCCCACCAGTGCGGAGGCTTCAAATATCAATAGTTTGCATGATTTTATGAAGTTTCAATTATTCGAAATTGGGAAGGTAAGGTGGATAACAACGTCGAACTGCATACTCTTCTGAGACTTTGGGTGTTCGAGGTGATGAATGGACGATGAGCCGATGCATTCCCACCAGTGCGGAGGCTTCAAATATCAATAGTTTGCATGATTTTATGAAGTTTCAATTATTCGAAATTGTGAAGGTAAGGTTGATAACAACTTGGAACTGAATACTCTTCTGAGACTTTGGGTGTTCGAGGTGATGAATGGACGATGAGCCGATGCATTCCCATCAGTGCGGAGGCTTCAAATATCAATAGTTTGCATGATTTTATGAAGTTTCAATTATTCGAAATTGGGTAGGTAAGATGGATAACAACTTCGAACTGCATACTCTTCTGAGACTTTGGGTGTTCGAGGTGATGAATGGACGATGAGCCGATGCATTCCCCTCCAGTGCGGAGGCTTCAAATATCAATAGTTTGCATGATTTTATGAAGTTTCAATTATTCGAAATTGTGAAGGTAAGGTTGATAACAACTTGGAACTGAATACTCTTCTGAGACTTTGGGTGTTCGAGGTGATGAATGGACGATGAGCCGATGCATTCCCATCAGTGCGGAGGCTTCAAATATCAATAGTTTGCATGATTTTATGAAGTTTCAATTATTCGAAATTGGGTAGGTAAGATGGATAACAACGTCGAACTGCATACTCTTCTGAGACTTTGGGTGTTCGAGGTGATGAATGGACGATGAGCCGATGCATTCCCCTCCAGTGCGGAGGCTTCAAATATCAATAGTTTGCATGATTTTATGAAGTTTCAATTATTCGAAATTGGGAAGGTACGATGGACAACAACGTCGAACTGCATACTCTTCTGAGACTTTGGGTGTTCGAGGTGATGAATGGACGATGAGCCGATGCATTCCCACCAGTGCGGAGGCTTCAAATATCAATAGTTTGCATGATTTTATGATTCAATTATTCGAAATTGGGAAGGTAAGATGGATAACAACGTCGAACTGCATACTCTTCTGAGACTTTGGGTGTTCGAGGTGATGAATGGACGATGAGCCGATGCATTCCCACCAGTGCGGAGGCTTCAAATATCAATAGTTTGCATGATTTTATGAAGTTTCAATTATTCGAAATTGGGAAGGTAAGATGGATAACAACGTCGAACTGCATACTCTTCTGAGACTTTGGGTGTTCGAGGTGATGAATGGACGATGAGCCGATGCATTCCCACCAGTGCGGAGGCTTCAAATATCAATAGTTTGCATGATTTTATGAAGTTTCAATTATTCGAAATTGGGAAGGTAAGATGGATAACAACGTCGAACTGCATACTCTTCTGAGACTTTGGGTGTTCGAGGTGATGAATGGACGATGAGCCGATGCATTCCCACCAGTGCGGAGGCTTCAAATATCAATAGTTTGCATGATTTTATGAAGTTTCAATTATTCGAAATTGGGAAGGTAAGGTTGATAACAACTTCGAACTGCATACTCTTCTGAGACTTCGGGTGTTCGAGGTGATGAATGGACGATGAGCCGATGCATTCCCACCAGTGCGGAGGCTTCAAATATCAATAGTTTGCATCATTTTATGAAGTTTCAATTATTCGAAATTGGGAAGGTAAGGTTGATAACAACGTCGAACTGCATACTCTTCTGAGACTTTGGGTGTTCGAGGTGATGAATGGACGATGAGCCGATGCATTCCCACCAGTGCGGAGGCTTCAAATATCAATAGTTTGCATGATTTTATGAAGTTTCAATTATTCGAAACCAGCCGATTGCGCGCGCCACGGCGCGCGCAATCGACTGGCGTGCGCCGGGTCGTTTTCTTAGTTGGCTAGCTTTCAAGTGTCCCCATAGGTTTCTCAACTCATCGATTTATTCTTTCGCAATTTATTCAGAGAACTTCTTCGAATACAATGTTTGTCTGTCGATTAGAATCAGCTTGAACAATTAAACCTTCCTTTGAACGAACTCGGGAAAGAGCAACGTATAATTGACCGTGAGAGAATACTTCCGAAGGGATCCAGAGGCCAATGTTAGAGAAGGACTGACCCTGGGACTTGTTAATGGAGAGGGCATACGAATGGCGAACGGGGAATTGAGTACGTCTAACTTTGAAGGAAAGGTTCTTATCATGATAACAATCGATACGGGGAATGACAGCGAATTCTCCCTTTCGGTCGCCACATGCGAATCGACAACCGAGGGAGCGGGGTCCTAGATGCTCTACGATAAGTCGGGTACCATTGCACAGGCCGGCAGAAACATCTAGATTCCTCTGCAGCATGACAATAGAGCCCTTCTTCAGCTTGAGAGTGTGGGGAGGGAGAGTAGAGGGAGACATCTTATTGAGGAACTCAGTGGGGTATGTGGTGTGATCGGATGGTTCATCAGATACGACCTCATCTCGCGAGAGATAGATCCTCTCTTCCCCAAGCATCCGCCCATGTACATCGTCATTCAGACGGGTCACATCCACATTGTTAGGGGTCAGAATGACCTTCTCGCAAGGGTCAGTGGAAGGGTCGACTACTTCCCCGAACACTTTTTCGACGATGTTTCCATCGCACATGTTCGAGAGGGGAAGAGTCACCTTTGACTCAGCATCATTCGCAGATCCGTCGCCCACCTTGAGGAGGAATTCAATCCATTCGGTATCTCCCGAAGTGACTCTCATGTTTGAGATGAGAGTGAGGGATCGGAACTGACTCCAGAGAGGAGATCTCTTGATGCACGCATCGACTTGATCGGCTCTCGTTCCCTTCTCCACCACCGGGAGAATCTGGCGGAAGTCTCCACCGAGAATGATTAGTTTCCCTCCAAATGGTCGATCGATCTGGGTGATGTCCCTGAGAACAGCATCGGCTGTGTTCAGCGCCGCCTGGAAGAATGGGGATTGTATACTTTAAGTGATGAGTAAATAGAGGGAATCTTACCTTTGGGATCATCGACGATTCGTCCCAGATGATGACGTCATTTTCGGCAAGTTCCTTGGCGTCCTGTTCGTGTCTTCTATGGTTGGAGGACTCGCACCGATTGCTGATATTGAGCTTGAAGAGAGAAGCGGATGTTCGACCGCCTGGGAGAAGATTGGCTGCGATTCCTGTCCAGGCAGTGCAGACAACCTAGACATGAAGATTATATTGAACTGAAAATGTAGATGCAAAAATCTCACCTTAAGTCCATTTCCGACGAAGATGTTGTAGAGTGTGGTGTAGAGGTACGTCTTCCCGCTTCCACCCGGTCCGTCAAGGTGAAAGAGACGGGGGAGAGAGGCATCCTCCAACACTCCCAGAATCGCGTCAGCAGCGGCTTGTTGCTGAGGGTTCAGAGTCGCGTAGAGTCTCGCGCCTTCCGCAGCACAATAAGCGGGATTGGCAAGGTTGAGGTTTCTGAGTGGAGGGCGGACGGCTGGCTCAGGAACGAATCTGGAGAAATCGTTTCCTGCCCTGAAAGAGAGAATTTTATATTTGTTCATGCAAAGTTATCAATATGCAGAATCACCTTCGGAATCGATCAGCAATATCGAAGTAGGCGAGTGCCTCAGCCTCCTCCTCTCCTGCTCCCATATGACGGTAATCCTCACTGAGATCCCTTTTCATTGCTTCCCAGAGTGCCTGTGGGTCGTGGACCTCATTGAAAAGAAGAATGGCAGTGAAGGCGGATCGGAGAGCAGCGGGGACTGAGTGGCCAGCCCATTCCTTTAGACACTGGAGATACTCACTGTCGTCCTTAAGAAGGCCGTGAGCCTTTGCTGCTTCTCCGAAAGTGGGGTAGGTCACTGGCACTCCGTTGGAATCCGAGACAGTACGGAGATCCTCGAATGAAATCGGTCCCTTGATGTTGAGGAGGAGGATACGGAGGTTGAATCTCTCGGTATCGTGGGGAGGGACCGTATACATGCGTTCGATCTGTCTAGTTCCGCTCTTTCGCTCACTCCATTGGCCGTTCTGCTTAGTGAAAGTGAAGCGAGTGGGGAGGTCGAAGTAGAAGAATTGGCGAGAATCGACGAAGGAGGGAGGGATGGTGCCACTATCGATAGTCTCCGCAGACTCCCTGTTCAACTTGAACCATGCTGTGAGAGTAGTATCTTTGGCAGCCCTAGCTCGAAGCTGCTCAGGAGGCTCGTTGGGGTCGAAGGTGACCTCTTGGAAGTTCGGTTCGTGAACGGCCAAGCGGTACACAGTGTCCGATTTCCTTTCGTTCTTGAAGCCGAAGATGTGATGGATTGCCTCTGGGGCGCACACATATCGGGCATCGAGATGGGCACGGATTTCATCAACGATGACTCCGTCCCCGTCCCTCTGTCCGGTACGGAAGAGGCTGAGAGAGGCGCGATCGGGCCCTTTGTAGACGTACTTGAATAGATACTTCACTGCCTCGATAAATGCGCAGATTTCGACATTGGCGTGCGCATTGTATGTCAGCAGGAAGTACACATTGTAGGGCACGATGTGACGGTTGTCGAGGTTATGGCCTCCGTACTCGACAACACTCCCGTCATCCCTCCTACGGTACTGAGGGTATCCGTCGACATCGAGATTTGTACTGTCCCGGAACTCTTTGGGGAAGCGTTTGGAGCATTGCCCATCTCTCATGCATGGTGACTCTGGATTGAGTGCACCGCAAGGTCGGTGGAGCATGTTCGTGGTGACGATGTGATACAGCTCCGGGTCCGTCTCGGGATCAGGGATCTCCGCTTGGACTAACCTGTCGACGTCCTCGGGAGTGCGCGGCTTTGTGTCCTCACTCATGATGAGGAGGATGTGAATGTGAGGGAGACCTCTCTTCTGCCACTCGAACACTGCGATATAGGCAATGACGCGGCCGAGCTTGTGGCGATGGAGCAGATCGTCGAATACCCTGTCGACCTGATACACGCAAATTAGGATAGTCAATTGAGAAGAGAGAGTTAATATTTAACTCACCTTTAGTTTGAAGACCCTTGAGATGAGATCAGGTCGATCAGAGGCAGTCTGACCGGGCTCGAGATTCTCGGTGATCTCCCTCCACGCGGGGTTGCACGTGAAAGTAAAGAAGATGTCGGACTTGCCGTATTTGGAGACAATCGCCATCGCGTCTTGGAAGTCCTGGGTCATCGCTCGAGGACTACCCGGATGAGTCGAAGGGTGGATGGTCCTCTTTCCCGGAACATCAGAATCTCCCGCAAGATAGTCCTGAAAAATCAAAGCATGGGAATCAAACTCTGAGAAATTATATTTTGAAAATTATTTTAATTTTGCATACCTGTACAGCCCGGTAGGAGGCGCTCCGAAGCTGATTTTGGTTTGAGCGGAAATAGTTGAATCTATTTTGTTCGATCTAAAATGGATGGGAAGTCAGATATATTGAGGTAGTAAAGCGAATTCTAAGTGAAAATGTACTTACCTTGACCCAGGAGTCCACGGCGAACTGCTGGAAGAGGGCTTTTCCATGGTGGATGGGATTGAATTGTCCTTCTCGCACCATCATGAGGTAGCTGTAGTACTCCTTCTGGGTGATTCGAGTCCTCTTCCTGCCCGATGGCTTCTTCTCTAGCTCAGGGTGCCACCCGTCCTTTCCCGTGGGGAAGAATATGGGATAGGTGAGGGGATCGCAGATCTTGTCGATATCCCGAATCGTCATGAGTCCTCCCCCTCTAGGATGTACTGCCAGAGATCGAGTGACAGGCACATCGTCGTCTTCACCCACGTAGACAACGGCCACTTCATTTGCTTGGGGCACATTGTATCTACGGGGATCCTTAGACGTAGAGGTATCAAAGATCATGCGGACGGGGGCAGCTATTCGGCCTTCTTCGGCTGCATTTCTCTCCTCATTCTCCTCCGCCTCAGCCAGCATTTTGTAGGCCTGGGCATAGGGGTTAACCCTTGATATCAGGCCGCTGAGATCAGCCATCACTTGAGGATCACAGTTCACATTGGCGGGATTACCCAGCCTCTCACTGGCTGCTTGGGCGGTATCCAGAATGTAGATCTGACCGTAAGATGTTCTCTGGCCAGGTTCTGGATGAAGGGGACCGGCAAGATGGTACACCTGCCCGTGAATACGGAAACAGAATGGGCCACGTCCCCTCGGGATATCGAGCTGAGCGCCCATGGAAGCCATTGATAAGGCAGAGTTAAACTGCCGAATGAACTTCTGGAAGTTCTTGGCTTGAGGGTAATCATCGAGGAGGAGAGTGCGGATTTGGTCGGGGAAATCAGAGAATTTGTCCTCGATTGTGGTTGCCAAACCGAAGTTACAGCACAGATTGATTTTATCTGTGCTTCCACTCACTTCTCCTGCAGAGGGATTACGGTAGAAATGAGATATCGAATTGCTCCGCATTAATATTCCTTCAATTAGCGAAAGAACATGGAGAGAGCGTAGAATGGAAAGAGATATTTCATAACATCATGGAATGTTCTAGAATCTCCTGGATTTTCTGAGCAATTTCTGAGGCGCTCTCTCCATAGCACACACTATCTCGTTTCCTATGATCGGCGAAAATCACGCAAAATGCACCGTCACGTTGGATAACGGTAATATTAAACTTGGCGTACCTGAGAAGAAGCGGGCCCCGCAGTTGCTGCATGTGGTGTCCATTGCGCCGAGATAATTCGGCTCTGTCACCGGTCTTTCCCTCTCCTCGTTCCTGTGTGCTTTCATCCTCTCTCTATGATCCATCCTTCTTTGTCCTCCTTTTCCATTCGTTTCTTCCTCTCTCCTCCTCCTGTCTCGTTCTCTATCCCGTTCTCTGACCTCTTTTCTCTCCTCTTCAGTCATTGATGCTCTTCTCTTCTTCTGCCTTTCCTGATCTGCGGTGCGTCTCGTTTCCGTCTGCTCGCACGGCGTGATCTGCTCCTTTCCGCTTCAGCAGTGTTTCTGAATTATTTAATACTAAGTATAGATACTTATGGTAAAAAGTGGTGTTAATGAACTTAGGAATGCACTAACCACGAATTAAGTTCACTATCTCTATTATGCTAATTACAATCTCGGTTCCAGTGAACAACATTAAATAAGCCTCAGCCGTGAGCGAGTTCTGCTGGCGATTGGCTCCTGTGATACGGACGGAGAGGGAGGAAGGTTTATGAGATGAGCATCGGTTGGTGGGGCGTCGTTGGACGAAGTGGACGGATCCATGTCTTTGTAGACTATTGACTACTGTTAGAGTTCCTTGTCTAGTGCTTATATTACTTTTCATGGTAAATTTCCTGAACTTTCTGGAAGTTTCGAACAATCGATTATAGAAAGATCTAGTACGCTCTGGAACTTTATATGAGGGTTTCGAAACTCTTGACGTTAAGAGGACACCTTACAACATCGGCAAAAGGTCCCTTAATCGCGCGGGATTCGAACCCCAAGTCATTAGTTCAACTCCAACCATCAACCTCTCAGCCACGAGGGCTCAGCGGGAGAGGAGGAACTTCCGGGTTATGATGGAAGGAGCGGGCGCTAAAGTCCAATGTGAAATTGCTGCTATTCATGCTCGCTTCAAAAGATCTTCTAGAATGTTCTATATTCTTTGCCGCACCTATGCAGAAATGCCTACATTTCTTTTAAATCACTGATTTGAATGTTCCGGAACATTCTAGAAGCTTTGGAACATTTTCGAACTTTCTGGAACATTCTAGAATCTTCGATGAGCCGATGCATTCCCACCAGTGCGGAGGCTTCAAATATCAATAGTTTGCATGATTTTATGAAGTTTCAATTATTCGAAATTGGGAAGGCAAGGTGGATAACAACTTCGAACTGCATACTCTTCTGAGACATTGGGTGTTCGAAGTGATGAATGGACGATGAGCCGATGCATTCCCACCAGTGCGGAGGCTTCAAATATCAATAGTTTGCATGATTTTATGAAGTTTCAATTATTCGAAATTGTGAAGGTAAGGTGGATAACAACTTCGAACTGCATACTCTTCTGAGACTTTGGGTGTTCGAGGTGATGAATGGACGATGAGCCGATGCGTTCCCACCAGTGCGGAGGCTTCAAATATCAATAGTTTGCATGATTTTATGAAGTTTCAATTATTCGAAATTGGGAAGGTAAGATGGATAACAACGTCGAACTGCATACTCTTCTGAGACGTTGGGTGTTCGAGGTGATGAATGGACGATGAGCCGATGCATTCCCGCCAGTGCGGAGGCTTCAAATATCAATAGTTTGCATGATTTTATGAAGTTTCAATTATTCGAAATTGTGAAGGTAAGGTGGATAACAACTTCGAACTGCATACTCTTCTGAGACTTTGGGTGTTCGAGGTGATGAATGGACGATGAGCCGATGCGTTCCCACCAGTGCGGAGGCTTCAAATATCAATAGTTTGCATGATTTTATGAAGTTTCAATTATTCGAAATTGGGAAGGCAAGGTGGATAACAACTTCGAACTGAATACTCTTCTGAGACTTTGGGTGTTCGAGGTGATGAATGGACGATGAGCCTATGCATTCCCACCAGTGCGGAGGCTTCAAATATCAATAGTTTGCATGATTTTATGAAGTTTCAATTATTCGAAATTGTGAAGGTAAGGTGGATAACAACTTCGAACTGCATACTCTTCTGAGACTTTGGGTGTTCGAGGTGATGAATGGACGATGAGCCGATGCATTCCCACCAGTGCGGAGGCTTCAAATATCAATAGTTTGCATGATTTTATGAAGTTTCAATTATTCGAAATTGGGAAGGCAAGGTGGATAACAACTTCGAACTGAATACTCTTCTGAGACTTTGGGTGTTCTAGGTGATGAATGGACGATGAGCCAATGCATTCCCACCAGTGCGGAGGCTTCAAATATCAATAGTTTGCATGATTTTATGAAGTTTCAATTATTCGAAATTGGGAAGGTAAGATGGATAACAACTTCGAACTGCATACTCTTCTGAGACTTTGGGTGTTCGAGGTGATGAATGGACGATGAGCCGATGCATTCCCACCAGTGCGGAGGCTTCAAATATCAATAGTTTGCATGATTTTATGAAGTTTCAATTATTCGAAATTGGGAAGGCAAGGTGGATAACAACTTCGAACTGAATACTCTTCTGAGACTTTGGGTGTTCTAGGTGATGAATGGACGATGAGCCAATGCATTCCCACCAGTGCGGAGGCTTCAAATATCAATAGTTTGCATGATTTTATGAAGTTTCAATTATTCGAAATTGGGAAGGTAAGATGGATAACAACGTCGAACTGCATACTCTTCTGAGACGTTGGGTGTTCGAGGTGATGAATGGACGATGAGCCGATGCATTCCCACCAGTGCGGAGGCTTCAAATATCAATAGTTTGCATGAATTTATGAAGTTTCAATTATTCGAAGTTGTGAAGGTAAGGTGGATTACAACTTCGAACTGCATACTCTTCTGAGACATTGGGTGTTCGAGGTGATGAATGGACGATGAGCCGATGCATTCCCACCAGTGCGGAGGCTTCAAATATCAATAGTTTGCATGATTTTATGAAGTTTCAATTATTCGAAATTGGGAAGGCAAGGTGGATAACAACTTCGAACTGCATACTCTTCTGAGACATTGGGTGTTCGAAGTGATGAATGGACGATGAGCCGATGCATTCCCGCCAGTGCGGAGGCTTCAAATATCAATAGTTTGCATGATTTTATGAAGTTTCAATTATTCGAAATTGTGAAGGTAAGGTGGATAACAACTTCGAACTGCATACTCTTCTGAGACTTTGGGTGTTCGAGGTGATGAATGGACGATGAGCCGATGCGTTCCCACCAGTGCGGAGGCTTCAAATATCAATAGTTTGCATGATTTTATGAAGTTTCAATTATTCGAAATTGGGAAGGCAAGGTGGATAACAACTTCGAACTGAATACTCTTCTGAGACTTTGGGTGTTCGAGGTGATGAATGGACGATGAGCCTATGCATTCCCACCAGTGCGGAGGCTTCAAATATCAATAGTTTGCATGATTTTATGAAGTTTCAATTATTCGAAATTGTGAAGGTAAGGTGGATAACAACTTCGAACTGCATACTCTTCTGAGACTTTGGGTGTTCGAGGTGATGAATGGACGATGAGCCGATGCATTCCCACCAGTGCGGAGGCTTCAAATATCAATAGTTTGCATGATTTTATGAAGTTTCAATTATTCGAAATTGGGAAGGCAAGGTGGATAACAACTTCGAACTGAATACTCTTCTGAGACTTTGGGTGTTCTAGGTGATGAATGGACGATGAGCCAATGCATTCCCACCAGTGCGGAGGCTTCAAATATCAATAGTTTGCATGATTTTATGAAGTTTCAATTATTCGAAATTGGGAAGGTAAGATGGATAACAACTTCGAACTGCATACTCTTCTGAGACTTTGGGTGTTCGAGGTGATGAATGGACGATGAGCCGATGCATTCCCACCAGTGCGGAGGCTTCAAATATCAATAGTTTGCATGATTTTATGAAGTTTCAATTATTCGAAATTGGGAAGGCAAGGTGGATAACAACTTCGAACTGAATACTCTTCTGAGACTTTGGGTGTTCTAGGTGATGAATGGACGATGAGCCAATGCATTCCCACCAGTGCGGAGGCTTCAAATATCAATAGTTTGCATGATTTTATGAAGTTTCAATTATTCGAAATTGGGAAGGTAAGATGGATAACAACGTCGAACTGCATACTCTTCTGAGACGTTGGGTGTTCGAGGTGATGAATGGACGATGAGCCGATGCATTCCCACCAGTGCGGAGGCTTCAAATATCAATAGTTTGCATGAATTTATGAAGTTTCAATTATTCGAAGTTGTGAAGGTAAGGTGGATTACAACTTCGAACTGCATACTCTTCTGAGACATTGGGTGTTCGAGGTGATGAATGGACGATGAGCCGATGCATTCCCACCAGTGCGGAGGCTTCAAATATCAATAGTTTGCATGATTTTATGAAGTTTCAATTATTCGAAATTGGGAAGGCAAGGTGGATAACAACTTCGAACTGCATACTCTTCTGAGACATTGGGTGTTCGAAGTGATGAATGGACGATGAGCCGATGCATTCCCGCCAGTGCGGAGGCTTCAAATATCAATAGTTTGCATGATTTTATGAAGTTTCAATTATTCGAAATTGTGAAGGTAAGGTGGATAACAACTTCGAACTGCATACTCTTCTGAGACTTTGGGTGTTCGAGGTGATGAATGGACGATGAGCCGATGCATTCCCACCAGTGCGGAGGCTTCAAATATCAATAGTTTGCATGATTTTATGAAGTTTCAATTATTCGAAATTGGGAAGGCAAGGTGGATAACAACTTCGAACTGCATACTCTTCTGAGACATTGGGTGTTCGAAGTGATGAATGGACGATGAGCCGATGCATTCCCGCCAGTGCGGAGGCTTCAAATATCAATAGTTTGCATGATTTTATGAAGTTTCAATTATTCGAAATTGTGAAGGTAAGGTGGATAACAACTTCGAACTGCATACTCTTCTGAGACTTTGGGTGTTCGAGGTGATGAATGGACGATGAGCCGATGCGTTCCCACCAGTGCGGAGGCTTCAAATATCAATAGTTTGCATGATTTTATGAAGTTTCAATTATTCGAAATTGGGAAGGCAAGGTGGATAACAACTTCGAACTGAATACTCTTCTGAGACTTTGGGTGTTCGAGGTGATGAATGGACGATGAGCCGATGCATTCCCACCAGTGCGGAGGCTTCAAATATCAATAGTTTGCATGATTTTATGAAGTTTCAATTATTCGAAATTGTGAAGGTAAGGTGGATAACAACTTCGAACTGCATACTCTTCTGAGACTTTGGGTGTTCGAGGTGATGAATGGACGATGAGCCGATGCATTCCCACCAGTGCGGAGGCTTCAAATATCAATAGTTTGCATGATTTTATGAAGTTTCAATTATTCGAAATTGGGAAGGCAAGGTGGATAACAACTTCGAACTGAATACTCTTCTGAGACTTTGGGTGTTCTAGGTGATGAATGGACGATGAGCCAATGCATTCCCACCAGTGCGGAGGCTTCAAATATCAATAGTTTGCATGATTTTATGAAGTTTCAATTATTCGAAATTGGGAAGGTAAGATGGATAACAACGTCGAACTGCATACTCTTCTGAGACTTTGGGTGTTCGAGGTGATGAATGGACGATGAGCCGATGCATTCCCACCAGTGCGGAGGCTTCAAATATCAATAGTTTGCCTGATTTTATGAAGTTTCAATTATTCGAAATTGGGAAGGTAAGGTGGATAACAACTTCGAACTGCATACTCTTCTGAGACTTTGGGTGTTCGAGGTGACGAATGGACGATGAGCCGATGCATTCCCACCAGTGCGGAGGCTTCAAATATCAATAGTTTGCATGATTTTATGAAGTTTCAATTATTCGAAATTGTGAAGGTAAGGTGGATAACAACTTCGAACTGCATACTCTTCTGAGACTTTGGTTGTTCGAGGTGACGAATGGACGATGAGCCGATGCATTCCCACCAGTGCGGAGGCTTCAAATATCAATAGTTTACATGATTTTATGAAGTTTCAATTATTCGAAATTGTGAAGGTAAGGTGGATAACAACTTCGAACTGCATACTCTTCTGAGACTTTGGGTGTTCGAGGTGACGAATGGACGATGAGCCGATGCATTCCCACCAGTGCGGAGGCTTCAAATATCAATAGTTTGCCTGATTTTATGAAGTTTCAATTATTCGAAATTGGGAAGGTAAGGTGGATAACAACTTCGAACTGCATACTCTTCTGAGACTTTGGGTGTTCAAGGTGACGAATGGACGATGAGCCGATGCATTCCCACCAGTGCGGAGGCTTCAAATATCAATAGTTTGCATGATTTTATGAAGTTTCAATTATTCGAAATTGGGAAGGTAAGATGGATAACAACGTCGAACTGCATACTCTTCTGAGACTTTGGGTGTTCGAGGTGATGAATGGACGATGAGCCGATGCATTCCCACCAGTGCGGAGGCTTCAAATATCAATAGTTTGCATGATTTTATGAAGTTTCAATTATTCGAAATTGGGAAGGCAAGGTGAATAACAACTTCGAACTGAATACTCTTCTGAGACTTTGGGTGTTCGAGGTGATGAATGGACGATGAGCCGATGCATTCCCACCAGTGCGGAGGCTTCAAATATCAATAGTTTGCATGATTTTATGAAGTTTCAATTATTCGAAATTGGGAAGGTAAGATGGATAACAACGTCGAACTGCATACTCTTCTGAGACTTTGGGTGTTCGAGGTGATGAATGGACGATGAGCCGATGCATTCCCACCAGTGCGGAGGCTTCAAATATCAATAGTTTGCATGATTTTATGAAGTTTCAATTATTCGAAATTGTGAAGGTAAAGTGGATAACAACTTCGAACTGCATACTCTTCTGAGACTTTGGGTGTTCGAGGTGAAGAATGGACGATGAGCCGATGCATTCCCACCAGTGCGGAGGCTTCAAATATCAATAGTTTGCATGATTTTATGAAGTTTCAATTATTCGAAATTGTGAAGGTAAGGTTGATAACAACTTCGAACTGCATACTCTTCTGAGACTTTGGGTGTTCGAGGTGATGAATGGACGATGAGCCGATGCATTCCCACCAGTGCGGAGGCTTCAAATATCAATAGTTTGCATGATTTTATGAAGTTTCAATTATTCGAAATTGTGAAGGTAAGGTTGATAACAACTTGGAACTGAATACTCTTCTGAGACTTTGGGTGTTCGAGGTGATGAATGGACGATGAGCCGATGCATTCCCACCAGTGCGGAGGCTTCAAATATCAATAGTTTGCATGATTTTATGAAGTTTCAATTATTCGAAATTGTGAAGGTAAGGTGGATAACAACGTCGAACTGCATACTCTTCTGAGACTTTGGGTGTTCGAGGTGATGAATGGACGATGAGCCGATGCATTCCCACCAGTGCGGAGGCTTCAAATATCAATAGTTTGCATGATTTTATGAAGTTTCAATTATTCGAAATTGGGAAGGTAAGATGGATAACAACGTCGAACTGCATACTCTTCTGAGACTTTGGGTGTTCGAGGTGACGAATGGACGATGAGCCGATGCATTCCCACCAGTGCGGAGGCTTCAAATATCAATAGTTTGCATGATTTTATGAAGTTTCAATTATTCGAAATTGTGAAGGTAAGGTTGATAACAACTTCGAACTGCATACTCTTCTGAGACTTTGGGTGTTCGAGGTGATGAATGGACGATGAGCCGATGCATTCCCACCAGTGCGGAGGCTTCAAATATCAATAGTTTGCATGATTTTATGAAGTTTCAATTATTCGAAATTGTGAAGGTAAGGTTGATAACAACTTGGAACTGAATACTCTTCTGAGACTTTGGGTGTTCGAGGTGATGAATGGACGATGAGCCGATGCATTCCCACCAGTGCGGAGGCTTCAAATATCAATAGTTTGCATGATTTTATGAAGTTTCAATTATTCGAAATTGTGAAGGTAAGGTGGATAACAACGTCGAACTGCATACTCTTCTGAGACTTTGGGTGTTCGAGGTGATGAATGGACGATGAGCCGATGCATTCCCACCAGTGCGGAGGCTTCAAATATCAATAGTTTGCATGATTTTATGAAGTTTCAATTATTCGAAATTGGGAAGGTAAGATGGATAACAACGTCGAACTGCATACTCTTCTGAGACTTTGGGTGTTCGAGGTGATGAATGGACGATGAGCCGATGCATTCCCACCAGTGCGGAGGCTTCAAATATCAATAGTTTGCATGATTTTATGAAGTTTCAATTATTCGAAATTGGGAAGGTAAGATGGATAACAACGTCGAACTGCATACTCTTCTGAGACTTTGGGTGTTCGAGGTGATGAATGGACGATGGGCCGATGCATTCCCACCAGTGCGGAGGCTTCAAATATCAATAGTTTGCATGATTTTATGAAGTTTCAATTATTCGAAATTGTGAAGGTAAGGTTGATAACAACTTCGAACTGCATACTCTTCTGAGACTTTGGGTGTTCGAGGTGATGAATGGACGATGAGCCTATGCATTCCCACCAGTGCGGAGGCTTCAAATATCAATAGTTTGCATGATTTTATGAAGTTTCAATTATTCGAAATTGTGAAGGTAAGGTGGATAACAACTTCGAACTGCATACTCTTCTGAGACTTTGGGTGTTCGAGGTGATGAATGGACGATGAGCCGATGCATTCCCACCAGTGCGGAGGCTTCAAATATCAATAGTTTGCATGATTTTATGAAGTTTCAATTATTCGAAATTGTGAAGGTAAGATGGATAACAACGTCGAACTGCATACTCTTCTGAGACTTTGGGTGTTCGAGGTGACGAATGGACGATGAGCCGATGCATTCCCACCAGTGCGGAGGCTTCAAATATCAATAGTTTGCATGATTTTATGAAGTTTCAATTATTCGAAATTGGGAAGGCAAGGTGAATAACAACTTCGAACTGAATACTCTTCTGAGACTTTGGGTGTTCGAGGTGATGAATGGACGATGAGCCGATGCATTCCCACCAGTGCGGAGGCTTCAAATATCAATAGTTTGCATGATTTTATGAAGTTTCAATTATTCGAAATTGGGAAGGTAAGATGGATAACAACGTCGAACTGCATACTCTTCTGAGACTTTGGGTGTTCGAGGTGATGAATGGACGATGAGCCGATGCATTCCCACCAGTGCGGAGGCTTCAAATATCAATAGTTTGCATGATTTTATGAAGTTTCAATTATTCGAAATTGTGAAGGTAAAGTGGATAACAACTTCGAACTGCATACTCTTCTGAGACTTTGGGTGTTCGAGGTGAAGAATGGACGATGAGCCGATGCATTCCCTCCAGTGCGGAGGCTTCAAATATCAATAGTTTGCATGATTTTATGAAGTTTCAATTATTCGAAATTGTGAAGGTAAAGTGGATAACAACTTCGAACTGCATACTCTTCTGAGACTTTGGGTGTTCGAGGTGAAGAATGGACGATGAGCCGATGCATTCCCTCCAGTGCGGAGGCTTCAAATATCAATAGTTTGCATGATTTTATGAAGTTTCAATTATTCGAAATTGTGAAGGTAAGGTGGATAACAACTTCGAACTGCATACTCTTCTGAGACTTTGGGTGTTCGAGATGACGAAAGGACGATGAGTCGATGCATTCCCACCAGTGCGAAGGCTTCAAATATCAATAGTTTGCATGATTTTATGAAGTTTCAATTATTCGAAATTGTGAAGGTAAGGTGGATAACAACTTCGAACTGCATACTCTTCTGAGACTTTGGGTGTTCGAGGCGACGAATGGACGATGAGCCGATGCGTTCCCACCAGTGCGGAGGCTTCAAATATCAATAGTTTGCATGATTTTATGAAGTTTCAATTATTCGAAATTGTGAAGGTAAGGTTGATAACAACTTCGAACTGCATACTCTTCTGAGACATTGGGTGTTCGAGGTGATGAATGGACGATGAGCCGATGCATTCCCACCAGTGCGGAGGCTTCAAATATCAATAGTTTGAATGATTTTATGAAGTTTCAATTATTCGAAATTGGGAAGGCAAGGTGGATAACAACTTCGAACTGCATACTCTTCTGAGACTTTGGGTGTTCGAGGTGATGAATGGACGATGAGCCGATGCATTCCCACCAGTGCGGAGGCTTCAAATATCAATAGTTTGAATGATTTTATGAAGTTTCAATTATTCGAAATTGTGAAGGTAAGGTGGATAACAACTTCGAACTGCATACTCTTCTGAGACTTTGGGTGTTCGAGATGACGAAAGGACGATGAGCCGATGCATTCCCACCAGTGCGGAGGCTTCAAATATCAATAGTTTGCATGATTTTATGAAGTTTCAATTATTCGAAATTGGGAAGGCAAGGTGGATAACAACTTCGAACTGAATACTCTTCTGAGACTTTGGGTGTTCGAGGTGATGAATGGACGATGAGCCGATGCATTCCCACCAGTGCGGAGGCTTCAAATATCAATAGTTTGCATATTTTATGAAGTTTCAATTATTCGAAATTGGGAAGGTAAGATGGATAACAACGTCGAACTGCATACTCTTCTGAGACTTTGTGTGTTCGAGGTGATGAATGGACGATGAGCCGATGCATTCCCACCAGTGCGGAGGCTTCAAATATCAATAGTTTGCATGATTTTATGAAGTTTCAATTATTCGAAATTGTGAAGGTAAGGTGGATAACAACTTCGAACTGCATACTCTTCTGAGACTTTGGGTGTTCGAGGTGACGAATGGACGATGAGCCGATGCATTCCCACCAGTGCGGAGGCTTCAAATATCAATAGTTTGAATGATTTTATGAAGTTTCAATTATTCGAAATTGTGAAGGTAAGGTGGATAACAACTTCGAACTGCATACTCTTCTGAGACTTTGGGTGTTCGAGATGACGAAAGGACGATGAGCCGATGCATTCCCACCAGTGCGGAGGCTTCAAATACTCTTCTGAGACTTTGGGTGTTCGAGGTGATGAATGGACGATGAGCCGATGCATTCCCACCAGTGCGGAGGCTTCAAATATCAAGAGTTTGCATGATTTTATGAAGTTTCAATTATTCGAAATTGTGAAGGTAAGGTGCATAACAACTTCGAACTGCATACTCTTCTGAGACTTTGGGTGTTCGAGGTGACGAATGGACGATGAGCCGATGCATTCCCACCAGTGCGGAGGCTTCAAATATAAATAGTTTGCATGATTTTATGAAGTTTCAATTATTCGAAATTGTGAAGGTAAGGTGGATAACAACTTCGAACTGCATACTCTTCTGAGACTTTGGGTGTTCGAGGTGACGAATGGACGATGAGCCGATGCATTCCCACCAGTGCGGAGGCTTCAAATATCAATAGTTTGCATGATTTTATGAAGTTTCAATTATTCGAAATTGTGAAGGTAAGGTTGATAACAACTTCGAACTGCATACTCTTCTGAGACATTGGGTGTTCGAGGTGATGAATGGACGATGAGCCGATGCATTCCCACCAGTGCGGAGGCTTCAAATATCAATAGTTTGCATGATTTTATGAAGTTTCAATTATTCGAAATTGTGAAGGTAAGGTGGATAACAACGTCGAACTGCATACTCTTCTGAGACTTTGGGTGTTCGAGGTGATGAATGGACGATGAGCCGATGCATTCCCACCAGTGCGGAGGCTTCAAATATCAATAGTTTGCATGATTTTATGAAGTTTCAATTATTCGAAATTGGGAAGGTAAGATGGATAACAACGTCGAACTGCATACTCTTCTGAGACTTTGGGTGTTCGAGGTGATGAATGGACGATGAGCCGATGCATTCCCACCAGTGCGGAGGCTTCAAATATCAATAGTTTGCATGATTTTATGAAGTTTCAATTATTCGAAATTGGGAAGGTAAGATGGATAACAACGTCGAACTGCATACTCTTCTGAGACTTTGGGTGTTCGAGGTGATGAATGGACGATGAGCCGATGCATTCCCACCAGTGCGGAGGCTTCAAATATCAATAGTTTGCATGATTTTATGAAGTTTCAATTATTCGAAATTGGGAAGGTAAGATGGATAACAACGTCGAACTGCATACTCTTCTGAGACTTTGTGTGTTCGAGGTGATGAATGGACGATGAGCCGATGCATTCCCACCAGTGCGGAGGCTTCAAATATCAATAGTTTGCATGATTTTATGAAGTTTCAATTATTCGAAATTGGGAAGGTAAGATGGATAACAACGTCGAACTGCATACTCTTCTGAGACTTTGTGTGTTCGAGGTGATGAATGGACGATGAGCCGATGCATTCCCACCAGTGCGGAGGCTTCAAATATCAATAGTTTGCATGATTTTATGAAGTTTCAATTATTCGAAATTGGGAAGGTAAGATGGATAACAACGTCGAACTGCATACTCTTCTGAGACTTTGGGTGTTCGAGGTGATGAATGGACGATGAGCCGATGCATTCCCACCAGTGCGGAGGCTTCAAATATCAATAGTTTGCATGATTTTATGAAGTTTCAATTATTCGAAATTGTGAAGGTAAGGTGGATAACAACTTCGAACTGCATACTCTTCTGAGACTTTGGGTGTTCGAGGTGACGAATGGACGATGAGCCGATGCATTCCCACCAGTGCGGAGGCTTCAAATATCAAAAGTTTGCATGATTTTATGAAGTTTCAATTATTCGAAATTGTGAAGGTAAGGTGGATAACAACTTCGAACTGCATACTCTTCTGAGACTTTGGGTGTTCGAGGTGACGAATGGACGATGAGCCGATGCATTCCCACCAGTGCGGAGGCTTCAAATATCAATAGTTTGCATGATTTTATGAAGTTTCAATTATTCGAAATTGTGAAGGTAAGGTGGATAACAACTTCGAACTGCATACTCTTCTGAGACTTTGGGTGTTCGAGGTGACGAATGGACGATGAGCCGATGCATTCCCACCAGTGCGGAGGCTTCAAATATCAATAGTTTGCATCATTTTATGAAGTTTCAATTATTCGAAATTGTGAAGGTAAGGTGGATAACAACTTCGAACTGCATACTCTTCTGAGACTTTGGGTGTTCGAGGTGACGAATGGACGATGAGCCGATGCATTCCCACCAGTGCGGAGGCTTCAAATATCAATAGTTTGCATGATTTTATGAAGTTTCAATTATTCGAAATTGTGAAGGTAAGGTGGATAACAACTTCGAACTGCATACTCTTCTGAGACTTTGGGTGTTCGAGGTGACGAATGGACGATGAGCCGATGCATTCCCACCAGTGCGGAGGCTTCAAATATCAATAGTTTGCATCATTTTATGAAGTTTCAATTATTCGAAATTGTGAAGGTAAGGTGGATAACAACTTCGAACTGCATACTCTTCTGAGACTTTGGGTGTTCGAGGTGACGAATGGACGATGAGCCGATGCATTCCCACCAGTGCGGAGGCTTCAAATATCAATAGTTTGCATGATTTTATGAAGTTTCAATTATTCGAAATTGTGAAGGTAAGGTGGATAACAACTTCGAACTGCATACTCTTCTGAGACTTTGGGTGTTCGAGGTGACGAATGGACGATGAGCCGATGCATTCCCACCAGTGCGGAGGCTTCAAATATCAATAGTTTGCATGATTTTATGAAGTTTCAATTATTCGAAATTGTGAAGGTAAGGTGGATAACAACTTCGAACTGCATACTCTTCTGAGACTTTGGGTGTTCGAGGTGACGAATGGACGATGAGCCGATGCATTCCCACCAGTGCGGAGGCTTCAAATATCAATAGTTTGCATGATTTTATGAAGTTTCAATTATTCGAAATTGTGAAGGTAAGGTTGATAACAACTTCGAACTGCATACTCTTCTGAGACATTGGGTGTTCGAGGTGATGAATGGACGATGAGCCGATGCATTCCCACCAGTGCGGAGGCTTCAAATATCAATAGTTTGCATGATTTTATGAAGTTTCAATTATTTGAAATTGGGAAGGCAAGGTGGATAACAACTTCGAACTGCATACTCTTCTGAGACTTTGGGTGTTCGAGGTGACGAATGGACGATGAGCCGATGCATTCCCACCAGTGCGGAGGCTTCAAATATCAATAGTTTGCATCATTTTATGAAGTTTCAATTATTCGAAATTGTGAAGGTAAGGTGGATAACAACTTCGAACTGCATACTCTTCTGAGACTTTGGGTGTTCGAGGTGACGAATGGACGATGAGCCGATGCATTCCCACCAGTGCGGAGGCTTCAAATATCAATAGTTTGCATGATTTTATGAAGTTTCAATTATTCGAAATTGTGAAGGTAAGGTGGATAACAACTTCGAACTGCATACTCTTCTGAGACTTTGGGTGTTCGAGGTGACGAATGGACGATGAGCCGATGCATTCCCACCAGTGCGGAGGCTTCAAATATCAATAGTTTGCATGATTTTATGAAGTTTCAATTATTCGAAATTGTGAAGGTAAGGTGGATAACAACTTCGAACTGCATACTCTTCTGAGACTTTGGGTGTTCGAGGTGACGAATGGACGATGAGCCGATGCATTCCCACCAGTGCGGAGGCTTCAAATATCAATAGTTTGCATGATTTTATGAAGTTTCAATTATTCGAAATTGTGAAGGTAAGGTTGATAACAACTTCGAACTGCATACTCTTCTGAGACATTGGGTGTTCGAGGTGACGAATGGACGATGAGCCGATGCATTCCCACCAGTGCGGAGGCTTCAAATATCAATAGTTTGCATCATTTTATGAAGTTTCAATTATTCGAAATTGTGAAGGTAAGGTGGATAACAACTTCGAACTGCATACTCTTCTGAGACTTTGGGTGTTCGAGGTGACGAATGGACGATGAGCCGATGCATTCCCACCAGTGCGGAGGCTTCAAATATCAATAGTTTGCATGATTTTATGAAGTTTCAATTATTCGAAATTGTGAAGGTAAGGTGGATAACAACTTCGAACTGCATACTCTTCTGAGACTTTGGGTGTTCGAGGTGACGAATGGACGATGAGCCGATGCATTCCCACCAGTGCGGAGGCTTCAAATATCAATAGTTTGCATGATTTTATGAAGTTTCAATTATTCGAAATTGTGAAGGTAAGGTGGATAACAACTTCGAACTGCATACTCTTCTGAGACTTTGGGTGTTCGAGGTGACGAATGGACGATGAGCCGATGCATTCCCACCAGTGCGGAGGCTTCAAATATCAATAGTTTGCATGATTTTATGAAGTTTCAATTATTCGAAATTGTGAAGGTAAGGTTGATAACAACTTCGAACTGCATACTCTTCTGAGACATTGGGTGTTCGAGGTGATGAATGGACGATGAGCCGATGCATTCCCACCAGTGCGGAGGCTTCAAATATCAATAGTTTGCATGATTTTATGAAGTTTCAATTATTTGAAATTGGGAAGGCAAGGTGGATAACAACTTCGAACTGCATACTCTTCTGAGACTTTGGGTGTTCGAGGTGACGAATGGACGATGAGCCGATGCATTCCCACCAGTGCGGAGGCTTCAAATATCAATAGTTTGCATCATTTTATGAAGTTTCAATTATTCGAAATTGTGAAGGTAAGGTGGATAACAACTTCGAACTGCATACTCTTCTGAGACTTTGGGTGTTCGAGGTGACGAATGGACGATGAGCCGATGCATTCCCACCAGTGCGGAGGCTTCAAATATCAATAGTTTGCATGATTTTATGAAGTTTCAATTATTCGAAATTGTGAAGGTAAGGTGGATAACAACTTCGAACTGCATACTCTTCTGAGACTTTGGGTGTTCGAGGTGACGAATGGACGATGAGCCGATGCATTCCCACCAATGCGGAGGCTTCAAATATCAATAGTTTGCATGATTTTATGAAGTTTCAATTATTCGAAATTGTGAAGGTAAGGTGGATAACAACTTCGAACTGCATACTCTTCTGAGACTTTGGGTGTTCGAGGTGACGAATGGACGATGAGCCGATGCATTCCCACCAGTGCGGAGGCTTCAAATATCAATAGTTTGCATGATTTTATGAAGTTTCAATTATTCGAAATTGTGAAGGTAAGGTTGATAACAACTTCGAACTGCATACTCTTCTGAGACATTGGGTGTTCGAGGTGATGAATGGACGATGAGCCGATGCGTTCCCACCAGTGCGGAGGCTTCAAATATCAATAGTTTGCATGATTTTATGAAGTTTCAATTATTCGAAATTGGGAAGGCAAGGTGGATAACAACTTCGAACTGAATACTCTTCTGAGACTTTGGGTGTTCGAGGTGATGAATGGACGATGAGCCGATGCATTCCCACCAGTGCGGAGGCTTCAAATATCAATAGTTTGCATGATTTTATGAAGTTTCAATTATTCGAAATTGTGAAGGTAAGGTGGATAACAACGTCGAACTGCATACTCTTCTGAGACTTTGGGTGTTCGAGGTGATGAATGGACGATGAGCCGATGCATTCCCACCAGTGCGGAGGCTTCAAATATCAATAGTTTGCATGATTTTATGAAGTTTCAATTATTCGAAATTGGGAAGGTAAGATGGATAACAACGTCGAACTGCATACTCTTCTGAGACTTTGGGTGTTCGAGGTGATGAATGGACGATGAGCCGATGCATTCCCACCAGTGCGGAGGCTTCAAATATCAATAGTTTGCATGATTTTATGAAGTTTCAATTATTCGAAATTGGGAAGGTAAGATGGATAACAACGTCGAACTGCATACTCTTCTGAGACTTTGGGTGTTCGAGGTGATGAATGGACGATGAGCCGATGCATTCCCACCAGTGCGGAGGCTTCAAATATCAATAGTTTGCATCATTTTATGAAGTTTCAATTATTCGAAATTGGGAAGGTAAGATGGATAACAACGTCGAACTGCATACTCTTCTGAGACTTTGGGTGTTCGAGGTGATGAATGGACGATGAGCCGATGCATTCCCACCAGTGCGGAGGCTTCAAATATCAATAGTTTGCATGATTTTATGAAGTTTCAATTATTCGAAATTGTGAAGGTAAGGTGGATAACAACTTCGAACTGCATACTCTTCTGAGACTTTGGGTGTTCGAGGTGACGAATGGACGATGAGCCGATGCATTCCCACCAGTGCGGAGGCTTCAAATATCAATAGTTTGCATGATTTTATGAAGTTTCAATTATTCGAAATTGGGAAGGCAAGGTGGATAACAACTTCGAACTGAATACTCTTCTGAGACTTTGGGTGTTCGAGGTGATGAATGGACGATGAGCCGATGCATTCCCACCAGTGCGGAGGCTTCAAATATCAGTAGTTTGCATGATTTTATGAAGTTTCAATTATTCGAAATTGTGAAGGTAAGGTGGATAACAACGTCGAACTGCATACTCTTCTGAGACTTTGGGTGTTCGAGGTGATGAATGGACGATGAGCCGATGCATTCCCACCAGTGCGGAGGCTTCAAATATCAATAGTTTGCATGATTTTATGAAGTTTCAATTATTCGAAATTGGGAAGGTAAGATGGATAACAACGTCGAACTGCATACTCTTCTGAGACTTTGGGTGTTCGAGGTGATGAATGGACGATGAGCCGATGCATTCCCACCAGTGCGGAGGCTTCAAATATCAATAGTTTGCATCATTTTATGAAGTTTCAATTATTCGAAATTGGGAAGGTAAGATGGATAACAACGTCGAACTGCATACTCTTCTGAGACTTTGGGTGTTCGAGGTGATGAATGGACGATGAGCCGATGCATTCCCACCAGTGCGGAGGCTTCAAATATCAATAGTTTGCATGATTTTATGAAGTTTCAATTATTCGAAATTGTGAAGGTAAGGTGGATAACAACTTCGAACTGCATACTCTTCTGAGACTTTGGGTGTTCGAGGTGACGAATGGACGATGAGCCGATGCATTCCCACCAGTGCGGAGGTTTCAAATATCAATAGTTTGCATGATTTTATGAAGTTTCAATTATTCGAAATTGGGAAGGCAAGGTGGATAACAACTTCGAACTGAATACTCTTCTGAGACTTTGGGTGTTCGAGGTGACGAATGGACGATGAGCCGATGCATTCCCACCAGTGCGGAGGCTTCAAATATCAATAGTTTGCATCATTTTATGAAGTTTCAATTATTCGAAATTGGGAAGGTAAGATGGATAACAACGTCGAACTGCATACTCTTCTGAGACTTTGGGTGTTCGAGGTGACGAATGGACGATGAGCCGATGCATTCCCACCAGTGCGGAGGCTTCAAATATCAATAGTTTGCATGATTTTATGAAGTTTCAATTATTCGAAATTGTGAAGGTAAGGTGGATAACAACTTCGAACTGCATACTCTTCTGAGACTTTGGGTGTTCGAGGTGACGAATGGACGATGAGCCGATGCATTCCCACCAGTGCGGAGGCTTCAAATATCAATAGTTTGCATGATTTTATGAAGTTTCAATTATTCGAAATTGGGAAGGTAAGATGGATAACAACGTCGAACTGCATACTCTTCTGAGACTTTGTGTGTTCGAGGTGATGAATGGACGATGAGCCGATGCATTCCCACCAGTGCGGAGGCTTCAAATATCAATAGTTTGCATGATTTCATGAAGTTTCAATTATTCGAAATTGTGAAGGTAAGGTGGATAACAACTTCGAACTGCATACTCTTCTGAGACTTTGGGTGTTCGAGGTGACGAATGGACGATGAGCCGATGCATTCCCACCAGTGCGGAGGCTTCAAATATCAATAGTTTGCATGATTTTATGAAGTTTCAATTATTCGAAATTGTGAAGGTAAGGTGGATAACAACTTCGAACTGCATACTCTTCTGAGACTTTGGGTGTTCGAGGTGACGAATGGACGATGAGCCGATGCATTCCCACCAGTGCGGAGGCTTCATATATCAATAGTTTGCATGATTTTATGAAGTTTCAATTATTCGAAATTGTGAAGGTAAGGTGGATAACAACTTCGAACTGCATACTCTTCTGAGACTTTGGGTGTTCGAGGTGATGAATGGACGATGAGCCGATGCATTCCCACCAGTGCGGAGGCTTCAAATATCAATAGTTTGCATGATTTTATGAAGTTTCAATTATTCGAAATTGGGAAGGTAAGATGGATAACAACGTCGAACTGCATACTCTTCTGAGACTTTGGGTGTTCGAGGTGATGAATGGACGATGAGCCGATGCATTCCCACCAGTGCGGAGGCTTCAAATATCAATAGTTTGCATCATTTTATGAAGTTTCAATTATTCGAAATTGGGAAGGTAAGATGGATAACAACGTCGAACTGCATACTCTTCTGAGACTTTGGGTGTTCGAGGTGATGAATGGACGATGAGCCGATGCATTCCCACCAGTGCGGAGGCTTCAAATATCAATAGTTTGCATGATTTTATGAAGTTTCAATTATTCGAAATTGTGAAGGTAAGGTGGATAACAACTTCGAACTGCATACTCTTCTGAGACTTTGGGTGTTCGAGGTGACGAATGGACGATGAGCCGATGCATTCCCACCAGTGCGGAGGCTTCAAATATCAATAGTTTGCATGATTTTATGAAGTTTCAATTATTCGAAATTGGGAAGGCAAGGTGGATAACAACTTCGAACTGAATACTCTTCTGAGACTTTGGGTGTTCGAGGTGATGAATGGACGATGAGCCGATGCATTCCCACCAGTGCGGAGGCTTCAAATATCAATAGTTTGCATGATTTTATGAAGTTTCAATTATTCGAAATTGTGAAGGTAAGGTGGATAACAACTTCGAACTGCATACTCTTCTGAGACTTTGGGTGTTCGAGGTGACGAATGGACGATGAGCCGATGCATTCCCACCAGTGCGGAGGCTTCAAATATCAATAGTTTGCATGATTTCATGAAGTTTCAATTATTCGAAATTGGGAAGGTAAGATGGATAACAACGTCGAACTGCATACTCTTCTGAGACTTTGTGTGTTCGAGGTGATGAATGGACGATGAGCCGATGCATTCCCACCAGTGCGGAGGCTTCAAATATCAATAGTTTGCATGATTTCATGAAGTTTCAATTATTCGAAATTGTGAAGGTAAGGTGGATAACAACTTCGAACTGCATACTCTTCTGAGACTTTGGGTGTTCGAGGTGACGAATGGACGATGAGCCGATGCATTCCCACCAGTGCGGAGGCTTCAAATATCAATAGTTTGCATGATTTCATGAAGTTTCAATTATTCGAAATTGGGAAGGTAAGATGGATAACAACGTCGAACTGCATACTCTTCTGAGACTTTGTGTGTTCGAGGTGATGAATGGACGATGAGCCGATGCATTCCCACCAGTGCGGAGGCTTCAAATATCAATAGTTTGCATGATTTCATGAAGTTTCAATTATTCGAAATTGTGAAGGTAAGGTGGATAACAACGTCGAACTGCATACTCTTCTGAGACTTTGGGTGTTCGAGGTGATGAATGGACGATGAGCCGATGCATTCCCACCAGTGCGGAGGCTTCAAATATCAATAGTTTGCATGATTTTATGAAGTTTCAATTATTCGAAATTGGGAAGGTAAGATGGATAACAACGTCGAACTGCATACTCTTCTGAGACTTTGGGTGTTCGAGGTGATGAATGGACGATGAGCCGATGCATTCCCACCAGTGCGGAGGCTTCAAATATCAATAGTTTGCATCATTTTATGAAGTTTCAATTATTCGAAATTGGGAAGGTAAGATGGATAACAACGTCGAACTGCATACTCTTCTGAGACTTTGGGTGTTCGAGGTGATGAATGGACGATGAGCCGATGCATTCCCACCAGTGCGGAGGCTTCAAATATCAATAGTTTGCATGATTTTATGAAGTTTCAATTATTCGAAATTGTGAAGGTAAGGTGGATAACAACTTCGAACTGCATACTCTTCTGAGACTTTGGGTGTTCGAGGTGACGAATGGACGATGAGCCGATCCATTCGTCACCTACCAGTGCGGAGGCTTCAAATATCAATAGTATGCATGATTTTATGAAGTTTCAATTATTCGAAATTGGGAAGGCAAGGTGGATAACAACTTCGAACTGAATACTCTTCTGAGACTTTGGGTGTTCGAGGTGATGAATGGACGATGAGCCGATGCATTCCCACCAGTGCGGAGGCTTCAAATATCAATAGTTTGCATGATTTTATGAAGTTTCAATTATTCGAAATTGTGAAGGTAAGGTGGATAACAACTTCGAACTGCATACTCTTCTGAGACTTTGGGTGTTCGAGGTGACGAATGGACGATGAGCCGATGCATTCCCACCAGTGCGGAGGCTTCAAATATCAATAGTTTGCATGATTT
This sequence comes from Pristionchus mayeri, assembly GCA_036245805.1. Classification (NCBI taxonomy): domain Eukaryota; kingdom Metazoa; phylum Nematoda; class Chromadorea; order Rhabditida; family Neodiplogasteridae; genus Pristionchus; species Pristionchus mayeri. The sequence goes on along the minus strand of BTRK01000003.1, from coordinate 20,752,927 downwards.
TATGAAGTTTCAATTATTCGAAATTGGGAAGGTAAGATGGATAACAACGTCGAACTGCATACTCTTCTGAGACTTTGGGTGTTCGAGGTGATGAATGGACGATGAGCCGATGCATTCCCACCAGTGCGGAGGCTTCAAATATCAATAGTTTGCATGATTTCATGAAGTTTCAATTATTCGAAATTGGGAAGGTAAGATGGATAACAACGTCGAACTGCATACTCTTCTGAGACTTTGTGTGTTCGAGGTGATGAATGGACGATGAGCCGATGCATTCCCACCAGTGCGGAGGCTTCAAATATCAATAGTTTGCATGATTTTATGAAGTTTCAATTATTCGAAATTGTGAAGGTAAGGTTGATAACAACTTCGAACTGCATACTCTTCTGAGACATTGGGTGTTCGAGGTGATGAATGGACGATGAGCCGATGCGTTCCCACCAGTGCGGAGGCTTCAAATATCAATAGTTTGCATGATTTTATGAAGTTTCAATTATTCGAAATTGTGAAGGTAAGGTGGATAACAACTTCGAACTGCATACTCTTCTGAGACTTTGGGTGTTCGAGGTGATGAATGGACGATGAGCCGATGCATTCCCACCAGTGCGGAGGCTTCAAATATCAATAGTTTGCATGATTTTATGAAGTTTCAATTATTCGAAATTGTGAAGGTAAGGTGGATAACAACTTCGAACTGCATAGTCTTCTGAGACTTTGGGTGTTCGAGGTGATGAATGGACGATGAGCCGATGCATTCCCGCCAGTGCGGAGGCTTCAAATATCAATAGTTTGCCTGATTTTATGAAGTTTCAATTATTCGAAATTGGGAAGGTAAGGTGGATAACAACTTCGAACTGCATACTCTTCTGAGACTTTGGGTGTTCGAGGTGACGAATGGACGATGAGCCGATGCATTCCCACCAGTGCGGAGGCTTCAAATATCAATAGTTTGCCTGATTTTATGAAGTTTCAATTATTCGAAATTGGGAAGGTAAGGTGGATAACAACTTCGAACTGCATAGTCTTCTGAGACTTTGGGTGTTCGAGGTGATGAATGGACGATGAGCCGATGCATTCCCACCAGTGCGGAGGCTTCAAATATCAATAGTTTGCCTGATTTTATGAAGTTTCAATTATTCGAAATTGGGAAGGTAAGGTGGATAACAACTTCGAACTGCATACTCTTCTGAGACTTTGGGTGTTCGAGGTGACGAATGGACGATGAGCCGATGCATTCCCACCAGTGCGGAGGCTTCAAATATCAATAGTTTGCATGATTTTATGAAGTTTCAATTATTCGAAATTGTGAAGGTAAGGTGGATAACAACTTCGAACTGCATACTCTTCTGAGACATTGGGTGTTCGAGGTGATGAATGGACGATGAGCCGATGCGTTCCCACCAGTGCGGAGGCTTCAAATATCAATAGTTTGCATGATTTTATGAAGTTTCAATTATTCGAAATTGGGAAGGCAAGGTGGATAACAACTTCGAACTGAATACTCTTCTGAGACATTGGGTGTTCGAGGTGGACGATGAGCCTATGGAAAAATGGGGAGAGGAGCTAGAATATGGGATTGTTGGATTGATAATTCACTGCCATGAATATATTCAAGATAGGAATTTATCGACTTGTTTACTACGCTAATGTCCAGGTAGAAGAATACTGTAGATACGAAAAATCAAACATTCTCTTTGATTTTTTTTCGAAGTGGAATTATCTGGAAACGGAGAGAAGTTAGGGGGTAGAGGAAATAAGTGCGCTCGTCTGCCTTTTTGAATGTATTAATTGGAAATTAGCACAGACAGCCGTAAATATATAATTTATTTCACTGATATGATACTGATATGATACACTGAGATGATACAAGATCCGTGGAATAATATGCGAATAATTGATAAATAATCAATAGAAGAAACATTTTAATAATACATTAATACATATAGATAGTGAAATAGCCGTTCAAAGATGGAAATATTCTCCGATAATCGGATTGGACTCGTGAACGATTTGGAACTCACATGAAGGGGAGAAAGAGGAAGGAAGGAGAGGAGGAGGAGACCAATAGGAACAGCTAGGAGGTGATTCAGTGTAGGGAAAAGCGCAATGGGAAGGGTTGGAGAAAGAAGAAATTTCAGGGAGGAAAGGTGGGGATACTGTATTAGAGGAGGAATCCATCTCGGGATACGCAGTTGAAGATACTGTAGAGGGTAGTGTAGAAGGGCAGGGCATGAATGAATCCTCGCTTCCAGCCGTAGAAGGGGGAGGAGTGGGGTAGATGGATGCATCAGGAATCATTTCGCGACCATCCATAAATGGAGAAGTCTGAATATTGATCTATTAGTAGGCCATACGGTATGATACGGTATGGATAACTGTGGGTTAAGATAACTTACCGAATTGGATTGAGTGATGAAGTAGGTCAGTTCATCGCGAGTCATTCCGACGTGGAGGGACGGCTGAAAATACCAGAATCATTCTATCATTACTCAAAATGAAATATAGTCACCGCTCTTTCTACAGTATGCTACCGTACCTCAGTGTGAAAGGCGTATCGATTAGTCTTGATGCCGACGGGAATCATGATTTTTCTCTTGTAGCAGGATCGGAGGTTACGGAGGATCGAATCGGGCTTGAGCTGCAAAACAAGAGTACGGTAAGCTTACAGTATCGATTTATCGGATATTGTAAGCAGATCACTCACCGTACTCAGCAATCCCTGTTCAGTGCTCCAGAGAGTGTTCACAATGGGAAGGGAAATAATGCTGAAAGAGAAGACATTCGAGATACGATATCAGGTTGAATCTTTTCTTATTCTGAGTCGGTAAAGTTACAAGGAGTTCAAGAGGCACTGAGGATCTATTTTTTTTGCTTTCTTACAAAATATTGAACAAAATGAACAAGAACAATGAACAAAAAGTACTTACACGAATTCCCTTCCTCTTCCAGTCCACCGAATAGCTTCTCTCTTCGAAGGATCCATCAGAAGACCAAGAATGAAGTACCAGAACTGCTTCTTTCCTGGAATAATATCAGTTTTTGATTGCCTTAGATCTACCGTACCTTTATTGTGAGTTGGGAGGGTCGGATCCTCGTAGAGGACTCTGAAGGGGCAGAATTCTGCGTACTCTTCGTGCGGGTTCTTCATCACCTTCAACCAATCGATTATGCAAGCCCTGCCCCTTCGAATCATACAGTAATCCGAATAATGACTACCGTACCTTGCTGTTTTTGTTCTTGTAGAGTGTCTCCCCCGTCGCAGCTGTTGCAGTGGGGGTTGGAACGAACGACTTCCTGCCTCGTCTGGTTACGGTATGCGAGTGAGAGGAGGATACGGTAGACGACGGTTTAGCATCTGAGAAAGTATGGAATAAGCTGGAGAAACATCATTGACTCAATTCTCAGAACCGTTTCGAATTCAGATCGGATAATGAAATTGATGAAGATATGGAATGGGAACTTACAGGGATTGAATCTGTGTCGAGTCTGTCTCTGATGTGAAGGGATGGAAGAAGAGGAAGAGGGATAATCGTAGAGGGAGAGATCGGACCAAGATGCAGACATGGTAGAGACGATCGGAGAACTCAAGTGAAGAATGAAGTGATGGAGGGAGAAGCATCCTTCATCATCCTAGCTCCGCCCCTTCCCTATTCGTGCCACTAAAAGACCTTTATGGTGGCCTAAAAGATGAGTCCAAGTAGGAAGTCCCTTTATGGGGCCTCCCTCCCTCTGGGGGTGAATGGAATCAGTGGAGTTACCGCCAATCAGCCAGTGGGCGAGGAGAGGGAGGAAGAGAGAGGAGGACTAGTTAACTAAGTTTACCGCCTTTAAAATCGATTTTAAATTCTGAACAATACATTAATCAAGTTGTTCTGAATAATACCCGTTGTTCCCTCAAAATACTTTCTCCCCTTCACTCCAGATAACGTAAAAACAAATCTACCATTATCACTAAATGCTCATATACCCGAGCTTATTCGACCACCAGCTAACCCGTCAAACGCTTCTGGTAACCCCGACGCTCACTCCCGCCTTCGGCGGGAGTTCGCCTTTGAACTAAGTTCAGTCAGGGCTCGCCGCTACGCGGCGAGCCGGGACTAAGTTGTTCTGAAATTACACCACCAGTCATTCCTTCATAGCGTAATCTTTTCAGTCCGTTCATCCTCTCACCTCCGCTCTCCCCCTCACTTGCCTTCGGGTTACTAAGTTGTTCGAAATGATACGCTCCCCGTCATTCCCTTATAACGTTATTTCCCCAGTCCGTTCACCCTCTCACCTCCCCTCCCGTCTCTCCTCACCTCCGCTATCCCTCTCACTTGCCTTCGGGTTACTAAGTTGTTCGAAATGATACGCTACCCGTCATTCCCTCATAACGTTGTTCCCCAGTCCGTTCACCCTCTCACCTCCCCTCCCGTCTCTCCTCACCTCCGCTATCCCTCTCACTTGCCTTCGGGTTACTCAGTTGTTCGAAATGATACGCTACCCGTCATTCCCTCATAACGTTGTTCCCCAGTCCGTTCACCCTCTCACCTCCCCTCCCGTCTCTCCTCACCTCCGCTATCCCTCTCACTTGCCTTCGGATTACTAAGTTGTTCGAAATGATACGCTACCCGTCATTCCCTCATAACGTTATTTCCCCAGTCCGTTCACCCTCTCACCTCCCCTCCCGTCTCTCCTCACCTCCGCTATCCCTCTCATTTGCCTTCGGATTACTAAGTTGTTCGAAATGATACGCTCCCCGTCATTCCCTCATAACGTTATTTCCCCAGTCCGTTCACCCTCTCACCTCCCCTCCCGTCTCTCCTCACCTCCGCTATCCCTCTCACTTGCCTTCGGATTACTAAGTTGTTCGAAATGATACGCTACCCGTCATTCCCTCATAACGTTATTTCCCCAGTCCGTTCACCCTCTCACCTCCCCTCCCGTCTCTCCTCACCTCCGCTATCCCTCTCACTTGCCTTCGGATTACTAAGTTGTTCGAAATGATACGCTCCCTGTCATTCCCTCATAACGTTATTTCCCCAGTCCGTTCACCCTCTCACCTCCCCTCCCGTCTCTCCTCACCTCCGCTATCCCTCTCACTTGCCTTCGGATTACTAAGTTGTTCGAAATGATACGCTCCCCGTCATTCCCTCATAACGTTATTTCCCCAGTCCGTTCACCCTCTCACCTCCCCTCCCGTCTCTCCTCACCTCCGCTATCCCTCTCACTTGCCTTCGGGTTACTAAGTTGTTCGAAATGATACGCTACCCGGCATTCCCTCATTAGATTATCTCACCTCCGCTCTCCCACCTCCCCTCCTCTCTCTCCTCCCCTCCCCTCTCTCCTCCGCTATCCATTTCACCTCCGCTCTCCCTCTCACTCGCCTTCGGATTACTTAGTTTATTCGAAATTATAAAATTAGCTCCGCTCTACTTATTTGCGAAAAAAACCGAGGCCCTAACTGTCATCGTGGCTGAGTGGTGTGCGTGCTTGTCTCGCGATTTCTGAGACGGACTGGCCGAAAAAGTGCGGAGGCGACATCAAATATCGAGACGAAAGAGTATAAAGAAGGGACTGATTTGAACTACTGATTTGCGACTGTAACAGATTGCTATTGGGCTATTGGATTATAGTGAATACTATAGGCTACTGTAAAGAGAGAGAGGAGGAGAATGGGTACTGTAGCGGGTTAATCAATCCATAATTCACCTCCATGAATATGACTTGAAGGAATGAATGAAAGAAGAGGAACCAGAAAATGAACTCAGCTTATTTGTTGGGAGCATCAGGAAATGGAATTTACAACTACAACTATCATACTTAGGATCTCTTTTCAGCATATCTTTCAAATACAATCCCATTATTGTCCCTCATCGAAGCATTGATTGCAATCATTTCAACAGTGAACTGTGATCGAGGCATTCTCATAGAAACGATCGAAGCAATTTATTATTGACCTCAATTAAAAGAGACACGAGAGGCTAGAATATCGGAAGATGGGAAGTTTGCACAAAAAATAACCAAAACGAGTGGGAAGACGGTTTTGGAAGGAAGATGACTGATCAAGCGAAGTGAGGGGGAGGGGGAATTCATTCATGAGAAGATGTAGGCGATTGCTCTGTCGAGGTTCCATCCACAGCACGAAAGAGTAGAGATGGAATGGTCCTGATGAGAGGAAAGATCAAAGATCATTCCTTGGTTCTTTCTATTCTCACCTCAGTCACTCCCATTTCACGCAGCTTCTCAATCTTCTTCACGAGTTCATCGTCCTTTCCTCTTCTTCCCTTCGCGTAGTGAGAAGTCCAGAAACGTGCAGTCATCTAAAAAGAGGAGGATATTGATCTTTGATTTCTTGCTCTTTTTCAACAGAATGTAGATATACTACTGCATCTCCTACCTCGAACAGCTGAGGTTCGTTCATTTTCTGCTTGGCCACAACAGCATCCTGGGGGTCTTTCGGTTCGGGAAGTGCCAGAAGAGACTGAACAGAGAGAAGAACAGTGCGGAGAGTGAGAGAGGCCGCCCTGCAATCGTCCAATCAATAATACTATCCTGTCAGAGAATGGACATTCATGATAACTGACCACTGATCCTTGAGGATATCGAGGCAGATGAGTCCCGTCTGCGAGCTCACATTGGGATGCCAGATGCGAGTTGCGAATTTGACCTAAGATGACACCTGATTATCCAGGTTACTTTAGAATACGGTACCTTGGGCGGAGAGAAGGGATAGTTGGAGAGGATGTCGATATCGAGAGTGAAGATTCCTCCCTCGTAGGGACTATCGGGAGGTCCTCTGATCGTTCCGCGAAGTTTCGTCAGTTTTTCATCGATAAGTTCGACTGTGATGCCAGAATTCTCTTTGTCCTTAGCGCTGATCACCTGATGAATTAGTACATTATTAACACTTGCCCAATTCACTGAGTTAATTGAGTATCCGTACCTCGCGACACTCTCTGGTCAGACGCATGAAGGCGATATTGGACATGACGATTGAGAATGAGAAACTGGAAAGAAACCGATTGATGAAGAGATTGGAAACGAAGTGACCAACGAATAGAACGAAACAACTAGAATTTCTCATAAACAGGCTAAATTCAGGGGAAAATATAAAATTAAAGGGGTGAAGAGAAGAGAAGAAGAATAGGAGCGATCAGGACGATTGATCGAGTGAAGAGTGAGGATGAAGTGATGGGAGTCGACTCCTCTCATTTTGACTCCGCCCTTCCAACAAGATTGGCATTGAACTAGGAAGAAGATAGCCAGAGGGTGATCTACTCCATCTTACATTCGATTCCCTCCAACACATCGTATTACCCACTGGCAGACCTTTGAGATCTTTCAATGAAGGTGGGCTACGCAGAGCAATGATCCTAAATTGTGTGAGAAACTAATGCATAATGGCTCTTCTCGAGTATTGATCGAGAATGGACAGAGGTTATCTTCTACATCGTTCAAGATTTTGAGTTCAATTGAAGCGATCACAACAAATTTTCGAAAAATATGAACAAAGTAAAAGTAGGAACGTTCACTGAACCCGTTATGTTCCTGCAACACTGCAGAAAGTTGGTTGTTGAAATATGAACATTTATCGCGGCCAAATACCATAATAGAAGTCATGATGTTGCAAACCAATCGATGATGTGATATTACCACTCCAAGCATCTTGAATATTATTTCATCTCCATCTGTCCTGTTCTTTCCGTGCTCAGTCACACAGTGGTCAATGTTATCCCACTATCACACCATGACTCGTTTTTATGATCATCCTCAAAATCTCATTCTTCGTCTCATAACGTCAGTAAAACATCCAGTAGGTACTTCATTTGACTCGAGGGAATCCGATCTCGAATGAAGAGGTCACCCTGTGGGTATGCCCTTCCTCCTCTCGTCGGATGGGCGGAGCCAGAGAGAGATAAGTCGACTCCGATCACTTCATCCTCACTCTACATTCGATCAATCGTCCTGATCGCTCCTATTCTTCTTCTCTTCTCTTCACCCCTTTAATTTTATATTTTCCCCTGAATTTAGCCTGTTTATGAGAAATTCTAGTTGTTTCGTTCTATTCGTTGGTCACTTCGTTTCCAATCTCTTCATCAATCGGTTTCTTTCCAGTTTCTCATTCTCAATCGTCATGTCCAATATCGCCTTCATGCGTCTGACCAGAGAGTGTCGCGAGGTACGGATACTCAATTAACTAATCAGTGAATTGGGCAAGTGTTAATAATGTACTAATTCATCAGGTGATCAGCGCTAAGGACAAAGAGAATTCTGGCATCACAGTCGAACTTCTGGATGAGAAGCTGACGAAGCTTCGCGGAACGATCAGAGGACCTCCCGATAGTCCCTACGAGGGAGGAATCTTCACTCTCGACATCGACATCCCCTCCAACTATCCATTCTCCCCGCCCAAGGTACCTTATTCTACAGTAACCTGGATAATCTGGTCTCATCTCAGGTCAAATTCGCAACTCGCATCTGGCATCCCAATGTGAGCTCGCAGACGGGACTCATCTGTCTCGATATTCTCAAGGATCAGTGGTCAGTCATCAGAAAATACGATTCTCTGGCAGGATAGTAGTATTCATTGTATGATTGCAGGGCGGCCTCTCTCACTCTCCGCACTGTTCTTCTCTCAGTGCAGTCTCTTCTGGCCCTTCCCGAACAGAAAGACCCCCAGGATGCTGTCGTGGCCAAACAGAAAATGAATGAACCTCAGCTGTTCGAGGTAGGAGATGCAGTAGTATATCTACATTCTGTTGAAAAAGAGCAAGAAATCAAAGATCAATATCCTCCTTTTTTTAGATGACTGCACGTTTCTGGACTTCTCACTACGCGAAGGGAAGAAGAGGAAAGGACGATGAACTCGTGAAGAAGATTGAGAAGCTGCATGAAATGGAAGTGACTGAGGTAAGAATAGATAGAATCAAGGATTGATCTTTGATCTTTCCTCTCATCAGGACCAGTCCATCTCTACTCTTTCGTGCTGTGGATGGGACCTCGACAGAGCAATCGCATACATCTTCGAGTGAAGAAAATCCCCCCTCCCTCCCCCTCCAATCGCTTGATCAGCCATCTTCCTTCCAAAATCATCTTCCCACTCGTTTTGGTTATTTGTTGTGTAAACTTCCGTTTTCCGATATTCTAGCCTCTCGTGTCTCTTTTAATTGTGGTCAATAATAAATTGCTTCGATTTTTTCTACGAGAATTCCTCAAAAACATTGCACCGTTGAAATGATTGCAATCAATTCAATCAATGGGAAAAGAATGGGTTTCGATTGGAAAGCAGGGCTGAAAAGAGATCCTAATTATTTGTCGGTGTAGGTTCCATTTCCTTATACCCCCAACAAATCATCTGAGTTCATTTTCTGGTTCCTCTCCTTTCATTCATTCCTTCAAGTAATATTCATGGCAGTGAATTGTCGATTGATTAACCCGCTACAGTACCCATTCTCCTCCTCTCTCTCTCTCTCTTTACAGTAGCCGATAGTATTCACTATAATCCAATAGCCCAATAGCAATCTGTTACAGTCGCAAATCAGTAGTTCAAATCAGTCTTCCTCTCTCTTCCTTCCCCTTCTCGCCCACTGGCAGATTGTAGGTAACTCCGCTGATTCCATGAACCCCCAGAGGGAGGGCGGCCCCATAAAGGAACTTCCTCCTTGGACTCATCCTAAAAGCGACCATAAAGGTCTTTTAGTGTCACCAATAGGGAAGGGCGGAGCTAGGATGATGAAGGATGCTTCTCCATCCATCACTTCATTCTTCACTTGAGTTCTCCGATCGTCTCTACCATGTCTGCATCTTGGTCCGATCTCTCCCTCTACGAATCTCCCTCTTCCTCCTCTTCCATCCCTTCACATCAGAGACAGACTGGACACAGATTCAATCCCTGTAAGTTCCCATTCCATATCTTCATCAATTTCATTATCTGATCTGAATTTTAAACCGTTTTGAGAATTGGGCCAATGATGTTTCTTCAGCTTATTCCATACTTTCTCAGATGCTAAACCGTCGTCTACCGTATCCTCCTCTCACTCGAATACCGTAACCAGACGAGGCAGGAAGTCGTTCGTTCCGACCCCCATTGCAGTAGCTGCGACGGGAGTGGCAATCTACAAGAACAAGAACAGCAAGGTACGGTAGGCATGAATGTAGGACGGATTTCGGTGGGATTACAGTCGGGATCAAAGGGGCGGCGCTTGAATCATCGATTGGTTGAAGGTGATGAAGAACCCGCACGAAGAGTACGCAGAATTCTGCCCCTTCAGAGTCCTCTACGAGGATCCGACCCTCCCAACTCACAATAAAGGTGCGGTAGATGGATCTACGGCAATCAAAAACTGATTTTATTCCAGGAAAGAAGCAGTTCTGGTACTTCATTCTTGGTCTTCTGATGGATCCTTCGAAGAGAGAGGCTATTCAGTGGACTGGAAGAGGAAGGGAATTCGCGTAAGTACTTTTTGTTCATTGTTCTTGTTCATTTTGTTCAATATTTTGCAAGGAAGCAAAAAAACAGATCCTCAATGCCTCTTGAGCTCCCTGTAACTTTGCCGACTCAGAATAAGAAAAAAATCAACCTAATATCGTATCTCAAATGTCTTCTCTTTCAGCATCCTTTCCCTTCCCATTGTGAACACTCTCTGGAGCACTGAACAGGGATTGCTGAGTACGGTGAGTGATCTACTTACCATAACCGATAAATCGATAATGTAATCTTACCGTACTCCTGTTTTGAAGCTCAAGCCCGATTCGATCCTCCGTAACCTTCGAGCCTGCTACAAGAGAAAAGTCATGATTCGCGTCGGCATGAAAACCAATAGATACGCTTTCCACACTGAGGTACGGTAGCATATTGTAGAAAGAGCGGTTACTGTAGTACATTTTAAATAATGATAAAATGATTCTGGTATTTTCAGCCATCCCTCCACGTCGGAATGACTCGCGATGAACTGACCAACTTCGTCACTCAATCCAATTCGGTAAGTTATCTTAACCCACAGTTATCCATACCATATCATACCGTATGGCCTACTAAAAAATCAATATTCAGACTTCTCCATTCATGGAGGCCGATCGCGGAATGATTCCTGCTGCATCCATCTTCCCCACTCCTGCCCCCTCTACTGCTGGAAGCGAGGACTCATTCATGCCCTGCCCTTCTACCGTACCCTCTACAGTATCTTCAACTGCGTATCCCGAGATGGATTCCTCCTCTAATACAGTATCCCAACCTTTCCTCCCTGAAATCTCTTCATTCTTCAACCCTTCCCATTGCGCTTTTCCCTACACTGAATTCCCTCGCTGTTCCTATTGGTCTCCTCTTCCTCTCCTTCCTTCCTCTTTCTCCCCTTCATGCGAGTTCCAAACCGTTCACGAGTCCAATCCGATTATCGGCGATTATTTCCATCTTTGAACGGCTATTTCACTATCTATATATATTCATGTATTATTAAAATGTTTCTTCTATTGATTATTTATCGATTATTCACGTATTATTCCCCGGATCTTGTACCATAATATGATATTATCAGAGAAATAAACTATATATTTACGGCTGTGCTAATTTCCAGTTCATACATGCAAAGGTGGCAGACGAAAGTACACACTTATTTCCTCTATTCCCTCACTTCTCTCCATTTCCAGATAATTCCACTTCGAAGCGATCGAGGTAGCGTGGAAATCAAAGAAATTGATTGATCTTTGCACGGTATCAGAATCTGCAGTATCCTTCTTTCTCGTAGAAATCAAAGATGAGTGTGACTTCCCACGCAAACACACTCTTCCTTATCGTTTTTCGACTATCATTTGACTAAGTCTCCTCCCCTCTCCCTCTCTCTCACTCTTCGTGCAAATCTCATTATTCATTGATCCATCGATTAGCATTCTCCTCTCTGCCTATAAAAGCGCCCTCCTCCTCTCTCCCTTTTATTTCTGCCCAGCTCTTCAGCCCAGCAGGTTGGTTTCTCCCTTCCCTCCCTTCCCCTCTTTCTCCTGCATCCCCTTTGGTTCGGTGCAGGGGCGCCCCCCTCTCCCCTCCTCCTCCTCTTCCTCCTCCTCCCCTACAGTGCCCTCTGCAGGACTAATCTCACCATGGCTGCCCCTGCTGACGTCATCAAGAAGGTCGAAGTTGGATTCGAAAAGCTCCAGGTACTGTACCCTCCCTCTACCGTACCCCTGATGTATCGATCGATTGCAGAAAGCCGATAAGTGCAGCTCGCTGCTGAAGAAACACCTTACGAAGGAAGTGTTGGATGCGTGCAAGGATAAGAAGACCAAGCTGGGTGCAACCCTCCAAGACGTCATCCAGTCAGGTACCGTACCTCCCCCTCCCCTACCGTAACCCCCTTCCCTTCAGGAGTCGCCAATCTCGATTCCGGCGTCGGAGTCTACGCCCCTGACGCCGAGGCGTACACCCTCTTCGCGCCCCTCTTTAATCCCCTGATCCAGGTATACTGTAGGCCCCCTGACACCTACCGTAAACCCTACCGTATCCAGGAGTACCACAGCGGATTCGCGCCTGATGCGAAGCAGCCCGCCAAGGACCTCGGTGAGGACAAGGTTGCCGAGTTGGTTAACCTCGACCCCGAAGGAGCCTTCATCAACAGGTACCGTTCCCTCCTACCGTACTCTTATATACAGTATCCTCCTACCGTACGGATACTTACTGTATCCCTCTTTCAGCACCCGCATCCGTTGCGGTCGCTCGCTCCAGGGCTACCCCTTCAACCCCTGCCTCACCCTCCACAACTACATCGAGATGGAAGGTGGGTGGGATACTGTAGCATAGACAACGGTAGTAAGTATACTGTATCTTACCGTCTTCTTCAGGCAAGTGAAGAAGATCCTGACCGAGCTCAAGGACGAGGAGCTGGCCGGCACATACTACCCTCTCAAGGTATACGGTAGTCTAGGGTTACGGTACTAATCGGTAATCATTGCAGGGAATGACCAAGGACGTCCAGAACCAGCTGATCAAGGACCACTTCCTCTTCAAGGAGGGCGACCGATTCCTGAAGGAGGCCAATGCCTGCCGCTTCTGGCCCAATGTGAGTACTGTAGGGCGAGGATACGGTAGCACTCCCTGATTCAGGGTCGTGGTATCTACCACAACAAGGCGAAGACCTTCCTGGTGTGGGTGAACGAGGAGGACCATCTCCGTATCATCTCTATGCAGAATGGAGGAGACGTCGGAGCTGTGAGTTTCCGTAGTCCCTGATACCGTAACCCCTCCTCATCCCAGGTGCTGGCCCGTCTCATCAAGGGAGTCAAGGCCATCGAGGAGAAGGCGCCCTTCGCCAGGTATACCGTCCCTACCGTATCCTCTCCCTACGGTATTCCTCTTGAGAGACGAACGCCTCGGCTATCTCACCTTCTGCCCCACCAACCTTGGCACGACCGTCCGTGCCTCCGTGCACATCAAACTGCCCAAGATCTCTGCCAAGCCCGACTTCAAGGAGGTATACTGTAGTCCTACCGTACTCTCCTACAGTATCAAATTGATTGCAGGTGTGCGATGGACTGAAGCTCCAGATCCGCGGCATCCACGGTGAGCACTCCGACTCGGCCGGAGGAGTCATCTCCAACAAGGTACGGTAGTGGGAGAAGGGTACGGTAGCTGTGGGAAACTGTAGTCAATCGATTGATGGATACCGTACTCTTGCAGGCTCGCCTTGGCCTGACCGAGTACGAGGCCGTCAAGCAGATGTACGACGGCATCAAGAAGCTGATCGAGCTGGAGAAGGCTGCTGCCTAAGCCACGCCCCCTCAGACTCCGCCCCTTCCAAGACCACGCCCACACATTGAGAAACGCCCAACGTCACCTGTTATAACACCTACCCTCTCTCTTGATTCGTCAAGTCTTCTCTATCAAACACGCGCTTTCATTGTTCTCCCCAGACTCCGCCCACTTCCTCCCCAGACTCCGCCCACTTCCGCAACACATCTCTTGATATAAAAATCCCAGGGCAATGCGCCCATCCATCTCAGTTCAATGTTGGCCCGACGAATTGTTTTATAAAATTGGTAGATTCGTTCCCTCCCTCTCCCTTCCCCTTCCCTCTCGATTGTATCACCCCTTGATGGCGACTCGATGGCAGTCACGATAAAGGCATGTGGCACGGTATTCAATCGATGGTGAGGAAACATGGGAAGATGGGATTCACTGGAATGAAGGGGGGGGGGGGGTAAATGGGAAATCTGCGACGTCTTCTTGTCTTCCTCTTCAATCTTCATTTCTTTGATCTCATTTCTTTGCAACATTGATCTCTACTAGAATCTCTAATCTCTTCATCACTTTCAATTGAAAACCAACGATTTTTTAAAGCTAATCTCATCATTGATAAGTTAATCATCTCGTAATCAGCAAGTTTGTTTTCTTTAGATGCCCGCTTATGTTCGGAAATAGGCCGGATGATAACCAAAAATTTCGCCTTTCTGCAAAATGTTCACAGTAGATTTATTTTCACAGTGGTAATGCACTGAAAAATCCTACAGAAGTCCTTCTTTTTTTAATCTTTTTTTAAAAATCCTTTTGGTTATCATCCGGAACCATCCGACGGTGATCATTAGACGTTCATTCGGTTTTCTTTATTCCACCTTGCTTCTCACCTGTAGTGTTTCGAAATAGCATGATTTATGTCGCAACCTTTTATCACAGTTTCGAAATGTATCACAAAGCAATTTGGAAAATATCCATCCGTTATTTGTATCTCTCTTCAAGTAGAATCTGCCTCTAAGCACCCAATAGTACAACCAACAACCGACGATTGCGAGAGCTCAGCTCTCTTCGTATCTACAGACAAGTAAGGCTCTATTTACAACTACAATAAAATATAATCACGAGTCTGATCAGTGGTGCGCCCTGTCGATCTACCGCACTCTCAGCACATTAGCTTGATCGTTCCATTAGAAGTGCCGAAGAGCCACGCATCGTTCAGAGGGAAACGAGCGGCAGCAGAAATCTACAAGGAAGAAGAGATTGAAGCGAAACGATTTCATGTTTTATTTTAACACTTTGCTCGATGTATTCAACATGTTTTTGGAGTGTTCCACTCATTTCTATTATCAAAATGAATTATTTGTTAGTACACAAATAAAAGACTAAAGCTTGCATTTTTTCTCAGAATAATCATTTCAATATAACATCTCAATCAAAATGCACTTGTCCGGAGAGTACATCCGACCGCAGACGAGTCTCCAGCGAGAGCTCGGCGCCACTGATTATTTGATGTTATCCACTCGAATTTCATATTTAACTCCCTTCATTTCTACGCTTAACGCCAAGATTGTTTGATTGGCACTTCTTGTATACCCTCCCTTTCCCAACCCAGTCAGTTCTCGATACTCTCTACAGTACTCCCTCTCACCAGTACAGTCGGACGTTGTTGCCTGCGTGCGCGGTCATCAGCAGTTGTCGATCCTCATCGACAGCGGTTACTGTAGCCGCATCGGGCAGTCGTCGAAGGACCTTCAGTGCCCGACTGTAGACCACCGTACCCTCGTCGGCATCAGACAGCACGAGACACGATGAGCTGCCGACTCCCGCCACGATCGGAGAGGATACGGTAGTCGATGAGGGCGCATCGATCCACGGCATGAACTTGATCTGCAATTGTAGAATAAATTTCATTAGATGCATCGAGATAAAATATGCTACATTTTCACGGTCAATTTTTAGATATTTCAAAGTTGTCTATTGAACTCCAAAATCTATATCCAGACAATTGAACCACTCTTTCTGTTTAAAACAAACTTAAATCAAACATCACGTTATAAATTCTTTTACAGACCCTGGTCACTAGGACCATGTTTGTCCGAAATGAAATGCCTTCATAAAATTCAATCGGAAACAACTCCCCCCCCCCTTCTCTTACCCCAGTTGGATGTGTTCCATTGCCCTGGACAGAGCTGAGTACTCGTCCCGTCCTCACATCCATCATGACCATGACTCCGGAAGAGAGTGCCACTGCGACTCTCCGTCCACTCTCGTCCGCTGCCACTGCCCTTCCCAGTCCCGCCCCCTTGAGACAGTGCAGATCCGCCACCCAACCACCCGCACGAAGATCCAGCAGTCTGCAAGGGAGGGAGGGAGAGAATAGATAGATCTATCTTTCATTGTCCATCCTGACTAGTAGGAACAGAGAAGGTTCACTAGCCTGACATCATCTGTCGAAGCGGTGATAGTTCAATCACAAAGTGACAACCATAAATTTAACCACTTGTATTCAAATGGAATAAATGAAAGTGTTTGACATAATTTACACTTCCTAGATGCCTGATATCATTGTTTTGAATCGGCTGTATCGCAACTACATTGTTCATGGGAAGAGTGAAAAGTATCAAAATTATGTCGCTTCAATTCTCGTTTCAGTACTACTCTAAAACATTACGTTTCGATTATCAATCTTGTTTCTCCTTCCTAGAACATAAACACACTCCTCCCCACTCCACTCACTTGACGTAGCTGTGTAGACTGCTCGCTGCCAGTAGACAATGTCTGTCCAAATTAGCCAATCGATTGATCGAGGCCGCACCGGAAGAGGACGACGACGATGACGTCAGCGTGACTCCGCCCCCTTCGGTGGATGACGTAACCGTCGACCAGTCGAGCGACAGCAGTCCCGCCCCACGGAATGGATCCCAGATCTGTAATCAATTGATTCAAATATGTAATTTTGTAAAATTTTGAATGGCAATGGAAATGCTGGCAAGGAATTGGAGCGGATTCAAATATTCAAAATTTAGAGTATACCTGAATCATCCCGTCCGTGCTCGCGATCGCATTCGTCGACAGTAGACACACGTCCGCCACCGACTTCGAGTGACCCTGCATTCTCATTATAATAACAAAAAAGTCAGTTCCTGATCAACACTCGTTCTGATACCCGGCTACTGTGCTCACCTTGTACGTATACTGGCAGGAGGTCGAATCTCGGTCCGCGTTCACCGTCCACAAGCGCACCTGGAAGCACTACTGTATGATCCCTGAGCAATCGATTGATCTACCGTAACCTCACCGTCTTGTCGCTGCTTCCCGACACGAAACTGTTCTCGTTGGAGACGACAGCGAGGGCGGTTACGGTAGAGGAGTGGCCGGTGAAGGAGCACAGCGAGAGGTGATCGAGACGGGGAGAATATCTGAGGAGAGGAGAGGGGGGGGGAAGAGATTTCAGCGTTTCGTACTAGATGAATTGAACAATCTCGTGCTATTTCTTCGCACTGTTTCATTGAAAACAAAATGATAACATTCGCAAAAAAAGCTAAAGTTGAAGAGACCGTTTGATTCGTGTTAAAGTGACTGGTCAATTGTGGATATCTACGCAGTAGAATGTCCTCAAGTGAGAACTTCACGAAAGTAGAGTACTCACTTTGCTCCCGACCCGCACACTGCCGCCGACACACGCGCACACCAGAGAGAAGAGAGCGAACCGGAAGAGTCGGAACTGGAATGGAGTAAGATCAATAATCACATTTTAGTGACCCGATTTATTTCGAGTGCATGATCGATCATGATCAGACCGAATTTCGAACAAGAAAGTGAGAACCTAATCTGGTAAAAATATAAATTGTTTTTGTAATCCCGCGTGAGATTGGTACCAGTAAATTATCTAAAAAGGGCTCCTCAAGTCCAATACGTGGATCGACGAATTTAAGGGTCGTTCTCATTTTCCTAGCTAGATCTTCATTCATGGACTTTAAATTCAAGACAACGACCAAAGATCAACCCCACAATTCCCTGCTCACCCCGCTCCTCCCACACTGCTCGAGGTGGCCATCATGGGTGGAGAGAGGGCGGCCGAGACGCCAGAAGACAGCGAGAAGAGGCGATTGCCCGTCGACGATGACGCCATCATCAACTGATTACGAGCGAGCATCTGGCATTATAATATTAAAAACTAGAAGATTTTCAGGATCACATTGACATACATTTTTATTCGAAATAATTGATTTCGCTGCATCGCAGAATTAGGCTAGTTCGAATCTTTTGCTCATTGACTAGGTGACACGCCCATTTAAATTATTAAATGATTTAATAAGACATGTCTGATTGTTTTTCAATTACTACACTGTGAATTTGTTTTAAAATTAGGATTACCTAGTTTCTACATGTTCTATCCAATCTTGTGCAAATTGCGAAAAGCGAGTTTTATTTTAAAATTTAAATTAAAGGAGCAAATTCAAGTCCTTCTCCTTACCGGGGTGGTCGCCTGTCCTCCACTCGTCGTCGTAGGGGCAGTCGGAGTGAGATAGGGCACGATGCACGCAGGCATACTGAAATTTGAGAGAACATCCAACTTCATGTTTCGCTTCTTCATCTTCTGCCGTCAAGTGGGAGAGAAAACGCATCTCTCGCCGCATTTTACTAGAAATTATCGTAGAATGCAGCGATGTTGCAGAACCAGTCAGATGTAAAGATTTTCACGATTTTAGAAAACGATTTTATTGGGGTGTCCGGAAAGTTCGTATAATTTTTTGTTTTTATTTTTTATTCAATGCTTTACAATTCTCAGTGACCAATGTATGCCCCCTTCTTTCTCACTACCTCCCTCCAGCGATTGGGCAGGGTCTCGATTCCTCTCTTCCAGAATGCGGGTTTCTTCGAGACCGCCCAGTTCACGAAAGCCCTCACAACTTCATCTCGATTCTTGAACTTCTTTCCTTTGCAGAAGTCAGAGAGAGAGCGGAAGCAGTGGTAGTCGCATGGGGAGAGATCCGGGGAATACGGTGGATGGGGAATCCTCTCGATCTTCAGCTCGTCCATTTTCTTCTGGGTCATCTTCGCTCGATGTGGGCGAGCATTGTCCATCAGAAGAAGAATTTTGCCCTGGTTCAGGAGTCTGGGAGGGACTCTGATCGCGACATCTTCCAGTTGTTCAGAGAAGAGGTCGGCATTAATGCTGGTGCCAGGGGCGAGGATCTCCCAGTAGATGGGACCGAGCACTGAGAAGAAGAAGCAGAGGAGTTCCTTCTTTCCGTGCTCTTCCTTCTTCGTGACGGGCGTGGGCTTCTCATCTGCATCCACCCATTGCAGTCTCCTCACAGGGTTATCGTACGTGATCCACTTCTCATCTGTAGCGATGATGGAATTGACCCATCGAAGATTGGATCTACGATGGAGTAATTCCCGACAGACTTGAACACGATTTTTCAGCTGTTCGGGGGAGAGGTCATGGGGAATCACTTGTGGGAGTTTCGGCTTCTTCCCAGATCGATGGAGGATATCGGACACCGTTGATCTGGGAGTACCAGTTTCCTTCTTCAACTCACGCACACTGGCCATGGGCTTGCGCTTCAGTGTGCGGAGAACGAGAGGCTGATCGAGGGAGGGAGGGCGTCCAGAGCGGGGTTGATCATCGAGACCAAACTCCTCTTTCTTGAAGCGGGAGAACCACTTATAGCAGAAGGGTATGAAGGGGGCGTCAGCTCCTTCCGACTGGGCCAGGGCAGAGTGGGCCTCCTTCACGGATCGGCCAAGACGGTAGTAATGAAGTAAAACTGCTCGGAGGTAGAGATGGGAGTCCATCACAAGAATCAATGTAGCAACTAGGAGACTGATTAAATCCTCGCACTACTCAACGTCAGAATGATGCAATACATTGTTGACAAACAGATTGCGCAATCACTGCATTTGATCGCGAACTGACTTTTTTCCGAAGCATTATACAAACTTTCCGGACACCCCAATAGAATCGTTCACGTAAAATTGATACAACGCTGATCAGGTAAAAGGAATTGCACATCAAGTTAAAACAAGTTGATTTATTTTCTACCGCTTGACGATACTCGTATGGGAACTTTCGATTAACTTGTTATAGACATGCATTTTTAATATAATCGCTATTTATTGTTTACAACGATCGGCTTTTCACCTGCAGAATGAGGAGAGGAGGGGCACTCCCCACTCGGCAGAGAAGCGAGAGATCATCGAACGGACAAAGGGAAGAGGAAAGGCCGATTGGAGCTGCGAGGAGAAGGGATTAGAGAACAGAAATAAACCGCACCGATAAGATCATCTCAAATATTGTAAATATGAAACAAAATCTCTGGTACAGCTCCTGTGGAATACCAGTAAAGATCAAAGATCACCACTAACCACTGCACTTCCTCCTCGCGAGGGCACCAGTTCCAGGTCGTCCCCCGCTTCGTAGAGACCTGCAGAGCAGAGATCAAAGATCAAACCGTGCTCTTTCCCGTCCAATCTAAATCGAAGAGCATCCACACAACTGGGGAGGAGTAATCATCAATCTCAATCCCATCCAAGCAAAGATCAAAGATCATCTCCTTCTCACCCGTCATCGTCTCCACCATCTTCTCCAGGGGCGCTTTCATGTACATCCGCGCGTTATCGGGGCCTACGCGTAGCGCGATCTCCAGCAGCGAGGAGAGCGTCTCAAAGCACCGATTGAATATTTTTGAATTCGTGCCAATTTCCTGGTTCAACATCGAGTTCTTCACAAATTTCGACGCGATCGCTACTTTGATGTTCTAAGGATACGATATTCAAAAATTCAAATATTCTACCGTACCCTAGCTGCGACGAGAGCGCGCGCGTCGGGAGTCGAGAAGGCCGACGACTCGCAGCAGACGAGGACCGCCAGTCGGTTGAGGATGCGCTCAGCGATGAAGTCCTGATCAGAGGGAAAATAGGATCGATAAATAAGAAAAATCTAAGGATCCGTGTTATGGATGACAAAGTTCAGGAGGCTGTGCGCTTTTATGCATGACGAAATGAGATGAAAATGAGTAGATATCGGTTGTTGTTGTTGTCTATTGAGAAATAAAATAAAAAGCAATTTCTACGCGTGTTTCCCCACTCCCGCCATAAATACAGTACCCCCACCCACCTCCAGGTAGTTCATCAGCTGTCCGTCGTTCATCGCCCTGCACGAGATGCGCAGAATCCGCAGAGCAGCTATCAGGGCTGCAAGGACATCGATAATCTACCGTAATCATCGATGGACAGTACCCGGCTCGAGCTGGTTCGACAGTCGCCTGCTGGCGCCCTCCACGACGTCAACGCAGAAGGGCAGGTACTGTAATCAGTGATGATTATCGATTACATCGAGACATTATCGATTACCTGCATGGTAACAAAGGTGGTGGAGAAATTGAGTGCGATCTCGGAGAGAGCTCCTTCCACTCGGGCGCCAGTCGAATCGCCGTCCAGTGGCACACGAAAAACGTCCTGAACTAGGGAATCATTTAATGCATGTTCTAAATTGATGTCCATTTAAAAACTAGCCTATTCCAGTATCGCACGATAAAGAATAATTCAGTTTAATCTGATATTAAGTGGACTTCAAAGCAGAACACGACTACAAGAAGGCACACTTCTTGATAAGAAGACGCAAAAAATATTTAAAATGAAGTATCCACAATCACCGTATTCTCCTACCATATTTCTACCGTATCCACATACCGTATACACGTTGGTCTGCTTGCATCCCTGCGGGAGTCGCAGTGGTTCGTAGCAGGAGGCGAGGATGCGAAGGAGATTGGAGGAGAGGAAACGGGCACAGCAGACGGGACCGTAACGACGAGTCAACCTGTAGAGACCAGAGATCAGATGAAGGAAACGATTATCGATTAATGGCCCATGAAGTATCCAGTGGAATCATAATTATAATTGAAAAAATATTTAGGGTGCGAGCTAATTTTGCAGTCTCGTCTTCCTTGTTTCACGTACTAATTATAGTCATCATGTTCCCCACAACCACAGTAGTCGGATGCTGCATCGTTACAATAAACAACGCAAGTGATTGTGAGCAATGCGAGATGATTGATCATTTTAATTTCAATAAGATTGGAACCCGAATAAATTGTATCCTCTATTCCCTGCTTCACATGCTAGCTATCTTCTTATTCCTGGTGCAGTCCAATGAATTATTCTCCCCCACGTACCACATGATGCTCTCCTTGGCTACGATGGATCTGTCTAGATTCCTGGCAGCGACTGCCTCCACCAGAGTGGGCACGCAGTCCTCCAGGAAGCGACGGGCGCCGTACGCGATCGATAACTGAGTCAGGAAACGACGATCCACCAACTGAAAGCAACTATTCATTCTACGGCCCTCCTTCGATATTTTGACCCCCCCCCCCCTATCATTTCTCCTTCCCTCCCCATCGCGAATGGGTTGTGTGACCGAAAACCAGGTAGAGATACCTGGAAATGAGTGGGGCAGGTGAGCAAGGAAGGGAATGGGTGGTGGGTGGGCCAAATGTCGAAGAAGGGCCAACTCTACATAACATCAGTAAGAGAGAAAGACATCAGTAAGAGAGGTGTTTCATCAGGAAGTTTTACGATTACGGGTGAGAGTGCTATGTAATTCTGAGGCAAAAACAATTCAATATTTGCGCAGTCCTCTTCCCTTTCTCGTGGTACCTTGACGGTGGTCTCATTGAGGAGTAGTCTCTTCAGTGGCTGCAGCAGCACGTCCAGAGAAGAGGAAGCGAAGATGCGACATGCCACGGGGAACAGACGATTCACCTGCACCAAGACTGACAGTGAAAGTACCTATCCATTGCAAGGGCATTGGCATACGCTCGACCACAATATTTCAGTTATCGATTCAAATGAGGAAAGGTACCGTAGTGATAGAGGATACGGTATCCGCGAGTGCGCCCAGCATGAGGCGCACGATGATAGGGTGCAGGGGGTGGAATCTAGAAAAATATTACTGGTGAGGTAATGAGGCACAAATGCAAAAGGTCCCCGATCATCATGGTGCTCCATCGCTAATCGATGTCGACATCACAATCTACCGAAACCTACCGTACCTCCTCCTCGACGTCTGCAGCATCGCCCGTCGCAGCGCCTCGATCTCACTATGCAGCGCCTGCTGCGTGTGCTTCTCTGCAATCCGAGTGATATTCGTCGCCCACACTACCTCAGAAATCAGCCATTTCCTCATTACGCCTCTCATTCGTAAACGTCGATCATAGAACACACCACACTCACCATCGCCGCCCGCCAACGAGTGCTTCCTCAGCACGTTGTAGGCGTAGAAGATGGCCGTCTTGTCGTGAATCGAGATCACCTGGAATTTCAAATTCGCTACTTGATTTTCAAATGCTTCTTTCGGCGGGAAAGAGTAGTCACTGACCTCGGAAGGAATGGAAAGGGTGTAGAGAAGGAAGAAGTGGAGGTCCTTGAGGGGAGGAATGGACAGCGAGCGTCGTTTCCTGGCTGTTCTATCAGCCTCTTCTACCGTATCCTTGGAGGGGGCGGGTCCAGAGGGCGTGGCACTGCGACTGGAGGCAGCACGTGCAGCATGGGAGGAGCGAGGAGGAGAGGGGGAGAGGGGCTCGTCCTCGAAGGAAGCAGCACGCAGCAGACGGACGAGGGCAGAGCGGAGTTGTCTGCGAGTGGGGGGAGAGGTTGGCAAGGGGGAGAAACAGATATTAGAGCAGTGCCTTCCGTCTGTGCCACTCTGATATCGAAACACCAGAAACAGGTTTGGTAGAGCAGTGAAAACACTAACTTTATAGCTGGTAAAATGAGAAGTTTTATTTTCCACAAGAATAACAAGGTACCACTCATTTAGCTAATTTCATGCTCAAAACACTAAATGGCTTGGTTTCGGGATCTCAGATTTGCAAATATCCACGCAACTGTTCACCTCGGTAGTGCTCCGGTGTGGTTTCTGAGTAGTTTCCTCGCCCTCTCGAGTCTCCATTCGTAGTGGACGTGGGAGGGGTGAAGATCGAAGCAATGGGCGGGTAGGCATGACTAGAATTACATAATTGTATTAATTATTCAAAAAAGAAAATATTAATGTATTCAAATCACACAGTGAACAATGAAAATATCCCTTAATTTTCTCTCCATATTTTCATCCGCCTGCAGGTGCTAAAAGTACTAATGGATCAATAGGATCCCTCCTCTCACCTCGATGATCATGACGATCAGACTCTGGATGCATCTGTCTCTCGTCGCTGATCGCTGTCTCTGAAGAGGGGCTGATATTTCATCCTCATCAATTGTCAATTGTACCCTCTCCACTAATCCATTCAGTAACCTCCTGAGGAATTAAGCTTTCATTTCTACTATCTGGAAAATGCAATAGACGCCTTTAAAATCAATTACGCTAACTCTCCGTATCCCCTCACTGATCTACAGTACTCACATGCTTGGCGAGCATCCTCTTGTACATTGTCACGAGGGAATCACCGTCGTCCTCTTTTCCACTCGTCGGCTCCTCTTTCCTCAAGTTGTTTGCTTATTTTGTATCCAATAATTCATCTAAACTGGAAACAGTAAATCCTTTCATCCACCAATCGAGGTTTTATATCGTAGGTTCAACAATACGAATCACGACACCACGATAATTGATCACATATCATTTCCCATTGAAAGGTACTACTTATCCCTACTTTATCGATTGGAAGCTGATGCCCTCTCCCCGCAGGATTCCCTGGTAGAGCGGATTCAGACCCAGCAGGTTCTTCTGCTGCGACAGCTGAACAGGAGAGAGAGAGGGGGAATCTCGTCTACCGTACTCCTACCGTACCTCGCCCTCCCTCGGGAGTCTCTTGGGGTGCGGACGAGAGAAGAGCTGCACGAATCCGTGCAGCATGAACCAGTCTGCTGCAATTAAGGGAAATCAGAGAAAGACAAACAATTGGAATAGTAGAATCGCAATTTCTATCTATTGGGGTGTCCGGAAAGTTTTCGGAATTTTCTTTGGAGGAACGTATACTCCACAGTTACGATTATCCATTCCAAATGCCAATGCTATTGAATGGAGTAACCATTGCCCTATCGCACATACCATGGAATTTCCATCAGCTGTTATCCCCTGTTTTTAACTAACTTTTATGTAATGGATACTGTAGCCATCCAAAATCACGTTTTCGTCTACATTTATTTTATTGCGAAAGGCTTCTTCTTAACGAAATCATCCTAACTTCTTCTCCGTTTTATAATGCATGAATTACTAAATATATATATATAAAATTTGGAAGGAATCTGTCAACTGCTTTATCTGCAACAATAAAATATTTCAAAAATTCTGAATCATAATTTCCACATTTTCCATTAAATTTTCGTGTTCAAACAAATAATTGATATTATATTTCCTTCCAAGCTCGCCAAATCTTATATGTACATCGTAACATAGAATACCACAAAATATCTCCAATTAGCGCATATTCAAATTAGGGTTCGAATTGATCGCATAAAGAAAGAATCTCTGCTTTTGTTTTTAAGTATGATCAGTAATAAGTGCTAGCGATCAATAACTACAAATGAATTCCACATGTGAAGCCCATTTAAAGAATTGTGGGATATTGTACTTTAAAATTAGTAAGTTAGAGGTATCAAACCCATTCGTTCCTGTTCAGCAAAAATATTAAGACCAAAACGTGATTTTGGGTGACTCCAGTATCCGTTACATAAACGTTTGTTAAAAACAGGGGAAAACAGCTGATGAAAATTCCATGGTATATGTGATTGTGCAATGATTGCTCTATTCAATAGTGATGGCATTTGCGATGGGCAATCGTT
The DNA here is from genome assembly GCA_036245805.1 of Pristionchus mayeri. Taxonomy (NCBI): domain Eukaryota; kingdom Metazoa; phylum Nematoda; class Chromadorea; order Rhabditida; family Neodiplogasteridae; genus Pristionchus; species Pristionchus mayeri. The sequence goes on along the minus strand of BTRK01000003.1, from coordinate 20,727,438 downwards.
AATGTGGAGTATACGTTCCTCCGGAAAAAAATTCCGAAAACTTTCTGGACACCCCAATAATAAGAAGATTGCGAAGCTGGCAATTGTCCTTTCATCACCAGCAGCAAAGAAAAAAATAATATTGATCATCGCTCGCACAAACACTGTTAAAGTTACCCAACAAGGACTAAACCCTGATCTCTCCCTGATCCCGTCGCGTGTACGAGAGAGTATGCAAAAGTGAGAGAGCGCTGATCATTTCCGGCTTTCCCTTGGTGCTATTATTGATTTTTAGCATTTTTTATATTCATTTTTATACTAATTCAACCATCGGCTATTCGATAGAGGACAAAAAATAATCGGTAAATTTCGTCCTTGTTGGGTAACTTTAAGATGCAATAGCCCTTTCTATTCTTCCCACTCCCAGTCCTTCCCTCTCACCTGCTTTAACTGCTGCAGCAGTCGTGCCTATCGACCTCTTCCTCACCGACGACAGTGGCACGTTGAGGGCACGAACTGCAGCATCGCCCGATAGCTGCAAGGTGCTACCCTACTGTTGCTTCATACTGTATTCTTTTTACAGTACACCTACTTCAGGTAAACATCCAACCATTGTAATCAATCTTACTAGCCGAGCTCCGCTCGCTACGGGTAAACCATGGGGAATTAGGTTGGGAATGAATTTACACGATTTCCTGGGAGTTCTAGCCAAGAATGGACGAATTTTGAGCGAAATGTGTTTTGCACTCTAGGTGCGCCGGGTTGGACTGTTAGAGGGTTCGGATGCACGCTAGGACAGTTTCCGACAACTCCTGGACACTTTCCGGCCAAGCAAAAAATGCTGCAAAAGGTTTGCACCGAGTGGGATCCGAACCTGGGCCCCTGGCAGCGCCTTTTCCCACTGCACCACGCTTAAATCGAAAGGTATTAAAAGATCAAATAGCCTATCCGAACCGCCTCAACGAGTTCAACAAGATGGTATATAGCTCGAATCGCCACTCTAACAAAGAAAGGAGCGAGATCAGGAAATGTGTTTTCCGGGTACCAACATTCCTCCACTAAAATGGAGATATCTCACTTCCACTTTGACCTACCGAGATGCAGTTGGCTCCATTCGAAAGAACAGCGTTTTCTACATAAGAATTCACTTTCAATCGGTACTTCCAAAGGCCTCTTCTATAAATGCCGCGGGCGAGAATGCGATTCAGAAAAAAGGCGAAACTTTGACCCGCCGTATTTCGCTTCAACGACGTCCTAGAAGGTCGTCCGTTGAGCGAGTCGCTTTGCAAAAGTTTTTGCATCGTAGTATTTCGACGAGATCTACAAATTTCTCAACAGAACCAAAGCTCCAACTCCAACGGGAAAAAAGTTACAGGCGAAAAACCGCGAAAAATGCGAGTATGCCAACTTTGGAGCCGATTTTGACCTACCTACAGTAATCCAATCGATTCGGTCTCAACATGAAAAAGATGCGCCGTCATCTCGAGTACCTTACCCTAGTAAATTCCAAAGATTCCCGTGCACTTCCCGCCCGCCCCATGAAGTTTTCTTCGAGGGGTCAACTAGCCGAGCTCCGCTCGCTAGGGGCACGCCGTAAATTGAGTTCAAAATGGTGAAAAAATGGGGTTTTCTAGCCGTTTTAGTCATGGAAAAAAAGTTTGCACCGGACGGGGCTCGAATCAACAACCTCCTTTTCGTCAGGTAGGCTGCTCAACCACTAGACCACTTGGGAAGATGGTGCGTAGCTCCTACTGGCCCTAGAAGAGGCGAACGAAGCGCCCCGGCAGTGGAGAGAGCTGGGTATACGGCAGTTTACTCGCGCCGCGCTCTTTCACCGCTCGCCACGGGCGTAAAGGGGCTCAAAATAAATCACCTAGTAGATTAAAAGAACCGTCTCGACGAGTTCTACAAGATGCTCTATTCAATTGTGGTCCAGAACATCAAAGCAATTAGCCGTCCTCTCGAATGCAGTAAAAGAATGCCCCTTTCCTCTCCCTGTTGTCCCGCTTACTCGCGACAACTTCTTTACCTTTGCACTTATCGATACGGCGATTAGCTAGATCGAAAGAGGAGTGTTTTCTGCCCATAGTAGTATAGTTCGTTAGTATTTACCACGACGTCTTCTACATTCGCCAAGGGCCCGAAAAGTAGGGTGCGTTTTGCGTAAATCGCGAACCGGACACTCCCTCAGGGAAATGGAGATAACTCGCTTCATTTTTGAGCTACAGAGATCCCACCGGTCTAGCCACAACCGTCTGATCATTCTCTACAATATGGTTTCATTCGTTAAGATTCCCGACTAAAAGTAAACCCGCCATCCCTCGAAACGGAGCCGCGGCGCTAGTTCGAAAATTCGACCTGCACCCAGAACTCTCCGGGTTCGCTACCAAACAGCTCCAAATTGCAGCAGGGGATACTACATCGATCCCACATCACCCCGGCGTGCAGCTAAAAATGATGCAAAAGGTCTGCCGCCGAGGGGATCGAACCTACGCCTCCGTTTGCGCGCTAATCTAACGTTTTACCGATTGCGCCACGACCTAAGATTCGTTATTTTTGATTTTCAGAAAAAGTGAAATAGACCATTCGACGCGTCTCGTCGAGACGAATATTTCTCCTGCCAAGAGATAAGCGCTAGCTGCACGCGCTCGGGAGATACAGCGCGAGAAAGGATTTTTGCAAAACTTCAAAGTGATTTTTGACCTACCCAACGTGCTCCGATCGCTTCGGTCCCAACAGCAAAAAGATGCGCCGTGGCCGATTACATATAACCTATATATTTGCCACATTTGGCACCGCGATCCCAGCTCGCAAAAAGTTACGGTAATCCGAGCAGTAAATCGGCCACATATGTTCTTTTATGTATAGGGAACTAGCCGAGCTTCCGCTCGCTAGGGGCACGCCGTGTTGATATTTGAAATCTGTGCAAAATTCCGAGTCGAAAGAGGGTTTTCTAGCCGAAAACGGAGAAATTTGAGGCGAAACATGTTTTGCGCAGTAGGAGCGCCGGGTTGGGTAGTTGGAGTGCTCGGGTGCACGCTAGGACGCTTTCTGACAACTACCCAACACTTTGGAGGAATGCTAAAAATGTAGCAAAAGGTTTGCACCCGGCAGGATCCGAACTTGAGCCGTTGACAGCGCCTTTTCCCACTGCGCCGCGCTTAAATCGAAATATATTAAAAGATCAAATAGCCTATTCGAACCGCCTCGACGAGTTCTACAAGATGGTATATAGCCCGAATCACCAATCTAACAAAGAAAGCAGCGAGATCAGAAAATTTGTTTTAATCGCACCAAACTTCTTCCACTAAAATGGAGATATCTCACTTCAACATTGACCTACCGAGATGGCGTTGGTCTCATTCGAAAGAGCGGCGTTTTCTACCCAAGAATTCACTTTGAGCTAGTACTTACCACGACGGCTTTCATATTTACCAAGCGCGAGAATGCGATTCATAAAAAAACCAAACTTTGACCCGTCATATCTTCCTTCAACGACGTCCTAGAAGGTCGTCCGTTGAGCGAATTGCTTGGCAAAAGTTTTTGCACCGGAGTATCTCGACGAGATCTACAATTTTCTAAGCAGAACCGAAGCTCTAACTTCAAAGAGAAAAAAGTTATAGGCGAAAAACGGCGAAAATTGCGAGAGTGCCAACTTTGGCGGCCATTTTGACCTACCTACAGTAACCCAATCGATTTTGTGTCAACATGAAAAAGATGCGCCGTCATCGATAGTACCACAACTATATATTTCCCACATCTTGCCATCAAGTTCCAGCATTCCCTGAGTGTTATTAATCTGAGCGGTAAATCTGGCATTCAATGTTCTTTTATGTACTAACTAGCCGAGCTTCCGCTCGCTAGGGGCACGCCGTGATTTGGGTTCAAAATCGTGAAAAAATGGGGTTTTCTAGCCGTTTTAGTCATGGCAAAAGAGTTTGTACCGGATGGGGCTCGAACCAACAACCTCGTGTTCGCTAGGTGGGAGGCTCAATCACTGGACCACTTGGGACGATGGCGGGTAGCTTCTACTGCCCATAGAAGAGGCGAGCGAGGCGCCCAGACAGTGGAGAGAGCTGGGAATACGGTAGTTTACCCGCGCCGCGCTCTTTCACCGCACGCCACGGGCGTAAATGGGCTCCAAACGAATCGCCTAGTAGATCAAAAGAACCGTCTCGATGAGTTCTATAACCTCCTCTATTCACTTTGGGTCCAGAACATCAAAGCAATTAGCCCTCCTCTCGAATGCACTAATTCAAGGCCACTTTCCTCTCTATGTCCTGTCGCTTGCTCGCGATATCTCCGCTCCCTTTCAACTTATCGAGATGGCCATTGTCTAGATTGAAAGAGCAGTGTTTTCCGCCCATAGTAGTATAGTTCGTTAGTTTTTACCACGACGTCTTCTATACTTACCAGGGGCTCGAAAAGAAACGTGCATTTTTAACAAAATCGTACAAAACCACGCCGCGCGAGTTTACCGCTCGCCACGGGCGTAAATGGGCTCCAAACGAATCACCTAGTAGATCGAAAGAACCGTCTCGACGAGTTTTACAAGATGCTCGATTCAGTTTGGGTCCAGAACATCAAATGAATTAGCGGTCCTCTCGAATGCAGTAAAAGAAAGCCCCTTTCCTCTCCCAGTTGTCCCGCTTACTCGCGACAACTTCTTTCCCTTTGAACTTATCGATACGGCGATTGTCCAGATCGAAAGAGCAGTGTTTTCTGCCCATAGCAGTATATTTGGTTAGTTTTTACCATGACATCTTCTATACTTACCATGGGCACGAAAAGTAGGGTGCGTTTTGCGCAAAATCGCAAACTCGACATTCCCTCAGGTGAATGGCGATAACTTGCTTCATTTTCGGGCTACAGAGATCCCACCGGTCTAGCCAGAACCGTCTGATCATTTTCCACAATATGGTTTCATTCGTTAAGAATCCCGACCAAAAGCAAACACGCCATCCCTTGAAACGGAGCTGCGGCGCTAGTTCGAAAATTCGACCTGCACCCAGAACTCTCCGGGTTCGCTACCAACCAGCTCCAAATTGCAGCAAGGGATAGTACATCGACCCTACATCACCCCTCCGTGTAGCTAAAAATGATGCAAAAGGTCTGCCGCCGAGGGGATCGAACCTACGGCTCCGTTTGCGCGCTAGTCTAACGTTATACCGATTGCGCCACGCCCTAAAATTCGTTATTTTTGATTTTCAGAAAAAGTGAAATAGACCATTCGACGCGTCTCGTCGAGCTGAACATTTCTCCTGCCAAGGGCTAAGCGCTAGCAGCACGCGCTCGGCCGCTAGAGCCCAAAACGTGATTTCGTCAAAACTTCAAAGTGAGTTTTGACCTACCTACAGTAATCCAATCGCTTCGGTCCCAACAGCAAAAAGATGCGCCGTGGCCGATTACATATAACCTATATATTTCCCACATCTTGCCATCAAGTTCCAGCATTCCCTGAGTGTTATTAATCTGAGCGGTCAATCTGGCATTCAATGTTCTTTTATGTATAGGGAACTAGCCGAGCTCCGCTCGCTAGGGGCACGCCGTGTTGATATTTGAATTGATATTTGAAATCTGTGCAAAATTCCGAGTCGAATGAGGGGTTTCTAGCCGAAAACGGAGAAATTTGAGGCGAAACATGTTTTGCGCAGTAGGAGCGCCGGGTTGGGTAGTTGGAGTGCTCGGGTGCACGCTAGGACACTTTCTGACAACTACTCGACACATTGGAGGCATTCTAAAAATGCTGCAAAAGATGTGCACCCGGCGGGATCCGAACTTGAGCCGTTGACAGCGCCTTTTCCCACTGCGCCACGCTTAAATCGAAAGGTATTAAAAGATCAAATAGCCTATTCGAACCGCCTCGACGAGTTCTACAAGGTGGTATATAGCCCGAATCACCAATCTAACAAAGAAAGCAGCGAGATCAGAAAATTTGTTTTCCTCGCACCAAACTTCTTCCACTAAAATGGAGATATCTCACTTCAACATTGACCTACCGAGATGGCGTTGGTCTCATTCGAAAGAGCGGCGTTTTCTACCAAAGAATTCACTTTGAGCTAGTATTTACCATTACGTCTTTCATATTTACCAAGCGCGAGAATGCGATTCGAAAAAAACACCAAACTTTGGCCCGTCATATCTTCCTTCAACGACGTCCTAGAAGGTCGTCAGTTGAGCGAATTGCTTTGCAAAAGTTTTTGCGCCGGAGTATTTCGACGAGATCTACAATTTTCTAAGCAGAACCGAAGCTCTAACTTCAAAGAGAAAAAAGTTATAGGCGAAAAACGGCGAAAATTGCGAGAGTGCCAACTTTGGCGGCCATTTTGACCTACCTACAGTAACCCAATCGATTTTGTGTCAACAAGAAAAAGATGCGCCGTCATCGATAGTACCACAACTATATATTTCCCACATCTTGCCATCAAGTTCCAGCATTCCCTGAGTGTTATTAATCTGAGCAGTAAATCGGCCACATATGTTCTTTTATGTATAGGGAACTAGCCTAGCTCCGCTCGCTAGGGGCACGCCGTGTTGATATTTGAAATCTGTGCAAAATTCCGAGTCGAATGAGGGGTTTCTAGCCGAAAACGGAGAAATTTGAGGCGAAACGTGTTTTGCGCAGTAGGAGCGCCGGGTTGGGTAGTTGGAGTGCTCGGGTGCACGCTAGGACACTTTCTGACAACTACCCGACACATTGGAGGCATTCTAAAAATGCTGCAAAAGATGTGCACCCGGCGGGATCCGAACTTGAGCCGTTGACAGCGCCTTTTCCCACTGCGCCACGCTTAAATCGAAAGGTATTAAAAGATCAAATAGCCTATCCGAACCGCCTCAACGAGTTCTACAAGATGTTATATAGCTCGAATCGCCACTCTAACAAAGAAAGGAGCGAGATCAGGAAATGGGTTTTCCGGACACCAAACTTCCTCCACTAAAATGGAGATATCTCACTTCAACATTGACCTACCAAGATGGCGTTGGTCTCATTCGAAAGAGCGGCGTTTTCTACCCAAGAATTCACTTTGAGCTAGTACTTACCACGACGGCTTTCATATTTACCAAGCGCGAGAATGCGATTCATAAAAAACACCAAACTTTGACCCGTCATATCTTCCTTCAACGACGTCCTAGAAGGTCGTCCGTTGAGCGAATTGCTTGGCAAAAGTTTTTGCACCGGAGTATCTCGACGAGATCTACAATTTTCTAAGCGGAACCGAAGCTCTAACTTCAAAGAGAAAAAAGTTATAGGCGAAAAACGGCGAAAATTGCGAGAGTGCCAACTTTGGCGGCCATTTTGACCTACCTACAGTAACCCAATCGATTTTGTGTCAACATGAAAAAGATGCGCCGTCATCGATAGTACCACACCTATATATTTCCCAAACCTTGCCATCTGACCAGGGAATTAGGCATTCAATGTTCTTTTATGTATAGGGAACTAGCCGAGCTCCGCTCGCTAGGGGCATGCCGTGTTGATATTTGAAATCTGTGCAAAATTCCGAGTCGAAAGAGGGTTTTCTAGCCGAAAACGGAGAAATTTGAGGCGAAACGTGTTTTGCGCAGTAGGAGCGCCGGGTTGGGTAGTTGGAATGCTCTGTTGCACGCTAGGACACTTTCTGACAACTTCCCGACACTTTGGGGCCGAGCTAAAAATGTAGCAAAAGGTTTGCACCCGGCGGGATCCGAACCTGAGCCGTTGACAGCGCCTTTTCCCACTGCGCCGCGCTTAAATCGAAATATATTAAAGGAACAAATAGCCTATTCGAACCGCCTCGACGAGTTCTACAAGATGGTATATAGCCCGAATCACCAATCTAACAAAGAGAGGAGCGAGATGAGAAAATGTGATTTCCATATACAAAACTTCCTCCACTAAAATGTTGATATCTCCCTTCAACGTTGACCTACCGAGATGGCGTTGGTCTCATTCGAAAGAGCGGCGTTTTCTACCCAAGAATTCACTTTGAGCTAGTACTTACCACGACGGCTTTCATATTTACCAAGCGCGAGAATGCGATTCATAAAAAACACCAAACTTTGACCCGTCATATCTTCCTTCAACGACGTCCTAGAAGGTCGTCCGTTGAGCGAGTTGCAAAGCAAAAATTTTTGCACCGGAGTATCTCGACGAGATCTACAATTTTCTAAGCAGAACCGAAGCTCTAACTTCAAAGAGAAAAAAGTTATAGGCGAAAAACGGCGAAAATTGCGAGAGTGCCAACTTTGGCGGCCATTTTGACCTACCTACAGTAACCCAATCGATTTTGTGTCAACATGAAAAAGATGCGCCGTCATCGATAGTACCACAACTGTATATTTCCCACATCTTGCCATCAAGTTCCAGCATTCCCTGAGTGTTATTAATCTGAGCGGTCAATCTGGCATTCAATGTTCTTTTATGTATAGGGAACTAGCCGAGCTTCCGCTCGCTAGGGGCACGCCGTGTTGATATTTGAAATCCGAGTCGAAAGTTTTTTCGAGTCGAAAGATTCCGAGTCGAAAGAGGGTTTTCTAGCCGAAAACGGAGAAATTTGAGGCGAAACGTGTTTTGCGCAGTAGGAGCGCCGGGTTGGGTAGCTGGAGTGCTCGGGTGCACGCTAGGACGCTTTCTGACAACTACCCAACACTTTGGAGGAATGCTAAAAATGTAGCAAAAGGTTTGCACCCGGCGGGATCCGAACCTGAGCCAATGACAGCGCCTTTTCCGACTGCGCCACGCTTAAACCTTAATATGTTAAAAGTTCAAATAGCCTATCCGAACCGCCTCAACGAGTTCTACAAGAAGGTGTATAACTCGAATCACCATTCTAACAAAGAAAGGAGCGAGATCAGAAAATGTGTTTTCCGGACACCAAACTTCCTCCACTAAAATGGAGATATCTCACTTCAACATTGACCTACCGAGATGTCGTTGATCTCATTCGAAAGAGCGGCGTTTTCTACCTTAGAATTCACTTTGAGCTAGTATTTACCACGACGGCTTTCATATTCGCCAAGCGCGAGAATGCGATTCGGAAAAAACGCAAAACTTTGACCCGTCATATCTTCCTTCAACGACGTCCTAGAAGGTCGTCCGTTGAGCGAGTTGCGTAGCAAAAATTTTTGTACCGGGGTATCTCGACGAGATCTACAATTTTCTAAGCAGAACCGAAGCTCTAACTTCAAAGAGAAAAAAGTTATAGGCGAAAAACGGCGAAAATTGCGAGAGTGCCAACTTTGGCGGCCATTTTGACCTACCTACAGTAACCCAATCGATTTTGTGTCAACATGAAAAAGATGCGCCGTCATCGATAGTACCACAACTGTATATTTCCCACATCTTGCCATCAAGTTCCAGCATTCCCTGAGTGTTATTAATCTGAGCGGTCAATCTGGCATTCAATGTTCTTTTATGTATAGGGAACTAGCCGAGCTTCCGCTCGCTAGGGGCACGCCGTGTTGATATTTGAAATCCGAGTCGAAAGTTTTTTCGAGTCGAAAGATTCCGAGTCGAAAGAGGGTTTTCTAGCCGAAAACGGAGAAATTTGAGGCGAAACGTGTTTTGCGCAGTAGGAGCGCCGGGTTGGGTAGCTGGAGTGCTCGGGTGCACGCTAGGACGCTTTCTGACAACTACCCAACACTTTGGAGGAATGCTAAAAATGTAGCAAAAGGTTTGCACCCGGCGGGATCCGAACCTGAGCCAATGACAGCGCCTTTTCCGACTGCGCCACGCTTAAACCTTAATATGTTAAAAGTTCAAATAGCCTATCCGAACCGCCTCAACGAGTTCTACAAGAAGGTGTATAACTCGAATCACCATTCTAACAAAGAAAGGAGCGAGATCAGAAAATGTGTTTTCCGGACACCAAACTTCCTCCACTAAAATGGAGATATCTCACTTCAACATTGACCTACCGAGATGTCGTTGATCTCATTCGAAAGAGCGGCGTTTTCTACCTTAGAATTCACTTTGAGCTAGTATTTACCACGACGGCTTTCATATTCGCCAAGCGCGAGAATGCGATTCGGAAAAAACGCAAAACTTTGACCCGTCATATCTTCCTTCAACGACGTCCTAGAAGGTCGTCCGTTGAGCGAGTTGCGTAGCAAAAATTTTTGCACCGGGGTATCTCGACGAGATCTACAATTTTCTAAGCAGAACCGAAGCTCTAACTTCAAAGAGAAAAAAGTTATAGGCGAAAAACGGCGAAAATTGCGAGAGTGCCAACTTTGGCGGCCATTTTGACCTACCTACAGTAACCCAATCGATTTTGTGTCAACATGAAAAAGATGCGCCGTCATCGATAGTACCACAACTGTATATTTCCCACATCTTGCCATCAAGTTCCAGCATTCCCTGAGTGTTATTAATCTGAGCGGTAAATCTGGCATTCAATGTTCTTTTATGTATAGGGAACTAGCCGAGCTTCCGCTCGCTAGGGGCACGCCGTGTTGATATTTGAAATCCGAGTCGAAAGTTTTTTCGAGTCGAAAGATTCCGAGTCGAAAGAGGGTTTTCTAGCCGAAAACGGAGAAATTTGAGGCGAAACGTGTTTTGCGCAGTAGGAGCGCCGGGTTGGGTAGCTGGAGTGCTCGGGTGCACGCTAGGACGCTTTCTGACAACTACCCAACACTTTGGAGGAATGCTAAAAATGTAGCAAAAGGTTTGCACCCGGCGGGATCCGAACCTGAGCCAATGACAGCGCCTTTTCCGACTGCGCCACGCTTAAACCTTAATATGTTAAAAGTTCAAATAGCCTATCCGAACCGCCTCAACGAGTTCTACAAGAAGGTGTATAACTCGAATCACCATTCTAACAAAGAAAGGAGCGAGATCAGAAAATGTGTTTTCCGGACACCAAACTTCCTCCACTAAAATGGAGATATCTCACTTCAACATTGACCTACCGAGATGTCGTTGATCTCATTCGAAAGAGCGGCGTTTTCTACCTTAGAATTCACTTTGAGCTAGTATTTACCACGACGGCTTTCATATTCGCCAAGCGCGAGAATGCGATTCGGAAAAAACGCAAAACTTTGACCCGTCATATCTTCCTTCAACGACGTCCTAGAAGGTCGTCCGTTGAGCGAGTTGCGTAGCAAAAATTTTTGCACCGGAGTATCTCGACGAGATCTACAATTTTCTAAGCAGAACCGAAGCTCTAACTTCAAAGAGAAAAAAGTTATAGGCAAAAAACGGCGAAAATTGCGAGAGTGCCAACTTTGGCGGCCATTTTGACCTACCTACAGTAACCCAATCGATTTTCTGTCAACATGAAAAAGATGCGCCGTCATCGATAGTACAATACCTATATATTTCCCAAACTTGGCACCGCGATCCCAACCCGCAAAAAGTTACGGTAATCTGAGCAGTAAATCTGGCATTCAATGTTCTTTTATGTATAGGGAACTAGCTCAAAGTGAATTCTTGTATAGAAAACGCCGCTCTTTCGAATGAGACCAACGCCATCTCGGTAGGTCAACGTTGAAGGGAGATATCAACATTTTAGTGGAGGAAGTTTTGTATATGGAAATCACATTTTCTCATCTCGCTCCTCTCTTTGTTATATTGGTGATTCGAGCTATATACCATCTTGTAGAACTCGTTGAGGCGGTTCGGATAGGCTATTTGATCTTTTAATAAATTTCGATTTAAGCGTGGCGCAGTGGGAAAATGCGCTGTCAACGGCTCAGGTTCGGATCCCGCCGGGTGCAAACCTTTTGCTACATTTTTAGCTCGGCCCCAAAGTGTCGGAAAGTTGTCAGAAAGTGTCCTAGCGTGCAACAGAGCACTCCAACTACCCAACCCGGCGCTTCTACTGTGCAAAACACGTTTCCCTTCAAAATCGCTCTTTTTCGGCTAGAAAACCCTCTTTCGACTCGGAATTTTGCACAAATTGTTTATGGTGGGGTCGAATTTTCAAACAGTCGATTGTTTATAGTGGGGTCGAACAGTACCTGGTATCCGAAGGCGAGATCGATCCACTCGTGCAAGTGGGCGGAGACTTCGTCCGACTCCAGCTTGGCACGATGCCAGGAGATGAATCCCTCGGGGGAACCATCCCCAGCGAACGAAGGAACCTCGAGATCAGGCATGTCCACGTGAGAGGAGACTGAGAAAGGAAATGTAATATTGATTTTATATCTGAGAACTTGTAAGGAAGACGAAACCACTACTGGTCGTAATAACTGGTTTTCACGCAACATCGATCTCTCTGCCCACACTGACCGAGTATTCGGGGGTCCTCGTACAGCTCTGGAATGCACTCTTCGGGAGTCCACTCGTAGAGACGATGCACACTCGAGGGATACTCACGGGGCTCCCACTCAAAGGAAAATCAATAAGTTAAAATCTTCAAGATTTCATCACATTTTCAACCCATTGTTGTTAGTACTAACAAGAGCCCGAGTAACACAAAAACTATATGAACATGCAATTAATCGGCTCGCTAGAATCCAGTATTTAAAATAATATCCCATTTTAGCTTACCAGTAATTTGCAGTTTAAAATTGTATTCATTCCTACAATCTATCTATCGACCAAAGATCAAAGACCAGCTCACATTGCTCCTGACGTGCTTGCAGAGTGTCTCTCTGCTCTCGACCCTCGCCCGCAGACTCATGTACCCAATGTCACTCAGCTGCTCGGGCACGTGGTGCGCCGGCTCCCTCCTTCAATTCGAGGTTAACTAATCATCGTCCACTCTAGCAGCACTCGCTGCACCACAGAGCACACCACATACTTGAACATCTCCATCAGTTGGTCGTCGCCCTTGTTTAGACGGAACTTAGTGCGATTCAAAGGTCGCCAACCGCTGCTCTCGCTGCTGAAATTTCGAAATATGCGAACTAGTGGGCGGAGCTTAAGTTTAAAGTGATAATAATTGGCGGAGTGATAGCTGACCTGAAGTCAACGACCCATGGCACCACTGGGTGATTGTAGGGGTCGCCCCTTTCCCTGCCCGCGAAATCGTTCAGCAACAGGAGGTAGTCGAGATTGGAGAGCTTACGCTAGAAAGAAAAAAAAAGTGATCGCTTGAATTATACTACATCATCAAAAACGTCTATTTCAAAATGTTGAATAGCATAACAGAGGAAAATAAATGAACAGAATGATTTTTTTTAAATCTTAGAATTGCTACAACAAACCGTTCGCCAGGCCTCTTGCGCATCTTCCAACCTCGCATCCCTACTCTCTTCCGGTGCTAAAAATCGATATTCGAATTGTAATCTACCGTAATCTGTAGATGGGCGTACCATTAGGTAGTCGCTTCTTCGTAGCGAGAAGAGCATCGAGTGGGTCAGTCCACACCCAGAGACAGTCGTCGACCTATAAAGATCAAAGATCATAAAACAATTTTAACAAATTCCACTATGATTGCACACTAAAACTTTCAGCTAATTATATGTAAGCAGATGCACTCTACAATTATATGTAAGCAGATGCACTCGATTTACACTCGTGGATAACCAGATTTATAAAGAGTATCCTCACTTCGGGTTTCTGGCCATCCCCCTCCCATCCTCCCTCCTATTCTCCACTCATTTCTATGTATTCTCTCTGAAATTGCGGTCACGCAGTTCCCCAGCGACAGAGAAAGATGGAAATGATACGGGAACGAGGGAAAACACAAGAGGCACTCACCCTAAAGAGTGTGGTACTGTAGACGGGGAAGCAGGATCGGGAGCTCAACTGCTGGAAACACTCCATGATGCCTGCCAGCAGCCAATTTGTCTCCTGAATGGAACAATTACGATAACCCAACAGTACTGTATACCTGGCTGTGTCGATCGATATTGTAATGTGCGTAGCGGAGTACGGTAGTCAACGGATGGGTGGGATTGGGTGTGTCCACTACCGTAATCACCCAGTCTGCAGAGACAACGACGAGAGATGTCTGAAACACGCGATAGTTGAAAAATGCCTAGCTCATCACTCACTGAGATCAGATGAGGGAATACATGAGGAGGTCGGATGGTGAGGGCGGCTTCGTCGGCTACAATATCCACCAGGGCACAGCTCGCACCGAATCTGAGGATCAAGAACTGAGTTTTCCGAAGACTCAAAAATGGAACCTGACGGAGAAAGTTCTCCACACTCGCTGCCAGACACTGGGGTCGTCGTCAGAGAGATCGTCTGGGAGAGGAAGACCACCTGAGGAAGAAATGGCTCGGGGAGCGCAGTCTAACCATGGCATACCGATAACTACGTCTGGATCCATCTCTCCGCAGTCAGAAAACGGTTCCCCATCACAATTTCTGAAAGAAAATTTAAAATGTTGTGACAAAAACAACGAAAACTCACAGAAACAGTCTTAAATCGCAGTCCTTCAAGGGCCGATCCGCTCGGCACAGCATCCTGGCAGAACAGCGATAGAGTGAGCCATCGTTGAGTGTAATCTAAAACTTATTTAATATGTACTGAGAAGAATAATAAAGGTTACTAGATAAATGTCGAACCTCAAGTTTCGATCCCTGTTTGTTGAGTGAAGAAAGGGAGGAAATGACTTCTCCGAGAACTGCTCGCACTCGTGCTTCATACCCGCTCACCATCGCATATCTTGAACCAATAAAATGTAAAAAATAAAAGTGCAATCGATAATATAAACTTTAAAAGTTTGAATCACACTTACAGTACGTTTGAAATACTATCACAGACTGACAATTTATGGTGCGGTTACGGCCGTTACGGTGAAGCAGACGATTAATTGCCTGCACCGCCTTAATCAATCTTTCAAAGTTGTTTTTCAGCCTTCTTTATCTCTTTTCGTTGCATTTTTCTTTGCCTGCCCGCTCGGTATCGATGGCCGAACAGTTCCGTCCATCTCTCACTCTTCCATCGCCCCTCCCTCTCGCGCTATTTCGAGATCCCTCTCGTATCAAGTTTTCCCTATCTCTCTTCCCTCTCGCTCTTTACAAATCGTTAGCCGTTCTACTTTCAGAGTGGCTGACCCGCGCAATTCCGGCGAAGGCGCATTTACAGTTGCTCAGGCGGCAGGATGGCACCGCAGGGACAAGGGCTCAAGTGGGCCGAGGTTCTCTGCTGCCCCATCTGCGTCAAGGCGAGCTATTCTTAACCTTTATTGTGTATTAATAGATAAATATAAGGTTACATTATATAAATAGACAATAAGTGAGCAAATTGGCAGGTGTTCACTCGTCAGAAAGTGGCTGTGAATCTGTACTGCTCGCATGCAGTGTGCACTGAGTGCATCCAGCAGAAGATGGAAGGCGACCACTTCTGTCTCACAGACAAGGTATTTTTACTTTGTTGTTCACCTACGGGTCAAAGATCCGCACGTGTCTTTGACATGTCGCCCTCCTCCCCATTAAAACGTGTGCGTTAGTGATAAATCCCCTGATCTCTGTTTTCGATGATTCACCTGTCGTGGTTCCATGCTCTGCACTATCGCCGAATCTTCAGCGGCCACACTATTTTTAGAAGACTAGACTATACCAAATTATTTAACCTTTTTTTGTTCTTAAAATCATATGCACAACAACTTGTTGTTGACTAAACATAATGTAAATCCGATTCAAAGGGCTTTATAATTGGGTTACTTATCTTAAATGCTGAATTGTAGATCTCCGGGGAGTTGCCTCTCTCCGTCCTTCCTCGTAACAAGGCGATGATGTCCATCGTCGGCGTCGATCTGTCGAAGGGACTGGAGACGTACGTCGACCACGATCACTCCCTCCAACCCAGCGACAAATACCTACTACAGGTAGAGAGATGCCACGTTCTATTTGGTTCAGATTCTTTTGAATTTGCGTAAATTCTTCAACGATGTCGGATTTTGCGATGTGATCTTGCGCTTTTTACATCGTTGCTATGCATCTCGAAAGAGTCATGACTCAGTTTGTCTAATTTACAACCAACGAAGTTAAATACTATGTTTTGCATATTTCCAGTGCAATGTACATTGTCAGAAAACGATCTCCGTGATTTCTTTATCGAGTTTCTTCCAGAACATCGACGAAAGTCTCTGTGGAATGGCTAGCTATCTGCGCAGGATTGAATCGGAACGGGGCGGGAGTGTATGGAGCGAGGTACGGTGCACATCGAACCCAATAATTTATGATATGTTTCTTTATTAATAATTCCGAGAATATCGTCTATATTAGCGACGGTCGCTTGGAAAGGAATCCCTCCTGAGAATACGTTCTCGTTGCCTTTCTGAAATCTCGCCCAAGGTTTATCACCTTTCTTGACGGAGATGCACTTTAAGGACTAGTCTTTACTGTACTCCTCCCTCTCAGGTGATGTCTCGTACGGTGCAACGCAAGTTGGTGCATCTGATTTGTCTTCAGTTGGCTGAGCCATCGGGGAGACTCAGGGCAGCCAGACAAGCCAGACAAATCGCCGAGAGGTACGCTCATCTCATTCAAATATAGGAATTCCTCCCTAATTTGTAGTTACACGGGACGGCTAGAAAAATATGATGGAGTTCCGACTGTGCCTAGAATGTCCTTTTAAATCAAGCATTCCGATGATTGGCGAAATTGTTCCAACATTCTCCATTCAGGATTCTCTGCGAGGCGATGCAGGGTTCGCAGAACCAGCAGTCGCTCTCTCACCAGTTGTGGACTGCCGTGCGCACTCGCGGATGCCAGTTCCTAGGACCAGGTATGGGGGAAGACCCAGAGGTTTGGTTCGGGTCTGGTACCAGTGATTGGGTGTTCTGAAGGCAGCTTCTTGTCGAATCCAATTTCTGCAATGAAAGTGTAACCTCTGAAACGAGGAACTTACTGTACTCTGAATTTTCACGATCTTACTTATTTCGCTTTTCATAATTTCTTTGCAGCGATGCAAGAGGACGTGCTCAATCTCATACTGCTTACCATGTCAGATGTGAGTTGCTCGAACAAGGATTACGGTAGCAGTCAGATTGGTTACGGTAGTCAGTAAATCGCTCAATGTTGCCATTTAAGAGAGCGCTAATCGCGAGGAAGACGCTAGTGATGTACGTGGTGAAGAGACTGTCGGAGACGTACCCACAGGTTGGAACTCTTCCCCCCCCCCCCCCCCCGCTAGTTCTATGTTTCGTTTCATCCCTATTTGCCGATAATATATTTTGTTTCAATTCGTTGATCACCTTGCCTATATTATTGGTTTTCTTTTTTTTTGCAAAAAAAATGTGCAAATATCCTTTGATTTGAGTTGTTTTCTCTTTGTAAGGGTGTGCATGCGAAGAGATGATAGTGTGGATGTTGCTCTCATCATCTATTAGGTTGTAACATAAGTTTTGTCGCATTTCGGAGGTTCACAATATTTCCATGAAGGATACTTCTCAAACATTATCAATGCCTGACCTCCTAGTATATGTTTGGGGTGTTCATGCACATTCAAACCATAGGGTAGAGCTGAACTGCGCACGCTGGCTATGCGAAAAATATTAATATGAACTGATTTAAATTTGGTGCAGATTTTATTAATTCGTTTGATCGGGTGCTAGTTCGCAGAGATGAATAATGAACCAAACTTCTACAGCATGGTGATATACCCCGTCAATGCTCTTTCAAAATATACGCCAGATATGGTGCTATGTTGAGCGGAACCAAAGATATACTTCACTGAGTGTAAGGTTAGCCGCTGATTCGTAGCCAACTTGACCAATTCTTCTGAATCCAGAATTGCAACAACAGTGACTAACATAAGTGCGTTCAATTACCACTCATGGAGGTATAATTTATCATTAAACAAGTGAGAGAAAGAACACTCCACTTGTGGGAAATTTGAATTTTTATTAATTCAATTCGCGCACAATTTTACCAAAATTTGCAAGTTTAGGTGTTTCGAATTAAAGATTGTCATTCAAAAGCTATCTATTTCCAAACTTATCCCAAGTAGATACTAGTAAGGGAAGGGTTTATGGTTCGGATGGACACAACCAATCAGATATTGAACATGTGTGCGAGGTAGGAATATGAACAAAGTGCCGATTTCAGTAGTTTAATTTACATATCATCGTTCTGAATGGAGCCACTTATCTCAACAGAACCCAATCTACCCCAAACTTTGTCTGCACACTGACCACTTTGGGTGAACTATATTCCACCACTATTTGGATCTGGATATCTACTGAGAAGAAAATTCGGCTTGCGAAAGTTTTCGCGACCGTCACCAACCATCCACATTATACAAACTCGTCTACATTTCTAGAACGATTTTCGTTTGTCATTATCCGTGAGTGGTTCAAAATTATGCACATATGTAGTACTTTACGCAAATCACACAAAATCGGCATAATTTATCCTTTTCAAGAAGAGCTGATGCGTGAAAATGATTTCTAATCCTTATCTCAGTACAACTTTGTCTGACTAATGTGCCTCCTCAACTGCCTTGACAGGACTGAAGTAAAGCGCGTAAGAAAGAGTACGAAGGCCCTCACTGATGATGAATAACGAAATTGAGATTAAATTAATTCGAAGAATTTCTGAGGTTAAAATGCATAAGAGATTAGACGCGACAAAACTTATGTTACAACCTGATATAATTATATGGTAAATTTGCATTCTTGTTGATTTACTCGAAGATGTCAATCTCTTCTTCTCAGACGTCTAAAACGTGCGTTGGACACGTGGTGCAGCTGCTCTATCGCGCCTCCTGCTTCCACGTACTCAAGAGAGAGGGCGAGTCATCGCTCATGCAGCTGAAGGTACGGTAGGGGGCAACGATCGATAACTGATAAGGTATACGGTATCGATTGATTGCAGGACGAATTCACGGACTACGACTCGCTGCGCAGAGAGCACGACGCGGCGATTGTCAAGATTGCCAACGAGGTACGGTAGTTTTCGTTGGGGGTACTGTAATTAATTGTGAGTTCTGGGTAGTTGTATTATGATCATTGCAAGCTAAGTAAGGAGCTATGATTTTCACTTTTACCTACAAAAAGTTACTGGAAGACAATCGATTGAGTCCTCAATCTACAGTACCCATCTCCTTTTCCAGGTGGGACTGCGAATCGCTCCTGAGCAATGGTCTGCGCTGCTGTACGGCGACCACGACCACCGCGCGCACATGCAGAGTGTCATCGGTCAGATCTTCTTTTTGTTTTGTTGTAGCACCTCTTTCCAATGGAAAGTTTCCATGCTTCCATTGACGATTTGATTTTTTCGTTAGTATCAATCACCTTAGAATCAATAATAAACCTGGCAGGTGTCACACATGTTATTGCATACGCTATTTTCCTTATTTTTATTTGACCATGTATGTCAGATCGGGCATAGCAAGGAAATGTGCGAGTCTGCGATTGCACTGGAGCATCACTTAACTGGCTGGAGCAAACTTCGAGTTTCCTAAGCTGATATCTGCATAGCTTATCGATTAGAAATCAAAATCGAACCATTGCGAAAAAAAATCACTGATAAACCCCAAAAGATCGTAGAATCTATTGGCGCAAATTTAGCAACTTGTTTAAATCGATATCTTCCTTTTGTTACTGTATAAAGAAATATCGTAACGTCTGTCTGTCTGTCCGTCCGTCTGTCTGTCACGCTTTTTTCAAATCGCTCTAATTCGCCTCAAAATCATCCTATGTGCATGGGACCTTGACCATATGAACTCCCTTCACGAGTACTTTCAAAATTTGATCTTTGTAGTTTGATCTCTTTCTTCAAATCGCTCTAACTCGGCTCAAAATCATCCTACAGCGCTACGACCTTGACCGTTGGCATCCCCACGATGAGCACTTCCAAAATTTTAAACTTGATCTTTGATCTTTGATCTTTTTTCTTCAAATCGCTCTAGCTTTGCTCAAACACGTCCGTGTGACGTCGGACCTTGACCGTTGGTATTCCCACGTCGAGCGCTTTTAAAGTTTGATCTTTTTCTTCAAATCGCTCTAACTCGCTTCAAAATCATCGTAAAAGGATAGGACCTTGACCGTTGGCATCCCCATGGCGAGCGCTTTTAAAGTTTGATCTTTGAAGTTTGTAGTTTGATCTTTTCTTCAAATGGCTCTAACTCGATTCAAAATCATCGTAGAAGGATAGGACCTTGACCTTTGGTATCCCCATGGCGAGTGCTTTTAAAATATGAAACTTGATCTTTGATCTCTTTTATTCAAATCACTCTAACTTGGCTCAAACGCGTTGATGTGACGTCGGACCTGGACCGTTAGCATCCTCACGACGAGCACTTTCAGCACACCACACAACATGGTGCATTTTAGGAAATCGCAGAAAACTCAAATGCACCCCGTGCACCACCCGCCACACCATCCCAACCTGCTCTCACTCCCCGCAGCGTAAGCGTTGTGAAAGGCTCGTGAGGCCTCGGGTGATTGGAAAGTTGGGATGGGGCGAAGCCCCATCCCAACTTTTTCGAATTGCCCGAGGCCAAACGAGCCTTTCACAACGTTTTAAGCAGGCTTCTACTTGCATACCTTAGAACACGGTAGCGTAGTTATTTGCGCATTCACAAACCCATCTTTTGAAATATAACACATAGCTGTTTTAAAATCTCCCAACTTGCTCTCACTCCCCGCAGCGTAAGCGTTGTGAAAGGCTCGTGAGGCCGAGGGTGATTCGAAAAAGTTGGGATGGGGCGAAGCCCCATCCCAACTTTTTCGAATTGCCCGAGGCCTCACGAGCCTTTTACAACGTTTTAAGCAGGCTCTCACCAGTCGCGTCCAATTGTTATCCTTAAAACACAACCCCGCGAACCACGTAGCGACCGAAGGTCGCTAGTTTTTAATGAGGAGAATATTTGATATATCTTTACCTCAACGTGAACGAGGGAATTGTGAATCACTCGTGTTCAGTTAGTGATCTCCCCCTCTGCAGACAAGCTGCAGACGTCGGAATCCTTCACGAGCAGCATCGAGGAGTTGAGGAAGATGAGTGAGGGAGACGAACTGATGGAGAAGACGGTGAAGGAGTTGAGACTGCTGGACATCCTTACCAGGGCAATTCAAGCTGGTCAGTAGCGCATTTTCTCAAGAAGTGGAAGAATTCTTATATTTTTCTTACCCGACGTGGGAGAACTCACACGTAAACTTAACATCATGTGTGAAACGTGAATGCGACATCAATCACTCCTATTAGCATAGCAAGCATACAAGTCAGCCGAGTAATGTCTGTTGCAATCGAAATATTTTTCTTGCAGATTCGAAGCTGGAGACGGTAGACTGGATGCCTCTCCGGGAGATTCTTGAGGCCTTGCGTGAGCTAGTGGATAAATACGCAGATGTCCTCTCGCGAAGGTACCGTACCCCTTTCCTCTCTTGCCTACCGTATCCAGTCTACATTCTTCAGTCATTAGCCCTCTCCGTTGCAGGAACCAGGCTCGTTCGGACTTCCTGCAGCAGGCGGTCTCGGACACTCCTCCGGACAAGCAGTCGGCGACACGTGCGCCCGTCCGCGCGTCCGCGAGCGGGAATCCGGACGCGTCAGCCACTTACGCGATGTTCAAGACGAAGATGTGCAGGGACGGGGTGAATTGCACTCGGGGAGATCGATGCACGTACGCCCATGGAGAGACCGAGTTGAGGACTGTCGGAGGGAGACTCAGGAGACCCCATCCCGCCCCTCCTGCTGCTGTCGCTGCTGCAGCAGCAGCAGGTGCTGTGCCGTACGGATCCCCGCCCACCGCCAGTCGATGGACGTTCGTGCAGCAGCAGGGACCTGCTGCAGCTGCAGCCCCTCCACTGGCCTACCCTCCATCACAACCACAGCAGATGATGGGACAGCAGCAAGTGCCCCTCATGCGAAATCCGTACGCGCAGCCCCCGCAGCAGCAGCCGGAGATGGTCATGCAGCACAACTCGCTCACGGGGCAGATGCTCATGATGAGGAACCCGCCTCCGCAGCACATGATGAACGTGCAGCAGCCACAGCAGCAGCAGTGGCACCCGCAGCCACTGCAGGGACCCCCGCACGTGTCGTGGCTGCCGACGAATGAAATGGAGCAGCAGCCAAGTGTCTACTGGGGAGGAGTGCCCGGTGGGTTGGGGTTTCGCATACGGTTGAAGTATAGGATGGGACTGGAGATTATGATTATTCTTGATGAAGAATGTGAATGAAACACATTGCAAAATTCTATACTGAAACAAAGGGCGGACGATTCCGATATATCGCAATGTCAGTAATGAGAGGGAAACATCGCAAAAATATCCTTATCGATATCATTTGCAGAACTATTCAATATTGAATAGTTTATTGAACTAATAGTTACTATTGAGAATGTTTTTGCAGCAAAAACGCCAAATCTGTCGGGACCAAGCGAGCTGAGCGAGGTGGAGCAGCTGCATATGCGAAGAGAGGAGATTATCAGGTGAGGAGGGAGTTCCGCCCCCTTTCCTGTTATTGACTCCGCCCACTCAAGTTATTCCCCGACCCTTGCAGCCGACTCGGCCCGCTGTCGCTGGAGCAGGACGACATACTGAATGGGCCATCGACCTCGGGAGGTGTGTAAGAAAAAAAGAAATAGAATTGCGGACTTTTTCATTGACATCGCAGTTTAGTCTGTCTGCGAGTATCTATTACGACCAGAGATTTCGTTCTTTAGTGGGAATATCAACTTACTACTATAAAAAAACCAAAATTACTTGTATCCGCATATTGGGGAAACTAATTGTTATTTTTGGACAATAAATCAATAATCCTCTTGTAGGTCACGCTCCGGGCGACAACGACGACGCGCACGTGGCGTACACCGTCGCCAGCTCCGTCCTCGACGACCGGATATCCGACCTCATGCAGGGTACGGTGGAAGTTAATTATAGTGATCTAAAATTATTAGTTGTCCAATGGTTCAACGAAAATGCAAAAATGAGATTCCTAACAGAAATATTTATTCTTGATTTCACATTGCATATGGTCGTCAAGATATTTGGGAAAAAAATAAATATTTCGATTTTCGCCACCTGCATTTGGAGGTTTAAAAAAACTAATAGATCCTGCTAGCTGAAGTAGTCTTCAGGTGTTCCTGAAGATTGCCTCCTGCCTTTATATTCCACTACTTTCCATTCCGTTCTCTCCTGAATATCGTCGATTGCAGCGAATGCTTCGTCGTCCAACCCGATCATCGAACTGCCTCCCATGCCTCCTGGCTACACCCCCGTCATCAACTCCACCACCACCAGCGAGGAGACACTGTGGGTTACGGTGGATTGTTGAGAATTATTGAGAAGGATGAGAGTACATTACATTGACAATGTTATCGGAGAGAAGGTGATCTCTAGTTACAATCTACGGGTTCTATTGCGGTTTTAAATTTCTGATAGTCCTCTCCGGTCATTTAGCATGTACCTTTTTGTGAAAATGATTTTTCTTGTTGATTTCTGCTTCAATATGGTCTTGAAACCCGTTTTAGTTTCACATGCCGATCTCTCACTCGTTGAATTTTCAAAGCCTTAATCACCTTTGTCCCTACAGGGGCGTTCTATCCGAGTTGGCGTTGGGCGACGCTGCGGGGGCAGCCTCGAATGCGTCAGTGAAGGCCAGGACGTCGTCGTTGACGACGACCACCACCACAGTCAGGTGAGAGAGAGAGAGAGAGAGACTGTGATGAGCCGTTGATTGTCGCAAACAGTTGAGGAGTCACCCTCATCATTTCTCATTCTTACCCACCGGTCGAGAGAGTCGGGAAATATTGAAAGTAAACCCTCAGATATAGCACGGATCTCCTGTAAAAATGCAGGAAAATGAGACCCCTTTGCGACAAAATCTTTTTTGGATCACTGATTTCGCTGTAAACGTGAGAACTGGCCAAGCTGACGGCGGGGAGAACGCCTGTCCACTTCATTCCTTGAAATTTGCATTTTGAACGGAGTTATGACCTACCGAGTTGGAAGGCCGTATATCGGTCCATTTTTGACCTACAGCGAGCGAATTTTTTTCAATCGACTCGTAATAGAGAAATCCACAAATAAGTTCTGTTACGCTCCGTGCGGAAATGACGTCTTTACATAGTTTCATGCGAAAACCCGTTTTTCTCAACACAATATTCTAATTTTCTACCTTTTCTGATGAAAACTTCACGACTTTTATTCGTGATTCGGATTCCCCATCCCCGAAATGGGGTACGTGCATAGTTCGTTTGTCGTGGGAGGAGGAGTATCATATCGGCACTCAGTAGGGAGAATTTGAACATAGTGCAATTTTTGAATGAAACATGTTTTGGTACTTATCTCCCCTCCAACTTATGCAAATGAAAGAACTTAGACCACTTTTGGATACCTCTCAAGTAGGTCTCCAACAATGACTAAGAGGTACGAAACCCTAAAGTTAGCTGTTTTCGAGATACGGAGTAAAAACCCTATTCAATTGATTAGACAGAGAATTACATTTTCTTTAAAAAATTTGTACAAGTCCTAAATCCCCCTACTGAGTAGCGATATGATACTCCTCCTCCCAGGACAAATGAACTATGCACGTACCCCAATTTGGGGATGGGGAATCCGAATCCAGAATAAAAATCGAGTAGATACAAGGTTATAGTGGACTTTGAGACCATTTCGCCTCAAAATTCTGAAGAAAAGTGCAATACAACTTGTTTTTACTCCGTATCTGGAAAACGGCTAAGTTTAGGGTTTCGTACCCCTTAGTCATTGTTGGAGACCTACTTGAGAGGTATTCAGAAGTGGTCTAAGTTCTTTCATTTGCATAAGTTGGAGGGGAGATAAGTACCAAAACATGTTTCATTCAAAAATTGCACTATGTTCAAATTCTCCCCACTGAGTGCCGATATGAT
The DNA here is from genome assembly GCA_036245805.1 of Pristionchus mayeri. Taxonomy (NCBI): domain Eukaryota; kingdom Metazoa; phylum Nematoda; class Chromadorea; order Rhabditida; family Neodiplogasteridae; genus Pristionchus; species Pristionchus mayeri. The sequence goes on along the minus strand of BTRK01000003.1, from coordinate 20,702,777 downwards.
ACTCCTCCTCCCACGACAAACAAACTATGCACGTACCCCATTTCGGGGATAGGGAATCCGAATCAAGAATAAAAGTCGTGAAGTTTTCATCAGAAAAGGTAGAAAATTAGAATATTGAGTTGAGAAAAACGGTTTTTCGCATGAAACTATGTGAAGACGTCATTTCCGCACGGAGCGTAACAGAACTTATTTGTAGATTTCTCTATTACGAGTCGATTGAAAAAAATCCGCTCGCTGTAGGTCAAAAATGGACCGATATACGGCCTTCCAACGCGGTAGGTCATAACTCCGTTCAACATGCAAATTTCAAGGAATGAAGTAGACAGGCGTTCTCCCCGCCGTCAGTTTGGCCAGTTCTCACGTTTACAGCGAAATCAGTGATCCAAAAAAAAATTTTTGTCGCATCGGTTCCTGCATTTTTACAGGAGATCCGTGATAGGTTCCACGAAGGGTCCGTCTTTAGGATGAGAAATACTGAAAATTGCGAGCTAATTACTCAGGACTGCCTGCCCTGCGTACGCCTTCCACACGACGGCCGACGGCTGCACCACTGCCACTGTGCAGGCAGACTGCAGCACCATGCACGTTCGAGTGAGTACGGTAGTCACTCGAGAATGATTTCTTTCAATTATCTGTATCTAACGTTGGAAAAATGAAGCAATCGATTGATTAATAGCCCTACCGTACCCTCCCCTTCTTCGCAGGACACGATCTCCGAGCCAGTGGCTACTCCGGTGATCGTGCCCTCCTCCACCTTCGTGTTGTACGCGCCAGCAGCTGAAGGGGCTCCAGGGGCGGTGGTGGCTGCCAACGGGACACTCGTGGCGCCCAATGGAGAAGTGATGTTCCCCACTCCCCTCCCAGGAGCATCCTTCGAAATCACCCCCCAGTCACTGACCAGAGATGCATCCAGACTGCCCATGGTCATCCAACCACTCTCCCAGATCAACCCCGTGAGTACACTCGGACAACGATTATTGGAAGCAATTCGAAGCTGGTATCGAATGGTCACACGAATTCAATCGATAAATCTCTTCTTTGCTTATCGGTCGTACAATGGGGCAATTGGTCGCATTTAATAATAGGGAATTTGGTGATAGTTCGTCTCGTTTGACTCGGATCACTAATGGCATCATTAGTATCCCCCTCGACTAAATCCTCCCCCTCTTTGCAGGTGCAAGCAGAGGACCCGCAGGACATCGTCTCCTCCACTCTCGATCGAATCGTCGATGTGAGGGAGAAGCTCACCGAGGTCGACGGAGCTGCCAGTACCGTAGTCAAAACGCAGCTGGAGGTACGGTAGAGGGGAGGGGTTACGGTAGAAGATCATTGATCGGTAGCCAAAATTTTTTTATATTTTTCACTATATGAGTAGTGGCAGACAGATGTGGAGAAGGCGCAAGGGGGAAGTTACAGGTGGAGCTGGAGATCGCCTCGAGACAAATCGAGCAGCTCGACCCACTCACCACCCAGAACTGCCTACTCAAGGAACTAGAGGCCGTCGAGAGGAAGATCGAGGAGATTGGTGCGGTAGATCACATTATTTCCACCGACAAAAATAAATTATTAGAACAGATCAATAATATAACGAACAACATTTTGGAAACATTACTGACGAATGAACGTTCGGAAAAAAAACAAAAAAATAGGGGCAAATATGGAGAATGTTTCTTGTGTGGAACATATCCCTTTTTCGCAAATATCCAATTTTCTTTCAGAAAGCAGCGCATCAAATTCGGCGAATGATCAGCAGCAACTACAGCTGCAACAGATGACTTACCACTACCCTCAAGTGATGCCCTTGGGCATGCACAGTATGCAGTAGAGGGGCACGGTAGTAGAGTGTACCTGTAGTCCCATCGACGACTGACTTCTTTGTTTGAGCTTGGATAATTTCGTATTTGCCCGGTATAGATTTTTTATTGTTTGTAAGCTGGTTGTTTGTCTTATTCCACTTGTCGTTGACATCATCTGATTCTCATAGAATCCCCGTCCCGAGACGGTAACTTATCGTAACCCACCCATTTATCGATTTACTTGTTCCATGCGGCTAGAGTTGACTGATTGATCCTCGAATTGTTTCCACTCTTCCATCTGATTCACACTATGCATCATAGTGCTGTAAATAAGTTGTGTATATTTCGGATTCATATTGGATCGCATTGTTGTCTGCTTAGAGTCAGAAGATATCATCAATCAATAGCAGGTCATTACAGTAGTCCCCACAGTAGGGAGTCTCGCCTTGCTGATTTGTAGCCGGTGTCGGCTACTGTAGACGTGACCGGTGAACCTATCGATTATCTCTCTTCCCGACCTTCCCATTGCCCAATGACGAAAAACACTCACGACGAGCTCAAGATATTTTCAACCAGTCGAGAACTTCACATTTTCAAGCCAATATTATAATTCCAAATATGCTGTCCATTATGAATCGATTGTTCGGCTTGCATCAAGTCCCATTATAAAGAGATTTCATGAGTTGACTGTTGAATAGAGTAGGAAAGCGTCGGGTTCGCGATTTTACTTGAGAAGGCGACGACATGGTTGTGAATTGTTCTTCGGTAATGAATATCGATCGCTGTAGATGACAACATCAGTGGAACCGAAGCGACACGGGGACATCGTCTTCAGGGAAGTCCTGGGCAGTCAGTTTCATTCTGTATTGTACGTTGTTCTAGGCTCTTTCGATGGTTTGAATTCTAATTTGTATGAAAAAAATGTGGTTTACTCACGAAACCGTCGTGTTATCACGGATCTCCTGTAAAAATGCAGGAACCGATGCGACAAAAATTTTTTTTGGATCACTGATTTCGCTGTAAACGTGAGAACTGGCCAAACTGACGGCGGGGAGAACGCCTGTCTACTTCATTCCTTGAAATTTGCATGTTGAACGGAGTTATGACCTACCGCGTTGGAAGGCCGTATATCGGTCCATTTTTGACCTACAGCGAGCGGATTTTTTTCAATCGACTCGTAATAGAGAAATCTACAAATAAGTTCTGTTACGCTCCGTGCGGAAATGACGTCTTCACATAGTTTCATGCGAAAAACCGTTTTTCTCAACTCAATATTCTAATTTTCTACCTTTTCTGATGAAAACTTCACGACTTTTATTCTTGATTCGGATTCCCTATCCCCGAAATGGGGTACGTGCATAGTTTGTTTGTCGTGGGAGGAGGAGTATCATATCGGCACTCAGTGGGGAGAATTTGAACATAGTGCAATTTTTGAATGAAACATGTTTTGGTACTTATCTCCCCTCCAACTTATGCAAATGAAAGAACTTAGACCACTTCTGAATACCTCTCAAGTAGGTCTCCAACAATGACTAAGGGGTACGAAACCCTAAACTTAGCCGTTTTCCAGATACGGAGTAAAAACAAGTTGTATTGCACTTTTCTTCAGAATTTTGAGGCGAAATGGTCTCAAAGTCCACTATAACCTTGTATCTACTCGATTTTTATTCTGGATTCGGATTCCCCATCCCCAAATTGGGGTACGTGCATAGTTCATTTGTCCTGGGAGGAGGAGTATCATATCGCTACTCAGTAGGGGGATTTAGGACTTGTACAAATTTTTTAAAGAAAATGTAATTCTCTGTCTAATCAATTGAATAGGGTTTTTACTCCGTATCTCGAAAACAGCTAACTTTAGGGTTTCGTACCTCTTAGTCATTGTTGGAGACCTACTTGAGAGGTATCCAAAAGTGGTCTAAGTTCTTTCATTTGCATAAGTTGGAGGGGAGATAAGTACCAAAACATGTTTCATTCAAAAATTGCACTATGTTCAAATTCTCCCTACTGAGTGCCGATATGATACTCCTCCTCCCACGACAAACGAACTATGCACGTACCCCATTTCGGGGATGGGGAATCCGAATCACGAATAAAAGTCGTGAAGTTTTCATCAGAAAAGGTAGAAAATTAGAATATTGTGTTAAGAAAAACGGGTTTTCGCATGAAACTATGTAAAGACGTCATTTCCGCACGGAGCGTAACAGAACTTATTTGTGGATTTCTCTATTACGAGTCGATTGAAAAAAATTCGCTCGCTGTAGGTCAAAAATGGACCGATATACGGCCTTCCAACGCGGTAGGTCATAACTCCGTTCAAAATGCAAATTTCAAGGAATGAAGTGGACAGGCGTTCTCCCCGCCGTCAGTTTGGCCAGTTCTCACGTTTACAGCGAAATCAGTGATCCAAAAAAGATTTTGTCGCAAAGGGGTCTCATTTTCCTGCATTTTTACAGGAGATCCGTGTTATGGATAACAACGGAATGGACGATTGGGTATTCTCTTGATGAAAGATGTGGTACGACACAAACACTTGAAATAAAGGGCTATGCAGGCATGGAGAAGGTGGGACTGGGCATCGGGAAGGGCTTCACCAAGTACGTCCCCAAGGCAGTCAGACTGGACGACGTCGACCCCGAGCAGTACGCGGTGAGTGGGTGTGGTGAGGGCGACGTTTCCCATTAGTAGATATCCTGTTGTTTGGCTACAGTGGTGTGAATGAGCGACGTTTCTTTTAGCTTGAGCATTTCCCATTCACTCCTCGTTTTGAGGCAACTCTCACTGCTTTCGGTGATACATGATACAACCCGTCAATGGAGGAAAGGGATAGGAAATGACAGGGGGGGGGGGGGGGTTGGGCGAGGACAAAAATAAGAGCGACGCCTTCTCCTTGTAGCATGAGGTGGCAGCACTTCGATGGGCTCGTCACAAGGGTCTTCTTCGACTGGAGGCGTGCTTCGTGCGGGGCTCTTTCGCCTACGAATTGTACCCACTCGCGGACCTCGGTGAGACTGCTCAATTCTATCTCGTTGGGCTCAGAGAAGAGCCAGATAGATCTGGTAAATTGGTCTATTTCTCAGATGAGGACTAAATGTTGGCTGAAGGAAAGGGTCTCAAAACAATTCTTCTGGAATGTCATTGTGCAGGTTCGGCAGACAAGATCATCGCAGCGCACTACTCTGCGGGGCTGCCCGAGCGAGCGATTGGATCGATCGCCGACTCGATACTCGCCGCCCTACAGTACCTCCATGACAGACACATCGTACACAGGTCCGATCGAGCACTGACTCTATTTTAAAGAAAAATGATTGCCTAATGATGATGCAACGATCTTGTAGGGGAGTCCGTGCCTCGCACATTCTGATCGATCGATCGGCTGGTGTCCAACTGGCGGGAATGAGACATGTAGGTCATTCTTGTACGAGTCGACTTTTCGGAAAGGTCGATTCACTGCACACCACAGGCGCGTCAGCTGCCGTCGAGTCGCACGCACCGCCTGCACGACTACGACAGGGACATGATGGAGAGCATGCTGTGGCTGGCGCCTGAAGTCCTCGCGCAGGTACTGTGATGTGTCTAGTTACACTACAGTCAACAAAACACACGCGGAACGGTTTATCAAGGGTTTGCAGCCTGTAGTTTTCGCTTTTTCGCTCAATTTTCTAACTACAGACCCCTTGCTAAATCACTTGCTAAATCGTTTCGCGTTTGTTGCCAACTTTATTATTGTGAATCTCGATGCACCACACCAATGATTACACTTTCTGTTTTCTCAATAATTGCATGTTAACGATGGGAAATCGATAATTCCTTTGTGCCTGGTAATAATTCGCTTGAAGACTTTATCATTGTTCGGCAGAACTCGGTTCAAATTTATCGAGGCGAAATGAATCCGACGAGTTTCGTCATCGAAAGGGGGAGGGGTAGACCAATTAGTCCTTGGGACGAGGAACGTTGATCTCCTGCAGTGCGGTCGCAAGCGCCGCTTCGCATCCCTGGTGGTACTTCACCTGCAAGGATTACGATAATTTGAGGATACTGTAGGATTACCGCACCTGGCTCGCCATGAGGTTCATCATGAAGCACGAGTGCGTGTAGGCAGCCGCGTCCACGCGCTCCAGCAATCGCATCGTCTTCAAAGATACTGTAGTTACCATAACCTCCAGGATACTGTAATCGTACCAGCTGGACCTGCTGCCCGAGGTTCATCTTGAGTCGCGCCTTGAACTCGAACTCGGTGAAGTTCCTGGATACAGTTGTCCCAATTACAGTACTCGATGGCTACCGTACTTGGGATTCTCGATGTCCCTGTCTCGCTTCTTGACGATCATCTTCTCGAGTCTCGTCACTTGCTCCTTGATGAGGATGTACTCGCCAGCTCTCCACTGACGCAGTTGCACGATCAGCTGGGATAGGGTGATCAGGGTACTGTAGTTAGGCATACGGTAACTGATCGATATCTACCGTATACCTCGTCCTGCAGATTGATGTAGAAGTCGCGCTGCAGGTTGGCGATCTCCTCCATGCACTTGACCGCCGCCTGCAGGAACTGGCGGTGCTGCAAATTGGCCAGTTAGCGATCGAAGATATAAATCAGTTCGTGATCGGCCGAGTCTTTTCTCAACTACCGTAATCGTCGCTCACTCACGTGCGGGTCCTTGATGGAGAGGGCGAGGATGTGGAAGTCGGCAGCGACGAAATCGGCCGTCACTCTCGGCATGTTTTCGCCGTCCTCCGTGAAGCGATGCGACAGCGTCTACGGCAGTCAGTTCGCAATCGATCGAGAGTACAGTACCCCTCCTCGCACTCACATTGATGTTGTACTGCAGGTTCTCGTTGACCATACGGATGTTCTCCAGCTGCGTCACCTACAGTACACCTCATCGATTGGTCCCACAACATATTCCCACCAGTTCGTTGAAGTTGTCCGGGATGCGGACTTCGGCCGTCTTGTCCGGATTCCGTTGACTATTGGCGTTCTTCTTAACCACCTTCAAAAATAAGGGATTAGGAAAAGGATAAGGGATCGGCTACCGTAACCTAGAGTACGGTACTCACCACTTTCTTGAGGTTCTTGAAAACGTTAAATTTCTTGAGGTTGCTCATTTCTCCAGCCGACCGCTCCGAGTACCGAGATGAGAGTGAGAAGAGAGGGGAGCGAGGGGGTTTCCCTCTCTCCACGTCGAGTCAACAACAAATTCAATTAGCGTAGTATTCATTCTCTTTCTTCTGATCGATAATGAGCTCGCTACAGTAATGCAACGAATGCACAAAAACATGAATTGACTCTTTAATCCACCATAGTCCGTACTGTGAGAACAGAATGCGTAGTCAATGGTGTGGTATGGCGAGATTCACAAAAAAATCAATTTGACATCACACTCGGGGTTGCACTTGTTTCCACTGCTCGTGCTATATCTAGGGAACCGAATGTAGGAGAGCAGCTCTCCCTCCCTTCCTCCATCATAATTCCTCCCTCTCTCAGGACATGAATGGGTATGACTGCCGTGCGGATGTCTACTCTCTGGGAGTGACTCTCACCGAATTGGCCAATGGATTCCCTCCCTTCTCAGACATGGAGAGACTAGAGATGCTGTTCGAGAAACTCAGAGGTGAGGGGAGTAATAGGGCAAGAGCAGAACTAGATGAACTGCGAGTGTGGAATAAAGAGACTAGCAGAAGCATGTGTCTATTTTGTGAGCTCGAGATTAGCTGTTTATTAGACGTAAAGATTGTCCGGATTCATGAGATATTTTAGAAGCACAAAAGCAGTCGCAGAAATTGTTTGTAAAGCTTGAGCTGTGTATGACTGGAAGATTGCTGCAGGAACGACGCCTCGTCTACTCGACTCGACGACTATGCCCGATCCGAGAGGTACGGTAGGGTTACGGTAGGGGAAAGAGTCGCGTCGAGACCGAGGACGGAGAGGAGGGGAAGTGAATGCAGTCTGAAGCTTTTTATTTAATAATAGCATAAGTATCGGAATGCAATCGTTGGTCAATCTGCCTCTCCGGTCTGATTCCACCATTAGTAGTGGAAAGAGCTCTCCTCGTTTCCCATGCTCTCTCATTTTTCTGCTGATGGAGAGAGCACTGGATTAGAGGAGAGTCTATTTCACTATTAGTGCCACTAATATAATCGACCAGTAGTACCACTATTAGTGCCACTAGTAGTGGCACCAATAGCAATGTGAGAGAGTATGTGAGACGAGGAGAGTTATTATTAGTGGTACTATTAGAACCATTATTAACGTACATGTTGATGAACTAATGATGGAATCAGACCAGAGCTACTCATATCATGGGATGCTCTAGCACCAAAGTGCCTTCTAGCTTATTCAATTATTTATCTTTAGATAATCACAATAAATACTCGTGATCGCAGTGCACAGATCTTTCTATAGGAGAATAAAATATTCCGCGGGGGATTCCATTGGGTATGCATGCATACCGTAGTCTTCTCAATCGATGCGAGACGTGATTCCTCCCTTCAGATGATCCCGCTCGTAGCTGTCGCACCTTCTCGACGACGTTCCACGACATGACCGAGATCTGTCTGCGCGCTCCCGTCGCCATGAGGTATACTGTAGGAGGGAGATTACGGTATCAGATCGATACCGTATCTAGGAGTGTTCCATCATGAGTGACTACAGCAGTCAATTATCGATTTTTCTGCAGGCCGTCGTCGACTGCGATGCGGGAGCATCCCTTCGTGTCGAAGTGCTCGAAGAAGCCCATCCATGTGCTGCTCCAGGACGCCCGCCTAATCGATACGAGTACGGTAGACTACTGTATGATTGATTGATTCATATCTGCTGCGCAACCTACAAACTACAGATTGATCTACTTGTAGGCAAGTTCGGTCCCGTACAAGAAGACGTCGAGATGCAATCGATGAAGCCGGTGCCCTCTTCGATGGAGATGGACGAGGCGGAGTGGGAGTTCTGACCCACCGTCTGACATACCGTACCTCTTCCCGGCTAAACCCCCCCCCCCCCCCGAGTCACTTTGGACGTGTGCAATTTCATAATGTGTATTAGCTGGAATATTTGAATCTTATACGAGTGTATTGATTGTACAGAAATAGGCTTTGCCTGATTGCAATCCCTTGCAACGATGAACTGATTCATCTGCGAATTTGTGTTGGTGAACAAGCATGGGAGGGAAAAAACATATGACTTTATCATGAAAAAGTAGGAAATCGATAGGCATCAGAGACCGAACATTGCCTTGATTCCCGCAGCGCCCTTTCCTGACTTATGCTTGAGGTTGGCGACTCCCACCTGGAAAATGCAACGGTATTCAAGGGGTACAGTAGAATATGGATTGCCTCCTTGACTGCTTCGGCGATGATTCGGCCGAAGAAATAGATCTGCAGGGTAGATTATTATTTGGGTGGCGAAGGACGCACGAACATGGCGGCACATTACGGCGGGCATTCCGTTGATGACCATATCCTCCACCATTCCGCTAAATTTGCCCTCCACCTCAATGGAGGGTACGGTAGTTCGGCAGGTCGTTCCACGTGTCAACCCACCTTGGCGCTCTTCTTTGACATGGGAAGTGTGCATCCGTCCTCCACTTCCCATGGTGCGTCGTTGGAGTACTTCTTCTCGTATCCGTCGATGGTCCCGTAGGCTCTCAATTCGATCGATGGATGAGTAATGGATGGAACATACTTGACGGAATGCGAGATAGGCACGACTAAAGCGAGTTTCCCATTGGTGTCGCCATCCCATTCGAACGGAAGATTTGCTACCTCAATCAGCGAAATCGATCGTCACCAACTCCGATGACCTGCCTTTAGAGAGGTGAGACCGGACTCATCAACGCTAACTTCGATTTTATCTGGACTCATATCCAACAAATGCTTCTGCAGAGTTGCTCTTTATCTTTGATCTGAGATGCAATCTACCGTGAAGACGATTTCGTGGATTTTACCTCCGGGTATGTCTAAACCCCAGGGCGTAGGCAGTTTGATTTTTGGTCCCTGAAGAGTGGAATTGACTAGTGATGATGCAAGGTGCGAACCTCGTTGACCTGGATGGTGTAGATCATGTCATCCACGGCACTGAAAGAGGCATTCAGAAGGAGAGATGAGAGAATGGAAAGAAAGTGAAGGCTCTCTCGAAGTTACATGCTCTATCACTACTGGTTCTCGGAGCGAATGCTTTTGGCATAATGCCAAGAACGTCGGGTGAAAAGGGGGCGTACCTTGCAGCAGCTGCAGCGACGAAGAGAAGAGAGAGGAGGATCGACTTCATGGCTGGAAGATGTGATGGAGGCTCAGAGGAAGGGATTATAAACAGTGCTCACTGACTCACGTGCGAATTCTCCTTCCTTGCAGCTCACTAAACAACACAAGTTTCCATCCTCTCTCTCTCCCTCCTGCAAAACAATTTGAAGAAATAGGAATGCAAATAGAATTCGAGATGCCCTTTCCCCTCTCCTTCTCCAATCATTCTCCTCCTTTGCACTCGACCAAGGCGGTTCTTCCACCTCTCAACGTGCGTCTTTCAACATCTCCTCTCCCACCTGCTACAGTAGTTTTCTACCGTATCCTTCTACCGTACCCTTGCAGACCTAACCATGGCTCCCAAGATGAGAAAGAAGAAGACGGCGATCGTCGCGAAGGACGAAGGCGCGGATGGTGGGCGATCGATACCACACTCTTACCGTACTCCTACCGTACTCCCTTCAGCCGATGACGATGGTACCCAAGTGGACCAAAGTGCGAAGCGCAAGAAGAAGAGCACTCAAGGATCGAATGGGAGGAAAAAGAGACAGAACACGACGCTCAATGTACGGTATCCCACGAGTACTGTAGCCATCCAATCGATCCATCTGCAGGAGAACGCCTACAAGAACGCGTTCAAGGAGTTCGTGGCCAACTCGTGCAAGGTATACTGTAACTGCTCAGTACGGTAGCCGATTATCAATTGCAGATGGGAATTCAAGGACTACTCGCCGAATTCGATGACATAAAGAAGCAGACCCAAGCCATTGGAGCAACGCCCAAGATTGCCTTCGATGCTCACCCAGACAAGAATCGATACAAGGGTACGCTAGTCGACTACAGTACCCCTTCTACCGCATCCTCCCAGATGTATTCTGTGTGGATGGATCTCGAGTTGTTCTGAATGGAGGAGCACACGACTACATCCATGCCAATTGGGTCGAAACGCATGACAAGCCACAGTACATCTGCACTCAGGTATACGGTAACTCTCTAGTACGGTATCCGAATATCGATCCGATTCAGGGTCCTATCACTGCTACGATCGACGATTTCTGGAGGATGGTCTGGCAGGAGAAATGCAAGTACGATGGACTGATCTCTGATATCTGATGTTTGATCTCTTCGCTTTCAGATCTATTGTGATGCTGTGCAACATTATGGAGTGTGGCAAGAAGAAATGTGAGCAGTACTGGCCAGAGGCAGCAGGACAGGAGGTACCGTATCCTCCTACCGTATCCACAAGTTGATTGGATACTGTATTCCAGATCAAATATGGTGAACTGACAGTGAAGGCAACAGCCAAAGGAGAATTCGAGAAGTTGATGACAGTCACGAATCTCACGATGACCGATGGATCGGTGAGTGCCGTACCCTCCCTGATCTTCCCTGATCCTCCCTGATCCTACCGTAGTCTTACCGTATCCCTTCAGGATTCTCACGAGGTCGAACACATCATCTGGAACAATTGGCCGGATCGAGGAGTTCCCTCGGATGTCCTCACGTGCTTCAAATTACTCGAAAAACTGAAGAAACTTTCGCCCACGGTTATCCACTGCTCGGCAGGTATACTGCAGTCTAGGGGTATTGTAACTACCGTACTGTTTAGGAATCGGTCGAACGGGCACCATCGTCGGCCTCGATCTCATAATATCTCGACTGAAAGCAGGCGAAGTGAAGACTGCGAAAGAGGTGTGTGATCTAACTACAGTACCCTGTGTACCGTATCTCAATCGATGAAAACAGTATCCCTATTCAGATTGTGATTGAACTTCGATCGAAACGTCACGGATCGGTGCAAATGGACATACAGTATCTGTACATGCACCGTGTTCTCATCGCTCTCGGATTGAGCAGAAAGGTACCGTATTAATCCGTACTCCCGGACTACCGTAACCTTCTCTTTTCTAGGTAGTGAAGGAATCTGAAGTGAAAGCATTCATCGATGCCTATGAGGCTCTATGCAAGCAACGCGGATTCCTCTGAAGAAGAATTTGGTTGATAACAAAGGGACGAAAAACAGGAATTCCCTTTCAATAAAGAGTTAGATACTCTGAACACTGTCCATTAAAGCATGCATATCAATGGAAAAACAGACTCTTGGTGGGAATAATGACTTCTATAAGATCAAAAGATTTGATCTCGGGCGGGCTCGAACCGCCGGCCTTCTGTGTGTTAGACAGATGTGATAACCACTACACCACGAGATCAGTGCGAAGTGGGTGAAAGCTTGCCTGGTATCAGTATCTGAGCATAGCGTGTGAAATTGGAAGGAATGGTAGAAGATAAAGATATATTAAAAAGATATTAAAAGGGTACAAATACAAACACGGAAGAATATGCAATCATTCTAGGGTGAATTTCCCTCGACTTTGCGGATATATCACGCCTCTCACGAGAGAATCGAGCTGAATTTGCCATTCATGGGAATGCGGGAAAATCGCGAATTGAGTTCTAACCGGTTTTGGAGATCCTAAGGCATGCCTTAGTGACCCCCGAAGTCTTATTGGGTAGACTTCATTTTGGAGCTTCCTACACCGGGTCGAAATTCTGCATCACTCACTTCAACGGCCGATTTCTCGAAAACGGTGATAGATTGAGCGAACACTCATTTTTTTTGTGACCCCCACTCATTTTTTGAGCTCTATCGATCTATCTAAACCAATTTTCTGAACCCGAACAGTTGCACACTTCAGGGCATTTTTCTCAAAAATGTAGGTGCAGAAGCAGCTCAAATTTCCTAAGTGAATGCAGCTTAGTGAGAGCTTTCAAATGAGTGGTTTGCCAACAAAATACGGGCACGCTGGTGAGAGTTTCGCCACTTCTATGTATTTCGATTATTTGAGGGCACTCATTTATCGCACACCGCACGCTTTTTTGGGAATGAGGGAGGAGTGAGAACAATGGGGGGAGTGATGGACAATGGGATCATTTCACTCTGCGCTCTCAAAAACGCGCGGTTTGGCGAGGAATGAGTGCCTTCAAATTATCGAAATACGTAGAAGTGGCGAAACTCTCACCAGCGTGCCCGTATTTTGTTGGCAAACCACTCATTTAAAAGGTCTCACTGAGCTGCATTCACTTAGAACATTTGAGCTGCTTCTGCACCTAAATTTTTGGGGAAAATGCCCTGAAGTGTACCACTGTTCAAGATCGGATTCAGGGAAATTGGTTTAGATAGATGTAATTCCTAAGTCGGTGAATTGGGATACGGTAGGAAGAGAAATACCATTAAGAGTAAAGAGCTTAAAAAATGAGTCGGGGTCACTCAGAGGTGAACTTTGCTCAATCTATCACCGTTTTCGAGAAATCGGCCCATGAAGTGAGTGATGCAATATTGCGACCCGGTGTAGGAAGCTCCAAAATGAAGTCTGCACAATAAGACTTCGGTGGTCGCTTGGGCATGCCTTAGGATGGCCAAAACCGGTTAGAACCAATTTCGCCATTCCCACGTCCAGCTCGATTCTCTCATGAGAGGCGTGATATCTTTCTTTGTCTCCACCCTTTTCCTCTCACTGCGGACAATTGAGAGTATTGACAGTTACCATTCATAAACACGGAGAAAAGAGGTACGGGGCCACCACTACCTCTTTTGATGATGGGTCTTTCTCAGTTTTCTGTGGTCGCTTTGTGATATGTTCAGTCGATTCCGCATTTGTGAGATGTTCAGTCGATTGCGACAACGTCAAGGGTACAAATATTAACACAAATATCTCATCCACAAATGCTCACTTCTAGGCATTTGTGGATCCCTCTTATCTTGGATTCGTTCGTTCTTACTCGGTAGATCACAATCAGTATCAGTCAATACCTCTTCCTCGCCCTCTTTCCCTGCCCACTCAGGCGTGCCTCAAGGCTCTGTCTTAGGGCCTCTTCTCTTCTCCCTCTACATTAGTGACCTACCCTCCCTACTTCTTCCAAATGTTCGCTGTATTCTTTATGCCGATGATGCCAAACTCTGGTCTTACTCTGATCCTGCCTCTCTCCAATCCTCTCTTGATATCCTTTTTAAGTGGTCCTATGATTGGGGCGTTACCGTATCCCTCACTAAGACCGAGACAATGCTTATAGGAAGGTCACATCCTCCCTCTATCTTTACTCTTAATGGTATTTCTCTTCCTACCGTATCCCAATTCACCGACTTAGGAATTACATACTCTAATAAACTAGAATTTAGTGCTCACATATCTAGTAAGATCTCAAAGGCCCGTTCTCGTTGCTCATACATCTTGCGCACCTTCGTATCAAAAAATCCTCAGCTTTATTCTCGACTTTTTGTCACATACGTCCGCCCCATCCTCGAATATTGTTCTGAACTTTGGTCACCTCAAAGTAGGGATTTGTCTAATAGCATCGAGCGTGTCCAGCGCAAATACACCAAATCTGTACTCCTTAAATGTCGCGTCTCTAACAGGTCTTATCCTGATCGCCTACGTTATTTCCATTTAGAACCTTTAGAGTATCGTCGTACAATTATTGACTTAGCATTCGTATATAAAGTTATTCACGAAGATGTAGACATAGGCTGCCCTTCCTTTCTCCTCCTAGCCCCCCCTCGACCTAGGCGCCCCAATCTCTTCCAGTTACGTAAACATCGTTCCATATCTGCTTTTTACCACACATTTCTCACAAATAGAGTTGTGCCCTTATGGAACCGTATCCCTAATAATATTGTAATCTCTAGAAATAGTGAACTGTTCTCGCTCAGAGCTAGAGCTATAAATAGTATTGATTATTCTCATTATCTCTAATTCACTCTCGCTTGTAACTGACGGCTATACTCCCTTTGTCATCTAGATATGACATCGTAATTATCATGATTCTAATTTTCCCTGTAACATCTATTTTATACCTCTGCACTGTCGCATGATAAAGAATTATTATTATTAAATATTTAATCACAGAAGACTGGAACCGGTAACAGTTGTTTCGCACAGCGATAATAACGAATCGGGTGAACGGAGGTATTTGCGTATTTGGGGCACAAGGTCGGATGAGAACTATGGCGCCATGTCGCCTTTGATATTTCAAAGGCGGCATGATGCAATCGTTCTCATCCGCCATAGCGCCGTATTTGGGTGTGGATCTAACAATGTATGCGTCTACTGGTCTGATCGTGAATGGTCTCTCTCATCTTCGAGGGCCTTCAGATTCCTTCTCTCCGTCCGTCAGAAGTCCTTCGTCGCTTCTAAGATGGCGTCGAGATTCAGGAGCTGGAGGAGGAGGGAATCGAGCTGCCAGAGATCGAAGAACTGGATCTGACGATGAGACTCCACGAACTCGAGTCCTGTCGACTGCAAGGATTGATTTGTCTTCTGTATCTCCAAATGGAGAGAACCGTTTCATTGTCTACGATCTCTCTCGTCAGTGAAAGAGTGTTTGTGGAAATGAAATCTTGATGAAAGTCTATGTTCTCTCGCTAGGCAAGAGACTAACGTTAAGGAGCCGAACGGAGTGATTACTTTCTAACTTCTCGTTGAAGGAAAAAAAACGTACAAATATAGCAGATAGCAGCAGGATCAGTTCCCCGATTCGCTGTGCCGCGTCCAGTTTGTTCTGAATTTGAACAAAATATATGAATTTGCCAGCTTCTGAGTATCTCTCCTCGGAAAGTATACGATTACATGCTAGTCATTACAGTCCCCTCCCCTCACAGAAAGAAGGATGGCGCTAACCTTGAGCATGTGTGCATGGAGAGTCTCCGTCACTGCATTCAATTGCTTCCTCATTGCAGTCTGACCACGGGCTGAGACATTCGGAATCGCTGCAATGATCATCTGTAATCTCAGACTCCCGCCCATCCATCCACTACTTAGTTCACTACTCATGCTACATGTGAGATCATCCATTCAACTCCCATGCGTATAAATTATCAGAAAGTTTCGATCAATTCGTAATCTCTGACCTCCTTGGAAGGAGACGAGTGCCTTGAGAGCCACGAACTCCTCGAAGCTCATGTCCAACTCGAGCATCGGCGGGATGATCTCTCCCATGATCTTCTTCAGCAGCGGCTCGTAGATACTGTAGGATTTGAATTTGGCGCTTTCGTTTTCGAAATTAGTTCAGAAGGGAAATTAAAAGATGCGTACAGTCTCTTTGTCTTCTCGCTGATTTCCTCTTCGTCTTCCCATCCCTCGGCGCCTCCCTCGACACTCGAAATGAAACCCCCGTTCTGCATTACGAAACGATCAGGAAGACCGATCTGCAAGGGATGGAGGGATCAGAAGGACGATAGCCTTTTCTAGATCTATTTTTAATATCGAGCAATAGTTCATGTGCGGAGCTTTTGATAAGTTTGCATTGCTAGGAAGAAGTTGAAACCTGTAGTGTGATGTAGATGGGATCGAGGATCGTATGCAGCAGCACGCACGACCGGAGGATCGAGACCTGAGAGAGATGTAGGTATGAGAAGCTCTGAAGGATCAGAAATCAAAGATCAATTCCCCACTCTATCGGCGTTGTCGAGGGTCGCGTAGTCTGGCCACGACTGCAGCCACTCGTAGATGAAGAGGATGTGAGTGCGGATCTGAGCAGTAAGAAAGAGTAAGTGCCATTAGTCGTTGTCTGTGATAATTCCATTCATCAATCTTATCACAACAGATGAATCAGATCTATTCATGCCTTAGAATCTGATTCTCAATAAGACACTTTCAAAGGGTGGAGGAGAGCCTAACCTGTTTTCGGAAGGCGCGGAACGAGAGCGGTTTGATGTCCTCGCGTGTATACGGCTGGAATATATGTTTTGCATTATTCAGTAAAATCCCTTCTTCCAAACAATCAAATCCGTTACTTGTTGATAGATTAACTGCAGCAGTCCTATTTGCTCTTTGCTCTTTGATCTCTCCCTCACTCACGCAATTCTTGTTCACTCCGAGCATCTGCGCCACGGGTCTCTCGCAGAATACGATCCTCCTCCGCTCGCCCAGCTTCATCTCCTCCCGAATGAGAATGTCCAATGCCTGCAACACGAAGGCGACTTTTGACAATTCGAAGAACGCGCCCGTACACTCACGTTGTGCGTGGGAGGTGCGAACGACGACGGCAACGGAGAGGATGGCGCGTGAATGGTGCGATTAGACGAAGGCCACGGCGACGTTTGACACTCCTCGCTCTTCACTGGCTGCGGACTGCGAATAAGTCAGTCATCGATAGCTTTGACGATCCTGGTTACCGTATGATGATCGTTGGCTGCTGCTGTGGTGGACTGCCTGCGTGCATCGAAGGCGATGGAGAATGAAAACTCGTGGAGGCCACTGAATCCGGACCCTGTGTGTGGTGTGCTATTTATTGGTAAACGTCGTCTAATCAAAATTTGTGTTGCGAATGCACATTGGAAACGTCGCCCTCACCATTACTGTAGCAGCGATGCTCATCTCGTCCTCGTCCTCAGGTTTGGCGACGATGGCGAATCTAAAAGAATTGGTTGTCGATAGATCAATCGATCGGGATTAGCTACAGCACCTCTTGTTCCTCTTGAGACCACTCTTGGTGCAGAAGGCGCGTTTCTGACCACCAGTGCCTCGACGAGGCTGCACACCTGGGAGAGAATAAGGATTGACTAGAGATAATGAAACAAGAACACTCAGTCTTTCGTAGATTCTCTGATGATACAATACTTCAATGTTCAATGGAAGAGTTTATTTAGAAGACAACATTCTCTATCACTTTTAGTTATCTCTCACGATCCTCCTCTTCCTCTATTTTTTCGCCAATCACAACGAAATGTCGTGAGAATTTGTCTATTTAGCACTAGATGTGATACAGTAATTTCCACATCTCACTGTGGTTCATTGAAAAGAGATCAGAGAAAAAGTGAGTTCAAAGATAGTAAAATGACAACCTATCTAGAAAATTTTTGGTGATCTTTGATCTTTGTCCCACTCACTGCTTTTGTCCATTCCTGCCCTCATGCAGGCTGCGAAGCGACAGGATCTGCAGATCTGGTGCATCGCTGAAAGTTGGTCTTTTATTTTTCGATTCTTCAGCTTCTCCTGAGAAATAGACAGAATTCAACAACAAATATCAACTTACAGTAGTGAATGGTGCACTCATTCTTCGAATTGATGCACACGAACTCCTTCGAGAGCGCCACTGTTCGTCTGAAGGACAGAATGAGGAGAGATCAAAGATCAAAGTTCAAACCGAAAGAAGGCAGCGCAGGCGGAGCAGGACTGCGCCTCGAAGTGGAAGCCCGTAGCTTGAGCTGGAAACAAGTCAGTTTGTGATCGAGATGTACGGGGTGTACTGTACTGGTCAGTTTCGAAAACGAGATCTCACCGTGACAGATGAGGCAGCGCGTGGTGACGTCTGGTAGTTCTGGGGATGGTTTGGACGATTTGGGTGAGTGTTTGATAGTGAGTGGAGAGAGTGGGGAAGCAGAGGAGATGCTCGATGAAGGCATCTGACGATGTCGAGATTGATGGAGAGATACGAATATGGAGTTGTTCGTGATATCCAGATGCCGATCCACATCAAAGCACAGAGCACAACTTTCGGCAGCAGAAGAAGGGGAATGAAAGAAGAGAGAGCACGAGGAAGGAAATTCAGCTGATGCAGTGAACAAACGATCTCAAAAAATGAGCGGGCTTTTTCTTATGTAGTAACTATAGCAATTTCACTGGAACCTGAAAGAGCCGCATGACTTTCTCCCTGATAAACATATCTCTAATCCAGTGAAGAAAAGGCGAACGGAAGCGTGAGAACAGATGCACTCGGTTTAGGAATAATCGATATCTCAAATCATTCGATGATTGCACGAGAAAGAGTGCAAATAAATCGCAAAAAAGTATCGAAAAACGAGTGGGTAGATCATGGTTAAAGACGCGCAAAATAACGGCCGTGCACAGAGGAATGGCGTGTCTTATCACTCACAGTGGGGATACTTCGATCCCCCCCTTCCTCCCCCTCTTCCCCATCACGAATCAGCCTCAAAACCCACCTATTCCAGCACGCTTCATCCTTTCAAAACGATGCTCGGGTCGGGCAAAGGCCAAAGATCAATCGCTTTCCCGTCCCAGTTGACCACAGATCGGAAGAGGAATGGGTGCAGGCGGAAAACAATCACTCGAAAGAGGGATGGAATCTCACGCGATTGTTAAGAGTGAAACTACGAAAGAGTACGAGGGATCGGGTGATCGCAAGAATACGAAAGAAGGACAGCAGCTATTGGCATCCTGCCAACTGATAAGATAATCGATAACTCCCTTGGAACAGTGCCAACTGGAAATGGATCAATGAGTGCCGGGGCGACAGCAATGATAAGAAGTAACAGCAGTAGGGGGCCAGTCGGCACGATCCCTGAGAGTGGAGAGAGGGGGGGGGGGCAAGGGGGAGAGATCATTGGGATGGAGAGACGGAACCGAGGGAGGGATGAGAGGGGAAGCATCGGGTTTACACAGATCAGAGCTGAGGGGAGAGAATCACAATCCACTTTAGGCAATGTTGTTTCCGAGGGGGTAGGTCAAACAACCTCTCTACCCACGCTCGATCTCTTGCTCAGACGAGAATGCGGCAGACTATCTCACGATGTAGAGAGCTAACGAGGCGGGATCCTAGCTGAGTCTTCAAAGACAAGGAAGCACGTGCTCAAGTTTGTTGAATCGTGCGAATATTGCAAATACCATGCACGCTTCATTCTTGGAAGTGCTAACCTGGGAATTTCCCACCGATGAACCTTAGTGAACTTAACTCCCCAACTGTACCACGTTCTCATGCTCATATTTGCACATTAAAATTCGTTTCATACATACTTCATTCAAATTCCGCACGTATCTTTCTATCGCTAGTAATCGAACAATTAATAATAGAATTATTAACGATGTGAATGAAACAAAATCATGTGTAAACAGTGTTGAGGATCATACGAACTTGGAAGTGCAAAACAACGGAAAGGAGGGTTTGCGAAAGAAGGGCGAGGCCCGAAACCGCATAAATTACACACCGACGACTACGGTAGGTGGTGAATTATCGGATGGAAAAGAGGCTACCGTAATCTTCGGGTCGATTGAATCGATCAATAATCGCGACGGGGCGGGGGAGAGAAGCGACGACGATCGTCACCATTGCGACCAGCGAACGAGGGACGAGGACCACCGAAACTGAAAGTATACGGTATGAAACGTTGCAGAGAAACCACCTGAATTCACCAGGCACTTTTCTATATTTATAAAATAGCAGGCAAATTACCCCCACTTCAAAAATAATTTTAAAGGACCACAAATCATCGTCAATCCACATCCAAACCAAAATGGTTCTAAAGTTATTCAATGTGCGAGTAAAGCGAAACAAGACTATCGCATGTGGAATAAATTACATTACAAAACACGTATACTGCAATTTCGCTTCTAACTGTAATTATGTTTTTATTTCTAAAAATGAAAGTGGCGTACCTCCTCGGTCCCCTGTCGAATCCGGGCAAGCCGATGGCCACGTCCACGTAGTCTCCGATCTCGAACTTGCACGCCGACAGCTGGAAAAGTTCCGAATTGCATTCAATTATTGGAGAAGTTCTACACGAAACGTGAAGCTAATGATGGGTAATATTCGTTGCGGAAGGACAATGATCACCAATTACATAACCTTTCCTCGGAAAGGAATCGATCACAACACGGACCATAATTCATCGACAATCTGTCATGTGTTACAAATATCGATGAGTAGGGGCCGTGTAACAGCAATAAAATTTGAACATGATAGAAGGGAATGGTTTTTTCAAAAAGAAACGTATGATAAATCACGAAAATTGCAATCTACAAACTGACCGTCTTTCCATCGTCGACTCCCCTCATTCCGTTCTCCGTGTTTCCGATGGTTCTCATGTTGTACCGAGGAGTGACGCGGTCGGGAGAAACTGAGATTATTTAGTTGGTTAGGGATATACAAATTAGACATCGATGATAACGTGCACTAATATTATGGAACAATTTCTAAGCCAATGCAAATAAATTATTATGCCGGCACAATAAATTCTCCAGGAACTTTTTACAATATAAGAAATGCTCCGTCCAATCCCTATCAACTAGCAGTCAAAGTAAGAGCATAAGCAAACATAAAAAAACGACCGACAATCATACGTGTTTCAGAGGAAATGAGGCAGAGCGCATACCCTAAACTAGGGTAAACTAACGCTGATTCCTACATCATGATCCATTCACAGTCAACAAAATCAAAATCAGTTAATCGCATTCTATCGAGTCGATAGAATCGACCGGAAAGAATGATCGGAAAATGAAGTGTCCCCCCCCCCCCCCAATGTTATCGGCTATGAAACCAGCATAAACCCCGAGAAATTGAACGAACTAAGTGCTCATAATATCATTGTAAACGAAGAGGAGACAGACCGACAGCGAAGTCGAAGGTGGTTCCTCGTCGTCGCGCGTCCGGATTGACTTCCTTGATGAGACCAGTGAGCTCGCGAAGAGTGCAGTCCATCCTGAAAGATATATCATTAATTAACCAGAGAGAAGGGATGGAATTACGATACATGCAAGAGAAGAGAAGAAACGAACACCTATTTAACACTAGAAAATAAATAAATAATTAGGACCCATGCTTGTCAAATCACACCTCAATGAATACTACACGTAAAAACTACGGGTACGGAAATTTTCAGTTGGAAACAATAAATAAGATAAATAAGAACTGACCATGTGTAGACTTGGAGCTCGTTAGCGGGGGTGTTGCCTCGCGAGTAGTCATTCGAGGGATTGTGACGGGCATTCGCGCAGAAAATACGAAGGAGCAGAGGGCAGACCTCCAAACAAAGGTAAGTATTTAAATTCAAACGTGATTTAAACTAATAAACAAAGATAAATAGTTAAGTCATACCTTCTCTCTGTCCACGGCCTTCTCCTGTTGCATGGTAACTTGCGAGATGACGTTGGACGACATCGTAAGTGGCTTAAGACTAAAATGACACAAATATGACAATAATAAACAAAACAAAATGACGCGTAAACAATCAATTTTCGAAACGACCGTTGCCACTGGGCGTTTTCGCGTTTCAAAATTGCCTACCGTAATCTCGCGTGATCACCAGAGATTTCCGTACGGGGACGTACACTTTTAAACAAATTTTCAATATTTTCAAAATTTTATTTATTAATATAAGCATATCTACTGCATGAGAAATAACCCTCAGAACACAAAGAAAAAATATTAGAGGCTAATTGAGCCGACGGTACTTCACTCACTCAATGTGTCTCCATGGAAACCATGGTCCAAGTGGTCACTCGTTCTTCCTTCCACTCTCTAAGGGTTGAATATGACAGATTCTCAACCCCCTGAAGAACGCAGTGCGCCGAAAAACTCGAAAATAAAAGGTTTGTAGTCAATTCCTTCATTTCTCACTTCTACCGTAACTCAGAATGCATGACATCTCTTCCGTTACAAATGTCCCTGCACTACAACGCCCTCCTCGCTCCTCTCATGTTCATCATCGGCATCTCATCATTCATCTACAAGGTAGGTCACGTCAAATATTGATCGATTTACCGTATCCTACAGTACCAATACCTCTCGCCGATCTACCAAGTTATCCTGATCGCCGTGCACATTCTTCACGTCTCGATCGAAGCTGTTCGCCTAGTTCTGGGATTCGTCGGAAACCTCGGCGAGAAGGTGGATTACTGTACATCACCACATACATTGTACGGTTCCAGGTGCCGGCTCTCTCCGGTTTCTGGATCACCTCTCTCCTACTACAGTTACCCATCTCGATCTTTCTGGTGAGAGCCGGGAATTTATCAGGGCCGGGTTACTGTAGTCTATTTTCCGGCTGCACACGCTGACATCTATCCGCGGCCGGCTGAGATCTGGCTCTACTCGGCTCACGTTCTCTTCGTCCTCACACAGGTATGGGGTCATCACGAGGTAACCGGCATCGAATGAGATCACTGTTCAGATCGTGCTAGGATGGGCGGTGATTCGAGCCATTTCTGACTACCACGTACGCCAGTTCAAGGTACGATAACTGGGTAGATCATTAACGGATTGTGCAGATACGATAGGTAGATCATTTGTGATTCCAGGCGGCATTGGCTGAAGAGGAGGAACGCGAAGGCGGAGAGCCCACCACAGAACATAAGACGGAGAAGACCGAGTGATCTTTGATCTATTGATCTCATCTTTTCCAGTGATGATAAAGTCTGGTTATCGATCGTTGTTTATTCCACTTCTGCCTCTTATTTCTTCGCACGATCGTATGGAAATGACATGTATTCCAATCGAATCTACCCTCCACTCTCTCTCCTTTATCCTCTCCAGAGCGGCCGTCACCCTCTTCTCTCCCCATTCCAATGCCTCGCAATCGACACGTCGGTGAGAGATCAAAGATCAATCTCGGGTAGATCAATCCCTTCCTTTCCAGATTACGATTCGCCTTGTGACCCTGCTGATATCTGCAAGGGACAGGTTAGGCCCTGCCTCTTTTCCTCCTCGAATCCGCTTCTTTTCAGGGCACCACGGAGGATCTCATTCGCGCAATCATCGAGAAGGATCAGAAGGTCGAGGTACGGTAGCTTACTGTAGCAGTAGTCATTACCGTAGTCCTAGTTACGACGTATCCTTCCTTAGAAGAAAAATATACTGTACCTCAGATCGTTCGAATGCCCACTCACATTCTGGATGGGATGGTGCACGCAGAACCCATCGATGACATCCTCAAAGAGGGAAGCGTCGACGTCACTCGAGTGAGTAACCGAAAACTTGCAAAAGTTGATCTCGGGCGGGCTCGAACCGCCGGCCTTCTGTGTGTTAGACAGATGTGATAACCACTACACCACGAGATCTTGTGTGGTGAGCGTTTCAAGAAAGTACTTTGAAGGTCAACATCACGCAGCTGCGGGCTCTCGTTCGAGTGCTAGAGGGACGAGCGGAAATGGTCAGTTTCTCTCAATTTCATAATTTCTGAGGGAATACATCCACCATAGTCGACTATTGTTTCAATATACATAGCTTTCCGTGGTATTGCCGAATTTCAATGCAAAATTCTTCTCAAAATTGATCTTTGATCTTTCAGCTGCCTCTCTCTCGCTGGCAGTCTGCCAAGATGGGGCCAGTGGCGCGTATCGATCTACTGGAGTTGCAAGCTGCCGAGTGCTACTCGCTCGAGGACTACGACCAGGTGCGAGAGGGAGTCGAACTGAAAGATCAAATATCATTGCAGCTTCCACTTCCTCTTCCACCTCTCCCTCCTCCTCCGTCGTTCCCTCCTTTTGACAGCCCTGCTCCAGCGAAGGACGCTGCTGAATGCCTGTGAGTCTAGCCTCTCTCCTCATTCATCCCTTACAATTGTGCTTACATTAAATGTCTTCTGAAATTTCATCATCAAACTTCTTGTGTTCAGGCCGAAGGAGGAGTGCCACGAGGAGAAGGAGAACGCTCACGATGAGAAGTCGCTGCTGAAGCGAATCAAGGTGCAGAAGGCTGCCGACAACGAGAAGAAGAAGGTGAATTGGAAGACTAAAACCCGTCTGATATCGTGGTGTAGTGGTTATCACATCTGTCTAACACACAGAAGGCCGGCGGTTCGAGCCCGCCCGAGATCAAACTTTTGCAGATTCTCGGTCTGCAGATGCTGCGTCGTCCCTTCCATCGCAAGATCAAGAAGCGAAAGACCAAGGCTAATAAGGCGAGTGAGCATTTGACCTACTCTCTATCGATTACTTATCTTCAGCCGTTCGTCATAGCTACAGCAGCTGCAGCAGTGGTCGCAGCTACTTCCACTCCAGCTGCAGCAACGATTGCACCCGCTGCTCCTGCAGCTGCAGCAGCTGCTTCTGCGAATCCTAAGGCCAAGTTCGCGTCTAATGCAGCCATCGTTGCTGCTCGCAGATCTGCTGCATGGTCGAAGAGACACACCAACCCGTCGGTTAGTGTACTGTAACCAATCGCAAACTGATGGTTCCTCTCAGTGGATGGCTCCCCTCCCATCCGATCGATCGTCTGGTCTCGAGTACCGTGAGCCCAGAGACATCTATCCTCGCGAGCCCAGAGACCTCTACCCTCCGTCTCATCCTTACAACTGGGATTCGGTCAGTTTTATCGATTAGTAGATCAAAGAAAGGTGGTCGATTCAGGGTTCGTCGTACTCTTCGATGCCTTCTCCATCTCATCATCACCAGCATCCGGCGAGCTACGCGAGACAGAGATACGAGTGAGCATTGCGTCATCCATAGGCAATTTGCGATTCATATTATCGTAAAATGACTAATATCCGTGTTCAGACCGGGTGAGCTCCCTTCGTCTCTCGACTACAGTCCTCCTCCCCCACCCTGGAATCAGTCCGTTTCCATACTCCTCTTTTTTATGATCATGTTATTCCTGCTAAAATTGTTATGTTCAGTCGATACGCGCGCGTGGACTACTACGATGATGCGCCGTGAGTCTACTTCATATCGAACAAAGATCAAAGATCAATTAAAGGCGCTACGGCTTCTGCTGACTCTGAGTGACGACGTCACGTTGAGAAGATTCTAGAACTCCATTGTATATCTATAAATTTCTGTTTAGTTGTGTGCACCGATTTCTTCGTATCGCATTTATAAGTTCACAAACGGGAGGGGGAAGGCACGTTGGAACGACAACTAAGTGAAAGTTGCACACAATTTCAATAACTGCAAGGGGCGAATAGAGAAGACCTGACAAGAGGAGAATGAATACTCTATTACAACTTTCGAATAACATCTAGGAATAGCAAGACTCTTGCTGAAGATAAGAGCGAAATATGAATAGAATGCACGTGGAATGGGCAGGGCGAGAGGAGAGAGAGGGAATACTGTGATTGAGATGGTGTGAGATTCTACCGTATCCTGGCTAGGGCGACGATTGCAAGAGAAGGAAGTGCACAACGCGTGAAGCAAGCAACGAGAGTAACAGCTATTATGGAGCGGAGAGGTATATATTATGGTGTGGTAGGTGGTGTATGCTGACTACGGTAGCCGATAGAGGGGAAGCGAGCTGTACCAGTTCTGTCTATGGGATATCGGATGGTGGGATAAGGCTATGAGGGATGAGGCAGAGGCAGATCTGTAGGCTTGAGTGATTCATGGAACGGAGACTAATCAATACACAATCATCAGAGGAAGGAACATACAGTAACCTCGTTAATGGGATGATGCACGGTATGGGAATGCGGAAAGTCGATAAGTGATTGGCAGATTACGGTATGTGGCGGAATCGATCGATTGGGGAGGGGTACTGTAGGTAGGTCACTCCTCCTCGCCCTCCTCCTTGCACTTCTTCGTCTGCTGCAGGAAAGAGACAACATCGTTAATCGTGCGACGTCGTTTGCGCTGCAAATTTGAATATTCGAATTTGGCGCCGGAAATATCTGAATTTTCGAATTGGTGGGAGGAATGACTGACCGATTCGGCAGTGGGGGAGGGAGTGTGGCGGGCTGCTTCCGGGGAGGAAACCTCGATCTCCGATGACGATGAAGAGGAGCACGAGTCCTGCACAAATTTGAATCATTTTTCAAAAATTTCATAATATGAAATTATTTATATTATTTATGGCGCGAATTCGAAAACTTGAATCGCTACCGTACCTTGGCCGACTTGTCGGGCGAGATGAGAGCGGCGATGCTGTGCTGCAGACCGGCTGCAGCTGCTGCAGCCGCCAATGCCGCAGCGTTGTTGTTCATCGTGAACTGGAAATCGTTGAACGGTTAACAGTTGTTGACATCACTCAATCGATAATCGATTGTTACAGTACTCTATCGTACCTTCTCATCGTAGAGGGGCGAGTGGGAGGAGGATGACGACGAGGGCGAAGTCGACGCAGAGCAGTCGTCCATCGACAGCATTGGAGACATCGATGAGGGCGTCTGAAGGCAAGGACCAATCAGCGTCGTTCTGGCACCCCCGCCAAACCACACCCCCTTTCTCAATTTGCTTACCTTCGCTGCGAACTGCACTACGCTCGAGCCGCCGAGCAAGGAGCTGATGTCGAGCTGGAAAAGGACAATTGGAATGGTGCCAATTCACATTCATGTTTTAAAAATACATCTTTTACACGAAGTCAAAGAGTACAAGAGCGAAACCAAATATGGTAAAACTAACCGGCTTCACATCGTGATTCGACTCTGAGGGAGGTGAGTGAGGGGAGAGGGCGCGGTCGCTCTCTGTGTCTTGGGCCTCCGATCGACTGGTCGATGGCAGTCCAGATGAGGATGCTGCAGCACTCGCAGCCAGCAGACTGCTCGTGTCCAGTGGCTGCAGCTGCGGCAGCTGCTGCAAGGGCTGCATCTCGGAAACGCCCAGGAGCGGGTTGTTGGTCATCAACGCGCGCAGCCACATGTTCTGCGGCGCTCCCGGTGACGATGACGCTGCCATGAGCTGCAAGATGACAATCATTTCCATCTTTTACTTTGTTCTTCTTTCCCATTGATACGAGACTTATCACTAGAAGTTCCCACAATGAATCTGAAGACGTCTGATGACGTCACCAGTTCGCGACACTCTTTCAATGGTCTCAGACAGCCAAGGGTGCTCGTCATCGTTTCTCAAACTCGGGAGTATTTAGCGAAACCATGCACCGTTGCTTGTCCTCATCGACACTTTCGCTCTCTCCCCGAGAGATCTCGAGAGAGGGCGCTCTCTAGTCACACCGAGTTAGAAACCGCGGGTCGAGGGGGAGAGGACAGCGCGTCCCTCTAGAGCCGCTCTACCAGAACATCGCTCGTCCGTATCTTATCAACTTGGAATGTTGTTAAGCACTCATGTTTTTGCGCAATACCAGCAGAGAGAAAGAGAGAGTGTGATTGTGATTCCCCTCGCTTAGTGAGGAAGAGGTGAGGAAGACGAGGGATACGGTAATGATAAGCGCTCCCAGTAATAGAACACACAGCGGGGTTCTGGTGATAAGCCTAGCGTCAAAACATGACTCAGCATCGCGCACGGAAATAGCTAGTTTTGCAAAATTTCAAAAATCTTGGCGCGAATTCGAAAGTTTGAATCACTGCCGTACCTGGGCAAGAAGTTGGGCGTAGATGTTTCCTTGCGGGAGCAGGGCGGCAGGCATCGTGCAGGAGGGAAGCAGCGTCGTCTGGGGCGGACTCAGAGGCTGCGGCTGTGCAGCAGCTGCAGCAGTCGAGAGATCGATCGACGCGTTGGAGGCTGCGCTGACTGCTGCTGCTGCGGCTGCTGCAGCCTTCATCGCCTGGCGGGCATCGCGCACCTTCTTCGGCTCCTAGAAGGGAAGACATGACGTCAACAGTTAGAAATCCTTGACCTACCTTAAAGACACCGATTGCTAGTCCCTCTCCATTCGCAGTCGAAGTGGTCGCAATGGCTTTCGCACTGCCTGGCGTGTTCGTTCTGCAATGCATCGTTTACAGTAATCGTCACAGTTCAACAGGTCACATCCTCAGTCAGATTCCTTACTTGGCCATGGACGAGGTGTGGATGTGCAGCTCCTTCTTGTCGGGGAAGGCCCAATTGCAGCAGCCGCAAGTGAAGATTCGCTCGAATCCGTGACCGCTCATGTGCCTCCGCACCGTCTCCTTCGCTGCAAGCATCGACTATCCTAGTTTGCGAGTTCGGCAGGCCATTCGACAGGTCAGACACAACATTAGAGTTCGGACTCACGTTGGATTACGTCATTGCATATTGTGCAGTAGTGGTTGCCTCCATGGAAGTTGAGACGATGTCGATTGAGGGAGGCCGCGTGACAGAACGTCTTCTTGCACGTCGCACACACAAATTCGCCTGAAATCAAGGATCCGAATTTTAGGAGTCCAATTCCCGGTTCTGGCTACGGTACCTTTGAGGTCGGGCCGCTTCAGCTCGGCCTCGGGTCTGTAGGGCATCCTGGGCGGAGTCGGCACCTGTGTGGGCAGGCCGGACGCTGCGAGCAGGGTACGGTAGACGGATGAGACCTGCGAGATTTGAATTTATATCCTTCCCACCGGGAATTTGCAGCAATTGACTGGAACTGTTGAAATCGGACACGATTTGTGATTTACGAACTACAACAGGTGAGTTTACGCCTTCTGGAGGATAATGAGCGATAAAGTGGATTGAAAAGAGTGAATTTATGGGGGGAAGCATTGACAATGCGCCAGGGGGAAGCGACGGTAGGTCATGGGAAAGCGGGCAAAAAAGGAGAAGGACGATAATCCAGTCGATGCTGGCGATTAGGCAAATTGCCTCTACGAAGAAGCACTGGCGGTGGGGAAGGGAAAAGTTGGGAATGGAAAGAGAGATCAAAGGAGAGGAATGACAAGACTCGAGAGTGAATGATTATCCCGATCCACGAGGTATGAGACCGCGATTAATATCCGAGATACTTAGAGGGATCGTCCTTTGCGGCTACCTATCATTTGGAACTGTCATAGCACATCCAGAGTACCAATTGCTCTATCAATAATTTGATATCCCTCTGGCGGGGATTCGAGCAGGTCAGAGGGGGAAGCGCGAAACTTCGAAGATAGGAGGCGGAACCTAAGCCGAGGTGCCCTTTGCAGCTGTTGGAGCGATGCTAGGGGCACATTTTCGGTGCTTATGTGATGGGACATTCGATTTGTGCTATCTCTAAGCCGAGAAAACATTGACCGATTCAATATGTGGAGCACGAAATGACCTAGGGGGAAGGGTAGGGGGATGGTGGGGTCGATGGACGGTGAAGCTCCTCTCTCGATCGAAAGCTCACTGCAGCTTTACTCAACTCTATTCGAATCGGGGTCAACTGGGAGATATCGTGACAAGGGGAGAGAGAACAGTGATTAGACAGTAAGTAAGAGCAAGAGGAAAGGCGGCTCTCGACTCAAACCGAAGGAACGAACGGCTGAAGCTACTCTCAGCCATCAAACCCGTTCGTCCCTGCTAACCTTTGCAGTGAGGAACCAGCGAAAAATCAGAGCCACCACGTGGTCAACGAAAAAGAAGTGACTTACGTCAGAGTTGCCAATCACTGCCGTCATATCGGTAGGAGTTCGGTACGATACGGTAGATGGATGAGAAGCGGCGAGAGAGGAGGAAGATGCCGAGACTGAGTGGGGGCTCTACAGAGTCTCAAGCCACCCTCACTCCTTAGACTCCGCCCCCTCTCATCGGAAGGCATTCTCTTCTGCTCCTCCCGCCCACTCGTCGGCTCCCCCCGCCCTCCCCCCGTCTCCCCGCACTCCTCCCGTGTGAGCCAGCCCCATTTTCACAATTCTCTCACCCTCTGGCACCGTATTTACAGCCTGAATGCTCGTTGTTTTTACTGGCTGTTAGCGTTACGACGCCCACTTCATCGCGTCGTTAGCGTATTGCCTAGGGATGGCGTAATAGACTGAATCATGAGTTCCCCTCTGGAGTGCCTCGACCCCTCCTTATCTCTTCCTATCAAGCCTGATAAGATAGTAGTGCTTCGTAAAGCTTCAGGAGGAGTAGGTCATCTGAGTGGGAATCGGGGAGATCAAACTGATCGCTTATCTCGCTCTCGGCAAGTGGTGGCTCGTATATAATAGCCCCCTTCTCCATCCCGAACGGTCATGTCATAAATACGTTCCAAGGGCAGCACCACAAGTTGCGAGAGGGAGAAAGAGTTCAGGTAGGGAGGAGGAGGAGGGGGAGCGAGAGGGGGGGAGAGCCTCCTCCCCCTCGAGAGTAGAAGAAGATCTGCATGATAATGGAGGAAGAGGAGGAGGAGTGGCTTCAGGAAGGTCAAGGCGCTTTTTGAGCCTACGAGGTGGAGGAGCGATAATGCTGATGAGGATGATTGGGGGGTACCGTAATGAGATTACCGGTTACAGTGTGGGATCGATAGAATACGGTATCGGGGGATTCAAAAGCGAGAGGAGGTGCAGCTGTGTTAGTGTGACTGCGGAGTTGAATGGACGAGGCGAGATCTCACATGTGAAAGAGGGGATTGATACAAAGGATGTGCGAGATGAGTAATCAGAAGAGAGCTGAGGTGACATCTCGAGATGGAGGGAGGCAATCAATAGGTCAAAACTCCGAATGGTTAGGGCGAAGGGATTGTTAAAAAACAGAGAAGGAGCGCTGAATGCTCAAACGTCGCGACAGCGAATGATAAGATAGCGAGTGGACGGAGGGACGGAGGACCGCTTCGAAGAAGACCAGAGAGGATGAGAAGTAGAGAGAGAGGCATTCTATTGATGATGATTGTGTGAATGGGATGGATGATAACGGTAAAGTACCGCTCCAAACTCTCCTCCTTCCATGGAAAACAGCCTTTGATTCCTCACCTGAGCTACAATCACCATCCTGATCAGAGACAACCTTGAACCGTCGGTTCCCGAGAGAAAAGTAACCCCCGGATCCAGCCAACTTTGGTCGCCCAACAACCCTGAAGGGTTCGTTCACCCGGAAGGGATCACGGGGCATTGTTCTGGTACCGTTTAGGGACCGAACCAAGAGGGGGAGGGTACCAGGTAGTCTCCTCAGGAGTCTCTAATCATCGCTGTAGTCTCTCACTCCATCCACAAAGAAGCCAAGGAATGACCGGGCAAGCCTCTCCGCGGGGAGTCTCTCCGGTCGTTCGCACCCCTGGCGGCTGCCCCTATGATCTACCTACCGTACTCTTCCTACCGTAACTTACAGAACTTAGTGACGCACTTGTGTATTTGGAACAAAGCTGTAGGGATTGCGATGCACCACCTCTCCTCTCCAGGTAATACAGGTATGACCCGGCTTACGGGCTAAAAGCCTGCGAAATAGCACGAGAAGCAAAGAGAGAAGAAGATTGAGAGGCAACTTTCTCTCGTTCTCGCTACAAGTAAGAGTTACTAGAATGGTCGAGAGGAGAGAGAAGCGTTCGATAATCGCAGTGGGTAGAAGGAGGAGGGAAGGGGAGAGGCTACTTCTTCTAACCTTGAGCCTCAGCTACTTACAATCTCCTCTCTTGCCTCCACCTTGACTCACGGGTCAAAAGCCCTCCTTTTTCAGTGAGATGCGCAGAGGTCAACGAAAAAGCCTCGCGAGACCTCGACTCCTAATTGTACGGTATCAGACGAAGGAATGATCGAGGAATGGCTGGTTCCACAGGGAGGATCACGGATCGGATCAGGGATCAAAGGCGGCATTTCTCTGTTTGTAGCTACATGTGATATGGAGCGAGAAGATGCATCCAGTAAGCGTCCAGCGGGCCCTGCGCACTTGGATGTGGTACATATGGGCCGGTACCACGAACCCGGGGACCACAACCATCGCTACCAAGTTGCAAGAAAAAGTGCGAAACGGAGCCACAAGTGCAGCGTAGAGAAGAGTAAGTTCAAGCGTGTTTCATGGTAGCGCGCCAAAACTCGATAAGAAAGAGCAAGAGCACAGAGGGAAGTTTGAACCCATGAACAAGGGGCGGAACGCGAACCACAAACGCCCTTTTTGCGCTTCTCGAAGGTACCCTCTGGAGCGGCTTTGGGATCGGTGAATGGGTGGTAGTGGCATGCTGGAGGGTAAACGTACACCTTTCGGTAACAGCTTCCCATCTGGCACTAACATGTATCGAGATTTGAAACGGGACGCGAGCCTGGTAATGGTTCAAAAGTGAGGATTGAGATGTACCATTCAGGACCATTCACTGATTGCGTGAATGGTTCCGAGCTGGCACCAGGTCAAAGCAGTTCGGGATTGCGTAAGAGGACTCGAAATCCGGGGATGGGAGAAGAGTGAAAAGGAATGGGCGAATGAAGAAAAGCGCGGCCACAAGGGAAGGGAGGTGGTAGGGTCACAAAGTAACTGGGTCATGCCCGAGGATGAGCCTTCCTCCTCCTTCCCCCTCCCTCCCTCCCCTGTTTTCAGATGAAATGGGAAGAAAGAAGCAGTGACCTTGCAGTCGCCTAGCGTTCCAAATGAATTTGCGCCTCCTTTTGAAGCACGCGCCACCTCGATCAATCAGCGCCTACCGTAGGAGGATGGTACCATGTACCAGGGCTTGAGTGGGCAGGAAGCGAGCGGGGCTAATGAAGGGCTGTACAGTGTTCCCATACACGGCCCGTCAAGTGAGATGACCCCCGGTAGACAATGGTTCTGGACGGGGAAGAGGTGGTACTCGGTAGGAGGCTACTAATGGCATGCCTTCCAGTCGCTTCCTGCTATTCACGAGAGACAATAGAAGAGCGCATCCTTTGACACGAAAACATGCCGACACCGCCGCGAAAACCATCACATCCTGATATCACCAAGGTGCGAAATCCCCGCCGAGACCCGGGTCAAGGAATCAGGAACGAAGCTAACACCGGGGTGGTCCACGGGGCATAGCATACGGTAGCAGCTGGCACCAAAAGACTGGCGGACCTCCTCACGAAAATTACCATTTCGCGGGCGTGTTAAAGCAAAACGGTAGTGGTTCACAAGGTCGAACGGAGGGAGGAGAGAAGAGGCTCTTGCCTCATTCAAAACTGAGGAGATGATCGCAAAAAGGAGTGACTACTGGAGTGGGAAGTGACCGTGAGAAGCTACCGTATACTTGAGAGAAGAGGAGAGCTACCGTAGTCAGAAGAAGCTACAGTAGTCAAGCTGAGCGATGACATCATGGCGCACAGCTTTCGATTGAGTGGAGCAGAGGGAAAAAATGACGATAATTCCCCTCTCTCTCGCTCGGCTCCCGATTCAATTGATGCATGAAGCTTAGCGTGAATCGAGAATCGAGAAGGGAGCGAGAGAGTGAGAGAAGAGGAGAGGGAGCCAGACAAGCAGCCTGTACGAGAGAGTGTGCGCACTTGAGAGAGCTACCGTAGCAAGAGAGGCAGAGGGAGAAGAGAGGGTGGAGGAATCGAGGAGAGAGAAGAGAGAGAGAGGAAGATAGACTGCCAAAAAGGAGTAAGTTTGCCTACTGAAATTGGTCTATGTGAATGTGTGCGAAGATTGGCATGGGAGAGGAGTGCTTACTTACTCCCGAGAGTACTTGACTCCATCTAGATCTAACTGCCGAGTAGATCAAGCACTACCGTACTTTTCACTACCGTATACTTCTACCTACCGTACGCGCACATGTTGTCATGTGGCTAGCGCATCCAACTTTTTACCGCGCTCTGCCTATTTTGACTGCGTCTCCTCCCCTCCTTCAAATACAGTAATGGTTGTTTTGGGATGGAGCCACCCCTGCTCGGGACGAGAGAGATAACCCCTTCCCCTCGCTCTACTACAATTTGATGATGGCATGGAAGTAACTAGGAAACAGCCAGAGATGGAGCAAATCATCCAAGGAGACAATGAGGGAACTCCCCAGTATCCCTCTATCGCATCTGGCAGAGATCAAAGATCACAAAGGGGATCAATGGATGAAGTACCAACTGCGGTAATTACCGAGTACATCTGATCGATTAGGGAAGCGACTTTCGCATTTGAGGGAGAGACGCAATTTCGTTGTATTCAGGAAGAGGAAGACAGGGGGGGGGAAGGAGGGGGATGCTCATTCGGCCAGTAGAGAGAGTCAAAGTGGGCGACAACGACCGAAGAACGTGATGACATCGAGAGAGATTCGCATCTCGAGCAATCGACGGCCAAAACAATCTCCCAGACTTACTCCACGCGCTTAGACAATGTCACTGCCAAGCTAGAGAGACCATCTCTCCGATCGGTTTAGGCCGATTTCCCCTTTTGAAACTGCGGTGTTTTTCGTGCAAGAGGGGCGGAAGCGAACGGTCGGGAGATAACGACAGTAGAAAGCGGAGAGATGAATCACAGCCAGTCGTTTTCTTCCCCTCTCCCTCACCTTTCGGGGAGAGAGAGCTGCTCCCACTCAAAACACCCGTCATCGAGACTCCCTATCATATCATATCAAACACTCCCGCAGATGCCAAACCACCGCCGCGCCAAATATTTTCCCCCGCTGTCTCCAACAGAAAGAGGTTATCATCACCATCGTCGTCATGCGACCGTACTATGGCTAGAGCCGGCAAGTACTCAAAGCATGGCTAAACACAGTGAGTCACGGAGCTGAGATACAGTACTCGAGAAGCTACAGTAATCAGGGTGATTCGTGGTGGGACTCACGGGAAGACGGGAGCCACTCCCCACACGATCGATCACTGCTACTTTGTAGAGGGGGGGGGGGAGACGTATTTTGGCGAGCTCCTCCTTCAACCCTGGATGGACGAGAGAGAGAAGGGGCGAATCGAGAGGGGCGGAGATGGAGAAAGAGAGCGAGAGAGTGTGTGAAATGGAGAGAGCGAGGAATCGCCCCCCACACTTGCACTAGCCACGGCCGTTTCGCGTGTGTCTTTTGCCTCCTCGGAGGATTGCGTCATGGGCAGGGAAGGGTCAGAATCCAAGTTACTATCTTAGAAGGAGGGAGGATGATGGGAGAAGAGAAGTACCCGCGTGATCAAAGGGGAATCAAGGCGAAAACAACCAAATCCATGACGTGATTCTATCAGGAAACGATGCCGAGAAAAAGTACAGGAGAATGGGAGAGGAATAGCAATGATGTGCGTGTGGGCATTAGTCTGTAGCTTGAAATATCTTTAGCTTGATCAGGAAGTCCACTTCTGAAGTGCAACGACGATCGATTAAGTGGGTGTTAGTTTCATCATTTCTAGAATGAGATGGTGATGTGCGATTGTCGAAATAGATTTCTTCGTCTTTCTACGATCTATGGAGTCCTATGAATAATTGCAACACAATAATATTTCCCGAATTGGGGCTTCGTTCTCTCACGGATTTCGATGGGAGTGTATAATAACAGAGTGAGTGGAGCATCCATCGATGATCCGTCGGCGCGATATTCCCCCCCCCCCCTCCCTCCCCCCCTCTCTCCCCCCTCTCCTCCCTCTCCTCCTCTCGATGCGTGATTGCGCAACGGGGGAGGAACGAGAGTTCGCAGGTCAGAGAGGGACTGGTTTTGAGAGGGAAGGGCTGAGGAAAAAAAGAGGAGGAGGGGAAGAGGGGCTTCGGAGATAACGTAAACTGAGGAACTTTAGAACAATTTGAGTTGAAACTAGAAATTGAAACATAGAACACGTATTCAAAGAAATGTTCGCACTAAGGATGGCCGCTGCACGTTCACCCTCACAGGATGGATAGGCGATGAAAGACAGAGAGAAAAGAGAAAGACGATGGTCAATTCTAGTGAAGCCATTCCGCGTTCACGCATTCAAGGTAGGGAAGTGCGGGGACATCCAAGTCCAGCCACCATGGTAGAGTAATGAGTAGTCTCTGTATGTAGCAGTAGCTGAGGCTCAAGGCTACTCGCAGCCCCCCCCCCCCCCCTCCCCCTCTCCCTCCTCTCCGGTAGATACGAGAGAGGGACGAGCCTAGAGGGAGGAACGGGCAATACTTGCATGCAAGGTCGCGAACTCAACTCATCCGAGAGGAGGAAGAGAACGGTCAAGGGGATCGAGAAGCACTGAGTAAAGGAAACTAATAAAGTCAGTTGTCGATTTAGTTTATTTGGCAGAAATTGCTTTATTCTTCGAGAGAAGGGATGACGCATAGGATACGGTAAACAGAAGCCAGAAGCTGAGTGGATGAGAGAGAAGGGGGCGGGGCTTCTCCCATGCTTCTCCCCTTTTCTCCCCCCGTCGTGCCCATCTGGCGCTGCCTCTCGACTACGGTAGTCGCGCTTTTCCCACGAGTGCGAATTGCCTCGTCGACGAATTCTAAGAAGCGTGTGACTTCGTAATAATTGCACTCTGGTGTGTGGTTATTACGGTAGTCATGCAGCCTGATGCTGGCCACTCAGCTTCGAGCCAGATCGAAGCCAATCTCGCGGCTTCGAGGCAGTCGCTCTCTTCATTCCACGTGCTCTCTCGCCTGCTCTCTGGTCTGTCTGGCTCGTCCTCTCTCGATCGCGCACTCTCTCGCCCCTGTTTTCACTCGTCGACCACAATTCCTTCTTCTTCCAATGGCGAAGCGTGAGAAAGACACGAGTGAAGGAGGGGGAAGTCAAGGAAGAGAAGGAGGAGAAGGAGGAGATGGAGGAGATGGAGGAGATGGAGGGATAGCGCCACTCATTCGGGGACTACTCGATGAGATAATACGTGTGATAAAAATCCCGAAACATCAATTTCATTTCACATATAGACCACATTTCACAGATGTCAGGCAAAGCTTTCAGGGTGAAATCACATTCGTTCATGAACTCATGACGTCTTCGAAATATGAGACAGACAGTAGACGGAGCGTGTTTCTCGGAGAGAAGCGCGGGTCGATTTAAGTGGCCAGTGAATGGAGTGAATGGCTCCAGAACGGAGGAGCAGAAAACATCATAACACACGCGGAGGAGAGACGGCAGCGTTCCCTCTAATGCTCCTTAGCGAGTTCCCTTCACATTTGATGTTTCTGTAATCGTAAGTTAGTCAGAGAGAGAGAGAGTCAAGGGAGGTCTGCGCTTTCGAGAACAACAATATGGATGATTTAAACTGAGTATTACACTTGGAGTAGAACTACAAAGAGTTCTAGAAACAATCGTTTCACTGGCGAGCGCAGACCTACTCACGAATATGGTATTGCTTTGCACGAAATGGCCCCCTTCGTTCTGTTCGCTTTCGCCAATCAGTCTGATCAAAGATCAGGTCAAATTAGTTATTCCAATGATGACTCCTGTAGAGCCACGTGCCAGTGCGGGAACGAGCCATGTTTGCCCCCATGTACTTCGCACTTACTTAGTGTTCATCCCTCCAGATGACACCTGTGGGGGCTAAACCTTGTTTACACGGGTTCGAATTGGATTGGAGAGTGCCTCGGGGCGATGATCTCCCCGAGGGACAACAAACAAATAAGAGAAACCATCGAGATGCGTGTGTTTGGCTGCATGCCGAGTGATTCCATTAGTGGGCAGGGGGTTGAATGGGGATGACACTTGTGGTCAATGGTCGAGGAGGGGTCGCGGTTCCGGAGGGAAGTGCTATCCTAGATCTGCATGCTCTCTCGTTCCTATGAGCGAAGAGAGAGAACGGAGGATCAAGAGAGAGCCCTTCTCTTTTGATCAACCTTACGGCTTGCAAGAGCAGATTCTTTTTGTTTAGGCCTGTATACCGTTGGGGGATATCCGGAAAATAGATATTTTATTATTTTCTAAATTTCTATCCGATGATTTAAAGACGAAATCTACTAAGCATCCGGATTCCAGCAAATTCCTTCGGGCAATTGCGTACCGTTTCAAACGATGTCTCATTAGGAAGGAAGAAGAACAAAAAGGGCCCGAATTCTCCTCTGTAGCTGCTAGTTATCCTCCATGTGAAAGACGAGCCTTTGCGGATTTTACTCTGCCGACATTTTCCGCTTTTTTGCATGCAATAAACTGAGCCCCAGGGCACAAAAGAGGAAAGGAAGAAGAGGGCGAAAAAAGGGGTGATGACGCGAAAATGAATAGTTGTGGAGGGAAAAATGTAACCAAAACTTTACAATATGCGTGAGTTCAGTACAATTTGTGTGGATTGCAAGAATATGTCGATCCTGAAAAGGGGAGGGGTGGCCCCTTCCCTCCTCTGCCCCTCTTTCCTCGTCCCATGAATGGTAACTGCCATTACTCTCAACTGTCAGCAGTGAAAGGGAAAGGCTTGAGACAAAGAAAGGCCTATCCTCAAAGTCGACGGGAAATCGCCCGAGGAGTTAGGCTATTGGCTATTCCTCCGTGTTTCTATTAGCTTCGATCCATAATTCAGTTGTATCTTCTCCCATTCCTGATTACCAGATAATTATGAGACCATAGCTCCTGAGGATTCCAAATTGCCTGGGGTCAAAGTCTCAGGTCATCGTCTCGTTCCCAGTTAGTAGATCATTTTACTCGTTCTCACCCCAATTACCGTAGTCTTCGGCACTGGGTCTTACCTCGAATAGGCTATACAGTTACGGAACACCCCACACAAAGGTCATCCATTGGTAATCTGATGGGAGGGAGCAGGGTAATTGTAGCTTTGTCGGTTGGTTGCTTGATCTGTAACTGTCTATGAGAGGGGAGGGAGAGAGCACTGTTGAGGGCTGAATGGAACTCAGAGAAACAATAGAGGATCGACCTCTCGGGAAGTGTCAAACGATGGTCAGGAATGAATAGAAAGACTGAATAGAGAAGCCAGGAGAGGGATGAGTTGAGTGGGCTTCTCTCCTGTCATATTTATCGTTTAGAATATCTTGGGGGACACTTAGTGACTAACATTCACTTTTTCCGATATGTATACGCATCTTTCAAAAGACTATTTATCTTGATTCTAGGCTAAGTGCCATTTCATCTTTAATTGCCAACTTGCCCTTAGGAATTGCAGCTGGCTGATTCATGCGCAACTATCTCCTCTCTGTCCATTCGCAGATGCCCATTCCCTGTAATTCCCCTCCCCCCCCCTCTCCCCTCTCTCACCCTCTACTTTTACGGTCTTTAGTTGGCACAAAGGAAGCAGCTGCAAACTGTTTCACAGAGCGAAGTCGGAGAGGAGAAGAGCAGTGACGCAAGTTGAGGAGAACCTCAATCGATTAGTAGTGACGCAACTTGGAATGGAGAGAGGAACATCGGGAAGTAGAGGGAAGAAGAGGGAAGGAAGAAGGAAAGCATGGAAAGGAGATGAAGCGATAACATGCAATTAGAATGAAATGAAATTTATTGCAACCGAAATACAGGGGAAAAGGTCTCATTTTCGTGTGCAATCTAGAAAACTTTTACGGTCTTCAGTTGGCACAAAGGAAGCAGCTGCAAGCTGTTTCACAGAGCGAAGTCGGAGAGGAGAAGAGCAGTGACGCAAGTTGAGGAGAACCTCAATCGATTAGTAGTGACGCAACTTGGAATGGAGAGAGGAACATCGGGAAGTAGAGGGAAGAAGAGGGAAGGAAGAAGGAAAGCATGGAAAGGAGATGAAGCGATAACATGCAATTAGAATGAAATGAAATTTATTGCAACCGAAATACAGGGGAAAGGTCTCATTTTCGTGTGCAATCTAGAAAATGAGATCAATTATCTGCCTTGAATCATTTCGAATCATTTTTATGATTCTTTATTTGGTATCGACTGATCATTCAATATCACTCAATAGTATTCTTATTCCACTGTCATGAAACGAAGAAAAAGTTCCAGTCCCCCAAAGCATTAACCGACTAGTGTCAGATAGATATGAGCATCCGCATGAACAATCATGACAACATTAGGGAGGAGACCTATGAGAGCACTCTCAACGTTCTGCCCTCTCTCTAATTTCTCTGTCTCTCGTGAAAGTGTTTTTTTTCCAAATAATTCGGTATTTTCAGGCTCTACAAAATGATGGAGTTGATTCTAGGAGTCCTATGATACTGCCTCTTTCTGCTGCGATTGCAGAATAACTATAAAAAGTCGCAGCGCCCTTTTCGACACCCTTCGAATTGCTAATAAAAGCTCCCGATATTCTCCCCTGGTAGGATGCTAAATTATCAGGTTGATTCATAAGTTTCGTTACGTTTTTGCACTTCGAGTGTTTGAGCTATATCTTGCTTCAGACTTTACCGATCCTCGCATGGATTTTTGTATGATATTGGTACATGTGCGCTTTCCATAGCGCACCCAATATCATATATCGTAGATTTACTTTACGGAGGCGACAGATTGAAAAACACACAAAATATGAATTTAAACTACGCATTTTCGATGCATCTGCACTCTTTGCGCAATAGTGATCTCGCCAAAACAACACTATTTTTGTAAACTGTGATGTGTAGGAATTTAAATTTGGTAAGAGCGCCAGATGTATCATGGAATAGCTTGTCAGAAAAGTCATGCATCCCTTCCTTCTGAGATCTTACATCAGGCAATATTTGAGCGTTCGAGCTGGTAATTTCTAAAGATGGCCATATTGGTTATATGTTTATCAGGAGTGTGAGGGAATATGACGCTGACGTTGCCATAAAATAATAGAGATGATTGAAAGTTCCATTCAGTAAACCCACTTTACAATATCCCAATGTCGAAACTTAGAGGCCGAATTCGACAATTCTTGACCCATAAGTTTCCTCAGAGAGTTTCAAATTTCCATTTCAAATGTTTACTGGAAACGTCAACCCTAGTCCATTATCTTCCCTGAAGAATCGCGATTGCATCGCATTCGTTACATGTTTGTGACGATTTGAACCGAACGCTCGAAAAATTAACATTTTGCCACTTTTTGGAAAAACAGTTTGTATCTGTCGAACGAAGTGGAATCAATCCACAGATACCAAAGTATTCTAGCATCCCAATCATGCCTCAAATAATGCCAAAGTAGTCCCGGACACAGGCCAAGCATCTTCGTGTACACTGTAAAAAAAAACCTTGTAACGAAACTTATGAATCAACCTAATAGATGGAATTCCGCACCAAATCGATCTATTTGGAATTTAATTTCATGAGGATAATAAAACACTAGTATCATTTGGATATTTATCAACAGTGAAGATGAAATAACGAGGGGAGCAGGGGTGAGTATGAACAAGTTTGTACACGAAATCACAGATCATTCAATTGGCTTTACCGTACACGTGAGCATTTCACTCGTCCTCAGAATAGTCGTTCTAGTCCCTCGTGCTCCTCCAGTTCTGTCAATTTCTCGGGGGAGTACTTCACCTCCAGAATTACCATCTGCACCTTCTTCAGAATCTTCTTGATCTTCTTATCACTCAGAGTCTCGACGTTGACGCCATTGATGGTCAGAAGCTGATCTCCCATCACGATGTCATCTGCAGCAGCTCCTCCCTCCAGAACGGAGGAGACGACGTTGCCGATGAGACCGAATCCGAAGAGACCATCGTCGGCCTTCCGAATCTCCACCACGGCGACGTCAGTCTTCGAGACGAGAGCAGAAGTCGAGTGGCAACGACGAGACTGCTGGGGAACTCGTTCGACTGACTCCTTGATCGTCCATTTCGACTTCGGGGCAGGAGGGGGTTTGGCGTCGATGGAATCGGTATTCTTCTTAAATTCCGCCATCTGCAAAGGAAATTCACAATATGCAAAGGAAAATGCTAAAAAGAACAATTTAGAAAAAAATACAAGTGCTCACCACATTGAGGAAAGTTCTTATTTTTCCCGAACGATTCTTGTCGTAGACTTCTTCTGCTACAGCGAAGAACATCGAAGTAATGAACAAGTTGAAAACTACTTGCACGGGGAGTATCCACGTCTGCAATTCAGAAATATTCTTCGTGCTTTGATCACCTCCATCAAGACTGAAAGTGCAGATTCCAAATGGATAAGATGCATTTGCTGTCGTGGCTGATTCACTTCACAAGAAGACTGCACTATCGTTTATTGTCGAGAAGGCTTATCTCACCTGGTTAGGAAAGACATGAATGCACCATGTGAGGAGAAGATTGATGATGAATAGGACGGCTTTGAAATAGCAGCAATCCTGAATAAACAAACTCACAATGAATGTGGTGCGTGTTCGATCATGTATCTATTGGGCACTAGGTCAGATGATCTCCGTCGGATGATATCCTTCCGGATGATAACCAAAATGGTACAATCTGCAGCATGTTCACAGCTTTCCCAGTGTAAAAATGCTTCTGTGAGGGTCATGGAAATGCACATTCCATGACTCCCTATTCGCTGATTTGCAGTGAAACTCATGATAAGATTTGTATATGCAAATGTAGGGTAGCACATACTGGTAACAATGAAGCAACTCCCCAATCGCTAGGTCGAACCGCAACCGAACGGTGATTTGTTGTGCAGTTGTCACCCCCCCCCCCCCCCCCCATCCACTCACTTGTATTTTCCTCATCATCTCCTCCTCATCAGTTGTGAGCAATCTCACGTCGATCTTTCTCATTTTGCGAACTTCTGTGCTGAGTTTCTGAATGGACGAATTCGCATGGGCAGGAAATTCCTAGAATGGTTCATCTCACCTCATTCTTCTTCTTGTGCTCTCCGTTCATCCTCTTGAATTCTGCATACTCTTTCGTGAGTTCTGCAAATTCATCCGTGAGCCGCGAGACCTCTCCGTCTCGCTCTTTCAAGTCTTCCTGCTGAATTCTCGATACTTCTTCCAGAGTCTCCTGAAATTATTTTATGTTTCTGATCTGATAGAAAATCAATCTTTTAATTGTGCTTTCTGCAAAGATACAAATCGTATGCCCTGAATCTTCATGGCAGTCACTGGGAGAAGGGTAAGAGGCAAGCGAGTAAAGAGAAGGAAAGAAAACTCCCTTCCATTTACTTTCTCGTCAGTGGCTCATGGAGGTTGGCAAGATACGCCGTGGTGATATTCATACCGAAAAGCCTCACCTTCTCACTCTCTGCAGCATCGAGTAGTTTCTGCAAGCGGGCCAACGTCTTCTCTGCTTTTGCCATTTCCTTCTGTCGCTGTTGCTCCTCCTTCTTTGGAAGTGTGAACAGATCGAGGTCTGCGTGTCCCTCAAATTATTCTGATTACTGAATGTTATTGACGGCCAGGTCTTG
The DNA here is from genome assembly GCA_036245805.1 of Pristionchus mayeri. Classification (NCBI taxonomy): domain Eukaryota; kingdom Metazoa; phylum Nematoda; class Chromadorea; order Rhabditida; family Neodiplogasteridae; genus Pristionchus; species Pristionchus mayeri. The sequence continues at coordinate 20,659,470 of BTRK01000003.1, read as the reverse complement.
CAGACGGCACGATCGCTTCGCAACGGGGTTCCTATCGATTCATTTACAGACATTCCAACATTCAATGCCCACAATTCGGTTCGCTAGTAGCAGTCTTGTTGTGTCCCACCGTGAACATGCGTCACCCCGAGTCAACAGGGTAGATACATGCCTCGTTCCTTCATCCTCCCTTGACCAACCTTCACTTCCTTCTCGAGTCTTTCGATTCTCGCATCTCTCGCTGCAATCTCCTCCTGCTGTATTCTCAATTGTTCTTCCAGAGTCGACTGAAAGGGAATATTGATTGATTATTGTGCTAGTTTACGGCGTTTATTTCTCTCTTTATGGAGTACCTAAGCACGACGAGAATATCATATGTCTGAATTGAGTAAAAATGAATTGATTTGGTCAGGTTAATTTAACTGTACTAATGAAATAAAGTAAGCTAGATTTCAATATTTGATTTGTCAATATCACCGAAAGATCTGACAATATGGTGGGTCTCAGCCAACTCTCGATGCAGTCGCTGCTCCTCGATCAGACGACCGATCAGATCAGTGGTAGCCTGGAATTAAGGTGATTGTCTTCCCCGTTCGTATTACCACTGATACTCAAGGATTACGAGAATCGGATTATTTTAAGCACTCTTTAGACCTTGTGAACGATGAGAAAGGAAGACTTAGAGACCGTTGCCCAGCTCTACAACTCACATTCCCTTCTCCTTCATCCTTCTCATTCACCCGGAGCTGTCCTTCCTTCTCCCGTTCCTTCTCTTCTTCGATCTTCTGAGGGACGACCACTTCTCCCTCCTCCTCCTCCGATGGGACGACGTCATCACTAATTCGATCCTCCCCTCCATCAGAGGAGATGCTCCTCTCATCGATGTCATCTAAAAGGTATACAGTATATACCGTATAATCTCTTAACTTACCACACCTTTGTTTTGCCCTTGGGAAACGGGGATACAGAAGTGCTCATATCACTCTAACAAGCTGAAGCTGAATAGTTCCTAGTTGACTGGACGCAATGAATATGGATGATCATGGATGCATTGCGGTATCAGCCTTCTCTTCCCTTTCTATCACTGAATATTCTGAATTATACCCCGCACGTTTGCATAGTCATCTCAGGAAAGGAACGGCATTCTTTTGAAGTGTCCCTCTAGGTTAATATGCGATCTCCCTGTCATAATTACCATGCTATCGCACTGTCTTGTTGACTAGAGTTTATTTTGGCTTGGGCTGGGTGAGGGTGACCGTGGTTACCGCCATGTTGTGCAGGCTGATAGCGACGATGGAGCGAAAACAGAAAGATAAGGTTGTTGTAATGCTGTAAGGGAAGGGAGGCTGACTACCCCAGTACTGTGTGTGCCCTACGTACCCACGCCCTGACAAATGATTGTTAACACACGTATCACGAGTCAGTGGTGGTGTGCGGGAACATTTTCAAAAAAGTTGTGCCGAATATCGTTCATATTGTTGTGGTAGGATACTCTAGAAGTAAGATTTCGAATAACATGAGTCATTGGTAACAGAGCCGGTTTTTAGAAATTTTCCGGTTTTGCACCCGGCTCTCGTGTATATCAGCTTCCAGATGAGCTACAGATATCGCGTCTAGCTCAAAATGTGCGAAACATTATTTCCAGCAACTTTCATGTTGACCACGAGACGATTGGACAACTCTTAAAAATTGTCTGAAACACATTTTAAAACACATTTAGTCAACAAATTAAAAATATTTTCTCAGGCAAGCTGTGGAGCGCAGCAGATTTTTAATGCAGATTATGAAACAACAAGTCTATTTGTATGATATAAAAATATAAAAGCCGAATTCGAAGTGACTCCAAGTTGGCAATTTTCACTAAAACATGACACTCTGAAGAAAAAGTCCGAAAAATGGCAATTTTCAGAACGTTGATTTACCTTCTTTAACTGTTCACAAATTGTTGTTAGAGTTAAGTAAAGTAGTTAAATCTCATTATTGACCTGAGAAAATGAGAAGCCTGAGAAAATATTTTTAATTTGTTGACAAAATGTGTTTTTTACTCAAAATTTTTTAAATGTTATCCAACCGTCTCGTGTACAACATAAAAGTTGCTGGAAATAATTTTCCGCGCATTTTGAGCTAAACGCCATATATGTAGCTCATCTGGGAGATGATATACACGATAGCCAGGTGCAAAACTGTGAGGGTCATGGAAATGCACATTCCATGACCCCCTATTCGCTGATTTGCAGTGAAACTCATGATAAGATTTGTATATGCAAATGTAGGGTAGCACATACTGGTAACAATGAAGCAACTCCCCAATCGCTAGGTCGAACCGCAACCGAACGGTGATTTGTTGTGCAGTTGTCACCCCCCCCCCCCCCCATCCACTCACTTGTATTTTCCTCATCATCTCCTCCTCATCAGTTGTGAGCAATCTCACGTCGATCTTTCTCATTTTGCGAACTTCTGTGCTGAGTTTCTGAATGGACGAATTCGCATGGGCAGGAAATTCCTAGAATGGTTCATCTCACCTCATTCTTCTTCTTGTGCTCTCCGTTCATCCTCTTGAATTCTGCATACTCTTTCGTGAGTTCTGCAAATTCATCCGTGAGCCGCGAGACCTCTCCGTCTCGCTCTTTCAAGTCTTCCTGCTGAATTCTCGATACTTCTTCCAGAGTCTCCTGAAATTATTTTATGTTTCTGATCTGATAGAAAATCAATCTTTTAATTGTGCTTTCTGCAAAGATACAAATCGTATGCCCTGAATCTTCATGGCAGTCACTGGGAGAAGGGTAAGAGGCAAGCGAGTAAAGAGAAGGAAAGAAAACTCCCTTCCATTTACTTTCTCGTCAGTGGCTCATGGAGGTTGGCAAGATACGCCGTGGTGATATTCATACCGAAAAGCCTCACCTTCTCACTCTCTGCAGCATCGAGTAGTTTCTGCAAGCGGGCCAACGTCTTCTCTGCTTTTGCCATTTCCTTCTGTCGCTGTTGCTCCTCCTTCTTTGGAAGTGTGAACAGATCGAGGTCTGCGTATCCCTCAAATTATTCTGATTACTGAATGTTATTGACGGCCAGGTCTTGCAGACGGCACGATCGCTTCGCAACGGGGTTCCTATCGATTCATTTACAGACATTCCAACATTCAATGCCCACAATTCGGTTCGCTAGTAGCAGTCTTGTTGTGTCCCACCGTGAACATGCGTCACCCCGAGTCAACAGGGTAGATACATGCCTCGTTCCTTCATCCTCCCTTGACCAACCTTCACTTCCTTCTCGAGTCTTTCGATTCTCGCATCTCTCGCTGCAATCTCCTCCTGCTGTATTCTCAATTGTTCTTCCAGAGTCGACTGAAAGGGAATATTGATTGATTATTGTGCTAGTTTACGGCGTTTATTTCTCTCTTTATGGAGTACCTAAGCACGACGAGAATATCATATGTCTGAATTGAGTAAAAATGAATTGATTTGGTCAGGTTAATTTAACTGTACTAATGAAATAAAGTAAGCTAGATTTCAATATTTGATTTGTCAATATCACCGAAAGATCTGACAATATGGTGGGTCTCAGCCAACTCTCGATGCAGTCGCTGCTCCTCGATCAGACGACCGATCAGATCAGTGGTAGCCTGGAATTAAGGTGATTGTCTTCCCCGTTCGTATTACCACTGATACTCAAGGATTACGAGAATCGGATTATTTTAAGCACTCTTTAGACCTTGTGAACGATGAGAAAGGAAGACTTAGAGACCGTTGCCCAGCTCTACAACTCACATTCCCTTCTCCTTCATCCTTCTCATTCACCCGGAGCTGTCCTTCCTTCTCCCGTTCCTTCTCTTCTTCGATCTTCTGAGGGACGACCACTTCTCCCTCCTCCTCCTCCGATGGGACGACGTCATCACTAATTCGATCCTCCCCTCCATCAGAGGAGATGCTCCTCTCATCGATGTCATCTAAAAGGTATACAGTATATACCGTATAATCTCTTAACTTACCACACCTTTGTTTTGCCCTTGGGAAACGGGGATACAGAAGTGCTCATATCACTCTAACAAGCTGAAGCTGAATAGTTCCTAGTTGACTGGACGCAATGAATATGGATGATCATGGATGCATTGCGGTATCAGCCTTCTCTTCCCTTTCTATCACTGAATATTCTGAATTATACCCCGCACGTTTGCATAGTCATCTCAGGAAAGGAACGGCATTCTTTTGAAGTGTCCCTCTAGGTTAATATGCGATCTCCCTGTCATAATTACCATGCTATCGCACTGTCTTGTTGACTAGAGTTTATTTTGGCTTGGGCTGGGTGAGGGTGACCGTGGTTACCGCCATGTTGTGCAGGCTGATAGCGACGATGGAGCGAAAACAGAAAGATAAGGTTGTTGTAATGCTGTAAGGGAAGGGAGGCTGACTACCCCAGTACTGTGTGTGCCCTACGTACCCACGCCCTGACAAATGATTGTTAACACACGTATCACGAGTCAGTGGTGGTGTGCGGGAACATTTTCAAAAAAGTTGTGCCGAATATCGTTCATATTGTTGTGGTAGGATACTCTAGAAGTAAGATTTCGAATAACATGAGTCATTGGTAACAGAGCCGGTTTTTAGAAATTTTCCGGTTTTGCACCCGGCTCTCGTGTATATCAGCTTCCAGATGAGCTACAGATATCGCGTCTAGCTCAAAATGTGCGAAACATTATTTCCAGCAACTTTCATGTTGACCACGAGACGATTGGACAACTCTTAAAAATTGTCTGAAACACATTTTAAAACAACAAATTAAAAATATTTTCTCAGGCAAGCTGTGGAGCGCAGCAGATTTTTAATGCAGATTATGAAACAACAAGTCTATTTGTATGATATAAAAATATAAAAGCCGAATTCGAAGTGACTCCAAGTTGGCAATTTTCACTAAAACATGACACTCTGAAGAAAAAGTCCGAAAAATGGCAATTTTCAGAACGTTGATTTACCTTCTTTAACTGTTCACAAATTGTTGTTAGAGTTAAGTAAAGTAGTTAAATCTCATTATTGACCTGAGAAAATGAGAAGCCTGAGAAAATATTTTTAATTTGTTGACAAAATGTGTTTTTTACTCAAAATTTTTTAAATGTTATCCAACCGTCTCGTGTACAACATAAAAGTTGCTGGAAATAATTTTCCGCGCATTTTGAGCTAAACGCCATATATGTAGCTCATCTGGGAGATGATATACACGATAGCCAGGTGCAAAACCGGAAAATTTCTAAAAGCCGGCTCTGGGACCAATGACCAATGCCTTCCGAAATCTTACTTCTAGGGTATTCTACCACAACAATATGAACGATATTCGGTACAACTTTTTTGAAAATGTTCCCGAGGTGGTCATTTTTCATCCACCGACTCGTGATACGCGTGTTAAATTGTTCACTGTGCATGTAGCCAACTTGAGCATACTGGCCCCAAATTGTGGAGTGAGGAAAAATCTATTCCATGATGAGATCGTGGAACCAGTACACGCATACAACAGTATGACTAACCGATGAACTCGAAGTCGTCATCGGAAAAGAGGGAGTCCTTGCGGGGATTCACCATGGCAGCCTCGATCCAGGAGAGGGGGGAGGTCGACTGAGGGGAGGGGGGAGCAGGGGGGGGGGGGGGGGTTTGAATGCGCGAGACTCTCGCTCTTCCCGCCCATCCACCAGCTGTTCTATTGAGTGAAAGCGTCTGAGGATGGCCATCGATCTCCCATTAGCGTCCTTTCATCTTGCGCAATGCAATGTTGCCAGAGGAAGTGCTGCAATATTCACACATACACCGTCTGATTTCGAGTGTTCGATCAGACAATATACAAGCACGAATAAAGAATGCCCTCATCGCTTAGAAGCTGTCGTTGAGGGGCAGGGATGGAGCCAGTTCATGACCCGATGGTTCACTCAGATCGATCCCCTTCTCGGCCTCTCCCTCATCCACCTGCCCATCTTCCATCTGCCAATGCATTACAATCACTGCCACTCTCGATCCCGTCTGAGCGAGCTGAGAGGAGATGTATGCACATTATTAATTGAAAGAATCTTTTTATCGGAACATCAAAGACCGCGCAGCATTCGATGATCGACTGAGTGACGGGAATGAGAAAGTGGATGGTCTAGAAAGAATCGAATTGAGATGTAGAGCAGAGATCTGATTAGGGATTATTTATATTAGGTTGGTACAACTCAATCAAAAACACTGAAAAAAGCCAATTTCAGGAATTTTTTCTTATAAAATTATTTTCGCCTGCTCAGGAAACACTAGATCCAATACAATTATATTACGAAAGTCCACTGTTAGTGAGTTCACTAAAACTATAGAGAAATTACAGACAATCGAAATATACCATCAGAAATAACTAAAAAATAAATAGTCAGAAACTTTTGCACCAACCTAATAACTGGCGAGGAATGCCTTGGGATCCCAAGGGAAGACGACGTCCTCGAGGAAAACAACGAGCGTCCAGAAGAGGGATGGGAACGGAGATCCAGCTTCACTCTATTCGCTCCTCGCAGTGCCTCGTCTATCTTCTCTTCTTTAGCGACTTGGATCATTCATGGAAGTGATCTAATCTCCTACATTATTTCTACGATAACGTACAATCGATGTTATAGAGAGATTGAAGTTCAAAGATCCAGAAATAAACAACTACAATTGAATTCTCGAAAACCATCGATCACTGATCGATTTGAATGTCTCAATAACAACGAAGAAAGAGAGCAATCCAAAATCCAATTATCCCTTCATTTGCAATTGAACTCTTCCTTCTCCAATCCCTTCTTCAGTCGACTCGTCCCCCTCCTCGCCTTCTCCATTCATTCCCAGTTTTTTCACCCATCGATAGCTGTGGCCGAGGTGAGCTCTCCTCTCCCCCCCCCCCTCCCTTCCCCCCTTCCCTTCTCCAATTCCTCCCATCCTGATGATCCTCCCGATCTCCACGCCCTCCCTCCCCTCCTCTCACCCTCCCCCCCTCCTACCCCCACCTCCCCTCCTTCCTACCGTAACCCTCTACAGTATTCCAGGTGGTCACACGTGCCACTAAACTCGCTACCATCGACATCATAAATAGTGTGGACAATTCTCGAGCGATTGAATTATGGACCACGTGATAATGCAGGTACGGTATCCCACCTACTCTTCGATCGTTAACTGACTTCATTTCAGTTAATGTTCCCTGCACTCGTGGGGGGTGCAGTGGTGGCCCAAGTGGTGGCTGGTTGTGGAGGCAAGAAGAAGAAGGGAGAGACTGAGGAGAGCGCTGATGAGGAGGGAAAGAGTGGCAATAGTGGAGTACCCAAGAGTGCACCCCCTACCGGAGGACCCAAATCACCAGGTACCGTACCCTGACTACCGTGCCCTTAACCATACCCTACCGTACTCCTTGCAGCTGCTGCAGCGGGAGGGGCGAAGCCAGCGGGAGCACCGGCAGCTGCTCCAGCTGCACCGGGCGGACCCAAGGCTCCTGCAGCCGGAGGCATAGCCGACACACACGATCCTAACTACCAGGTTTACGTACCCCGTCTGGCACCAGCTTACCCATACCGTACCCAGACGCTGGCAGCGTGTAAGGATGGACAGGGTGTGTTCGGCAACGACAAGGCTGGGGGTGCGGCGGCCCCTGCAGCCGCGGGCGGACCCAAAGCACCCGCACAGGGAGGCATGGCCGGTAAGCTACTGACTGGTACCATACCGTGCCTCTACCGTACTCTACCTAGGGACACACGATCCCAATTACCAAACGCTCGCGGCCGTTGGTGGAGACGCATTTGGGGCGGATAAGGCAGCTGGAGGAGGAGGAGCGGCACCCGCAGCCGGAGGTCCAAAGGCACCAGCTGCTGGAGGAATGGCAGGTACCGTGACCCACTGGATCGTCAACTACAGTATCACTTTGAAGGGACACACGACCCTAATTACCAAACGCTCGCGGCCGTGGGTGGTGACGCCTTCGGTGCCGACAAGAAGGCAGCAGGAGGGGGCGCAGCTGCGCCCGCAGCCGGTGGACCCAAGGCACCTGCCCAGGGAGGCATCGCAGGTATCGTATCTGGTACCATACCGTTCCTCTACCGTGCTCTGCCTAGGGACACACGACCCCAATTACCAAACGCTCGCGGCCGTTGGTGGAGACGCCTTCGGGGCAGACAAGAAAGCAGCTGGAGGAGGGGGAGCTGCTCCCGCTGCAGGAGGGCCGAAGGCACCCGAGAAGGGCGGAATCGCAGGTACTGTAGCGAAGACTCAGCCTGACACTGCAGGTTACTATACCATGAATCTTGGTACAGTAACCAGCTGCAGTTCGGACCACAGCCGAATATCTTACCTTACCATCGTATCTCTTTGAAGGGACACACGACCCCAATTACCAAACGCTCGCGGCCGTTGGTGGAGACGCCTTCGGGGCGGACAAGAAAGCTGCAGCGGGAGGCGGAGGAGGAAAGGACAAACCAAAGGCACCCGACAACAAGGCTGCCGTCGCGGGTACGGTACCATGACCCTTCAGTACCACGGTACCAGTACCACAGTACTCTACCGTAACCCGGTTTATTATAGCTACACACGACCCCAATTACCAAACGCTCGCGGCAGTCGGTGGCGATGCCTTCGGGGCGGACAAGAAGAAGTAATCTGACCTACCGAGCGATCGATTTATCGACCGAACAATCGATTGATAAAAGATACGGTCAACACACTGTACACTTGTTTCACACGTGAACTATGACATGCACAGGGAAATGAATGGGATGCTAGGGGCTTCCTGATGTTGGCACCTTCGTCGATCTTCGCCAATTCCAATTGGCATTTGTCTCGTCTGCTCTTCCTTAGACTCTTGCTCTTCAATGAGTTGTGTTCCTTCTACTTGTTCTCCTATAATTTACAAAGAAATCGTGGAAGCTGAATGTTTCTAGAAATCTGGTTGACGTCCACCGATCACACGGGAAAGAAGAATGAGAAATGGCCCTCCAATCCGAAACAAGTTGATTTACACGTAGTGAAATAATTGGTTTATGGTGTGAGCTTACGCTGAAATCTTTCATAGTCTCTTTACCATGTCTTCTCACATTGTGATTTTCCCTCCTCGGAGAAAAAATGAAGTGCTCCGGGGAATCATTCATCATATCAAGAACAGGCGGCCTAGAATGATTGGGTGTTCTCAATTCGCTGTCTACTCGACGCGATGTATCGATTAAAAGACTCTCTCCAATTAGGGCACTATCTCCTACATTCGAAACTCGTGAGAAAAGGGGGCGGAGCTAATTGAGTGGTGCAGGCGTCTCCATTCAAACAGGCATTCCTCACAGTGCCTCTACTCTTCCAGTGATCCGTACTTCCATCTCCACTGCTGCTACCCCTTATCCCCCGCCATCAAGAGGTGAACACTACCTTCATGCGATTGATTCAGTTTATGAACCATGGATACTCGGGTATTTTTATCCCATTGGTTTCCTACCGCAGTGCCCACCGGGAATATATGAAAGGTGTATAGGAAACCACTGGGTGAAAAATTGGGTTACCACTGAGCGAGCCGTTTTCCCAGTAGTGTCCCCTAGTAAATTTCCCACTGGTTCAACTTTGATGCAGTCGGCCAAACCTGAGGGAGCAGTCTCTTTCTTATCTGTTCGTTCTCGTTAGATCTTACCGGAGAGTGTGAGAAATGAAGAGAGTGACCATTCAGCTTTGACGAATATGAAACCATCATAACTATCTTATTCTGTATACGTCACTTTCTGTTGTTATTAAGCTTCTTCCGCAGATATGTCTACATCGCTGGAGTTGTCGTCCAAGCGAGAAGGTCTAGCAACAACGAAGAATGAGAAGGATTCAACCAAGAAGGACAATATGGTGAGAATGTAGATGCAGAATACAAGGGAAATGGAGGATTCAACTATCTTTCATTAGTCTCAACATACAATAGGTACTTCTAAACCATATTACGTTGCTGGTTTGACTTAGTTTAGTTAGGAAGAATCTCCGATAATTCAAATTTTGGAAAAGTGCACTTGAGATGATCCGAGCTTGCATAGTAGTGAATAGCTGATCTTTGGATATCCTTCACTTCTACAGAATTGCAGATGGCGAATAATGAGGTGCTGCGTCTGTTGAGGGAGGAACTGGAGAAGAGGGAGAAGGGCTATGAACTGCTCATGAAGCTTCTCCAATTGGAGAGGATCGCACACGTTCGTTGAAGGACAAGTGCGGAGTTTACAGCTCCATTTTCAGGCACAGAAACTGAAAGATGAAATCTCGTCGAAAGATGCGGAGATCGATCGTCTGCAGAGACTCCATGGAGAAGAGATCGAGCAGAGGATGGAAGAAACTCGTCAGGTGGTCGACAGATGCAAGAGCAAGAGCCAATGCGCAGCCAAGGTTGACCGAAACAGGGAAAGTAGGAGGGACAATGCCTAATTTAAGCGCTTCCGCGATCTGAGTGATCTCTACAAGAGAGCGAAGGAAGATAGCATCAACTTCACGAATTCCCTCGAAAGGAGTGAGGTCGTTGAAGTAGTGATGGCAGTGTGGCCATTGGAATTCTCGTCCTCCTGGTCGGAACTCATGTACGATCGAAGGGAAACTCGAGATTCAATTTCACTCTTTCCAGCATATTGATTACTGTCTGCTCCCACTCCTCATCAGTTTCATCGGGGGATTGTGTCGTCATATCACTGCCAATAATTACAGAGAAGATGAAAGTATTCGAGAGGCTCTCTTCGAAGAGGTATAAGTACAAATCAAACGTGCGGAATAAAAAATTGTTTGAGGTGGTGGAACACGAAATCAGGGCATCTGCTCCCTCAGCTGTCTCTAAGAATTATTCCGGCTACTATGTGAAGCTGAAGAAGAGAAAGGAGGGTGACATGGGATTCAGAGTGCTGGGGACTTCCATTTCCGATCTGTGGTCGAAGAGATGCGAAAGGCAGATGGACGTGGGGGATCAGATCATCGCCATCAACGACGTCCACGTTGCGACGATGACTGATGAAGAGATGGAGAAGACATTCAATGAATCAGAGACGGTCGAGATCGTCCTTAGAACTAATCCCGATCTACTCAAATATCGCCAAAGATACTGCTCTGATTACACTAGTCGCGACTTCTGATTCATTCCCCATGTCTGTACACTCCTTCGTGTTCTCATAATTTTATACCCATGTTATATCTTCTTCAAGAGCAAACATGTTCCTCAAACGAGGTAATCATAAACATTCTTTCCAAAATCAATTCTTCCCTCACAGATAAATAAGATAACGATGAACTGTTGGTTTAAACGTTATAACCACAGTTGATTATAGTGTAGGAGCATCTCATTCTGTGAACTGTTGATATCTAACAATTCCAAATTAAGACTAAGTACTATATGGAAGTGTGTGTGTACAGTAAAATTTGATAGCAACGCAACACGACTTTATCACCGTTGCACAAAAACGTCAGAACGGGCGTTTTCTATTGTCCAATAAGGGTGTGGGCACTAGGCCTCCGCATTGTCGCAGCGGTACGTTCCTGCAAGCCAAGATTTAGAATATGATTCCATCATGTGTATCATGGTACCATGGTACCACGACATGGTACCAGTACCCCCTGGGTACTCACCATTGATGATGGCTAATTGGACGAGTTGGCGTCTCTTGTGTTCATCATTGGTAGGAGTGAGCAGATTGGAGATGGCCTGCACTCCACGACGAAGCTTCACCTCTGCCTGCGCCTGCAATTGGGTCGGTACCAAAGGAACCAGGAACCGGTGCCAGGGAGAGTACATGGTACCAGGGATCCACGAGTGAAATAAGGATGCATGGTACCAGACTGGTACCAGGATACGGCACCTGGGACACGTCGGTGGCCTTGATGAGCACGTGCAGGGGCTCGACGAGATGCTCCCATCCGGGGTGATTGAGTAGACGAGCCTCACGGACTGGATCCTGCAAGGAAGATGGGGTTACGGTAGTTTGGATACGGTACCATACGGTACCAGTATTACCTTGACGGACCCACGACCTCGCACCAGAATGAGACATTCAGTCTCGCCTTCGATCTGCTTCACACTGATTCCACGAGGACCGAGGATGCGACCGATGAAGTTGCACCTGAGATGGATACGGTAGTGGTACCAGATAACAGGAGTACTGTACTTCGGGTAGTAGGGGATGGGGATCTTCTCCTGAACGGTGACGCCTCCCTCCTCGAATGGATCCAAGTGAGAACCGACGAGTGCTGCGTACGCTCTGTAAGATGGATACGGTAGGTTGGGTACGGTATCAAGGTATTGATTCGAAAACAGGTGAGGTACCATGTAGACTACAGTACCTCTGAATGGCGAGGATGTTCTCGTGCTGGCTGAGCGTGCGGGGAGGCGTGGGCGGGAGAGTGTCACGCTGAAGTATGGTAGGGTTACGGTATCTGGTGGGTAACGAACAAGAGAGGCGGAGCCGAGCTGAGCTGGGTTCAAGAGAGATGCAGCAGTGGTGGAGAAGAGTGGGAGTGGACCGGTGGCCTTTGGTACCAACGGGGGTACTGTAGGGGCTGCCGGTTGACTGGTACCACCACCGCCCGTGGTAGCTCCACCCGGATACAATACACACCTGGACGGAATGGAAAAGGGTTACGGTAGTGGGGTTGGGTACGGTACCAGACGCGATCGATCTCTTCATTGAGAAGGCGCAGCGCGTGAGGGTAGGCACCAGGCAGTGCGTTGAGCTCGCGCATGTCCTGATATAGATCTTTGGTTCCTGATTCTTGGTTCATGGTTCCTGGTTCCGAACCTTGACCAGCTCATCGAGGTACTTGGCACTGTCCTCGGTACCATCACCGCAGGGCGAATGATCCTGTAATAAATCAAAGATCAACCTACAGTACCATGACTACAGTATACCTGTTCGGTTCTGTTGTTCTGGGATCCAGCCATCATCGCCGTGAACGTTCGTGAGAGGGTGAGAGACGCTGAAGATCCGATGCTAAAAAGTCAGTTGTCGATCGGGTACCGTAATCATCCAGGGATGGTAGGATACTGTACAATCACAAAAATCAGTTAGTGATCGAGTGGCACTGTAGCCAAGGTTGTGGAGGGTACCCTCCTCTGAAGGTGGAAGAGGTGGAGGGGTACCCTCCTCTGAAGGTGGAAGAGGTGGAGGGGTACCCTCCTCGGATCCTGGAGAAAATAGGAGAAAATAGAGAGTAACCAACCGACGTCGACGCAATAAAAATGGAGGAATGAATGGAGAATGAGAGAGGGAATCGATCGAGACGAATCGAAAATGAAGGAATGGTGGAGGAGATGAAGAAGGAGGAGACCTAGATTGTCTCCCTTTGTTCGATCGATAATTCGATTGTAATTGTAGAAGAGTGGGATTATCGAGTTGATCTCGTTATCGATGTAGGAAAATGATACTAAGTACACAATACGAAGGTACTACAGTATACGAAGGTTGCACAGTAAGAGAAATTTAGAGTTCTTGAATTGGGCCATTCCGCCCAATCGCGCTTTTCGTTAGCGGTCAATTTACCCAGTTGGGCGCGAGAATCCCATTGTGCCCATTGGGCGGATTTCCTTTGTTTGCACCCAGTGGGCGTAAAAATTTAACAGATGATTGAAACATAATACATTTACGTTCAGTTTCGCACAAGTGAACGTCGATCGACTTTGTTTTAGATTTTTCCTGTTATGTTTCATTCGTCATATACATATTTTTTCTTCAAAGAAAATATTGAGTGAAATGGGCGCCCATTGGGCGCCCAGACAAATCCCTTTGTTCTCAACTGGGCGAAATGGGCATATTCATCACGTTCATTTAATTATTGGGCGGCCTGGGCGCCGCCCGATTCGAGAACTCTAGAGAAATCTCGAATTGTAGATTAGTTAGTCTCACTATGGTGTTGCGTTATCGCATGAAATGGAATGTGAAGTGAGATTTTCAAAAATATCTCACTTGTCAGCGTACTTCTGAAGTCTTCCAGGAAAGTGATCGAGACGAAAGATTCCCCACTTTATAGGAATCGAATTCGATTTTGGAATCGCATCGTATCAGGCCACACAATAGAATGGAATCACCGTATATTTAATTTATATTAGATACATACACGGCGGGAAAATAGATTCGATTCTCTCTTGATGTCGTTCAAAGGTAGATAGAAGTATGCCAATTGATCAACATCCACTCATTCTAGTCTGTTTCTGATACATGAGCACTTCTGTTCGCCTTTTTGAGCGCACCGACATTCCGCTCAATTGAGAGTGGAAACAATCAATGACCATCGTATAGGGATGTTCCAATTCTCACTCCAGATTAAAGGAGGACTATCGGCCAAATTGACTCTAAAATGAAACAAGACAATTTTGTGGCTCACCAAAACCTCACTGGAATCACCAAAATCGAATTTTCATTTCTTTTATTGGAAGCAAGTTACGACTAGTTGGCTGAGTGCCAAGTGATCCTGTAGGACAGGCAAGGAGCGAGAGAGCACGCGTCTTGAAGAGAGTTCGCTCTCTATTTGAAACATCAGCAACCGTTTGCGTGGTTGCTTAGAGTCCTTCTTTAACAGGCAGCGATCGATTGAGTGAGTCTCCTCCATTTGCTCACTTTCTCGTTCATTCGAAAATAGTGAGAAAAGTAGGCGGGGTGACGAAATTGGGCGTTGCGAAAAGATGATGAGTGTCTCCATTCAACCAGCCAGTGACTCCTCCTCTGCTCTCCCTCGCTTGGAATGGTTCGCTCCTTTCTTCGATCTACTGCCGATCATCCTTCATAAGACGAAGATGCTTATGATTTGATTGGTGAGTCGAGTACATGATTATCCAATTGACCGAACCTGATCATCTGTTGCATTTCAGCGGGTCAATCATCGGAAACTAGCCTGAATCCGATGAAATCGATAAACGAAGGGAGCCTCTCCAACAGAATGGCCACTGGCAAGAACAATGAGGTGAGAACTGCAGTAGAGGAGAGGTACAGATTATACAGCATCTATTGCATCTCTTTGTCAAGTGGTTAGTAAGGACCTCGATGCGATATGACATCACCAATGTGCTTTGAGATCTTATCTAATAATATATTGTTGATCATGTTATTCTATTGAACACCGGATCCCTTAGCATCGCATTAATTACAGACCTTGATCAATGCTCTGGAGGAAATGGCACGCCTCCATAAGTTGGAACTGGAGAAGAGGGACAAGGAAAAGGAAACCCTTGCCAAGACTCTAGAGAAAGAACGAATCACGCACGTTCGTTTAGCATCAAGTATGCCATGCAAGCCATACTTTACAGGCACAGCAAATAAGGGGGAAGGAAGGATAATGTGATCTCCTTGATGCGATCCGAAATGGAAAGTCTTAAGGATCTCCATCGAGAGGAGATCGAAAAGAAGGAGGAAGACTCGTCGATCTGTTGATAAATGCAAAAACGAGAGCCTAAATGGGAAGAAGGTGAGTGAAATAATGGAAACACTAATATTTTCGGGAGAATTATTACATTTATTCAAGCGCTTCAAAGACCTTTCTGATATGTACGAACAAGCTCGGGAAGACCACTCCTACTACAATACAGCTCTCATCGGGACATTTAATGTGGAATGCGTTCTTCTCATGCTCTACTTCTTTTTCCTCATCTCGAAATGGGGCGTCAATTTAGAAGTAAGGAAACATTGCGTCCGGACCTCCAATGCATATCGAGTGAATTAGAAGGAAACTCCCAACTATTTTCAATTCCCTACATTCTTCTATTCCTCATCATTAAATTAGTAACACTGTGCTCTGCTGGATGTTTCATTATAGCTGACAAGAAATGTGATCGAGACAGAAGATCTTTCTTCAACGAGGTGAAGATTGATCGATATCAGAATACTAATATGGGCATTTCACAGATTGTGGAACACGAAAAGAGGACAACAGATCCCTCTGATGACGCGGAAATTGACGATGGCTACACGGTGAAGCTCGGCGAGAGGGAGAGAGGGCAGTTCGGGTTCAGTCTTCTCGGCACCTCCGTCTCCAGAGTGTCGTTGACGTCGAAGACTCGCCATGGGCAGCTGTCTGAGGGGGATCAGATCATCTCCATCAACGACGTCCACGTGGCACTCCTCACTGAAGAGGAGATCGACAAGACTCTGAGGGAAGCAGAGGAAGTCAAACTCGTGACTCGCTACAATCCAACTCTGCTCAGATATCGCAAGCAGTACTCTGCACAAAATAAGCAACGTGAATTCTGATGTAATCCCTCCATTCCATGTATTCACGATTGTTCTTTCCATGATTTTAATTATTAAAAAATTGATACATAATTTTTCTGCTGCTTACTTTAATGTAATGAAAATAAATTACTGTCTCTCAGGTTTTGACTTGACATAAAAATATAAAAAAATAAAATATATTAGATATGAAAGATAGCGGCAAGATGATGTGTACGAGGCAACAATTAGTGTTAATTATCTTTTCATCTGATCGAAAAACATGGGACAAATTGAAGCAATAATTCAATTTATACGATGATAACGTAGCATTTTAAGGGGCGTACACTCATAGATGGGATGGTGTGAAAATTCAAGGAGAGTACACTTGCAAGGAGTGGATCGAGAAATGACCTTTGATTTCCAGCAGATATGCATAATGAAAGCTCGGCTCGCGCTCGACGAAATCACTGAACTTCCTCCCGTTCACTAAAATCTGCAAAATCATTGCCTGGGTATTATCTTTGGCTAGCCAATACATCGTAACTGTAACAGTTTTTAATTCGATCTGTCGCGCCTAAGGAATACTGATTCTTCACAGCTGTACTTCACTGTGTCAACTTATTTTTCTACTGCGATATGTTCAAAGAATTCCCATTTGAAGCATTGGGCAGCATCTACTCTCACCTCAACCCGTCTTTCGCCACTCACGAACTCGATAGTGAAGATCTTGTCGCGTTTGAATGGGAAGCCGCCGGGTCTGAATGTGATAGTGACTCGTTTTCCTGTCACTAGGTCAGATCGGAACTATTTCCCAATTCTTTCTGCTATTCACCTCTCCTCTGTGTGCCATCCTGATCTGTTCATACTGTTGCGCACAACGACCTCTTTCTGCAAAAAACCATTTTTATACGAAACACTTTTCAAGATGCACCTTAAAATCAGCGCTGAAATGAAATGGAGTGTCCCAAATCTTAATGAAGTCGAATTCCATCTTCTCTGTGCTGGCACTCGGAAGGCCGACGATGCGAATCCGACGTCCCTCTTGGAATCCCCAAGTGAAGAAGGAACGTTGAATCTGCAATTGACCCTTATCGCTTATGAAGAAACGAATCCCACTTACTGGATTGAAAATTCGTAATTGTACGGCTCCTCCTTCGGGGCACCCCACTCATTCTTCTGTAATTTCAAATGTTTATGAATTCATCGTAATTATGCTTCAAGAAAGACTGCGATAAAATGTTGGCTGGAAGCCTCCTTTATATGATATAATTCGACTTTTTATTTTGCTGTGAAATTTTCGATATTGCTTAGTGTTCCCATTTAAATTGTACCTGAATTCCGGCGCGAGAAAGGAGAAGAAAACTTAGGGAGAGTGTGAGGAGTAGAGCGATTCCGAGGAGATTGGCAAGGCCAATCGGCGGCTGCAACATTTCATTCTCGCAAGCAACAATATTTTCATTGTTTGTTCCATCTGTAGCATCACGCCAAGTGTAGCACTAATCGCAATGCTGAACTTACATTATATTCAATAATGCTGTTCATATTCTGATTCGACTCGTGGGTCTCTTCAGTCTTCTTCGTAGCTCCTTGTTTATGCGTTTGGGATAGAAGAAGGGGAGAGGGAGAACGTAGCTTCATCTCTAATGCTTTATTCTGTGAAACATCAGCACTCAGTTGACTTGAGAATTTAGTAACGATATCATTGCAGGATTCGACAGGTTTCATGCTCACGATTATGGCAGCATACGTTCATAGGCAGCAAGTAACGAGAGGTGAAGTACAGAAGAATGAATACCGATGAGTTCATAGGAAGCATCGTCGTAACATGAGGCAATGGGGTAATCGATGAGTGGAGGACGAGTGGAAGCCATTTAGAGAGTGAGCAAGATGTACAACTGAGAGTATGAACGGAGTGTTTGAATGCGGGAGAGTCTCTCGCGTCCTTCTCCTTCTCACCTAGATAGTGTGAAGAGAAGAGACATCCTATCGATCTCACTGGGAAGAGGTCAATGCAGTCTATATTGGTCTATCATGGCACATCGCAATGCAATCTCGATGCAATCAAACTATCTCAATGCAACGACCTTTCCGTACAAATGTCTTTATCAAGAAAGACTGAAGCAACAATCGAATTCGAAAACAGTAACGCGGTAGTAATCATTGAGATCATTGAATGCAGTACTCGTGATTAGCAGAGGTGATTTGAATGGAGTGGATGTTCACTTGGCCAGTGATCATCATGAGGCTCGCATCCGTGTAGCTCGGAATTCGCTTGGCGTAACGAGTGAACTCAACCCCGTTCACGATGACCTGAGAATCTATTATTTGTTGCTCACTCAATTTGTCACTGATCACATTGTCTTTGGATAAAAATTTAGTATGGCTTCGCAAGAACTATCTCCTTCTTTCTATGGTATTATATCTCTATCTGATCAGGCGATGAAAGAATGAAGAGTTACTTCTCGCGAAACCACCCTGAGCCTATCTAGGATGGCATTGTCAAAGCAGGGGAAGTCTCATTCCTGCATCATCAGCTCCATTGTACTCACTTGGATGTGTCCCTTTCTGCTGACGAACTCGAGGGTGAAGATCTCGTTGCGCTTGAAGGGGAAGCCGCCGGATCTGAAAGTCGACAAGTCAGTGTCTGCTGAGTTATCTGCATCATTGTATCGTTGAGTGTTGTTTCTTACAGTACGAGAAATGATGCCACTGTCTCTTCATTCTATAGTAAGGAATGAAAAGATAGCGATCCGACTTTCGAATTTTCTTTCTCACCTCTCCTCCATTTCGAAGTTCCACTCTCCCTTCACGGCGTGATTGCGAACGACGACCTTGTGCTGTAAAAGACTATGTTATTGAATTACTGCCATAACCAAGCCCATCGTACCTCAAATCGTGGGTTGAAGTGGAAGGGGATGTCCATTCTCGTTCTCAGATCGATGTCGATTCTCACTGCGTCGACACTCGGAAGGCCGACAATGCGAATGCGACGTCCCTCGGGGAATCCACCCAGATGCACCAGAGAGGGAGAAGACTGCAAGATGTTGGATCATCTCATATAATGATGATCTTTTCGAAAGCACCCAAAAGGAACACAACATCTTCTTAGCACTTTCAAGAGTTTTCTACTCACAAAATTGAAGGACTCGTAGTTGACCGGAGTTGGATAGTCGACGGGCACGCAAGAAGTCTTCTGCAATTATAAATCAGGTAGCTCGACGTTGCAATGAATTAACGCTCATGTTCCCTCTTGTGTTTGTTGATGCCCGGGATGAGAACGTCAGACCTACCTCAGTGCGCGTATCCCTGCAGCTGCGCAATGTGGCGATTCCAGCGATGAGCCCCATGAGGATGAATGCCACATTCTCCCACTTCTGAATGTATATCACTTTCAATATGAATTATATGAAGTCAGATCATGCAAGCTAATAGGTGTGCACAAAGCTGCTGAGAGTTTCCACACTAGATTCCAAGACTGACTTCTTCTCTTTTCTTCTTCGTCTTCTTCGCCTTTCCCTTTTCCCCCGTCTTCTCTTCCTTCTCCGTCTTCTTCTCCTCTTCAGACGATGTCGTCGAAGGGACCTCTTCCTCCATCTGAGGGATTGCAACCTCGTCCTTCACTGACGACTGAGTGCTTCCTTCAATTGCTCATTGCTTTCTTTTTCAATTAAAGGAGGAGTAAACTCAAAATTCAATTTTTGAAGCTATCATATGCACGGTTTAGAGCTCCACAACGGTAAGAAGCTCCGAAATTTTCACATTGATATCTATATTCCGAACAGAGTTATAGCTAGTTGGCTGCGAGCCAGATCAGGGAAAGCTCAGGGAAGGTGGCGAGATAGCACGCGGCTTGAAGAGAGTTCTCCTCAAATTGAAACATATTTCAACCGGGCGCGCGTTTGTCTTTACTCCTCCTTTAAGCAGTTTAGCGCTCTCGGCGCATGGCAGAACCCGGAAAGGAGTGAGTATGATAAGCAGGATTGGAAGTATGAATTGGAAGGAGAAGGAGGACATCATTTACCTATTATTCTCTGATCACTCACGTACAGTGACAGACAAGGTGTGCAGTAGGTTTCAAATAAGTAACAGGTCATCATTCTCCCCAGCAGTTGCTGGCTACTCACCGATGAGTTCATAGGAGGAATCGTCGTCGGAAGAGGAAGAGGAGTCATCGATGAGGGGATTAGAGGAGGCCATCGGAGACGAGGAGAGAGACCAGCAGAGGGAGAGGAGGGAGGACTGACTGACTATTCGAATGCGGGAGAGTCTCCCGCGTCTGTTGGCCCCGCCTCCCTTCGAGAGAGTGTGGAGAATGAAGAGAGTGGAGATATCGATCAATGTCTCGAGGGGCCAGAGAAGCGTCCTGAGATATTCCTGACAGTCGGGAGAGAAAAAATCTCCTCAGTCTCTATACACTGTAGAGAGAATTGGGAAGCAGCGATCATCGATTGATTGGAGTGAGAGAGAGAGTGGCTTCATAGAAAGAACCGCGGCATGGAATTTAAAACTACTTTGATCGACTCGAAAGGTAGGAGATGGAAGAGCTACTCAGTCAAGTGATGGGAAACAACCCGTTCATAATAACCCCCCCCCCCCCCCCCCCCCCGCTTCAACGCAATGATTATTTATGAAAAGCTCGTTTATCAAGACAGTACGTATCGCAATGAAATTAACAAATTATCAGGTATAAATGAATTTAGATAAAATCCCGTGCATGTAAACGTGTTCATGTGCTGTTTCAGTATCTCTCCAGATCCCTGAGTCGTTCTGGATTGTGACGGAGCACGAGGGAGATTCCTCCATTGATTCTTCCCCTCTCGAACATCTCCGAGATCTCCTCCTCCGAGGAAGTCTCCACATTGCATCCATCGATAGCCACCAGTTGATCTCCCCTCTTCACTCCACTTCTCTCTGCCTCTCCTCCTTCATTCACGTGGTTGATCGAAGTGCCCATATGATAGAGACCGAAGTAGCCATCCTCTGACGTTTTGAGTTGAATTACGGAGGGAGGAGAGGGGATATCTTCCAGACCCAGCATCGCCATCTTCGATTTAGCAGCGATGTGCACCTGAAGAGGATCAGATCACTGTGGTTCGAGCACATTAGGGATCTTCATTCTGCTTGCGCTCAGTCAAAACTGTTTATGATGTATTCTACCAAGGCCTTCCTTATGCAAAATGTCCGCAAAATTTGCAGTATTCCATGTCGTATTTCGTATTTACTCACTTCGAGTCTCTCTGGGTTGTATCTGACTACGAGAGTGACTGCTGGGGCGGGTCTTCTGAGGAGGAACTTGATCTCTTCTCTGGAGAGAGTGCCTATCTCCACTCCATCGATGGAGATTATCTCGTCTCCCCTCTGCAGTCCATTCAGGGCAGCGGGTTTTCCCTCATAGACCATGTTGATCGAACTTCCCACTCTTCTCATTCCCAAAAGTCCATCTCCTCCCTTGGTCAGAGTCACAACTCGAGTCTCGTTCTTCTCTTCGAATTTCGCCAGATTCGCATCCAGTCTCTGCAAATAATATTACATCTATTCATTCCTTCATCTCCTTCTCACTCTCACCTCAATTTCGTTCTCCGCCTCCAGCAATTGGCACTTCAGGGTATCATTATCAGTGGTCAGTCCATCTAGCTGCGTCCTCATAGCTTCGATATCCGTAGTCAGCAACTCTTCTCGTGATTTTAGTGAGTCTGCAGTTGCATAGTTTGAATACCGTTTTCAGGTGTAATTTTTGGCGCTGTTTACCGGCCGTGAAATATAATGATAAATACACCCGGGAATAACAATAACCTTTTTGGTCAAGAGCCAATTTGTAATTTTCTTCCAGAACATCAGCAAGCATCTCAGGATTGTAGCAGATTTCCATCGTGACTGTTCCTTTATCCCTGGCTTTGAGGAAAAGCTTTTCAAGGTCATTTCGGGTGAAATTTTCGACGTTGATTCCATCGATGGAGATCATCTGATCTCCTCTTCTCATTCCATTCTTCTCAGCTGATCCTCCTTGCAACACTCTTGTAATCGAGGTTGAGAGGTGAACTAATCCAAAAAGTCCCTTCTCCCCCTTGGCTAGAGTCACAGTTCGAGTCGCTCGCTTTCCTTGAGCATCCGCATTCGAATTTCGATCCGCAATCGCTTTAAGATGCTGAAAGTCAATGATGGATTATTGCATTGAAGACCCAACACAAGTATCTCGTTGATTAGAAGGAAACATAAAAGGACAGCACGAACCCCACGGGAAGCGTACAATCTCTTCCCCAGCTCAGCAATTCTAGTCCCAACTTCGCAGAGCAAATGCTCGACATCTCGCTTGTCCATTTTATGGACCTGCAAGAGCAACATGATGTATCATGAAGTTTCTACTCTATCCTTCGATTCACTCACGTCATCAATTCCCGCATAATTCAGTTCACTGATCACACAATCGATCACATCTCGTACTTTCTTCTCCCGAACAGAGGCCTGTTTCCGTTCGTCCTGCAGCTGCGTCAACGTCGTCTGAATCGACAAAAATTAGATGGATCAGGAGACTACGTCGGATGAGAACTATAACATCATGCAGCCTTTGATCTGTCAAAGGCATCATAACGTCATATATGTAGTCCATATCCGACCTTGTGCCATCAGGAGTACAAAGATGTTCTATTCGCTATAGCTGGCTTCGTTTTCATAGTGACGTTGCAATCCCCTCGACCCTCCTAAGATTTCGCCATATTCGAAGCGATTGCGACGTCGCAATGAACACCTGCTACTCATTTGAATCTTCATCTCCATCTCCTCGCTTCTCTTCCTCCCCCTCTTCAGTTCCTCATCCATTCTTCTCGCGTACTCTTCCATCTTCTCCTTCTCCTCCTCGAATTCTCTTCGTTCTTCCTTCCACTTCTCCTCTTCCTCTTCCCACTTCTTCTGAACCTGGACTACGGATTGCTAAACTGCGAATTGCTTGAACAGCTTGATATGTCATCTGATTGTTCGAACCTGCTCCAATGACTCCTTCTCGTCTTCCTCCACTTCGTTTTCTGGATCAGCAGAAGGGTCATTGAAGAGATCTCCGTTCGATTCATCGATTGATTGATCTCTCTCACCGAAGGAAATGTCATCTGAAGGAAATGGGAGATTTATTGGATAGAGATGGGATTCATACCGATCATCTCGATAGATTCCCCGTCTGAAGAGCATCCATCAGTAGACTGAGGAGATTGAGGAACTTGAGCTGCCGGCGGAAGTTGCTCCTGATGATTTCGGAATATTGAACTGTGCGATGCTTTAGAAAATATGAGGTGTGAGAACAGGGAGGTGAGGGATCTGGTTAAAGTTTTCCCAAGGGCAGCCTTCAGGTATCTAACTGGGAAATACTCTGGTCTTCACATTCAGAAACTTTGGCCAGAGTAAGGTGTGGGGAAGGAGCCAATCATTGGTGAGAAACAAGCTACGTATACATCATTTTCCAATATATTCACGTACCATGTCGATGTTTCCACTGGCTTCTTCCTGGATTGGGTCGGCGAAAGTGAGGGGAGAGTTGCCCAAGTCGACTCCGCTTCGCCCTCCTCTATTCTCCTCCATCTCGAACGATTCATTCGATTGGTTGCTAACTTGGTCATCATCGAGCGTACGGTTATCTTCAATGACAAGCTTATCATAATGTCAATGCAGTATAAACAAGGAAATATAAAATAGGGGAATATTAATTCCTTGGGAAGTTTTTTTCATTCTTCGTCCTCTACTCATACACGTGCTCAATAGGAGTAGACTACTCAAAAATGGCTGACCGATTAGTTCGAATGATTCCTCATCCGAGGAGGCGGAGTCTTCGACAGGAGGGGGATAGACGTTGGCCATACCGAGAGAGAGGGAGAGGACTGATCGACTCGAAGAAGGAGAGAAGAGTGGGGATTCGAATGAGGGTAAGCGTCTCTCGGATTGACCCCGCCCACTTTTACCACTACAGGGAGAGAGAGAGGGAGAGAGAGTATGTAGATAGAGAAGAGTCATTCAATCAATCTCTCAGATCTCTGGTCCAGGTGGTAGCTGGGAGACGAGTATCGAGAGAAAAATGAGTTTTGACCATATTTGGTACAGAGATAAAGCATTGAAAAGAGCGTCCTTCAAGTGTGGCAGAATTGAAATTTTAATTAAATAACATATCAGGCCTCTCACGCGAGAATCGGGACAACGAGTTGACATTGAAAATGAAAATATTTGATTTTGAAAGTTTTTTAGTACGGGTATAGGGTGTAGACGGTTTTCCTTGTTCGGTTCGACCCCAATACACCTTGCAGCCGCAGCAGGCTGCTGCAAACTTGAGAGATAGATCATTGGTTATTGAGGTTTTCAACAATAAACTTGGTGCCATTTGCACACAAATGTGTTTCTATGATCAAATGAACCATTTGGGCGCACTTTGCTAATTTTTCACTTTTGCGACCGTTGCAGCAGACCCATGCAAGACCAATTTTTAATTTCTAAGTTGAGCACTCATTTTTTGCACCAAACCAAACTTTGCCCGTTTGTAGAGCTTGAAATTCTGCATATACCACATTTTTCCTTGATTTTATCTCGGTGGTCCTGGTACATTCTCAAGCCAGCGAAAACCTCATAACTGGCTGCACGGTTCACCTGCAGTGGAACTGAGTCGCAAGTTCGAACCCCAGCCATGACAGACACTTTTTTGCCATGTGATATTACCGAGAAAGCAAGTCTGGAAGTATTACGGATCATATGAATGAACAAAATATATGGCAAAAATCTAGTCTATTATGGCTGGGGTTCGAACTAGCGACTTGGCGAACTCAGTTCCACTGCAGGTAAACCGTGCAGCCCGTTATCAGGTTTTCGCCGGCTTGGGAATGTACCAGGACCACCGAGATAAAATAAAAGAAAAATGTGGTATATGCAGAATTGCAAGCTCTACAAACTGGGAAAGTTTGGTTTGGTGCAAAAAATGACTGTTCAACTCAGAAATTAAAAACTGGTCTTGCATGGGCCTGCTGCAACGGTCGCAAAAGTGAAAAATTAACAAAGTGCGCCAAAATGGTTCATTTGATCATAGAAACACATTTGTATGCAAATGACACCAATTTTATTGTTGAAAACCTCAATAACCGATGCCCTATGTCTCAAGTTTGCAGCAGCCAGCTGCGGCTGCAGCGCATATAAAAAATGTGAGACTTCGGTTTTAGTCTAGTCTAGGCAAGTACTAGATAGAAACATAATAAGCAAGATTTTCCGAAATTCGAATGTCAACTGAAAATGCCGATTTGTCCCGATTCTCTCGTGAGGGGCCTGATATTCTATTCCCAAAATACACGTTTGAGACATAACTCTCAGTTTCATGTTGCACTGAAATAAGCAGTTCTCAGAATTATTTTTCATCTATTGTTGCTTCAATGAAATGTCTAAAGTGGCTTCCATATTATAGAAATGCTAATTTCAGAATTGAGAACATTCGGAAGAGAAAAAGATTTCACTGCAACAAATATTTGATATTCATCTTTTTTGTGTGCAATCATCAAATGAACTCATCTGAAGCACTCCAATGAGCCAGGGGAGATGTGGCAAGAGAACTTCTGGAATCATCCTCATCTTGATTGATCGATGCCACTGGTTATACAAAAAGGCTCGAGCTCGGATCAACCCGGAAGATCGGATGCATTCATCAAGAAGAATGATTCCAATCATTAGACCAACAACACTACTCAATATCCCTCATTCATTTACTCTTGCAAGCATCCCCTATTCCCTTCCTACTTCGAACGGACTTCTCACCGTGATGACGTTAGTTTTATTTTTTGTTTTTGTATTATTTTTCTGTACTCTGTTTCGAACATTGACTCCTTCCAGTTCCCCTCCTCTCATCTTCTCACGCGTCTGCTTCGTGTGCTATTCCGCCTCTCCGCGTCGCCGCTCTGTCTTCTCCGCGTGCGGTAACGCGGTCTGCCGCGCCTGCGCGGTCCAGCTCAAGCTCGATGCGGCCAAAGAGAATCGAGTGCTTAGATGCCCATTCTGCCGCCGCGAGAGCACTCTTGCGAAACTCATTGAGTTCCTGGAAGATGGAACCGGATCTTTCGAAATGTGAGCGTTTTAATCATAGTTATTAATCAGCAAGTAGGGAATATCCTTCTTTGCAGGACTGAGATGGACAGCGAAGACTCGATCCATGCAGCACTTCAGGCTGCCATCGATGCTGCGAGAGAAGCGATCTCCGACGCTGTGAAGAAGGCGACTGCAGCACGCGATGCAGTGAAGGCCATGATTGCTGCAGTTGATGATGAGGAGAGACAGGAGGAAGCGATCGATGAAGCAGACAGAGCTCATCGAGAATCTGTTGAGGCCACTGAAACACTGGAAATGGCGAGGGAGAACTTGATAAGGGAAGAAGATAGAATGGAGAACTTCCTCGCGAATTTGAGATCCGAAGACGAGAATAGGTCAGTTTGAAGGAATTTTATAGAAATTTATCTAAACTTACTAATTATGGTTCTTTAATATATCTTTTTGCAGTGAATCTCTCGGCTATGAGTTCTCTCGCGAGTGTCGTTCGTGTCACGCGAAGTCTCCGCGCCATCGCATATTCTTTTCCGCGTGCGGACACGCGGTCTGCCGCGAGTGCGCGGATCGAGAGAGGGAGAAAGAATGGTGTCCGGATTGCAAGAAGGAAGGATCATTCATCCCACTTCGTGAGGATGTGACGGAGGGAAGGAGTGGCCTTTGATCACATTGAAGTCAGGGATGCCATTCCTAACATGTGCACAATTTATTATTTTCTTCCCATCGATCAATTGATCTTCATCGTATTCTTCACTATCCCAGCCTTTTTCCCAAACCCTGCACGTGGCTTAGATTGTTTGTTTTTTAGATTTGTTTGCGATAAAGATATTCAACGTGCATAGTACATAATCTTTCAGTTGCATGTTATTTATTTGAAATTTAAAACAAAGCAAAAGGTATAATTTTTTGAATACAAATGAAAGCGAAGAAGTGTTGCAGTTAATAGGTGTGCGAATGTTGATTTAAGCGTTTGCCCACGCGGATTCCATATCCCTCAGTCGTTATGGATTGAATCGAAGTGTGATCATCACAGTCGATCCATCAATTAGCTCGTCGATCTTCTCACGGGATACAGTCTCCACTTCGATTCCATCGATGGCCGCGATTTCACTCCCCGAGTACCTGCAGGAGATCCGAGGTTGATGATATACGTTCCCATAATATCGATACCGAAGAGGCCTTTTCGTGTGAATCACTGACGTAGACTCCATCTCTACCATTCTCCAGCTCGAGTAATCGGGCGGGATTATAGCGAAACACCATCGGCACTTTACCGGAAGTAGAAGTATTGTCAAAGTGGTCATCGAACCCCTCCAATGAGAATGCCTCGACATTGACACCGTCAAGGGAAACAATCTGGTCTCCCCTCTTCATCCCGCCCTTCTCCGCTGATCCTCCCTCTGTCACGTCCGAGATTTAGAATCGAAAGCGCCCATTCTACCCCTTGCTCAGTGACACTGCTCGAGTGTCCAGATGGCGGAGTCTTCGGAAAGTGGATGATAGGTGGCCATTCAAGCGAAATAAATAAAATAAGCCCGAAGACAAGAAAGCTAGGGTTAGAATGAGGGGAAGAATGCCTTTACTTTTGACTCAGCTCACTTTCATCATGTTAGGGAGAGTGAGACCCAATCGATTTCTGCCAGTTATCTGCATTTATTTGTATGAAGAATGAATCGATAGTCAATTAATCGATTGAAAGACATGCATGAGAAAGACTATGGTTGATTGATTGATTGGTGCTTGCAAATCGTTGTCTCTCCACTCAATTTGAACAAAGAGTGATCAACGATCGAAGCCACTCTGTCTACCTCATCAGATGGATTAGCATAGTACGTGAGATTAGGACAATGCCCTCTCTCCATTTCCATACTAACCCTCGATCTGCAATCCCTCACTTCTCCTCCATTCCTCCTCGAGAGTGGTAGTCTTCCCCATCTCGTCGTTTCTCCCCATGCAGCCGCTCTCGGAGTCCACCGAGCTGCACCAGCTGCAGCAGCCGCTGTACGACCAGTCGGTGAGCCCCTTCCTTGTATCGTGGCTCTGGCTTTCTCAATTCAACTTTCTGCTCTGTTTTTGTCAACTTTCTATGAGAAAGTACGCAAATCTCTGAACTAGGATGCGGCTCTTCATTCGCAGTGCTAATCTTCATTGTTTAGTTGGTGCTGCCTCCTCTTGATGAGTCTACCCAGCTGCAGCCGCAGCAGCCATCAGAGACGGCGTGGCAGCCACTGCAGCAGGTCAGTGCAGTCACATCTTCTCCTCCTCCCCATCTTCTATCTAGTCCATCTCGAAATTTTTCTATGATTCTGAATAGTTTATGAAGCCTTTTCGCTTGTAACAGCAAACTGAACGAAACCTTTTCCCTTAATCATTCACCTAGCAAAGATCAAAGATCAATCTTCTTCATTCAGCCCTTCCCCGCTCTCCAGCCGTACCCCGCAACAGCACTCGATGGCGACCCGAACTACAGTGATGTGAGTGGGAGGGACAATAAAGGGGTGGGTGGGGGGGGGGGGGGTTAGAAGTTCTTCATGTTGGAACCTTCTTCGTTTCAGTTCATGCCTCAGTTCAGTCAATCGTCGTATCCTCTCCCTGTTCCCGATGCAAACTTCGTCTCTCCCATTGTCAGTCTTTTCCTTCTCGTAGGCTATTGATGGTTACTGAGATCTCACCATAGCTAGACCTAGAATCACACTTATTACGTGGATGATTCAGATTCGTTCGGATGATTCGATGGCTTCTCACACGTCGACTGCGAGCACTGGGGGATACACGCCTAATGTGAGCTCTCTTTACTTGCTTATCATTCATTTACATCCAGTGTTCACAAGGCGACAGTGTTGATCATGGGATTGAAATGACGAATTACCCATTCAGTTCACTGCCTTCCCCGACTTCTCTTCGGATGTCAACTACACGCAGCCACTGCAGCCTCCGACCGCATTCGCTGACTTCCAACCAACGGTGAGATAGAGAATCAGAACATTTAATTCTGAAGTAATCCAAAACTTGTCTTGTGGAGACTTCTTCGATTGTTGAAGTTAAACTGTTGTCATTACTCCCGTGTATTCCCTGCAGGAACTCTGTCTTCCCTCTGCAATCGTACCAACAACTTCCAGCATCGACCCCACGATGACACCCCATGGAGTGAGCTTCCATTTTCTACGTTTGATGTCTTAATGAACCAATACGACTATCCCACTAAGATCAAAGTGCATCTGTTTTACTCCCTTATTCCCCATAGACTCTCTCTCTCTCTCTCTCACTTTTCAGATGGGTCTTCCTTCCTCTTCCTCCCCCTTTCTCTCTCCCAAGTCAGCTCTGCAGCATCAGATGGACGAGACGAAGCGGAAGATCGAAGAGCTGCTGGCACAAGGCCCGCTCATCGTCGATGAGGGCGTCGATCCATACGAAGCCCCGCTCCCTGCTTACGAAGCTCCGCCCCCTGCTTACGAAGCCCTGCCCACTGCTCCGCCCCCTGACGAGGTAGACTCCCATCCCCTCCTCTCTAAACCCCGTCTCTTTATCAGATGTGGCCGTACAACCTCTCTTCTTCTGATCTCCATGGTCCGTCCTCAGACGAAGTGGAGATCAGGTATTCATGCCCGCCCAGTGGAACCATCGTGTCCTTCCGCGTTCCCGCCCCCGAATTGGTTAGTTGCTCTTTCCTCTTCCTAACACTGAGTGACATTACCAGTAGATTATCGGGGCATGTCTTCGATATTTGGCCCACTCCCCTCCCTTCCTCCCCTACCCCAATCATTTCTTGGTATATCTCCCTGATTTTTGCTGATTTTCGGTCGCACAACCCCATTGTTATGAGGGAATAAATAGAAATGATGGGGGAGGATGGGGAGGGTGGCCAAATATCGAAGAAGTGTCATTATCACTGAATGTCTCTAATTCCGTTCCCCTGCAGTACTCTGCACCAGGCTGGGCGACCATCCAGCGGCTGACGCTGCACGGTCTGCAGCAATTGCAGCGATCGAAGCAGCAGCAGCAGCATCAGCTCTGGCAGCCTTGGCAGCCATGGCAGCAGCCGCAGCAGATGCAGCAGATGCAGCTGCAGCCAGGCTACGACAACATGAACGGCGACGGATACGCGCAACCACTGCAGAACGATGTGGTCAGCCGGATTTGTGGATTTTTCATGGTTTTTGTTTCAGTCAAGTCTACAGAAATTCTAGTCTATGTAGTTCTTAGGGATTCATGAATTTGTCGTCATATGAAATGGTTTTCCCTTTCAGAAGCCGCAGCTAACGGACTTGTGGAGTCTCACGGGCGATTTGGAAATGCCACCAGAGGATCCGAAGAATAACGTGGTTTATTGCTTAGTGATGACGCAACCTCTTTTCACCTGCTTCAAGTTCTGACGTGCCAGTGATATCGTCGTATGAAGGAGAGTTCAAAGACTAACAGATTCTCCCCTCAGATGACTCAGTCGTTGTTCTCGATGGGCGACGGGCCGAGGTTGACTGAGTTGATGACAGTGAAGAGGGAAGCAGTGGAGGGCGAGCAGCAGGTAATCCATGATCTTTGATCTCTTTCATCTCGCCCATTTCTACTCATTTCTTGTAGATGAGCAGAAAACTGCTTGAAATTTTTCTGTGACTAGTCGCTGAGAGCACTCTAGTTTTCATAAGTTCATAGGACTTGTCATAGTCTGGTTGTGATCTTTGAACTTTAGGACTTGGCCTGGCAAGGATTCTCCCGTGGTTCTAGCGCAAACGCTGCCAACGACGAGTCCGAAAACACGAATATCGATTACAACATCGAGGTTTGATCTCTGATGATCATTGATTGATGGTCTTTGATCTTCGAGGCCTCCGGCAGTTCGGACCCCATGGCGCACTTGTTCTCTTCCCCGTGGATTCCACAGAATAGGTGAGTTAGTTTGTAAAAAACCAATCTAACAATAGAATCTCTCTTCATCGTTCTCGCCTTAGTTTAATTTGAATCGCCTAAATCTATCCCGGTCCACTTGAGCACGCTGCTGAACACTCCTTCATTCGGCTCGTCGAACAAGTGAGATTCCTTGCCGAGTGCACTCATTATTGCTGTTGCCCTAACAAGCACACGCTCTCCTCGCAGAGTTCTGCATGAGATGATGCCTCCTCCGAAGCTGCAGCCGCAGCCATCCGGAGTCAACGAGCTGCTCAACTCCGCTGTCAGCAGCTTCCAGGGCGGCCAGAGAGAGGTCTGATCTTTGAACTTTGATCGTTGGTCTCTGGCCTTCAATCTCCTCTTGCAGATCATCATGGGTCTCATCGACACGATCTCGCAGTTGAATGGGAAACAAGACAAGGAGAAGAAGGTCAGCTGAGAGGGGGGGAGGGAGGGGGATCGTTGGTTGGGATATGTTATCTTTGTTTGTCATACTAATAGTAGACTCTCTCAAATTGGTAGAAGCTGAAAGAACACTATGGCTCGATCTGGAGACTTCATCGAAAAGTTTATCTTTGAACTTTCAGAAGTTGAGTCTCTCGGGCACGGCCCACTTCGACGTCTCTTCTCTCGCCAACCGCAAGCAGCCCGCCATATTCCAGTTCCCCGGCAAGGGCAAAAAGGTGCGAGGATTATCACTAGCTGAGTATCAATACTCCATCATTTACGATGACGAGTCGATTCCGTTGGAGCTTTAGTATCTATGATAATAGGGAATCAATGATGCTATCGTTGGTTCGATAGAAATGAAATGGGTAAAGAAGTGATGGAGCTGAATTGAGGAGGTGATGGTGGATCTGGCTCGATGGATGGGAGAATACTCTGACGGGAAAAAGTCAGCGACGCGAAGTGTCTGCCACTTCCTCAAGTGGATCATGGACAAGGTGAGGGAGGGAGGAGACAGGACGAGGGCGACGTCACCTCTCCCTCGTCCTTGGGCGGGAGAGGGAACTGATATCGTCCTGGTTTGGCCGATCCTTGTAAGAACACTGTATATTCAATAGTTTCGAAGAAGGAACTGACTGCTAGGTCGATACAAAAGTTTCGATACGTTTTCAACTTTTCGAGCTATAACTTACTTCAGCCTTTAGCAATTCTCTCTTGCATTTGTGTATGATATTATTGTATGTATGCTTTTCATAGCGCTCTTATGGGCATGCATGAACAATCAGTCATTTACATTAATTTCATTGCCGAAGTTAGGGAGGCGAAATCGGTAGTTTTAACCCCATATCTTTTCTGAGAGAGACTGACGATCTGTTTTAAAGTGTTCTATCGAAGCGTGCACCCGCATTCACTGCCGAAACGAAAGGGCGGAAATTGTATTCCATCTGTTTTGTTTTAATGGACTCTTGTACAGAGTACCTACATTTAAGAAATTTTTCAATTTTTAGGAGCTCCATTTTTTCTATTGAACAAAGAGATATCGATCCAATATGAAACTATGGCTGTAGTGCGTCAATAGGCCTCAAATAATGCCAAAGTATTGTCGAAGACAGGCAAGCAATTCTTTAGAAAAATTCAAAAAACACCTTGTATCGAAACTTTTGCATCAACCTAATACATCTGAAATGATAAGATCTATGGTGGTCTCGGTTGATCTTTGATCTTTCTCTCCCCAGGTGTACACCGACCCTTCGGCCTCTCTGCAAGTCACTGCTGGCTGCGAGAAGAGCACGAAGGGATTCCGAATCGTCCCTCCATCCAGCATCCAAACACTCGCCAGTCAGTGCTTTTTTTCACCCTTAGAAGGTAGCTGGTATTGTTTGAAAACTTTCGAATTGTCTCATCTCTTTTTAAAGACTGATCGTTCCAACTAGTTTGTATAGAGTAGTCTCACAGATCAATAATCTTTCAGAGTTCTGGAAGGCGCACTTCGTCGCCTCGGATTCCCACAGCATAAAGGATATTTCCGAGCTGATAACACTCCACCTCAAGAACTACCTGTGAGTATATTATTTGTTGCTTAGTAGAATAAATGTTAATAGCAAGTATATATTTAATTTGCACATTGTTTGCAGGGACAAGAATCGGTCGGAAGTGGGTCGGAAGGCTGAGAAAGAGAAGAAGGAAGAAGAGATTGTCTTAGAAGTGAGTAGAATGATTCAGTCTCTATCGAAATGGAAGAAAATACAACGTTTTGGCTCAAATCCCGAGAGAAATAAATCAATTCACTTTAACATATTTCAATGAGACTCATTTCAGTAAGCGATTTCTCCACGGGAAGATTCCTCTTCTGAACGAGCAGAAACTATCTTCGCATCAATTCTTGTTATGAATCACTTATAGAAAATTTGTTTTTGTTTCATTAGTTAATGATAAACGTTTCGCGAAAGTTATAATTGTTATGTGTGTTACTCATATTTAAAAGTGATTTAACAGAATTTGTTGACATATCTCATATGACTCCTATTATGACTCGTCATCGGAAACAGATTATGTAGGCAAACGTTCATCGTTATATCCACTTCGCATTACTCTAATGACTCTTATTTGACTCTAAATAAAGGGAAATATCCCAGTGGCAACGCTTCATCAAGTGTGAACAGGTGGAAGTTCTCAGCTTGCTGACACTCTTACCGTTTCTCGCGTTATTTGGCACCATTCCAAAGGGCGGAGTCACTCAATTGACCAATCGGTGAAGAGGATTCGCGTATTGTAACTCATTGCTCCTACTATTCTCCAGCTTCTCTCAGATCGTTCGTCTAGACTCGTTGTCTCCCCTCGTTCGAAATGTTTTCTTCTTCCCCTCACGACGAAGTATTCTCTTCTGACGATGAATCTTCTTACCAACTAATCGGTTAGTAACCCCACTGTATCCTGAGTTAATTACTGTGGTTTCTTTAACATATTTCCCCAGCCACTGTCCCCTTCCAGATTCCCCTCCTCCTCCGAGTGAGAATGGAATAGAGCAGAATTGTCGGATGGAGGAGATGCTACTGGAGAAGCCCATGGGGAGAAGCAATGGGGAAGCACTCGGGAGACAACTGCTGGTTCGTCCCATTACATCGAATTATCTTGTGACCTTTTGGTGTGAAACGCGTAAAGTATTTAATTAGCCCCAGTTTATCACTCTCAAACTTTCGCAACATCCGTTCTTTTGCCATGGCATTATTACAGATACTGAAGGGGTTCTCTTAATTCCGACGTTACATTAAATTGATATATTCCAGAATCCCGTCACTGGTTTGCACGCGAATTTCTCGCTACTCTGCGAATTGAACGAGGCCGTGGTTAGTATACTCTGAGTATAAAATGACGGCTGTTCCATTGGCCCCTCTCAGTAAATTTCCCCTAATCAATAGTTGGTCGAAATGGTTTCGAAACAGAGAAAGTAGCATCATATAGTGGACATTGATTATGTAAAGATCTACACACATTCAAACTACATAATTGAAATTCAGGGCAAGGAAGTTGTTCTCGAATTGGTGGACGGGAGCGTCTTCACCGGGATCTTTGCGTGCGCTTCTGATCAGGTGAGAGGAGGGAAGAGATTGTACAGCAGTGGCAAGATTCCCTAATTTTTGAGGCTTGTGGTAATGCAATTAATCCTAGATGGACGTGGGGCTCTACAATGCTTGCAATGTCTTCGCAGAGAGTGATGAGGATAGGAAGGTCGTGTTCTGCTTCCAGAGATTCCCACTAATTCGTCTGATTTCAGATTCGAGTTCCGCGGAGATTACGCAGCACTCCCTCGAGAAGCGAAAGGGGCTTCTCATCTATTGCAGAGATTACTCGATTTGAAGGCAAACGAGAGGAGGAATTGATTGAAGCAGTGTTCTTCATATTAGGAGTTCGTTCAACAATGTACAATTATAGTCTTCACAATTCTCGCAATGATATTGTCGCTTATTTGAGTATATGTAGTTAAATTTCCATACTCATACATTATGTTAATAAAATTGATTGATGAAAGACAGGAGTATCTACCACAGATGATGCCTGAAATGCAGGACGTGAGATATGTAAGCCGAGTTTGCCTCACTTCGAAGAATTCATATTCCCACTATAAATTCTACTCTTCTTTTAAATGAACTGAATGTCATTCAGATGAAATTATTTATCATTGAGTTGGACGAAGATCACGAAATAGAATATTCGATTTGACGAAATATGCACACCAGCAGAGTAATCAAGTTAAACCATAAAATTTTCATAGAAAAATTAGGAAAACTGCAGCAACAATAAGGAGAGTGATGATGATGACTAAAACATTTTCCGACCGCTTCTTTTTCCTCTCCTCGAGAAGTTTCATGTTGTGTCTAACGACAAGTGTCATTTTGCCCGATTTCCTTCCCATGGCATTGATTTCCTCATAGATGTCTTGCTCCTCTGTAACCGCGACTCCATCGATGGCGACGATCTCATCACCACGTCGAAGTCCGTGCATCGCTGCTGATGATCCCCATGCGACGCTGATGATGCTGGAAGAGCTGGCGAAGACGTCAATCCCGAAGGATCCCTCGCTGTCCGCTCTCAGTTCCACCGTGCGAAAACCTTCTTCCTCAGGTATTCTCCTGATCTCCAGAGCTTCATCGACTCTGGATGTCCCAGGAAGACTGCCGGCTCTTTCCCCTTCAAATGAGGAAGCCTCGTTTCGTCCTTCGCTCATTCCGATTCTCTCTCGAAGCAGCCGATTCTCATCGACGAGATGATCCAGTTTAGAGAGCACCTTCAAATAGAGTATGTTGCATGAGCTCAGATTGAATGTTTGAGGGGTAAAGAGTTGTTCTTCCCACCTCATCCCATCTCTCCTTCTCCTCATTCATCTTCCCCATCTGCTGCTCCATCAGCCCCACGAGTCTCTGTAGATAGTGAATCTGCTCGTTCTTCATCCTCATCACCAGCTCTCGCTCCTGCTCACTCCTCTCTCGCTCCCGAAGCTTCTCCTGCAGTCTCCAGATGCTCTGCAATATATGCTTATTACCGGGAGAACTTATTAAAAAGGAAATCGTAGGGTTGGTGTGAGTTCGGGAGAAAACGCTGACATAATCCACGATTTCCCTCGCACTCACACCATTACTTGCAACAATCTCGATTTTCAAGTAAATCTGATTCGCGGCTGAATATTTAAATTTTAAATAGAAAAGGAGTACTCACCTCGAAGGCTTCATCGGCATCTTCAGTCACTTCTCTGATGGTATTCTCCTTCTCCTCCACGAGTCTCCTCAATTCCGCCAACTCCTCATTCTTCGTCCACAATTCCATCTGATGACCGTGCAGAGCGCCGAACAATTCCTTCGCTGCCTGAATTGCGTTTATTAAATATTTAAAAAATGTATAATGAAGATGAGTGTGTACCTTGTCACTCCTCTCCTTCTCCTCTGCGAATTTTCTGTTCTGCTCCTTCTTTTCATTCTCTTCATTCTCCAGATTAACCAGCTCTCGCTCGGCTTTCATTGCTTTCATGTGAGGAATAAGTACAGCCTGAAATGTTCTCCATCATTTTGTTGTTCCCATTTTTTCCATCTCTTCGAACAGTGGCACTCACCTCATTGAACTGTTTCTTTTCCTCCATCCACTTCCGATTCTCTTCATATTCTTCTGCAAGTTTATCAGCGTAGCTCAGTTCGTCTTTCGTCAGCTCCTCGAGTAGCTCTGACTCGGAGAAGAGAGATGATGACGGGACTGAATTTTCTGCAATTGATTCATTTGTAATGTGAAGACTAAGCACTGGCATCGATACCTGCTGAGTCTTCTTTCTCTTCCTTCTTCGTTGCTAGAGTAATCAGCTCAGTTGACAACGAGCACTTCTGCAGCCAATCTTTATATTTCTCCGGCATTTCGAGCGCGTGCCGATTCTACAAAAATGTTGATGTCAAATATACCAACAAAAAAGAATAATAGTCCCCTACCCCTCTCTTTACACATAAGTGCATGATGCAATATGCATGCTCACCTCCTCATAACGGTTAAGGTAGCGCTCGTAGCAGAGAAGGTTTCCGTCGACCCAGCAGTCGATGTCGGTCTTGTCGCAGATGCTGCATCTCCACTCCTGCCACTCCTCCGAGGGATCTGCTGCAGGAGAATCGTCAGGCTTATATGAAGCTGCAATATTTGCATTGATACATTATTGTCTGATTGGAGTATGCGATTTCTAGAAGCATGAAGATGATCACTCACTGCACTCTTCATCTGCTGTCCTCTGCTGCAGCTGCTGCATCATCGCAGATGTAGGGAGGAGAAGCCGCACGCGAAGCATTATTGACTCCTACATAAATAAAATATACTGTCAAGCGCTCCTTCAACATAACAAAAAAAAATTCTTTAAAAATTCATGCAAAATCTGGATGATTCAGTCTAATCTGCTCACCAGTAATTCCTTGTGACTTTCGATCCACATCTCAAAGTCGCAAAGAGATTTTAGAGTCGTCGAAACACTGCCCTCAAGCACGCGAATCCAAAGCTCGACTTCTGAAGCAGACCACTTTTCACTATTGCTGGATGATGACAGGGGAGACAGGCAACATTATGCTTCATATTCAAAATAATGGTCAAAGTTCCTCCGTTACCAGTTAGCAAACTACACTAAGAAGAGGAATTAGACTACAGCATCGCCTTATCAGTCCATGCTTGGACAGCCACTTACCCTCTGCGTCGTGCTTCTCTTTATCGTGGAATAAGATGGCCAATGTTCTGCAAATGAAGGGCAGTTGGTCACTGTATAACTGCAGCGATATACCGCACCTGAGGAAGTCGCAGTGATGTTTGAGGTGCGGTATATCGCTGCAGTTATACAGTGACCAACTGCCCTTCATTTGCAGAACATTGGCCATCTTATTCCACGATAAAGAGAAGCACGACGCAGAGGGTAAGTGGCTGTCCAAGCATGGACTGATAAGGCGATGCTGTAGTCTAATTCCTCTTCTTAGTGTAGTTTGCTAACTGGTAACGGAGGAACTTTGACCATTATTTTGAATATGAAGCATAATGTTGCCTGTCTCCCCTGTCATCATCCAGCAATAGTGAAAAGTGGTCTGCTTCAGAAGTCGAGCTTTGGATTCGCGTGCTTGAGGGCAGTGTTTCGACGACTCTAAAATCTCTTTGCGACTTTGAGATGTGGATCGAAAGTCACAAGGAATTACTGGTGAGCAGATTAGACTGAATCATCCAGATTTTGCATGAATTTTTAAAGAATTTTTTTTTGTTATGTTGAAGGAGCGCTTGACAGTATATTTTATTTATGTAGGAGTCAATAATGCTTCGCGTGCGGCTTCTCCTCCCTACATCTGCGATGATGCAGCAGCTGCAGCAGAGGACAGCAGATGAAGAGTGCAGTGAGTGATCATCTTCATGCTTCTAGAAATCGCATACTCCAATCAGACAATAATGTATCAATGCAAATATTGCAGCTTCATATAAGCCTGACGATTCTCCTGCAGCAGATCCCTCGGAGGAGTGGCAGGAGTGGAGATGCAGCATCTGCGACAAGACCGACATCGACTGCTGGGTCGACGGAAACCTTCTCTGCTACGAGCGCTACCTTAACCGTTATGAGGAGGTGAGCATGCATATTGCATCATGCACTTATGTGTAAAGAGAGGGGTAGGGGACTATTATTCTTTTTTGTTGGTATATTTGACATCAACATTTTTGTAGAATCGGCACGCGCTCGAAATGCCGGAGAAATATAAAGATTGGCTGCAGAAGTGCTCGTTGTCAACTGAGCTGATTACTCTAGCAACGAAGAAGGAAGAGAAAGAAGACTCAGCAGGTATCGATGCCAGTGCTTAGTCTTCACATTACAAATGAATCAATTGCAGAAAATTCAGTCCCGTCATCATCTCTCTTCTCCGAGTCAGAGCTACTCGAGGAGCTGACGAAAGACGAACTGAGCTACGCTGATAAACTTGCAGAAGAATATGAAGAGAATCGGAAGTGGATGGAGGAAAAGAAACAGTTCAATGAGGTGAGTGCCACTGTTCGAAGAGATGGAAAAAATGGGAACAACAAAATGATGGAGAACATTTCAGGCTGTACTTATTCCTCACATGAAAGCAATGAAAGCCGAGCGAGAGCTGGTTAATCTGGAGAATGAAGAGAATGAAAAGAAGGAGCAGAACAGAAAATTCGCAGAGGAGAAGGAGAGGAGTGACAAGGTACACACTCATCTTCATTATACATTTTTTAAATATTTAATAAACGCAATTCAGGCAGCGAAGGAATTGTTCGGCGCTCTGCACGGTCATCAGATGGAATTGTGGACGAAGAATGAGGAGTTGGCGGAATTGAGGAGACTCGTGGAGGAGAAGGAGAATACCATCAGAGAAGTGACTGAAGATGCCGATGAAGCCTTCGAGGTGAGTACTCCTTTTCTATTTAAAATTTAAATATTCAGCCGCGAATCAGATTTACTTGAAAATCGAGATTGTTGCAAGTAATGGTGTGAGTGCGAGGGAAATCGTGGATTATGTCAGCGTTTTCTCCCGAACTCACACCAACCCTACGATTTCCTTTTTAATAAGTTCTCCCGGTAATAAGCATATATTGCAGAGCATCTGGAGACTGCAGGAGAAGCTTCGGGAGCGAGAGAGGAGTGAGCAGGAGCGAGAGCTGGTGATGAGGATGAAGAACGAGCAGATTCACTATCTACAGAGACTCGTGGGGCTGATGGAGCAGCAGATGGGGAAGATGAATGAGGAGAAGGAGAGATGGGATGAGGTGGGAAGAACAACTCTTTACCCCTCAAACATTCAATCTGAGCTCATGCAACATACTCTATTTGAAGGTGCTCTCTAAACTGGATCATCTCGTCGATGAGAATCGGCTGCTTCGAGAGAGAATCGGAATGAGCGAAGGACGAAACGAGGCTTCCTCATTTGAAGGGGAAAGAGCCGGCAGTCTTCCTGGGACATCCAGAGTCGATGAAGCTCTGGAGATCAGGAGAATACCTGAGGAAGAAGGTTTTCGCACGGTGGAACTGAGAGCGGACAGCGAGGGATCCTTCGGGATTGACGTCTTCGCCAGCTCTTCCAGCATCATCAGCGTCGCATGGGGATCATCAGCAGCGATGCACGGACTTCGACGTGGTGATGAGATCGTCGCCATCGATGGAGTCGCGGTTACAGAGGAGCAAGACATCTATGAGGAAATCAATGCCATGGGAAGGAAATCGGGCAAAATGACACTTGTCGTTAGACACAACATGAAACTTCTCGAGGAGAGGAAAAAGAAGCGGGTCGGAAAATGTTTTAGTCATCATCATCACTCTCCTTATTGTTGCTGCAGTTTTCCTAATTTTTCTATGAAAATTTTATGGTTTAACTTGATTACTCTGCTGGTGTGCATATTTCGTCAAATCGAATATTCTATTTCGTGATCTTCGTCCAACTCAATGATAAATAATTTCATCTGAATGACATTCAGTTCATTTAAAAGAAGAGTAGAATTTATAGTGGGAATATGAATTCTTCGAAGTGAGGCAAACTCGGCTTACATATCTCACGTCCTGCATTTCAGGCATCATCTGTGGTAGATACTCCTGTCTTTCATCAATCAATTTTATTAACATAATGTATGAGTATGGAAATTTAACTACATATACTCAAATAAGCGACAATATCATTGCGAGAATTGTGAAGACTATAATTGTACATTGTTGAACGAACTCCTAATATGAAGAACACTGCTTCAATCAATTCCTCCTCTCGTTTGCCTTCAAATCGAGTAATCTCTGCAATAGATGAGAAGCCCCTTTCGCTTCTCGAGGGAGTGCTGCGTAATCTCCGCGGAACTCGAATCTGAAATCAGACGAATTAGTGGGAATCTCTGGAAGCAGAAGTGGCTACCCTTTATTTCGCCACCAAAAGGATCGACGAAGTTAAACGTATGCGCCACTGATTTCGAAAACAACAAGCGTCCGTCTTTGTCCGACTTCACTCCCAGTAGCTGAAAACATAAATGATAGAAATGATTGCCATAAACGTGTGTCATCGAGGATCTTTGGACTTTTCATTCAATCGTTGTCATTTGACTCACAATATAGCAAGCGTCAGATGTGTATGTGAAATGGAGGCTAACCTTTCCCTCCTTTATCAATTTGACAATCACTCCTGTTCTTTCGTTTTCTTTGTCGCTCCGTTGCGTCGTAACACTAGGTGCCGACCGTTGACTTATCTCCGGCTAAAATAGTTACTCATCAACTTCAGAATTGGATTTTCAACTAAATTACCTGTATTCTAACAATTTCCAAGGGATTTAATCTGCTTCAACTGACCATTGGTTTTCGATAATTTGGATTTTTGGATGAGTCTCTTCGGTGTTCTCTACTCTTGGAACGATGGAGATCTCCAGCTCTGAAATCGATATTATAATATTGATTATGTATGATAGGAAAGCGTAGCAAAGCGAAAGAGACGTGCCAACTAAAGACAATCTATAATTCACAACTAACTTCACTATCTCGTTGTCGCTTCGCCGTGGTTGATCAATAGGCGCCGACTGTTGAATTCTCTCTGACTCCATCTCAATGTTCACTGATTATTCGAATTATTTGCAGTCTTTGATCAGAATGATATGCTAAAAGGAAGTGACTAAATGGTACCTCTGGATTCCGTGGTTGGGATCTTGGTCGCCTTGATTCTCTGCTGTTCCCTTGGATGTGTTCTCTCTCCCTCAAATTGCAAATCGAATACTGTTTGAAATACTTGCTCGATGAATTCACTTTCCTTTCCATCTTCACTATCCAAATTCATCTTTAACTATCCGTTTCCGCAGTAAATCAATATTCGGACAAGTGACGTGGAACGAACCTGGGTGGATCACGACTCGTTCCTCTCGGTGGCTCTCGAGTTCT
The DNA here is from genome assembly GCA_036245805.1 of Pristionchus mayeri. NCBI lineage: Eukaryota > Metazoa > Nematoda > Chromadorea > Rhabditida > Neodiplogasteridae > Pristionchus > Pristionchus mayeri. Next base: position 20,617,549 of record BTRK01000003.1, on the reverse strand, counting down.
CTTCGGATCTTCCCTGTTAATTTGAAATTGAGAAATGTTACATGAAATTTTTAAAAAAATACACATTGTAGCAAAAGTCACTTGGAATGTTGGGGGAGGGAGGAGACGAACGGGATTTCGGATCCGATTCTCTCTATCATTTCTTCCATCCCCTTGCACAGCTCGTGATATTTGAGAATTTCCTCGATTTTGTTCTCTGTAAATAAGTTATTACTTGATTTAAAGCATTCGAATAAACGGATAAGTAATAATTACCATCTTGGACGACTCGACGCGAAGGAAGTTCATGTACCTTATCCGTATCGGCTACGTAATGATATCTTTTTCCTGAATAAAACATGGAAATTTCTGAAATAAATCAACCAATCGAACCTTGCGCATCATACACTATCAGGTCTCCATTCTCCATCAACTTGATCATTCCTCCCTTGCAGACACTCGAATTGGTGAAGATCACCTTGGCGACCTTCCCTCGAATGGACTTGAAGAGGTTAAGAGCCTGAATATTAATTATTGATTTGAATGCGTCCATGATGAATATCTCACCGTATCGTAGTGTTTGCTATCCGCTTTCCGGGGATTCGTGTGCAATCGTATGGTCCAGATCTTCGTTCCTCTGTCGGAGAGAATTGCAACATTCGTGCTCTCTATCTTCAGATGGTATCCGTTGACTTCGTGTTCCTTTCCTGAAGGTCGAAAATCAGAATATTTAAATATGGATTCGACAAGTAGTGAGAGTATAAATCCGTATAATTCGGTGCATACCTTCTAGTCTCGCGAAATTATCCGGCCAATCTCGGGGATGAGAAGAACTACGAGAGCGAATCTAAAAAAGTTTAACTCTTTGGATAAAAATAAGGCCGTACCGATTGTCTGATGGGAGATCGACTCTTGGAGGGGGCTCTTCCTGATACCCGAGATGAACTCCTTCTGTCTCTAGAGTTGTGCCACTCACGGACATCATACCCGCGTTCGCCGGATCCACTTCCTCCGTTTGCTTTGACAAATGGACTTCTCATGATCTCTGTAATGCTTCGTTCAGAATGAAAAAGTATCGTACGTGTTGGAAATTTAGGAACGTATACCGTGCAATTTCCAAAAATATCATGTTTCGTGGATTATGGTGAATTTTTATTTTTATGAGTTTTGCTTTTTTGCACTATTTTTTCATTTGCGTTTTCATAAAACGGATGGGTTTTTACACGGAAATATGGCTAGAAATGCAATAAATCCTCGTGAAAAAACCATGAAATATTGACGAAATAGTGCTAAAACCCGGTTATGGCTATGTCGTCAATATTGCATAATTTTCGCGAGCTTTTATTGCATTTCTAGCCATATTTCCGTGTAAAAACCCATCTGTTTTAAGAAAACGCATATGAAAAAAAGAATGCAAAAAAGCAAAAGTCGTAAAAATGAATATTCACCATAATCCACGAAACGTGATATTTTTGGAAATTGCACGGTATACGTTCCTAAATTTCCATCACGTACGATAAGATCTTCAGATTCCCATGTAATTTTCTTGCAACTCACGAGAAAGTGGCATCCTTTGTCTGGGATCTTTTTCTGTCAGTCCGCGTATCAAATCTTGAGCATCCGCATCCAGTTCATTAAATCTGAAGATAATGAGTTAGCACTCAAAATAGCGAGAAGTCAAGCGAAGAGTGCTGACTTGGGGAATTTCTCATCTGTTCGCGATGGTTCGCTGGTGGTGAGTATGCGAGAGGAGGCATCCGAGTGAGTAGATATCCACCTCCTTGCTGTACACTCCGCCCTCCATTACTTCTCTGCAATTTCTCATATTCATTTCGAAATTCTTGTATGAATTTTCAAATGCAGAATCATATGGTGCAAAGTGCAAACATCGTAGAAAGAAAACCTACGGAGCCATATATCCAGGAGTGCCTGCCATCGTGTGGTGTGCTCTTCCCTCCTGCATCACTTTCGACAGGCCGAAGTCGCAGAGTTTCTGAAACATTACGTCGATTTAGAACAGTAAAATGCAAAGAAAAAGGATAAATAACTCAAAATAACAGACCACAGTGAACTTCTTCTTTCCTTCGATCTCTCTGATTCTGCTGATGAGGACATTGCCGGAGGTAAGATCTCTCTGGCAGATTCCCTTGCTGTGGAGATACTCAAGGGCATTGACTAGCTGGCGAAGGATGGGCACCACTGAGAAAAGATGATAGATTTCAGAAGTCTATTCCACGAGAATATTGTCGAATTCTAAGGAAATTCTAACGAGAAAAGCGTGGAGTAAGTGAAGTAAGTGCATGCAACAAACCTTCTTCGGGATCGAATTCGTCCTTGTATCGATAAATGGATCCCTCCTTGCACAACTCCATCACGATGTAGCTGAACTCTTAGGATGGGAGAATAATTGGAAAGATGGGCACTTACTCGACGCCATTCTCGTTGAAATATCCTTTGAATTCGACAATATTCTCGTGTTGCAGACTTTTGAAATTGTCGACTTCACGCTCAAGGAGTTTCTTTCTGGGGTTCTTGGCCGCCTGAATAGTGATTTTTTCATTTTAAATTGTGAGAAAAATCGACAATCAAACCTTAATCGCCACTTTTTGACCGTCAAACAGGCCGCCCTTCGCTCCATGAACTGCGTAGACTACACCGAATCCTCCTTTGCCCAGCTCTTTCCACTTCTTCCGATCTTCGAAGTCCTAGAAAGAAGCAATTGAAAAGTAGAAAATGGATAAAAATAACTAACAGCCTTCCACTTCCTTCCAATCTTTCCTGGTACACCATGATCTGGAATAGATAATAAAATTGATCATGTGAAACAAGAGAAGCGAGAACAAATGAAGGAGAGATGTGAATCTGACTCCGAACGCTATATGCTCTCATGAATGGGCAGGTGGCAACTGTCTCCCAGCCAGAAGGCTTCCTAAGTCGACGAGGACGGAAGGGCAATTGCGACCCGAGAGGCGAGAGATTATGGGTAGTAAAGAGATCATTGCATCAATATTGATTGGATGAATACCAGAGGGGATATCACGCGTTTACAACTCTAGACTTAAATTATCTTAAGGGCACAATTTATCAATATGGACATTTGACAACATATACATACATAAGCGACTATATGATTGCAAACATTGCAAAATCAAATTTTCAACTACCTAACACATATTCGAAATCTGAACAGCGTTTCTTCTATCATTTTTGAATACTATTTATTTTCTTTTGTCTTTAAATCGAGTAATTTTTCCAATAGATAATTCGCTCCTCGAGGGACTCCTTTGTAATCTCCATCGAAGAAGAATCTGTAAGAAGTCGAATTCTTTCTGCCATCCAAGTAGAAGCCACTACCTGTGTTTGACTTGTGCAAGATCAGTGTAGTTGAAGTGATCTCTCTCGGACGTCGAGAAGCGCAATTCCCCGTCTCTCTCAGTCTTCACTCCCACTAACTGAAAAAAAGGAAAATGAGTGAGTGAAAATGAGGAAGAAATCGAACCTTTCCATCCTTGTTTCGCATGCTCTTGTACTTCACTTCTTCATTCTCTTTGGATCTTCGATTCGTCGTCCTTCCAGGTGCTGATCGATGTGTCTCTGACTAAAATAGATACTTCTATAAATCTGAATCGGATTTTCAGCAAAATCTTCATTGGTTTGCGATCATTGTTTGAAGGGTCTCTTCGATGATCTCTACTGTGGGCACGTTGGCGATCTCCAGCACTGAAATTTCAATTATTTAGATGTTTGCAGATTCTCCGTCCGGAAATTCGCTACATCCATTTTCCATTTCTATTTTATGCACCCCTTCTAACTATGCTAACAAAGGATACCAAAGCGAAAGAGATGTGCCATCTAAAGATAATCTATCATGTCACAACTCACATCACTAGCTCGTTGTCGCATCGTCGTGGTTGAAGAGGCGCCGACCGAATCTCCGTCCCCATCTCAAATATTCACCATCCACCCGAGAATCTTTCCAGATCAATGGTCGATATTGTACACCACTAATAGATGGTTGCATAATGGGCACGAACTGACCTCTGGATTCCTCGAATTGGACCTCGGTCGCCTTGCTTCTCTACTACGACTGAGCTCTCTCGCCCTGAAATAACAAAACTGATTCCATTTTATTTGCTTCGCCATTCAAAATTCGTATTTTTACAGTGAATTAGAATTGAGATAAAAAGTGCGAACTGAACCTGGAAGGATCGCGACTCGCCCCTCTCGGTGTCTCTTCTTTTCTCTTTGCATCCTCCCTGGAAATTTAAACCGTTCGCATTATTTTTAAATATTTCAGTTCATTTTTTAGTGGAAGATTTCTTCGGCAGATTGTGAAGGAAAAGAGTGAAAACTCACCTGGACTCTTCTTTGAATGATGAGATGAAGGGGAACTGGAATCCTAGTCTCTCTATCATCTTTTCAGTCCCCTTGCATAGATCGCGATATTTGAAAATTTTTTTAATTTTTCTAGCTGAAATTGCATGGTTTATTTCGTATACTTCACTCAGGGTAGGTGCTGACCATCAATTTGTCGCGTAGATGGATCCACTCGATCTCCTTCGTAAACTGCATCAGTATTGCACTCGACGAAATACTTCTTTCCTGGAGAAATAAAATTAATTATCAATTAATATTAATTTCAGCAAAGTACTATTCATGGTACTAACCTTGTCCATCCACCATTCGCAAGTCTCCGCTCTCCATCAACTTGATCGTTCCTCCTACACAGACACTCGAATTGTGGAAGATGACTCTGGCCACGCTCCGACGAATCAATTTGAGCATGTTCAGTGCCTGAATTTCCTTCGATGGTTGTAAATAGTCAAATTCTAATGTCTCACCTTCTCGTAATATTGACTATCCGATTTCTGAGGATTGGTGCTCAATCGAATTCGCCAGATTTCGATTCCATTGTGAGAAAGAACTGCTTCGCTCTTGCTAATTATGATCAGATAATATCCGTTGAGCTCATGCCGATTCGACTTTCCTGAATATGGAAAGTTTTTCTCGTCGAAAAGGAAATGTGAAACACAATATCGTGCGCTATAATTACAATTTCTAAACTCTTCTCATTGGATGTGGTCAGTGCTTACCTTCCAGTCTTGCGAAATTTTCTGGCCAATATCCATTTTTCTTTGGAGCTCGCGATGAACTACGATGGCGATGCTAAAAAATCACCAATTAGTAAAATAGTATTTTTCGAAAAAGTACAACTTACGATTTGTCTAATCGAAGATCTGCTTTTCGCGAGTTCTCTTCCCGATCTTCGGAGTGACCGTCCATCCACTGAACTTCTTCTGTCTCTAGAGGTGTGGCGGAAGCTGCAATGATTGATAGTAGATACTCGTTAGAACTCATTGACGACCTGGTAGGGATTCCATGTCCTCCGCTTTCATTCTTCTTCATGAAAGCACTTGATTTGATACCTGAAATTTATTTGATTTTGATTGCGATGAATTGATTAGAAGAAGTTTCTTGCTAATCACTCTATGAATATACTCACCCGCCAGTGACATTCTTTTGTTCGGATCTTTTTCGGTGAGCTTGCGAATCAAATCTACTGCGTCAACTTCGCCTCGACCTTTCAAGTCAGAAAGCCTGCAATTTCGAGGTTGCATGAATTCTGGTGTGCTCGAATAGGAATATAGCAGATAAGACAATGGCGCCCAAGTTTGAAACCGAACTCGGAAAATGATCTATCTCATTCCCACACTCTATCGCGTTTCAGGGATTCCCTGGGGGGAAATTGAGTTAATGGAACATGTCCGTATTTCGACCGATTGAACTAAATAGTAGAACGGTTTCAAAGTTGGAATAAAGCTTCTTGAACGTCTGATTGTGCTTGCTTTAACTTTATTGCTTGCAACCACTTTGTTAGAAGCTCTCCAAGCGACCATTGATGGAACTTACTTCGGGAAAGAATAGCTTTCCTGTTCGATCGTCTTGGGCTCGCTTCCCGTGAGCATGCAGTAGAGTACGCATCCGAGAGCGTAGACATCCACTTCCTTCCCATACTTCGCGCCTTTCATCGCACCACTGTGTTATATTATTAAAAATTATCACAAGTTCTTAATGCTCATGTAAAACCCAAGTTATAATCAAGATAGCGAAAACTAACGGATCCATGTAACCCGGTGTTCCTGCGATCGTGTGTAGACCCTTCCCCTTTGACATTGCTTTGGACAACCCGAAATCGCAGATTTTCTAAAACAAACGGTTTTGGACAATGCACAAATTATCGTGTAGCTGAAGCACAAACTGACCACATGAAATTTCTTCCTTCCCTCGACTTCTCTGACTCTTTTGATGAGTACATTGGCAGAAGTGAGATCTCGGTGTCCGATTCCCTTCCTGTGGAGATACTCGAGGGCAGCCACGAGTTGTCTCGTTACTTGAACAGCTGAAACGATTCCTCGGATCCGTTCAGAAAAAAAGTCCACAAGATGATTCAGAAACGAAAATGAGCAAAGCAACGAACCTTCTTCAGGTGAGAATTTATACTTGACATTGCCTTGTTTATTGTAGTAGCGAAGGGATCCCTCCTCGCAAAGCTCCATCACGAGGTAACTAAGGTACTCGATGATAAAGGAATAAATATTATTTATAATTTATGAATGAAAACAAAAGCACTAACTCATTGCATTCCTCATTGAAATGGCCGTAGAACTTGACAATATTCTCGTGATCAAGGCTCTTGTGGTATTTCACTTCTTCCATGAGCCTCGCCCTTGCTCTGTCATCGTCTCTGTTCGCCTGATCATGCAGAATTTAGTATTAACAGACGTGAAAAAGTCGAAATATGCTATGATTGAACAAACCATCTTGATAGCAACGTTGCCCTCGTAGGTTACTTTCGTACATTTCACTTGGTAGACCACTCCGAATCCTCCCTTGCCCAGTAATTTCCAGTTCTCTCGCTTTTCGAAGTCCTAGAAAACGGTCATTCGAAACTGTGAAAGTGAACAACTATGAACGTAGACAGTGAAAAGGCTCACAGCGAGTGTGAACGTCTCAAACCCTTTCGCACCTTTAGTTGCCGTTATCTGAAAGAACGAAAACATTTTCTAATAAGTATAAATAAGAAAAATGAAAGCATAAAATGGTGGGAACTTCGTCCGATGTATGCTCCTATTGTGCGCAAATGACATCGAATCTCCCAGCCAGGAGGCTTTCTAACGAAGCATTCAATGGTCGGAAGGGCAATTACGACCTAAGACGAGAGAGTGTGGGTAATGAAGAGACCAATCATACGTAGGATACCAGAGGGGATATGGTAATCAGACACGTTTAGTGTCTAATTAGAAATTTAAAATGTCGGATGAAAGCAATTTTATAAACACCGTTATTGTTCTTCTCACCCAAGTGAGAGAAATGGGCGGGATGAACGCATGTTCAAGACTAAATCTTATTTTCCTTATTATTTCTCTTCAGGCATGGTGATTGCTTATCCTTCTCTCCCTAAGGATCCATTCGATGAGGAGTCCGAATTTGGATTTATCAGTAAGTGAATTTTTTGTTTGCATTGAAGGATCACTTGTCGCATATTTAATCAATTGCATATTCTTTCCGTAGGCAGTCGTATCGCCTCTCCCATCCCACAAGAACTGTTTGAAAAGGTTCCCGAAGAGGAGAAATTGGATAGCGAAAGGACTTCCCAAAATGAAGAAGACAAGAATGTGGAGAAATTCGAAGTGAGTTCAACTTGTGCTAGGCAAGTTTATCACTTCTTGTTTGTAGGACTTCTCGGTTCTTCTTGAATTTCTCAAGAAGGCGGATCATGTATTCAATGGATACTGGGATTTCGTCGCCCATTTTTATGCCCTCGAAATTATAGTTCTGCTACTCACTTATTCATTTGACTCTACTAAGGTGGGCAGAAATTTCAAATGAAATCACGTGTGACGTAGAACAATTCTTTTCCATCAGATTCCAATCATGTTCGCTATAATTTGTGTCTGCAAGTTCGGAATGGTCATCTTCTGTTGGAGAATCGGAGCAGCGATTGAAAAGTGCACTGAATGGATCAAATCGCAATATGCACAGGTAAAGACTTTCTCGAATCTACATTCATCATGACTGTTTTCAGAGAAGTAAGGAGAAGACGTCTTCCATGTCTGAAATGGCATCTTCTAATGAAGATGAAACAGGAATAACTTCAATTCTCGATTCGGTTTCTACCTCAAGCCATGACGAGGCCCCTCGAAGAGTGGAGTTCAGAAGAGGAGAGGGAGGGATATTCGGGTTCAAGCACTCGGGCAAGATCATCACTGCTGTGATCGATGGAACAGAAGCGAGTCTCCATGGAATGAGAGCAGGAGACAGGATCATCTACCTGAATGGAATCGATATCGAGACTCTCTCCCATGAAGAGATCAGAAAGATGATCAAGGGAGTATCTGGAAAGATCACTTTGGTGCTGTGCTACAATCCTCAGTGGCTTGTGGAAGTTGAATGAAAGCCCACATGTCTGGTTTGAATCGATCACTCATTTTAAGATTATTTTTTCGTTCTGCATTATATTTGTGCAAGTTTCATTTACGAAATTGCATTAATGTTTTTCTGTCCCGCACAAATGAAAAGCTATTTGAAACACGAAATTATGTTCACAATAACTATACGTATGATCTTGTATCTTGTAGACAAATGTGACATTAAAAGTGGACATTGATAAGTTGTGTGAACTGTGATCTAAGTATTCTTCCACTCTTCTTCTTGCCAGAGGCAGATGGACGCTGGGTGATCGATCGAGTATCTCTCAGAATCCACGTTCTCCCGCCCTCTGCAGGAAGGTGCCAGCCGATCCGAGGAAGAGAGGCAGATCGATCGAGTGAATCTCCTCTCTTAACACACTCTCTAGTAGGGTGTATATCAAAGGAGTGGGGTCAAAGGCAGAGAAAGAGAGAGAGAAGGAGATCAACACTCGAACAATCAGTCTTCCCTTTGTCTGGATAAAATGTCTACTTGTCCTCCGTACAGCGAACTATTATCATCTGACGAGGAATCCTACGAACTCATCGGTGAGTAGTATGCAAATCATGATAGATATTTGTGGAATTTAACTGAAATCTAGCAGTGTTCAGTAAGAAAGGAGCAGAAAATACATTTTGTTTCGCTTTTAAAACTCACAACAGACTGTGTTGAGATGATGAAAACAAGGAGAATTTACTTCCCATTCAATCGCCTGAAGTAGCGCCTGAAAGTATGAAGGACGAGATAGAGAAGAAAGAAGAGGACCTCCAAGAATCACTCGTGGAGATGAGGAATGAAAGGGTAGGGATTGTCTCATTCCCTCGATGAAAGCAGACTTGCATTTCAGGAAATTCTTGAAGATACAATAAGAATTCAACAAGAGGAGATGAATAAGAAAGATAATAAGATTACGCTGCTCAAAGCGATTAACGAACAGCAATTATTCGAAATGGAGGTTGGTTGCTATCAACGATTGTATTTTTTTCAGAAGTATCTTTCCCTTGGAAAAAACAACATCAAAATATTCAGAAGCTCGCATCCATGTCCGTCGAAAAGACCAGCCCAACATCTCGCAATGCCGCCGAGATTCGTAAGCCATCTCGAAGAATCTCGATCTCGAGAGGAATCAATGGCTTCTTCGGATTCGACAACAGTGGTCACTTCGTATCACTCGTTACTGCTCGAAGTCCCTCCTCTAACGAGGGACTCAAATTAGGCGATGAGATCATCTCCATCAACGAGATCAACGTCGAGCGCTTCTCCACCAACGAGATCAGCAACATGCTCAAGGAAGTCAACAAGACGGCGACTCTCGAAGTCCGATTCAATCCCCAGGGACTCGAACGATTCAACGATGAGCTTTCAACGAGCTGCTGTTCAATCTACCGTGAGAACAGCCTCCCTACGCAGAGGGACTGACGATCAGTTCGGATTCGATACCATCGGGAACAGGATCAGCAGTGTGGGGGAGGGAAGTCCAGCTGCTTCGAATGGACTGCAGAAGGGAGATCAGATGATCTCCCTCAATGGAGTGAATGTGTGGGCATTCTCGAGGGATCAGATACACAAGTTGATGAGGGCAGTGAAGGACGAGGCGAGACTGGTTGTGAGAGTCAATCCAGAGACTGTCAGGAAGAGCGAGAAGTAATTACCTTACTTACAGTTGTTGAATGCTGCTCCGAATTGTTATTTTACTTATCATTGAAACAATAAATTATTTCTAATATTCTAATTAAAAAACGACTTGGTTAATTGTCTCTGTAAAGTAAGATCTGGCCTAATGCCGTTCCTATATCGAATTCACAGTCGAATAATGCAGAGAAGCTGTCTCTAGAGCCCTTTCCCTAGAAAGTTCAGAAGCAAGTCGTGGAGTTAGCTATTTTGGACACCATAATACTACAGCTTCGAATCTCCATTTCCTATCATAACAAACGGCCATCGTGTGGCTTATGTATTAGAAATCATTTCTTGTTTTGAATTGATCGTCTTTTAGAGCATTCATCGCATTTTCGTACACTGATAACGAGATCAACTCGATAAGCCCACTCTTCCACAATTGAAATCGAATTATCGATCGAACAAAGGCAGACAATCTCCTTCACCTCCTTCACCCATTCCTTCATTTTTGATTCGTCTCGATCGATCGATTCCCTCTCTCCTTCTCCATTCATTCCTCCATTTTTATTGCGTCGACGCCGGTTGGTTACTCTCTATTTCCTCCTATTTTCTCCAGGGTCCGAGGAGGGTACCCCTCCACCTCTTCCACCTTCAGAGGAGGGTACCCTCCACTACCTCTCGAGATAGGCTACAGTACCACTCGATCACTAACTGATCTTTGTGGTTGCACAGTACCCCACCATCCCTGGATGATTACGGTACCCGATCGACAACTGACTTTTCAGCATCGGATCTTCAGCGTCTCTCACCCTCTCACGAACGTTCACAGCGATGATGGCTGGATCCCAGAACAACAGAACCGAACAGGTATACTGTAGTCATGGTACTGTAGATTGATCTTTGATTTATTACAGGATCATTCGCCCTGCGGTGATGGTACCGAAGACAGTGCCAAGTACCTCGATGAGCTGGTCAAGGTACGATACCAGGAACAACAACCAGGAACCAAAGTTCAAAGATCAATATCAGGACATGCGCGAGCTCAACGCACTGCCTGGTGCCTACCCTCACGCGCTACTCCTTCTCAATGAAGAGATCGATCGCGTCTGGTACCGTACCTAACCCCGCTACCGTAACCATTTACCATACCTTCCAGGTGTGTACTCTATCCGGGTGGAGCTACCACGGGCGGTGATGGTACCAGTCAACCGGCAGCCCCTACAGTACCCCCGTTGGTACCAAAGGCCACCGGTCCACTCCCACTCTTCTCCACCACTGCTGCATCTCTCTTGAACCCAGCTCAGCTCGGCTCCGCCTCTCTTGTTCGTGACCCACCGAACCAGATACCGTAACCCTGCCGTACTTCAGCGTGACTCTTTCCCGCCCACGCCTCCCCGCACGCTCAGCCAGCACGAGAACATTCTCGCCATTCAGAGGTACTGTAACCACATCTACACGGTACCACAATCTGATACCGAATCAATACCTTGATACCGTACCCAACCTGTCGTATTCCCTTCGCAGAGCGTACGCGGCACTCGTCGGTTCTCACTTGGATCCATTCGAGGAGGGAGGAGTCACCGTGCAGGAGAAGATCCCCATCCCCTACTACCCGAAGTACAGTACTCCCTGGTACCTGGTACCACTACCGTACTCCCTGGTACCCGGTACCACTACTGTATCGATATCAGGTGCAACTTCATCGGTCGCATCCTCGGTCCTCGTGGAATCAGTGTGAAGCAGATCGAAGGCGAGACTGGATGTCTCATTCTGGTGCGAGGTCGTGGGTCCGTCAAGGTAATACTGGTACCGTATGGTACCGTATCCAAACTACCGTAACCCTATCTTCCTTGCAGGATCCAGTCCGTGAGGCTCGTCTACTCAATCACCCCGGATGGGAGCATCTCGTCGAGCCCCTGCACGTGCTCATCAAGGCCACCGACGTGTCCCAGGTGCCGTATCCTGGTACCAGTCTGGTACCATGCATCCTTAGTTCACTCGTGAATCCATGGTACCATGTACTCTCCCTGGCACCGGTTCCTGGTTCCTTTGGTACCGACCCAATTGCAGGCGCAGGCAGAGGTGAAGCTTCGTCGTGGAGTGCAGGCCATCTCCAATCTGCTCACTCCCACCAATGATGAACACAAGAGACGCCAACTCGTCCAATTAGCCATCATCAATGGTGAGTGCCCTTGGTACCATAATATGGTACCATGGCACCATGATACCCATGATGGAACCATATTCTGACCCCACTTCTTGCAGGAACGTACCGTTGCGACAACGCGGAGGTCTAGTGCCCAAATCCTTGGATAATGGAATAATAGAAACGCCCTTTCTGACGTTTTTGTGCAACGGTGATAAAGTTGTGTTGCGTTGCAATCTGAATTTGTTCGCAGTGTACTGACATGTCGAAAGGATATTACGTTGCACAATATACAGTAACCACAATACCTGGCACCTACACTTGTAGATTCAGGCCTAGAGAAAGGATTACCAGTATTATCCCTCGATCTGTATTCTCAGTTGGACTTAATCTTCACTGGTGCATTGGTTGTCTATCGTCGATAATAATTACCAAGCCGTAGCCAAACTTCATCAATTATCATTCGAAATATAGGATGAGGGGCAGGGAACTGGACTTCGACTATCGTGCAAGCGACTTTGAAACGAGACGAAATGTGCGACGGAGTGAATCTCAGTTCTTCAATCCGGCCTTGCTGAGGTATTTGGAAACCTCGGGGAATCTTCCCTTCAACTCTTGGATGAACATGAAATTGAATGCGATGATGATGAACTGGAAGAAAGATCAGATAACGATGAGGAGCATCCTAAACCCTCACCTCGTTGACGATTAGTTCGTTCCTCTCGGTGATTGAGATCTTTCCGGACTTGTAATCGGCCATTGCTTGAACTACTCGTCGGAACTCCTCTATACACTGGAATTCAAATATGCTTTAAATGCAACGTTTGCTTCATTTGCTTCTGCGTTTATACATATTGGAAGATACTGACATCACTGGCGATTTTCTTTGAACGGATCATCTGAAGACTGGCGATACGAGATCGTAAAGAGGAGAGGATGGGTAGAGGGAAGGAATGGGAGGAGGGAGAGAGAGAAAAGAGACCTTCCATGAACTGAAATAAATTGATTCGTGAGTTGCTCGAGATAAGGATATTCGAAATCATAAAAAAAATTGAAACCTGATGCGTAGAAATTTCCCTGTTGATCAACTGCAATGCGAGTTTGTCGAACTTCTCAATTTGGGAGGGAAGGAGACAAAGGATCAGAGGATAGTCATCCAATCGGAGGGCTGCAAACCTTGCACAAACATTTTATCTGATGCTCATATTACGATAGACTTCCCCCCAACACTTTTCCTTGAATGAATTATGAATGTATGACACTGACACTAAACGAATGGGACACACTCAGAGAATCTTCTAATGCGATAAAGATTTGTGTTCACCTCTTACGATCTTCTCATTATCGAAATTAGATCTGCTATCCACGGAAGATGAATGGACGAAGATCGTAGGTGCGTAGCATAGGAAAAGGCAGGAAAGTTGCAGCCATTTCATGGTTGTCATGAAGTGCGTGTAATAGAGTAACAAAACAGTGGAAAGATGCATTGGAAAATAATCGAGAAGAAGTGGCTGAGGTCAGCTTCTCTTACTTCTTTCCTCTCTCTGCTCACTCTAAACAATTAATTTACTCTTCCATTGTCGTCAATTGTTTACGCAATTAGTTATCCATGAAGTGATTCTTGGATGCAGAAACAAGGGAAATTCGTATTTTTATTTCACTGCCATTATCCAAAATGTTGGACAATGCAGACCAGCCTCATGTTACAAATTATAAACATCGGCGTATCTATGACGAGAAAACAAAACTCTGTTCAAGTTTACCACATTGAATGCTCAAACGATTCTATTAGTAATCATTTTCAAATTCTGATCCGCATACAATTATTCATAATTTGGGAAAGCATATGTGTTGGAGAAGAGGAAAGGATTGACTGGAATGAATATTTCAATGCAACCAAGTCAACTGCTTGAAGATCGAGTATAGTTCCGGAAAGGCAATCTTCAGTTTTCTCGAATACAAAAATTCAAATGCGATATTGATAAACTGCAAGGAAATGATTGACGAAGGATTCCTATCTTTTCGAACTTACACGGCCGACGATTATTGAATTTCGCTCTCGGACGGTTATTTCTCCTGACATATGACTGGACACCGCTTGAGCGACTACTCGGAGCTGCTCTATCGACTGCAAAGGACTCGCTCATGATATCACAGATAGTACCTCCAAAATTTTACACTGAAATCCTTCGTCTTCATTTTTTTAAATTTTACAAATTTTTAAATCAAAACAAGAAAAACCTGATCAATAGCCGCAAGATCGTGTCGATTCATGATAGTGGCAATGCGAGATTTTATTTCTTCGAGGAAGCTCTTGATGGAGGGATGAGAGAGAGGAGCGCAGGAAGCGAAGGCTGACATGAACTGAAGGAGATTGAAGTAGATTTACGAAACTGAAAATGAATATACTGCCCATGTCATGGTTGATACCTCATCAAGAGTGATCTCTCCATTGATAAGCTTGGCTCCCAGCGAGTCGAACACAGCTCTTTCTTCTGGATGAATACCCAGCAGCGTGGGGTATTCGTCGACCCGGAAAGCTGAAAGGCTGAATGCATCGTTCACCGACGGGGCCCATAGCTTTCTCCGAGTTATACATGTTACTATTGCTTTTCGGCAATGGAAACATTCAACAAATTTAGTTAATGTTGCAAGATATGCAGAAATTAACGCTCAACTTTCACCTCGTACTACTCTTTCATCTTCCAGAGGATTTCCGCTTTCTTCTTCCAACGAATAATCAGCATCTTTCACTGCTCCACTGCTGTGAACTAAGAGAACGAAGAGAAGGATGGATTTCTTCATTACGGAAGGCTGGAATAGACGGTAAAGTACGAACAGAGCGGGGTGAAACGACACAGAGGAAACAACGAAGTCACTTCCGTTTCTGAAACTTTTGGACACTCCAATCAAAGGTTTCACTCGCAAATTTTCACCATCTGTTCTCTTCCGTCTCAAGCTAACGAACAACTGACGCAATTGCTTATCTTCAGTTATCGTTGAACCCCAGAAACTTGAGTGGCTCGCTTTTTGCATTACTGAGCAGAAAACAACAACACCATAACACATATAGTAGATTAGTGCGGTCTTTAGAAATCAATTATGTATCTATTGTCTCGATTTTTCAGACTCATATTCGAAGAGTATCCGGTATGGGCTTGAAGAGGGATTTTTAAGTTTCATTACTCACAAAATATTCTGATTATGTCGATCAATTTGAATCTAAATGAACTTTATCAATGTACATATTTACAAGTAAGACAATAGATGAGAAGGGAACTTATGGTTGAGAAATGACTTTGGCCAAAATAAGACCAACTACACCTATGAAAATGGACAACATTATTAAAATCATTCCGACAATGCACTTTTTTTCTGTGTTTCGATTCCTAGATTCATCGCATTTCTGTACAGTGACAGTCACTCGACCGACTTCCCTCGCATTGCGGAAGAGATTCTGAGTCGTCACTTTTTCGTTTTCGAGCACTTTGACTCCATTGATGGAGATTAGCCTATCGCCCACTCTCAGTCCATGAATAGCAGCTGAGGATCCAGGGGAAACTCGGGTGATAGTGGTTCCACTGTAGGAGAATCCGAAGAATCCGCCCTTCTCGTTCCGGAGAGTCACTCTTCGATGGCCACTCTCTATCTGGTCGGTGTCGGGAGAGGAATCAGATGAGCTGTCGGAAGTGAGCAATCGGTCGAGCTCCGCGATTCTCTTCCTGCGCTGCTCCTGAAAAGAGACCATTGAAAGGTTCAACTCATAACTTTATCGGAAACTGTTCGGACAGTACTAGGGATGGGCGGAACAGTTTATTAACAAATGTATCGTAAATGTGTTTTTAGAAAGCTTCCAACCGAACCTCATTCAATTGTTTGTACTCGTCCTTATCTTTCTTCAACTGTTCAATCTCAATCTCTCGATCTTTCAAAGTCGATTCTTGAATGCTTAGTTGATTCGCAATTGCATCCTGAAAAGAGAATTGGTTCAAACTCTGTACGAATTCCTTGTTTCCACCTTTTCTTTAGTGAGTTTCTTGAGCTTTTTCTTCATTGACACCAGTTCCTTATCTTTCTTCATTCGTTCTTCTGTTCGTGATTTCTCAACATCTCTGAGGTGAGTGACCAATAGATTGATAGTCTGAAAACAACGCTTCCTGTCTTGTTGTTGTGATGAAGGTTTGATCTCACATTCAAATCCATGCATTTCTCCTCTACTTTTTGATCAGTTTGATTAATTTCAGCATTCTCGATTTGAATCTCTTCTCCATGGATCTGATTCTCTTCTGCAACTCCCTGAAAGGAAGTGAATCATAAATATTGGACAAGCATTGACGGAATACTTCATGATCTGTAAGATATCTCATACCTCCTCTCTCTCTTCGGCACTTGGTCCACTTTCCGATTCCTGTTCATGAACAGTTTCGGCGACGGGTAAATCATTATCAGTATTCGCATCATCATCTCGCTCATTCACTTCGTTCGTACCTTCTGAAGTTGTTTGTTTTCTAAACACTGAGGGGGCAAAAGTTAATCAATTGTCGTGCTTAAACTATTTTTTGAAAGAAAACTAGTTGAATGGATGTGATAACTGACCATAATTTGGCCCGTGAGGAATGGACATCCAGTCCTCCTCTTCTGGTGAAGAATCGCCTTGCTCTTCCTCCCTCGGCACCACAACTCTTGGCGAATTTGGATCAGAGGAACTACCTACAATTATCCAAGTTTCCAAAAAGATTCACGAAGGTAGAAGTTCAGAAATCCGCATTATCAATGACATTGTTAGCTTCATTTAGCAGCGAGCTCTCACTCCCCTTACTCTCTCTCCCTCTCTCACATCTTTGTGAAAGGAAAAATTCTCACCACTGGGCATCTCCATCCAACTGTAGTCGTCGTCGGAGTAACTGGAAGGCAGCGAGACGTCGTCCATGTCAAGGCAGAAGACTACTCGAAGTGAGAGAGGAAAGGGAGGCTCACGTTCTTGTTTACGCCGACGAGAATAAGCGAGATCGATAGAGTTGT
This sequence comes from Pristionchus mayeri, assembly GCA_036245805.1. Lineage (NCBI taxonomy): Eukaryota > Metazoa > Nematoda > Chromadorea > Rhabditida > Neodiplogasteridae > Pristionchus > Pristionchus mayeri. The sequence continues at coordinate 20,600,316 of BTRK01000003.1, read as the reverse complement.
CCCGTCTCTCTACACGGGATTCGCCCCTTTGGCAGAGAACGAGAGGAAGGCAGAGAGATTGCAACTCCCTTCCCCTAGTTCTATCTTCAGTCTTCGCCTCGTGGATTTCCTCCAATCTCCAGTTTTTTTTTCGCACTTTCTAGATTCCCCTATTTCACTGCTTTGTGAAAATAAAAGATCATGATGAATAATATACATTTATTCTTCGATAAATGAACTTCACATTGCATTTAGCACCTTTTGAAGAGTATGCAATTTACTGCTAGAGTTGAAGGTGGCTTGGAACATCAGAATTGTATGCAGTAAGTGAAAGTAGGCGAATGTCTGGAGAGGTGAGAGGGGGGTCAAATATACAGACAGATGTGGGTAAATGGGTCTGTGAGATCAGATAGAGAATGCAAGATTAGCGGTGTGAGATCAGAGCGAGGGAGGAATGGGATCAGGCGGTGTAAGTGACCAACTTCCTCTGCCTCTTCCCCTCGATGGGTTCATCGTCGAAGATGGTGTGATGGGGGGCGAAGACGGGGATCCAATTGGCGCCTCCCTTGTTCTTCGCCCATTCTGGCGCCTGCTTCTTGTCGAAGGTATCAGTGTGACCCGTAGCTGCGATCTTCCCGAAGGGGAACAAGTTGTTCTCCTCCTTCTTCTTCTCCACCACCTTCTTCACTTCCTTCTTCTTCGTCGATGACGTCGTCGAGGGAGGAGCCGCAGCCTTCTTCTTCTTCTTCGTCACTGGCCGCTTTCTGGGCGACGCTTTCTTCTTCGGCGTCTTTTTTACCGCTGAGGCATCCTTCACCTGAATATGAGGATGTAGGAGTGATAGTGAAATTCTGTCTATCATATTGGCTAACATTAAAAGCAACCAAAGGTGCGGATGAATTCTGCACATTTTTGAAGAGCACAACTCCATCTTTGCTTTTCGACAGATCAAATTCAACACTTTCCAAGCTCATCTAATGTGAGCAATCAGGATGGCCAGATACAGTATTGCTAAACAGTTCTCATCCGACCTTTCGGCTGATAAATTAAGGGAAATTAGTGTACCATTTTCGGGAGGGGCGCCTCCTTGGGTGCCGCGAGCTTCGCAGCTCCTCTAGTCGATCTAATGGCTGCAGCTGCTGCAGCTGCGATCTCTGCCGGTCGAGGAGTGGGCTGCAAGGAGGAATTGATGTTATTTTGAGGTAGGTAGAGCACAAGTGGATAGTCACTGAATGTTCCGCATACAAAAACATAGATAATTATTCCCTCCTCGCCCTCTCTTCTCTATCGACCCTGCCTGTGCCACACAGGACAATGTCACCAATGGCCTGTGGGCAGAGAATTTGATAGCAAACAGCCATTAGATAAGCCAAACAGGTCCAGCAAAACAGTATTTTAATGGAAAATAGCCTACCTTGACTTCCTTAACCGCGGGTTCCTGGACCTCCATGGGTTCCTTAGTCTCCTCGGGCTGCTTGGGCGCTACGGGCTCTTGGGGCGCCGCAGGTTCCTTGGGAGGCGCTAGTTTGTTGGCGCCGCGCGTGGAGCGGATGGCCGCCTCTGCCGCGACTGCCGCGGTCGGCTTCTTCGCGCGTTTGGATGGCATTCAGAACAAGGCTGAAGAGGTTTGTGATGTTAACACCCCAAAAGGGATAAACTACTGAAATGGTGGGGAGAAGTATGGAGAAAGCGTTGGTATAGTCGCAGAGAAGGAATCAGGGGAGAATGGCACTATAAAAGTGAACGAGCAAAGCAAGAAAACAGCACGGAAATCACGAGGGACGAAGAGAGGGGAGGGGAAATGTAAACAAGCAAAGGAGGGCCGAGAGAAAGAGAGAAATACGACAGAGAACAACAACATTGCACGGGGGCTCCTCTGTTCGCGCCCATTTTCTGGGGACGCGGGGGAGAGCCCAGAGCACTGACCCGCCCCTATCTCCCCCTGTCTATCGCGATAGAGTGGAGTAGAGGGGAGAGTCGATCAATTGGTGGCTATCGCTCGAGGGAGAGAGAGGCAGAACCCCGCTGTTCGGTCACTCAGAGGCCATTCCATTTTCACACTCCACTGCTCCCTGGGCATACGCAAATACATGCTAAGATAAGCATTTCCAGGAGTAGTAACCGAGTTGAGCGCCACATATTTCTTCTTCAATGCCAGTATGGCGTCGTCAGATTGCTGCTTTGAGAGTATCTCTGGCTGGAGTAAAGGTAAGATCATTGCGTTTATTGAGCTAGATAGCTAGAAGATACGATCAAAAACGTGTTGCAAGCACCATGAAGCTGCTCATTATTTTCTCTCCCAGGCAGTTTCCACTCTGCGAGTACCAGCTGCTCTCTTCTTCCGTCCCTTCTCTGAACAGAAGAATGCACCTTCGCGGTTCTCGAAAAAGATCGCTCATAAAGTCTCCGACTACCTAAGAGTACTGGCTGATCCAGTGATTGAGGAGGTGAGTACATACTCATTTTCTTTGCATTCTGCTTTTGCGTATGTTCTGCTACAAAATGTGCTAAATTTGTCGTCAAACTATGACAGCACGTTTACGATTCGCAACTGCAGAAACTTACCCCATTACGTGCTGCAGTGACAGAACATGGCGAGTTGGTGAGGAAGCTGAAAGAGCAGGGAGGTCCAAAGATCGAACTGGACAAGGTACAGTAGGATAAGGGAGAAGAACTCTGGGATACCATTGTCATTTGTTTCATCAGGAGCAGCATCAACATTGTTTAACACGAGAAAATTTCTTGGAACTACTAACATGAAACATTTTTTATAGAGAAGGAGAAGTGAGTGCAGGCCGTGACGGAGTTGAAGGCACGCAAGCAGAAGCTGGAAGAGACCGAGTTGGTCCTCGCCCCCAAGGAAGCATCCTTCGATGCACTCAAGATGGATGATCTGGCCAAGAGAAGAGACTTCTACAAGCAATCATTCGAGATCTACGGGGGGATGGCCGGAATGTGAGTGAAGAAGATTCGAAATGTTAATCCTGGTTGAAAATATCTGAGCTATTTCACAGTTCAGGCATGATTTGTTGTCGATGGGCGAAAACTTGGAGTGGAACATTATCTCTGTGTGGAGAGACCACTTCATCCTGGAGGAGGGCATGCATACGGTGAAGCGATTTTACCAGATTTTTAGTTTATTGAAAATTTTGTATGAGATGTTTCGCAACAGTCACTGATTTCTGTATTCCAGGTGAAGGGAAAGTTGCTGACTCCTGAATTGGTGCTGAAGACATCGGGACACGTAGAGAAATTTGCTGACTGGATGGTGAAGGACACGAAGACGGGCGAAGGATTCAGAGCTGACCATCTAATCAAGAATGCTGCTGAGAAGATGAAGACAGTATGTTGGCTATTACACGATCAGTCATAGTGAATTCAAAATCTAGTTGGCTAGCGGAGCTGATTTTCTCACGATTTCAGGACCCTCAGGTGCCAGCAGACACGAAGGAGCTGTTGAAGGGGGTCCTCGCCAAGATTGATGGATACGACGAGAAGGAGATGAAGAAGGTGAATTTCTGTTTTAATTTACGTACCAGAAGATGGGACATGCTAGGATTGAATAAAGTGGAAGTGATATGGTGTCAGGGAAATTCATCCTTGAATATTGGTCGGTATCAGGTGATCACTCGCTTCAACATCAAGACTCCCACTGGAAATGATCTCACTGAACTAGCCACTTCTAAGCTAATGTTTGAGACACAGATTGGACACGGCGGAGAATGCAAGGTGGGTGCTCCAAAAATGAGTTGTGCTAGTATGATATCTTGACCATTCTCACTGTAGGCATATCTCCGCCCCGAGACCGCACAGGGAATATTCGTAAACTTCAAAACGCTTCTGGAGCTAAACCAAGTGAGCAAATTCAAGAATGAAAAGCTATAAAACACAAATGAATAATTGCACCTTCAATGCGCTGACGTAGAATAACTTGAGGGCCGTCTACCATTCGCTGCAGGACAAATCGGAGATGCGTTCCGGAATGAAATATCGACGGGCCAGGTTGGAATTGATCTACTGAAGAAGTGATGTGTCGGTATCAGGTGATCACTCGCTTCAACATCAAGACTCCCACTGGAAATGATCTCACTGAACCAGCCACTTCTAAGCTAATGTTTGAGACACAGATTGGACACGGCGGAGAATGCAAGGTGGGTGCTCCAAAAATGAATTGTGCTAGTATGATATCTTGACCATTCTCACTGTAGGCATATCTCCGCCCCGAGACCGCGCAGGGAATATTCGTAAACTTCAAAACGCTTCTGGAGCTAAACCAAGTGAGCAAATTCAAGAATGAAAAGCTATAAAACACAAATGAATAATTGCACCTTCAATGCGCTGACGTAGAATAACTTGAGGACCGTCTACCATTCGCTGCAGGACAAATCGGAGATGCGTTCCGGAATGAAATATCGACGGGCCAGGTTGGAATTAATCTACTGAAGAAGTGATGTGTTACGTGCAACCTTGCAGGGGTTGATTCGCGAGAAGCAGTTCACCATGGGAGAGATCGAACACTTCGTCGACCCGTTAGATAAGAGCCATCCCAAGTTCTCCGAGGTACAGTAACTGTGCAATCAGATTGAATAACTTTTTTGAAGAGTCAGAAGATCATCATAAAATCAAGGAATGACAATCCCAATTAATTGACAGAAAAGCGAATGGGCTACTAATTCACCTCTTCTTCAGGTAGCGTCACTCAAACTGAACTTGTTGTCGGCTCGTATCCAAGAGGATGGGAAGACAGCGCAGGAGATGACCATTGGAGAAGCAGTAAAGATGGAACTGGTGGACAACGAGACGCTCGGATACTACATGGCACGATGTCAGAAATTCCTCGTTAAGGTACGGTATAATAGTCAATCTACAAAGTACGGCAGACGAGAAGGAGAGAGGAGTACGGTAGTATTGATTTCCTTCTAGGTAGGAGTCGACGCCCAACGAATCCGTTTCCGGCAACATCTCCCCAAGGAGATGGCTCATTACGCCAAGGTTCGTGCATGAATGTTTGAATACGTGTTGAAAGGGGGAGGGACGCCTATGTTATTGGGGTGTCCGGAAAGTTCGTATAATGCTTCGGAAAAAAGTCAGTTCGCCATCAAATGCAGTGATTGCGCAATCTGTTTGTCAACAATGTATTGCATCATTCTGACGTTGAGTAGTGAGAGGATTTAATCAGTCTCCTAGTTGCTACATTGATTCTTGTGATGGACTCCCATCTCTACCTCCGAGCAGTTTTACTTCATTACTACCGTCTTGGCCGATCCGTGAAGGAGGCCCACTCTGCACTGGCCCAGTCGGAAGGAGCTGACGCCCCCTCCATACCCTTCTGCTATAAGTGGTCCTCCCGCTTCAAGAAAGGGGAATTTGGTCTCGATGATCAACCCCGCTCTGGACGCCCTCCCTCCCTCGATCAGCCTCTCGTTCTCCGCACACTGAAGCGCAAGCAAATGGCCAGTGTGCGTGAGTTGAAGAAGGATACTAGTACTCCCAGATCAACGGTGTCCGATATCCTCCATCGATCTGGGAAGAAGCCGAAACTCCCACAAGTGATTCCCCATGACCTCTTCCCCGAACAGCTGAAAAATCGTGTTCAAGTCTGTCGGGAATTACTAGATCCAATCTTCGATGGGTCAATTCCATCGTCGCTACAGATGAGAAGTGGATCACGTACGATAACCCTGTGAGGAGACTGCAATGGGTGGATGCAGATGAGAAGCCCACGCCCGTCCCGAAGAAGGAAGAGCACGGAAAGAAGGAACTCCTCTGCTTCTTCTTCTCAGTGCTCGGTCCCATCTACTGGGAGATCCTCGCCCCTGGCACCAGCATCAATGCCGACCTGTTCTCTGAACAACTGGAAGATGTCGCGATCAGAGTCCCTCCCAGACTCCTGAACCAGGGCAAAATTCTTCTTCTGATGGACAATGCTCGCCCACATCGAGCGAAGATGACCCAGAAGAAAATGAACGAGCTGAAGATCGAGAGGATTCCCCATCCACCGTATTCCCCGGATCTCTCCCCATGCGACTACCACTGTTTCAGCTCTCTCTCTGACTTCTGCAAAGGAAAGAAGTTCAAGAATCGAGATGAAGTTGTGAGGGCTTTCGTGAACTGGGCGGTCTCGAAGAAACCCGCATTCTGGAAGAGAGGAATCGAGACCCTGCCCAATCGCTGGAGGGAGGTAGTGAGAAAAAAGGAGGCATACATTGGTCACTGAGAATTGTAAAGCATTGAATAAAAAATAAAAACAAAAAATTGTACGAACTTTCCGGACACCCCAATAGTAGACATTTACTTCGAAATGTAGTGAATTATGTGATTGTAAAGGAAGAGGGAGCACTACTGGTAGACCAATAGGCTTCGTATTGAGGACTGCTGGGACGCGGAGATCCTCACATCGCACGGATGGATCGAGTGCGTGGGCCATGCAGACAGAGACTGCTACGATCTACAGCGACACTCGGAGGCCACCGGAGTGAAATTGGTCAGTGTTGGACGGGAAGTTAAGTCTGGATGAAACATGACTTTTCAGGTGGCACAGAGGAAGCTGAAAGAGCCGCGCGTGGTCCAAGTAAAGGGAAGAGAAAAGAAGGTACAAAGTTATAAAGAAGGTTACCTCGGGATTTCTGAATCCTTAGTGATGTGAATATCGTCGAAGACGTCTGTGTGGACGTCGCCGATGACACATAAATTCTAATGGCTGCCGTCCTTCACTTTGAATGACTGTACTTATCAGGAGCACGTGGAGGAGTTCATTCCCTCTGTGATTGAGCCTTCGTATGGAATTGGACGAATAATGACTGCTGTGATGGAGCACTCCTTCAGACAGAGGGAGGGAGACGAGCAGAGAACGGTGAGACGGTGTTTCAAGGGAACAAACCTAGAAGAATACGATAGTTCACTATAAAAAGCCATTTAATTCGCATGCTCTATTGTGATTTCCTTACTTTTAGTTCTTCTGTTTTCCTCCTCTGATCGCTCCCATCAAATGCGCCATTCTTCCCATCTTCTCGAACGAGAGACTCACTCTAATCGTCAGAACAGTGCAGAGGGAGCTGATAAAGCGTCGATTGTCGTGCAAGGTCGATGACACGGGAGGATCCATCGGAAGAAGGTGTTCATTGTCTACGACAATACAATTTTGAATTATGCGTTTTTATACATAAATCGGTATTCAATTGAAGAACTTCTTTCAGATACGCGCGTTCAGACGAGGTCGGAATTCCGTTCGGAGTGACGGTCGATTTCGAGAGTGAAGAGAAGCCGTGGACGGTGACTGTGAGACATGCAGAGAGTTGCGAGCAGATCAGAGTCAGGGTGAGGAGAGACGATGGTTTTCTTCAAAGAAGATTGGCATAGATCATGACCAATCACTGCTTATTGGCGAAAGAATAGAGGTCAACTCATGATAGATTATAAATCGATTTTTTTTCAGGTGGACGAAGTGGGCGATATTATCAGGGATTTGGTGGAAGGCGAAATGTCATGGACACACGCCAAGAATAAGTATCCCGTATTCGAGAATAAAAAAGATGAAAAGTAGGCAGCAGGAGAAGAGCTTAGATGAAGTTCATTGTATCGTTGTTTGCCGTTACATTGTTGAGATGTCTTTTTTTTCAATGTACGCGGTGTCGCTGTATCATATCAGGTTGATGCAAAAGTTTCTTTACAAATTTTCTTTTTGCGCTTTCGGGTTACCTCTTACTTCTCTCTTGAACTATGCTGATATGGGTTTGTCCATTTTATTAGTGGGAGTGTACTCTCATTATCGCACACTAGTTCATATCTGATCAATCAAGTATACATACATAGGGTCCACAACGTGGATAGCCGATGTTTCGGAATCTGGACAAAAGTTGGTTAAAACAGTCCCATAGGGTCTCAATAACATCCTCCTTTTGGAATTAGATCGATATCTCATCTCTAAAGCGAGATACAGCTCGAGAAGCACGCGCGACGAGCACAACGGGAGAGGGGGGAAAGGCGAGACGAGAGGAAAAGTGGGCGGAGTCAATCTCTCCTCTCTTCTCCTCTCCCCTTTGTCGCACCCCCCTCCATTATTCCGCCGATTTCGCTATACAAATAAGTGAAATACCGTTCTAATCTTCGCTTAAGATATCCCCCGATGCTTTTGTGTGTATTGTAGGAGCATTCCAGTAAAAAACATCACATTTATCGATTAGGGCCACAATTCACGCGCAAAACAACAGAAATTAGCACAATAAAATAAGAAAGCGAGTGAATGGTGCCAGCAGACCATTTAATTCTCAGAAAGACATGGAAACTAGGGAACAGGGTATGGATACGGTAGGTGGATACTGTAAGTGGTCAGAGAAGGCCGAGATAGATAAAAAGATAGAAGAGGGTAGGGGAGGAGAAAATACAGACGGAAAACAACCAGACGAAATGGCAAGCACCTACGAGGGAAACATTCGTGCTGAGCACAAGAACAAAGATCGACAGAATATAAAATTTCTGAGAATAAGAAACAAATTTACAATAATTAGTCATAAATAAATCTATTGAATACTTTGGAATAAAAATATCTGATATACTCAGAATAATATGATATAAAAGATCGATCTACAATAAGAAATGCAATGACTATGCAGGCTGACAAAGAAAGTTTAAATTGGTGGGCAAGTGGATCAGAGAAGATTTTCGAGCAAGTCGAACAATAATCATTTAGGGAGGACTCTAACTGGGAAAAGGGGGGGGGGGTGGTCGAAGGAAATTAGGGGAAATGGAGGTGACCAAACTGGTCTCACCTCTCGTGAAGATCGAAGAGACGACTCCATCCTCTCTCACGTCTTCTTCCAATCGATGCTCTGGCTCTGAAAAAGTAGATTTTACAATTTAGAAACAATGCGCACATGGAAACCACTATCTCCATATAAATACCTACCAATTTAATCGTACAAATAAGAAATACGACTAGGAAAATAACTAAAAGCGGCGAAAAATCTAACGAATTGGACGAACCAAAGCATCACGGATACAACTCGGTATACATATACACTCGTATACACTCGGTATACACTCGGTATACTCGGTATATCGGTATACGGAGGTATACAACTCGTTAGAGTGCATGAACAGAGGTAACTGATAGCAAAACATAAAGGTTAGCTAAGAATAGTAATCAATAATCACAGCAATACTTACTTACGCGTTAGAGATGGAGCGAAAAACGGATCAGGCCGGCTAATCCTACCAATTATAAGTGTTGAACGCATCGAAACCGCACCAAAACGGGAACAATGATAGACCAGTTCACGTAGACTAGGAACAAGCAAGAAAATACATAAAATAATCGATGAAAACGCGATAAAAATATATAAATCGATAAAACAGGCAGCCGAATATATCGTTCCGACAGTATCTGTTCAATGCCTCCTCGACGGTATAATAGCGCAACTTCCTTAGGAATTAACGTAATTTCTCCCGGAGCTTCAAAAAAATTCAAATGAGGAGCACAATTAAACGAAAGTATAAATCTTCGTTTGCTTTCGCGTTTTGGACTGATATGAGACCATTAAATATGAATATTGCCCGACGAACTTATAATTTTTCGTATAAACGGCATTTTAACCTTATTTTTTCAATTTTGACCTACTTAGAGGAGTCAGACCTAGTTCGTCGATAAAACCACTCGATTTGTCTCGGGGAAAGCTATCGAATTCTTTTTTGGTCGACCGTTTTGGTCGCAAATTACGCATGTGCTCCTCAAATCTCGCTTTAGAGAGGAGAACTGTCCGAGCCGAGTGGGCGGAGCTTGTGGTGTCTATACATACATGATAAGCGGCCAAATTCACAAAATTGAAATTTCCGTAGGATTCTTTGGAGGATCAGTATACTTTTCGCAGTGATGATAACGCAACAATAACACAATATGTGTTAAAGCATGACGACTAGGCATCTTAGTGTGAGAAAAGCGCCGGATCATTCATGGAATCGCTGGTCCAGAGAGGCACAAATTTCGGATTCTCGAGTTCGTGAAACTTGAAGGATTGGATTATTCGCGCCCAACATTTCTGATGTTTGACCAAATGGTCTCAAGGGTTTTGAAATCAGAAGTACCTTTCACCCTGAAGCTATCATTGAAAGATGATGAAGATTCCTTGTTCCTCTCAAGAACCGCATTTCCGTATATACAAATTTCGAATTTTTGAGGACGAAAACGGTATATTTCGCATCACTAGTTTTCTCAGAGGATCCGAAACTATGATTTCAAATGATAAGATGAAGTAACAATCTCTACTAATTAACTTCTCAAAAGAACGGAAGTGGGACTTTATCGGTTTTAATTTTAAGATTAATTTTGCAGAGGACCGAAAAAATCTAAAATTTGCACATTTTCGGTTATCAATGTTTTTCTACCGAGCGACGTTCGATCGATTCGATAGAAACCAATTACTGTAGTGGCCCAATACTACCTCAAATAATCCTTGCGTGGCCTTTCACAGAAGTGAAGCATTCGCTACAAAAATTTTAAAATGCCTTGTAAAGAAACTTTTGCATCAACCTAATATTTCAAAAATCGTTTGATAAATATTTCACTATGATAAGTGATTCGACTTAAATTTGGAACAATATGCTGTAGGAACATAACGTGAAGATGTCAACTAAAACAGTAGTCCACATCATAATTTCTATAGTACATTTTGTATTTGTTCTTTTTCTGATCCCATGAGAACCTCTTCTGATCCCATGATATCCCTGTCGTCATCTCGTGGATGGCAGAAGCGATAATTTGAACAAATGGCGGACTTTGTTCACATTTTGACAGTGCCCATTTCCCAAAAGTTTTTTTTCCATTTCGTTAGATCATTTGTACCGAATAGGGGTAAATACAATCCCTGCCCCTCACCTTGATTCTCATCAATTCCATCGTCTCGGCGCGTCTCAGAATGACAGTCCATGGCTCATTCAAACTCTCGAAGTCGACAATGAGGACGAAAGGAATTCCGTATGCATCGGAATTAGCACATCTTAAACATTAGAATATTTTCAATGCATGTCAGAACAGAAGAAAGAACACACAAAAAGCAATATACAAAATATGCAGATATTTGCATTCTAAGGGAGATCACTCATTATCTCCTACCTAATCCCATCTTATTCTCCATTCTAGCGCTCGTGATGGGCGGTCGTCCCTGACCCCGCTCTTTTCCGACCTAGTTTGGGGAATCCTCTCCCGTCAGCTTGGGCAACCCCGAGAGAATCGCCTACTTGGTACACTTCAAGAGGAGGAGCACGGACGGATTCCCATCGTCTCGAGTGATCTACCGTCAAGAAAACCTCGCTGTCTGCGTTGTGAGTTCCTAACCGGCGCAAGTCAGGTGTTCGGCGGCAGGATGATCTACTTCGATGCTCAACGGAGATCCGTCACGATCGTCCCCACAGTTGACCAGAGAAGCCAAAGAAGATTCCATCCCTTGACCTAACGACGCTCTGAGACCGAAGATCCCATTCCCTCCACACTGAAGTCACCCTCCTGCAGGACCATTGTGCCTGACGTCAGGATAAATATAAATATAAATAAATATGATAAATCCCATCTTATATAACATCGTTACACTATCCTTCCTATTATAAAAGATTGTCACATCTATTTTTCATTATTTCATTGGGAGGAATTCCTACCTCTCCTCGATGGATCCTTCTGAGCCCCCAATGAACGGAAGACGGCCATTCTTATTCTTTTTCAGATATTTCTTCACTGCTTTTACTATACGCACGAGTCTGCCGTCTGCTACGATGGGAAATACAGAGCACATGAAGGGAGCGACCAACGGCGAGAGAGACAGGAACTGGAAAAATATCGAACAGGAGTTCAAAATTAAAGTGTAAGCAATGACAATTCACAGTTCATCTTGCAATTGCAAAGCAGTAGTAGAACGCACAGATACAAGTTCCAACAACTTACACAAGTCTGCTCGGCACGTTTTCTCTCTCTAAACGAGTGTTCAAGAACGGCGTACGTGATCCTGTCAATCCGAGCCATTGAAGAGAAGACGTTCGGAGAGATCCACTCCACATCTATCTTCAAAAGTGAGATGAAAATTTCCAGAAAATTCAAATGTGTACCTTTTTCGTTGCTGGCTTCAACTTAACCATTTCATTGGTCAAATCATACTCTCGATTTCCGACTTTCAACTTGTAGACTCTGCAAGTGAAATATTGTTTCAAAGGTTCGTCCATTGCAGCAGATAGTAAACTTTTATTTTCTCTCATATGCTTTCCTCTTACAACGTTACACCTTGTTTCGATTTATAGTGTTAGTACGACTCAACAGAATTTTCATTCATGTACACATAAATACAGTACATGCTAATCGCATTGCCCATATGCGGCCGCGGCGGCCCGCGGATTCCGCGGATCGTTTTTATGGGAAGACGAGTAAGTTTCATGCAACGAGACATCGATTTTCAGGTTCCTCCCATTATTCCCGATCGGAATAGATATATTTGGTATTTTTCCTATGAGGGTATGATCGGGATCTGAAAATTGTCTGACACACGGAAATATAGTTGACCCAATGCTATCTATATTATTATCTAGTCACACATAACAATTCTCCGTGCTCCTTATCGTCATCAGACGCAATGCACATGTGATTTGCGATTATTAATTCATGAAAAGCCATATTGACGGTCCAGGTCAAATGGGTATACCGTATTTCCGTGTGTCGGAGAATTTTCAGATCTCGGTCCTAGCCTCGTAGAAAAATACAAAAGATAGATATTCCGATCGAGAATGATGCGAGGGACATTAAAATCGATGTCTCGTTGCATGAAAATTACTCGTGTTTCCGCAAAAACGATCCGCGGAATCCGCGGGCCGCCGCGGCCGCATATGGGCAATGCGATTAGCATGTACTGTATCTAACTCTCCATGATTGGGGATCCTATAATTGTCCCTCACCCCTTCTCAATCTCCTTCACCAATTCTTCTACTTCGTAGTCCTCCAGATCCTCCAGCTCCCCTCGGATCTGATTAGAATTTGAATCTTCTCATGATAAAAATCGTGCTCGTCACTCACCTCTTCTGTCTCTTCCTTTCTGAATTCCTTCTTGATCACTATAATCTTAGGGACTACTTTGATGTAATCGACAGTACGACGTTTCTTCAATTTCTTCTTAGCTGTCTGCAATATTTGAGTGGCGTAGTAAGCACTACCAATTCTCGTAACCCGATTTGTTTGCACCTTTATCAGGCGGAGGCTGTGCCAAGCCATGAACGGTAGAATTTATCTTCTACCAAACTAACCAGTCTCTCGCGGAAATTGTCGTAGGGGAAGTGCTCTTCGATAGCGCGAGGGCCTTTATCTTCATTAGTGATACATTCCATCCATCCGTGCGAAGTGAGGACTTCCGTTTCCCACAACATTCGTTTTCAACAGATTTTCCTATCGTCATCTTTCGTGCAGTCTTTCTATTCATTTGAGCGTGAGCAGAGAGGATCTGAAGCTTGACGCCGGATACCTGAAGATACGAGTGCTGAACAGTTTGCACGATGGGAAATTGGAGCTGATAACTCATGTGTAACCTCTATAATGATTGAGGAGGAAAATACCTTTCTGAATTTGGGGTGTTTCTTCTCTAAGGGGTCGTAGTATAGATCGAGTTCGCAATTCGTAGCACTCGAATCGACAGTCAGCAACTGGAATTTACTGCATCATTTTAAAAAGCTGGTGTTTCTTGGAAGCATACAAAGAATTGCATCAATGAATGCAATCACATGTACATGTTTCACACCTTCCGGTATAAGATATTCTTTTCGTATCCTTCTATCGAACCAACTTGTTTCGAACAAACCTTTTCGAAAGAAGGTGGCCAATGAGAATATTGATCGAATGCTGTTTTGAAGGGCAGGTGAAGCTGTATTTTTCATCTTTAACCGTTATCGTGACGGGAGAGAACACGGTTTACCTGACTAGTTGAGTGTGCAGTATCGAGCACGCAAGAAATTGACTGCTTTCGCTCCCTTCGATACATCTGCCGAATAACTCATATGTTAATAGAGTCTAACTTAAATTAGATTTCGAAATTAAGTCCACTTTACCACATCGTCAGCGTCGAAATTCTTGATGTGATCTCGTTTGACGGGCTGGTATGATAGCGTCTCTCGCCTATTCACTGTATATGGCTCGGCATAATAATCACCGATCTACAATAAATATACTAAATTATGAAAATGAATTTGCAAATTAATAAAAGCAAAATATAAAAATCTCAATGGACAGCGACAACTCACAGCGATGCATTTAATATCATAGTCGTCATATTCGATATGACCAGGATTGTGGAAAGCGAATTCTTCTTTCCACAAGAGCAATAGATTTGACTCCAGTCCAGCTCGAATGAATGGTCGATTGATGAGGACATCAACCAGTTTGAGCCGATCGGGCATCACTTCGAGGGAGGCGAGAGCCATCTCTGTCTCTTCCAGCTTGAGCTGGCGAACTTTCAGCATTTCCTCTGCCTTAAATCCACAAAGTACTTCTACTGTTACTTCTCAACCTCTCTATCCTTTGACTATCACTGTATATTATCCGAACCTTCTCCAATTTTGCCCTAGGAACTCCTCGAGCCCTGAGGTTCCTCACAATATCAACGTATTTCTCGACAGTCGCACGGTGGAGAGCCAGTATCTGCACATTTATAGGCTTTTTAAAAATAATGATTTCACTTTTGTCCAACTTTGTGTCGTTCGCATTAACTATTCATTCAAGAATTGTTAAACCATTTAGTAAAGACTAGGATGGATCTGATAGAGAGGAAGTATGAACGAACATCATGGTTATTGATCTTCTGAGGAATCCTCTTGGAGATGCCTCTCTTCTGATCATGGAAGGGGAGAGAAGTAGAATTCACTTGTTGAGATGAGCACGTTATAATCTGAAGATAATAAGATGGAAGAAGACTTCTCTTATTTCTTACCCTCTGACGAAACCGAGATATTGAAAGTCTTTGTAATTGGAGCATCAGGGGGAACGAGGAAGGAATGATTAGACCGAAAATGATTAGACCGAAAAAAAAGAAAAAAACTCACGTCTTTTTTCGTAATCAAAAGACTTCAAAATCATATCAACTTTAGTGCATTAGGACATGAGAATGTTGACACAGAATCAAACCGGGCATTATGTACCATGCAAGTCCAATAAATTGAAACAAGCAATAATTACCAAAGGGAGAGAGTGTAGAATGAGCGTGGAGTAAAACCGTAATCAAATTGGGAGTAGCCAGGGTGAGGTAGCGAAAGAAGCACCAGAAGGAGTGATCTCATTGTATAGGCTAGCGAGAATTTCTTATTATATTTTGCATCTATACACATCATCAAAGACGCGTAAAAAGACGAAATATCGTTTATTGAAAAAATAGCATTGAATGAGATAGAAAATAATGATATGAACAACTTCAAGTGACGATTCTCTGTTTTATTGCTTGTTTCCTTTCATTTTTTCCGTCTTCGATTGGGTATTTCTCCTTCGCTTCATTCCACGACATCTCTCCCATGACCATCGAATGGACGATCGATCCTACTTCATTCACCTGCAAATATCAATTGTGCATGATTCATATCATTACCCCATTTCTCACCTTTACTCTGATCTCTTCCATGCTCTCAATCTCCCTAACAGTCATTGTCCATGGCTCATTCTCACTCTCGAAGTCGACCGTGACGGCGAATGGAACTCCGTGTTCATCAGAACTCAAATATCTGAAATCGGAAGTCAAAAATTAGAGTATGAAACGTTTTTATATATTCCTCTGGCTCTTACCCTTTGTCGAGCGAGTTCTCGATATAAGGTAGACGGTACTCTCTCATCTGGTTCCTCACTGTTTCCATGATAGGCGCCATATTTTCGTCAGAGTGGGGGGAAGAAATTGAGCATTTGACTGGGGCGACACGCACGGGAAGGGACAGGAACTGCAATCAAGGAGAAGATTCGCAGGCATCCTTTGATAAACATTTGAAATTATCAAAAATAGCTAGCTCTGTTCAACAGTCAAGAAACTAAAGCTACTTAGTTTCTCTACACTTTGTTCTCCTTCCTTCCTCTCTTTGAATGAGTGCTCTAGAACAGCATAAGTTATTCTATCGACTCTTGCGAGTGATGAGAAGATGTGAGGGCAGATCTTCTCTTCCCCAAAAAATGTCTGTGAAAATACTCGAATATCCGTAATTGTAACGACCGAACCGTATACTCTTCCCTCACGATGTTGACCATTTCCTTCTTCAACTCAATCGCATTTCCATCAACCAGTGGCAGTGGGAAGACGCTGCAATGAATATATGAAAATATATTTTCACTTTTTATCTACGCCTCACCCATTTTCAAGTTGTTTCTCCATTTCATTCACTGTATCCTCCTCGAGCTCCTTTAGTGCTAACCGAATCTGAATAATGTACAACTCAATATTTTCTGGATTGTCTCTACGGCAAAATCAGTCATCTGCACTTACCCTCCTTGCCCATTTCTCATGTGTCTTTCTGATCACGTTCATATTGGGAACAGCTTTAACAGTTCTAATTACTTGAGGTATCTTTAGCTTTTTCGACGCAGTCTGTAAAATGCGGATTACGAATGTGCCAGTGAGAAAGTAAACATATACTAAAAATATTCTTTAATTGGTTTGTTGTGTATCTATGCACATACTTATACGTAGATCAGAAACTTATCTACCACTGACCAGTCTCTCATTTGTGATCCTCAAGTGTTCATCCACAGGACGAGATCCTTTGTCTTCGTTTCTCACACATTCCATCCATCCATACGAAGTCAGTACTTCCGCTTCCCACAGTTTCTGTACACATCATCATTAGATTACTAATCATAGCCAATTTATAATTCGCAGCTTTATTCATCTCACCGTTTGCACTAGTCAAAACGACAAAAATATCATGTAACAAGCCCCATAGAGCTAACCTGATTGGAGAGATTCTCACGGAATCGTATGAAGAGCGGATCGACTCCCACCTGAACAGCACTGCTGAAATCCACTGATTCTTTCTCACCGTACCTTCACCAGAAACTGCTGACAGCGTGCCATGTAGTATCCGAGTTTCTCATTGGCCACAATTCCTTCCTTCACCGCTTCTCCAATCTTCATTTCTTGAGCAGATTTTCCGTCAATCTGGGCGATAGACGAGAAAAGTGCCAGTTTCGTATCATCAATCTGAATGGAGGAGATAAAGTGGACTCAGGGGCTACAGTCATTTTTTGGACTAATAAAAACCTCGCTGAAGGAGGAGTGGTTCTTCTCCCTCGGGTCATAGAATAGTTCAACCTCGCACGTCGGAATGCTTGCATCGATGATCCATTTCTGAAAAAATACGAATAATGCGGATTTGTTCAACCAATAACTGACCGGAAAATCAGCGTTTCAGAAATAATCAGTGGCTACCTTTTCTAACGATGGTGGAAAATGGGAATGCCCGATGTGAATTGCTTTGAAGGGAAGGTAAATCTGAAAAGTACACTCAATTTTAGTTTTAAAAAGTGTAACTATTTTATGAATCATTGAAAGGGACATTCAAGCACTAGAGATTCGCTCGCCTCATGTTTCTTCGTGAGTTTCAATATGTCTGAGATTGGCGCTTTTGTGATTGAGTTTGTCACCTGACAATTGATTTCATCATCTGTTTTCTAATGTGTATCGGTTACATATTCCTCCGAATCGAGCTTCTTGGTATCTTTCCATTCAATAGGCCGATAAGTCATCTTCTCTCCTCTGATGACGCGAAAAGGGTCCGTGTCAGGAGGACCCAACTGCAATGTGAATAGACGTCCTGACGATGTTGTTCTCTCTCTGGTGTAAACCAACATCTTCGGGACATTCTTACATTGATAGCTTTGCGATGGAAATCGAATTCTCTTCTCCAGCAATTCCTGATATTCGATTCGATCCCAGCGTGAATGAAGGGTCGATTGATTAGGAAGTCAGCGAGTTTGAATCGATCGGCGACGACATCAACGGGGGCGAGAGCGATCTCAATCTCCTCCAGCATCCGATGGCGAGCCTTCAGCCTCTCCAGTGCCTGCAATCAGCCGTTTTCTCTACCGTCACATGGATTTATTTGATCCTCTCAATTGATCCTCACAATGCACAGAATCAACAGATCGATATTTCCCTATGACCTACCTTTTCCAGCTTTCTCTTTGGCGCTCCCCGAGCCTTGAGGTTTTTGACGAGATCAGAATGTTCATGGACGGTTGCGCGTAGAGATGCCAACTTCTGTTGATAAATCGCTTCATTATTGATCGATATTTTTCTCTATGACATCGAAAATCTCATTTAGCATAACATGCAAGTAGAACAATGTGTAAAATATCTGAAAATTTTGTATTGCTCTATAATCGATAGCAACATACAGTCTCAATTGCATCATCTCGGCTGGATTTGAGATAATCGGAGATCTTGTGAGGAGTCGAAGAGGTTCTGATTTTCTGTTCATTGTAGGAAGGCGGAGAATGAAGAGATGTACAGAGAGAAGAAGATGCGAGAGTCTGTGAAAGGAGGAGAAGGATTGTGTCTACTTGAGAAGATAAAAATAGAGTAGGCTAATAAAATAGACAACTATGTACTAAAATTGCAATGAAGGTTAGGAATTGTGTAATCTGCAACACTAGCAGCAGCATGAATCTTGGTGTAAAGTTCTGTTAAACACATCTGATGAAATCCAAATAATAGAAGCAATATACCCTTCTTGAAAAGCGGGAGGCTACACGGAAGATGTGCGGCAGCATCGAGAGCTCAGAAAGAGTTTGAATGGATTTTGGATCAAGAATACATGCTCAGAACACCAATTCAATGAGCGATAAAGATAGAGATTCGCCAATGGGGTATAATGCACTATTTTGTTCCCCTTTGGCAGAACTCACAATAATTTGAATAGAACTGAAAATGATAAGGAGATACTTGAAAAGGTATCTGATCAATGAGAGTCTTTCTCCGTGCAAACTAATGAAATCTGTGTTCTGAATTCTGCAAGATTTATCCCAGATGTCAAGCTTTTAATGCTAGATAGAATCGGACAGTTTATTCACTGCTTAAATATTTGTACATTTATCGCTCAGCACAAAAATTACACACAAATATCGAGCAGCTGATATTCTTATTGACTTGTGAGGTAGCACATTGCATGGCAATAAATTAGCAATTGAATAAAGTTTACTCTTCCTTTTTACATCTCGTCGTTCTTGCACTCGTAGATAGGATATTTCTCCTTCGCCTTATCCCACGACATCTCTCCCCTCACCAGAGAGTTGATCACCGACCCGATTTCTGCCACCTGAATATTTCAATAATATTCCAATTTTTAGCGCTGTATGATTCAATGGATCATACCGATTAGAATCAATCATTGTTTGCAAACCCATGTGAACGTCTCCTCACCTCTACTCTGATCTGCTCCATGCTATCAGCGTGTCTCACAGTCACCGTCCAGGGTTCCTTCTCACTCTCAGAATCGATCGACACGACGAACGGAATTCCCCTCTCGTCCGAATTCGAATAACTGAAATCATTGGTCATTGATCGAGCACCAACCCCACATTACTCCTCTTTCACTATCGTACTTCTTCTCAATCGATCCATGCGCGCTCTGATCGTAAGGTAAATCGAACTCCTCGAACTGTTCTTTGACTGCTCTGATGATGGGAGTGAGTGACTCGCTGGATGAAGTGGGGAAGATGGAACACTTGATGGGAGCGACATGAGGAAGAAGGCCCAAGTACTGAAAAAAGAGAGTTTGCGAAAATTCAGTTTAATACGCTATTTCTAATATTTCTCTTTTCATGTGATTTTTCCAGACTCATGATGAGATGAAGGTTCTAAACGTCTAAATAAACTCCGATGAGAATCCACTCTTCTTGTCCAAACACAGGCTACACGAAGATTGCAAGCAGTTCAACACGCTATCATAGTCGAAATATCGATTAGAAAATATTGTATATCCAAATCACTAAATTCCAAAGTTCTCACTGATTTCTGGTCGTCTCCTTCTCTTTCTCTGAATGCGTGCTCCATCAGTGCGTAGGTGATCCGATCGACTCTCGTGAGCGACGAGAAAACGTGCGGGGCGATGTCCTCGTGATGAACCTAAGCAACCAATCACTCAATTGGAGGCAAATCCGAGCCAATAGTCGAAATCGGCACTAGGTCGGATGAGAACTATGATGTCATGTACATTTGATATATCAAATGCGCATGATGTCACAGTTCTTCACGATCTAGTGCCTCGAAATCTGACATTGCAATACCTCATTCTCTCCCCTCTTCACATCGACCATATCCTTCTTCAGATGAATCTCGCCTCCGTCGAATTTGAGCGTGTACACTCTGCAAAAATTTAAATAGTTCTCGTTATTTTCCCAATTTTCCTCATTTTACTCACCCGTTCTCGATCTGCTTCTCCAGTTGATCCAATTCATCCCCACTAAGCCTTTTGAGCGACGCGTGAATCTGAATTGCATACATTTCTATCTGCTCGAATCTCACTCAATACTACCTGCTTTTCCTTCCTTTGGTGTTTCTTTCCAATCGCTTCCATATTGGGAGATGCATAGGCATAATTGACGGTGCGTGGCTTCGACAGCTTCTTCTTAGCAGTCTGAATATGTTTTCATTACAGATACAAATCGTAAGCATATTTCCGTCTATGTCCCAGCTTTGATCTATGTTTCTCCACTGACCAGCTTCTCGAAGCGAGTTCTGTAGTGGTGATCGAGCACTTTCGATTCCTTGTCTTCGTGTCTTACGCATTCCATCCATCCGTACGATGTGAAGATCTCCGCCTCCCACAACTTCTGAAAACATGCAATTTCATTCAATAATTTAATCCTATCAATCATGAAATCCTTATGAAATTTTAAGCATATTTTAAGTTCAATCTGAAGTTCTCAAACCTTGTTGGAGAGACTCTCGCGGAAACGAATGAAAACCGGGTCGATTCCAATCTGAAAACCGCATTTTCAATACCGTGCTCTCAATCATTTGTTCTACCTTGGTGAGGAATTGCTGGCACTGTGCCATGTAGTAACCGAGTGTTTCACTGGCCACGATTCCCTTCTTCACTGCTTCTCCAATGGTCATCTCTTGCGCTTGTTCCCCGTTAATCTGGCTGTGAGCAGACAGAAGTACGAGACTGAGCCCAGAAACCTGGAGAGAAGAAAACATTTAATATATTCGCATGCGGCTTCAGATAAGTACGAGATAAGTATAAGTACGAGCAAGAAACTAGGGAAAATACCTCTTCGAAATTGGGGTGCATCTTGTCGGAGGGGTCGTAGATATGCTCGACTTCGCAAGTTGTCCTGCTCGGTTCGACTATGGGGCCCTTCAATTACATTATTTATAATCTCAACGAGCATGTGTTTTAGAATCTAACTGTTAAAATGGAATCACAATTTCGTTGACTATAAGTTACATGATATAACTAACCTTCTCGAAAGAGTGCGGGAAGTTGGAGTGGCCGATATGAACTGCTTTGAAGGGAAGGTGAGTCTGAAATGTATACTTGAATACCATTATGCAGAGGCCCAAATTTGAAGTTTACCTTAGATTTGTTCGCATGCGACAGAATTTCCGAGATGGGCGCCCTCATTGGGTGGCAGTAGATCTGCAAAGACAAAAAATCATTTAATGATTCAGTGAGTACCGTACCAGGTCCTCAGCAGGGTACTTCTCGATGTCAGCCCACTTTACGGGAGCGTAGGACGTCTTCTCTCCCTTGATCACTCGATATGCCTTGAGAGGAGGAGGCTCCAGCTGCAAGGAATAGCAATGAATAGATCATGTAATGAATTTCTGAGGGCACATCGGTCTCGATTGATTTACTTACATGAATGGATTCATGATGTACATCGAATTCCTTCTCCCAGCAATTCATGATACTCGATTCGAGAAGTCCATGGACGAGATGTCGTTCGATGAGACTCTGCAGCTTGGCTCGATCTGAGATGGCCTCGTCGGGGACCAAATCGATTTCTGCATTGCTCAGAGTTCGCTTACGCGTCTCCAAGCCATCCAAAACCTGCGAAGGAAGCATTCATTAACTTGAAATTGTGACTAAGTAATAGCTCTAAGTTACAATTAGTTTTTTTTAAACTAATGGTGTTGCTTTGAACATCATTTGTTCAAACATCTCAAGCACGACACAAGTCTTCAAAAGTCGTTTCAAAGAACGCAATGTTCTCAAAACAATCATCACATTGTATGCGTACCCATTCCATGACGCTCGTGGGCGCTCCATGATCCTTGAGATTCTTCACGAGTTCACAGTGCTCTTTCACTTCCGCACGCAGTGGAGACAACTTCTTGAATGAATTTCAATAATGAGAGCTTCCATTCTAGGCACGCCATTAGATGTTAAGACCACTCCATCTATAGTTATTCAATGAACGGTAAGAACGAACAGCTTCAATGGCTGAGTCGGTGCTGTCTCGGAGGTATTCGGAGATTTTGTGAGGAATCTTCTTCGGGAATCGTGAAGAAACTCGCTTCTCATCAGATTGATGAGATGCTGGTGGAGGAGGAATTCGTTGAGCGGAGGTGGCGAACGCCTGGATTTGAGAGGATAGTTAAGGAGAGATACAGAAGCCTCATCCAGATTTTTTCAGATGAAGATGTATTTTTAAGAACAAGGGTTACTTACCCTCTGAAGAGCTGGCGAGAAACGCGTTCCTGTTGAGAATCGAAGCATTGCAAATGCGAAGTAGGAGTGTATCCCGATAGGAGCGCCTGTGATGAATACCATGAGATTGAGTGGCATAGTGGACACCTACACGATTACGTGCGCGAGAAAAAAGAAAACACGCGAAAGTGGGTGCAGGGTCCACGCGAATGAGGAAAGAGTCGAGGAAAACAGAGTTGCAAGGAAGGAGATGGGGGAGAGGGAGGAGGGGGACAAGGAAGTGAACGGCACAGTCAACAATCTCTCGCCCATTGGGACACCGGAAAACAGCGCGTGCTCTCTGCAGACTGAGCGTTCTCTACGCAGAGAACAACTAGAAAATGAAGGATTTGAACATGTGATTTTCCTTATATGCACGGAAGATTGGATGGGCGGAGCAAAAGTGGGTTGTAAGCGATGCCAGAAGGAATGCTGTTATAGGTGGCAGTGGGATGGTTATTATGTCTGACATGCCCTCTGGCAAGCCTGAGGACTGCATGAATAAAGACCAAAATAGCTTCATATCAGGGAAATCAAATTGATGAACTACTGGACAAGAGAAAACCACGGTTTTTCGAAAGGTCATTCTGGCACTTGGGAATTCAGCATTTTCTAAGAGCTCATGAAGATACTACAAATTTCGACAGGAATTATAAATAAATATCCAATTTCTAATAGAACGGAGAGAATAGAGTATCTAGTTACGTGGCAGGTCGAGGGACGCGTTGCATTGATTGAGATGGCAGACCAAAGATAGTGAGAATGGAGAGAGGGGAACTCTAGATCACGAGGTTCGGCTGGCATGAAAAGGGGTCATGAGTGAGAGGGAGTCTCGCCATAACAATCGAAAGCTCCGGTTAAAATTTCATATCGGGTTGAAGGATTTACTCGTGCAAAGCAGCTTTGCCCGCAGACGTAGATACGCTCTAATCATAAAAAATCCTGAGAAAATATATCGATGAACATGTTTCAAATGGAGGTCAGTGGAAATCGACATTCATTGATCAGAGGGTCATTTCATAATCAATTTTTACGGTTGTTTCAGATGATCTCAAGTCAGACGACGAGCAAATGAAAGAGGTCGAATATGTCAACTTCGTCGATAGATGCACTCCATCTCTTCACTCTGCGTGCGTGTGCGAGGAAGAGGATTGGGAAGGGAAGATGAAGGCAGTAGTCGAGCATTGCAGAGACTGCAAAATGGTGAGTTGACGAGGGAGAAGAGAGTTCAAATACATCTAGATATTAGCATATCCTTTGTCAATATGCTTCTCTCCAGTAGATGAGCACGTGAGTCATAGTCTAGATAAATAATTCAACTATGTTTTATTGCAGAAGAAGTATGTCGCTTGTAACACTTGCAAACCACTCTTCATCATCTACCGTATCCATCGAGAGAAGTGCAAGAAGGAACACTGCGAGGTAAAATAAATCGATAAATTACCGTATGAATAATTTATATTCGTCACTGATCAATTCTATCTACAGATGCTCGCCTGTAACTTCTTCCTACGAGAACTCCCAAAGATCGATAAGATGAAGAGAGAAGTGAAGCCCAAGACTGAAGTTGCTCCGAAGAAGAATGAGCAAGAAACATTGAATGAAGGCGTAAGTGAAGACTAAGAGAACACGGGAAGGTAACACGTTCTAATTGCAGATCGTCGAGGAGCCCTTAGAAAGCGGGATCGACGATAACGTTCATCAAGTGGCCATCTCAACTGCATCACTGGTCGCAGCCTTCAGGGTATTCCGCGCTCAGGTCGATGACTTCCAAGTGGATGCTTGGACCAGTCACTCTCCTGCTGTTACACGACAGTCATTGGACAGTCACTCTTCTGTCGTGGCAAGGGCCATCTCGTATGACATGCTGTATGGATACCAGTCGAAGAAGGAGAAACTTGTGATCAAGGGGAAAAATGTCGTAGTTTTTTCCTTCGTCGAGTCCATCCTTCTCTTTGCTGGCGTTGGAATACTGGCTGCATCGGCGACCCTGAGAGGAAATGCCTTGAACTACCTCAAGATGTTCATCAACTGTCCGACTATCCCTGCTTCAATTTAGATCTAATGCGTCCCGTGTACATAAGTCCTCCATGAATTCTATAATAATTAAGTTTCCCATTCGGCATTTACTTGGATTTATGTGTTCTTTTCCATTGTGATCGAACAAACAAAACTTACTTATATTTCATCCTTGTTGCACAATTCACTCCAACTTACTCTTCACAATGAACAGTTTGGATAAAAACAGTGCACAGCGATATAGAACGTAAACAACAATGCCAACAGTGAGAGAAACAGTAACGAGCACAGCTCCGATCACATCGATGAGATAATACTGGAGGAAGGAGAGCGTCCCTCCGTAGTGATCCAGTTGTCGGAGGGGACCGTGGCGGCCGAGGAATTCCATGTTGCGAACAAACAACTGGAAATTTTACAGAATAAAAATGAAAATACTAAATTGCAAGCTGGGATAAAGCTCACTTCTCTACCCGTGAAAGGCTTGTCCCGAAGCATCTTTGCCGTTCCAGCAGCTCGTTTCTTGTATCTACAAAGAATTTTAAAGTTGAGCCCATTATCTCATTCAATGGCATTTATAGTCCGAAACGAAATTCGAATCACCTTTTCAATTGCCCAATCTTTCGAAATGAGTTGCAAGAGTGTATAAAATGAAGAAGCCGTCATTCTCACGTCTAATGACAACTAATCACTCACTTTTCATTGTCCATCACTTCCTTGAGTGCCTCAGTGAATGGCCCTGGAGTGGCGAGAAGATGCTTATGGACGATCACTCCCAATCCCGCCCTCTCCATCGCGTATGCATTGCGGATCTGATCGAGCACCACGGGGACGATCACCAAGGGGACACCTAAAATTATAGCTTCCATTTCTCGTTCTTTACTAAATCTAGAATATTGCATGTTAACAGGTCTATTGAGAAAAAAGACTGAACAGTTCAAACGATGGTGAGTTGTTCATGTGATGCAATGAGTGAAGAAAGCCCGCAATTATTATGTTTTGAAAAAGATGGGATCACCAGCATAATTGGCCTCGATGGTGCTTCCCTGTCCACAGTGAGTGACGAATAGCGAGAGACGAGGATCGTCTACAAATTATTGTGATGGGATGGGTAAAGCAGTGACAAACTCACGCAGCATATCGTTCTGCGGCACCCACGTTGCCTCAATGAGATTTGGAATGCCTTGAGAAATGTTGTGAGAGGGTCTCTGGAATTTACAGTCTGTTCGCGTGCAATTTTTAAAATTATTATCATCGAACCCTGCTCAATAGTGAAATGCCATTGAATCTCCTCGCTTCATACGCTTTCACCGGTCTAACAGAGTGGAATTAACGAAAAGAGTAAGCTCACCTCATACTTCCAGATGAAGGTCACATCTGGCATGGATCTCGCCGTCTCTCTAATCGATTCCTTGTACTCCTCGGGCATTGAATACGCCTTCGCGAGGGTTCCGAAAGACATGAGAACAGTCCGAGGACGGAGATCCATGATGGAGGACCACGTCTGCAGAGTAGAACATTTTGAAAACTATGTAATTGTACACATTCGTAACGAGACGGCCACGCTATGGTACAGTCCAATTAGAGCTGCTGCAAGGATTATCTATACGATTTTTATTGTATCTGCAAGAGAAATTCTGAATTTAAGAGAGCATCCACGAGAAATCGGAAAAGGTCTCGGATGGTCAAAATTCAAATAATTCTCAAACTTTTTCACTGAAGTGGTACACCCAAATGCTGATTGACAGGGTACATGAGAATGGCCAGATATCGATTTTGAAAAAGTTACCGTAACCGATCCATTTTGGGGTCGAAAAAATCGATATATCAAAAATATTATTTTTATAGTTTTTCTGGCGTATATTCACTCGTAGAAAACGAATTTCTATGTTAGAACTTGAGAAAATTCGATTTAAAATTTATAGGTTCAAAAAACTGCTCAAAAAGTGGCAAAACCAGAGATAACTAATTAATTTATGAACCGTCTTAAGCCGTATTTCTATTTTGAAAACTTCAACATGTACCTAGTCTACGATATTTTTTGCAGAATTTTAAAAATGACGCCCGATAGGTTTTTGTGTCCTCAAAGTCAGCTCCAAAGAAAGGCCCAAACCTGCATGTCAAGTTGAAATATACGTAGGCACCAGTTCTTATGCTAGAAATGTAGAGCACGATGAGCTGAACATTTCATCTGTTGAAAGTGAGCGTTTATCTTTTCATTGAAGCGCACTAGAGCGCCTAGAAGTTGGTGCAATGGACGGTGGAGGTGTGCGAGTGAGCACTAAATAGAGGGGAGGGAGAGAGAGGTCAGGCGGCGAGAGCGTCAGACGTTTAGAGCACGCGATTTCGGGGGACTCTATTCCGTTTCTAGTCAACTTCTAGGCTCTGTAGCGCGCTTCAACGAATAGATATAAACTCACTTTCAACAGATGAAATGTTCAGCTCATCGTACTCTACATTTCTAGCATAAGAACTGGTGCCTATGTCTATTTCGACTTGGCATGCAGGTTTGGGCCTTTCTTTGGGAGCTGAGTTTGAGGACAAAAAAACCTATCGGGCATCATTTTTAAAATTCTGCAAAAAATATCGTAGACTAGGTACATGTTGAAGTTTTCAAAATATAAATATCGCTTAAGACGATTCATAAATTAATTAGTTATCTCTGGTTTTGTCACTTTTTGAGCATGTTTTT
Organism: Pristionchus mayeri; assembly: GCA_036245805.1. Lineage (NCBI taxonomy): Eukaryota > Metazoa > Nematoda > Chromadorea > Rhabditida > Neodiplogasteridae > Pristionchus > Pristionchus mayeri. The sequence goes on along the minus strand of BTRK01000003.1, from coordinate 20,572,946 downwards.
GAACCTATAAATTTTAAATCGAATTTTCTCAAGTTCTAACATAGAAATTCGTTTTCTACGATTGAAAATACGCCAGAAAAACTATAAAAATAATATTTTTGAGATATCGATTTTTTCGACCCAAAATCGATCGGTTACGGTAACTTTTTCAAAATCGATATCTGGCCATTCTAATGTACCCTGTCAATCAGCATTTGGGAGAACCACTTCAGGGAAAAAGTTTGAGAATTAACCGAATTTTGACCATCCGAGACCTTTTCACATCTGTTACGTTATCTGGTGGACGACCTCTTAAATATTTTCACCGAATTGAGTTTCTCATGTCCATTGGACACGACGATTCCTCCGATGTCGATGACTCTGGCTGCTGATGGACGAGGGAAGTCAACAAGGGGATCAGAGTTGAGGAAGTAGAGCGAGTTCAGCGCCATCAGATCCTGAGTTCGAATAATAAGACTGATTTCAGGCACATTTCGCATGAAAAAACTCACGACAACATTAGGGAATCCAGGCTGGTACTCCTCGAACATCGCCTGATATCGATCGACGGCGTGGTAAACGAATTGTTTGTAGACGAGGTAGTTGAATATGTTGAAGATTCGTTGCGAGAAGCTCATCGCTTCGCCGAAGTGACCGCCCATTATGGCTGCAAGGAGATAAAGATCGATAAATTGCTATTTATTCGTTTCGGATGACTGACAGATTTTACAGATATGACGCCGGTTGCGTAAGAATCGAGCAACGACTTGAAGGACCTGGCACATCGATTTTTCAATAACTTGTGGAAAAGGGTCCTCGAGGATGCTGATCATGATGGGCAGCTTCATTTTGAACCAACTTGACCGGTTGGGCCAGGCTGCATGTAGGCTGCATATCACGTTGTGTTCATAACTCGAAAACGGATGGATGAAAATTCATGAAATTTGGACAGCGTTCATATAAGGCTAAGAAAAAGGTTTTAATGCTAAATTCGAATTTTTGCATGAGACACCATTTAAATAATAATTTGGATTTCGAATATAAGGTCGGACCTAAAAGCGAGAGCGGTACAGTAAGATGCGCCTTGATCATGGGATCATTTTTCGTATTCTATGTATGGCATTATAAGTTGGCGCTTTTTAGTTACACTCGATTTTGTGTCGTCATTTTCAGCTTTTCACCGCGCAATTGGCGCGGAGAGTGAGAAATGACAACAAATTCAATGGGAATTCATTGTCATTTCCCATTATCTGCGCCAATTGCGCAGTGAAAAGTTGAAAATGACGACACAAAATCGAGTGTAACTAAAAAGCGCCAACTTATAATGCTATACATAGAATACGAAAAATGATCCCATGATCAAGGCGCATCTTACTGTATCGCTCTCGCTTTTAGGTCCGACCTTATATTCGAAATCCAAATTATTATTTAAATGGTGTCTCATGCAAAAATTCGAATTTAGCATTAAGACCTTTTTCTTAGCCTTATATGAACGCTGTCCAAATTTCATGAATTTTCATCCATCCGTTTTCGAGTTATGAACACAACGTGATATGACGCCTACATGCAGCCTGGCCCAACCGGTCAAGTTGGTTCAAAATAAAGCTGCCCATCATGATCAGCATCCTCGAGAACCCTTTTCCACAAGTTATTGAAAAATCGATGTGCCAGCTCTTGCTCGATTCTTACACAACCGGCGTCATATGATGACAGTTTATATTGATGTTTGACTAATGTCTAATTCTTACTGGGAACGTAAGCCAGATTGACGTCCATGCCCGACACTGGATAAAGTCCGTCCTTCTGTGCGAATGACTCGGCGATCGCGAATTTGTCGATTCCGACAATGTGGAAAATTCCTGAAATGAACGAATGAACGTGATATTGAAGGAATACTTTCAAGAAAGGCATGATGCATGTCCAAAATGAGAAACCGCACCGACAGCACACCAGTCAATCGACTCAGCAAAGGCCGCGTCGAATTTCTCTCCTTTCAACTGCTCGAGGAGACCCGGACGATGTAAAGTATCTGCAATTTATTAGGTTGTTCGGAAAGTTTCTTTTTTTTCATGTATAGGCACTATTCACTTCTCCTTTATTTAACCTTGACCAATCAATTATGGTTTTTTGTAGTTGATGTGGGCTTGGATACTCTCTATGAGAACCAGTAGTACATGCCTTTTCGATCAATAGATCTTGAGCAATGGAGGTCCGAAGTTAGCATAGTCGATTTTTCTCACATATTTTTAATGGCGCACATTTCTTTGCAGAACAGAGATAGGCATACAAATGACCCGCTATTGTGAAGACCGTCAAATAGGGTTATTAGAAAACGTAAAGATTTAAATCTAGGACGTGTTCCCGAATCTAACGAAGAGTTTATGGAGAAATACGCACTACCATTGTTTTTTCGAGCAGAATTTTAAACTTATTGTGCTTTACCCGGTCAACCTAGATAAAAAAAGCTAATGTCATTTGTGAAGTACTTTATATGGTCACTTGCTATCCTTAACTTGGTGGGGATCCAACCTCGTATTCATGAGCAGGGTTTTTTTCATAATATTTATGCCGAAATTTGAACATCGAAATGGTGACAAATTGGTATCCCTCTTCCCTCTCGAAGATTGAAAGGCTGGTTTTTCTTTGCTATCATTATCATAAACTTGCCCTATCACATATTATCCGGCTTATATCGGCAGGCATCTAGTTCTCGGGAAAAATGGCCCAACAAAAAAAAACTGAAATTCTGCTTTTTCAGGTATTTTGACATTTGCTAACTTTTGATATTTTCACTAGCCTGCTATACGACCGAGATGTGATTTGAACATACTGTAGTATTCCATCACCAATGCCCTAACGTATACCGTAGACAAAATAATTGAAGTCGAATTCCACAAGAATTGGCATGAGAAAAATAAAAGAAAGAAACTTTCCGAACAACCTAATACATTTTCGTTAATAACTAATTCTGAATTCTGGCCTACCATGACACTGGGCCACCCACAGCGGAGCATACGCACTCCAGCCCTTCAAAGGATATCAATTGTCTCTCTCGAGGATGAAAGAAGGATGAAATTGGTTGATCTTACCCCGATGACTTGCCAGGTGTGCTCCACTTGCCACTCAGTGAGGTTCTCGTTCATTCCCGTCTCGAACTCGAAACTCGCCTCCGTCATCGGAATCTGAAGTCGATTAGGTGCATTTTCGTTTCTTACCCGTTCATGTGAAATGTTCTGATCTCTTCTACTCATTGACCAGTGCATCTTCAACTCCGATTACCTAAAATGCCAGGAGACAATTTACTGCACAGTTTATCGCGAGCTTCTACGGATGAAAGAGTCTAAAGAACAACAAATGTTTCTACCTGAATGAGTCTAGCCCGCTCCGTGCCCTCGGGGACGGTTGAGTCGAGGGTCGGCGAGAGAACCACCTGATAAAGAAATGATCACTCAATTTCGTCAAGTTTCGTAAAAATATTAACATTATTTTTTTGGGTATCAATTGAAACTTGGTACAAAAAGGTTCATGTTCTTTTGAAACGTGATTACATCTCACCACTTCATGGCCCGCGTCGATGAGTGAATCGGTCAGTTTTCCGAGGAAATTGACGTGACTGCTCGCGAATCGAGGAGAATAGCACAGGAATTTGAGTGAAGATGCGGAAGAGATCAAACAGAAGCAGAGAAGCAAGGATAGCCTCATTTTCAGTTATTCTTCAGATTTTACGTAGCTACAATTCTTCTAAAGTAGTGCGAGAGCAGCGCGCCAATTGCAAGCAGTGAAACTAGAAGTGTGTGGTGATAAGAGAGCAGACGATTAGGAATAAGCGTGCAAAGCACGTGCTATTTCTCTCTAGTTCATCTGTGTTCCGATTGTGCTCTGTTTAAACTGATATTCAATTGCTCTCTATTCCGTTTTCCATGTTTTTCAAAAATAATTTATTTGAAAAATACCAAGACAGTACGAAACTGAAAATACCTTCGAAGCGATTCCTTTACTCTTTTTGAATACAACAATTATGAATCATCACATAAGATAAATTTATCATACAAGAACAAAAAGGCTTGAGACGCCATAATAAAGATAATCTTTCGAAAAATAGATTTTGCACAAGAATATGTAGTTAGTGAGATCAATTTTAGGCAATATCGTTAATATAAAGATCGTCATTTCTCACGCGAACGATGACTCTGAGATTCGCAGAATACTTCAAAATACTTCTGACGAGAATTCTCCACCTCCACTGTTGCTCTGAGCAAATTGTGAATCTTGATGAGAAGGAAGAGTAGAGCGGCGCACATGGCCAATATCTGGAAGAAATGAGAGCTGTTGAAATATTATGATGCTCTCTCAAAATCGATAAATTGACTTACGAAAACATCGTGCGTTACTGCTCCGATTGACAATTGGATGACAAGGGTAATGAACACTCCGAAGGTAGCCCATCCCATTTGCTTCGAATATTCCTTAAAATATTTTCATCTAAATATGTTTGAAGTAAAATCATTTAACAGCTGAAATTGAAAGCGAATCCTTCTTTACCTCCTTATTTGCCGAGCACTTATCAAATGCTTTCTTCAACTCGTCCAGCGCCAAATTCCGATCCATATTCGCATTGTTGTTGCTGATTTTGAAAGACTGGAAAGAATTCATTCAATATTTACACATCTCATTTAGTTTACCTCAGATTCCTTCTTTTCAATCTCATAGAGACTCTTCAGAGCTGCTATTTCCTCCTCTTTGCTGGCCAGCTCATTTTGGCGGATCCTCTCTCGTTCCTCGAGTTTCTTCTGATAATGGAGATTTTTTTTACTTTCAATTTGCGGGATTCCTAACCTTTTCAAGTTTTCCCTTCTCCAGTAATCTTGACAGTCTGTCGATTTCTAATACGCTCTTCTGCAGCTCTTCTTGATGAAGTTTCATCGAATTCTGCAGATTCATAATCAATATGAGGCCGTTTGTCTAAGAATAAAGAATATTCGGCAGGTTCCGGGACAGTAAAAAAATTTCCTGCAACAAAGTGTTTTGGGGTAATTGAAGGTACTGAAAACGGTGGGCACATTTATTTTGATCCCAGAGTCGCCGTTGGCTCCAGACGTCGTCACATCGAAACCAGTTTTTTGCGTATATCGCCCCACCGGAAAGCGGAAAGTGGAAAATGCCCCAGTGGAAAGTGGAAAGTTCCGGAAAAAACAAAAAAAAGGTAGAAAAATGAATGTGCCCACTGTTTTCAGCACCTTCAATTACCCCAAAACACTTTGTTGCAGGAAATTTAGCTTTTTTACTGTCCCGATCCCTTCTTATGCAAACGGCCTCATATACAGTCGCGCCGGAAAGTCACCGTACACTTTTTGAATTTGTTGTATATTTTTGCCCAGGAAATGCATCATTCAAGCACTCAGGTATGATGTACCAAATCCATCGGAGGTTATGATCATGGTATTATAGTATGACGTCATCGCATAGTTATTGCGTAATGATGACGCAATCAATCTGCATTTTTTCAAAACGGCATTATTCTTACATAGATTTTTTCCTGTTCGCCATACTTTCTATGATTGGAGATATGACCGAGGCCTACCCAGAATAAATTTTTGAAGGTGCTGCTCGGTCGCACATTTGCTACAGCGAAGCTGCAAAAACAGGATCTGAAATTCGTAACTCGGCTTCTAGAGTACCTAGAAACCCGTTCAAATCATCAAAATGATCACCATCATGAGTACACATGATCCTGAGAATATGAATACGATATCTCATAATTTGCCCTCATGGCCTTGAAAAAATCACTTTTTTGCATGGCCATTTTTATACATCCATAACTTTACGGAAAAGTTTAATAAAAATCTGATTTTTATCTGGTAATGTTCAAAATGTATTGAAGAACTGAATTCCAACTTTTTAGAGTGTTTGGATATCTTTCCAGCCCGCGGCGGGCGTTTGTCGTAGGTATACTAAACACCCTGTTTACACCCTGTTTAACACCCTGTTAACACCCTGTTAACACCCTGTTTAACACCCTGGTCGGAAAACACCCTGTTTACGCAGTCTCGTCGTCTGCACTCTCTCGCCCATAGGGGTAAACAAGGTGTTTCCCGACCCTACTATACCTCCTAAAAACGCACACCGCGGGTCGGAAAGATATCCAATCGCTCTAAAAAGTTGGAATTCGGTTCTTCAATATATTTTGAACATTACCAGATAAAAATCACATTTTTAATAAACTTTTCCGTAGTCTTTTTTACATGACCAAAAAATGGTCATGCAAAAAAGTGATTTCTTCATGCCCTGAGGGCAAATTATGAGTTATCGTATTCATATTCTCAGGATCATGTGTACTCATGATGGCGATCATTTTGATGCTTTGAACGGGTCGCTAGCTACTCTAGGAGCCGAGTTCCGAATTTCAGATCCTGTTTTTGCAGCTTCGCTGCAGCAAATGTGCGACCGAGCAGCACTTTCAAAAAATTATTCTGGGTAGGCCTCGGTCATGTCTCCAATCATAGAAAGTATGGCGAACAGGAAAAAATCTATGTAAGAATAATGCCGTTTTGAAAAAGTGCAGATTGATTGCGTCGTCACTACGCAATAACTATGCGATGGCGTCATACCGTAATACCATGATCATAATCTCCGATGAATTTGGTACATCACACCTAAGTCCCAGAATAATGAATTTCCTGGGCAAAATGATACAACAAATTCAAAAAGTGTACGGTGACTTTCCGGCGCGACTGTAGAAGTCACACAGTGAGAAATGGAGTTAAAGAAATGGAAGTCTCACCTTCTCCTCCTCTCTCATCAGCTCATTTTCTTCTGCGAGTCCCTGGATCTGCTCATTTTTCGATGCAATCTCCTCTTGCATGCATTCCATATCACGCAAGCATCGAAGGAATACCGCCTAGATTACAAGAGTGTAAAATTTCTGACGGTGTGGAAATGAATGAACTCACCTCGATTTCCCTCAGTGATTTATCATTTTCTTCTTCGAGTACAATCTGATGGATCATTCCTCGCACGGTGAAGGAAACTTCCTCAAAATTTTGTCATGATTATCGTGGCTATAGCTCTTACTGAAATAATCTAAAAGAAACTGAATAATAGACATATCAAGATAGCTGATCCACACATCGCATACCTTTTCATCCTCAGTCATATCATTAATCTCGACAACTCCTCTCATTTCTGTCTCCCACTCACTCATTCCCTCGTCCGTGTTTCCATGACTAATCATCGCTTCAAATTCAATTGACTGAATTTCTGGAACCGATTGTTCAGGATCCTGAAAAATAACCTATTAGAATATTTCCAATCAATTCATTGAACTCACTTTATGAACGTCTTCATGTCGGACGATGGTCGATGTCTCTGCTGGAGAATCTCCATTTGATATCGCAATCTCATTGGCGATGAGAGTTGCACAGTCCTCGGAGATCACAATATCTTCCCCGCTCTCCACTGCTCCTTCTGAATTATGCATAGTTAAAAACGCACACCTTATTCTAGTGGCTTTATGAAGATTTAGTTCGTAGTGAGACATTTCTCCAGACCTATTTTTCTACGTGTTACTTCCAACCAAATCTTTTCAAAAAATGTATAGTCACTGACCAATTCTTTCGAATGAGGTGTCCCTAGGAGCAGTGAGGGAGGAGTACGTGTACTGGATGTTTGACAGAAGTGGGGAAGCCAAATTACGTAATCGCTGCATTTTCGAGGAATTGAATTGAGCAGACCAGGAAAAGAAACTTCAGAGCATGATTGGCAGAAGAGTGGACTATTCCGATCACACACCGTAAACATATCGAGAGGTAATCATGCCCTCTGGCACCCCTCAACCTCTGTGAAACAATGCCAGTCCAATTCAGATCGAAATTCTCAGTTGTGAATAACAATTGGCAAATTTGAGTTCGAAATTGTTTATTCTCGTCAGTGAACAGAATGGATCTTCTTCTCTCCTCTCTATGCTCTGTATCCCTGCTGGGCAGGGGGAACAGCGTGCACGGGCTCCGAGTAGGAGGAAGTGCGAGAGGGGCAGGGGCAGTAGGCAGCATCGGCACCGGGAAGTCCGTCGGATCCTGGCTCTCCAGCCTGGCCGGGGAATCCGTCTCTGCCGTTCTGTCCGGGTCTGCCGTCCTCTCCGGGCTGTCCATCCTGTCCAGGAGCTCCGTCCTGTCCGGGCTGTCCAGCGGGTCCCTGAGGTCCGGCTCTGCCGGGTGCTCCATCTCTTCCGGCCTCTCCAGGGGTGTACTGAACTCCAGGCTTTCCGTCGGGTCCGGGTCTGCCAGATTGTCCGTCTCTTCCGGGCTGTCCATCGTTTCCGGGGGCACCGGGCTGTCCGTCGCGACCGGGGTTTCCAGCGGGTCCAGAGAGTCCGGGCTGTCCAGGCTGTCCAGCGGGTCCGGGGAATCCGGGCTCTCCATCGGGTCCGGGAGGTCCAGGAGGGCACTTGATGCATCCTCCGGGAGTGTCGAAGGTGACGGCGAGGGCGATTCCGTTGGCTCCGGGGCGACCGGGCTGGCCGGGGTTACCGTCACGTCCACGCTCTCCGGGGTTTCCTGAAGGAAGATGGCATTAGGAATTGGATCTTTGGAACTTTCGATAGATACCCAAATCCATGCAGGAAAGATCGTACCGGGAGGTCCGGGGGGTCCGGCGGGGCATCCTCTGGAGGAGGGACCGCAGTTGCACTGGGAGTTGGCCTGTCTCTTGTTTCTGCCGAGGAGAGTGGCGAAAGTGGGAGGGGCATCAGAAGATCCAGTGGGGTTGACGTGCATCTTCACGAGACGTCCCCAGGTGTCCTCTGCCATTACCTGAATGGACGTCGATTAGGGACTGGAAGGGAGAGATAAAAGATCACCTTGAACTCGTCCATGTTGAGGGCGACCTCCTCCTGGAGGCTCTGGACGTCGCTGACCATCGATGCGATGTAGAGCATCGAGACTGCAACGAAGACGAGCGAACCCGTGGAGACGACACCGACCAGCCAACTCATGACTGAAATGGAGAAAGATGGAAAGTGCTGTAAGAGGAATGCAAGTGAGAAGATTAGAAGGAGAAGTGCGAGCTGGTGGTAATGGGAGTATCACCCTCCTTTTATACCTTCCCCTTGCCATGGGCGATGACGAACACTCGGCCTTCGCCCATCGAGTACGAAGAGATTCTCTGACTTTCTCCAATTCACACGCTCTCTCGTCGCTCTGATCGAGCAGTACAAAATATAGCTTGCCAATGGTCACACTCAAGTTTCTCCGTTCTCCCAATACTATCTAGCTTTGTCTAACTGACGAGACAGCGAAGATAGTGGAGAGGGGGAGAAAGGCGCGAGTCGTTGTAACTGTCCAGGGGTCGGCCTTGGCTCACTCGAGCGGACATTCTCTCGTGTTCCCGTGCTCTCTCACTGAACTGCGAGTGTACAGTCAAGGGGAATTTTATCGCCTGCGATCAGGTGTAATGAACGCAGTTTTTCAAGCGATTTCTCGCCAATGTTCGAAAGCAAATTTAGAAAAAAAATTTTTATTGATTGTTTACAACAAATTGAATGAGACTTAAATTTTATCGCATTTTTGCTTGGACAGCAAGGAAGTAAACATGAGGTTATTTTGGGTAGTACTTCACGAGGAAGAACACCACACCAAGAACAACGAGAACCACAATTAGACAAATGATCAACAGTGTTGACAGCGTTGTCTGTGAAAGCTTACTCACTCTTATCTTCAGTAGCTGTGGATTGTATCTAAACACGAGTGTCGCCTTGCCATTCACCTGCGCCCGGTCAAGCAACTCGTTCAATGTAGTGGAATTAGTAACTTCGACTCCATCGACAGAAACGATCTCATCACCACGACGAATTCCCTTGCTCTCTGCTGGTCCTCCAGACACAACATTCACGATGCTGGTTTTGAGCGGACTGAACCCGAATAATCCATTCGGGCCCTTCTCGAACATCACTGTGCGAAGGCCATCGGAGCCTAGGTTGCTCTCTGTCATCCGAACGAGAGGAGACTCGGCGGTTGCAGGGATGGAGGAGAATGCGGAGGATTCGGTGGGTGAAGGAGTTTCGATGAGGATGCTGCAGAGATCCTCACGCTTTCCAAATTTCACTCCTTCCGATCGAGTCACTCTTATGATGCGATTGAGCTTGTCGAGAACCTTCAAATAGAGAATCAATCGTGAATGTACTTACTAGATCGATGTCCCACCTCGTCTTTTCTCTTGTTTTCTTCATCCAACTGTCGAATATGATCCTCCTTCTCCTCTATGAGGATCTTAAGAGTTCGAATCTCCTCTTTCTTCATGCACAATTCCGTGCAGTCTTCTCGTTGTTTCTGGTACAGTTCAACGATTGTCTGAAAGGTAAATGTATTCGCTTACAGCTAAATTCCAAATGTTAGAAGGCCATAATAAGAAACAATTGATTCGCATACCTCGTTGCGTTTCATCTTCTCATCATTGAGCACTTCTTTCTCCCTCATTAGCTTCGCCACTTCCATATTCTCCACTTGTAGATCATCGAGATGAAGTTTCTCTTCGCTCATCAGTTTCTCGTTGAGATCAACGATTTCCTGAGGAGTTAAAATTCCCAATTCGGCATTAAACCAACTTGTAATAGACTACACAGAATCACGATAGAGCACGTTAAATGAAGGTACAATGGACGACAGGTTCAGTTGGTAAGCGCCATTTCGAGAACCCACTCTTTTTCTTCCCTAGTCAACCGCGAACTCGAACGATAACAAATTAAACCGATCGATAATAGAACATGAAACATACAAAGAATGAAGCGAAGAGTGAATACGAGAAGAGAGGAGAAGATATCTCCATTGATAAGAATCTAGAAGGGGTGGCAGTGTAATGGGCAACGGATATATCGGACACTCATCGAACACCATGGAATGGTCGCATGCATCATTTAGGGGTTTGCACCATCACATATTAACATTGACTGCGGCACGAGTCTCCGACGTTCGATGTGCCGCTTTGAGGGAGGGCAGAAGATGCTGCGGTCTACCTTTAGGGGAAGTCCACATAGCTTACCACTTCGTTGTGTTTCTTCCTCTCCTCCACTAGATGCTTGAAATAGTTAACAAAGACCTTCCAAAAGCAAATTGTTTATCATATATGGAAGGAATAAAACAATTTGTGAACAACTCATAAGCGAGAAATAACGATTGAATTGGCTTATTTTGGATAATACTGAAATTTACTTAGCGAAAAAGAACACGACGCAAAGAACAATGAGAACAATGAGAGCCAGAATTGCAGTAAATTGCCAGATCAGTTTCTGCTCTCTCTTCTCCAGAAGCTGTGTATTGTGTCTGAGGACGAGCGTTAGCTTGCCTTTCGCTTTCGACTGAGCAAACAACTCGTTCCAGTCAGTAAGTTCGACTCCGTCAACGGAAACGATCTCATCACCGGGACGAACTCCGTTCTTCTCGGCAGATGATCTGGGATGAACTCTCCAGATGCTGGTCTTGATCAGAGCGAATCCGAAGTATCCATTGGGACCCTTCTCGAGCTTCACCATGCGCAGCTCCTGTTCCGACCCTTGCATTGCTTGGCTCTTCTTCCGCAGCTGAAGATGGGGAGAATCGCTGGTTGTAGCGACGAAGGCAGAGGTTTCATTGGGTGAAGGAGTATTGTCGAGCACGTTAGAGATCTCTTCACTCTTTCCAAGTATCTCTCGATCCACTCGATTCTCCTTGAGGATGCTGTCGAGTTTACCGAAGACCTTCAAATAAAGAAGTGAATCATTCGAATCATTCACCTATCAGTAGAAGAGTTCTGCATTCATAAATCTCACTCAATTCACAGACTTCGTTGAATCTCATTTTCTCCTCGTTGAGTTCTCGATTGAGTGCTTCTTTCTCCTTCCTCATCTTCATCAATTCCTCATTCTTAATATGTAGATCATCCCGATGAAGTTTCTCAGCTGCCATCAACTTCTTGTAGAGATCGGCGATTGCCTGATTATATTATATCTGATCTATCTCTTCCGATTCAGAATTTACTGTCAATATGTATTTAATTTCCCGCTTTGAAGCTTCCTATGTAAATGAACTCACCTCGTTGTAATTCTTCTTCTCCTCCATGAGATGTTGATTCTCGGCAAGATTCTTCTTGTATTCCAGAGCTTTTCCCTTGAAGTCCTCGAGTAGCTTCGAATAGGATTGCACGGTAAGAGCTCCATCTACAAATAATGATAACTATATTTATATCTTCTATAAGTGCAGAGATGACTCACCGATAAGTTCGTATGAAGACTCATCATCGGAAGAGAAGAATTCGTTCTGAGGGGAGGTGTCCATGACGAGAGAAGAATCGAATCAACCAGTCGAGACTAACACGGCTCATCGTATCATCGTGGTCAGATGTCCTTTCAACACAAGTAGCACCCCGATCAGAATAACCATCAGGAGGACCATTATGCATGCAATTAAATTCCGCATCTTTCTTGCTTTATCAAGAGACTTCTGAAGGGTCTCTATTTCTGATTGCAGGCGCTGAAAATGAGATGGATTTATCAACAAATAGAAACAGTAATACGAAAAAATATGCATGGTGAACAAACCTTTACTACTTTTTCCGACTCCTCGATCATGTTCTTTAATTTTACTATTTCGTTGTTCTTCACATTCAACTCGTTCTCGAACTTGCTTTGCTCGATCAATAATTGGTTCTTCATGATCATTTTATCGGTGTTATCATAGCTGGATAGTGTGTTCATTGCCTCTAAGTGTTTACTCTGAAAACAAGTTTCAAATTCAATCTCTGGTTTAATTCCTCCTTCCTCACCCCTCTATTGATATTCGCTTCATTCTGCAGTCTTTGTATTTCGAATGTCTTTGTCTGCATCTGATTTTGGAATAATCCCTCTCTCATCTTCGTATACTCTTTTTGTGCCTGGAATAAACATGTTTATTGCAAATGATTTGTGATGGGGAACCTTGATTTTCTCATCCTTGCTTCTGAGAAGAACATCGAAGTTCTTGAATTTGTCGTTGTTCTTACGCAATTTATTTTGAAGGCAGTTCGTGGTCTCGAGAAATTTCTTCTTCAGCTCAACAACCTGTAGCAACTATTGGTAAAAATGACAGTGCAGCCTAACGATGGGGCGAGAAACATCGCAAGATGATCTTTCCCAATTCTTCTCTTCTTCTCACTTACCTCATTCCATTCGTGCTTCTCTTCGTGATGTTTCCTTTTTCGACAATTCTTCTTTGTATTTGTCGAATGGTCATTACTGATTGTTTCATGCTGCCTCATATTTCTTTCTTGGATTTCACGAAAATCAATGTTCTGAAATAACCTTATCTGGTTTATCAAAGTCCAACGATCTATCATAGTCCAAATGGAGCCTCGTTAGGTCGGATCTCAACCACAAATACTCACAAGACATTCCGCATTACTCTCAATCCATGTCTCCACATTCTCGAGAAATTCCAGAGAGTGTACAGAATTGCCTTCTAGTGCGAGGATTATTGTGTGAAGCTGGTCTTAACTTTACAGTTTTAAAAAGTTGGCAAGTTGGAAAGGTAGAAAAACTTGCTTGCGTAATCGTAGTTTCGGCTGTTGCGCAAATGGATAATTTTGGATCTGCAACGACCGCACATAAGGAAGGTTTGTAATACCACTGGCTGTACCTCAAACTTCCGCAGTAGGGACGAAGTGTTTGTAACTTCCTCTGGTATGCTTCTATCTCATCTATACCATCGGGTATATCGTCATTCTCGGAAGTGAATTCTTCAACGAATTGAGGCTGCGACACGGGTAGTGAGGTTGTAGTCACAGGAACGATTGGCGGGTTCTCTGCATAAAATATTCGAAAAATTATTCGAATATCTTTATTTGTAGATGATGCTCACCATTCAGTTCCAGATGATCACTCGTAGATCCTTCATCGGATAACTGGCGTGGTTCCTGAAATTTTCGACTTGCATTCACCATTTTCGATAACGTCTGTGTTAGGAGGGTAAAATCGTAACATTTTGCTTTACAAATGATGGCACAATGAAACAAGATAAGATATAACAGTGTGACAGGGAATGAAATTTTGAACTAAACTATTTAAAAGATGCACTCACATCTCCATTAGAAAAGAATACTGAAGTACGTTTGAATGAAATCTCTCCATCTAGAAAGATCATGGATCGTAATAACTCTGAAGTTGAAGATTACCGAAGAGTTCATATGAGGAGTCGTCAGATGTGAAGTCATCACCGGACATCATTGTTGACATGTGTTCAAACGAACATAAATTGGGAGAGAAGTCTCATTTTGTATTAGTGAGGCATTTCGGCTCTCTTGGATAGTTGCCAAGAACGCTTTAAGATGCGCGGGAACTTGATGGTTCGAATTTCTTACCGAATCGAGAGAGAAAGACATTATTCAATCTTGTGTAAAATATATATCGTACATGTCAGCGAAATCAGAACGGCCACCGAGAGGCACCGAGAAATGTTCGATTTCTGGCTATCTGCGAATACGCAATTTCAAAAGTCGTGGTTGCTTTCATATTTTTTATCTTGGTCGATTTGCCGGAATCGACCCGGATATGTCCGGTCAATTATGGCTAGAAATCGATTAATCGAAAGCAAAAAATTATGGTGCGATTACGGTATTTTGGAAAATTCACCGAGCACGGTGAGCTTTCCTAAATACCGTAATCGCACCAAAATATTGTGTATTTGATTTATCGATTTCTATCCATAATTGACCGAGCATGTCCGGGTCGATTCCGGCAAATCGACCGTGATAAAAAATATGAGCACAACCACGACTTTTAAAATTGCATATTCGCAGAGAGCCAGAAATCGAAAATTTCTCGGTGTCTCTCGGTGGCCGTTCTGATTTCGTTGACATGTACGATATTTTATTTCCATGATAAAAATCGAGTGAAGAAATTTTAGAACTTCTCACGAATGTGAAACATGAGAATGTTGAAGTAATTCTTGAAATTTTCAAATTTACACACATTTTTATCTGGCTGTGACTAAGAATCTCGAAATCAATCCTTCTTCTGCTGTGGGACTGGAATGACGAGGCTTGTCGTGAAATCCTTCTCTTTCAACTTCTTGGAAAGACCGAAGATTCTCAAGAATTCGATTCGAAATGCGCGAATGAAGACGATGGAGGCGAGAGTGTTCAACCCCACGGTAGAGAGGGCAGTGTGTTCAGTGATGGAGAAAATGATGGCGGGCACTTGGATTACTTAATAAAGAGAAATTGAAGGAATATTGGGTCTAATCAAGCTTACGATTGACCTTCGCCCATAGAAAGTAGCCCTCGACCCGATTGTCAGAGCGGGAACGATACTCTGAATGAGCAATCCGAGAGCGACCAATATCTCATCTCTTCGCCTTTTTGAACGCACATCCGAACCTGAGCGAATATTGTTTTTACTCGGAGACCAAAGTGAAAATGAGATATGTTCAGCTTACCTCTCTTGTATTTCTGCCAGAAAACGTAAGTAAGTGTGCACATATTAAAGAAAACAGCGATGACTGGAGGGAAGTACATGTAGATGGTGTACCACTGAGAGAAGAAGTCATTTTATTTGTTTTGTGCACTTCCTCACTATGAACTGATAATTCAGTTGTTTTCAGTAAATAATCTGAAGTGAAGCATGCAAACCTCGCGCATTACGAGTGTCCGCAGAAAGAGAAGCCCGGACTCGGAATGGGGACACTGTCGAAGATTGTGTAGTAGAGAATGACATACTGCAATGAGGATCATGTCAAGCACATGTTCACGCATAGTAAGGAAGTTTACGTGAGGAATTGTAGTGACGGTGAGAATGAACGTGAGCATGTAGACGTTGAGTCGGACATCGACGACCACACCGAGAAATCGGCCGATCGCTACGGTCTACAATGCGGATTATTAATTACTTAGCGAATACGGTAAATACCGGAATGACGAGATGACCCGAGAACTCAAGAATTGTGACGCTGTTGTGGACGAGGGTACATATCAGTACCGTCGAGTGCAGATCCTAGATGAATTGTTATGACAACAAAATATTTATTGAATCCCAGAATGTAGAAATGCACCCTCGATGTGAAGAAAGACAAGAAAATGTAGTAAGAGGCCATCGGGAGAGTGAGTACCAACTGCCCAAAGGCTGCGTAGAGAATAGTCGTCTGAAGGAAGAAGACAATCAAGCAGGAACGTTTGAGGCTGTGTATCTTACCTTGTATATTCCTATGAGTTCCTTCCTACGGAAACAACAGTAAGTAATGAAGATTATAGGAATGTAGCCAACACAGCGAATGAGGGCGATGAGTCGAGCAATATCTCAGCGAACTTTGTTAGCTTTTAAAAATCGATAACACGGATCTCCTGTAAAAAGGAAATGATGCGACAAAAAAAATTGTTGGATCATGGATTTCGCTGTAAACGTGAAGACTGACCAAAGTGAGGGCGGGGAGAACGTCTAAAAAACGGAGTTATGACCTACCAGGATGGAAGGCCGTATTTCGGTCAGTTTTTGACCTACAGCGAGCGGATTTTTTTCAATCGGTTCGTAATAAGGATATCTACAAATATGTTCGCTTACGCGTTGTGCAGAAATGACGTCTTCACATAGTTTCATGTGAAAAACCGTTTTTCTCATCACAATATACTAATTTTCTACCTTTTCTAACTCGAACTACTCGATTTTTATTGTTGATTCGTTTTTGTTTTTTGTGTTTTTGTGCACCATGTTCAAATTCTCCCTACTGAGTGCCGATATGATACTCCACGAGTTATGACCAACGAACTATTCACGTACCCCAATTCGGGTATGGCGAATCCGAATCAACAATAAAAATCTAGTAGTTCGAGTTAGAAAAGGTAGAAAATTAGCATATTGTGATGAGAAAAACGATTTTTCGCATGAAACTATGTGAAGACGTCATTTCTGCACAACGCATAAGCGAACATATTTGTAGATATCCTTATTACGAACCGATTGAAAAACAATCCGCTCACTGTAGGTCAAACACTGACCGAAATACGGCCTTCCAACCTGGTAGGTCATAACTCCGTTCAACATGCAAATTTCGAGGAATAAAGTGGATAGGCGTTCACCCCGCCCTTACTTTGGTCAGTCTTCACGTTTACAGTGAAATCCATGATACAATTTTTTTTTGTCGTAATGGGATCCCTTTTTCCTGCATTTTTACAGGAGATCCGTGATATATCAATGAAAGATGCAAACATTTGTAGTCCTCGCTGAAGATTGCAGGCAAATGCCAGAATTTCGCACTGTAAATCATTTACTGTCAATTAGAAATGGGACAATGAGAAACTCACGCCATCAAGATTTCGTGCAGAGAGAGAACGAACAGACGGCTGAGCGCACATAGTCCTCAGGTGGGCAAAGAGTGTGAGATTTAGCGTGCGAATCTGAGGATTTCTGGTTTCTGCTCCAATGCTCGCGCACTTTTGAACGCATCGTTTCCGTTTACCCCAATAAATTATGAGCTTAGCTTCTTAGGGTTTACCATATTTGTTTCCAAGGACAAATTTAAAGATAAAATTAAAGATATCAGAACCTATTAGGAAATATTTGCATTTGCACTCGTTCAGTTTTTTCCCAGTCATTCACGCTCTTTTCACCCATTCCGAGAGGTTTGTTCCCGTAGATAGTGAGTCTTCGGAATAGGTACGAAATCTTGAGTTATTTCACATAAGTCTTTCGTTGCAGTATGCAGATCTTCGTCGAGAACAACAACCTCTCCGGCCCATGGATCATAGCCCTCCAGGTCGAGCCCACCGACACCATCGAGCACGTGACGGCCCTCATTCGCCAGAAGGTTGATGTTCCTGGAGAGGACGAGGGACACCTTCGACTGC
Source organism: Pristionchus mayeri (assembly GCA_036245805.1). Taxonomy (NCBI): domain Eukaryota; kingdom Metazoa; phylum Nematoda; class Chromadorea; order Rhabditida; family Neodiplogasteridae; genus Pristionchus; species Pristionchus mayeri. The sequence continues at coordinate 20,555,132 of BTRK01000003.1, read as the reverse complement.
GGTATCAGTGTTAGTCTTAACGTATTTATTTTGACAAGCATCTCATATTTGTATTGCCTGCCTCAAAAACTATAAATGTTCCAGGGAGTTGGCTGGATGATTACCCCGAATGGACGCTCTCCGACTGCGACATCGAAGCGGGTATAACGATCAACGCACACTTCTATTTCAAAATGAGAGGTTTGTCAACTTTAAGATGAATCAAAACTATGATTCATACGACGATGTCAGTTGTTAATTAGAGAGCGAAATGGAAAACGTTCAAAACAGGGTGTCCCGATTGTTCGCACGGCCGCCACGAGGATGCCCACGAGAAGAAGGAGGAGACGACGGAGGAGGAGGAGAAGAAGAAAGAGAAGGAGAAGGAAGAGAAGAAGAGCAAGAAGGAGAAGGAGAACGGAACAGCCATCTCAGAGGTTCCTTCCTCATTCCAACTTTCGAATCTACACAGCCACGATCATTTTTATTACAATGAAATATTACGTATCTCGTTGGAAAAAAGCAACTGAATCGCACTATTTATTCAGTAGAATCGATATAGCACTAAAATTCCTTTGTTCTTACGTCCCACATTACCGTCCTTACCGTATCTTACATACCGTAACCTGGCTATTCGATCGCAGAAGTTCTCCCTCTCCGTCGATGTCTCGATGCTGGCTCGTGATGAGATCAGGATAGATCTGTCTGGGAATGAGCTGACGGTGGAGGGAAGTCACGTGGAGAAACAGCAGTACGGCACAGTCAAGAAGTCAGTTATCGACCCCCCCCCCCCCATCCATGCAATTCACTCCTGCATTCTCTCGCCGAGGAAGCGCAGGAACGAGGAGAATAATGATGTGGTTGCTCCGTTGATCTCTGATCTCTTCCTTGCAGGTCCTTCCAGGCCAAGTTCTGCATCCCCGATGACGTCAATCTGCACTCTCTGCGATCCAACCTCAACGATGACGGCCTTCTGATTGTCGAGGCAGAGAAAAAGAGGAAGAGAAAGAGATCAATTCCCATCAACTGAAGATGAAGCCCCACCAATTCCTCCTCCTTCTCTTCCCACTTGAGAGTTACGTGTAGATTTTCCATTATTGTGCTAGTATCTAATTTAGATTCAACAGAGGGGGATAAAGTTTTCGACTAGAAACTGCCTCTTGCACACTCGAACCACATTCCAGGAACTGGGGACGGAAATGAAACTGGGCTATTCAAATGATCGATCATGATCAACAGGGGACTCTTGTACTGGATCATAAGCTCACGGGAACATTTTTTACAAATTTCCATTTGGTTCGAGATGCTCTAGAGTTGAGAGCCTAAACCCCATGCACGGGCAACAAATAAATTCGGTCTCACTTCATATTTCGGGCCTCATTTCAGACTTGAACTCAATGGTACTCGATTTTTTTCCTTTAACATTCTCGGGTTCATTCATTTATTCAGTAATTTCAAAGAAAGAAGCGTTGAGTAATTAAATGAGCCTATTCGAGCAAAGAAGTTGAGACGAAGTGTCATTGAGATGCTCCACTTCTTCATTCTTCCTCTTCATCCTTCTTGCACTCCTTTCTATGAGTGAGTAGTTCATTCTTCCTCGCGAATTTCTCCTTGCATTGCTCGCATTCGAATGGTTTCTCTCCGTGGTTCTTTCGACGATGATCGAGAAGGTAGCAGAGGGCAGTGAAGGTGGTGGGACACGAGGGACACACGAAGGGCCTCTCTCCTCAGGATGAGCCAGTTATCATGGTTACAAGGATGGGAGATGCTGATCGCAAAGTAAATGAATTTCCATGAAGTATGAACGTAATCAACTATCAGGTTGGCGGGAAAGTCTTTGTATATGGTTTTGTTTTTACACTGCTCGTCGCAAATGTACTTCGGTATCCCCTCGTCCCTAGTGAATAACAATCAGTGAAGGACCTTTATAGTAAGCAACTCCCCACCCCTTCCCTTCAGTCAGGCTCCAGTAGAGCAACGATGTATGCCACTAGTACCATCCACTTCCGTCATTCTACAGATTCACCTCTTCCTATCCTACACAACGATGAAGGATTCCGAGACCCTACTGAAGTATGTTTAAGACACGCATGTCCCACACTTCAACACAGTCATGATTTGGTTTCATCGCTTCGAATAATGCGACTTTTCTAATTTTCTTAATTTTTCGATTTTTTCTTCTTTTTCGCGCTCAGGTGGGTTCTAAAGGGAGGGGATCCATAGATTCAAGGAACATTTGGCATATGTTGTCAATAATGATGACTAGTATACTTGAACTCATGCTATTGTTTCTTCAAAGAAATAAAGTTTTGAAAAATACACAAAGACTTTCCCGCCAACCTAATACTTTGTCTAAGAAAACTACTGTTGATACTTATGCTTGAGATCGAAGAGAAATAAATTCTCCCTTTTCCATTGGACTCACGATACCTGTGTGAACTCGGATGTGTTTCTCGACGTCTCTTGGGTAGAGGAAACTCTTGTCGCAGTGGGGGCACTTCATTCCTTCGTCACCCTTCATTGCTTTAACTATCTTCCCAGGATGTTGCTCGGCGAAGTGATAATCTACTGTCTCCTTATTCTTCAGTCTCGCTCCACACTCGCCGCATTTGAAGCCTGGAAAACCCCATATAATATCTTTTTTTCGTTATTGTTTCCATCATCAATAAATATGATACCATTGTGGATAAGAACATGGCACTTCAGTGATTGCGTCGTCGCGAATTCTTTGCTGCACTTGCTGCAGGTGAAAGAGTCGCTCCTTCTCGACTTGGCCACTTCCTTGGCTGACTTCCCAACGGATGAGCGAGAGCGCTTTCGTGAATTCTGAATTATTCGAATGTAGGAATTTTAATATTTCACGGCATTTCTTCCACAGAATATTGCAACTGATTGTGAGCGCACTTACCTGAACCATAGGCGTAACTTGCTCAGTCGGAGTTTGAATCGGGGATTTGTTGAATACTTGAATTACTCTCTTATCGTCCATCGGTGCACTCAACGGATCCTCCGACTCTTCCTAAGAATGCAGAAAGTGAAAAAAATATCTTCGTCACTACCAATGGACATACGTTCGATTCGTTGATCTTGGCAGGTGCAAAGGCGTGGGAATCGAGCATCTCAGAATGAATATCTTCCGGGGTGGTCCCTTCCTGCCTCTCAAGAGGAGTCCCTTGATCGAAGATTTCGTGATCCTGAAATGCCTTTTATCAAGTCAGATAACATCAGCTGGCTCTTACCATTGGCTCCATTTTGACCACCGCTGAGAAAAGATTCGAAGTGAATTCCTGAATAGCGAAGGTTGTCTCGTATATTTCCAATATCCTTTAGTCTGTTTACATATTTCTACGATAAATTGAGGCTTACGTTCATCATTCCATCATTTTGATTCGGGACTTCATGCAAACGGGATTCCGATTGGGATCTCTCGATGGAAGACTCGATCAATGACCCGATCGAGGCACTCATTCCATACAGAAGAGAACGCAGAATTTCGTTACTGAAAGGAATATCAAGAAAAATGGTATTGAGGTCGGGATTGTAAATGAGAATGTTTGAATCTGTGCCTCACCTATTGGGATCTTCGCTAATCGTTTTAGCATGCTCTCTGGTCAACGCTTGCAAGTCCCATGAGAGATTCTGAAAAAAATCGATATATTTACAATAACCTAAAAATATCACACTAATTTACCTCATAATTCATTCCATCCCTGTGCACCGACTGGATCAAGTCGAAGGATTTGATCATCAGATGCCCGAGTCGATCGGCTCGGGAAAGAGTGTAGGCCTGGAAGCAGAACAGTAAATGTTGTTTGATAAGATATTCGCGCAAAATTCTGTAAGTAGATTACGTACCTTTTGACGCCAAGTCTCGATCTCATCCATTCTACGAAGCTTATTATCGCTCATTGTTAGACCTAAAATATATTAAGATTATTGAAATAATAAAGATAAATTTCTCATAATGAGGAAGAAATAAGATGAGGACGAGTAAGTAGAGAAAGTGAGAGAAGGAATAAACATGAATTGGACGTAGGGATCCTGTTATAAGACGGATGCTTCCGATGCAGAGAGAGGCTTCCAGTTGCTCAATCATATTGAACCCTTTTATGATCTGTAAGAACCTGTGGCAGTCACATAAAACCGTTATGCTATTCAAATGATCGATCATGACCAAGAAGGAGTCGTTTGCTGGATCATAAGCTCACGGGAACATTTCTTACAAATGGCCAGTTGGTTCGAGATGCTGTTTAGAGCCAAGGGCAACAAGTAAATTCAGTCTTCGGGCCTTATTTCAGTATTGAACTCACTGATACTCTGTTTTTTTTCATTTAACATTCTCGGGTTCATTCATTTATTCAGTAATTTCACAAAAAAAACATCAAGTAATTAAATTAACAATACGAACAATACGAATGAAATAATAGACAAAGAGTGGACTGGAGACATTGACTCCACTTGTTCATTCTTCGCCCTTGCACTCATTTCTGTGAGTGAGTAGTTCCATTTTCTTCGCGAATTTCTCCTTGCATTGCTCGCACTCGAATGGTTTCTCTCCATGCTTCACTCGACGATGATCGAGTACGTAGCAGAGGGCAGTGAAGGTAGCGGGACACGAGGGGCACACGAAGGGCCTCTCTCCTGAAGAAAAGCCAGTTATGATTGCTATTGTGAGATGTACTAGATGGAATTGTTAGTGCTGTATCTACTTATCCTCTAGTAGATACAGCAATACTTATTACGAGATAAACTGCGTATCTATAGATAATCATGTTTGGCATTGAAGAAAAAATAGTTATCCTGACATGCGTTACCTGTGTGTGTTCGCATGTGTTTCTGGACATCACTTGGGTAGTGGAATGACTTCGTGCAGATGGGGCACTCCAGGTCTTCGTCCCTTTTCATCGTTTGCACGATCTTCCCAGGATGTTGCTCTGCGAAGTGATTCTCCACTGTCTCCTCATTCTTCAGTCTCGCTCCACGCTCGCCACATTTCAATCCTGGAAAGATCAAACACATTCCATTTTTGCATCATCAATAAATTTAATACCGTTGTGGATGAGTACGTGACACTTGAGTGCTTGCGGAGTCCCGAATTCTCTGCTGCACTTGCTGCAACTGAAAGAGTCGCTCTTTCTCGACTTGGCCATTCCTTTGGCAGACTTTCCAACGGAGGAGTGAGAACGCTTTCGTGAATTCTGTAAGATTAGCATTTAGGCAATTTAATATTTCGGAGCGTTTCTGCCTCAAAAATATTGCAACTGAGCGCACTCACCTGAACTATAGGCGTAACTTGCTCGGCAGGAGTTTAAATCGGGGATTTGTTGAATACTTGAATTACTCTCTTATCGTCCATCGGTGCACTCAACGGATCCTCCGACTCTTCCTAAGAATGCAGAAAGTGAAAAGGACTCTTCGTCACTACGAGTGGACATACGTTCGATTCGTTGATCATGGCAGGTGCAACGGCGTGGTAATCGAGCATCTCAGAATGAATATCTTCCGGGGTGGTCCCTTCCTGCCTCTGATCGAAGATTTCGTGATCCTGAAATGCATTTTATCAAGTCAGATAACATCAGCTGGCTCTTACCATTGGCTCCATTTTAATCTCAGCTGAGAAAAGGTTTGAGGCGAATTCCTGAATAGCGAAGGTTGTCTCTTTTCAAAGCCCTTTAGATATTTCTGAACTCGAAGATAAATTGAAGCTTACGTTCATCATTCCATCATTTTGATTCGGGACTTCATTCAAGTGGGACTCCGATTGGGATCTCTCGGTGAAAGATTCGATCAACGACCCGATTGAGGCACTCATTCCATACAGAAGAGAACGCAGAATTTCGTTACTGAAAGGAATATCAAGAAAAATGGTATTGAGGTCGGGATTGTAAATGAGAATGTTTGAATCTATGCCTCACCTATTGGGATCTTCGCTAATCGTTTTCGCATGCTCTCTGGTCAACGCTTGCAAGTCCCATGTGAGATTCTGAAATATTTCAATACTTTAACATCCAAAATACTACAAACAATATCTCACTAATTTACCTCAGAGTTCATTCCATCCCTGTGCACCGACTGGATCAAATCGAAGGATTTGATCATCAGATGTCCGAGTCTATCGGATCGAGAGAGAGTGTAAGCCTTGAAGCAGAACAGTGAATGGAGTTTTACTTACGGAAAAAAGTTTATAATATTAAGAGATGGCATACCTTCTGTCGTAAACTCTCGATCTCATCCATTCTACGAAGCTGCGCATCGCTCATTGTTAGACCAGAAATAGATCAAGACTGCTGAAATAGTAAAGATAAATTTTTAATAATGGTCAAGAAATAAAATGAGGAAGAGGGAGAGTGAGTAGAGAAAGTGATAGAACGAATGACCTTTCATAGTATTCCGGCTGCTTGTAGAACGGGTACTTCCGTTGTAGATATAGGGCTTCCAGTTACTCACTCTTGTAACCTTTTATGACCAATGATATTTTCCCTCTGGCACTACCCAAAATTCAAATCTTTTTAATGCTACATAGTGCTACATAGAATGCAAATCATGATATACGCAAGGTTTGACGAAAAGGGCATGTCCATATCCTCGACTTTCTACTGTGATTATTTGACTGCTAATGTACAAATGAAAGTGAAAGTATGTATTGTTATCCGAAATCTGAGATGATTGTTCGTGGAAATCATTGATAAGTTATCGCTAGCACAGGTTCCGTACTAATGTCCCTGCTCTTCCTTTCACTCTGCCAACTGGTAACTGCACCCCGAGGGGCGAATTCCACTGATGATTAAGAGAGTCGAGAGTATAAAGAGAGCCAGTGGAGAGAAGTAGCCACCAGTCGACTTGTGATTCCATTGATACTCTCTACGAACACTCTCCTTTTCCCTTGTTCCCCTTCACTTCCTTCCTTTGTTCACTTCCCCTCTTCTAGAATGGATCATCTCAAACAGCGGGAAGAGGAGGCGGCCCTGAAGCGGGTTGCATTCATCTCGGTCACCCTCTCTACCGTATCCATCCTGGGAGCCATCGTAGCCGTCCCCATGATCTACAACTACATGCAGGTGCCTACCGTAGTCTCCAATCGATAACTGACCTACCGTATCTTCAGCACATCGCATCGAACATCCAGGACGAGGTGGACTTCTGCAAGACCCGCTCTACCTCCCTGTGGCAGCAGTTTACCTTCGTGAGTACCGTACCATTCCTTGCTACCATACCCACGCTACCATTCGTGAGTACCCTGCGACCTCTTGGTACCGTACCTGACCATGATCTCCGCAGTTCGCGGTCCAGAAGGGAACGGTGCGCGTTCCTCGTGCTTCTTGGGTGACGGATATCCAAGTGCCAGTGGGAGATGAGGAGGAGATGAGGAAAGCCAGAGCTCACGGAGTAGGCAGCTACAAGTCATCACCCGAACCAAGTGGAGGACCCACGTGAGTGAAGGGAACCAAGAGGGGGAATGGGGGAATCCTTAAAGCTCCATTAGTGCATCCAAAGAGTAACATTCATGATTAGCGAGAGGTGTTGGAGTTCGATACAGAGTGAAGTAATACTACTTGATTCATTGCAGCGACATCGCAGCGGAGTTCGTAGCAGGAGGAGGCGCTGCTGGTGCAGGCAAAGGAGGAGGAGGAAGCTGCTGCTCGTGCGGAATGGGCAAGGCCGGCCCGCCTGGTCCCCCGGGCACAGATGGAGCCCCAGGAAACGACGGACAAGCCGGAGGACCCGGATCTCCCGGAGCCAATGCTGCGGCTTCTGCTCCGGCCCATCCCGATTTCTGCTTCGATTGCCCTCCTGGTCCCGCTGGACCGGCCGGATCGGCCGGACCTCCCGGACCAGCTGGAAATCCCGGTGCCAAGGGAAATGATGCTGCAGCTGGAGGACCCGGCCCCGCCGGACCTCCTGGTCCTCCTGGACCCGCTGGAAATCCCGGAGGACCTGGATCCGCTGGACCTCCTGGTCCCGCTGGTTCAACCACCGAGGCTCCTGGTGCCCCAGGACCCGCTGGTCCTCCCGGTCCCGCCGGACCCCCTGGACCCGCTGGAAACCCTGGATCTGCTGCGGCATCCCCTGCTGGTCCTCCTGGTCCCGCAGGAGACAAGGGACCCGATGGATCTCCTGGAAAGGCCGGCAATGCTGGATCTGCTGGAGCTCCCGGAAGCAAGGGAGATGGAGGAGGATGCTCACATTGTCCCCCACCAAGAACCGCCCCCGGATATTAGAGGGGAGGGGTACTCTATTTATTTGTGTTATCGATCTCCGGATAAAGAATTGCGATCTCAGAACTATCGTTGCACTCGTGCACATCAGATATGATTATGGGAATAAAGTATGTGGCATTACATTTACATATTAGCATATTTACACATGAAATTGTAATGTACATCAATTGAGACAGACAATCGTTCAGAACTCGACTTGCTCCTCCTCAGCGAAAGTTTTTCTCGATCCGTGGCGACGAGAGCCTCCGTAGGTGCTGAAAGAAATAGATTTTAACCAACAAATCAATTACAATTCATCCATCTAATGATACTTCTCGAAGAATAAGGCATATCAATGAACAGGTCTCTCACTTCTGCCACTTCCTCATACGACGATTGCGTCTTCCTCCGCAGGGAAGGGCAGCGCGAAGAAGAGACTGAAACGCGTCATTATCATACGATTGGAGGTAATTTTTAATGAATTCTCACCTTCAGCTGTTCGGAATACTCAACCATCATCTCCTCCATCTTCTCCTTCTGCGCCCTGCGGGAGATCGAAGAGTCGTCGAAGATGGCAGAGATCTGCACAGCTCGATTAATTTAGATGTCGGTTATTTTAAGACAATTATGTATACGAGCAGGAAGATAGGTAAGTCAAGTATTGAATACCTTCTCATAAGCCTCTGGGAGATCCTCGACGGCGGCTGCCATTGCCTCCTTGCGGGTTCGAATCTCTTCGTCCTTCGCAGTGAAGTAGGCAGAGATCTCGTCCTGAAGAGAAGTGATCTTTCTCAGATTTTATTGATCTTCTTTAAGAGCCTATTGAAGAATAAAGCAAAGCCACAGCGGGACAAACTCCATGTTATCTTCTTGTTTCACAATACCATCACCGCTTATAATCGTGTGTGAGTGTTTCACAACTTATCAGCTCTTCATTGTGACTAATCAGAGCATTATCTTTGAGTGAGGCAATCGATAACCAACCTCAACATTGTTCTCCTGAGCCCAGTCCATGATCTTCTCCCTCTTCTCAGCTCTGCTCAATTCCTCGTCCATCTTAATGGCGAAGAATTCCTTCCTCGCCTCTTCGGGAAGATCAGCGATGAACTTGTGATCTGGATGAGAGGGTAATTCATTTGAAGCATATGACAGGATTACATGGAGTCCATAAATAATGACTAGATTGGGATGTGCTAGTAATTTTAGAAGTGTTCACAGCGTTCTTCGCCGACAGAGAAGGGAGCTGAATCGAACTGCATACAGGAAACTTGAAATTCCTCTGAAACTTAAAATGTCCTGCCGCGAATCTACCGAGCAATGCGCGAATATGACCAGGCTGATTTGGGTTTCATGCCTAATATGAGATGCAATTGTGTTCAGAGTGATCAAATTGGGGATAACTGTTTTATGCTTCAGAGTATTTTCAAATGTCAAGCGCTTTCAAACATCCTATTCCCGCATTTTGCAGTTCGGGCCTCGCGGGAAAATTCAAAATCTTAATCCCTTTGTCTACCCTTTTATGGAGAGAACAATGGGGATCAGAACGCTGTGGTGTTCAGAGGGATAATATCAAGTTCTCGATATTCATGTTCTGAAATTATCCGTTCAAATATGATTACCTTTGTGTCCCCTCCAGTCCCTCTTGTTCTCTCTGTCTTCCGATTTATTCGAGTCTACGACAGGAGCAGCAGCGAGACCACGACGCCAACGGTCTGAATTATCGATTGAGGAAATCTATTTCATAATTTCAACTCCTTATTCCTGAATTTTTACTGGAAGAATTGAGAGCTTTTGATAAAAAAATACGAACCACCTTGAGGAAGGGGGAGGGGATGCTTGAGATCCCTGGGGAAGTGCATGGGATTGCCTCGCCCATCATGGTAGAAGGCGGAGAGAAGAGAGAGGGAGGAAAGAGCGAGGAAGAGACGGAACATACTGGAGGATTGGATGAAGTGCAAGTGGATGAACAAGTCAAAACACTGAACAATGAGGTACTTTGAGCTTTTAACAATGAGAAGATGATGAGAGTGGAAGGTCGGGTCTTCCTTATAAACCCACTGAGTGAGTGGAAGGGAGATCCTGATGTGTGTGACAGGGCAGGCGATAACTCTAGATGAGCGTGATAACCATCAGAGGACAGGGAGACGCCGGAAATGAGGGGTGTTGTGGTGAGGAATAGCCCGATTTAGATCTGATTTGCACTGATAAGAGAGTCAATCTGTGATTCAAGCAATCGATACATCCCATAGTGTCCATTCGATCCTTGTTTCACATCCAATTTTGGATCTCAGTTCTTGTTTATTCCCTTTGAAAAGCAACAATTGATGATTCGAGGCGAGTTTCGCCAATATTCCTTTCCATCTGTGAGACAGTGAAACAATAGTGGATCAGTCAGCATCACAATGCAAAACAAAACATATTTATTCGCATCTTATCACGAAGGGCACCCGTAAAGTTGCTAAATCTATAAAATATTTGGCATGTGCAATGTAATTCTCATTATGAGAAAATCTTCAATCACTTCAAACGAAGAACCTGCTGAAATTGAATGGCTAAAACTAACAAATATGTAACGAATATGGTTGGCTGTGCAAAGTTACAATACCCTCTTCCAGTTCTTCTGACGAGAAAAGTGATTGTGAACTAGGGTTTCGCAAACCAATTAACGAGTTGTGGTTCAACAAACGGTGAAGACTGTCTTGGCAGATCCACCGGAGTCAGTGGAGAGAGAGGAGGAGAGAAATCGTTCCTCGTGGTAGATCTCGAGATCTCTCGATTTACTTCGCCATTTGAGGAATGCTCGGAGCTTCTCGAGAAGAGCGAGGAAGAGATTGGCTGGCTTCTGGAGAGGAGTAAGTTTATAATCAAGCAAATCGTAGAACTACAGTATACATACTGTAGACTACAGTAGCTCACCTTGAGTACGTGCATGAGTGCCTTCCTGTAGACTGAGGAGCAGAGGGCGAAGAAGAGCAGATTCAGCTGAATGTAGACGATCTGAAATCGATAAATTCGTCTCTGACCCTGAATCAGGGTAACCTGCAGGAAATTGATGATGAGCACGACGATGGCGTAGGCTGTGTACTGTTCCAGCTGAGAAGCAATTGCGATTATTACTCGAAAGTCACGGTTAGAGAATTGCAAAACCAGCGGATTCGATTAACTCTAATTGGTAATTTAGAAAGGAGAAGATTATGAGTCTCATCGATCAGATATTCTGACCTCCTCATCGTAGAAGTAATCGATTACAGCGTACGGCCAATTGCAGACGATGAAAGTGACTGCGAGGAAGATCGAGATGCGAGAGATGTTCTGTAGTTTTAAAAAATTGAAATATAAAACAAATCTGCAAAATTTTTCTGATAATGAGTAACGTCTATTCAACAGATTCTACCAGAAGGGGAAGATAGTGAGAAGTGAAAGAGGCCTGACATTGTGGCTGTTGACTACCAGATCCATGCTCTCCTGTCGGGCGATGCGAAGATCATCGTCGTACGATCTGAGTGAGACTCTCATTATTTCGTGCTTCCTCCTCCTTTAAGGGAACGAGAGAGTGTGCGGAATGAAAAGAGTGAAGGCGTGTGCTTGTTCAGAAAAAAATATCAGAATGATCGTCGAAATGGATAGCAAAGCTTTTACCTGACAGATCTCCTCAGGAAGAGGATGTTAGCCCAAGTGATTGTCGACTGAAATAGGAAGATGTTTGATGTTAGACCATTCCCAGTCCTCCATTGAACCCCGGCTGGTCCCAAATCGAGATTGTTTGCCATACCATAGAAACGCCGGGAACGAGATACTTGAAAAGATAGGAGAGCGCTCGAACTGCATTGTAAGTCCAGTCATCGGTTATCTGGAAATAAACTGATAAGACCATCTTGAGATAAATTTCCCAACGATCTCGTGGTGTAGTGGTTATCACATCTGTCTAACACACAGAAGGCCGGCGGTTCGAGCCCGCCCGAGATCAAACTTTGCATTTATTTATTTTTATTTTGATGGCTGAAGAAGTCATGAGAAGATTTTCACAATTATTTTTCCCCTAATTAGCGCCTCAGACAATCAATCAATAATAGTGACCCATTAGACACTGAAATCCAATCATCACCTCTGTGTTCTCAACGATGTCTCCCTCTTCGTCAATGTCGTTGACCCATAGCCAGTGGAGGCACGTGAGGATTCCCAGCACGAGACTTCCCACGATGAGAGAGTAACGGATCTGAACGAGATATATCAATTCCTCCTTCTAATAAATTCTCTGTCCGATGGATGGATACGAAACACTGCTAAGACAGCGATCACAAGTTCGACGATAACAGAATATGAAATTCGTTTGACACACCAGACATAGTCTTTAGATTAATTTTGAAAAATCCAGAAAAATTACCGTACCCTCCTCTTCGCAAATTGGTTGCGGTAGTAGAGTGGGCGGTGCATGGCGACGTATCGATCGAGGCACAGCACGACAACCAGATTACCGTAGGCACCCATCAGGGAGTTCACCTGGGATTTGATGATTAGGACAATTGACCAACCCAATGTGAGGTCGCGTGCCTCCAGATTGTTTTAATTGGTTGAGAAGGTCAAATTGTTTAGCACTCACGACGAAAAGCCAGATGTATGCACGGAAGAAGAGGAGAGGATAGGGTAGGAATTCATCGAGGATGTCGAGGACGCAGCCAGAGATGAGAAGGAGGAGAGTGAGCACCGAGATTATCGCCTGGTGGGAACTGTTCTTGTTTTTAGCATCCGATCAAAGATTGGATTAGTTGTTATCGTTCGTGCTTACATTACAGGAAAAACAGCGAGCAACGAATCACTTATTTTGCATTAGCCAAACATTCTATTTGTTAGTTTTCTCCATTATAGTGGATAACTGAGGTGCGAACCTGTGAAACGAGTAACTCGTAGCTCTTTCCGTTCTTCTTAATGACGAGATACGTGAGAAGAGCGAGATGACAGGAGCAGAAGAACAGACCCAGGCACTATTTACATTATTATTTTCGAAAATAATTTTAATTTATCTCACCGATCCAGTCATGTCAACGTACCGCCGGAAGACGAATAAATTTGAGTGAACAAAGTCTGGAGCGCCGTCTGTGTATTATTTTTATAATAATTGTTTTCAAAAATATTGCAACTCACTTGCAGTATCATTATGCATTGCATAGTCCTCGTTCGGATTGAAGAATCGAACCATTTTAGGGGAAAACAATAAAATCAATCGATTTCACGTGGAGAGTGGATGGTTTGGGGGCGCCAAATGGTACTCTCGAGCGTGGGTCACGATTCAGAATCCATTCAAGGGGAAGAGGGTCGTAAACTATGAAAAGGAGAGAAGCGAAGGGGGGAGTGGGGGTGAGATGGTCTAATAGTTACTGTTTGCACTAATAAGGAGGGAGAAGTGCCCAGCTCCTGTCCTGATAGGGAAATATTCATGATTTAGAACTTTTGAATTTCATGAAGATCTCATAACTTCTCTGATGTAATGATGGACTCGTCAAATAAATCAGTTCGGTCATTACGAGCAATAAAAACTGGAAACTGGATAAGTGGTGTGATTGTGACTTTACAACAGACAACTAGGAAGTTATTTTTTTCAATGCTGAACATTGAGAATTTTCGAGAAGATGGCCGAATGTTTGTGACGATGCTAAACTTTTCACTGCATTTATTCTACGACTCTTTTTTGATAACGGTATGAGATATGATCTTTGATCTTCGTTCGACTGCCTTCCCTCAAGCATCGTTGACGATTGTGTCCTGCAATGCATCTATCATGTCGGACTCCTTCTCATGTTACTCGTGATTGCTCGGTTCGAAGGAGTGCAAGGTAGATCAAAGATCTAACCTTGCAGAACCACTGGAAGCAGAGGAGCAGCGTCATCACGCAGATTATCGTGAAGAAGGTGAGACACGTGAGGATGACGTCACTGCAGGGATCAAAGATCACCGAAAGATCAAAGATCAGATTGTTGCACTCACAGGACTGAGTAGTCTTTGCCATTGAGAAACCGCTCGCGCTTGATCGTGCGGTTTTCCCCTGGAATTTGAATATTGATCATCCTCACTTTCTTGGGAAGTCAATTCCTCACCAATTTGATATCTGCCATCGAGTCCCTGCGCGTGGAGCATCGCCTCGAGGTTCCCAGTGATTGCCTCGTCCATCTGAATGTTGAAGCGGAGCAGCGGGAATGGATTGACCTTGCCACCCTGAGAGACAATCGATCGGCTGAGGAGACGGTAATCATCGTGATCTACCTGGTCCATGATGACTGCCGCGCAGCCGGTGCCGTTGCAGCAGCACGTGTAGTCCTCCGCCTGGATACGGTAAGTCAGTTATCGATCGATGGATAGTACGGTACTCACGACGAGCAGTTTGTGGTGCTTGACTGTGGTGAGGGTGCAGGGATCTTCACTGCTTGCACACTCCTTCTTCTGGATGAGATTGTGCGGAACTGAGATATTGATTTATTTATTGACTTATGAAAGCGAATTGCCCTACGTTTAAACGTCTTGAGTATGGCAAAGTTGGAGAGCAGCTTATTTTTCGGCTTTTGCAGGTCGAGCGTCTGCAAAAATGAGGGATCATCCTGAACTCAACATATCAATCGGGGGCATAGCTCAGTGGTAGAGCGCTCGCTTAGCATGCGAGAGGGCTGGGGTTCAATTCCCCATGCCTCCAGATTATTTTGCCGCCCTCGGAACTCACAATGTAGTTGTGGCATCCGTAGAGGATCAAGCCGCCATCGAGAGCGATGATCACTTCGGACGAGGTTAGTGGAGCAGTCTTTGCATCGCCCATATCGCCGTGGCTGCACGGATGGTCCTGCGAGAAATCGGTTATATTGGTCGATTGCCGATACAATAAGTGTACCGTGAAGTTGTGGATGAGACCTATCATCGTGTAGAAGGTGGTATTGCCCTGATATTGCAAAGATTTAGCTTGGAGTAAACCGAATTGCTCCTACGATGATTCCGGTCTTTGGTTCAAACTGCGACTCGAAGATGGACTTGGCTGCACACAGTAGCTTCCCTCCCACATCAGCCTTCACTTGCCCGAGGCACTTCTGATTGCCGGTCAGTCCCTCAAAGATCAAAGATCAACAATGAATTCTGCAAAGGTCAGAGATCAGATCGACAGACATCATCGTCAGTGGCCGACAGCGCGACGTCGCGCTCCACCAGTTCGTCCGATGCTGTAAGTGGGGATTGGTCTTTGATCCCTGGTCCCTCTAACCTTTGAACTCGACGAGTCTGAGGAGTGAGTAGGGCACGGGTGGAGGAGGACCGAGAGAGGAGACGAGCAGGGGAGACAACTGAAATTGTCAGATCATTCGACTGGTGAATCTGCCAAGGAGTCTGAGGTGAGCTCCCCTTGTCGTCTCGACTGAGCTCGCTTTCAAAACCTTATCACCCCGTGCAATAATCTTTCGTCTCGAGCCAATTCTTTGCTCAGATTCTCAAGATGTGATCTGCGTTTCGATCCCATTAGTTTCTAGCTGCTTCAATACTTCCGCATCGCCTACTGCTTTATTACTCTGCTTCTTTAGGTAGGGAAGAGTTTATCTCCACTCGCCACCTCCTCCCCCCCTCCCCCCCCCCGATCTCTCTCTCTCTCTCTCTCTCTCGATATTTCGCTCACTGCTCCTCTCCTCGTTCCCGATCTAGATAACTCTCTAGCTGCTGTATATCAATCACTCACTGCCCCAATCTGTCTCCAGTCCCCCAAGGCCGCCAGAGATACGGCTATCATGATAACCATCGGTGGCTAAACAGTACACGTCCAGGCTCCGCCCCCCTCTCATCTATATTTCTCGCCCCTCTCATTAACTGAAACTTCCACCGAATCGATTGTCCTTCCCTCGATCAGTAACTCGAATCGGAAGTGCGACTGTGTGCAATATTTCTACCCTGTCCGCAACTTTCTCGACAACACCGACCGTGTAATCATTAGATCCAATGGCGTCACTTTCGATGTCTCACCTTCTCAACTTGTCGGAATATCAGTTCCATAACCCCTATCTTTTAACGAAAGTTGGGCGGACCAACAGCCAAAAATATCCGAAAAAATATGCACTTTCAAGATGAGATAGAGTAGATGTGACATGATGCGACCCTCGCTATGATTTTGATTATGGGGGGGGGGGGGGGGGGGTTCTGCGGGGCTGTTATCATCAGTACATTTCTGGTTGATTCCAATTGTCTTTCGGTTCCCATAATGACGATGATCCCCTTCGTGTCTCCCCATTTGTTTCCCTCCTCCTTCGCATGCACAATTGGGGGTGATAAGAACGCGAGATGCGCGTGTGTCTCTAACGACGGCGATTTGTTCCCATTTGACACTCTATTCGCTCAATATCATCACTCATTCTACTGTTTAGGAGGCATTCTTGCCCCCTTCCCTGTTATTCTCCAGCTTCCTTGTAGAGTGGTCGAAGGGGGCAAAAAGAGTCGCGAGAAGGGGCAAAAAGTTGCGCAGTCCACTCCCGATTTCCATCTACGCTCCAGTTTTTTGATCAGTATGCCAAGTGCCTCTTCTCCCCTCCACTTGGGTCCATTTCCTTCCTCTTTGCATATTACAGTCGCCCCTGACCCCCATTCACTAAATACACTCAAAGGGCTGGAGTTCGCGAGGAGGAGAACTCCCTCCTTCTCGCGATGTTTTGGAGACTCGATCGAGAACTGAAAAGGCGAGAAAAACTCACGAAAAGCGCGAAGAGAACCGCTCGGAGTCGCGCCATTTGACCAAAATGAATGGGAAATTGGATGTTTAGACGGAATGGAGAGATGATTGGATCATCGCCAACTGATTCTGGGGCAGAATTCTTCAGAATTTCGAAGATCCTCGTGGTCCTCGTATTTCATGAGTAGTAATGCACTATCCCTCTCTTTTCAATTACAGATTTCACTTTCAAATAGCGCCTTCTTCATTTCGCGCGATCTTTCTCTTCCGTCTGCCTGTCTGCACCCTCTCGAATCCCCCACTAACCCTTCCCTCTCTCACCTGTCTCTCCTCGATTCCCACACTATCTCGTCTCGGGTGTTCTCAGACCGTGTTCGTGTCTCCTCTCTCCTCTCTTGCTACCAGTCTCAAGGCCTTCCAATCGTCCCTTCCCCTCCCTCCTCTGACCGCTCCCGACCCCCGGATTAGTGCTTTGCTTCCCTAAAACACAGCTGCCAGGAGGCAGCTACAGTAGCCGGAGAAGTAAGTGGCATTCGTCGCCCACGTGCACCACACTGTCTGCACCACCTCACCACGCACTACGGATAGATCGGGTATCTTCGTCACAGTATCTTTCTCCTCCTGCACCTCTCGATACTCTAATCACTCTCTCTTCCTCTCGATGGCCAATCTAGGTTACCCTATCAGCTATCCATCGCCCATTCCAATCACGTTTCCTTTTCCCATCTCCCAATCGAGAGCGAATCGAGAGTTGTAATTAGTTAATTATTGTTGATTCGCAGGTCGCTCAGGGCCACTGGCCCGTGGGTGGCCTCATGCTGAGTGGCAAGAGAGCCAAGAAGAGACTCAAAAAGGTGGGATGTTTGAATTTGTATCCCATTGTTTAAAATATTCCAACTACAGTGCTATTTTCGATAGAAGATGCTGATTTTTCCAGCGAGTATTCTATCTGCTGGTGGTCCTCGGATTCCTCCTCGTGTGGTCCTTCCTCACCTTCCTCATCCTCTACCTCCAAGATACGGTAAGCGATCCGCACGATCTACGTTCACCTTTCGTTGTATTTTCCCCCACCACTGTTTTGGGTGTTGCATGATCCGCGCGAGCCGTGCCAAATCCGGGTGGCAAAAGGACGTGCGCATACGGGGGCATAGCTCAGTGGTAGAGCGCTCGCTTAGCATGCGAGAGGGCTGGGGTTCAATTCCCCATGCCTCCAAAATTGATTTTGCAGCTTCTCGGTCCGATCGAGACTCCGAAAAAGAGCGACGTCAGCAGTTGGGACAACAGTTATATCGCCAAGGGTGTTCAGGTGTTTTTAGAATACAGTATTCTTGAATTAACGATTTTGTTCAGGTTGTGATTGGTCACTATAATGGAAACTTACCAAAGGACAAGCACAATTTCACTCAAGGTAACATCGTTTATCACGTGTTGATCGACGATTATCAGAGATGGGTAATTTGCAAGGTTATACCGACAGTTGATACCGAGTAGGTCAACAATCCCTCCCTGCCAACAAGTTATCACTGACTCGTTTCCATTGGAAAACACCCAGGAATGTCTTCCCTCTCGATCGAGAATCGAGATGAGAAAGAAGAAGAGAGAGGATCCGAGTGATTTATGATTCTCCATATTCGAGTGGTCAATCGTTGCGATAACTATGACGATAGGATTGATTGTGAGGGAAAATAGAGATCTCATAGATGAAATTCTCCATATTTTTCACTTTATTCATGGTTTTCCAATGGAAAGAACACCCAAAGTAGACAATTGTGATGAATTAGAATGAGAAGTGATAGAATGCGGTCGATTGCAGAGGAATTGGATGCGAATGGTTACTCTCCAGTGGAGGGATGGGGCGAGAATGGATGGGCGGTCACGTTGAATATCACTGAAGAGATCGACAGTCTCAAGTCATTCGGCATAAATCAGGTCAGGGTTCAAAAGAATAAGTTACAGATTTTTTTACAATTTATTTTTGATGTCCAGACTTTGTTGACGGGCCGTCTCGCAACTTATCCCGGGTTTAGAGATCGTATTCGAGAAAGTCGTTCGATTCGGAAAAATAGCAGATCTGGTAGAAATGCACTTGATGCAGCTGTCGCTAGCGTCGAACGCCCATTTTGTTGCGTCATCCCTAGGCAATCTCTCCCGATTGACCCGTCCCCTTCTTTTTACACGTCTCTCTCTCGATTATCCCTCCTCGTGTATTGTAATTATCGGGGATTCCCGTTCTCTGACCACTCGAAGAGCTCTCTATTGTCTATTGGTGGGTCACAACACCACGGGATGCAATCGACACGGAATTGGAAGACGACTCGGCATTCTTTCGCCACCCGATTTCTTAGTGAACTAGACATCTGGGATGAAAAATAGTAATACCAGGGACTCTACACTTCAAAGATACCTATATATTGGGGTGTCCGGAAAGTTCGTATAATGGTTCGGAAAAAAGTCAGTTCGCGATCAAATGCAGTGATTGCGCAATCTGTTTGTCAACAATGTATTGCATCATTCTGAAGTTGAGTAGTGAGAGGATTTAATCAGTCTCCTAGTTGCTACATTGATTCTTGTGATGGACTCCCATCTCTACCTCCGAGCAGTTTTACTTCATTACTACCGTCTTGGCCGATCCGTGAAGGAGGCCCACTCTGCCCTGGCCCAGTCGGAAGGAGCTGACGCCCCCTTCATACCCTTCTGCTATAAGTGGTTCTCCCGCTTCAAGAAAGGGGAGTTTGGTCTCGATGATCAACCCCGCTCTGGACGCCCTCCCTCCCTCGATCAGCCTCTCGTTCTCCGCACACTGAAGCGCAAGCCCATGGCCAGTGTGCGTGAGTTGAAGAAGGATACTGGTACTCCCAGATCAACGGTGTCCGATATCCTCCATCGATCTGGGAAGAAGCCGAAACTCCCACAAGTGATTCCCCATGACCTCTCCCCCGAACAGCTGAAAAATCGTGTTCGTCTGTCGGGAATTACTCCATCGTAGATCCAATCTTCGATGGGTCAATTCCATCATCGCTACAGATGAGAAGTGGATCACGTACGATAACCCTGTGAGGAGACTGCAATGGGTGGATGCAGATGAGAAGCCCACGCCCGTCCCGAAGAAGGAAGAGCACGGAAAGAAGGAACTCCTCTGCTTCTTCTTCTCAGTGCTCGGTCCCATCTACTGGGAGATCCTCGCCCCTGGCACCAGCATCAATGCCGACCTCTTCTCTGAATAACTGGAAGATGTCGCGATCAGAGTCCCTCCCAGACTCCTGAACCAGGGCAAAATTCTTCTTCTGATGGACAATGCTCGCCCATATCGAGCGAAGATGACCCAGAAGAAAATGGACGAGCTGAAGATCGAGAGGATTTCCCATCCACCGTATTCCCCGGATCTCTCCCCATGCGACTACCACTGCTTCCGCTCTCTCTCTGACTTCTGCAAAGGAAAGAAGTTCAAGAATCGAGATGAAGTTGTGAGGGCTTTCGTGAACTGGGCGGTCTCGAAGAAACCCGCATTCTGGAAGAGAGGAATCGAGACCCTGCCCAATCGCTGGAGGGAGGTAGTGAGAAAGAAGGGGGCATACATTGGTCACTGAGAATTGTAAAGCATTGAATAAAAAATAAAACAAAAAAATTATACGAACTTTCCGGACACCCCAATAATTAGTAGGATAGTAATCAAGGGTGTATAGATGAAAGAGGTGGATTAGCCCAGAGGGAGAGAGGGAAAGAGGGAGAGAGAAAGATAGGACCGGCGATGACCTATTCAATCATAACGAGCGATGGGTATCTCTACGAGGGGGCGAAGTGAGAGACTGAGACCGGCCAGTGGAGATGATTGATCGTGGGAAGGGGAGATATACAACGATGTAAATGTTAATTTTGCAACGTTCAGTTCAATGTGTACATCTCTGATCGAGTCTCAGTGAGAAGAAGTCTGCCCGATGTGAGGAGGAGAGAGTGCAGAGACAAGAAGTACAGAGGTGAACAACCATGAATTATTGATCTGTTGAACAACAACAAAAAATTACTGACTGCTTTTCACTGCATTCACATAGCTGCGAATTGAAACTTATAAAATAATATTTTTTTAAATAATAAAAAAAATCTTTTCAGTTGATCTTCCCTCCACCTCGATCATCATCGTCTTCCACAACGAGGCCTTCTCCACTCTGCTCAGATCCGTCAATTCCATCATCGATAGGTGAGCTGAGATCCATGAAATGAGCTTGAAATTACTGCTGATTAGGTGAAAAAATGTTGATGTTTATCCCGAGTTAGCGCTTGGATTTTCTCTTTTCTGATCGGAAAAACAATAATAACTCCATCTTCAGATCGCCTCATCACCTGCTCAAGGAGATCATCCTTGTGGACGACTTCAGCAAGAGAGGTAAAGCATTGACAATCCAAGAATTAATATTAGTTGTTTAGTGAAACTTGTCTAGTTCATAGAGTTCTTTGCACATTCCCTATGCTGACGTAATTCTTGCAGCCTTCCTCCATGCTCCTCTCGAGAAGGAACTAGCCGTGCTTTCCACCAGAGTGGCCATCAAAATCATTCGATCGAGGGAGAGAATCGGACTGATACGAGCGAGGATGATCGGAGCTACGGTGAGATCAAATATCAAGCATTCTCCAACTTCTGAAAGCTGATTCTATTCTTCCAGCACGCTTCGGGTGACGTGCTGACGTTCCTCGATTCGCACATCGAGTGCACTGAAGGATGGCTGGAGCCGCTGCTGGAGAGGATCAGAGAGGACAGGTGAGGGCGATAAGAGAGGCATCGAGCTGTTTCCTGTTGACAAGTCGACCATTTATTCTAGTTTTGATTGACCTCCTGCTCTATCTGACAAGTGAAGGGATGAAAACAAAATTTAATTAATTAACAAATTGGCAGGAAGAACGTGCCCTGCCCTATCATCGACGTCATCAACGACGCGACGTTCGCCTACCAGAAGGGAATCGAGCAGTTCAGAGGAGGATTCAACTGGAATCTCGCATTCAGGTGAGAGAAGGAAGGAGAAGGAATAATGAAGGGAATCGGATTAGGAAGGGAGTGAAGATTCCATAGTAAATGCATTTTTAGAGATACCAGATAAGAAGCAAACAATATGAGAGAAGAGACAAGTGGATTGAAATATTGCACTGTAGGTGGTATTCGATGCCTTCGGATATGATCCACGCGAGATCGGGGGATCACACTCAGCCCATTCAGTGAGTTGGCATTCTCTTTCCCTTTTCAAACACCATTTGATCTTATCTCGATCAATAACTTCTCGGTAGATCACCAACGATGGCTGGTGGACTCTTCTCTATCGATCGTCGCTACTTCGAGGAATTGGGCACTTACGACCCGGGAATGGACATCTGGGGAGGAGAGAACCTCGAAATGAGCTTCAGGGTACGGGAGATATCGTAGGAGTACTGTAATCAGGCATCCGAGATATAAAATTGTAGCATATTGTGCTCGAATTCGTAGGATCTTCAGTAAAAATTGATTACGATTTTCCAGATCTGGCAGTGCGGTGGGCGCGTTGAGATCGTCCCCTGCTCGCACGTCGGACACATCTTTCGGTTAGCTCCGCCTATTTTCGGGCTCCGCCCATTTGCGAAATTTCAGCAAATCTTCTCCTCACGACTTCCCCGGCCGCACATCAGGCAGCGTGCTCAACGCAAATCTAATGAGAGTAGCAGAGGTAATCGATAACTGAAGGAATACCGTACCCATCTAGTATGTGACCTACAGTACTTTCAAAAGCAATCATTCGAAACTGTGTATTTCAGGTGTGGATGGACGAGTGGAAGTGGCTCTTCTACAAGACCGCTCCTCAGGTTCGATTATCGATTTTTCTTCACTAATCGATTATCGATTTCGTAGGCGCTGAAGCTGCGAGAGACGATCGATGTTAGTGAGCGAGTCGAGCTGCGGAAGAGACTGCGATGCAAGAGCTTCCAGTGGTAGGCAATTATTGATTTTTATCGACAGATTGACAGAGAAAAACGAATAAGAACTGTCTCCATTAGAAGAAACTGCAGTCTAACTGATCTTTCAATATGCAAAATAAGAAGGCTTCATTGGATTTATCCAGGTATCTCGACAACGTCTTCACGGATCACTTTCTGCCCACGAACTCGTCAGTCTTTGGACGGGTGAGGATGAGGTAGAGAGGTTAAAGATCAAGGTCGATTCCAGATCTCCTCCTCCTCCTCCCTCTGTCTGCTGTCTCGACCGAGTAGTGAGAGTGGAGTGAAGAGACATCGACTCACTCTCAGCAAGTGCACCCTCGGATTCGATCTGTGGCAGGTAGGGTGATCTTTGATTTTTATTTCCCATCATCTGAGCATCTGCTTGTGAGTTCAGTGAGAGCTTTTCAATATAGATATTTATCACATACATTCAAATATCGATTTCCAGTTGTGGGTGCTGACTCCCGATGGGCGAATACGATCCGATGAGCACCAGTGCCTTTCAGCTACCGCCCAGGGGTTCAACAAGTTCGTGAACTTGATCTTGCACTTGAACTTGTACTTGTCTTACTTGTATGAAGAGATATCTCTGTTCTCCAAAAACGTTACCATTGAGTAGCGAAAAGAATTTATGGGTATAAAACCAAAGATATTGATCTTTGATCTCTCCCCATTCCAGCGACGGCGTGTACACAGTGCAGGTGCGTGAGTGCGGCGAATACTCGCACGAGCTATGGACATACTCGGCCAGGGTCAGTTGATCTTTGATCTTTCCATTCTGATCTTTGATTCTGCAGAGCCACTCATTCCGTCACGTAGACTCCGGTTTGTGTCTCTCCCTCCCGTCCGACATCTCAGACACTCGAGAGGGTCATTCGCCACCTGGATTGGAGAGTTGCAACAGAGTGATCAGTCAGGTGATAACAATCCTTTCCATTTTCATTTAAATCATAAACATTGTGGTTAAATTGATATTATCAAAACAATTAGAAATCAGACACTTCTTGCATGTGAAAATAAATCGTGACATTCATGTGCAACTTCACTGGCAAAGAATGCAAAAGTTTGATCTCGGGCGGGCTCGAACCGCCGGCCTTTTGTGTGTTAGACAGATGTGATAACCACTACACCACGAGATCAGGCGAGACCTCGATTACTTTATGACTATTGTAGGAGTGGCGGGTCTCTCCAGTCCGTTGGGAGCATCCATCAACCGTGGAAGATACCGTACTGCATAATACTACCGTAACCTGATCTGAGAGCATCCTGCTCTGTCTCTAGACATTTTCATAGATTATTACAGTAACTTGTTGATAGTATTACCTAGTCTCTAATCTCTTTACCGTACTCCCTTGCCATCTATTTCGAGCATTATCGATTTTTTTCGCAGCCTTAACTTCTCGTATCTAGCTCCCATCGACTCAAAGAACCCTTTAATCAAAGTAGACTTATTTCCCATGGCTTCTAATAATTCAAATTCTGTGCATTATATCTTCTCACATGCTTTTCCATTCTTCTTCTGTTTTATCGATCGATATTATCGATCTGCTCCCCCATTGATTGCCTCTACCTAAGGGTTTGTGATAGTTCCTATTCCTTCTGGTGATACCGTAGTCTACTTATACCCAATTCCCGTTGTTTCGATTTTGCTTGCTCAGAGATGTCAAACTACTACGTGTCGTTGGTCGCTAGGTCAATCAATAAGTGAGTACAATCTACAGGACACACTTCCCAGATTACTGTAGCGACCGATCGAGCAGACAGCGCTTTACTCTGTTGCCAACAATTGTCGTTCCGGGACCACATATCGATTCTTGTCTTCCCGATTATTCGTGATAGTTCAACAGAGTGACTGATAAATTTTATCCGTTATACAAACTTCACCGATTACAAAGCATACAAATATATTAGAAGAAAATCGCTACTCGGTTATTGACCGATGTTTCATGGGGGAAAACAACGACGAAACAACGACAGATTTAAGATAGATGGATTCTACTGTGGTGTGATAGGGATACTGTAACCAATTGTGGTGTGGGCGAGATACAGTTGTCTAGTACTTGCCGGCGAACTTCTCCTTCAGTTTTTTCTGGGCGTCGGACTCTCCCGCAGCGGGTGGCAGCCACGTGGCGTACGTCTCGTCGGCGTCCGTGATTCCAGTACCGTACTCCCCTGAACGAGAGATATTGATTAGGAAGTTATTGATTTCACCTACACTTCCTAAATAATCTAACAAAGAAATTTTACTATTCACACAAATGGTGAACAGTGGTGGAAAAGGTAGGTAGGGAAAATCGAAAAATCTGGGCATGTTTGGGCCATTTTGGCAAAAAATGGGCATGTTTTGGGCAAGTTTTTAAATTAATTATGCCATGTTATTGTATTCATTAGAAAAAGCGTGTTCAAAAATACATAGAAAACATGTTTTGAGCAACTTTTATCCACTCATTCAATCACATCAACAATTATTGCAAAAAACACGACGTGTACACGACGTACCTGCGACTTCACCTTATAAGGTCATGTTTTTAAAGGTAAAGGTCATGTTTATAATTTACTTTATTAGTTATATCACAATCCGGAATGTTCAGGCTTCATTTTCCTGTCTTGCGATTTTAAAAATGTTAATGGGGAGCTTCACAAAACATGCCCAAGGAAGGATTACCTATGCGATAAAATCGAGTTAAATATTCGTGGTGTGCCATAGCGTGCACTCTTGAGTGGTTTATTTTCCCATTCCATCGTATACTTTTTCTTTACCAAGTCCATACTCTTTCCCTTTCGCTTGCACTGCTCTTTCGAGTCGGCCTGGCATGGGCATGTTTCCCACTCCTACCCCAAAAATCTGGGCATGTTAGGCCGCGTTTTACCTACTTTTCCACCACTGATGGTGAAGCAAAAACGTCGTCTTTCACAGAAACATATTTTTTGAGGACAGAACTTCTCGAACCCATTACCATCTACGGGAATCACAAAGACTTGAAATGCGCAAGTAACCAAACGCACTAGAAACTCCTGCGATTTCTACCCACCAGTGAGATCGAGTCCTCCCTCCAACTTCTTCTTCTCCTCCTTCTCCTTCCTCTCTCCTCGATGCCTCGGGCGATTCTTCTTCTGCTGCTGCTGCACCTGCTGCGACTCTTCTCCATCCTGCTGCACTGGCTGCCAATTCATTGACTTCGTTTTTGACTATTAGAGAACGAATTCTCACATAGAACATCTATCGTTTTAGTAATCTTAGTGAAACTCGCCACCTGTCCAACCAGGGAAGAATGGGGTGATTAAAATGTAAGACTTAATCTATCATACTCTTGCTGAAACTATAGAGTAGCAACTTAATATTCTCATATTTTTTTTTCAGAAACACTAAGTTCAGTATACTTTTCTCTCCAAATCTGCTCACCTCTTCCTTTCCTTCCTCCTTCTCCTCTCCCTCCGCTCTCCTCTTCTTCTCCTCCACTCCTTCATCCACCTCTCCTCCCTCTCTCTTCGGTGCTTCCCTCTTCACTTCTTCCTTCTCCTCCTCTTCCTTCTTCTCACTCTTCTCCTCCTTCCCTTCCTTCTTCTCTTCTTCCTTGGGCGCAGGAGGCAACTGCGGACCCTTGATCTGCAATAGTGAACTTGTCTACCCACAACTTTCTCGTTTCGAATTCACCTCAATAGCTATATTTCACGTGCATTCCATTCACGAGAAAATCGAGCTGGGACTGGGAATGGAGGAAACATCGTGGAATGGGCTCTAGCGGGATTTGGGCATCCTGAGGGATGTCTGACTCTCCCCCAAAGTCTCATTGTCCAGATTTCATTTTGGACTTCATTGCTCCGGGCCGGATCTTGGCACTTCCTTCTTTGAGAGCTAATATCCCGATTACAGTGACAGATAGAGCAAAATTTACCTCTGAGTGACCCCGGCTCATTTTTCGAGCTCTATCGATCTATCTAAATCAGATCCTGAGAATGTTCATTTAAACCATGCTACATTCAAGGTCATTTTTCTCGAAAACTAATGGAAAGGAGCAGCTATAATTTTAGAAGTGAATGCATCTGAACGAGAGCTGTCGAATGAGGTACTTGCGCCGAAAATACGGGCACGGCTGTGAAATTTTCTCCATGTAAACTTTCCCGGATCGTTTGAACTTTCTTTTCCACAGTCAATTCGTAGGAACAACGATCATTCTTGGCCGCGCGCTCAGAAGAGAGCACAGCGTGTCAGAGTGAATCAAAAACCTCATTTGCGTGGCGGAGGGGAGCGAGAGATTCGAATCATTTGTGATTTTGAGCGGTTGAATTCAAAATTTTTCTTCATAGAGTCGTATTTAAATCAATGCTGAGCGAAATCTAGCCCGAAAATGAAAATTCTAAAACCATACGATTGTGGAGCGATGGTTTTGAGACTCTTCTATGTAATTCATGAATCTTCATCATACCTAGGAGCTTAGATCTCGTCAGCTTTAGCTAAAAAATAGCTGTTTTTGGCCATTTTTTGACACATTTTCAGACTTTTCTAACTTAAACAAAAAATTATCAAAAATCTGCTCCCATACGATTGTAGCACTTACCGAGACGATTCAGAAACGGATACATACGTCATATTTTTATGAACCGTGCTCCTTGATCTCGACCATTTAAGATCGAAAATTTTGTAAAATCATTGTTTTTCCCAACAAAATGATCGAAATCGTAATGAAACATATTTGAAAGTGGATACCAAATTTTCAAAATCCTTTTTTTGTGACCAAAAATTGCGAAATTAGAAATGAAACATACTCAAACGAAAGCTGTTTCGAGTGTTGTTAGGGTAAAATATGATATTTGAGTTATGTTTCACGTTAAATGTGAAAACTGTCATTTCATTATCCCATTGATTTTTTGCAAGAGACCGATCCGTGGGACAAATGGAAGGTGAAATAAAGGGAGTAACGTGAAAGAGGAAGTGGAGAGGCTCCGCCACGCAAATGAGGTTTTCGATTCACTCTGACACGCTGTGGAGAGCGGTGTAAGTGACAATAATTGACTGTGGAAAAGAAAGTTCAAACGATCCGGTAAAGTTTACATGGCGAAAGTTTCACAGCCGTGTCCGTATTTTCGGCGCAAGTACCTCATTCGACAGATCTCGTTCAGATGCATTCACTCCTAAAATTATAGCTGCTCCTTTCCATGCGTTTTCGAGAAAAATGACCTTGAATGTAGCATGGTTTAAATGAACATTCTCAGGATCTGATTTAGATAGATCGATAGAGCTCGAAAAATGAGCCAGCGTCACTCAGAGGTAAATTTTGCTCTATCTGTCACTGTAATCGGGATATAAGCTCTCAAAGGAGGAGGTGCCAAGATCCGGTCCGGTGCAATGAAGTCCAAAATGAAATCTGGACAATGAGACTTTGGGGGACTGTCAGACATCCCTCAGGATACCCAAATCCCGCTAGAACCCATTCCACGATTTTCCCTCCATTCCCAAGAGTGGCGATTTTAGCTCGATTCTCTCGTGAATGGCGTGATATTCGAAAATTGAAACACCTCCAGTCGTGAAAACAATAATCATTTCCATCTCATCGTATTCCTCGTGTAAGAGAGGTAAACGCTCATCCTCTCCCCCTTTCTCACCATGCTCTCATCGACCTCCTCGTCCTCCTCAGCCTGGAATTGCTTCGAGGAGTCGTCAGATGGCACGAATCTAGAACCAAGTTTTTTTTTAATTTCCAATAGATCAGTATAAATTCATTTCCTCTAAATACTTTTTACTGATTCGTTCCTCTTCCTTTGCCTTTCGCAAACCGAGTAAATTTAATTTCGTATACCGACGCTACAAGAATTGCAATTGACTTGTTGCTCATGAAATCATTCCTTTGCCCTCACTTCAACTCGTAGTTGTAGTCTCCCTCCTTCTCCTTCTTTTTCTTCTCCTCTTCCTCCTTCTTCTTCGTCTCTTCTCCTGCAGGCTACAAGAGGAGAACTGATTAACAGATAACATCTAACAAGATCGCAACCATCCTCAGATGGGCATATAAAAATTGAGTGGTATCCACTCCCTTTTTCCACCCTGACGTTTCCCCGATTCACTGACAGTGCACTTTGTGAGTGCACTTCTCTGTTGCGTACCAATACAAGCAATATTCCGCACATGTTGTGATTATTGCAACCAATAAATATCGATTGGGACCAGTATAGCAATAACCCCCTCCTCCCCTCTTGACCTACCTGTGCCTTTCTCATCTGCATCATCTTCCGGAAGAGAGCCTGCTGCGAGGAGCCTGCCACTGCCATGGCTGCAATTATCGATTCTCATTTTGTATTTCTTCGAACAACGATGTGTACCTCTCAATAAATGACGCCGTACATAAACTAAGTTCCCTGGATGGAAAACCAATATAACTGATGAAGCAAACGTGTTTCTGCTCTTCAAAAATTCCCTCCCGCTTGTAATATTTCCATTTCAAGTATTGATCTCCAAACAGATAACGCATGCAATCAACGTTCAGAATTCTGGCAAATTCAATCCCACAAATTGCACAACTGTTTGAAGATCGTGTTAAGAGCAACTTCCCACAACTTTGTCTCATCGCTTCTACATCTGACTCTTTCATAGCTACGAGCACTTCATGCACCGATCCCCCTCCGTACCTGCCTTCCCATCTGCTGTCTTGAGTGCAGGCAACTCGACAGGTTTGGCGATCTTCACGAGTTTCTCCAGTTTCTGACACTCGTGCTTCAGCTTCACGAATCGCTGCGTCAGCTGAGACTTCTCGGTCCTTGCCTGAGATGAAAAGGATAGACTCTCTTCGTTTCCCATACTCAATCCCTTTGAATATTTGATGAGAAACTGCATGAAATCACGCAGGCAACCGAGACAAGAAAAAGAGGAAACAAAAGAAATATTAGCGACTGAATAACCTGACTACATTACCCCCTCTACCGTACCTTCTGGTCCATTCCCGATCCGCCAGTCGCCGCCATTCTCTTCACGTACTCATCGAGATCGTCACAGTCCAACTCAGCCTACAAGAACAGAAAATTAAATATAAATTAATAACTAAAACAAATAATATTTCCAGGTGATTTCAAAACCAGTTTATTTCAAGAATTCCTGACATTTCTTTTCAGTCCTAAAAGCACTACTCCAACACTCGACTGACCTGTTTGGCTGCTCTAAACTTGTCGAGTAGTTTCTCGACCTCATCAGCCTCTTTCTTCGTCTCTTCCAACTTCTTCTGCAGACTCTCGTATGATTCGACGGCAGGAGAGACGGACGAAGTCGCGTGCTGAACATTATAACACGAGTCTTCTGAGAGATTGCATGAGCCCCCGGCACCAGGAGCCCCGACTTTTAGCAGTATCCACGAGATAATTATGCCAGAGTATATTGGATATGAGAAAACTTTTGGCGTTGTCCGTTTTTTCTGGAACCGGCGTTTAGGTATTTTCCGGTTCCGCTCCCGGCTCTACCATATATCGGCTCCCAAATGAGCTACAGTGGTGGCTTTGGGCTCAAAATGTTCGTAAAATTATTTCAAACAACTTTCCTGTTGACAACAACATCCTACGACAACAATATCACATCGAAAAATGTGATAAAGCAATTTCAAAATTAGAAAATAAATTCTAGCGGCTCGGGGACCCCCCCAATTCGTGTAAACCGAGATCAATTTCAGAATCTACGTACATTACTCTATTAAGAAAAAAATAGCGCCGAGCCAATTGAGCCTGGGAATTTGCCCAAAAAATGCGAAAATCATCGAAAATTCGATCATTTCAAATATTCGCAATTGATATTCTTCACGAAACAAAGTCCATTTGTCGCCTTTTTACTGTTTTATTATAATTACTTATATAAAACATCAAATTCAGTTGAAAAAACCGGAGATGTCCATATTTTAGAAAAATCATATTTTTCACATCACAATTTCTCAATTTCGAACGATGTAAACTCAAAATTTCGAGATCACTTGACTCCTCGACTGTAGCCATTTTGTAGCATGCCTCGACGTGAATGAAAATTGGTGGACTATTTCCCTCCAATATCTCAGGTCTCTAGTTTTTTGAGACCCGATATTGGCTCAGAAGACCGTGTCGGCAATAATTAATTTCATTTTTTGAAGTTAATTTTGAGAATTCTGATTGGATATGGTTGTAAATATTGTTTTCGTAATATGTTGCATAAACTGAACATAAAAATAAACACCTATTACCGTTTCTAAATTTCTGAAATTTTTGCGTTTTGAAAATTTTTGATTTTTGAAAAATTGTTCAAACGGTCACTTTTCCATATGTATTTGATTCATCATATTAGGAAAACATTATTTACAACCATATCTAATCAGAATTCTCAAAACTAGCATCAAAAATCAATTTAAATATTACCGACACGGTCTTCTGAGCCAATATCGGGTCTCAAAAAACTAGAGACCTGATATATTGGAGGGACATGTTCCACCAATTTTCATTCACGTCGATGCATGCTACAAGATGGCTACAGTTGAGGAGTCAAGTTATCTCGAAATTTTGAGTTTACATCGTTCAAAATTGAGAAATTGTGATGTGAAAAATATGATTTTTCTAAAATATGGACATCTCCGGTTTTTTCAACTGAATTTGATGTTTCATATAAGTAATTATAATGAAACAGTAAAAAGTCGACAAATGGACTTTGTTTCGTGAAGAATAACAATAGCGAATATTTGAAATGATCGAATTTTCGATGATTTTCGCCTTTTTTGGGCAAATTCCCAGGCACATTAGGCTCGGCGCTATTTTTTTCTTAATAGAGTAATGTACGTAGATTCTGAAACTGATCTCGGTTTACACGAAATGGGGGGGTCCCCGAACCGCTAGAATTTATTTTCTCATTTTGAAATCACTTTATCACATTTTTCGATGTGATATTGTTGTCGTAGGATGTTGTTGTCAACAGAAAAGTTGTTTGAAATAATTTTACGAACATTTTGAGCCCAAAGCCACCACTGTAGCTCATTTGGGAGCCGATATATGGTAGAGCCGGGAGCGGAACCGGAAAATACCTAAACGCCGGTTCCAGAAAAAACGGCCAACGCCAAAAGTTTTCTCGTATCCAATATACTCTGGCATAATTATCTCGTGGATACTGCTAAAAGTCGGGGCTCCTGGTGCCGCAGGGGTTCCGTTTTCATGCAATCTCTCAGAAGACTCGTGATAATAATTTAAATGGATAGGAAATTTGGAAAATTGGGAATTAAATTTGTTCATTTAGATTTCACTCTTCATTAGACAAAATCTTTTGAAAAAAACGTTTTTTTCTGTCTTATATGGACGAGAACAATTAAACGAACAAGTCACATCCGTATTCGTAAAAACTCTGTGGTTCACCTCTGTGGCTCATATAAATTTTGCAAAACCTCAATGTTTCAAAATCGAAATTTTCTCTAGCTTTTGTACGTTCCAAAGTAAATGTCTCGCCCTTTCTTCCCAGTGTCAGTCATTGGCTTTTCCTTCTGCCCTCTCCTCCCGTACCCTGTCCCGTACCTCGGCCCACATCTTCCTCTTCCTCCTCTGTTCCTCTATCTGCCCCGTTCTATCGAGGTACTCATCGTCGTCCTCCTCGTAGAAGTCCTCGTCCGCCGCCGTCTTCCTGCAAGGGATCACTCATACTTCGAAGATATTTAATTAATAAGTAAATTATCTATGAAAATAAGAAATCTAACTGGATATCAATCATCTCAAATTGGACATATAATCAACTCTACACTTTATCGTTTCACTAATCTATAATTAGAAGATGCTTCATATGAAATAAAGATGACCCACGAACAAGGCCAGGTGTAAATGGCATCCAAATATTTTTTGTTTCATTAGTCTCTCGTTAAATGAAGCACCGCTCGGAAGTATTACTGCTTCGTCAGAAATAAAAATAAAAATACAAGAGTACCTCTTGACGCGGGACATGGCAGTCGACTTCCTGAGTACTCCATGGGCATCGAGGAGACGGCATGCCTCCAGAGAGCATTGCACCTCAAGAGGGAAGAGGTCAACGATCATTATTTCAAAGGGGGGAGACAGACTATGATCTATGACGGTTACAGTGAAGAATAAGTTCAACCTATGTTCGTCCGTTCAATATTCTCCTAATGAAGGGCTACCGTATACCTGGGCGTCCTTCTTCGAGGTGGTTACGGTAGCGGAGACGATGGGCGACTTCTGCGAGCCCATCTCGATCGGCAGCCTGCACGAGAATATGAAAGTAGACATTAATAACTAATATCGATTACTCTTTTCTAACCAGCCTACCGTAACCATTATACCGTACTCGATGGAGCAGATCCACTTGTGGTTGTGGCTGTTGACGCCCGTCTCTGAATACGTGAACTCCATGTCGAAGCCCTCGCGTTCGAAGAACTTCGACAGCGCCTTAATTAATTAATTAGTCAAATGTTTTTAAGCAATTAATGCTTAAAATTAGCTGTATCGAATCTACCTATTTAAATTTTTGTTCAGTGCTCCACAAGGTCGACTAATCTTTTCCAATGTTGTTTGTCCCCAACCCTGTAACAAACTTTTCTCATTGTGAAAGAGGTGATACCTTGACGGGTGCCTCAGTGTAGTATGCCTCTCGGTCCTCCATCAGATGCGAATCAGACGCGTCCAACTCACCCTGAATTGCATAGATTCAATTAAGGGATATCTCGGGACAGCAACATCATACTCAATCACCGTACACCAATTGTCTGTAACGAGATCGCATCTTCTGAAGCTCATAAAGACAAAAATAAGTAGCTGACCAGCACGAGTCCACTGGGTCCTGCATCCTCGTAGTCCATTCCCCAGTTGCATCCCTCCGCCTCGCGCGCCTCCGCCGCCTCACGCTCCATCTGCAAGATATTAAAGAAATATTTTTACAAATGATTTATATTTATCCAACACTAGAGAAGTATTAGGTTGGGAAAAAAGTAATTGTAAATTTGGATCATGATGTTTGAGCACGCCTAAAATTCTTTTCATTTGAGATCTCAAGCTGGCTCAATAGCATATAGTAGGAGTATACTTGTTCAATATATTTATGTATTCCAATCGCTTCATACTTTTGGGATACCCGGGAAATCCAAGTTTTGACAAATGTGATATTTTCACTCTTTCCTAAAAATATTTCCCGTCTCTCGTATTTTGTGGGCGAAAAGGGCTGTACATTTTCATATAGTGTATTGAGAAGCACATGTGCAGTTCTTTCGAAAAATAGGTCCAACGCCGCTCCTGCCTCAACATAGCACGATTTACACATCACTGAATGAATACCTCAGCTAATAAATACTTATCAAGCGATAACGTTTCCCGCTTCGAGGTTCAATCAGACTGGTTTCTAAATAAGTGCGCTTCCATGATACACTATGGTGCTTCATACCACAGAGAAACATTTGAACTCATCCCTTCTTTACTTGTATAAAACATAGATTTTCAGTATTGATGAATACAGTCCAATATTGTCAAATTTTCAATTTTCGGTATACGGTAAATGAATAAATTTCCTCAAAAGGGGGCTATCCCCTGACTTTGCCCCGTCGTATAGTGATACATAAAGAGTAGCCTTAACAGTTAACTACAAAAGTTGGGGCTTTTCACCAACCCTGGAAAATGGAAGACTCGTAATATACGAATTTCGACGTTCAAATTTCATAGTCGGGATGATGAGTGTTACATGTTTGGGCAAAAGTGTTTTATGCCCACCTAAATATATTTTAAAGTTAACCAAGGAAAGTGCTTTTCGTTTCACTACATTTGAGATGGTTATATCAATAGTTACGGATGCACGGTAAAAATAAGTATTTCTGTCGATGTGCTGTAGGGTCAAGTTAAAAAATGAGTGTATATTCTGACAGGCCATTCGGAGCGGAACAGATTCACATGTTGTATTGTGATATCCGTATGCCATACTTTTCGCATGTGATGTAATATTTGCCCTATCCTAGCTTTCCATGGATTGGTGGACCGAAACGTACTCAGTAAAACATTTTGTCGATGTAGCTTTGTCTTCATACTATGGCCTCAATACCAATTGGATAGGCTTGAACCTACGCGCGATAGGAAGGGTGTCCAAGCAATCAAAGAGCACAAGTAACAATATGATAATCAGGCGGCAACCAAAGACGGGGTATTGCAGAATCGAAAATTTAAAAATCTACAATTACTTTCTTCACAACCTGATACTTCGCATGATATTAACACGCAAATATCTACAGCAAAGATAATAATTTCTTCCTTTATAAAAATTCGGAAAAAAGAGAAAATTGCACAAACCGGTAGTTGTGTGCCTCAATACTAGAAGAAGTAACAGCTACACTTAGGAATGTAATTGTACCAAGAATTCCTCTTGCAAAAAAACTATTCTAGTTCCTCATCTCCCTCTGACCTCCTCCTTTGCCTGCTTGGCCAGTTTCCTCTCTAGCGCCTTCTTCGCTATTCTCTCCTTCATCTCCGTGGGAGAGCAGTCCCACTCCGGTTCCACGTCCTCCTCCGGGCCCACCATGTTGAACAGACGAGTGCTGCCTAAGATGATCGATGAATACAGTATCCAATTCATCCAAAGAATCCCTTGCCTACCGTAATCCATGCAATATCGATCTCGACTGACCTCCGAATCTGAGCATCATTCCCACTTGCACTCGCTGGTACTGGTTGGCGGACAGGGTGTTCTTGTTCAGCTTCGATCCGTGGGTCGATCCCATATCGTAGATGTACCAGCCGGGCTTCCCCTTCGACATACGATCAGATCCTGAAGTTTCATAGTTCAACGTTAATCTCCAATTAATCCCCAATATATTTTTTTAATAAGCGAACGATGGACATGATTTGTCTCAAGTGCATGAGCTCGCAAGATGGTAGTTGATAGTAAGGGTTCATTATCAAAGGTAGAAGATGCCTCGCTTACCGTACTGCAGCACAGCGTGGTAGCGGGAGATGCTGGGATGCTCGAGGGTGATGTCGCACTCGGGAAGTCGCCCGATGGTCAGATACGTCGCCGCCTTCCTCTTCGACAGATCGATACTCTCGACGAACGAGCCGTCCTTGATCACCTGCAATGGGAATCCGTCAAGGTTTCCAACTTTCTCAACATCTCTAAATATACCCAAACTTATATTTTGCCTCTCTTACATTATAGATGTCTTGTGATCAAGAAAGGCGTACTCCATGATACACTAGACAAGGAGTGTAATGTGGCAACAACGAAAGGTGACTGTGAATTCGTTTCACGGGTTTGAATCAGGGCGGACTCACGTCAAGTTTGTATCCGGCGGCGTCGTCGGGGTCGCAGGCGAAGGGAGGGGGCTTGTACTCGAAGGGAGGCGCGATGATCGCCTTCTTCTGTGGAGGAGTGGGCGGATCGGCCTTCTGAGCAGGTGCTGACTCGCCTCCTGTCTCGTTCTCCTTCGCCGCCACGGGAAGCGAAGGCATCTTGAAATCACCTCCGGCATCGGCGTCGGACATCTGGAGAGCGAATTAGAGTTGAGCAAAAACGAAATGGAAAATGAACAAGAAACACAAAATTGAAAACATTCGAAAATCGGAGAAAAACCGTGAATTGAGAAAGCCATAAAATGGATTCGGAAAGCTAAGAATTTTTATTTCCGCACTCTCCGCACAATTGCTCCATTTTTAAACATGTTTTTTTCATTAATCTCTGGCTTGTTTTTCACGATATTTGGTTTTGTTTGTTGTTCAATTCATACTACTCTCGTTCAGAGTCAACATGGTCAACGCCTTATATGGTATCGGCGATATCGTCATCTGCAAGAGCAACCCGAACGACGCATTCGGCTACCCCGCTAAGATCCAGGACTTGGGGGAGTCAGAGGACAAGAGGCCCCGTTATCAGATCCACTACAAGGTAATCGACTTGTAGCCAATGTTTCCCCGCCTCATACTGACTCATCTTAGTGATAACGGAGGTCCAATCGTCCGATAATCAGCTCGTCCTCAATTCGTTTCTTCGCGCCCATTTTGCGACATCTTTCTTCATTTTCATTAAATATGTTGTTTGCAGGGCTGGAACAGTCGTTATGACATCTGGATCGAGCCCGATCAGGTAGACAACATGATCTTCAAGCACACTCCCGAGCTGGAAGCTGAGCACAAGGTGAAGTCCATTGCTGTGCTTGGTTGTTTCCAATATTGAGTTATTCAATTGATTATTTTTCTTGTATATTACTTATATTTTCATGGTATCGTCGCCTCGGGCGTAGATAAATTATTATTATTATTGTAGAGACTCCTCGAGGAGAGTAAGGGAAAGACCCCCTCGGGGAAGAAGAAGGCTGGTGATGCTAATGCTGTGAGTTGTCGTTATTTTAGTTTTCTCGTCTCGTAATATATCGTGTACTGGCAGGTGGCAGCGAAGAGACGGAAGACGATGGGAGAGGGTCGTGAGGGATCCGCCGACAGCAGCCAGGAGAGCTTCACAAGGATGCCCGCCGGCAAGGATGTACGCTAATTACCATTATTTCAGTATAATTCGGGATGTGTCCGCGGGTAACAACAAAAAGGGATTTACTATGCTGAAATATACATTTTTTTCCTTTGTGTATTTAGTTCTCAAAAAATCAAAGCTCACATCGAGTAAGGGGGGAAGTAGAGACTAGTTTTTTCATTTCTTTTACGAAGCGAGCCCTGAAAGTTAGTGATGTAAAACGTCAAATTAGTCGTTAACTCGATGTATTTTGCCATGAATATAAATAATCCCATCAATACAAAGATTATGGTGGGAAGGAGTATCATGGCATTCTCTTTCCAATGAAGATATCGTTTCGAGAAAGACTAATCTTACTGACGCGTCTCTTGCAGGACCCTGTGTGCATTATGATACCCGATAAGCTGCGGGCGCTGCTTCTCGACGACAACGATATGATCAATCGACAGAACAAGCTGGTCAAGCTGCCCGCCATATACACCGTCGACATGATCATCAAGCAGGTACAACCACTTGATATTCGAATGATTTCGAAAATGTCTACTCTGATAAAGGGGTTGGCATTAATCCGCTGCATTACGGTTAAAACTCTTCTCACACTTAGAGCAAAGTGCAGGGAGATTAATAAGACACGTCATGGAAACACAAAACAAATTTTTTAAAATGCTTTGCATTCATCCTAAATGGAGTAAATAATTTTTTTTCTTTGGTGATGAACTCAGCAGTCTTAATAAATGGTAAAATGCAGTACGCGGAGGCTCTTGCTGCGAACGGGAACATTGCCGACGTGGCAGGCAACGACGAGATGCTCGTGGAGTACACCAAGGACAAGCAGGGAAAGAGTCAGTGGGGGAGGGAGGGGGAAGACAGTAGGGAATAGCTGGAGAATATTATGTTCCAACTTCATTTCTGACTAAATGAAGGGTACTGAAATGATAAACCGCGAAGAGAGTGGGATGCAGAGAACTGTGACAAGGGGTGGATGGAAAGATAAAGGTGCGAATTGGTATCCTTGCAGAGGAGGTGGTGCTCAACAAGCACGACATGGTGCAGAGCAGCATGGGCATCCAGGACTACTTCAATATTCTGCTCGGGTAAGGCATTTTCTTTTAACAATTTTCCTTTCAGATCTCTTAAACCTGCATACCCACGTAGTTCAAATTTTGCGGAAATGATTTGATGTGACGGCATCTTCATTCCAACCCTGGTTGCAGCAGTCAGCTGCTGTACGCAGCCGAGAGGGCGCAGTACTCTTACTACTGCGTCAATCCGCCCGCGAATGCCCCCGGCACGAAGGTGAACAGACAGGAGACACCCGAACTGGAGGAACTCAAGGTGGGAGTCAGGCGATTTCTCCTTTAATCGAGCTATAGGAAGACTACTACTGATATACATTCATTTACACACTTTCGTCATGTTGTCAAACATCTATCTTGTGACCAGGGTTATCCGAGAAAGAAATGGGAAAAATCTGTGCAGATCATTCCCTCGACTGTCTACGGCCTCTCCCATCTCGTGCGTCTCTTCGTCAGGTAGTAACTTTTGTTTTTTTATTGTGTTGATATACGAATAATATACGGAAATGAATTGATTGAATTTGAAACCTAATTTCTAAAGTGATGCCATTGGCGAGCCACACCTGTCGAGTTTCGTGAGCAATCCACGAAACTCCATGTTCACGGCTAAATGACTCTACTTCTTTAAGAATCGGTCCGATGATAAACTCTGGCAGCTACGGAGACAAGTCCCTCTCCATCATTCACAAGTCAGATTTTGTAAAGTAGCCATACGAAGAAAAGGTTACCGTGGATCGATACGAGCCCTTCTTCAGACACGTCACGGACTTCATGATCTTCCTCAGCAAGAACGCCACCAAGTACCACGACCTCAAGAGGGTAAGGGCAATCAGTGCCGTCTTCTTGGTAGTGCATGGTTAGACGAAACATTGATCTAATTAGGTGCAATCAACAATTTCCAAGAAAATGTGAATGATTGCGAAGTAGATCTGTGGTTTCTTATCGTGCCTATTAATCTGTTTTCCTTGCAGGACTATGAAGTGGCACCGAAGCACCTGACCGGCGACGGCACGGGAGACAGAGACTGAAACGGAGTACGGTATCGATCCAGCCCATCCACCATTGCTACAGTACACCAATAACATGTAAAGAGGTTACTGTAGCCAGTCATTCCCTATTGATCTCCGCTGTTCCCCTATTTTTGTTTCATTCGAGCGCCTGGCTGCCTACTATTTTTTCCACACTTGAAAATTCGCTTACGTTTTGATCATACTTTAACGTTCTCATTTCCCTTTTCCATCGTAATTTATGTTCGACTATGTTGGTAACTCTTGCATTTGAGACCTCAGAATCCTCGAATCCTTTTCATCGCTGTGTGTGTTTGACGACAGCAATAAAATCCTATTCGGAAGAGAAACCTTGTGCCTCTCACAGAATGTTTGATCTGAGAAGTTATCAATGCAGCATTTATCATTCGAGAGATTCACAAAGGAACTGAGATTGGAGGATGGGAGAAATCGATAATTGACTCATTGTCGTCTTGATTTAGGCTTTGACTTCGATGAGTCCGTAGAACTTGACTGCGGCCTCGTTGGTGAGCGTCGCATAGACATGAATTGCGATATTCTCCCACTAAAAATAAGGTATAGGAATTACACGTGCTCGTTTTTTCCTGGTTCTAGGACCCGAATATTAGCTGCAAACTGACGTTGGATTGGGCGAGTGCCACGGGGGAGGTCACTCGGATGCTGCCAGTGATGTTGAAGCTGGGAGCAACGCTCGGTGCCTAGATGGTGCGATTGAAACTCGAATTCCGAGGCTGCTCACTTCGTCTGCAGCACACTTCTTGGTAACTGTGAGTCCTTCCGGCACGTAATTATCAGCAACGCAGGCCTTTGCCTTAGAGTAGTCGGGAAGGACGAGGATCTGCTTGGCATCGACAGCGTTGTTGACGGTGACTCCGCTCGTGCTGTAGCCCATGGACTCGACGGCCTTCTTCACCTGAGCAGGAGAGCGCATAGTCGAGCAGGTTCCCTTCCTATGAAAACTCACGGCGCTCTCGATGTCTGAATTGACTCGGTTCAGGGCCGATTGCTGGTTCAGTGCTTGCCCGCCCACTCTGAAAACAGGAGTTTGGATTGGCAATGGGGGTCGCAGAGCAATTAGTGCTGAGCACTAATGAATGAGTGAACTGACGCCTTCTCGACGGTGTTCCAGGTCCAGGCGAGAGGCGGCGAGTACGTGAACTGCATCGTCGGGTTTGCGGTGATGGGTCCTGCACAGATGCACGGGATTACGGTATGCATCAGATAAAGAAGTATTGATTTGAACGATAACCTCAGCAAGAACGCCACCAAGTACCACGACCTCAAGAGGGTAAGGGCAATCAGTGCCGTCTTCTTGGTAGTGCATGGTTAGACGAAACATTGATCTAATTAGGTGCAATCAACAATTTCCAAGAAAATGTGAATGATTGCGAAGTAGATCTGTGGTTTCTTATCGTGCCTATTAATCTGTTTTCCTTGCAGGACTATGAAGTGGCACCGAAGCACCTGACCGGCGACGGCACGGGAGACAGAGACTGAAACGGAGTACGGTATCGATCCAGCCCATCCA
This sequence comes from Pristionchus mayeri, assembly GCA_036245805.1. Taxonomy (NCBI): domain Eukaryota; kingdom Metazoa; phylum Nematoda; class Chromadorea; order Rhabditida; family Neodiplogasteridae; genus Pristionchus; species Pristionchus mayeri. Next base: position 20,514,257 of record BTRK01000003.1, on the reverse strand, counting down.
CCATTGCTACAGTACACCAATAACATGTAAAGAGGTTACTGTAGCCAGTCATTCCCTATTGATCTCCGCTGTTCCCCTATTTTTGTTTCATTCGAGCGCCTGGCTGCCTACTATTTTTTCCACACTTGAAAATTCGCTTACGTTTTGATCATACTTTAACGTTCTCATTTCCCTTTTCCATCGTAATTTATGTTCGACTATGTTGGTAACTCTTGCATTTGAGACCTCAGAATCCTCGAATCCTTTTCATCGCTGTGTGTGTTTGACGACAGCAATAAAATCCTATTCGGAAGAGAAACCTTGTGCCTCTCACAGAATGTTTGATCTGAGAAGTTATCAATGCAGCATTTATCATTCGAGAGATTCACAAAGGAACTGAGATTGGAGGATGGGAGAAATCGATAATTGACTCATTGTCGTCTTGATTTAGGCTTTGACTTCGATGAGTCCGTAGAACTTGACTGCGGCCTCGTTGGTGAGCGTCGCATAGACATGAATTGCGATATTCTCCCACTAAAAATAAGGTATAGGAATTACACGTGCTCGTTTTTTCCTGGTTCTAGGACCCGAATATTAGCTGCAAACTGACGTTGGATTGGGCGAGTGCCACGGGGGAGGTCACTCGGATGCTGCCAGTGATGTTGAAGCTGGGAGCAACGCTCGGTGCCTAGATGGTGCGATTGAAACTCGAATTCCGAGGCTGCTCACTTCGTCTGCAGCACACTTCTTGGTAACTGTGAGTCCTTCCGGCACGTAATTATCAGCAACGCAGGCCTTTGCCTTAGAGTAGTCGGGAAGGACGAGGATCTGCTTGGCATCGACAGCGTTGTTGACGGTGACTCCGCTCGTGCTGTAGCCCATGGACTCGACGGCCTTCTTCACCTGAGCAGGAGAGCGCATAGTCGAGCAGGTTCCCTTCCTATGAAAACTCACGGCGCTCTCGATGTCTGAATTGACTCGGTTCAGGGCCGATTGCTGGTTCAGTGCTTGCCCGCCCACTCTGAAAACAGGAGTTTGGATTGGCAATGGGGGTCGCAGAGCAATTAGTGCTGAGCACTAATGAATGAGTGAACTGACGCCTTCTCGACGGTGTTCCAGGTCCAGGCGAGAGGCGGCGAGTACGTGAACTGCATCGTCGGGTTTGCGGTGATGGGTCCTGCACAGATGCACGGGATTACGGTATGCATCAGATAAAGAAGTATTGATTTGAACGATAACTCTGATCGAGTAGGGTTCGGATACAGTACCCACCAGTTCCGGGTGCACACGCAAGTGTCAGTGGGACGAGGGCGATGACGTAGGTCAGCATGGCTACTGTAGGTGGAGAGTGTGGTGGATGAAGAGGAACTCCGAGGACTGATGGCAGCAACGTTCCCGCTGCACTTATATAAGGGCTTCCTGTGTGCGAACGGCATCATCTTTTCAGCTCTGGATCCAAGGGAGAGTTGCTGAGAGAGAACGAAGAATCGAGAGAAGCTGAGAGAGTTCGAACGTTTTTTTGCCCTTTTCACAATGGAAATGCGTGGGCAAACGGAACGGAATCGAGGAAGGCAATGAAAGGACTCCAGTCGTAAAATTGTGGGACTTTGTGACGAGACCGTTTTAAGTGACTGAGTAGCATCTAACATGGCAATGAAGAAATGTAGACTCAGAAATCTATACCTATATATAAAGCGCTAATTCCTGGCGCGTGACCGGATTGCGAAACAGTTGCGAAATGAGGAGAGATAGAGATCGCGCGTCAACAAGTTGCGAAACGAGTGATTGCGAAACCTAGATACTCCGCTAGGACGGGGCCCCCGCCGAAGGCGGGGGGGCAGCCGGACTAGTTGATCCATATTCTTACGCATAGACTTGTTAAAGATTAGATATCCATACATATTAGACTCCATATTTGCGTGGTTCCCGGGTAACTGTCTACCTAGATATTTGTGCAGTTTCGAGTTTCGGGGTGTTCGAGAGAGTACCGATGAATTGTTGCCTATTCTGAATGAACGGCGATGTAGCACTTAAAAATGCGAGGTTTGTGAAATGTCTTAAAATATGTTCTGTGGAAATCACGTATGAATCAGAGAAAATGCATCGACGACGACTCCACAATATTATTTATCTCTGCAGAATCTGGACGTTTTCCAGTCGTACTCACGTACATTTTTCCACAGTTTTAGAAACTTAGCCCTTCACATTTTCCGCACATTCACTCGCTTTTATCATATTCTGAAATTCTCACATCCTCTTGTTTGCGACTTTTGTGAGTCGCATTTGAGATCAAAGTGTTAGAATTCTCGAGTTCTCTCTTTTCCATCTTCATAGTGGTAAGTTTTTGATACCCTTGTGCTTGTCACAAAATATCTATTTTATTAGATAAGATATCAATTGAGCATTCGTTTATCATACGTGAGGTACACAAAATAGCTGAGAATAGAAGAGGTAGAAAGAAGTCAAGTTATTAGCTTGCTTAAGCCTGTACTTCGATGAGTCCATAGAACTTGACTCCGGCGTCATTCGTGAGAGCCATCCACACCTTCGTAGCGATGTTATCCCACTGAAATAATGAATTTTTTGTATGTAGTTTTCACAAAAAGGAAATCTAGTGATATCTTCTCGAAATATTTACGTTAGACTGCGCGAGAGCGATGGGGGAGGTCACCGAGAGCGTGCTGCTGGTGCTGAGAAGGGGCGCTGCCGAAGTCGGCTGTAAAAAATTGTTTTGTATTAACAAAGAATTAATTAATTTCCAAAGGCTACTTACTCCGGAACCGAGGGCGCACTTCTTGGTTACGGCAGTGTCTTCTCTGACGCCATTCCCGACTACTGTGCAATCTGCCCCTGCCTGGAGCGGGATATCCAATGGAGCGACGGCATTTCTCACGGATACTCCACTGGTGCTGTAGCCGTAGGACTCGACGGCCTTGATGACCTGTAAGTGGTACAAATTATTTAGAAGCCATCGTTAGCATATGAATCTCGTACAGCGAATTCGATGTCGGCGTTGATGCGGTTTTGCGCGGCTTCACGAGTCAGAGACTGACCGCCTCCGCTGAAAAATCTCGCTGAATACAAGGCAAGTCGAACTTTTGTTAGACTCACGGAGCGGCGACGTTGAAAGTCCACGAGAGGGGGTGTGAGAAGTTGAATCTCATTGTGGGATTAGCGGTGATGGGTCTTGCAAGGAGGCAATATGCTAAGCTTTGGAAGCAAATAATCGATTGCTACAAAATGTGATGGTTGGCTACCAGTTCCGGGTCCACACGCGAGTGCAAGCGGGACGAGGGCGACGACGTATGCCAGCATGGTACTGTAGGTGACGGTAGATCTGGATGACTGATGGTATCAACGTTTTCTGCGGTTCTTAAATGGGGACTTTGTGTATGCAGAGGCACAATCTTTTCCAATTCGGGGTCAAGAATGGATGAGAAAGTATGCTGAATCGAGAGACTCCGTGAAGGTTTCAATAGTTTGGTATCAGATGTGACTATGCGTGGGCAAACGAAACGAATAAATGTAAGCATGAAATCATAAAATGGTGAGAATTTGTGAATAGCTCGCCCTCGTGTGATTCAGACTGATCAAATGTGCACATGCGAAGCTTTACGTTGAAATGAGGAGGGATAGTTCAGAGCAATGTTGAAAAATTTGCACCCGTTGTACCTGCTTCGGAGTGCCAGCTCCAAGATTGAATGGTAAATTTTTTCTTATTTATTTTCACTATTCCATAAATTTACGAAATCAGTAGAATAGATCATGTGTATTGCTTAATGTGTTTTACAATATTTCATCAAAATTTGATTATGTACATTAATAAGACTAGTTTACTTTTTGATCGCAGTGAGATTGTATGAAGCATTCTGAATGTGAAAAGTAGAGCGAAGTCAAAAATAATAATTGGAAATATGTTTCATATTTTTCGTTAGTTTTTATAAATATTCCACGGTTAACAATAATAGCAAATCATCATTTATCACACTAAATCGGAATATAGAAAGTGATGAGGGTTGATGGAATATTGATATCTGACATTGTCTTGTTTATGCTTATTTCGCTTCGACCTCGATGAGTCCATGGAACTTCACTCCGGCGTTGTTGGTAAGACTAGCCCACACCTTTGTGGCGATGTTCTCTCACTGGAAATATTAATGAAGCCATTATCAAAACGTTCTCTAAATTCGTACCTGAGACTGCGCGAGAGCCACAGGCGAAGTGATTGAGATCGTCTGACCAACGTGAATGGCGGGCTTTGCTTTTTCAAGATCGGAGAAACCGGCCGCATCTTTTACCTGGATATGCATTAAATATTCATATACTCTTTTGGGGCTCTTCTTACTTCTTCAATGCATTCGTATTCCACTACTCCACCTTGTTGAAAGAATTCATCTTTCTTGCATGATGCAACTTCTTTGGAGATTACCATCTAAAACATTATTTCTAAACTTATTTAGTGATAAGCAACATTCCGGGCCTTCGGCTTTGATAGGGTTTCTCAACAGATACGCCTGCTGTGCTGTATCCATATGATTCGACTGCCTTGATAACCTAAAACATAAGAAGTGATCAAACTATGATGTTAAACGTGGCTTGTCGGTGGACATGCAAACTCACTGCAAATTCGATGTCAGAATTGATTCGATTCTGTGCAGACGCTTCGGTCAGAGACTGCCCACCGACGCTGGAAGAAATCATATTTTGGCATCTCGAATGGCTATGACGCAGTCGATGAATAAACTACTAACGCTTTTTCTATGTCAGTATTGAACGTCCAAGCAAGAGGACACGAGTAGTTGAACTTCATAACAGGTTCAGCTGTGACGGGTCCTGAAATGATAGAATGGACCAATTACTGTTACTGAATACGCAATCGAGTAATCGTCTTCACCTGTTCCGGGGCCGCAAGCCAGTGCCAGAGGAACAAGAGTCAGCGCGTAGATCAGCATCGTTATCGTAGGAATACTGTAGAGAAGGAAGGAAGAACAGTCGACTGATGGCATCTCTGCATCCCCTCTGGGCTTATAAGCAGACTTCGTGTATGCCAACGTTTCGCTAGTTTCCCGGTTGTAAGGACGAAAGAGCGTGTGGAATTGAGAGAGTGAGAGAAATGCAGAGAGATTTCTTCCCGAAGTGACAATGCCAGAGGCGAGCAAACGGAATCGGAGTCACTGGCCTTGAATGGATCCTACTCGTAAAGATGGTGAGGATTCGAGACTCAGAGCTCTGCCATTTTTAGCGATATGTCTACTACACTTTGAGCACAGCTAGGCCGATATCTCTAAATGATTATATCTAGCAGACGACGTAAAAAATGTAATTTCCGTCTCTATGTTCAGGGTTGTTCATGTTCACAAGCAGCTCGAATAATTTAGCAATGTATCAGGTTGGTGCATAATTTTCGTTATAAAATCCTGATTATGGTTTTCAAGCACTATCTAGCTTCGGTCTTGAGCAATCCTCATGTGGTTTCTTTTATGGTATTAGTGCATGCGTACTCTACGTAGCGCACATTGCATCGCACCTCATCAATCAGAATTACCGATGATACATCACTCCAAAATCTGAGAATCGTAATTTCTTGTGAATTTTTCGAATGATTGCCACTCTTTGCGCGGCTATAATTGTGCCGATTCAACACCATTTTTGTGAAGTATGTTGACTAGTTATCCTAATGTGGCGAGTGAACTGGATTAGTCAAAAAACAATCTAACCAAATAGGCACGTATTCCGGAATTGAGAGGTGTTGCTTTTGGCCGGTTTAGATGATATTCACAGGGATTTTTTGCTGGATGAGCTTGTGGTTTCAAAAGACGTAGAGTAAGAAGAACTATCAAGATGATGCTACCATAGAACGTTGGTGAAGATTCATCATTCCATTCGAGAGATTTCGCAATCGTTGGCAAAACCGTCAAATTTGAACGACGAAATCGGAACATTTCGCCTTACTATTAGGGTGTCCGGAAAGTTCGTTCATGCCTTTGTAAAAACTCAGTTTGTGATCGAATTTCGCAATCACGCAATGTTATTTGTCAACAAAGTATTGCATCATCCTGACGCTAAGTGGTGAGAGGATTGAATCAATCGCTTAGTTTCTACATCGATTTTCGTGATGGAGACTCACCTTTACCTCCACGCAGTCTTGCTACATTATCACCGCCTTGGCCAGTCGGTGAGGCAGGCCCATTCAGCCCTTGCCCAATCTGAAGGTGACGATGCCCCCTCCCTTCGTTTCTGCCAGAAGTGGTTCTCTCGCTTCAAGAACGGAGACTATAGTCTCGAAGATCATCCCCGTTCTGGACGCCCTCCGACCCTCGATCAGTCTCTTGTCCTCAGCACTCTGAAGAGGAAGCCCAAAGCCAGTGTGCGCGATTTGAAGAGAGAGACTGGCACTCCTAAATCGACGGTGCCCGATATCCTTCATCGAGTGGGAAAGAAGCCCAAGCTCCCACAAGTGGTTCCCTATGATCTCTCTCCGGCACAACTGAAAAACCGTGTCGAGATCTGTCATGAATTGCTCCATCGCAGATCAAATCTTGGATGGGTTAATTCAATTGTCGCCGCAGATGAGAAGTGGATCGCCTACGATAACCTTGAGAGGAAACTACAGTGGGTCGATGCGGATAAGAAGCCCACGCCCGTCCCGAAGAAGGAAGAGTACGGAAAGAAGGAACTCCTCTGCTTCTTCTTCTCAGTGCTCGGTCCCATCTACTGGGAGATCCTCGCCCCTGGCACCAGCATCAATGCCGACCTCTTCTCTGAACAACTGGAAGATGTCGCGATCAGAGTCCCTCCCAGACTCCTGAACCAGGGCAAAATTCTTCTTCTGATGGACAATGCTCGCCCTCATCGCGCGAAATTGACTCAGAAGAAAATGGACGAGCTGGATATCGAGAGGATTCCTCCCCCACCGTATTCTCCGGACCTCTCTCCTTGTGACTTCCACTGTTTCCGCTCTCTCTCTGACTTCTGCAAGGGGAAGAAGTTCAAAAATCGAGATCAAGTTGTGAGGGCTTTCGTGGAATGGATGATCTCGAGGACTCCCGATTTCTGGGAGAGAGGAATCGCTACTCTGCCCGATCGCTGGAAGGTAGTGAGGGGAAACATGGGAGCATACATTGATCACTGAGAATTGTAAAGTATTGAATAAAAAATAAAAACAAAAAATGAACGAACTTTCCGGACACCCTAATAGTTATCCGTGGAAGCTCGAAACTCCGGTTTCACGTTGTCAGTGGAAGCAACTATCCTTACTCATTAGTTTTTCAGAAGGGTGAGAGCTGATTGATATTCGTTTAATTTGTGGGGTGATTTACATTGAAACTCCAAAAACATTGAAATATTACCTATTTTCACTTACCATTGTTTTTCGGCGGTTTCACATTGGATCGATCGGGTTTAAACCAATCATTGTTTTGACCTAACACTGCCTCAGATAATACCCAAGCGGGGTTTGATACAAATGAAGCACTCGCCAGCAAATTTGGAAAATACCTTGTAACGAAAATTATGCTCCAACCTAATACAGCATTTATCACTTTTTGATAATGTTTAAACACTTAATGAAACATCGAAGTAGCTGAGTTAAGAGGTATGAATGTGTTCTACTCTCATTATTGACTAGCAGGCAGAAGATTGTCAATCCGAAACATCGATGAGTCCATGGAACTTCACTCCCGCACTGGCGGTCAGCGTAGCCCAGACCTTCGATGCGATGTTATCCCACTGAAAAGATGTCGAATCGCTCTTGGCAATTATGATCGGAATTCAGTACAAAAGTTGCAGTAACTCACCGCCGAATGCGACAAGGGAACTGGAGAAGTGATCGTGATGGTGATATCTTTGTGCTCGAACGGAGTTTCAGTTCCCTGAACGGAATAAATTCGAGGGATCAACACTGCACGAACTTACATCGGGATGGCACTGCTTGGTCACTGCTCCACCATCGGAAACGTACGAAATTTCATTAGAAGTTTCAGCAGCAACGAAGCGGTGCAGAGTCGACACTTTGTTCGTCTTTTTCGGTTGGAACTGTGTCGGGCGTCTAATGTGCCGAACAGGAGCAACAAAGGAGGGACGTCGCAAAGGGGAATGTTTAAGTTCTGTCTTTTTCTTCTTGAGCTGGTTCTTCAGAATATTTTTGCTCGTGACCTTGTTCTTTAGCGCCTTCTTCTTCTCGACCTTGCGACTCTTATAATTTTTTGACGTGTTCTCCCGTTTTGCGGCTCGCTTCGTTCTACGGTGTATCAAGTTTCGTAGTGGCTCATCATTCGATGCCTTCGAATCCGAAGTTACTGATTCAGTCGAATCCGAAGTTCCTGATTCAGTCGAATCCGAAGTTCCTGAATCAGTCGTAGTATCCAATGTTTCGACAGTCGTCGATTCAAGTGGCGCGTCAGTCGGATCAGGGCCTTGCGAGTCAGGGCACCGAATTCTGGGGTCGAGAAGCGTTAGCTAAAAAGTCATCACTTAGTGGCTGCGGTCAATTTAGCATACGGGTCCATCTGCCTTCACTGCATTCTCAACCATCACTCCAACTGTGCTGTAACCATAGGCCTCCACTGCCTTGATAACCTCAAAGGAAATTGACTAATAACTCATTCTGCTAGTTTGCGATCAGCTCACTGCGAACTCGATGTCAGCACTGATCCTGTTCTGCGCCATTTCCTCATTTAGAGACCGCCGGTACTGAAGAAATAATAAGATGCGTCTAATTACATATAATTAGCTCATAAACATTGTTCAGACTAATTTTTTTACTTACGCAACTTTGCCCCATGTCCACGAGAGAGGCGGAGAGTAAGTGAACTTCATCTTCGGCTTCGCGGTGATCTTTGCTCCTGAAATTTGACAGATTAAGACAATCTTTAGAAGATGTACGTACCGCCAAGGCTGCCTAAGCCTGCACCAGGACCACACGCCCATGTCAGGGGAAGTAGAGCCATTGCGTAGAGCATCATGAGTACTGTAGTCGGATAGAATGAGATGCCGAAGGAGAAGACCAGCTGACTGATGGCTTCTCCGGATCTCCTCAGTCCTTATGTAGCGGATCCATGTGTGTCCAGCCTTCGGCATTTATGCTGGAACTTCAAGTGAGAGAGGACGAAGAAGCACTGGTAACCCAGAGATCCTGAACATTTTCTAAACATTTCTTATGCAACAACTGATCTGTGATTGTGAATAGATCATGGCCGTAAAGTGTCTTCCGGCGAAGGCAGTCATTGTCAGAAAGTGTAACTGAGCATGTCCCCTAGCCATGTACCCTGATCTATCTTCACGAAGCAAGATGACACTCAAAGACCATTCTTTCATTCTCTGGCCATAAATGCACGATTGTGCTCTTCCGGAATAAAAGGTCATTTTGTTAATGTATTTGCCTGAATTTGATCAAACTTACACCTTTTTCTGAACACAGAAATCAATTCCCGAGTTGTTATATTTCGAGCATTGTCGTAAATCCAATTAATTCTTATTGGGTATTCGCAAGGTTTATCACAGCGGTCACACATAGGTACAATAATTCAAATCTCGAGTAGAACAGGGAAAAGACAATTACAGAATTATGAACTACAATTCTTGTTATCGATTCATTCATGTCATTCACTCCGATATCTCGATGAGTCATCTCGATGAGTCATCATCGTTTTCTCATCACCGCCATCCTCCTGATCGTCCTCCCGGTACTCGCCCTCTCAAGATAAGCTGCCCGGACAAGACTACTCGTGATGCCCTCCTCTCTGGAATTCGTGGAAAGCCAGGCCGTCCCTCTCCCTTCAAGGACTCTCTTGCCTTCATCAGGAAGGACCTGACTCCCACTCAGCTGTCCTTGGAGAAGGAAGCGCGCGCTGAGGCCATGCGACGCAATCTTGAAGCTCGCATGATTGTGTGCGGAGTGCGCGACTTCACTCTGATCAATTACCGTACCCCTCGCCCGCTCCCTCCCCGTTACGGACTCTCTCGCACTACTAAGACCTCTTCTGCCGATCTCCCTCATTCAGGACACTCCGGAACTCCCTCTTCTGCTCCCTCTGCTGCCTCCATTCCCTCGACTCCCGATCCGGCTGCAATCGCGCCTTCCCGCACTGACCACGTGACAACGAGGAGAGGATAGGACAGTGGCAGCAAGGGTACCATACTTCCACTCTTGTCTCCCCTCCCCTCACTCTCTAGTCATTCCCCCGTTAGGTCAACACACAATCGATCGATATTAAGTAGAAGTCACTCTAGAAACTCTCCTGTCTCCGTATTCTATGCTAATGCTCGTTCCATTCGATGTAAATCCCCTCAGCTTTCATTCTTGATCGCTTCTCATGAGTACCGCATCATTTGCATATCTGAGACTTGGTTAGATAATAGTGATAGCGACTCTCTCCTTGTTGGCGGTTTTCCTGATTTTTTGCCTTTTCGATGCGATCGCGTTACTTCTGCTGATTACGGTAGGGGTGGTGGCGTCGCGTGTCTAGTTCATAATTCTTTGAATCCCATATTTATTTCTACCTTTTCTTCACCACTTGTCGAGTCGTGTGTAGTTGATATTCATTTAGATTACTCCCCGTCTCTCTCTTATAGGAAAATTAGTTTTTTTACTATTTATAGATCTCCTTCCGCCCCTAATGACTCTCTTATTCAACTTCTTTTGAATTTAGAAACTCATATTTCGGTTGATTTTCCTTGTATTTTAATTGGTGATTTCAATTTTCCTAATGTTGATTGGCCCTCTCTTTCTTCTCCAAACCAAAATGACCTACTAGATTTCGTGTCAGACCATCACTTTAATCAGTTTGTCTCTTTCCCTAGTAGGCTCAATAGCTATTTAGATATATTATTTTGTAATGAGAATATTATATGTAATGTGTCTCCTACCACTGCACTTAGTGACCATATCAGTGTGACATTTGACCTTCGCATTCCCCGTCCTCCTCAGAATGTTTGTGCTCCATCCCGTAACTATAGATTAGCTGATTGGATCTCGATTAATGACTGTATACACTTTCATGACTGGACCCACGCTTTGAGCAATCGTGATACCCACCAATCTTATACATATTTTGTTGCCTTTCTAAATAACGTTTTAGACACATTTGTTCCTCTCTCTAAACCTTCCCCTTTCTCTAGATATCCACGAACTTTAAAAATTCTTTACGGGAAATGTAAGACATTAACTAGAGTTGCTCCAAACAGTCGTGCATGTGCTATTATGACCCAGCGTTTTAATTCTGCCCTAAATAGATTTCATTGCTCCCTTGAAAATCGTATTGTTATGTCCTCCAATCCTAAGCTTTTCTATAATTATTGCAAGGAGAAATTGAGTACTCCCAAGACCACTCCTTCTGGAATCGTTGATTCTGATGGTTCCGTACTGACATCTAATGACCAGAAGTGTGTAGCTTTTGAAAAATTCTTTTCTTCTGTCTTTAGCCCTGCCCAATCGTCCCCACTCCCTCTCCCTTCCCCTTCTTTCATTTTCGATCTCCCTTCAATTTCTTACGTGGATGTTATCTGTGCACTTAGTAAGCTTGCCCCCAAAGTGAATGTTACTCCCGACACTATTCCCAGTATAGTTCTTTCGAGGTGTAGATTGTCTGTTGTATCTCCTCTCCTTACTATTTTTAACAAGTCTCTGCTTACCTCCCAAGTGCCATTTCAATGGCGTCAAGCTTTAGTTAAACCCATTCCTAAAAAATCTAGTAACTCTATAACAGATTTTCGTCCTATTTCACTTACTTCATCTGTGTGTAAAGTTTTTGAGAAGATTATCATAGGTAAAATTACGGCGTTTCTTGACCAGAACAACTTATTTGACCCTCACCAATCTGGTTTCAGAAATTGTAGATCAACTTCCACTAATCTTGCTGAGACTTATGCACATTATCTCCGCATCTCTAAGCATGGCTCTCCTTTTGACACAATTTACATAGATTTCAGAAAAGCTGTTGATTCTATTGATCATAGATTATTGTTACATAAATTGTCCGAGTTAGGCATCTCTAATCACATTGTATCATGGTTCCATTCATATCTCTCTGGTCGTACGCAATCCGTATTTATTGACACTTCATTTTCCCCACCATCCCCGGTCATATCTGGCGTGCCACAGGGATCTTGTCTCGGGCCTCTCCTCTTCATCTTATTTATCAATGATATCTGTGTAAAATTCCCGGCCTCCATTTATTATTCTGTGTATGCAGACGACCTCAAGTTGTTCGCTGAAGCCCCTCTGTTCTCAGATGACTTGCAATCCGCTCTAGATATTGTTTCTAACTGGTCCTCGCAGTGGAATCTTGGCGTTTCTGAAACTAAATGTCACATTGTTCACTATGGCCGACATAATCCCCGTAAACTATTCACCATTAATGGTGTTATCTTAAACGAGCCTAGCAATGACCCAAGTAAATGTATCATTAAAGATCTAGGAGTGCATTTCTCCCCTTCTCTTTCTTTCTCATCCCATATTAGTAAAATTATTTCTAAAGCCCGTACCAAATCTAATCTAATTTTTAAATCCTTTCGTAGCAATTCTATTGAGTTATATCTCAAATCGTATAATACTTTCATCCTCCCAAATCTCGAATATTGCTCCATTATCTGGAATCCTATACATAGTGTAGCATTGACTAAAGAGCTTGAAAGAGTTCAGCGTGACTATACCCGCAGAATGTATGTACGCTGTTCCCTCCCTCCTATATCATATAAGCATCGGCTCCATGAGCTTAATCTAATGACTTTAGAACGCCGTAGGTTCATAATTGATATATTATTCCTCCATTCGATTATCCACAGCCGTTATTCTCTTGATATTTCTTCTCTACTTACACGCGCGCCACTCACTCGCCCCCTCAGAAATGCACACCCACTTCGTATATCTTTACCTTTCATACCAAATAATTCTAGTTCCACTCTTGTATCTAGAACCATGTCCATTTGGAATGCTCTTCCCATAGAATATGTTAGTTCTTCGCATAGTGTATTTTCTAGTTACATCCGTTCACAACCCCCCACTTTTTATCCCCCGTCTATTATTGCCACTTGGCTTGATCTTTGATCCCGTCCCCTCCCCTACCCTTGCTGCAAAGCAACCTTCAACCGATTCGATCCAATCGACGGACATCCGTTTCTTGTATACCCTCTCGTTATTTCTTGAACTCCCACCTAACGAAATAAACGAATGAATGAATGAATGAATGAATGAGTCCATCAAACTTGACTCCCGCATTGGCCGTCAGACTAGCCCACACCTTCGTCGCGATGTTCTCCCACTTCAAATGCATCATTGTTTCCATACTAGATTGATCATCCATGAGTACAGTTCCTATAGCTTACGCCGTACAACCGTAACCACTACAGTATCCTCCATCTACCGTATCCACTCACCGATGAGTGCGGCAGAGCGGCGGGCGAAGTGATGACGATAGCGATGTTAGCGTGCTCGAATTTCTCATCCTTGCCCTGAAAGAAATCTTCCTTATTTCTATTCAGATGCAAGTCTTACCCCATCCAGGCACTTCTTCGTAACAGCTCCATCCACCGCTAGATACGAGACCTCACCTGCGGGTGCCGGTGCCGAGGCAGGGTCAACTGGATCCACTGGGTCAACGGGATCTTCATTCTGAACATTGTCTGCCGCGGGAGCAGCCCCGCCAGGGCACGCAGCTCCTGGGGCGAGAACGAAAATCTGCAAGACCATTGGGTCAATCGATGGCAAGAATACTGTAGCGAGCCCGCACGGGTCCATCCGCCATGATAGCATTATCTATCTTCACTCCGCTGGTGCTGTAACCGTACGACTCCACCGCCTTGATTACCTAAAGAACCTTGGAACTAGAAGGAACTAACAGAGATTTTGTAATTGCGAAGTGTGTTTTGCTCTTGAGAGCTCGTAACTCACAGCGAATTCAATGTCGGCGCTAATCCTCTTCTGCGCAGCTTCCTCGCTCAGAGACTGACCACCAACACTGAATCAGATAATGTCTCATCGATGACGTCAATCTTCAACTGACGCCTTTCCGGGCTCGTTCCAAGTCCACGACAGCGGCGGAGAGTAAGTCATTTTCATCGTAGGCTTTGCGGTGATCGTTCCTCCGGCTAGATAAGGATATGTTCGCTACAGTATTACCTACAGTAACCAACACGATCCAGGTGAGGGTGCGCATCCGAGGGATACTGTAGCTAGAGATGACGCCAGGAGGAAAGAGCTGATCATGATCACTGAAGAGAAGAGAAAGATGCCTGTCCGTTCCTCCTCATCCCTTTTATATCTGCCCGTTCGAAGCAAGGAACACCCAAAAAGTGCATCTCTGTTATCTATGTTCTCTGGCTAGATCGAGTGAGATAGTGTGGTGAATCTAGAGAGTGCTATCAATCGAGAGAGTATTCATTTTCAGTCCTCACAATGCTCAACATCAGAATCGTGCAAATAGTTCCTTCGGGCAATCTGTGATTCTCGCATCTATTCATCCATGTATCTTTGTGTGGTCTCCTCTCACACTTCCTTCTCCATTTGACTTCCTCTGAATGTGAGCATGCGACTGTCTTGATCGTCTTTCTTCAAGAAAGTGTGTGAGATTTGTCATTGATCGCCTCTTAGTGTTTACATGATCAATATCCAATATCAGCGGTGGCTAAACAAGTGCAGTACTCCTTGTAGCTCCCCACATTGAGAATGGGAACGATAATGCAAACCACCCAAGGGTGGATTGCTTCCAAAACGGTTGGTCTCCAGTGTCTGGTTCAGAGAAGACTGGACACGGGGTTGCAGTCCCATGCCAGCCGAGCGTTCTAAGTCACGGGAATTCATAGCAGACAAAGGAGGGAGGGGAGGGAGCGACTGTCTAGAGCGCGCGCTCTCTACACGCGCCGGGTGAGAGACAGTGGTTAGAAGAGAGGGAGAGACAATTGGAAGCAAAGGCGTAGAGTTCGTAGTGTAGATTACATCAATAAATTGTTTCCGTCTCATAGAACGCAATTGTTCAGCCGTTCAGTGAATTTAGTTGGAGGGAAGAAAACTGACAAATTTACAAAAAAAATTGTTCAAATTTCCAGCGATGCCATTTCTCAACGAATGGGAAGTGAAAGTGCACAGTATTTATCATACAGTTAGGGACAGTAAATGACATTACTTAGATCAAAGTCGTGAGAATAGCGCAAGATATGTGAAGGCAGTGATCTACCACCTTCGTTATCGATCCACACATCACAAGGAAGTCACTGCGAGATTTCGATAAGGCCGTAGAATTTCACTCCCGCTGAGGACACCAGTCTACTGTAGACGCGAAGGGCAATCGATTCCCACTGCAATTATCGATTGCATATCTCAGGTACTATTACCGTATACCTGAGATCCGGAAAGGGCGATTGGGGACTTGACCGTGAGTGAAGAAGTAATCTTGTTCGGTTCAGCCTGAAGATTGGTTTCGGCTGGATTCTCTTGATTTCCTTACCGCCTTTTCAGTTCCGGAGCAAACGGAAGCAACTGTTTCTCCCTCGGCCTCGAACCCACCATCGGGGCACTTACCTACCGTAACCTGAGATCACACAAATGATGAATCGATAACTATAGTATGTCCACGTCTTGTGGTGTGATGGCGTTATCGATCGTGACGCCGGAGGAGGCGTAGCCGTACTGATTCAGCGCCTTGATGATCTTCAATATCGCCAGTTATTGTAACCATAACCATATCTACAGTAATCCACCGCAAACTCGACGTCTTCATTGATACGCGACTGTGCTTGCTCCATGCTCAGTGATTGTCCGGGGGCCGCTCTGAAGATGGTACGGTAGATTATGAATACGGTAGCTGAAAATCGATTGCTTACGTTCCGTTGCTGGTGAAGGTCCATGTGAGAGGAGGCGAAAAGACGAACGAGAGTTTGGGAGTGGCAGTTACGAAGGCTGCAGGGGGTACGGTAAGAACAATCAAGATTGATTACGAAGTGACTACAGTATGATTACAGTACGTACACAGTGCAGGGTCTCCTCCAGGAGAGGATGCGCAGCCGAGAGATACGGTAACCAACGATGATGCCAGGAGGATGGAGCTGATCATGATGTGAGAAGAGGAAGAAGATGTCTCTCCGTTCCTCCTCAGGGCTTTTATAGATGCCCGTTCGAAGAGAGGAACACCCAAAAAGTGCAATTCTGTTCGCTCCTCCAATGTTTTCTCGGTTGTTAGAGTGAGTGAGATAGTGTGCCCAATCGAGAGATTTTCATCCTTTACATTGAGCAACATCAGGAATGTACAAATAGTGCCTTCGGGCATTCGCAGCCCTCGACTACATTCATCGCTGATTCTTTGTGTGGTCTTCTTTCCATTTCCTTCTTCATTCAGCTGATTCTTCATTGATTCTATTCGCCCTTCGTGTGTTACCCGAATCGAGTTTTTTTTTAATATTCCATAATAGCTTTATTGCCTATTTACACCGGGCTTGAAACACAACCATCACAGAATTTACAGTTATTTCGATCACTCGATCGAAACTCGCAAGAATTTGAATACGATGATAAATGAGCGGGATCGGTATGCTAAACACAGTTTGAGGGGACCCGTAAACAAGGAGAAATACGTAGATCTATACTGTTACATACATATGGTTAGTAAAACAATGCGAAAAGGCTATGACATCTATAGGGCCAACATTTAGGGTACTGTTTTGGTACCTAGACAAACAATACAACGGGAAGGTTGGTACAGTACAGTAGTACTACTCAATCGATCATCCGTACTCACTCGGGGACCGAGTTGTACAGTAGGACGGCGCCGCATACGGTAGCTGCGCCAGCCAGGAAGAAGAGACCGATGGAGATGCCGTCGAAGATGAAGAAGGAGAGGAGGACGACCAGAAGGATCGAGACGGCAGAGGCGAAGGACTGAAAGGAATGGGGTGATGAGGGGAGAGAAGAGAGGTAGGATGAACTATCGACTTTAAGCAAAACAACAAAAAAATATTAGGAATAATCTTAATGCCTCCATTTCATCTATTCCATCACTAAATTTCATAGTCTATGAATCGATTGTATCGAGGAGTCTAGCGACGTACCTTATGGAGGTTGTCGAGGTGCTTCATCACGAGCGAGATGTACACTCCGCCCACCGACAGAAGACCTGCAAATAATATCATAAATTGATAAGCAATGTACTTATTTGAATGATAGACGGAATGAAAGCAATCACGGGAAAGCCCCAAAAAGACAATAAAGTGACGTTTTGAGAAATTTCATCGACCGTTTATTAACAATAAGTGCCAGTCTAGAATAGATCGGCAACCTGAAACCCAAACAGAGCACCTTATTGAAAACACGAGCGCGTACCAAATTAGTTCCTCCATTGCCCATAATAACCACTACGCCATTCTCCACTCTATGATATCATCTTTCCTCACCGATGATGGCGATGACCTTCTCGTCGTATCCGTAGAAGAATCCCTTCTCGAAGACGTCCGAACTCTCCGCCATCAGCATACCGCACGTCGCTGAGATCTGAGCATTTCATTGGTATTATTATTTAAAGCAAAAAGTCTTCTCTCCATCAAAATTATTCTTATAGCTGTAGCCCGTAATAAATGGTTGAATAAGGTGCGACCATGGCTACCATACTATTTTTGTTCCGAAACATATGTTGCGCCAAACTACCAGACTTGTTGCAGGGAACCGGGGGCCAGTTAAAACCACGCACGAAAAATTGATAATGGATAGAAAGCTTAAAATGAAAAAAATCAAAAAGTTACGCACCACTCCGCACGAGTACATTTGCAGGTTGCGCACCCAGAAGGGAGTCGATCCACCGTCCTTCAGCATCTTCTCGAAGTAGACACCTGAAAGGAAAGAGTAGTGAATGTCGAAAATTTACTCATCTCCCCCCTCCCCCCCCCCCTGTTTCCCTTCCACTCACCTGCGAATCCGGCAGTGACGCAAGTGGCGAGCACTGCGAGTATCCCCAGCAGGTAGTTCTCCTTGTGCGCCCCCTTGACGGAGGAGGAGGCCGAAGAGGAGAAGACAGAGTTCAGCTGAAAGAAGAGAGGGAAATTGGACGAAAGATAGAGCTCTAATTGTAACACATCCACAACCAGTAATGACCGCGATTAATTAACTTTTCTTAATCTCATGATCGTAATGACTCCATCTCGTGTGTACCTGCACGAGTGCGACTCCTGCGAATAGGAGGAGGATGGCGAACCAGCGAGTGCGAGAGAAGCGACGACCGAGGAAGAGAACCATGAAGACGGCGGTGGTGACCACCTTCAGCTGAGTCGTCACCTGCAGGGGGAGAGGAGGGAATAGAAACTAGAAACAAGCATTTTTGTCTCAGTTGAGTTCTCTAAAAAACAACATATTCTGCAATCACCACACTACAACATTCGATTCAGTTTAATCAACGAGTGAATTTAGAAATGTGTATAACACCCGGCTTTTTCCAGTCCCTCAAGATGCACTACTTGCTTAAAGTCGAAGTAGCCTCATTATCTTCCCCATATCCCCCATGCCCCACCCCCCTACCGTACCTGGTAGACTCCGGGGTCGAGATTGGAGAGGGCGACGAAGTCGAGGTTGTTCTGGATGGCGTACGCGATGGAGGGCACACTCATTTTAGCCAGCTCACGAGGCTGCCCGAAATAGTACTTGCAGAGGCACTGAAGTGGAAGGGAGTTTAGAAAATAAAATAAAACGAATGGCATGTTATTGTTGGAAACCCTGTTGACGACAATCAAATTCAAACTAAATTAATCGTCATTTTGCCATGCATCCCCTCCACCGGATTCATTAGACACTTCTCCCATTTCCTATCACGCTGCTCTCCTTCTCTCACTCACGTGCTTGAACTCGGTGAACTTGCATCCAAAAGTGTAGAAGAGCATGACGACGGATATGGTCATCTTGACCATCTCAGAGAGGAGAACCACCGTCGTCGACGAGTACATCTGCAGAGAAGGGCATAGCATAATGGACATTTCTGATGAATCCTCCATTTTTAGAAAATTACAAAATTACAAAAAAAAATTTGCTACCACGTTTCCCACTGTGTTCTTGTTAATATAATCTCATATCACCGAGTGTCAGTGTAATGGTTTTTCAAAGGACGGAAGAAAAATAAACTCAATCTAAAGCACCCTCCCCCTTCACAGCCGTACCTCATCTGCAGCCTTCATGCTCCTGGTGTACTTCACCGTGATGGTGTAGCCCGTCCAGACGAGTGTCATCGAGAGGATCACGTACGCCTGCAGAGAGTAGAGAGTGGGTGTGGGATTAAACAATAAGATTTTCAAGCGTGATAATGGAAAGCCAGAGATTCGAGTCATGAATATCCGTCACAACTCCGATCAGCAGTGTGCGTTTTTACAAGGATGCAGCGTTTCCGTAAATTGCCCAATATATTCAATTTTATGAAAACCAAGCAGTCTAAGCCGATCACTAAGCAAGTAAAATCCGTGCCTAGGTGGGTGAAGCCAGACCCTAAGCAATCTTATAATGACGGAGGGGCGGAGGGGGCGGAGCCTAGTACGGAAGCAGGAAAGTGCCAAAAACCCGTTGAAGCATATATGGCAACAAGACATATCTACGATCAATAAAAACTACCGTATACCTTGAAGAAGTTGCTGGAGTCGGAGTGGCCAGTGCCCGTCGTGGGAGGATGCACCCTGCAGGAAAAGACATTGATCAACTCGGAGCAATATGGATTACGGTCCCATACTCTTATCTCATCAGTCTTGTTAAAAAAATACGTGTAGACATTGGTTTCAACCCCAATTTATTAAAACACAACAATCACATACTCTCATCCCTATCACACTGTTCTTTCGAATAACACACTGGCGACTACGGTTCCATGCAATTATCTAGTTTACGCCATCGCAACTCTACCAATAGATATCGAGCTTTTGGTGTGTACACAACAAATTCTCACACGTGACTTCGGTCTCACTTTCACATTGTATTACTATCCATTACAGCACCTGTGACCTTGGCGACTGTTACTGTAACCTCTACACTTTCTACCGTACCCCCAGGCGGACCTCTTCATGGCGATGGGGAGGAGGTTGTTCTTCGACTTCTCGTCCAAATCCATCTTCTTCGCCTGAGCTTCCGGGCTCTCCACCTGTAAGAAGAATACTCTAATTAGATGCACATTAGTTAAATTAAAATATTTTCGTTAAAATAAAACTGACCAGCCCTATGCAAGCAGCTCTAAAATAATAAAAGCGAGAAAACCGCACGTTTCGACCGCTCACAATAGAACGCGAGAGGCGAAATGAAAATTGATTATGCAAACCACTATGAGGCAGTAAATAGACCTAGTCAAATTGACAAGAAATTTTAAGGAGATCTACTATGAAACATCTATCTAAGGCTGAAGATCCGGCAAATGTTCTTCCGACTTCCCTTCCAAACTGAGGATGCAAACAGGATCTTCTCTCTAACTACAGATTCATATCTCGCGCAAAACTTCAAAAGGTGGAAAAAAGAAGCAGTGTCCAATTTCTAGCGCTCCTTTGCTCTTGTTTGCACTCGGACAAAAAATACAATCATATTCGAACAATATCCAATCAGTACGATGTTGAGCAGTTTCCCAGACCTCTCCGGTCCATTTCCCCTCTCGGATCTCATTCCATTCAACTTAATGGGGCATTCCCCCATATGGCGATCGACCCTGTTCCTGTCTCCTATCGGGAACCGCGCATACGAGTTATCGATCACTGGCCCATCTCCTCCATCTCTTCTACGCAGTTCTCCATGTCATCATAGCCACTGTTTTCGTCTCCAATCTAATGCTTGGTTCTGCTACGCGATCACGAAGAGGGAAGTGCTGTAACTCCGGTGCACTCGAGTGTTCTCCTCCCTCTCCTTCCCCTCAACATGAAGGAGATCTGATCTGGCTACAGCACGAAAGGGAAAGTGCATCCATTCGAGCAAGAGCTCTGAGAAAATTAGCAAATGGAGTTAGCTTCGTTCTCGGTGCGTAATTGATCATACTGTTTACGCCCCCACAGTCGTATCTCCAGTAGTTTAGCGAATACTTAGCTGGTCCGATGGACTCACGGAAAACATGAAGAAGAGATGAGCAGACGAGAGCTCTCCGATCATTCTTGCGAGTTGCTCAGGAAGGAGTCAATAGGTAAAGAGAGGATGTGTCCCCTCGACTATCAACAGTCAAGTTGACCCTCAGATGAACTCCCGAGAGGCGGAGGATCCATGCGATCACGAGGATTTCCCACTCTTTCTTTCTGATCGTCCTTTCCATCGCTGGAAAATAGAGAGAGAATAGGGAGAATCGAGAGATCACTAGATCATCGTTGGTCCAATTGTAAAGGTGAGAAGAGAGGAAACCACAACAGAGTCATAATATAACGATGAACGAAGGAATATCAATGCCAGCAGAAGAGATAGTAGAGAACGCACCAGAGGAAATGGTTGGATGATCTCCCAATCAGCGTAGACTATCGTGTTTACGTGCTGCGTCATTGCTCCTGTGATCATTTCGAACACTAAGGAAAATCACGAGGAAAGCCCTTCGATATTATCATGATATGCGCAATATTCCTTTATATTCAAATCAATCGATAAAGAAGTCAGCCTCTTCACCCCATGGTTTAATCAATCATCTGCAAACTCGCCGGTGCATTCCACCACCAAGGACGATAGGGCTCACGCACCTTCTCATTGTTTTTACACTCAACGATTGCTTAGAACAACTTCGCGCTTGCGCACAAGCAGAATATCAGAAGAGCCCTAGTACATAGGCGCAAAGTTTTACATAGGAAAATTCAGACATATTCAAGAAAAAAGAACAAGGTGTGCTGGTTCACAAAAAGTGCATATCTCTACCTTCTTCTCCTCGGTTGCCGTTCCCTCCTCCATCCTCTTCACATCCTCCTCCTTCTTCGTCTCTCCATCCACCGGTGGTTCCTGCTTATCCTTCATATCGCAGAGGTTCACTAACTATCAAGGGGATGGGGGACGAGTCGTTTTCGCTTCTCCCTCACTCAATGGAAGAGGTGGAGCACTCTCACCGAAAAGCATCACTCATCCGCAAGGATGTGCGCGAGATATCCTTGGACGATAGGAGGGTAGAGAGGGAAGGTAGATCAATTAGGGCTGACTCATACCTCGGGAGTAGCTGCAGCTGGGGGAGGAGGAGGCTGCTTGTTGAGGGAGAAGGGGCTCATGCCGGGATGAGATCTCTATCGGAGAGGGAGACAAGCACCGTTCCGGGTCACTCCCAGAGAATAGAGTAGTAATGATGAAGGAGGGAGGAAGGAGGGAGGAGGAGGAAGAGGCGTTCCAGTACGGGCACTCGCTTCTCCACTCTTAGCAGGTAGAGTGTGGGTGGAGGGACGAGAGAGTAGGGAGAGACGAGAGACGGCGCAGTGATTGATATCCATACCCAGTTCGCCGTGAACTCCGACCGGAGAGAGGGCAGTGGGTAGTTGCAGCAGAGAGGACGGGAGAGCACGCAAAATCGAGAGAGTCCAGACAAAACAAGTAGATTTCCGTGTACGTCTCCTACTCGAGTTGTTTATCGCTCTCCATAGCGTATCTTGTGCAGCATCCTCTCTCTCTTCTTGTTAAGGGAGAGCGCAGAGGGAGACCACTCAAGCAATCATCACAAACACTTGTGATAAGTAAAGATCATACTTTCTAACGTTAGAAGATCGCCTGTTAGACGAGAAAAAATGCAAATCGAGTGCAAAAACCGCGCAAACAGAAGAAAAGGTAGACTAATAAAAATGAAAACAAGAGGAAATCCACGAAAACACTCAACTAGTGCGACTGTACGGGCGTGGACTCCTACAGATTGCGCGCAAACTGGGGGACAGAGTGGCGAGAGTGCGATAGGAGAGAAGAGATAGTGGGCATCTGAAGGGAGAGGGAGACAAAGAGAGAGAAGGGAGGGAAGAAGGCACTGAAACGTGGCTTCATCATAAACTGTATTTTCGATTGGATGAATCAATTATATCGAAGGATAATCGAAACACCGAGATCAGTCAAAATACGATAAGTTAGGGAGTAACAAATTTCCTGGTCTACGAAAAAACTCCGGCTTCTCTGCCAAGACTTCCATGGAGAACAGTGAAACATCCCAGTGTCTCCTAGCTACCACGGGTCCACAAAACCATCTTCTTCCGATTTACGAGCAGACTGCCGCATTAGAGAAGCCCTCCTTCCCCTAATTTCGAAACTCACATCGATGTCTGAAGTGTATTACTTTTTTAAATAGTAAATTACAACTGATCTGGAGATGAATTGATATATGATACATAAATGAGGCATATAAATTCCTAGTACACAAAAGAGTTGTTGAATACCAATACTTTAGAGATGAAGGGAAACATTCGAACGATTCCTAACTACAAGTCCACAAACCATCTCCTATAATTTTGCGAGCAAGTTACTGCATTACAGTAGTCTTCCTTGTTCCTCCTCGAGGATTACTCCCACTCTTACTCATCTCTGTCTGACTGGTAATATTTTTTACGACCTGCCTCGTTCTTCCCAGGATCTCCCCTTTCCTTCCTCACAAAGGATCGGTCACATCTGGTCTCAACCGTTGCTCTGCACTGAATTCTTCGCCTCCTTCTCTGCCCTCTCCTCTCTTAACCCAGTCCCTCTCCTCCACCTTCTCTCGCTATCTTCTAATCACTCGTGATTACGTTTCCAATCCATCTTTCGAGAGCGCGCGTGCAACATTTTCGCATTAGTCTACCCTGATCTTTTCGAAATCGGCCTGCGTTCGTGCAGAGAACAAAGAGCAGCCGCTCAGCTGCCAACTGTCGCCACTGTCTGCTAACCTTGTCTGCATGCGCCCGATCACAGACTCTTTTTTCATCCCTTTATTCTGCTAAACAAGGCCTCCGCAGGATCTTCCCGACTACTCGAATGTTGTGAGAATCAGCCCGCCCCACTCGGATTCACCATGGCTGACCAGCAGCCAGGCAGCAGTCAGGGCCTATTTTCCATGGTCTGATTCTCTTGTTTTCCCGATCCCTTCCCTCTCTCGATTTCCAAATTTGAAACCGTTGACCTAACCGGAAGTGCACAGTCATCATAAGGAGATAATCTGATAAAGGCTAACGGACGGCTGTCCATCACGGCTAATCGATATCACTAAAGTCAGCAAACAATACCCTCTTTCCCCATTATCTCCTCCTCTCCTTCTCGCGCACTCCTCAAAGGAGAGTAGATCACGAGACGACAAGGCGGAAGAAGAGTACCATCCTCCTCCTAGATCACTTGCTGCCCTAGACATCATCCCCTTCCCCCAAGGTGCGTCTCCTACTGTAGTCAAGTCCTTGATCTACCCGCATTCACACGGAGGAGAGGCACCTCGCCTTTTGCCTCTCTCACTGCTAATTAGCACACGCTTAATTTAGTTAATTAGACGTGCAGTTGTGGTGGTGAGGGATGTCTTCCCAATCAAGATTAATGGCCGTTTTCTGTGCGTGCGACAAGGGGAGGCGAGAGAGGGGAGGCTACAGGGGAGGGAGGGGGATATGGAGGGAGACAGGCCATCCTCCTCCAATGGAACGAACTCTCGCTGGAGGGGGAAGGAGGGAGTGATTGAGAGGGAGAGGGTGCAGTTCCTATTGGGGAGGGCTGTTGGGGCGTCGTAGCGGCGCCTTCACCAGACATATTAGAAGGAGGAGGAGGAGGAGGAGGACACTGTCATTAGAGAAGCAGTTGGTGTTCCCTCTTACTGTCACCTGCCTTCCTTCTACTACATCCCTTGTTCCAAAGTATTGTCTTTGTTGGAAATCTAAGCTCGTTTCCAGATCAGCTTCGATAAAATGTTGCGCATCGAGAATATAACGAAGCATCTCAACTGGAAGCAAGGTGGGCAAAATTTTCATACAATCGAGCCAATTATTGAAAAGACAGACCAGAGCGAGCAGTAAAACACTAGAGCAGCGCCGGAACATCGGGCGGAATTAGCAGAAACGGGAAACCGAAATCGCAGAGATCGGATGAAAAACAAGAAATCCGATCGGGATTAATCCCGAATCGATCCCAGCGCATAGAATCAAAGTGCCGACTCTATAGCGAAAAACAAGGAACCGCGGTGGAACTGCTGTCCAAACAATAAACATCCGTCGCGGAAGGTGCTCCCCACTGATCGAAGCTCGATCAAAATATCAAAACTAGGACGTGGAACGAGCGATAACGAAACAGTTATAACAAGGAAACGAGAAAATCGATGGAGCTTGTTTACATTGGTGGTTTCCCAAAGGGAATCACGGATGGAAGAGAAGAAAGAAACGTGATCGTTAAGGTGCACTTTCCAGGTGATGAGGACGAGAATTGGGCAAAGAAAGCTATCGATAATCTGATGAAAAAGTTGCAGAAGCACGATAAGAGTTCGGTAATGCGACTGGAACAGGCGCTACAGGTGATTGAAGGAGGATCAAACAAGAGCTAATCATCAGTATTAGAGTGAAGGACGATGTCCTAGCGAATGCGTGACTATCCCGAGGTCCCTAGACGGCAGATTGCAGATATCCCATAGAAAGGTAAGCATGGCAGGCTATGCATTTACAATAGGCTGTGACTTTAGCCTTAAGTAAGTGTTGATCCACTCTTCTCGAGTAGAAGAGGGCGTGGAAAGTGAGAGTACTCACAGGGTGTTGCCTGCAGGCTCTCCCTCACGTCATCTACTGCCGCGTCTATCGATGGCCCGACCTCCAGTCGCACCACGAACTGAAAGCAGTCGATACTTGCCAATACTGTTACGAATCGGGACAGAAGGAAATTTGCATCAACCCGTATCACTATTTGCGAATCGACGGAGTAGGAGTCCTCCCGCCAGTTTTAGTACCAAGGTGTGCACTATCGAATAGCGAAAGAAAAATAAGAAAACAATAGCAACCAAAACTGATAACCGATAAAAACACGGTTTCATCGGAACAATTAATCGCTAAACCGTTTACTACTGTAGTATAAAGAGGGCGAGTTCCGTAGGACATGTTACTTCCGGACTTGAAAAATATTTTTATTAAATAAAATTTTATTATTTTATTTCATTCAGATATTCTGAAAAGCCTCCTCAAGAAGATATTCCTCCAGTATTTCAGCATTTAAAGGTATTTAAATATTATTATTGACATTTTACAACTTGTTCGGATCCTACCGTATCCCAAGAGTCTATGATAGATTTTTCACCTAGCATTCTTTCAGCAAATGGAAGCTGAAAGTTCGCATGGAATGCCTGACAACATTGATGTTTCTTCCGGCTGTATGAAGTACGACAGGCCTTTAGAATTCGGAGAAACGTCGAATTACAGAGTCGAAGGGCCATTGAAAGAGGATCTAGATGCCAATTATAATGTTCCCTCCAATTTGCCGATCGTGCCGGTATTGAATGTAATACATATTTTGACATTCCAATTATGATTCCAGGTTGAATACGAGGATCAGTTGAACTGGGGAACGATCTCCTACTATGAAATGAATAATCGGGTTGGCGGACAGATCAAAGTGAATTCCTTCTTTGTTATTCCTCACTCACTGAGTATACCTTATGGTCTGATTAAGGTGAGCGCCCACACAATACAAATCGACGGATTCACTGACCCTTTGAACAACCCCGCTAAAATTTCCCTCGGAATCTTCTCCAATGTGAACAGAAATGCGACGATTGAGAATACGCGACGACACATCGGAAACGGTACGCTTATCTCACCTTAGGGATCTCCCCCTCATACCCCGGGCCACCCTAAAATAGCTCTATCTTCGTCTCAACTCAAACACTCTAGGGCAATAACCGGCTTTTGCCCGCAACGTGTGTCATGTAACAGTCTGTTACAGAAAGGGTCGGGGGCATAGCTCAGTGGTAGAGCGCTCGCTTAGCATGCGAGAGGGCTGGGGTTCAATTCCCCATGCCTCCAGAATCTTTTTGCATTTTTCAGGTGTAAAATTGACATACGTGCGAAGACATGGAACATTATTTGCCGAGTGCCTCTCCGATTCTGCTATTTTTGTACAATCTAGGTACGTTTTCTAATACTTTTGAAAAATTGTCTAGAGTTTACGCAGTTTGAGATTGATTTCAAAATTAATATCCGGATCGCGTTTTGCTCTCGAAGAATCCTTATGTTTTCAATAGAGGCTCTTATCGTAACAATTGTTAAGATGTTGCAATTATGCTCGTGGTTTTCATTCAACAACAGTATGCAAGTTGACGAACAAAACCTCCCTAAAGATCTTCGACGTTGATATCTTCAGAAAGGTCCCACTTCCTCTTCTTTCCTCATTATGGGTTCTGTTGACCTGGACCAATCGATAATCCCTCAATCTTCAGCTCCTCGCTCACTCCTCTAGTCATGGCTTCGATGCTTCCTACGAGCTAACGAAGATGTCCATTATCCGACTTTCCTTCGTAAAAGGTCCCAAAAGTATGATTATCGTAACCCGAACAATCCTTTCAGGATGGGGCGCTGAGTACCAACGGCAGGACGTTACGTCGACTCCCTGCTGGATCGAGATCCATCTACATGCACCCCTCATGGTGATCTTTGATCTCTCTATCTGTTTTGATCTTTGACCTTTTCAGTGGTTGGATCGTGTACTAACCCAGATGACTCCACCTAAAGTGATTTCTTCTATGTCCTAATTGATTTTTCTCTTTTGACCGGGTTCGATGCGGAACGAATAAAGCCTTGAGATCGTAGCGCTTCATTGGGAGATCGAAAACGTGAATAAATACAGTGCACCGGGAGTCTAATATCCGGGTGCGGTTCTGGGAGGGGGACAGTGGTCGCATCCTCCTCCTCCTCCCTTGTCCCCGTGGGATCCATCGGCACCGGCGGCACCAGGGTGTCCGGGAGCTCCATCGGGTCCCTTGTCTCCTGCGGGACCAGGAGGACCAGCAGGGGAAGCTGCGGCAGATCCAGGGTTTCCAGCGGGTCCAGGAGCTCCGGCTGGGCCGGGAGGACCAGCGGGTCCCGGAGCACCAGGTGCCTCGATGGTTGCGCCGGCGGGTCCGGGAGGTCCAGCGGATCCAGGTCCTCCGGGATTTCCTGCGGGTCCAGCAGGGCCAGGTGGTCCGGCGGGGCCGGGTCCACCAGCGGGTGCA
Organism: Pristionchus mayeri; assembly: GCA_036245805.1. Classification (NCBI taxonomy): domain Eukaryota; kingdom Metazoa; phylum Nematoda; class Chromadorea; order Rhabditida; family Neodiplogasteridae; genus Pristionchus; species Pristionchus mayeri. The sequence goes on along the minus strand of BTRK01000003.1, from coordinate 20,486,220 downwards.
TTGCCTCCGGGAGCTCCAGGATTTCCAGCTGGTCCGGGAGGTCCAGCAGATCCGGCGGGTCCAGCGGGGCCAGGAGCGCAATCGAAGCAGAAGTCGGGATGGGCTGGTGCTGCAGCTGAGGCATCGGCTCCAGGAGATCCGGGTCCTCCGGGGTGTCCATCGCTTCCTGGTGCTCCATCTGATCCAGCAGGGCCGGGAGGACCAGCAGGGCCCATTCCACATGAGCAGCATCCTCCTCCTCCTCCTCCTCCACCACCACCGGAAGCTCCTCCTCCTGCCACGAATTGGGCCGCGATGTCACTTGAATACGGTAGAATTTACGATCAGTTGTCGAAAGGATTCATGGAATACGGTAGTGGACACTTACGTGGGTCCACCGGCGGCAGCGGGGGCGACCTGTGCGGGGCCACTCGAGTACGATTCGGCACCGTAGGCTCGGGCTCGCTTTCCATTCGAGGTGAGCTGACGAGTGTCGCCGAACCACGCAGCACGAGGCATTCGCACGGAGCCAGCGTTGCGGGACGAGTACTGTAATCGAGGGTACTGTAGGACACTGTAGGTCGAGTATACGCCAGCTAGGTCAGTAGGCCGACTCACGAAGGTGTACTGCTGCCATAGGGAGTTGGTGCGCGTCTTGCAGAAGTCCACCTCGTCTTGGATGTTAGCATGCACGTGCTGAAGAAAGGTCACGGTAGGTCAATTTTCGATTAGGACTACGGTAGGTGTACGGTACCTGCATGTAGTTGTAGATCATGGGGACAGCTACGATGGCTCCCAGGATGGATACGGTAGAGAGGGTGACCGAGATGAAAGCAACCCGCTTGAGCGCCGCCTCCTCATGTGAGGACTGCTTCGGATCCATGTCTGGAGTATGCAAGGGTTACTGTAGGGTACGGTAGGACTGTCAACAATGCACATTGCTTGTAAAAGATCTATGATCTAACGGTGAGATTGAAGGGACTAGTCATTACCTGGAGAAGAGAAGGAAGGGAAGGCAGATGATGGTTTGCATTCCTTCCCCTCTCTCTTTTATACCACTCTCGAAGGGAGAAGTACTCCCTCAGGGCTTGCTGTTGCGGTCGCAGCCTCTACTCGGAGAGAGACAGGTAGATCAAAGTAGTAGATCTCATCAGGGAAACGGGTTCGGAGCAATGAAAGTGGCTAAATGGGAGACGGTTCCCATCCCTGCTGTTAGTGCCAGAGGGAAAGCACCGTGACTCTCACTTTCAGATGTACTTTCACCTGTTACATGTATGTAAAAGCTGTAACGGATACCTTTCAGCGAACTACCAGCACACACGTTTGAGCCAAACAATAATTTAAAATGATTTTCCGATAAGAACAAATTTCAAGCGCAAGTTCAACATGTTGAATTTTTGAATTTTTCATTTAACTCGTAATCTTCCTCTGTCGCGGTTCCAGTATAATTCACTCAGGCAAGCAAGGTTCCAATATCTTCAGAATTTATCATAATTAAGTAAGCGAATGTACAGGAGTGAGCAACTTAGTCCAGAGTATGTCAGGGATGACTCAGGGTGGGAAAGTAATCGAGTGGGATACAGGTAGAGAGGGGATCGACCTCGTACGACGACTTCTAACAGTAAATACAACATGGATACTTGTAGATTAGTGAGTGAATCAATGGGAGATGTGTAGAATCGAGATGGACTGGGGGATGGGAAACGATCACAAGGTTAGAGCATAACAAGGGCGAGAGACAACATAATTTACAGAATACCGTATTCACTCGGATATCGATTGGATTATTCCTCCTGGGAATTGACTGAAGCGCCCTCGTTCTCCTGACCACCCTCGCCGTTCTGAGCGACGAGGGGCGCAGTCTCCTCCTCGTCACGATTCTGCAATTCTCCGGATTACGGTAGGCACACCACCGAAATCCCGCCACCAACCGCTAAACTATGTGTAGGAAGCGTCAATTTTTCACACAACTTCTGTTAACTATGATTAGTATTCCTCGGCCTACCGTAGTGCACCACTTCATCCATCGGATGCACCTTTCTCTGGAAATGACACTATACACAGATTAAGAACTGATCGAGGGAATGGCTGGGATTGCAAATGAAACATATTCATTCTAGCAAATATAGAGGGAGTACTAGCTATTAAATGAGGATGCATACCGTAACCTAGACAATCTAATCGATAACTCACTCCGAGAGCAAGATCGAGGAGCACGACGAGGACGACTCCGATGAAGAGAAGAGCGCCCACCGTCAACGACGAGACACCTGCAGTACATTCGAGGCATAAAATCAATTTAATGATATTATAATTTTTTTCTACTGGAATCGCAACGATCAAAGTCTCCATCACACAACTGGTATCAATTAAAATCACGATGATCATTAAATAGTCTATTATCCCATTAATATATTTGTTATCTCAAACCCCCTTGCCCACCCCCCCCCCCCCTCTCTCCTCTCGTACCTCCGATGAATGCGTAGTGCTTGGCAGCCTGTAGTTCATTCGCCAGTTGGTTCCTCGTCTCGGGATCGACGGAGGCAGTCTCATTCACCCAGAATACTGGCACGATCACGTTGCCCGCCGTGTTCTTCAGCACACTGAATGGGAGCGGTTTTTGTAGAAACAATGAAACCATCAATGATTATTGCATCCACGTCTGCGCAGGGTGAGTTTGATTGATTCCATGGAAATAAACCATGAAGGATGGATGGTTGCTCACTTGAGATTGCCCTTCTTCATGCCCACGTTGACCTGCATGACTCTCTTCGCGTAGATGACCACTCCACTCGTCGGTTCCATGTCCACGTAGGTCAAGTCACGCTCGGGAGCAGGAGCGTCCAGGCCAGAGACTGCGGACCACACCTGAGATAAGATGCAATTAATTAATAAACACATTAATACTTATTTGCATTACTAAAATATTCTACAAAGGTTGCCAAATCAATTTTATTCTCCCCCAAACTAATCAATCCAATTATCAGATTTTAGTGTTAATTGAAGCCTCATCCCAGCACAACAACACTGCCTCGTTATTGTAATTCACCGGTCTCGACAGGTTACCTCCTTGGGCGACATGTAGAAGTGTGCCTGGCTGAGGTAGACTCGCGGTTCTCCCGGCTGGCACTTGGAGAGATCGAGCATACCCGCAGGAAGACAACCAGCTGCAAACGAACTTCAGGAGTCGTTTTCAAAATAGAAAATTTGTTTCAGAAGTTGTGCGAGTTTAAGAACTCAATGCAATTTCAGTAGTTGTTTGAACTCAACGCAATGTGAACAGACGAGGTTGAATTTATTGGCACTCTCCATCGAATTATGTGGACTAACACCCATCAAAATAAATCTCCTCAGTAACCCGCATATTTTTGTTTGGTATAGCACACTTCCTTCATAAACAGTCTAATGTAAATCGATCGTTTAAAATTTAAATTATAGTCCAATTGGAAACCCCCGAGAAGATCTGCGATTCCCAGTTCCCTTCCATTATCGATATCAGTGCAACCGAAACTCACGGAGCTGAACTTTGTGGTCGTCGAAGTATTGGACAGTCGAATTCTCGTGGCAGAAGATGTGGTTGTCAGGCTGCGCGGGATCGTACATCGACGACGGCGTCGAATATCTGAATGAAAAGTACTGTGGATACCGTGCACTGGGAAAACGATAGATGACAATTAACCTAATTTTTTGGGGGATTTCAGCATATTTTTATGAATCACAGCACAATACACAGAGCTATTTGCCAATGGGTGGAGAACAAATAAAAGTCGGAGAACCAGAGTGCTACCGTACCTCCACGAGTTGACTCCCTGGTACTCCGAATCGTCCGCATACGCCAACTTGACCGATCTGAGATTCGATGAGGTTGAGAGATTATTTCACTGAGGAAGCGCTGTGCAATCAGACGTCGCTTCAAACGTCTCAAGTTTAAAAGTGCATGCAACCACTAAGTACCGAGTAACGACAACCTATGAGACACAAATAAGTAAAGAATATATCTTTGTAAGATAATCTACGTCTTTAAAAAAATTGTAACACATAAATATTCCGTACCTGCAAGCCTGGCTGGCGAATAGGGGGAGCACGACGTCCTTCTTCAGCAGAGGAGGGAACAGCTGACCATCGGTGCCGTTGATGGAACGAGCAGCGGGGGACTCCCACCACGACTGAGGCAGGGAGGGAGAACCATTCCACGAGAACATCTGTAAAAGGGGGATTCGAGATATGCGGTTGACTCAATACTTCATCCCAGAATACCCCGCTGAATTTTTCCCAAGTATTACAATAACAAGAACAACAAACAACAACAAAATCATTTCGTCGAACCTTTCCCAGCTCGCTCGGTCCATTCTTGCCCGTTCCCACCTCGTACTCGCCGTCGATCGTGTCGTTTTGCTGCAGGCACATTTAGATTAATCATGCCCTAACCGATATATATGATGTCCACTATGACCCACCAGCAATTTATGTTGCCAAGTATATCCAAAGTATCACCTTTTCCATGAAATAAATTGCACATAAAACTGACTCCAAAGAAGAAGCCGATCCTCTTGGGAATCTTGGCGGTGGTGCATATCCACGAGAGGACGGGATTATTGCACAGCTTAGAGATCAGCGGATCCTCGTAGCCCTCGAAGAGAGCCTCGCCGACCTGGACATCACAAGATTATGATATTCATCCAGACTCCCCCTCTTCAAAATACTGTAGAGCCACATTGAATGTTTGGTTTTTTTTTCATTTTTAAATGACGAACGTGTGCACCCAGCTAGAGAAACTCAAATAACTCAGAAAGGTCACTAGCCTTGATTGTGACGAAGGGCGTCTCTCTGCCCTCAGCAATCAGCAGAGCTTCGATGGCAATCCTGGTAGCGAAACCAGTCTCTGCGAAGTCGATGAGCTTCTGAAAGAATCGCTTTCTTGATCTACACATTAGATGAATTGACAAGTGCATAAAAATGGATATATTATGATTATTCCATCTTCGATATTGTTAGCACATATTAACATGACCATTTTGGAAACACGCGCCCTTGACTTATTAAACAAAAATCAATGACTAAATCCAACCTGGAAGGGTATATTGGGCACGGTGACTCTATCATCGAGGAAGCAGTCGCGGCACGAGTGCTCCTGGCTGAAGAAGTAGCGATGACGGTTACGATAGAAGATGCGATCCTCCCCAGATGAGAAGTTGTGGTAGATCTTCTCCTGGTCCTCACTGAAAAGGGAACGTTCACGTATCAATTCCACCTATCTCAATTACGCTAACGTTAATCCAAGTGGTAGAACAAATACTAATGGAGAGTGAAATTGATATCATCGGTGAAGGGGTAAACGGGGGCAAGGACATCAACCAGTGTTGAAATAGAAAATAGAGAGTAATCCTCCAAATCCTTCAAAATATCAGCAGTATTTTAAAATACACCAAATTGAATATGAATGTCTTGTAATCGGCTTTACAACATTTCACGGAATAAAATAGAATCGTTGGGAAGCACTGATCACTGACATCATTGGGTGAATCATAGAGTACGAAGGGAGAGAAAGTAAATCCAACTAACACGAAGGCATAGGGGCCCTTCTGCGAGAGGCGAATCTTCTCAGTACCGTTGAGAAAGGCTGCCTCGTTATGGACCTGGAGGAAAAACAAAAGTAGACTTATTTTAAATAGGAAAGTGATTTAAAATTGGTAAAATTCGTACCGAATACATATAGATGTGCAGGATCATCTCGTAGGGAGGATGGAGCCACTTCTTAGTCATGTCGTTGAGCACTCGAGTGCCGTTAGGCAGTGTGTCGTAGCCGATCACATCTTTCTGGAAAAAATAAAGATATAACTAGCCATTAAACCTAAAATCAGGCATCATGCCAGTGTCCGCTATTTATACAGGTGATAGGAGTCATGTGGTTAGCCCGCGACCGCGAAAATAAGGCCACTGTGACGTCAATTCACCTGGACGACTTGGTCGTTGATCAATTTGGGAGCATAGAAGAGAGCGGTGAGGCCGGCGGCAAGAAGAAGAAGCCCCAGTATGCCTCCGACCCAGAGGGCCACCTTCATCTTAGTCGAGAGCATTCCCCAGCTCTCTAGTTCGAGTTATCGCTCCTAAAATCGAGAAAATGGTAGCTAACAATAACAAAGGGGGTGAACGCGAGAAAACTTGAGAGTGAATTGGATGCGAGATAGTGGGGGTCAGTTGTTTGTCACGATTGCACAGTGACTCATGCGCAGATCTCTGCGGAACAGCGGAACGACTTCGGAACGATTTAATTGCTAGTGTCAAGTCGCATTAGCAATTGCAGATGCATCGCGAATCTTGGAAAGAGTGGAATGTGGGAAAATAAGTGGTGAGCGTCCAAAGATAAAAGCAAACCAAAGATAAAATCCAGTGAATCCACTAACTGGGGGTGGAAGATAGGCACTTCATTCTTATTAAGATGATTAGAATCGCCCGAGTCCATCACAAACGGAAAATGTACAACAAAATGAGCCAAACTGATCTAATTATTTTAGCGCTAAAATTAAGAAAACTATCCCAAAAAAACATTGTGAAATTCTACAATCAATGCGAGAATAATCAGAAACCGTAATCGTTATTTGAATCTGTAAAGCACCAATAGTTACAGGCAATTTTTAAATTATGGATTACATTCGTGCAACCTTCTCGTTGGCCAACTCTTCGCCATTATCACCACTCGCCCACCATGGAAATGAGTAATGTAGGAAGTATCCCAATCCTGTCAAGTGAACAGAGATAATCGAAAAGGAATACTTCAAGAAGTGAAGAGAAGGAAGGAACAGTGATTACGGTAGAGCAGAGTTGTGGCCAATGTGATGTGTGCAACTCATTTTTGAAAATGATTTTTTTGTAAAATTGGCCCATCCCACAGTCGAAATTCACGTAAAATAATTGGTGATAGGATAACGCATTTCCATAGATCTCTCCATTTTCCCACTCTCTCGCATATTTTCTCAATATTCATACCCCCTCCCTCTCCCCTCTCCTCCCCCTCCTCCCTCCTCTCCCCTCTCCTCCCCCTCCTCCCTCCTCTCCCCTCTCCTCCCTCCATTCACATTCTCTTCACTCCGGCTGAGTGGCCGACCACTTCTCCATCTCAGTCAACGATGATTCTGTGAGGCTTCTTTGACCTATCCTAACTTCTTCCTACTGTAGCTGATCGTCTAAGCATCCATTATGCTCGTTATTCCATCTTCTTCAGTAGCTGGCATCCCGTAACTCGCAAATTGACCGTCGTTCTCGTCACAGCTGCTGCATCTGCTGCTCTATATCTTGCAATCAATCGATTCAACAGTACGGTACTTCCACGAAGGTACGGTATTGAGATATCGATTGCAGAACCCGGAGGAAACAATGGAGGAGGAGGGGAGACTGCTGTGCCCGTCGCTCCAGAGGCCAAGACTCCCGTCAAACGGAGAAGAAGGAGAGGTCGTTCTGCAGCCAATTCGCCCAATGCACGCAACGCCGCGTACGACCTTTCCCACTGCACCACACGACGAGAGTACGGTATCACAGGTCGTCATCCACCTCCGCCTCTTCCCTCGACTCGAACACAGCTCCAGGCATCTCTGCCGCTCAGTCTGTCGCAGAGTGAGTCCTTCCCCTCCCTTCCCCTGAGAGTACCGTATTCCAGCCCGAGCTCCTCACAGTCCGCCTCCATGGAGACGCATTCCGAGAGGGTACTTACTTTGAGAAGACTACAGTAGTGATTATCGATTTCAGGCCTTCAGCCCTTCGGCTGGAACTCCGGCAGAGTCTAAGGGAGCCGATCAGGAGGTAGATCAGTCAATCGATATTCGGATCTACCGTATTCCTTCGAGGAACAACTCCCTCGCACCTCTCTCTGCGGCTGTCGTGTTCTGGAGAAGGGCGAGCCCATCCCCGATACCGAGTTGGTTATCGATCCCTTAACCTACCGTAATCCTTTTTCTTCAGAGCCCTCTTCGATGCTTCGAAGCGTCCTGTGATTGGAGAGACTTCTCCCGTTGTGGACTACAAGCAGTTCGAGCCTCTCCGTCTCTGCGATCCCATCCGTAGGGTTACGGTAGAATATTGATTGATGGGAGGAGATTGCAGTGGATAGGAAGACTGAGGTGACTCCTGCTTCGAAGAGACCTCCCGCCCTCCAGATCGAACAGGTCCATTCCATCTACAGTACTCTCCATCTACAGTACCCTCATTACAGTCGTATCTCACGCCGTTCCAATCGATTCTCCAATCGCTCGAATTCGCGGATAAGCACGCCTATCTGATCGAGAGTCTGGTCGACAACTATGAGTGGCTCCAGTAGATCAAGCAAGATAAAAGAGTCGTTCATCGGAACTAAGCTTTTTGTAGCGTGATAAAGAAGTGATGAAACGACTATCGGTGTATTGTAATATTTGCATCTAATATGACAGTACTCGAACTGGCTTCAATCGATTTATACAGAAATGACAAATATGTTACAGAATTATTCAAATGATTAGCTCTAGCGACTCTACTCTAATTACACACCATTTTAGTATCAATTAATCGGTTGCGGGGAGCGCCTTGACATTCACGGTCGCCGTTCTCTTCTCGCCAGAGAGCGTGCCGGGCAAGGGGAACGTCACGTCTGCAATCGATAATTGAGATCCTTAAGAGTACGGTAGGACTACAGTAACCACTCACCGCACGGCGCAGCATCTTCCTTCTCGTAGACCTCGTTCTTGATGGCGACGAAGGCCATCTCTCTGAAATAACCTCAGTTCTTGATCCGAATTTACAGTATCTACCAGACCTGATCTGGTGGTCGACTGTGAGGATGTCCACGTAATCGATCGATCGTTCGACGACAGCCCGCGTGAGGTCTCGCAGCAGCGTGTGCGCAGTCGCGTAGTGGAAGCGACCCCTGCAATCGATCGATACAGTAACCAGACAACGTACCGTAATCAAGACTTACTCGAAGTAGTATCTGCCGAAGCCGGCGATCGCATCCTCCTGTACCGTAACCTCGTAGTAGAACTCGCGCTTCTCCAGGATCTGAGCAATCAATACATCACAGGGTCAATCAGTCTACCGTATACCTTCCACGTCTCGAACTCATCCCAGTAGAACTCTGCCGGAATGTCCTTCTGCACAGAAAAGGGGATTAGAATCGAGATCATGGTGTGCTTACAGTATCGCTCTGCTACCGTATCCTCACCGATTCGAGTGCATCGTAGTTGGGTCGGTTCGTCTCGAGCTTCATCCGATTCGGCCAGTCGAGCGTCTGGATGAGGTTCTTCACGAGGTACTTCTTGTCGTCCGCCACGCTCTGCAATCGGTAGTCAATCGATAATGCCAAAATTACGGCAATCAATCAATATATGGCTACTGTACCTCGTTGCAGAGTCGCTTGAGGCAGGCGGACTGCAGCAGCTCCGAGGCAGTGGCGCGACGGCGATGGTTCACCACCAGCACCTGAGGAGTGACCCTTGATCTCCGTACTTTGATCTTTGATCTCTGACTCTGTCCGACAGCCAACTGATCAGATCCTCCGACCCGCCACACTTGGCCAGACGAACGCGCAGTTGCTGCAGAGAGAAGAGTCACGGTAATTGGATAGATCAATGATCAAAGATCACCATCATCTCGGCGATCATCCACTTGAAGGGCATGTTCTCCGTGTGCATCAGCGTTGCGAAGTCGGGCTGCAGCCGGTGCCATCTGCAGGAGTGCGGTAACACTACCGTAACACTACCGTACCCGTCAACTACCGTAAACTACCGTAATCTTCAGAGCTACGGTACTAACTTCTCATTGGGGAAGTAGGAGACCATCCTTAGCACGAGCACTCCAATCGCCCAGATATCCGCAGCCTCGTCGTACTCCTTGCACTCCTCGCGCGAGTTCGCCGTGTACAGGTTGAATTGCTGAAAGAGGGAGTACGGTATAGGAGGCGATCGACAACTGAACGCAATGGAGATATCGCACACCTTCTCGAAGCACATGTACTCCTTCTTGCCCACGGGCGTCACGCACTTACCGTCCTCGAGCAATCGAGCTGAGCTGCAAATCGATATTTCAATCTCCCGCCCTGAATCAGGGACAGCGACCGTATACGGTATACCTGAAGTGGCCGAGCTTGACGGTGCCGCCGCGCGTGAGGTAGATGTAGTCGGCTTGCAAGTCTCTGGAAGGAATACGGTGTGTGGGATAATGTAGGAAGTGCGAATATCTATGACCAACCGATGGAAGATTCCCGCCTGGAAGAGGAAGGCGAGGCCGGTGCAGATCTGTCGCACCAGCATCATGATCACCTTCGCTGGAATCGACTGAAATAGAGTGTAGTAGTTCATATGCACATATCGTATCCCTGCCACAGTACCCTCTACCGTACCTCTCCGTTGAACTGCTCCCTGTACTTGTTGATGAGTGACTCAAGTGAGTAGAGTCGAGGGAGGACGATGTGCAGGTCGCCAGAGGAGACTGCCACTGCGTGCGAGTGGAGGATGTTCTCGTGACGACATCTGCAGAGGACTACGGTAGGGGAGGGGTACGGTGGCCTCAGGGAAGGAACACGGTAGATTCGTGCCAGAAATTAGGTAGGTTCTTGCGGCCCTTGAAAACTGTATTGAAGAAGCGGCATTTCTTGGATAGTTGGCCCACCCCAATACCTCCCTATCATTTCTCATCCCCTCCCCATCGTAAAGGGGTTGTGAGCAGAGGGGCAAAGGTGCAAATCCAAGAAGTGCAGAAGAATCTCGTCGAAGATGGGAAGGATACAGTATGACAAGACTACGCTAGCCTACAGTACTCACCGATTGAGGATGTATAGCTCGGTGATGATTCTCTTGGTGGTTGCATCGACTCGTCTCACGAATCGCTGCTCGTCGCCCTGCATATCCTCCAACGCCTGAAAAGGAGCGTGGTCAGCTAAGCTCCGCCCCTTCTGACCCCACCCACTCACCCGTTCGAATCGACGCGTCAGGTAGACGACCTTGATGGCGCAGGCGCGTGGCTGGGCCTGAAGTACCGTTGTTTTACTGAAAATAGATTGCTACTATACGTAATCAGGGATATTTCTGCGGAACTCCAAGAAGCCATCGACTTTCACACTTCCACCACAATGTAATGCGACTGAGAACGATAATACGATAGAACAATAATACATTAATAGTAAAATGTGATGAAGTTTTGAAGTTTAAGAAGTGGCAGTCTACCATACCGTCATGAGTCTATCGTACCTGAGTGCCTCCGAAGGTGAAGTCTCGTCCGTGCGCGCCCACCACCATCCCGAACTGCCCGTACGAGAGCATGTCGCCTGAAGGGGAAGGGAACGGCACTTAGGAGCAACAATAGTCTATCTTACCCTTGTTGTAGTCCTCCTTCATGTCGGTGGCCCACTCATCGCGGCGATCGATGGAGACTGACTGGACGGCATTCTGCAAGGAGGAAGGGAAGGGAGGGGAATGACGTCATCAATGGGGACTTAGTGGTTGACACAGAAATGGAGAGTAAATCGATTTTAGACGTCAAAAGAGGCGTTAGGTCGGATCAGAAATATTTCGTAATGCCGCCTTTGATCAAAGGCGGAATGACGCAATAGTTCTCATCCTTTCTAGCGAAGTCAAAAGAAGAATCAAGACTCGTATCAAAAATATTTCAAACAATTTGATTAAAACACGCGAGAAAAAAAGAATTACTGGGCAACGTAAACCAAGAAACTCCAACCTGGAATGAGTGGGTGAAGCAGCGTCTGAGTGTGATGGCGAGGTCTCTCTCGGGAAGGGAAGAGGAAGAGGTCAGGGAGGGACGGAGAATCGGCTCGATGGGTACGGTAGGCAGAAGGGCGTCCATCGAGTACTGAAGGGAGAGGGACGAGTGGAGAGAGGGAGGAAGGGAGGTGGTAGTGAAGGAAGGGAAAGGAAAGACTGTCAGGAGATGGGAAGAGGGTAGATCAGTGAGAGGGAGAAGAGGGAGAGGAATCGATCCGTTCTCTCGAGGTCGCGTGCTCTCTCTTCCTTTCTCTGCTGCCTCTTCAATTCGCTCTCTCTCTCTCTACCTTCAGGTGCTCTGAACGAGGACAGTTTATTCACAACGATTCTTGATGCATACTCTAGCAAGATTGAGATCGGGGGGCGAAACATACTAGGGATACGGTAGTCATCTAGCATAAGTAGATCACTGCGTTGAGGTGAACACTAGAGCCCTAGACACTAGACGAGACACAACCATGGAAATGTAACGGTTACTGTAATATGTGGGGGATACTATGGTACATAATACGGAGTAGGATCATGAAAGCTACGTTTGATCGACGAAGTACTGTGAAGTTATCTAGATACGGTATCTATTGATTAGTTGTCGGCTGCGGGTCGTTTCGGAGCCTTCCTTGCGTTCGTGCTGGGCTTCTCGAAGCCGTCGCTGTCCTAAACGGATTCTTGGATACGGTGGCAGATAGGGTTACGGTACCTTATTGCTGGAGATGAGTATCAGTTCCTCCTCCGCAGGCGGATCCTTCGGCTTCACGAACGTTTTCGAGGATGGAACCTCACCCAGTTGCACGCGCAATCTGATAATATCAGGTTACGGTACTCAGAATACGGTAATCCTACAGTACTTTTCGTTCGCGGCCTTCTCCTTCGCAAGCTCTTCTTCCAGAGTTTTGATGCGAATTGCCGATTCGTTGGCCTGCTTGACGAAACCTGAGAGATCAGAGATCAAGTCAGAGATCAATGATCAAATCTCGTACCGACGATGTCGTGTTGCTGATCGGCGATTAGCGTCATCTTGGCTGCCATTTGCAGTGACCAATCCTGCAGAGAGCAGAGATCAAAGATCAAACTGTGATTTCGGATCTCTAACTTCTCTCTTCTTTGAGAGCAACTCGGCGAGGGCTTGGAACTCGGCGTTTTTGTCCTCGAGAGCCTTGCGATGGACTGAGGTAAGGCGCTAAAGGGAAGAGATCAAATATCAATATTAATTCAGGAAAGCTCAAAGTGATCAATTACATCAATCTCGTCCTGCATCTCTCTCTGCAGCTGCAACACGAGCGTGCGAACCATGGCATCCCGCTCTCCTGAACTCGACGAAATTGAAATTTCGAAAACCGGAAGTGGAATGGAAGTGCTTCTTGGCTAGGCGTTCAGAAATCTACCTTCAGCCTCAAGTGCATCGAAGTGTGCCGACTTTATGGGTGGTCGGGGCGAGCGAAGGGCCGGATTAGGAGTGGTGGGCGTTGCCGGATTACTGTACTGCTACTGTAGCTCACAGTGGCTCCTTATGACCTACCTGAGGTTGAGATTGGGAGGAATCTGGCGGGAGGTCGAAGGTTGCGGCTGAGTCTTCACCTCGGCTGCTGTGGGACTCTTGGGAGTGGCTGCGGCTGCTGCAGAAACTGCAGCTGCTGCAAGGGCCTCGATGGGCGAGCTGATGGGTGGCGCCGATCGGGGAGGTCCTGCAACGAAGAGATTGGCTGGATTACGGTATGATTATGGCACCCCCAGAGAAGAGACTGAAGGCGGAACGCCGTGCTCTGCGCTTGTTCAGTTTGCGATGCACGGTGCAGTTACAGTCATTATCGTGAAGAGGGAGGGGATCAGAATCAGAGGGGAGGGAGCAGGGAACGGTGGTGATGGGGAGAGGGCGATGCAGAGGGGGAGACGATGAGGGAGAGTCAAATGGAGGTTGAAGGGTATCACCCGAAAGAGGAGTGATCTCTGGATGGGAAGGGTCAGACGGGAGAGAGGGAAAGTGAGTGATAGACGAACGATCGACGATTGACTTTCTCCTTCCCCTATCGATCAGAGTTATCTTGCGGGTTCGAGGCGTATTGGATGACGAGATTGAGCCAGAAGTGAAGGAGCCAGAAGGAGCGATAGAGTGGACTGGATTCGAGGTATTGTATACCGGGGAAGATACTGTAGACCGTGTGGAAGTATTGATCGAGTACAGAGAGGGTGGAGGAGTAGCATCGTAATGTGGGAATGGCTGCACCGGTACGATAGTCAGTCTACCGGAAGTTGCCATCGGATGGGGTACGGAAGTGGGTACTACTGTAGGTGGTACGGTAGCAGATGGGAGATCAGCAAAGAATGAGTGTAGAAAGTGTTCGTCCATCTCGTGATAGGGGTAGACTGGGAGAGGGATGAGGTGGGGCCGGAAGAGCAGAAGGGAGAGAGGGGATGGATTGATGGGAAATTGAAATTGAAATGGACTTAAATTGCTTGCGAAACCGATGCGGAATGGAGATGTGCAGAAGAGTGCAAAGCAGCAAGGAATTCCCCCCCCCCCCCCCCCCCCCCGACGGTGCAGAGGGAGGAATCGAAAGAGCAAATATCACCTTCCTCCTTCTTGATGGCACGTCGACTGGGCGTCATCGGCGACTTGAGACAGCCCTGCAAGGGTGACGTCATCATTAGGCAAGAGAAGGAAAGGAAAGCATTATGATATGGGCTGACAAATGGAATGGTCACGCGGGGAGAGAGGCAAGGCGCGAATTACGAAGCCCCGAGCACTAATAGAGAGAGGAGTGAGGGGGGGAGGAAGAGACGAGATACGAGTGATAGCGCCATGAAGGGAGAAGAAGGGGAAACACGATGGCGCGTGGCTTCTGACGGCGGATAATAATGGGGGGAGGGGGGGGGGGGTGCGACGGCGATTTTCCTGGTTGGATCGCCCTCTCGCGTGTCTCACTCTCTCCATACACATACTCTCTCGCCGTTTCTCTCCTCCTCTACAGACCACCACTGATAAATATATCGAAATCCTGAATATTGTGATGCATGCCTTTTTTTAACATTTCGCAAGCAGTGGAATTTCATGGTTGAATCGGATTATACAGGACGATCGACTGAACGACTTTCGGTGTGTTTATGTTTATGTGACGACGTGCGCCATTTTTCGACCAGATGCCATCTCTCCGTTCTCCCGTCGGCCAGATTCTAAAACTGCTGTCGACGAGAGAGTGTGGAGATCGAGGAGAGTATGTCTCTAGCCTTCTCTCTCGACGACGCGGGGGCGACATCCCCCCCTCTCTCTCTCTCTCTCTCTCTCTCTCTCTTCACGGGAAATAGCAACACATGTTCACACAGCGAAGATCAGCGACGGGGTGCAGAGGAAGGGAACGAAGATCAAGGGGGACGCGCAAGGAGGGAGGAATTCGCGCGCACCCCCGTTCAACCCATCTCTTGAAAAGAAGGGCGGGGGCGAGTGAAGGGAGGGGGGAGATTAATGGCGCATGGGGGGAAGGAAGGTGATCTACCGAGGGAATGCAATTACCTCCACTGCATTGCTGGCTGCTACGATGGCTGCATCCAGAGGCGAGGGCTTGCTCGAGTTGCGACGCGTTCGCTTGTCGAGGGGTGCTGCAGCTGCTGCAGAGGACATGCTGCAGGTGCTGCAGGGAGGAACACGGACACGGCACTCGCCTTGATTCACTGCTCTATTAGATGCGTGTGTGTGTGTTTCCCCCCTCTGCATGTCTGGGACTCTCCAGTTGCGATGCAGTCCCTCACCCGCCCTCTCCTCCCTTTCGCCTCCCCGTCTCCAGACTCCCCCGCAATCGATCTCTCTTTCTCTCGCCCCGCAACCACGTAAAAGCGAGTGAAAACGACCAGAGAGAGAGAAAGAGAGGGAGACAGTGAAAGTGCGTGGTGTGTGGTGTGCGCGAAATGACAGAAAGAGCGTGCATGGTGCGTGGTGTAGCGTTTCACAATTTGATTTTTGCACCGCTGCACCCCTCTGGCTCCGCTGATCGATTTCCACTCTTGTAAACTGTTTTTCACGTGTTGTTCGTGTTTTAGTTTCTTCGTCTCGATAAGCACAAGGGTGCACGGTTGACCAGTTCTGTTTGGAGCGCTTAGGGCTGACACGATTAACGGTAATTTCAGCAAAATTACGAGTCTTCGACGAGACGATAGGCGGGTAAGAACTCGACCATCGCAAAGAGCGGCGATGGGTGCCAAGAAAGCCGATAAGAAGGTCGACCCCGCCGTCGAGGAGTTGTTATCGTCTGATATTTGGGACAAGGACCAATGCAATGTGAGCCATTTAGCAAACTACTGAAACCAGGACATGTTTTCTCCGACTGTTTTGATTTATTACCCTATTTTTTTAATATGGAAATCAAGACCCGTTCCAGGTGTGCCAGGAAGAATGTCCGACCCGCGAGATGAAGATTGCACATGCCAAAACCCCCAAACACAGCAAGGTGCATCGAGTTTCCCAACCTTGTAATATGTTATTCTTACTTTACATGCTTACGTCATACATAATAAATCACTTCTACGTTTTCAGAAAATGGTCGTTTTCAAGTTCTTGACGAAAGAAGCGCCCGGCCTGGCAGTGACAAGGCCCTCCAAGCTGGTCGAGCGATACAAGGACAAAGGACACGAAGGAGTTGGTGGGTGATTGGCATCTAATTACGCGCTCATGTTGCAATCAGCTTTTCTAGATAATACAAAAAATTAATTAAAACTTATCTTTGTTGAATTGCAGTCAATGATGTAATAGATGACGGCATTTCTTCAGGTCT
This sequence comes from Pristionchus mayeri, assembly GCA_036245805.1. Lineage (NCBI taxonomy): Eukaryota > Metazoa > Nematoda > Chromadorea > Rhabditida > Neodiplogasteridae > Pristionchus > Pristionchus mayeri. Next base: position 20,469,740 of record BTRK01000003.1, on the reverse strand, counting down.
GGACTGCATCCATGAATTTGTGTTTTCCTTCGCCGAGAGTGGATGGTGGGCCTGCTCCCTCTGCTATGAAACTGGTTAGATATTTACATCTCCGATGATTTTGGAATAAAAGATCGTATTTCTTGTTGGATTCCTTATCCATATTCTACCTTAAGTTTTGATTTGCAGGCTTTAACTACGAGCAGATTGATGAGCATCTCAACTCCGGCAAGCACCTTCACCACTTTCTAGTTTGTCTTATAATTTCTTCGTATGTGAGCAAGAATATAAATAAGATAAGTACACGTATGCATAACTTGAAGATAAATTTTACATAAATTTTCACATTAATCGAAATAAATGTTACAGACAACCATTCTGCGATTCAGCAATGAAACAATAGAGAAAAAAACATGTTATGGGTTTCAGGAAGAGTTCCATCCAGCCAAAGCGAAGAAAATGAACAAAGACTGGGGCCAGACGGAGCGATTGGAGTTCCTGCTCGGTGGGCATTCATAAACTATTCAATTTAGTTTGTAGAACGTGTTATTTTGTTAAATCCTGAACTGTTCACTCGTTTTAGTCATTTCGCACCATAAATACACTAGGAAAAATTGTTTTCTGACGACTACAAGCAGAGGAAATACTGAGACACGGCAATTTTTTTATCAACACCCTGTTGGAAGAAATGGTCCCTTTCGCGAACATTTTTGAACACAGAAAGACTTGCTAAAAATAGGAATACATAGATTTTCTACAGTAAACATACAGTATCTCTACAGTATATATTGCTACCTGATAAACAGCTAGGCATAGGCTGCCTGAGATACGGTACATTTAATTTGAAAAGTTACCATCGTGCAGGAACGTATAATGCACCGCACTACCCTGATTGGCAATTTTTAGCGGACCATTTTTCTCTGGTGTGTTGATGAAAAAATTGCCGTGTGAGATGCATGGGCAAATCCGTTTAAATAAACTTGCGCTGCTGAAAATTTCCTAGTGCACAACAGATTTTTTATAATATTTAGATTTTTATTTTGTTGCTTCAGATTCGAAGAAGCAGATCTACTTCGAGGAGACGAAGAAGGGCGCGGAGTTGGCTGCTCCCGAGATACTCGATCTCTCCTCGTGGACACTGCAGATGGCCAGGGTAAGCATCAAATTGGGAGGCTGGTGTTACGGAACTTGATATAATATGACTGCCTACCTGTTCGATTTTCTCCTGCCTATACAGTCGTAACTTTAATAACATATTTTCTGTTCCCAGTGTTTTTTTGCTAATTTTATCTTTGTTAGCTGTTAATACTCCTGATCAGTTGAACATTGCTTCACTTTCAGAAGCGATTGATGGTGGACGACACGGAGAAGGAGTACACGGTGCATTCCGTGGCAGAGGACAGCAGCAATGTGATGTTGCAGTGCCAGGTGAGCGAGAGTTTTACTAATGATGAAACTGGTTAATGAAGTAATGCAAATTGATTCCTCCCCTTTTGTGGTTTCAGGAATTCCATTTGTTTTTAGGGATTTTAGCAATTGTTGTCCCACTTTCACACCTTCAACAATTATCTTTTGTCAGACGTGTCACGTGACGCTGCCCTGCCGCAAGGACTGCGTGGAAGACGCGTGGACACGCCATCGAACCACCGAGAGACACAAGAGACTCTCCACCATAAACTGCATACTCAGACAGTGTGAGGACCTGCTTTATGATTTACAGATGAATAAATCCACCGCCTCTATGCTCGGAAGAGAGAGAGAGAGTGAGAATGGACAATCGGTCTCCGTTAATCGTAACTATGAAGTGATCTCGCAACACGAAGAAATACAAACCTGCACGCGCCTGAGCGAAAAGATTATCGAATTAGTGAATTATTGTTTGGAATCATTGTATAGGCCTAGAGATGCCCCCCTTGCAGATCACTTCGAGCGTGAGCAGGAGGATGATCGGATGATGACGGAGTTGAGTGAGGAGACGCTGCGATGGAAACACGTGGATGACAGGGTGTACGGACCCGTGTGCGGAGTCAAGTACCTCAGGAAGATGGGTGAGCGAGAAGTTATGGTGGCTAGATAGGACATGGGAGAAACTTACTTACGTTTAACACTGGCCATGTAGGTATTTGATGTTAGCGATTATTCGCGCCCATTTGTTACATAATAAATTTGGACGGAAAACGTGGCGTAAACTAAAAAATCTTCAACATTGTGATTTTTATTATGGGCTGAATTGCAGGCGATAAGGCCCTGTGCACCCTGTGCGGAGTGATGGTGGAGAATGTGGACGAGCACTTCGCCAGCGAGATCCATCTTGCACGATTTGTGGTCAGCTTTCTTTTCCATCCATATTTTGATATGATTTATAGTTTGTAAAAAGAATCTGGTAGACTCTATTAGCCATTATATTACATCTTGTAATATTTGTGGGTGCAGAATCTGCCGGGTAGCGAAAGATAAGTAAATTTGGAAGCTAACGCGAAATTGGCCATTTTGCAGTGCACGCAGTCTCCGCGAGAGGGATGGCAGATGATGATGGCATCGAAGGACGCCAGGAGGGAGAAACTGCTCACCATGCTGCAGGTGAGTGGGGGATTGATTGAAAGATGGGTCATCCATCTTTGCGTTCGGGAGAACAATATTTTCAAAATTTTGTGATGGAACAGCGTTTCAAGACTCTTGATATTGCGATTACTGGGATTGCTGATTATTAGTAGATCGTTCTTTCTTTTAAAAAATATTCACGTCTGCAGAGTGCGGCCCGCGAGAACGAGGAGAGTCGATGGACGAGGGAGGAGTGTCCGGGCAGACTCACTGTGAGCGGGATTATCGTTTGGCATTTGATTTAATTTATTTCTAACGTCTACAGATGCGTCAATGAAACGAATCTATTCCCTTTTGTTAATTGGGATTGGTATAGTGCAAACGTGTTGTTTTTAAAATTTTGATTTTCGTTTCACTGCTCTTCAACAAGACTAACTAGATCACATATCTTGGTGATGGATAAGGCAGGTGTTGCACTGAACTAGTTTGGATTAATTAATCTCTCGTGCTTTCTTAATCGTAAACATTGGAAGACTGCAGTATGATATTGACTGTCATCTATGCTGGTTGATATTAACCATGTTAATATTCCAGTGGTCAACGATGGAGTCTCCGTCAGAGGAACTGCCCCGTTTCCCTCCCCATCAGGAACCATTCGGGTTCAACTCCGCCTGTATCGTCTGCGAAGTGAGTTGCTCTATTTACGTATTTTTGTTAATGGCGAAACATATAGTTTCCATTGCATAAGTACGTTTTAAATATAGTTGCATTTCAAGCTATTTTTCATTGAATTGTTTTCACAGGGCTGCTGGCTAGCATTGCCGACTCCATCGAACTCTGACCCGAATGCCATCTGGAACGAGCACGTCTTCTCAAACGAGCATCTGGATCTGTGCGCCCGCAGATACACCATCGATTACGGTAGGTTCCTCAGAAAAGTTTGAAATTTACCACAATGGAATCGAGTTTCACAGCATCTTTATGCATTTAATATTTAACCTGATAACAGTATTCCATCGAGAATGATGTAAAAATCAATTGATTCGAACAATGGCGTATTGCAGACGCGTTGCTCGAGTACTGCGTGCCGGTGGCGTCCTCAGTCCAACTGCTGCCTAGGGAGTCGCACGGCAAATGGGTGGTGAGTAGTTGTTGAGATAAATTACTACAGAGACAATTGCCCAATCTTTGCACATAGTATTAGAATGAATTTTGTGATGCATCCTAGGGATTGTGACTTGCGATGACCGAGTTACAATGTCAAGACATATGTTGCAACGCACAATCCATTACTATGTGCCAGAAATCTAGATCTTAAAAAATTTCCCTGTACAGACGGAGTCGGTGGGCGATGAAGTGGCGTGGAAGTACCAGACGCAAACGGACGTCGGTCTGGAGTACGTCGTTGAAGACGTCGACCTGGGAATGGTGAGAGATCCGATTTATTTGCCAAGTAGGGGAAGAAAAGATAGCCCCGTTTGTTATTGATGCTTCATACTTCTTCCTATATCATATGAACGTTCTTGAATACTTTAAACAGCCTATGTGTTTTCTTTAAATTATTTCCGAAGAGCTACAATTTTAATTGTCTTTTTTTTAAAATAAAAATATATTGAATATTTGTCAGGCGGTGTGCGTGTTGTGTGCCCGGTCGTACGCCCTCGGCGACAACTGCATGATGGGAAGACACGTGCGGAGTGTGCAGCATCTGCAGCAGTACATGGTGAGGAGGTGGAGGGGGAAAGGGTTATGATCCAGTGGGACGGGTACAAAACGATGGAATCTTGCAGCACGTCACCAGTCGAACGATGCTCTCGATGGTACTCGACACGAAGATTGAAGCTACCGCTGATGTGAGATTATCGATTTTTAATTATCATCATGTTATGCCCCTTGAATACTCCACGAAAGAATGAATGCAAATTGAACGAGATTTTCCCTTTCTTGGTCATAGTGTCGTGTGCTTTAAAAATATTTATCTGATTTGCGTAGGTTACCTGTTGTTGCTGTTGCCATGGCTCAAGTGTTATTTGTAGGAAATAATGATCGAGTTTCTCCAGAGGAACATGGTCAGCTCAACCGATGAAATTCGGTACACAAACATTTCATTTTTTTCCATTGATATTGTTTCGATGAAGAAGTAAGGTTTTTACACATATATCTTGCAGTGTTTTCAACAAGAAGAAGACGAAAGAGATGGAGTCGTGGCCACGCATCAAATTGCGAACGGTAATTAGGGAGTTTTCTTTTATTTTCCTGGGTTCACGAGCATTATTGAATACAATTCACATATTTGATCGATCTGTTAATAAAGTCCATTTTACATTACTTATATTAACATTTAAATATTTTCATTTATTCGCTTGAATTGTCATGTTCAACTCCCGATCTGGGATCTCTTTAATTCATTTTATAAGATTTTATATTTCTCATTTTCTCCAATTCAATCGTCTGATTCATACAGCTCCATTGTTTTATGCCTTTTAACTGTAGCTCTTCATACAGCGCAAGCGCCAATATCTCGATTACAGATGCAAATCAACGCGACTACATCTGATATTCGACCCATTTTTGATTGTATTATGTCAATGGTTGATCGAGTCGCAAATGACAAAGGTGAATCTTGTCGCAGAGGAATTACATTTGATTATTTACCCACCTGATGTACTTATTGGGATACAACCCGTTGATCTATGATAATTTCTACGGTCCCTTAGCTGATCTTTTCCAGGTGAGGAGCGCGCAGTGTGCGCCCGAGAGGCTCTCCTTGCCTCGCAAGTGAAGGAGATCACAATAACTCGAATGGTCCTTCTCAAGACTGGCCTCATCCTCTTCAAATGCGGGGTTTGTTTATTGATTTAAATGTCTTTTCCATGGTAAATTAACTTTTACTATCGCACATTCAATATTATGTGAATATTTTGCTGCGCATAGGAATTTTATTATCAATGTTATGTAAGTATTGAGAGGGTTTAAAATACACACACAGCGGAGTTTGTTTGTTGACCCAAACTACTGATGTTCCGCTTTAGAAGCGATTTAAAGGTTCACGGTTAACCGATTGGCTATGTTGTTTGATGCGCTATTCAGCATCGTGTTTTGAGACCCTCAATTCGATACTCAATACAACGCTTGACAGTCTTTTATGGTGGTGATTCGGGATGTTATTCCCACAATATTGTTTGATCAATTCGTATGACTCATGTGAGTCTATTGGTTTTTCTGCAGACGTGCGAAATGTCCTTCACTGCGAGTCCCTTGGAATTGGAGAAAGATGTATGGGAGAGGCACATAGGATCGGAGGAGCATTTCAGAAGAGCTCTCGAATTCGCAAACAACAAATTTTGTAAGTTTCACCTACAAATTGTATAGATGGAGGCTTTATTTAGAAAATCATTCATACACCATTTTAATTGTATTGCCTGATTATCAGAAGTACATAGCATCATTTGCCTATTTTGTCATTATGCCATCAACATAATTATAGATATGCGAGTGATATCATATGCACCCCCTTAAATAGGTCATTATGATGTATTAGGGTTTTGCTTCCAGCTCCGCTCTACATCACGCCTCTCTCCTCCACTTACACTGTTAAGCCTTTCGTGCAGAAAGATCTTACCAAGGTATTAGTTTTCACTACTTCAAAAATTTTGGAAGTGGGGGATGGGTGAACTTTGTGTTGGCGATGATATGCCGATACCCTAAGCGATCTTTCGCTATACAATGGTCTTGTATTTCTGCATCGACTCATCCATACTGCCCGAAGGGATTAGTTTGTCATTCCAGAAAGTGACGTGGCGATGGAATGGGAAGTCGCACGATCTCGTGCTTTCCGTAGTGGGATTGGAGGAGTTGGTGGAGAAGAAGAGCGAGGACTCGATGCTCCTGCCCGATGCCAATATCGAGGCAAGTTATCATTATTGTGAACTGTTTGTTAATTTTTTAGTTAATTTTTCTATATTGTGTCGTATTTCATTATTGTATATACTAGAAAAAATATTTATCATTGATAGTTTGAAAAAATGAAAACATCTCGCCAAATTACGAAAATTTCGTAAAACTTAAAACAGATATTGTGTTTGTTTCAGAACTTCACCGCTCACTTCTTCTGTCGCGTGTGCGCGGTCGTTGTGGGACGGCGCGCACAGGTGCTCGAGAATCACGTGCGAAGCTCCGAGCATGTGCTTAACTACGTGGTACGGTAACTACCATCTACCGACCACTGACTATTTTTATTCGAATCCTCATTTTTGAGGAATTTATTTTTGTTGTTTTTATTGTTCTCGTTTGCTGTTGTGATTGTGACCCGCTCTCGCAGAACAAGCACTATCCTCAAACGATACTGGAACTGGAGCGATTGGACAACAATGATGGAGGGAAGGAGAAGAGAAAGGCAAGTTTCCTGCCGATTCCCCCATCGGCGGATTTTTCATCCCCCTTTTTAGATTCTCGCGAATCTCCTGAAAGACATCAAAGCGCCTGCTGAGTACTGTATTCCGGTGTACGATCCGGTAAGTGGGAACTGGAGTTATTGTTGTTACCTACTTGGATTTCTCATTATTTGATATTTCCCCCATTTTATTGTTGTAACACTTTTTTTGCGCAGATCGGCGAGTCGGATCGTCGACAGAAAGAGGCGGAGATTAAACTGAAGCAGCGAGAGAACATGAGGAAGAACGAAGAGATGAGACAGAAGGCGATGGAGGAAAGGAAGAAGAAGGACGAGGAGAGGAGGAAGGCCAAGGAGGAAGAGACGAAGAGGGTAAGGGTATGGTCATTATCGACAACTGACCAAATTATTGCGTTCGTAATGCTTGAGCTTACAGGAGAAAGAGCGCGAGGAGGAACGCAAAAAGCGGGAGGCTGCTGTTTTGGAGAAGGCTGCAGCCATGTCTGCAGAGCGAGAGCGACTGCGCAAGGTTGGTCACGAATCTGACCCAGCGAACCACCGTAGTCAAATTCACATATTTCTGTTCGAAAGTTTCGAGGCATCTACATGTATCACTTTCTTTTCACCTTTTATGGGATTTTTAGAATTATTCTTCTCACAAGTTGAACGCAATAATTATCTTCCTGTTACTGCTATCTGGCCCAGTTTACTACTGTAATTAACCCTTCCCTGCTTTTCTCTCTGTCTCTCTCCAATCGCGAGTTTCAGCTCGCTCTTGAGAAGGCTGCATTGGCCGAGATTGCACGGAAGAAGGAGGAGATGGCGCTGGCTCAGAGTCAGCTGGTAAGCTTTCGGGCAACACAGTCGTGACTTTCACTCAACGCAGTGCCTAACGTATCCATTAATTTTCTATTGATGGATGTGCATTGCAGACGCGTGACCCTGCAATCGCAGCTCTTCTCAGTCAGAGGGCGCAGATATCCTCTCAGCTGGACGCACTGCGTGCTGCGAAAGCGAGCGCAGCCCCTCCCGAGCCACGCCTCATCATCCCCGGCCCCAATCAACTCGCTGGCTCCTCTGCCCTCAACCCCGCCATCCTGCCTACCGTCCACATCTCCGGTGTTCCTCCCACGGGCACTTCCTCGGCTCTTCCGATGACCTCGCACCCTCCTCCACTCATGTCTCTGGGGACTTCCCACACACAGCTTATGGGTGCCCTGCAGCAGCCGATGCAGCAGCAGCCCCCCATGGCCTTCCCTCCACCCGGAGCAGGCATGTACTCGATGCCCCCACCAATGGGAGCGATGGGAATGGGCTTCAACATGCCTCCTCCATCGCTGCTCGGTGGTGCAGCACCGATGAGTGTGCCTCCTCCCTCGATGGGAGTCCCTCCCCCGAGCATACTCAGCCAGCCACCCCCTCTACTGCCCGATCTGGTCGGACCCAAGCCCGTGCTCTCCTCCTTCGTTCCCAAAGTGGACGCGATGCCAGTGTATCCGTCGATGGGAGTCGCGAGAGCAGCAGGATCATTGGCCAGGAGGGGCGACTTTGAGAGACTGAGTCTGGCTGGAGCCCAGCCTGATTTCTACGTCACCAATCCAGCCATCATTACGAACAGACAGGCACTCGTGGATTACAGTGAGTCGAAGATTTCCTTATTTCTAGACGATTTCAGCCCGAATCGGAGGAAGCCAAGTGACAAGTCATAAATTAGAAGATCAGTGTTGAGTTGTATCGAAATTGATGTTGATCCGTGTGGTGTCACAGTTGGGAAATGAGTGTTGAGTCAGTGCTCAATTCTTCCGTATTCAGTGTGGAAGCAAGGAAACGAAGAGACGCCGGAGAGCGAGAGACCGGCGAGATTCTCGAGACTGTGCGCAGCCACCCCCGCCTGTCTGGGCATGGAGTACATCTACGAGGTGAGCAGGGAAAGAGGAGAACGGAGGAGAAGTAGAGAAAATTATTTGAAAAGAGTAGTTTTGAATAATTGTGATGATGGTTGAAAGGCGGATAGACTGGGTATTGTGCATCAAGGAAAAATGAGAAAAACATTATTCATAAATGTATGGAATTCGATATTTGAACGTGATCACACTAATTTTAAATTAACTTGTTGATGAAACACGAATGTGCCCTATCTTGCAGGTTGTGTGTGTGGACAGCGTCGATCTGACGACGATGTACTGCTCCATGTGCGGCTTCTGGAGCACGCCAATGGACACGGTGAAGCACATGCTCGCCCCCAGCCATAGACTACTGTACTTGGTGAGTACGGTAGTGTCGAATACTGCAGAGAATTGTAGTTGAATTGTTTATTTGGTGGTATGATGAGCAATCAAGAATCGAGCACTTGGTGCTGTACTTGATTCGTTTCAACATCTTTAAATCGCTCAGTTTTTTTGCAAACAGTGAAAAGGATTGTTCCAGACAGAGCCGATGGAATTATTTCCATCGCGATAATGTTTTTTTAGAATTTCCCCAGCATTAAATCTCATTTCTGGTAGTTTTCTGATGTTTCGATGGGGAATCTTTTCCAGTTCCGCAACTACAAGTTCTACCACACGGCAGTTGAATCGGAGGTTGACCAACGAGCGAAGGAGATCCTCCTCGAGCAGTTCGCCATGCAGATAAGGAGTGTGAGTAGTTATATTTTTGCTCTTATTCCTATTTTCATTCTGGTGCAGTTTGCACCTGTGAATTCCGTGCTGCATAATTAGTTCAAGTGGATTGGTGAAGTAACTGTTTCAATACTCTTGCAATGCGGATGTTCTCCCTTCCTGCAGCGCGACAATCCTCCCCCGTTCGTCACTCATCGTCTCAAGTGCTACCTCAACACGGCGACCATCCAGCGACTCTGGCCGCAGTACGTCAACGTCCTCGACCAGACCTGGAGGAGCAATCCGAGTACGGTAGTCCGATTATTGATTAGTTCATTGTTTAATGAATTTTTTTGTGGAATTATTGAGAACTAAATCGATTCCAGTTTGCCGCACGCCTTCTCCTCCGGCGCGTCGCGGTCGCTCTCGTTCCTACTCGAGTGATTCTCGCTCCCGAAGCTACTCTCGAAGCAGGTCACCATCGCCCAAGGATCGATATAGGAGGAGCAGGTACGGTGGACAAGGCAGAGTACGGTGAAATGGTATTGATCTACTCAGATCGAGAGATCGTCACCACAAGCGTCGCAGCAGTCGTTCAAGAGACCGATCGAGGTACATATTATTGATTGAATGTTTGTTCCGTAACCATTTTCTTCCCTAGAAGTCGCTCGCCTCGACGTGGCAGCAGGAGGAAGAGCTCGTCGAGGAGCAGGAGTGGCTCCCCAATTGTCAGTTGGTTTCAAGGGGAACCTGGTGATTTAGGGTGCGGTATGGGGTACCTGAGCAGCGAGGCCCACTCGAATCAATAGTTCTCACTTTTCTCCAATATTGGCCGTAACCTGGTGATACAGGGGATATTTGAGTCGAGAGGCTCTCTAGAACCCATAGTTCTGACTTTTTTACCTGAAAGAAACGCCTGATAATTTTATTCTTGAATTGTTTAACCCGAACTTGAGCATATCCCATATTGGCCGCTATTTCAGAAGAAGACGTGGCCTGAAGCCATGAATGGCTCGATGATGGGAGGAGGAGGAATGATGGGCGGAGCGATGAACGCTTCCCTCCCTCCGCCCTCGCTCATGGGTGGATTCCAGCAGAATATGGTAAGTGGGTTATCGAGGGCTGAATTTTTTTTTCTACTGCCATTGCTGCACTAAAATCTCTTGTAGAACGTGCCTCCGCCAGCGGGCGTGCAGACTCCCAAGCAGACGCACGTAATCACGGTGAGTAACGATTATTGATTTTCGAAATTATTATCTATTTTATTTTAAATTATTCTTTGGATTGCAGCTGGACGACGAGGATATGCAGATATCGACGACGCCCTCCCCGAAGGAGAAGAAGAAGGACGAGAGGAGGGAGAGGGGCAGAGACAAGGAGTCAGTGATTGGAGTTATTCAAACTGCGAAGAATGAAATGATGAATTCAACGTTTTCTAATCGTATTGTTGTTGTGTCGAATTTGACACTTGAGGGGGGTGACTGAAATGATGAATCTTTAGGGTGAAGTCGTCGACTCCCCGCAAGGATCGATCGAGGAGCAGAGAGAGATCGAGTAGAAGAGAGAAGGAGAGGAAGGAGAAGGAGAGAGAGAAGGACAAGAAGAAGGAGAAGAAGGAAGAAGAAGTGGATCCCGTCAGAGAGGCACAGGCAAAGGTGGGTGGATCTATAGCAGTACTTTTTATTATTACAGCCATCCTGGTATGAAGATCATATTTAGTAGCACGGCCCTCAGAGTTTTCTATATCATTGTTTGAATTAAATATGGCCCATCTTTTGGCGAACTCGAATTGTCTATCATCGATGCACAGAGTGTAGTAGAATAGGCGAAACTCAAATAGTATCGGACCGTCAAAATTTGTTCGCTTTTTGCTTTCGACTGGGAATTTATAATGTTGCAGAAAGCGATGGAGCGAATACGTGAAGTCGAAAGGCAGAAGAAGGAGCAGAAGGAGAAAGAGAGGGAGAAGAAGGCTGAGGGCATCGACGAACGACTCAGAAGGGTACGGTAACTATTGATTGATTTGTGAATGTACGGATGCAAGTTGCTAACTGCTGGCTGTCAGGATCGACGTGAGCGAAGCCGAGAGAGGAGGCGGAGTCCGTCGCCGTCGAGAAAGAGGAAGCGGAGCGAGAGCAGAGAGAGAAGGTTCGATTCTTTTAAAGATTATTTATTCTATTATTTGTATTTTTATTAATTTTGATATAAATTACTGAGGAATTGTACTTTAGCAACAATTTGTGTTTTCATGTTTTTGAGTTGTCAAATGAATAAAAAAATAATGCAATAATGAATTACTAATCGCAGTTTCACGTACAGGAAAATACAGGGCTATACTTTGGGTTTACAAATTTTCGTTTTTTTTTCTGAAGAAAAATGTTTTTGTAGGTCTTCGCATCGCTCGAGCAACGGCGGCGATGGCGGAGAGGTGAGCGAGAATGATCTTTGATCTACCGGAATTTAATCTTTAATCTTTTGGATGTTGCGGGGGCATTCGAAAAATCAATAAATCTCTTGTAGGTTGACTGGGAGTCGAAGGCTGCGGCGTTCCTCGCCAAGATAGGAGATCTGCAGGGAGCAAGCAAGCTCATCCAAGGACGTGAGTGGGATGGGGTTTGAGAGGGGGGGGGGGTGCACATAATATAAGTTATGGTATTGCATCAAACGGTATTGAGTAACTGACTGCCACTGAAGCGCAGTCAGTATTCGAGGGACACTGTTGGTGTCTAAATTAAAGTGTGTCAATTGCAGCTGGTTCCTCGCAGCAAGCAGCCTCCTCTTCTCCCTACGCCTCCGCCCCTCCCGTCTACAACGGAGCGCCCACGGGGAGACCCGGCAGTGGAATGGGTACGGAAGATGAGAAAAATTATCGTTCGACCATTGATTGATCTGTGGAATGTGTGAAGAATTGTCGAGGACTATGATTAATTTTTAAAAAGTATTCGAAAATCGATATCTTCAGCGGGATACGAGCCGCTGACGGCGTCTCCTTCTGATTTCGGGGCTGTGGCTGCAGGAAAGAGGAAGAAAGAAGAGGCATCGCCCGCCTACGAACCACTCTTCGACGAGAGGTGAGCAGGAACTGTTATTTTAACTGAAATATTCATAGTTCTTTGAAAATTAAATATTTTGGAACAGGTGAATCGCGCGCCAACAAGGATTGACTAGCAATTTGTATCAGGAGTATTTCAATTGCATCTTCGCAAGTAGTGAAACAACAACAATCTGAATTTGCAATCAGCTATATTTCTGGGATAATCGTAATGTTCACGTCAAAACAATTTTAGCAGCAGTGCTGCTCGTCCCTCTCGTGGTGCAGCACCCTCTCCCTCTGTGGAAGATCCCGAGATGACGAAGAGGAAACTGCTCGGAGTGCTCGTGACGATGCAGAGGGAGACAGAATCGGGCAAGGAACTCAGTGAGAAGGACGTCGATCGAATCTACCAGGAGGTACGGGGAGGGATGATGGTGATGGGATAGGTGCACTGATGGATGCTCATTGGAGTTGGTGATGATCACTCCAATTATAAATGTATACAACGCGCCTCTCGCATGCCGAAGTACATTTTTTGATCGAACAGAATAATGTTTTTTATTATATTGATAGAGACATCGCTTGAATGAGAACTTGAATTCCGTTGATTTGGCAACCAAGTGCAACGCCACTCTCGCAGGTGGGTCTCGCGAAGCGAGAGAAGAACGAGGAGTTGCTGGCGCAGCTGATCGAGATGGTCGCAGGCGACAAGGCTCCCACCAAGAAACCCTCCATCAATCTACAGGTACGGTAGACAGGAATCTGTATCTTGAATGTTTTATCGATCCAACACTTGTTATTGCAGGAGTACGGTATCGGGCCAGCCAGCGCATCGCCGGCGCAGCACCACGGCTCTCCCTACTACGGCGGTGCTTCCTCGTCCCGTGGCGCCCCTCACCCTTCCCCAGGATACGGTAGCGAGGGAAGGGACTACTACGGTAGCATGCCACACCGCCCCGATCCCCGGTCGCCTCCCTCTCATTCTGGATGTGAGTGTAAACGTGCACTTTCTTAGTGGATCTACTAGACAAAATCATCACACAACATGAAGTGAGAGTGTTGTAATAAACTAATAGAAATAATTATTATTTTGTGTTTTAATACGCTTGCTTTGCAGTGGACGCTGGCGATTTCGAGCTGCTGAAGAACCTGCGCAATACGCTGAAGTTGATGCAGACGATGGCCCCGCCCACTTCCGGACCCCGCAGTCTACCCATGCCTCCCGGTTACGGTAGACCGGAGTACGATAGGAGAGAGGTACGGCAATTGATTGCTGATTCGTCCATTGATAAACATGGCAGTATTTGGATCACCACTGATTTGCTCTTCTTGCAGTCGTACCCTCCTCCATCCTCCGCCTATCCGCCCTACCGCTCGCCTGCGGACGAGGATCCGCGCATAAGGCGGCCCGTCTACGACGATCCTCGCTACCTGGACCCGCGTGCAGATCCGCGTATGCGTGAGCGGTACCCACCCGATGCGCGCTATCGCGGATACTACGACGACCCATACGAGAGAGGACCGCCACCTACCGGATACGGCGCGTACGATCGTGACCCACGCGCACTCCGCCCCGGTATGGATCCGCGCGACGCGCGTGATCCGCACGCTGCTGCTCGTCCCCCAATGGGTGGACTTGACCCACGTCTGTACGAGCCTCCTGTCAGAAGAGAGGACAGACTCCCTCCACTCACTCGAGAGGAGTACGAGGCTCGTCTGAGGGGAGAGGCTCCGCCCACTCAGCCTGCACCATCCGCCCATCCACCTGCTGCAGCTGCACGCGCGCCCGCTGCAGCACCCGCCAAGAAGGCCGACGACGTGGTGAGTACTTTTACTCTGGTCGCGCAAACGTGCGAGATTCCATGAGAGTTGACTCCGAAAGTGTTTAGGTGTTTTATCGATTTCAAGAAGGTTTCGACGTGAGACAATCAATACCTTTGCAGGTGACGATTGACGATGACGACGACTGGGGATCGATCGAGCAGATTCTGGAGAACAGCAAGGCGGCTAAGGCTGCTGCAGCACCTGCAGCCACGGGAGGGAACAGAGAGCCACTGCAGGTGAGGGGGCACGAGGGAGTTTCCTGATCGTAGTTTACATGTTTCAACGGTCTACTTAATTCATATGCGTGTGCTTTCAGACTGCTGCCAAGAACGCCGTCGCTCCTTCGACTGCTGCAGCTGCTGCCGCTCCCGAAACGGAGATGAGTGCAGCCAAGGCCAAATATGTGAGGTTTACTATATGTCAAAAATTTCCCCGCATCCGTGGAGGAAGCAACTGATTGTCCGGTAGAAGTGAGGCAACTAGAACATGTAATCGAGGTTGTCAACTTTTCCTAATCGAAATCTCTTAGATGGAGCGGTGGTAAGACATTTCGAACTAGGACGTTTCGCACAATTTTCTTGAATTTTTGTGAGCGCGCACATCACTTTGGAAGCTATTTTCGCATTATTTAAATGATATTTTATGTTATTTATTTATCAATTCCGTTTTTGACAGTGCCGAAAAATATATTAATGATAACAAAATAAATATGAATTAAGTTCTAAGGGGAAATTGTGCGAAACGTCCTAGTTCGGAATGTCATTATTCGATTTTGTTTGTTCGAGATGTCTTATCACCAGATGGAGCGGCAGGCGGCGGTTCGTCAGCACTGGGGAGTGAAGAACAAGGCAGCGCCCGCCCCTCAGCCCCATCTCACCGGCCAGCCAACCATCGAGGCTGTCGGATTCCCTTCCGCCCCCCGACAACCACAACACCTCCCACCCAGCCTGCTAAGTACGAATTTACTCGGTTAGTAGTGGGCCAAATTAGATGCGATCTTCTTTCTCATTTTGTTTCTCCTAACAATAAAGTACTTGATTATGCAAAAATTATTATTTGAGGCGGAGTTTCAACGGGCGGACAGTGGGATGCAGCCTACACTGCGCCCCAGCGAGTGCAGCAGCAGCTACCCCAACAACACCAACAGCAGCATCAACAGCAGCCGCAGCAAGGGCACTACAGCCAGTATGGCCAGAATCCCGGAGGATACAATGGAAGTTATGGAGGAGGCTACTATTGAGGAATCTTGTCGTCTAACGCTCTCTATGTGAGACCAGAGATTGAAACAGTTGTCAGCATCGTTCATTGCAATGCGTCTAGATTAGCTAATAATATTTGTACTAAAGGAATACAAACGCATTATTTAGTTAGTACACCTGTCTTACTTAATTCGTTATTTTACCCGAGTGCTTCTGTTGTGTATTACAAACATTGCAGACAGATAATAAATTATTTTCCGTTTTTTTGATTGCGAAAAAAAGAGAAAGTGGAAATAATGGGATGGCTCGGAGCACTTTATTACAACAATAGATAACGTATGCACAGTGAAAGAACACCGATCAGCAGGAGAGAATAAATTGGAAATAGACTCGGAATAATGAGTATTGGATACCGTACTAAACATGGAGGGGTCTACCGTATCCTATCAAGTAATGATTTATTTATTGGCTGGATCGATAAAAGCAGCGGGTAGGGAAGAGAAGTTGTGTTGGAACCACGTATGCGGACTGTGAAATATATTCGAGTAAGGAGGGACAAGAGTATCACTGACAAGGTGTTACTATAGAGATAAGTAAATTAAGGCAGGGGTGCATTACCACAAAGCAAAGTTTACGCACAATTTCTATACAGCACATCACGCCTGGTCGCTAGTGTTTCATCTACTGGAATGGATTGAGGTTGTTGTTGGGAGGCGGGGCGGAGGGAGCTTGTCCGGGAGGGGGCGGAGCCTGGCCGTACTGCGGCTGCGGAGGGTACGGCGAGTACTGGGGCTGCTGGTAGTTGGCCGAGTAGGCACCAGGGAAGGTCGGGTATGGAGCCGCGATCGAGGGCTGCACAGAGATCAAACATAGACGATAAAAAGATTCGTAAATGCATTTGATTACATTTAATGTATTATTCTACCCTATCGAAAAAAACTAAATAAACAATCGCTAGTTACGATAAGATATTCATGATCACAATCTTGGTTGCAAACAACAATGTTTCACTCACATTGTACTGGGGCTGGTAGTAGTTCTGCTGGAACGGCTGCGGCTGCCCTGCAATTGCAATCGATCAATATCTATTATGCTACAGTAATTCTCCATCCTACATCGCACCACAGATCACGCCCACTCCAAGCTACACCAGCGACACACGGCTTGGTCGTTGTACACTGTACACACCACGACGATATCCAGGCTACCATAACAATCAATCGATACTCTACCGTAGGGCATCTGCTGCTGGTAGTAGGGCGGCGGCATCGGCTGGCCCATCTGCGGGGTCGGATGCAGCATCTGCTGCTGCTGCGGGGACTGCTGGTAGGCGGGGTTGTAGGGGTTCTGCTGCGGCTGCTGCTGCTGATACTGCTGCTGAGGAGGAGGAGCCGAGTCTGCAAGGAATGGCGGGGCTAAATAATATCGCAAAAAGGTTAACCAAGAACTATCAAACTCACTCGAAAGTAAAGTATAGTTCTATCCAACTACCGAGCCACAAATTCACCAAGCCAAAACACAGCCAAAAAGTTGGGAGGGGAAGCAGAAATCAACCCATGGCTCATGCACCACAAGCGAGGGTGGGGGTTTCACAACCAAATCATTACAACATCTACTTTGGAAAATGAAGTTTTTGAATTGCTCCGCTATTGCACACATCACTCAACAAGATTCCACCAATAATCCAATCAATACAATGCTCACAAAGATTCCCCCAATCGCACCACTCTCACGTATTGAAATCTTTTTTTGAAAAATAAATCTCAGATATAGAAAGAGACGTCAGAACAATATTCTGCGTCTCTCTCATGCTCTAATCGATAAGAGAAAGTGAGAGTATGTGAAACGATGAGATTCAGACGATCGTCGTGAGAGTGGGTCAATCGATGGGAATCCCCTTCACTCTTCTCTTCTACTCACACTGGGGTGCTGTGGTGCGAGGGGGTGCGATGGGAGGTTCGACCGAGGGCTGCTGCATGCTGGGGGCCGAACCTGCTGCAGAGGTCGTGCGGGGCGGAGGAGGACGAGGCGGCGCAGCTGCAGCTGCAGCCGCAGGGGCGGATCCCGTTCCAGCGTCACCTGAGGAAAGCGACGATTCCATTTGTTACAGGTCCTATCTATAATATGACATAGATGTTTAATTATATTTTGGATAGCGATTCGAAATCAAAGAAATGGGGGGACGTACGGGCTCCTACCCAAATTGAAACTCAAAATGGCAACATTACTCTTTCACACTTTCATCTATAGAACCAGGATTTTCCCGCTGTGATTATTCTACGATTTCAAACAACAACAAGTTTAATCCACTGGACGCACCTGCGACGATGTTCTGCTGCACTTGTCGCATGAGGTCCTCCTTCTCCGTCTGACGGGCGAAGGAGAAGTCGGAGATCTTCTGCTGCAGTCGCACCAGGATTGGAGTGAGGTCGTTGTAGAACTGCAACGGCAGAGGTTAGGGTATATTCATAAGGAAGTATTTATTGTGGGGAACTGGGACTATCGGACAAATCGCATCACGAATGACACTCTTCTATAGGCACAATGTGCTACATCACACCTCCGTTTGTTTTTGTATTCTGCTCTGATTTTTTCCAAATTAAATTGAGTTTACCTTGGTTCCCTCCTCCAGATTTCCCTTCAGCTCGAGGAACGCGTCGTGTGCAGTCGCCAGCATCTGGAGTAACAATTATTTTTTTTAATTAAAAAATCCTTCTTTCTTCCTGTTTCAATAATCACAAAAATTTCACAATAATTTCAGTGTCTCAACAGCGAGAATTGCACCTCGTTTTGCAACGACATGCAATCTTTCTTATCAGCTCCCCCTCCCCTCGCTCACCTTGAGAATCCTCTCCCTCTCCGCTCCTCCGCCCGTGTTCGACTTCTCCGCGCAGAACATCGTGTTCGTGCGCTGTAACCAATATCAATCCGTTACCGTATACAGTTACCAAAGAACTATTTTCGGTTGAAACACATGTACCGTACTCTTCGTGGTCCCGTCTCTCTCTCTCTCTCTCTACCGTATACTTACCTGGATGTCAGCCAGCAGACCCTCCTGCTTGTTCAGACTCTCGTTGACGCGCGCGACGTGGGGGCCGTAGATCTGCTCGATCTTCTCCTGCAATCAAATTGTGATTTGGATTAAATTTCAGTATTTGAACGGAATAACGAAAGATAATTAGAATGGTGATTCTTTGAAGATCCATATCAGTTCTGCGACCAACAGATACGCATATCTACGTCCCTATATTTTTCAAAGTAAAATAACCTTGGAGATCTGCTCCTCGTTGAGCAGCGAACTGTCTGCCAGCGCCTTCAGGAAGTCGCCTAAAGGGAAAAAATATTTATTGTGAATTGAGGCATGTTATAATATTTTATTTACTCCGTCAACATCCACGGTGAACGTCCTCATCTGATACCCTAAACCACATTTAATGCGCTGGGTTTTTTAATAGAATTTTATTTAATTGCCTTATTAGTGAAATCTCTATTAAAGTTACCGGACGAGGACGAAACCCTGATCTCGTCGCGTGTACGAGAGAGTATGCAAAAGTGAGAGAGCGCGGGATTACGCTGATCATTTCCGGCTTTCCCTTGAGGCTATTATTGTAAGATTCAAATGATCAGCTTTTGCAATTCTCTGTTTAGCGTGCTCCGCCTCCAATCGGTTAATTATCGGAACGCTTTATCAATGGGTCGCGCTTACGATTTCGACGAGCGTTTTTTTTCTATCGCGCAATTTACGCCATTTATTAAGCTATTGCTTAAAGTAGTAACTAAATCTATGCAAAACGAATTTCAAATGTGTCAACATAACACGACAGAACGAGTTTGGCGCAGTTTGCACTGCCGCGCACAAATCGCATTCACACGCGCGATTAGTGAATTCAGGCTCCGCCCATTTTCATGATGCGTAATCTTGAGAAATGCGCGGAATGGTGTATTTTCTTACAGTATTGATTTTTTTTAGCATTTTTGTATATTCACTCTCAACTAATTCGGCCATCGGCTATTCGATGGAGGACAAAAAATAGGGAGTCAATTTTGTCCTCGTCCGGTAACTTTAAATTAATGTTAGTGACATGGATATTGATTGAGAGCTCACCGGCGATATCGCAATTCTTGTCCTTCAGTTCCTTCTCCAGTCTGTCCCGCTCCGCGATCGTCTCCGCCACCTGGAATGAGTCTCTGATTACCAATGTCCCAGTCACTATCCAGTTTCGTCTGGCTGTTATGTGCAGCACATTTCCAAAAATTATCCTCTCGTGTTCATATCATCATCTCGTCCTTCCCCTTCACTCACCGTGGCGCACAATTCCTTCAGTCGTCGCACACTCTCGCTGCCTCCTCCAGTCGCGTGTGGCTGCTGAGAGGGAATCGACGATCGCAGCTCAGACTCGGCCCTGAAAGTTAATTTGTAACACCTTATTCGCTCAGATATGATAACTCAGATAGACTGTGTTTTGGCAGCATCGCTGAAGAAGATATAATGCACGAATTCTCATCTCCATTCGCATACCTGCTGAGCAGTTCGATTCCCTCTCTGTTCTGCTCGAACTTCGTCTTGACCATCTTGTCGGCGTTGCTGGCAGTGGCGAGGATGCCGCGGTACTTGCCCAGCTCCTGAGGGGAAGAGAACCATTATGCTGGCCCTTTCCAATTAACGAGTTCCTTCGCTCAGAATGAATTGCGAAAAAGAAAACAAAACAGCCTGTTACTTTGCAATGCATAAAATATTTTGGGTTAATAAAACGCAAATATCATTGGGACGGTTCCATCACCCACTCATTTGATTCCCTCTTGGACAACCCTTCGCTGTTTCCAACTCCAAATTCGCTTCTACTTCTCGCAAGATCTTCATTTTTCTCCTACACCCTATTCTTCGCTCACCTGGAGGAGTGGTCCAGTCAGTTGCTGGCTGCTCATCCTCGTCCATCTCGCTCCGAACTGGGCCCGCAGGTTGTTGTCCGACGACTCCTCCTCCTTCAGCAGACGAGCTGCCTGCAACACAAGAGTGTTTGGATACATCCACGTTGTGTATGGCATGGCGGCTTCTGTGCAACTTCTGGCAGACGTTTCCGATGCATTTAATAGTGAAATGCGAGAAGAACTGTGTGAATCATCGTGCGAAAGAATACTCGATACTCGTGCTGGTTGGTCATCCACCTCTTCCCATTTCTCATCCTCCCCGTACCTCATCGATGATCTCCTCGTTCCTCTTGTAGAGTGCAGGCAGATCGTTGAAGAGACGATGCAGCTCAGTGACGCCTCCAGACTGCTTCACCTGAGGGCAGAGGGCATCAATGAGAATCTTCCAATTTTTCGTTTGGTTACAAACCAGGAAATGCTCTGTTTTGCCCATGAATCATACAGAACACTGTTGTTATTGGGTTATCCTCTCCTCAACAATGTCAAAATGCAATTCTCACCTTGGCCGACTTGAGCTTGATGGACTCAGGGAGAGTCTCCGTCGAGGATACGTCGTCCAGGGCCGCGGGAAGGTTCAGCGACGCCAGTATTCTGAACACAACTACAATCACGTTTTGCCACGTGATGGATCTCTTCGATGATAGAGAGATCAGAGATTACAAAATTCATTCGTGCTTACACGTTGTCAATTCGTGCAAGGAGTACTGGTACAATTAGTGTTTTGGGAGCTAAAGTTCGTCAGCGTTCACACTCCAGCTCTACTTTTGAGATATGGCTCAAACGCAGCTCCACGAGTCAACTTTAAAAAAAAGTGCTGACCCATTCATGAGCTGGGTGGCCTCTCTCATCCGCATCGTCTGCATGCCCACGAGGTCGCCCTTCCGCGCCTACAATTAAATAATTAGATTTACAATTAATTAATAATCTAATTAATAAATTAATCACCTCATACGACTGCATGGCATTGTGCACCTGCACGGGCACCACCGACGAGAACATATCTGCAACAAGTATTCTATTTCACCTTTTTTTTCTTCATTTTCGTGCTCTCTATCGGCGGTATCCAGTTGTGAGAAGCTCTTCTAACATCTCTGTAGCGCAAAAGAATCGTGTAGTTGAATTACAAGATCAGCTATTATTTCTCTATCGCTCTATAGCCACACACGAATTTTCAAGGCAATTAATAACTACGGTACCTTTGAATCTGGGCGAGATTGGATGAGTGACGGGCAGTGCCTTGGCGACTGCAGCTTTGGGAAGGGCAGGCAGCGTAGTGACATCGGGCACTCGCTCGTGGTACTGTAAATATCGATTTTTATCGCTTGGTATCGCTTCAACAAAATCACAGCCGACACAAAGTTGCCAATGACCCAACCACATTTTCGCGACTGCAATCACATGCAGTCGGAACTATCTACGAGTGAGATCCATTTCAGTTCCTTTTCTCGGGCTCCCCCTCCCTTCTCTCTACTCACGATGAAGTCGTTGTCCTTCTTGGCAGCTGCGTGAGCCTTCGGAATCGCCGCCAGTTGCTCTGCCAGAATCGACGGGGCGAGGTACTTGCGAGACTGAAAGAGATCGATTAGTTATTACTCCCGTTCTCTCAACTCCACGAGATCTAGTATAACTGGAATCTGCGAATACCATTGCTAAACAATTAAACCAATAGTTTGGCCGACGTCATCTCACCTGGTCAGCCAGTTTCATCGCCTCGTTGAGTCGCGAGAGCTGCATTCCGATATGGTGCGACTGAAACAACAACCATCAAATACCAACTAATTTCGTCAAAAATCTGAATCAACTACCATGATCTATACCGTAGTCTACCGTACCTCCGCGTGCTCCTCTGCTCCGTGGTACTGTGCGATGGCCTGGTACGCGAACGCCTTGCCCACGATCATGTAGTAGTTCTCCTGAACAGAATGATTACTATCTACCGTAATCGGTCGATAATCCTCCCTACAGTATCCCCCCTTCCGTACCTTCTCGAATAGTCCCTTGACGGTGTCCTTCGAGATTGCCTTCTGCGCCTCCGAGTAGAAGTCTGCAGCCTGGGCGCCGATCTTCACGAGGGCCGCCGGCTTCATTTTGTCTGCAATTATTTGCTACTTTTAAATATTAATGATGTCATTGTTCTTGCTTATCATCGCTTTACTCATATCCAACGAATTCCACACATGCTGTCCTCTACTGATAAGCTTCTTGCGATCTCTATGAATCACGAAGTCACTTCTTGACTCATCTCTCCCATTTCTATCACCGTTTCTCCTCCATCCAATCATGACTCGTCCTATAAGTGTACACAAACTCATATCCATGTCCCGTACCCTTTCTGGCCTTGATGTAGATGGCCTCCTGTGCCTGTGCGAGTGCGATGGCTCCGCAGGCAGAGAGAGTGTCCGGGCACAGATCGGGAGTGGCGTCGTGCGGAACCAGCGAGTGAACCGAGTCACGCAACTTGTAGAACACACCTGCACAAGGGATTCGTCTACTACCGTACCACGAAGCTACCATAATGAATGAATGCTACAGTACTCTACAGTTTCCCACTCTAGATCTTCTCACCGGCAGCCTTCTGGAAGAGTCCGGCGGTCGCTTTCAGTTCTTCGTCCGTCAACAGAGGCTGCAGCGCCGCCACCTGCAAGAATACGATGATCGTGACGGGGAAACTCAATAATTGCGGGGCACCGTACTCGAGTACAGTCTACCGTAATCCCGTACCTGCGTCATGAAGGCGCCGACGTTGAAGAGAACAGCTGCACGCTCGAAGGCGCCATCAGACAGTGAGAGGGATGCCTGAATTGAACATAGAAATTATTCTATCCCCGGGTCGACTGGAAATCACACGAACTTTAGATAGTAGATGAATATACTCCGAGTGTTTTTCAAAAAAATCCGCACACTATCTCATCTTGATTTATGATCATTGTCAAACGTTCAAAATTATCGAATGCTTTGTCTTGTCACTGCTTCTATACCAGTAACCTCAATCCTTCAGGCTGTCCACATCTCGATCAAATCAATGTTTTCCTAACCTTTTCCTCTTCATGTGACTCATGTCCATCGCTAATCGCAGCTAATCAGAGTGAATACAAGAGGCACGAAAGGGGAGAGAGAGATAAGAGGGAGAGAAGAGAGGAGAGTGACACACAATGGGACAGCCCGTTCGCAAAGAGCAAGGTCAGAGGAAACGGCCCGAGATATATCAATGAGAAAATTGTAGTTCCTCGTTTCACGCTACGTATATCCAGTAGGGCAAAACGCACTCTCAATGACACTCCTGCTTCCTCATGACCTACAATAATTGTTTTTGCGAATTTTACATCCCTACTCGCATTTTCTAGCTTGACCTACATCCAGGAAACAAAAGCTACCTTGGAGAAGAAGAGTCCTCCCTTGTCGAATGCATCTTGCCACTTGAAGACGACGGGATTCTGCGTGGCCGAGATGATGATCTTGTTCTCTATGGCAACCAGCTGGTCGTAGTACCTGCAATCAGTCATGAGGTCAATCATGTGACTCGCCAATAGATCGGCTAATCACTCCTATTCCACTCTCCATTCTAAATGGAATGATTCACCGGGAAATCTTTCGTGAATTAAGAGAAAAAAATTAGATCTATAACGAATAGCCTACTGTGCACATATAATGTGGCGCGCTCCGGATGAATAAATTGGCTGTAAAAAGAGATGAGGTAACGTTGTGCATGTATTTCCCTTTTGGACTTTATACGCTTGAGTAGTAAGAATGCATCTTGCTACTACTCTACTGTTCGCTTTCTACCTGCGATTGCAAAGAACATCTAGGTTGTTTGCTCGGAGACTCGGTTTCACACTAGCAAGAGGGATAGAGACGGGAGGGAAATGTAATAGAGAGAGGGAGAGGGCGAGAGCAACAACAAGGGAGTTGAGAACAGCGCGTCCACTGGGGGCGGTAAACAATCGATGTGGCACGCCTAACGGGCAAATTGTATTGCGAAAGGAAGCATTACGTCATCGGAAATGGATCAATAAAGGTCGAGGGAAGGTCATAAAAGGCTAACCGAGTGAGTAGGTCGAGTCCTGACTGGTGCTTGTCAAGAGGCTGGCAGCAAGCCTTCCCGCGCAGTTTGTTCAGCTCTTGGACGGCATCCTCGATCTGCAAAGGATTTGAATTGTCCTTTCATGTTCAGATTCGATCGAACGGAAGGTGAGATTGAGCGAGAACATTGCGAAACAAGACAAACAAGGGAGAATCAATCAGCAGCTCACCTCTGCCTTGTCGTCCTCCTTCGTCTCGTAGACTGTGTTTATGTAGGTGTTGAAGGGCTTGATGAGGTCCACTTCATGAGTCTTCTTGAGGGGGATAAATATGAAACCGGACATCTGCAAATGGAACGAGATGAGAGTAACAGGCAAAACACTCAAAATTTTCGAAGAAATGGATAGGCCCAGTTGTGAGAACGGTTAATAATGACGATAACGGTACTTGCACGCTCAAGTGGAGTGACTAAGCGAGTGAAATAGCTGTGCAATGGCCAGAAAAGACGGGGAGTGAGAGCATGAGTCATCCGAGTTGAACTGGACGCACCGCCTCACTACGGTATGGTGCGCCACACACCATTTCATAACCTGTCCTTTATCGATAAGCTTTATCGATTAAATACGCCATTTTCTTCTTCTAATTATCCGCTAATTGACAATTGATTGGATTACGAATTTAATGATAACTTACGAAATGCTTCAGTTTCATTACAGGCTGCGTCGCGCGCGCGTTGTTTGAATGACCGACTTTCTCGCGGCCATCTAACGGTGAGTAGGTATTATCTCTTCGATTTCAAGTGTTTCACTCACTCACTTACTCTAGTACTTGCCTCTCAAGTGTCCCCATTCAGTTTGTGCTGGGCGGGCACTAGAAAGAGATCGATTATGGACGGGGAAATAGTGATCATCGATTCGGACGATGAGGATCAGAAGCCATGCAGCTCGACAACCATCAAGAAGGAGTCACCAGCCACGGTCAATACTGCCAATGGCTGGGGATTCCTCAAGGTAGTCATCCTGTCGTCGAGAGTACTGCCATGATCGATGTTCAGAGGATGAGTTCGAAGGACATTCTGGCCAAACCGGAGAAGAAAGAAACACCAGCAAAAACAGCGAAGAAAACGACTGACACCAAATCAGAGAAGAAATCGATCGATACCAAGTCGAAGTCCACCTCCAACATCATCAGAGAGGATAAAGTGGTGAAAAAACGGAAATTCGCACAAATCAGCGAATTCGATGAGGTTCCGACCACTTCTCCAGCACCGGCTGCAGGCAATGGTAGGTCATGAGACATATTACCGTGATCATTATCTATTTTACAGTTCCCACTCCCGCGGCCATCGCGCCAAACACGGGAGTTGTGTCGGCGGAGGCGATTGCTCCTGTCGAACTGAAGAGTCGCATCAAGGATGTGCTGAACACGGTTTGTGCGGGCTACCGTAATCATGATCAATTGATTAGTCTCAGGTCTTCAAGCACAAGGACTTCAAGAGCAAGCACCAGAAACAGGCAGTGGCTGCCGTCGCTGAGCGTGAGTAGTTCTTAGCTCATCCAGTAGAGACCTTGTTGGTTTCTGTTGTCTTTGGTGGTCTTAGCCTCGATAGGTCTTCTAATTTTGTTGTCTGTGTTGTAAGAACCCATATGACTTTACTATTGAAGGCAAGCGAGATATCTTCGTATCGTTCCCTACTGGAGCCGGAAAGTCGCTGGTATATCAGGTACCGTAACCATAATTTTGCATTTGCGTAAAAAAGAAATTTCAGTTGCCGTCACTTCTCTACGGTGGTGTCTCCATCGTTGTCTCGCCTCTAATCGCCCTCATTACGGATCAGGTACGGTAGCATTCTTTGGAAAATCAATAAACTCCTTTGCGCAGGTCGCCGCTTGCCAGAAGAAGGGAATCGGCTGCGAATCACTCAATTCCAAGCTGACCACAGCTGAGAGACAACGCATATTCGAGGTGATCAATAATTACCGTAACCCCGTTAATTCTTCCGTTCAGGATCTGCGAAGCCCTCAGCCCAAGATCAAACTACTGTACCTCACTCCGGAGGGTCTCGCTACGGACTACCTGCAGAAGGTTGCGGTAGAATTGACAATGGAGAATATTGATTGCTTTAGATGATAAAGTCGCTGCACGAGCGAAACCTACTTGCGTACATCATTGTGGACGAGGCGCACTGTGTGACGCACTGGGGACATGACTTCCGGTAGGATTACCAGATTTTCTTTTTGAAACAACCCCAATTGCAATTCAATTGCAGTCCGGACTACCTCAAGCTGAAGTCACTCCGCAAACTGGCACCCAGCGTAAGTTTTTTAATGGAATTTTTCAAGGTAGAAAGGAAGGAAATCCAACAAAAGAATTGGTATGTTAAATTATCTCTAGAATGAAGTATCAAAGAAAACATGGAGCGTCATAATGAAAAGAAGATTGGAGTACTGTATCTCCCCGCAGATTCCGTGGGTGGCTCTGACTGCGACTGCGAACGCCAAGGCACAAGAGGACATCATCAATCAACTCGAGCTGAAGAAGGTCAACATCTTCAAGTCGTCCACCTTCAGGAGCAATCTCTTCTACGATATCATCATGAAGGTCAGTGGGCACCACAGTCCCGAATTCACAATGGTCTTCTAGCAAGTATTACGGTATGTTATTCTAAGCGCATTTCTCTTGAGGATCTCGTGCAAGGATCAGCAGAGGATCACATGCTAAGATTCATTCGGAGATGTCTGAGGATGGATGTGGAAAAGAAGGAGAAGGGCAAGAAGGCAGGAGAGGTGAGTGAACCCCTTAACCATGGACTTACAGATTCGTTTTCTCTTGATGAAATGGCGCATTATTGCTCCATAATTGTTCGTAGTTTCTTAGCGAACACAGTAAAATGAAAATTTGAGCCTTATTCATTCGAAAAGGTACTCTATCATGACAATGGTCGCTCGTTCCCTTTGTCTCCGCCTACAGTACCCCTCTCTGCAGTGGATCGGCAGCGGCATCGTGTACTGTAGAACGAGGGACGAGTGCGCACAGATGGCGCACTCCTTCAACGCTGCAGGCATGCCTGCTCTCGAGTACCACGCAGGGCTATCCACAAAGGTACGGTAGAGGAATATCGGAGTAATGTACGAGTAGAATACGTAGTCTGTTTTGTATTAGGAAATTGCAGAAAACGCGATTTTCTTTGTGTACAATTCGGAGTGTTTCTACGCATTTTTTTCTCACAGTATACGGTAGCAGGGCGTTGCAAGAGAAATGATACGGTAAAGAGCAGTCATCGATTGAGAGGTACGGTACTGCAGATTCGCGATGAGGTGCAGGAGAAGTGGATGAAGAACACGGTGCCCGTGATTGCAGCGACGATCGCCTTCGGAATGGGCATCGACAAGCCCGACGTCAGGTATACCGTAGTCTGCGGGATATTGTAGGTTGTGGGGGGTACGGTAGTATGAAAGGTGTCTATAATTCGACAGTTTCTCAAATATGGAATGTTGAACCAATATTCCGCAGATTTTATCTCCAATAGAATTGTAGCAATATTCTAAATTCTGGTATTTTTATCCCACTGGTTTCCTACCCCCACTGTCCACTGGGAAGATATGAAAGATAGGAAACCACTGGGAAAAGACTGGGATCCCACTGGGAGAGTCGTCTCCCCGGTAGTCCCCTAGTATCATTCCCACTGGTTTCCAATCGGCATCTTTGATGTTTCTCCCAGTGTGCAGTGAGGTAGGAAACCAGTGGGAAGAGCTGGGATTCCACTAGAAAATCTAAACAAGGACAAACTTTTTCTGAGACGATTCTAAGTATTTATCAATATTTCTTTGGTTCGTTTTCTTGCAAGCTTTTCATGAAGGGGAGACGAAGAGAATCGTAGACGAGGGAAAACTTTGCAGATTCGTCATTCACTGGACGTGCCCATCGAGTCTGTCGGCGTACTACCAGGTGAGATATTCATTTCTTTAAAATTTGTCAATGGATGAAAAATCAGCGGAAAGGAAAATGGAACGGCAAAGAATAAAACTAGCATTTAACAACCTAAAATTAGTGTTTAGAAATTGCAATACACATATAAAAAATGAGCAAAAAGGGAAGGTCCCGGGGAGATTTGAACTCCCGTCGCAGGATTCAGAGTCCTGAGTGCTAACCGCTACACCACGGGACCGGTGGGTGATCGGCTCGGAAAGAGAGTGATTAGTGAGAAGGAGCTTTTCTCTCCTACTCTCTCTAATCACCTCGGGATAGAGATAGAGTGCTTGCAAGCCATCAATGACCTTGAGGAGTCTGGTCGTGCTGGACGCGATGGGAAGCGCAGCTACTGCCGAGTGTACTACAACAAGGGAGACCGCAACTTCTGCAACTTCCTCGTCACGAGAGAACTCAACATGCTCAAGGTTAGATCCCTGTTGGGAGTCGTTTGCCAGATGTTCCCAAGGAATGGGGTGGAGAATTGAGATGGATTTCCGCATTTCTAGGTCCTTTTTAAATATATGCCATTGTAAATTCTCAAAATCAATTTTTTTCAATGTTCTTTCGAATATTTTTGAGGTTTTCGACCTCTGATTATTAATTTAATTTGAGGGCAAGAAGATAAGCGACGAGGCGAAGGCAGAGCAGACGCAGGCCATAAAGGCCGGATTCGAGGCGATGCTCAACTTTTGCGAAGAACCAATGTGGGTCGAACCCCTTTCCCCCGATGTAAACACCCCCAACGAGAGGGGGGAAAGGGGTAGAGAGGAGAGTAGAGCGTGCTGCTCTGTGTATGTCAAGGGAGCGAGAGAAAGAGTGGACGGGAAGGGGAAGGGAACAGAGAGAGTGCGAGAGATCGCCCGCTAGAGAGCGAGAGGGAGAGACAAGGCGCACAACAAGGGATAGCCATCCGTGCGGTCCCGTGGTGTAGCGGTTAGCACTCAGGACTCTGAATCCTGCGACGGGAGTTCAAATCTCCCCGGGACCTTCCCTTTTTGCTCATTTTTATCTACTAATTGCAATGCCTAAAAATAATTTTAAGTTGCTAAATGCTGGTTTTGATCGTTGTGACCCATGTTTAGGTGTCGCCATTCTGCCTTTGGCAAGTACTTTGGGGACACTGTGGTTCCGTGTGAGAAGCACTGTGATACGTGTCTCCATCCAGAGG
Source organism: Pristionchus mayeri (assembly GCA_036245805.1). Classification (NCBI taxonomy): domain Eukaryota; kingdom Metazoa; phylum Nematoda; class Chromadorea; order Rhabditida; family Neodiplogasteridae; genus Pristionchus; species Pristionchus mayeri. Next base: position 20,440,084 of record BTRK01000003.1, on the reverse strand, counting down.
AAGTGAGGAAGACTGTCGATAACTATCAGGTATACTGTAGCTAGGGAGCCTTAATCTATTGAACGTCTGTCAGGCACTTACGTCGAGTCGACCCTTCAGCAATGGAAAGCCCAAGGAGAAGGACGATGATGAGATGTACGGAGGAGGAAAGTGGGGAGCACTGAAAAACGAAGATGGTAGGAATCGGTGACTACCGTAGACCTAGCTTACTGTTTTCCGTTTAGGATACTCGGGATACGAGGATGCATCAGATCGAATTGAGAGAGAGGAGAGGGAGAAGATACGGAATATCGTAGGGGCAGAGTTCGCCAAGAGGAGAAAGGTACGGTAGCTTCCCGTAGTTCCTGATTGCGATTTTATTACTGACTTGTGTATATTCGCCGTATTACTGCTTTACGTGTTTATATATTCAAATTTGTTTTCAGGCGGCAGGTAAACCGGCCACGTCATCTTCTTCCGATGATAAAGACAGAGGTGATAAGATCCGGCAAGACTAATAAACAAAAGAGCAATTACCCTTTACAGTAACCCTCGTTTTGCGCGATGGCGATTGGAAAGTGCCAGGGCTCACACTGGAGGTAATCGTAAACTGATTTTTTTCATAATGCGAACTGTTATATTTTAGAAACGCGAGATGATGCTCAATGCGTTCCGAGAGGCACTCGAGGCAAACGCCTCCGTGTTCACTGCATTCTCATCTGCAAATGAACACGTGAGTTAGGGAAGGTCCAAGAATCGAAGAATACCGATTGATTCTTCTCCTCTGCAGGTAAGTGCAGCAGCTCAGCTGGAGAAGGAGACCTTCCTCGTCTCCAAGACGCCCACCACCTACAACCAGAAGTGCGCCATGAAGGTTGGCGCCGATTCCCTCCCCTTCCCCCCTCGAGTAATCAATTCCATTGTAGCTGCACGAAATCAAGAAAGCGACGAAGGACATGGTGAAGTTTGAGGTCGCGGCCAAATCATGATATCGATTTAATTGTTTGAAGTAGACCCGGTTGAATGTAGTTGTTTATGTTTTTCCTTCACTTGGTCACGTGTATACTCTGTCTCGCAAATGTGATTATAATAACCAGTCATAAACTGGATTTTATTTGTGTTGGGTAATAATATGCATCGATAAATCGATTTTATCACGTGGATTGCACGCGTTGCGAAATCCCTTTGCACACTATTTCCCGCGTTGGCGGGAAAACGAGAAAGAGTGGTTGTCATCTGGGAGGAATGCACTCGCCCAGTTAGAGAAGCAGGGTGTGTGGTAAGAGAAAGGGTGAAAGTGAGAGAGAGGGGGAAGAGTACGGTGTGCGCCGCAGTGGAGAGAAGATTGGGTCAGACTCTCAACGAAACCGCGACGCAACAGGCACGCGTCGTATGATGAAAGTGTACGGATAACATGCACATCTTGTTTCTGCATTTTACGGGTTGCGAAATTGTTGAATATCTTTCTTCCCACTTGTCGGTTTTTTCCGTTCTTTTTTCCATTCCACATTTTAAACAACGAGGAACATTTTGATATAAAAATTTATTTTTATCAAGTAGCAGAAAGTGCTCAAATGGAGTCCCCTTTTTTTCTTTCGACATTTTTTTTATAGATTTTTCGAAATTTTTAATTTGTCTATTTTTGTTCTAGTCTGCGTTTTCGTTGAAAAAACACGACAAAAATGAACTTCAATTTTTTAAATAACTTATATAACAGACTAGAAAAATATCGATTTGCATAGTAATTATTAATTCAGGATCTACGTATTTTTTCATGATACCGTATGCTTGCATTGCGAATTGACTTTAAATACCGTAGTCTTCTGTTATTTCGTCATACACCACACATACAGTATCCAGCCATTTCTGTTCGGGACTTTCAAACGCGCGAATTTTTTCAATAGGCGTTGCGGTCGGCGTCGCGTATTCAATCTCCGGGTTTTGATTTTAGTTTTCTTTGAATATTTCGAACAAATTTGTTTTATATATTATTTTTTACACTATTTGTTGTTAAATGTGAACTTTAAAAAATATATAATGTTCTTCGCAGGGCTTTGTATTTAATTTATCATTTTATTTGGGTTTCTATACAAAACTTACTGGATCTTGCGAAAACCAATATTTTCACTACACCATTTGGTGCCGAATTTTCACATGGAGAGTTAGCACCCAAGATAGATAAAATTATGTGGTAGGACTACAAAAAGGGGGTTTGCCTAATTTTATCCAAATTTTCATTTTTGATGATCGTCTCAATCCCTCCAACCCTCCTCGATTTGAGAAAACAGTGATGGGGGGGGGGGGGCACTGGAAAAAAGTTTCCAGTGGGATCCAGGCTGGTCGCTGGGAAATTCAGAAGCCTTACCCCAGACATGTCACTGTCATGATGGCAGTGTCTTCCCGGCACTAGATCGTCAGATGGTTGCCTTCCGGATGTTAACCAAAAATAGTACCCTTCCCCCCAGCATGCTCACAATAGGTTCCCAAAATGTAAAAAAATGTTCCCGTGAAGGCTCTACAGAAGAGTCCATTTTTTGGTTGTTCTGGAAGATTATCATCCTTCGGTGATCATACGACCTAGTATCGTCTCTCAAATTTTCCATCAAAATGTGATTACTGTTGGTTTCCTAGTGGGATGAAACTGGAAATTTTCCAAGTGGGATTACAGTAGGTTTTCACAGTGGGACGACAGTCAAACAAGGTTTGCCAGTGGGAAGACTGAGGTAACCCAGACGACGGGATGACCGTGAAATTTCCCAGTGGCATCCCGGCAGGAATGCCACTGGGAAACATTCCAGAGGTGATCGAGACCACATTTTCAACCGATCCGCATATTCTGCATTAGTTGATTTCTAAGCGTAGAGTATGATCTAGGAACATTGCTATATTAAAAAAATGAAAAATTGATGAAATTTTTTATTGACGTCAAAAGAATGTCAAAAGTCGCCTACAGTACATCACTTCTATTTCGTCACATACGCACAACTACCGTATTCTAACGCGTACATACACCATAATTCTCACGCGTTGCGGTCGCGTCGTCGCGTTTCTAATCCGTTTGAATGAATTTTTGTTTTCGCGCATTTTACGACGTGATGCTCCTTCGCGATTGCAATTTAATTCAGTGTGCTAACTATATTGTAACTCCATTCTTTTTCAGCTTCGTAAATTGAGCCTTCAAGTTCTAAGAATGGATAGCGATTTTGACGACAAGGAAGACGATAAGGTATTTTCGACTGAAAATTATCAAAGATATATTTTTTCTCAGTCTTACGTGCGTTCGGCGCTGGATGCTCTCGGTGATTCGATGGGAAGAGGTGGAAAAGTGAGCTATTCAATTACTAATTATTGACGTGACCTCACTTACTGTATGCCCTGCGAGTTCTCTCCAGGAAACTTTGTAAATTCAAATTTTAAAGTGGAATATTTTGTTCCGATATCGATTTTTTATGCACTATGTATTTTCTATTTGTCAGAGAAGAGGGCGCCCTCGCAAGTATCCGAAAGCCTCTACATCCTCTGTCAGCTCAAGTCACAAGAGGGTTTGTTTTTCTTATGTTCGAGCTTGTTCTCCCTCATTACGATCAAAATATTCAACTCACAATTGCAGTCACCTTCGCCAGTGAAGTCGGACAGTGATGAGGGGGCGTCAGACGGAGGAGCGACCAAGAGACGGAAGAGGGGATCGGATGAAGATGACGATTGGGACGAGGAGACCGAGGCGCTCTCAATCTCACAGGTAATTGCAATATCCAGTATTTATAACTATATATAAAGCGCTGGGTCTGTGTATGTGACCAGATTGCAAAATCGGTCGGAGAGGGAGTGCGCCTAAACATGTTTCGCCACGAGTGATTGCTAAAACTATTATGATAGCACGGAGCCCAGGGGATCGTATCTGGTCTAGTAGCCTCATAGTGAATACTATTATTGGTACACTAGCCGACAGTGATTATCAAGATACAAAAGGCGTTCATATTAGTGAGAAGTAGTGATGTTTCATTCAGCGTCGAGAGATGCGTACTCGCAAGCGACCGGCACTCTTCTCAGAAGAGTCCTTCTCTTCGAATAGCGCAAAGCGGAAGCAGCCAATGGTCAGTTATTTATCAATTGTAAGGGTGCGGACAGCTACTAGTATAGTACTTTTCCAAACTCGTCTTTTATTGTGATAGCTACAGCGCCATCGCTTCCGGAGCCTAATGAAACTAAGTCTAAGTTAGCTTTGGCCCTAAGCATGATTTGCACGATCATTAGTATTTCCTATTTTTTTCTTTAATACTTCTTGAATACATTGTGTTTTCAGGGCAAGCGGAAAGTTGCAATGGGAAGCGGTGGTCCCGCTCGGTTCAAGGCGTACACTGGACCGGATCGACCGTACCCGATCACATACAACAAGCCTGCAGCGTTGATGGAAACCAAATTGACTAAAGAGGTATCGTTTGCAGATATCGATTGAGTGTAGAAACATTCGCTCTATGATGTAGATTCAGCCTGACCAAAAAAAAACTGAAAAATGAAGTTGAACTTTTGAGGAGAAGGCCCAGCATGAGAAGTGGCGGCAGCAGTGGAGAGACATCGAGCACCCCATGCAGGCCAAGCTGCGCATCTTCCCCGACCTCAGGAAAGGAGTACGTCCCATTTGAGCTCGAAGCATTTAATTTTTTTCTACATCTAACACGTCTTGTTTCTCTGAAGACTAGTGAGAAACCTGTTCCCCACTTTATACATTGCCATTCAGTTGTTCGAGAAGTGCCTCGAACAGATCGCTCCCATCCCTGGAGCAGAACCCGCGAGTAGCACCATACCCGAATCAGTGAGTGGCCACTTACAGAAAGTGCTAAATTATTATTAGAAATATTGATTGAGTTTACCATTATCCTCATTCAGATCAGTTCGATCTTCGGGAAGATCACGTGCTCGGCGGGATTCACCGAGTTCCTCAAGAACGTCAATCTGGCTGCCTGCGTCGCCATCTAGTCAGTCACCATTCTCTATGATTCGGCTATTAATAGTCCACCAGTCTGGGCAATCGTTGGTACTCGTTGATTTGTGTCTGCACAACATCTTTGGCATAAGTCGAATCGAAGCTACAGTCTATTTGTTTGCAGTGACATCTGCGACAAGTTGTTCGTGCTGAGCGAGGACATGCCCGACAACATGCAGATCGCCCAGGCGCTCCGATTCTGGGTGAGTGCTAGGCTAGAGATAATAATGGAGGTCGTAGAAAAGTGAGTGAGTGCGGCAAATGAGTGGGGTCTCTCGCTTTCCCTCGCTCCCTCACTTTACTCACTTTACTTTATAATGGCAACGATGGTTCTCTGCTTCAGTGGAACTCGCTGTCGTTCGCGACTCGTCGGAAGTGGGAGCAGCACGCGAGATCCGCCGTCTACAACGACCGAAACACGGCGAAACGTTGGTGTTTCTCTGTTTCATTCTTTGGTTCTAGATTGTTTGGAGATTACATCTATTTCAGCGGTGGACGATCGGGCTGCGACCGACGGCAACGAAGTACCCATCCGGAATGTGACTGCGAAGAGACTGCTTGAGGAGGTGAGCGACGAGATGATGCGTAGTTGATGAAACGGGAAAGGAGGGGGTGGTGTAACTTCCCAATTGGAGGAGAAGTGGGAGGATATGCGGGCGGAGAGGCTGAGTCTGCTGGACGAGATTGATACGGTCGTCTCGTGTCCACTCTGCGAGAAGGACGAGGCTGCAGAGCCGTGCAAGCTCGCCACCATCAAGGACATGCAGGTGAGGGGGAGGGTTGGAGTAGAGTACATTGAACCTCTCCTGGCTCTAGGGCGAATGCAGTGAGATGAAATCACCGTGTTAAGGGATGATTAGCTGCATTGGTACAAGGGAATATGAAAGGAGGAAGTGGAGTAACTTGGGTGATTACAGGAGCACTTCTTCCACTACCACTGGCAAGTGCACGGATACGCCTGCCACTTCTGCGGAACCATGTTCTGCACGGTAGGCACTTTTGAGATTGTTTTGATCATAGTTCAATGTCTTTTTGCTGTTTTAGCTTATGACAACCTTCTAAAATGAAGATAGTAAGTGCTGAGTAATTTTGTGTGATCATCCTCATCCTTTCGGCCTTCATCATAGTCAATTCACCCCATTCTGTTCAGCCGGACGAGCTGATGTCTGGTCACTCTGACTGCGAGGATTGGGTGGCGTGGAATGCATCGAGGATACTCACTGGACCAACCACCGGAAAGGTAGACAGGAGAAGCAAGGAATGACATCACAATTAGTTGCATCAGCCCCTTACACTTCTCATTCCTTTCACTATTCTTGATCTTTTATCGAAATTTTACGTAGATCAAGAAAAGCTGCCTAATTTTGTGAGTAAATCGTATATTTCCCCGATTTGTGAATAGGGGATGCGCTAATTTTACCCGTGAGCTTGTAATTATTTGTTCGTGCAGCTGTTGATGACGTGCTGCCGGATGCTGCTGTGCTGCTCGGACTGTGGGTGGTACAAGCCACTGAGTAGGAGGGACTGGAACGCCAATGAAGAGGCCACCATGAGCTACCTCAAGACATTCTTCGTATGTTTGATGGATTTTTATTTTTTGTACTCTGTTGAGTTCCAGAAATTGGTGTAGAATAAATCAGTAGGGACTAGTGTGAAGAATCTCGTTCACGGGTGTTCAAGATGCCGAAAATATGCGGGTCGGAAATGGTTTACGATCGTTCTTGCAGTCCAACCACAACAACGACGGGCTTCTAACCATGATCGTCTACTTCCCTGGCAAGCCGACTCATGAGGTGAGTGAATCGTATACTGAGTTTATTTTCTTAATTAATTCTTCGTTGCAGGTTAGCTCGATTCGCTTCGCGGTGACTTCGATGGCAGGAGGAGATCCACAGGTGAGTAAGAGTTGCAGTGTGTGATCTAGAGCGCGAGCATGGATAGATCCCCAGTATTTGCTCGACAATTTTTGAAATCAAAATCTGGTTGTTTTGAGGCGCCGTGCGTGCACTGCGGCCCGGAGGTGACGTTCCGCGACCCCATGACTGCCAATGAGCACTATGCCAAGGTGAGAAGAAGGAGATTAGCTGAGGATAACAACCCACCATTTGACCGTATTTCTCAGGAATTTAAACATACTGAAAATAGAATTTTAAATTATTTCATAATTTTGCAGGAGCACAAGGACATGGCGCTCGTCTGCGAGGTGTGCGATGCGAAGACGACGACGGAATACCTACTCAAGTACGAGATATTGATTGATACGGTGTTCAGGGAACTCTGAAATGAACAAGTATATTCAAACTAGGTAATTCTTTGCTGCAGTGAGTTAGTGTAAGAGTGAAGACTCATGCAACGTTTATGATTAGGTCCCGGCGTTTAAAAAATCAATAATGCAATAAAGTAGATATCTCCTTTCAGGCAGCACCAGATGTGTCACATCCACGACAATTCGTCGTACTTCGCTGACTATCTGACGAACACGGCTCGCATCTTCCCCCCGCCCACCAATCTGAGGTGAGATATTCATCGTTTGATTAGCTGCAAGTGCTAATCGATTCAATCCATCAACGTAGTAATCGACGATTGAATGACGTCATCTTTCTCATTCTAGCTGCGCGCCTCGTTCCGGCTGGAAGTTGCGTACGAAGGGCGACAACATCGCAGTGGGAGGACTGATTGGAGGAGTGCCCGCCAATTCAGGACTCGATCTGGTGAGAAGAAGAGAGAGATAGACCAAAACATATTTTTGAAAAAAAGAAGATGAGCACTTGCCTTGTGGAAGTGGTAAGAGTGCCAAGTGTAGGCTCGGATGTTCCATTGAACAGAATTGGTTTGTCAGGTGGAGCCGATGGAGGACGTGAGCGAGATGAAGGCGAGATTGATCAGAAAGAGGAAGAAGGACGGACTGCCGACCATCGATAAGGGTGAGGGGAGAGCAAGCAGTGGAACATTACACCTACAGTCCATTGAGAACTTGCTAAAAACTGTTGAATTCAGGTTACGAGAATCCGGAGCTCGAGGAGGAGTCGAGCATGGCGAGAAAAATCAGAGAGAAGGTGTGGGCAGATGGATTATTACTTTGAATGAATTCTGGGTGAAATAGAACGTAAAATGATCCAATTTCAGCTGATGAACAAGTACGGAGAGTACGAGGGAATGGGCGCATTCGATGTGAGTTTTGCTGTTTCATTCGCCTTTCATGGGTTCTGGAAGTGATTTATCACAAGACAAACGATAATGAAATGATGTATTGCAATCATTCCCTCCCTGATCAGGATCCGACGTGGTTACGCGACTCGGAGGCGATCAAGTTCCGCGAGTGGATGGAGTACTGGGAGAGTGCGGAGGGCAAGAAGTTGGGAGGACCACCCAGGGAGATCGAGGTCGACGTGAGTGGCAGTTATCACCGCATTATCAGAGCCTTGTTGTTTGTTCTTGTTAATGGTGCGACCTAAAGTGCAACCCTTCTTCTTCAGTTGACTCCGTCGATCGTGCGGATTCCGACGGTGGACGTGGAGCTCCTGCTGCAGGACATGGACATCCTCAGCGGATTCCTGCTCAATGACAAGTGAGGAAGTTTTTACATTGTTTTTTAACTTTATTGTCATGGAGAATATGTGAATATGAGATGGTGATATTGTTTTTCGAAATAGTGCTGCATGGATCGAATTCGTGTTACTCCATCGCACTCGGAGTGTTCGGTAGATGTCGTTTCACCTGTAGCAAGTGCCCATTGTAGTGTCTTCTACTGCTGCGAGTGCGACTCGATTCTCAAGGGCGAGCAGGCTTACGACCATCTGAAGATGAAGGGACCCGATGGGGTGAGTTGATTTCATGTTCCATCTAATATACGAATTGGGCAGTGTCAGGAATTGCTATACTGGAGAGTATTGATTAGTTTGAAACTATTTTGCAACGATAATTGTCTTGTTTCAGTCTCCGAACAAGTGTGCGATGGACGAGGGCGAGCTCGAGGAGAACCCCATCCTCAATGAGAACGTATGTACCACTCTGATTATTATTTTGTTAATCAACAAATCTCCACATTATCATTCTGCCTGAAACAGGAAAGGCCTTTGCTGAAATCGTAAATTGGTTCCAACTTTCACCAAACATTCCGTTTAGTGTTTCGCAATTCCTCTAAGTTGATCGGACATTAGGTTTGCCTCAATGGCACGTTCAGTCTACCAATCCCTTCTCTCTTTAGATGTTCCAACTGTACTCGTTCGCTGCTGCTCCCTCTGACCACTGTCTGCCCTGTCCTCACTGCGCCTTCTGGCTCTGCTCCATCACGGGTCTCCGAGTGCACATCATGACCGTACACGGGATCTTCGTCAAGTACCAGCGAGTACCCAACGAAAGTCAGTCTCTTTGTCTTTTTTCACTTATTATTTTTATATATCACTTTTGTAACATCAAATGCGAACTATCTTTGGATGTATCGATAGTGGAAGAACGAACAAATACTTTGCAGGCGTGACTAATGTGGTGGCGCTCAAGTTCGACATTCGCACTCGACTGGCGAAGAAGATCGACGCGAAGTTGGGAATGCTGCCCAGTGGAATGCTGGCTCAGAGGGTGAGTCGAGGAAGGGAGGAGGGGAGTGGAATCAGCTATTGAGTTGATCTCCTATAGGCACTCGATCTGTCCGAGAAGATAGGTTTGTTGTGAGATAGACACTAATCTAACCCCCCCCCCTTGCAGCGTCCGCAGGTGTCGGACGTGAACGTGCTGGACAAGTCGTGGCCTGCCATCCTTCTCACGAGGGAGAATTGCCCCATCGTGCTGTACAAGAGTCTGCAGCAGTTCGTCGAGTTGGAGAGACAGCAGCAGGTGGGATGCAGAGATGTTGGAACAGATTTGGATTCTTTTTTGGTCCCATCCGCTCTCCTCTCATCCCCCCTCTCCCAGTGGAGGAAGAGGGCGAAAATGAGGGAGGAAGGAGGGATCGGATTGGGATGGACCAGGTGTTTAAGCAAGTGTTCAATACTAGACACATTAGCAGTATTCTTGTCTCACAAGTGTGAATCAAATAAGGGCGAATCTCCTATAGTTGATCAATCAGTGAAACGGGAATGAGCTATTCGATTGCAGGCGCAGCCTCGCGTCATTCTGGCGCCTCCTCGTGGCGGATTCACTCAGGTGCAGGGCCATCGACCGCCATTCAGAACAGACACCACCAACTTCAATCGCAGTGGTTAGTGGGTGGAGTGAAACGAGAAACCTGCGGGCAAGAACACATATATTCTGCAATCATATGATGGGATATATTTTTTAATAAAAATTAACGTGCTCTTCTTGCAGCGCCGCAGGTTCGGTACACGTCCCTGGAGCAGTCGCTGCAGATGCAGCAGCAGAGAATGCAGCCGCAGAACAGGATGATGGGGTTAGCAGATATCCATTTATTTGGCTGAGTGAAATGGACGTCCTTCAGAAATTCGACGCCGCTCGGTCGTCCACTGCACACGGTGAGCAGAGCGATGAATCATCCATCTCCACTCGTCAACAGAATCCCCGTCGAACCCAAGAGGGTACGGTAGCTATCCCATATTGATATTGGCGTGAACTGTAACTTTTATGTGTTCTAATATTCTAGTAATGGCTGGTTGCAGTTGGTGCGTCAATCGCACGTGGAGGGAGGGAAGGTGTACCTCACCTGCCAAGTCTGCACCACCAACACCACCTCCTACGAGCAGGAACTCCTCAAGGTGAGCACTCCATCCCACATCTCATTCCTACCATATCATGGTTCCCTCTCAGGCACATCTCCTCCGCTGCCACTTCCACACCTGTGGCCACTGCACGGCCATCTTTGTCTTCGAGGAGGAGGCGAAGAGACACGCCAGGGGATGCAGAATCAGTGAGTGGGAGGGGGGAGTAGATTGCGAGAATCGATGCTGTAGTGATGGTGAAACCTGTAATGTGCCGGGCGACATTTTTTTATTTATTTCTTTCATTCCCTGACCCTGTTCTCTCTGCAGCCCGCAACAACCAGCTGCACCACCCCGACCCTCGACTGCCGCACGTGAAGACGAGGTGTCCCTACTGCTCGGTTGCATTCCCCATGGTGGACATGCACATGCATCTCATGGACTTCCATCTCGCCGCACTCGAATTCGACGGAACAGGACGGGTACGGTATTCTTTTTTTCTCTTTCGGGATTACGGTCGTAGATGCGATGTTAATGTAGAATTCATAGTGGAAGTTTAGCGTTTTGCCAATGCTTCACAATTCTTTGTGCTGTTCTAATGAACAAGAGGGTGGATACATCTAGGTGTGATTTTCCGAATAGGCTCTGCGAGGTGGTAAATAGAGGAAGGTAGGGGAAGGAGTGCGATTTCAGTTGATGACCACGATGAGGATGATGGACGTGGCTCCGGCTGTGGGGAAGGAACCGGAGGTGGAGAGACTACGATTCAAGTACTACGTACCGCCTAAAGAAGTCGCCGAGAAGGCGAGTTGACATCATTTAAAGTGTTTTGTTAATTACATCGCCCTAACCTCCCTGGTTGCAGCGAGGCTACGTGCAGTGTTACGCGTGCGGACTAATGCTGCCTGACCAGGGAAAGCTGCAGATTCACCTCAAGCTGCACCCGGAATTGTCAGTGATTGTAGACTACCGATGATCAGTTTATGATAACCAATTAGTTCTACCGTAATCTCTGGTTGCAGCATGTACTTCTGCTGGCTGTGTCCCCGTCTCTCGTCTGCCTCCCTCGGCCAAGTGCCCGCCATCGTGAACCACATCAAGACGAAGCACTGCCAGGCCAGAGAGACGCGACCCGGATTCGTCGTGAGTACACTTTTTGTTTACTCGATCTGATTAGTCCGTAAACAGTGGGGGGGGGGGGGTAATCTTTCTTAGTGCAACTGAGTGGTGAATAAGAGAGAGGATGAGCTGGTCAATGATGGTCGCATCGCTTGCAGCCGTGCCCTCACTGCAACCTCAACATGTTCAACCGTCAGCTGCAGCATCTCATGTATGAGTGCGAGCACAATAACATCGTGAGATTTTCATTTTTTGAAAAATATAAAAACCGAGAAAAATATACTACCGTCAACATGGTGCATCCGAGTTATCACTGTGTTTGATGAGACGAATTGATGAATATTCTATGCTAAAAAGTTGAGCGGATTAAAAAAATTAAATCGATTATCGCATTCCAGTTATCACAGGATTTGATATCACGAGACGACCTGAAATATTTGATAGCCGAGTGGAAGCCAGTCTAATATCATTGCTTTGAGTGCCAACTGTGTCGTGATCTGCCGGCGTTCGAGAATGCGGCCGAGCTGAGGGAACACAGGGAGAAGTGCCACTACAATGCACTCAGGAGGTGAGGGAGAGGGAAGGAAAGAGAGAAGATCTGTTGAGGGACTATAGAGGTGGAAGAATAGGAATGTTTGGAAGAAATTAAAAGAAGTAGAGAGTGATTATTTGTTCAGATTTGAGTGTTCTCAATGCACTGGCTACTTCTCGACGACGCACGACTTCTCTGCGCACGTCTGCGATCCCTCAGCGATGAAGACGACCTGCACCGGCTGCAAGCCGCCCGCGGTCAGTGGGGTTACGGTAGCTGTGGGGATACGGTAGGATCGGTGAGTTAGTCCCTGATTTGCAGGACTTCAAGACGCGTCAGCAGTTCCTCGCCCACTTCAAGGCGACGCACGTCAGGGGCGACGGAGTGTGCAAGGTGAGGGGGATTGATAAGTGATTTTGTTAAGCTGACGGGGAAGAGGAAAATGTAGAGACGAATGTGTATTAGCAAAGTAGATGTGTTGAAGCAGCGAAAAACATGGCGACGAAATTGTAGATCTGCTGCATCAAGTTCAAGTCGAACGAGGAGCAGACCAAGCACTGGTTCGGACACGCTAAGGTTCACTTCCAACTCATTTAAATGTAAATTCCTTTTGTCGTTGCAGAATGACAATTCGGCGGAGCTCCGCACGATGCTGTTGTGCGCCTATGGAGAGCTGAACAATGAGGTACGGTTGAGCGGGGGAGGAAAGGATTGGTTGATTTCGGAATGTGTCTCGAGTATTGACGAGAACACGGACTAAACGGGTTTTGACGATTCCTGACAGCGAGAATTTGACTAGAACGAAGTCTTTGATAGATCGGGTGAATAAGTGCGAGAGACGACACCCTAACTGGGGACTTGCAGATGAGAGCTCTCTTCACACACGTCTCGAACGCCTCCTTCCGTCTCAAGGGACGACAGGAATTCCACGGAGGAACCGAGGACTCCCCCGTCTGTCTCAGCGATGATGGTGGGTGTTGTAAGGAACACTGTAGGCCATATCGATCAATGGTGAAGAACGAGTGCCTGACACACTATCTCAAATTGCTGTTCGATCCTTCTCGATCTCACAGGGTGTGCGGAGTCGGGTCCATTGCTTGTCGTTCCCTGTGGATTGTTGTCGTTTCAAAAGTTCGACTTTACAGTAGTGATCACTTCAATCTGGTTTAGTTCATCCTTCTAAATTCTCGTTTGCAGACGACATCATCGAGGTCCCGTCGGCTGCAGTGCAGCAGGAGCGACGAGAGGCTGCAGCTGCAGCAGCATACGTCCCGCTGCACGCCTCCTCCCCTCCCTCCGCCTCCAATGGAAGGCCCAGACGGACGAGCTGCGCCACCCCAGTCGCTTCTGGTTAGCAGTTTACGGAATTATGAATTTGAAATGATTTTTTTCACGTAATTTCTTGTGGGATAGAGGGAGGGAGACCAATACTTGTCTATAGAATATCTTTTTTTTCAGATGAGACTGAGGTATTGGAGGTGATGAAGAAGATGCTGAATACGGTGGTGAATGTGAGTGATCGATTATCGATCGACTTCTAAAATGTATTTACTTGCAGAGGGAGGCAGAGGCGAAGAATGGGTTCGGGAGTGCGATGGAGGAGGAAGAAGAGAGGAACAATGAGGTGAGTATTCTCAGTGGTTAACACGAAGAAAATTCATTTTCCAGATGCCGATGGAGCTGGCGAATCTGGTGGAGGCGGAGGATGACGACATAATGATGGTAGAGGACGTGCCCGTCGTCACCGATCGAACACTCTCGGTTGGTGATTGATGCCTACGTGGTTGATCGATCTAGTAGATCTTGTGAAGCGCCATCTTCTCTAGTATACAGAGTGTCGAGTCATATCGAGATCCTTGCATCTCCTCCCTTGGCAGGCTAGCGTCCGCGTGGAGGCCGAGGACACGACGGCAGTCGGCGGCCAGAACCAGCCTGGATACAAGGAGGATGAGGACGAGCCGATGGACGCCCCCATTCAGGTACGAGGGGGAAGGATCATACGCATCTCGTGTGCTATCTTGCCACTTTGGCAATGCGATGGGGGTGACTTGTAATGAGAAATTCAATTGACTAACCTGGCAGTTGCAAGTTTCAGTTGTTTCATTTGAATCGAGGGGTTCGGGGACAGTCGCTTGAACCGTTTCATCATGATTAAATAATACAATAATATCGCATCCTTTCTACAGCCAGTTGTTCGCGAGTTCACGCCCGAGGACGAGGAGCTGTGCGTGGTGGCAGAAGTGGACAAGTGAGTCGTTTACTTTTGATTTGGTACTGTAGGTACACCACGACGAGTACGGTAGATGAGTACGACTAACCAATGGATTGCAGTCCGGGATGCTCGACTGCCGCAGCCACGATCAGCAAGGGAAGAGCCAAGGTGTGTGGTGAATTTTATGTCCGCGACCGAATGACGAACTATCTTTGGATGATATTCTAATGAATAAGCAAGGACTGAAACGAACTTGTGCCGTGTTTTGCAAATATATCTGGTGTTGATTCTAAGTAGCCAATTCCGTTTCAGAAGTACGCGTGCTCCAAGTGCTCGGACAAGTTCATCACGCAGGCGAGACTCACGAATCACCTCCAGTCTGCCCATCAGTTCGATGCTGGACAGAGCACCATCATGGAGGTGAGCAGAAGGGGGATTCCTCTAGAAACAATCCAAGATTAGTAGCCATGACATGCAATGAAGTGTGGTGGGCAGCAGAGAAGAAAGGGCAATGGTAATCACTAGTTATATTATCGATTGGCAGGAGCTGGGCATGCCGCTGAACCACCCCGTGTGGGTGTGCAAGAGCTGCTGCCTGTGCTTCCAGACGGAGCAGCAGAAGAAGGCCCACAAGTACGTTGTTATTGTTTTTGTTTTTCTTGTGTTCTGCGAGAAACAATTCACTGAATACAGTAGTGGGCAGAGATTATGGTATCTGCTTGCAGCAGCCAGCACGGGCAGCAGACGTACCGGTGCGAGTCGTGCGCGGGCTGCGCCTACAACATTGAGGTGAGTGAGATGGAACGGGAAACTGACTGGTGCAGTGATCGGTAGAAACTTGTGGGAGCAAGCCGTGGCAAAGATTTGACAAGAGGTTTTCTAGTGGTTGTTATCGCTTCACGAAAACTCTAACTAAATTATTTGAGCAAAATCACGATGTAACCACGTGTGTGTTTCAGGTGATGAATCAGCACCACCGTCGCATCCAGGAGAGGAAGATCTCGTACGTGTGCGGAGAATGCAAACTGGAGTTCGAATCGGACACTGCTCTTCATGAACACAGCAAGTGAGGAGGGGGGGGAGGGGAGGGAGGGGTACAGGAACATGGAGAAGACATTGGAATAGACATTCCACGTGTACTATGTAGCATTGTAACCTGCTGTTTCGGTACACCATCAATGGTGTACCGAAATAATGCTCTTGCGGGCAATATAGTGATGATGCTGTGGCGACGTGCACTTATCTCAACTGGACGATTCAGCCTCCGTCACGGGGTGCCTCTGCTCTTCTTCTGCAAGTTCTGCGAGATGGGATCGACGGACGGAGTCGCCACCTACAGACACTTCCTCGAAGGATGCCAGACGGACGTGCATCGGAGGAACAGGAGCAGGAAGCATGTGAGTGAGGGGAAGAGGGGGGGGGGGGGCAGGGAACACGATGTCCCAGGAGGGAGGGTTCTCGGATGATAGTATACAAGTGTTTGAATGTTATC
This sequence comes from Pristionchus mayeri, assembly GCA_036245805.1. Lineage (NCBI taxonomy): Eukaryota > Metazoa > Nematoda > Chromadorea > Rhabditida > Neodiplogasteridae > Pristionchus > Pristionchus mayeri. The sequence goes on along the minus strand of BTRK01000003.1, from coordinate 20,424,115 downwards.
GATTATCCCATGGTCAGGAGGAGGCGATCAAGTGCATCGGAGTAGTGCCTGCTTGCCAGCTGCACTTCCAGCCAGTCTCCCTCGACGAGTACAAGGAGGCACACGGGAGGAACCCAGTGAGTCGGAGGGGAAGGAGGGGGGGGGGGGGGCTACTAGCTTGGACATGAGAAGAGGTTTTTGGGCCTCAAGGAAAGAATCTGTCTCCAAAACCACAATGCTCTCGAGATGTTGTGTGCGAGGCGAGTGATTGAATCCCCTCATTCAGAATCTCTTCGTCGTCCCTTCGATCTGCAACCATCGCTCGATGATCGTCGCCGTCGAGAAGCTCGTCTCCTGCAACGACTGCAAGTGTCTGGTCAGTATCACTCTCTCGTCGAAACGAGGGATTAATGCAGTGTTATTCACTGTGATTTGGGATCTTGTGCATCGGAAGTTGGTCACATGTTTCACAAAGGATGGATAGTCTGACTGGGATAGTGTTTTACAATGGTAAAGAGCCTAGGCGCGTGGCACAACATACATGGTATATTAATGTGCTCCTTGTTGCAGGATTCGATGCAGCGCCACCTTGCCTGCCTACCCGAAGAGGTCGCCAAGCAGTTCGATGCTTCGGTCAGTCATCATTTCGCAATGCGAAAGGGCGAGGGTGAAGAGTCCTAATGGGCTTGACCCAGTTGATTAGTGTCACACCAGCTGTATACCATATCTTTGGTGATGCAGCTTTAGTGCGGTGAATATAGTCCATCCACAAAAATCTCACTCCCATTCCTTCCAAAATAATGGAAAGAATTCTCAAGCCTAAGATTATCCGCTGGTGCAACTTTCATAAGATTATCCCTCCCGAACAACACGGCTTTCTCTCTAAACGCTCTACTGTTACCCAACTTTTGGAGTGTACTCAAAATTGGCGTGATTCCCTCGATCGTGATTACTGTACCGATGTTGCATATATTGATCTTGCCAAAGCTTTCGATAAGGTTTCCCATCCTAAGCTATTGTTCAAATTACAATTGCTAGGCATTCGTGGCTGTGTGTTGAATTGGATTACAGGATATCTTTCCAATAGGATCTTCAGAGTTCGAATCGGCAGCTCTCTCTCTTCTGAGAGACAAGTGATCTCAGGTGTTCCTCAGGGCACAGTTCTTGGGCCTCTCCTCTTTTTGCTATTTACTTTCGATCTCCCTTCAGTTTTCTCCCCCTTTCCAAAACTAAATTGTCGGCTTTTTGCTGATGACATCAAGCTCTTCACTACTTTCGATCCACTCTCTCCTTCTGATTCCCCCTCTCAACTTCAATCGGGTATTAATCGGTTCCTAGAATACTGCAAAAAATGGCAGTTAGAAGTTGCTGAAAAGAAATGCAACGTATTACATATAGGCAAAAACAATCCCTGTACTAGCTATTCCTTAATCTCTTGCAATTTTGTAGTAACGCAGTCAATCCGTGATCTAGGTGTTTATATTGATCCTCTCTTAAATTTTGACTCTCACATCCAGACTGTTTGTCATAAGGCGTCTTCATTAATCTATTTACTTTTCCGTAGTATCAGCTGTACAATAGTTGTCCCATACATATCTGCTTTCAAATCTTTTATCCTTCCCATACTAGAATACGCCTCTCCCGTCTGGTCGTATTCGCAAATTAGAGAAAGTTCAACATCTATTTAGTAGGCTATTATATTATCGTTGCTCTCGAACAGACGTCTCTTTCCCCTCTTATTCTGATCGATTAGCCCTATATTCTCTACGCTCTCTTTATGTTCGCCGTATTGTCATTGACATAGTGCTAGCTCTTAAAATTTTCGCTAACGCTGTTGAGTTGTCAGTATGTAATTTCTATACATATAGGACTATTACCAGACGTCATAGTGCCTTTGTTCTTCACATTCCCGCTTTCCGAAGGGAAAATTTGAAAGCATCGTTTGCTCATAGAACAGTTAGATTTCTAAATAAGCTCCACTTAATTTGCAATCCTCTATTGTCGATCGAGACTATTAAGCACTATTTGCTAATTCACCCTAATCTTCTGCGTACTCTTGGAATTAAAATTAGAAATCTTTAGCATCTATCCTTACCGCCACCCCCCCCCCCCCCTCCCACCTTTCCTCTCCTTTTTCTCTTCTCAACCCTTCCCCAACCATTCTCACCCCCCTCGATCTCCTCCGATCTCCTGTCACACAAGTCTCCAATACGATATACATTGGACAAGCGGCCACTCCTACCGCTCACGAGGCTCCCTCCCCTCGCCACTCTCTCTTTCTTGTGCGACACGATTCGGAAGATATACTCCCCCCCCCTCCCTCTTCCCTAATTATATTCTCGAACATTCTATACTTGATGAAGAGCCCTTGTGGTGTACGATAAATAAAAATAAATAAAAATAGTGACTCATAGAGGTGAACCTCACGCATCTCAAAAGCCGCTGATCCACATCTCGATTGCCTTAGTGTGTGGGTATTCAAAATGGACGCCGTTGCCTTCAGATGCGCCCGGTGCGCGGATCTCAGCCCCTCCTCGTCCTTCGCAACATCATCGACAAGGAGAAATGCAGACAGGATACGGTGGTGAGACACACTGCTATTGGATGATTGAGAGACTGGCGGAAGAAAGGCGATCTGTGTTGTGCCCATGGGAATGAAGTGTATCCACTCGAATTTGGAGTCACACTAAAAAAAAGAAATCGAATGATGCGCATATTGTAGGCTCGCCATGTTCCCGGTCCCAGCATGCAGCAGCTTCAGCATCGATACGTCAACGCGGTGAGTGGTTGATCTTTGTCTAGATATTTTCTCATTTATTGTTGTACCCAACAATTGTCGATGGTCTCTTTCCAGAATGCTGCTCCTCTGCCGGTGACCGCGCGCTACCAAGCAGTCAGCCATCAGCCAGTGAACCACCAGTCGATGCCCGTCCTCACTTCGCACGCCACGCCCCGATTCGAGGAGGTACGATAGTAGTCGGGGGAACGATATCGATTATGAGCAGGGAATCAATGAGAACTTCATAGGAAAAAAGTAATATGTTTCAGGCACAGCGTCGTCAGAACGACCGGATGCAGGCTGCTATGCTGGCGAGAACGGGAGGAGGAGGGATGGGAGTACCTGGGAGGTGAGGAGACCGACCGTTGATTAGATGCATCCTCTCTCTGAAAAGAGTTGAGGGAGAAATGGTGCTAATTGCGAGTTGGGATAGTCTGAGTAGAAATAAGGGAAAGGCATTTAGCGAGTAAGTGAATGGAGGAAACTGCGCAGCCAATGCGAGTCGGTCCATTGCAGAGGTCCAGTCGTCACTCCGGGAACCGCCGCCAGACACTTCCCACAGGGACTCTACCGCAGTGGAGGAGGAGGAGGACCAGCGATCCTCAGAGGGTCAGTCAGGGGATGGGTCAGGGGAAGGGTCAGTCTGTCCAGTGCTATTGGTGGGACAATAACGAACCCGTTCAGCTCTCCGATGCCCTCTGCCCGTCCTCCCGTGATGACTCGTGCGCCCCTCTCTACGATGGGCAGTCTGCAGGCGATAGCTGCAGTGGCGGGAGGGTCGCACGGGCTGCAGCAGTCGGCCTCCTCCTCGGTCGTCTCCTCGCAGGCTGCGTCGCCTGCTGCAGGACAGTGCCAGGTTGGCAAGGGGGAGGGGAGAGGGGAGCAACGACCAGGGGGGTTGTGGTTGTAGGAGTGGTAGATGTGCCATATTGCAGTGGCTAGAACGATTTTTATTCTGTCCAGTGATACAGAAAAAATATATTTCGTGTTTTAAATGACTTCCGTGTTTACTGGTTTCAGGGAGTTCACACCCCCTTCACATTGCGGGGATCAGTGATTCATTCTGACTTGGACATTTTAATCGCTCCCTCTGTGCAGGTGTGCTCCTGCTACCTCTTCACTCAACGGGACGTCTTCCTCCACTCCCTTCACACTCCCGACAGAGGCGCCTTCGTCTGCGCCCGCTGCCCCATCGCCATGAACGACGAGAAAGCCGCCATCAAGCACATCATCAACCACATGGAATCGGGTACGGTATTTGGGCACTATCGAGACCTGACTAAATCTTTGGAGTACGGTATGATCTGTGATAAATGCTATCTGAAATTGACTTTATTATTGAATTGGAAAATTCGGTAGCCATTACATGGAATATTGATTGGGTGGTCGTTCAGGAAATCGTGCGACCGAGATGGACATGGAGTGCCCGATCTGCCGCAAGTCTGCGCCCACGATGTCGGGACTGAGACAGCATCTCACCCAGCACAACCCGCCACTCAGCCATCCTGTCCAGTGAGCACCCACCCATGCCTTTTGACTGTTCTGGAAGTTAGATTAGAGTATGCTAGCGTTGAGTCGATCTTCATGCAAAGAGGGGGGAGTCCAGAGAAAAGGCGAGAAACAGTCTGATATTGCAGGGGTGGATGCAGCCTCACTTTCGGTTCTGCGGCCCTGGCGAAGGCACATGAGGACGCGCACAAGGCCAGGTACGGTAGAGCGCCGATCGAGAATTGACGACTACAGTATTCGGAAAGTATCGTGCTAATTGGCTGTGTTTCAGCGGCCACTCCGAGTGCTGTGTGCTGTGCGGAACAGTGGACAATTGGACAGATGAGATGGTGGACAACAGAGGAAAGTGAGTGGAATTAGGGATATTCGAATTGTTGGCTCTGTTTATTCGCATTTCCATCGAATAGAATAGTACACTTTGATTATCTTATCGAATGCCGAATTGGAAAAAACAACATAATTAAACGGATTGTGTTGAGGGGTCTGGTGATCAACCACCACATGAAGCACGCGTGCAAGCACGTCTACTACTGCAAGATATGTGACATGAAGCAGTTCCAGGAGGTCAGATACACTTTGTATTGTCGATAATACTCCCTACTTGGAATTCATTTTAAACAATCACTTTGAAACAACCTTTCGTCCTTTTCTTCTAACGAGAATGCATGAGAATGGTGTTAGTGAGGGTATTCATTGTGGAATTGCAGGAGAATCAGATGATCACGCACTTCATGATGACTCACACGTCGGTCGAGGGAGACTCATGGTCAGCTAGTTCTCCTTCCTTTAGTTGCTTATTTGGTCAAAATATTAATCATAATTTGGTCAGGAGTTGCAACGAGTGTTCGGAGATGCTGGCGACTGAAAACGACCACAAAATCCACTGCATCGCCAAGCATACGGTAAGGAGGAACACGGTAGCTGAGTATTCTCTTTGTGTTTATTGATTGGATTGACGTCATTGTAGATCACTGAGATGCACGTGCCCGAGCGTATGTCCATCAAGGTCCCTCAGACCTTCAACGACTACCTCGGAGTAGAACCCCTGCAGTAGAGTAATCTTTGATCCATCCTCCATCTCCCATTCGACCATTCCCTATTTTAGTATCATTATCCTGAATGATGAACCCCCATAATGTCATTTCCCCCAAGTTTTATAAATGTTCGTTCCTGTTTCATTCTTCGATCTCTATAGTATTTTTTGTCTTCTAGGAATTCAGTTTGTCTATTAAGTAAGTAATAATTGAGAATTTCGTGTCAAATTACAAGTTGTGTACTCTGATAGGTTTTTCCGTTTCATTTAATGCCAATTATTTCCGTTTGAAGCTCCGGTGCGCTTTGTTAATCTCTTTTGTTCAACAATTTTGTATGCCTGCTATTTATTTGTTCGGAAGAGAAAGTAATAAAGTTATGGGGAGTACTTTTGCATTCTTGGTCAGTACACTGGAAAGCGTTCGACTCGCGACAGATACTGAGCTAATTACGGTGGGGGATACGGTAAGATCATGGGCTACAGTATGACCAAGCTACGGCCGATCAAGAGTGAGCTTGGGTTCGTCTCCCGTGGAGATGGTAGTTGCTCGGTGTCGTCTGGAAAGGTGCGAGTTCATAGTTCGAGATTTGGTAAACGTCGCCAACGCGCACACTGTAGAGTGTAGTGTGGGCATCGGTTAACGGGCCGGGAGATTCGCATCCCTCCCGAAGACACGGCGACCGGCTGTACATCGAGAGCTGCTACCGACCAGCCAGGGGAGACTCCGATTCAGTACCGGTACGCGCTCAAGGATACGGTGTCATCGACTAAGAAATATTGATTAGGCTACTACGGAATCTTTGCAGTTCAACAGCTTGCTGCGTCATGCACTAGAGCACTCGATCAACACGAAGATCTTCCCGCGAGCTGCTCTACAGGTACCGTAGTCGACGGAGTCTGAGATTACAATACTGTGTATTGATTTTCAAATATTCAGGTTACGATACACGAGATGCAGCGGGACGGATCGATGTGTGGACTGGCGCTGACTGCGGCAGCGATGGCCTGTCTGGACGCCGCCGTTCCCATGAGGGCGCCCTTCTGCGGAGTGCAGGTATACAGTAGAGGGTACGGTGGGGAGTACGGTACTGATTGAACAGGTGGTCCTCGTCGATGGAGAATTCATTGTCGACGCCGAATCGAGAACGGAAGAAAAGGCTGACGCAGTCTTCAACTTCGCCATCTCGAGGGAGGTAAACGAGAAGAATGAGGTGAAGGACTTCATGATTCGGAATTTCGTGCGAATCCCACAAATAGATGCTCGTGTTGACCTTGCTAAATGTTTCTGTAGGTTGAACAATACAAACAATAACTATTCATCCTAATATTTCGGCATGCATGTTCTACACAACCAATCAGTCGATAATCAATCGATCGTTGCAGGTCACTCCTACCGTAATCGCATCATCGCTCAGTGGCTGTTTCGGGCTAGGGGATCTGGTACAGGTGCGTGGATTACGGTAGCGCAATGGTCTTCATTCCAACCATAACGGAATTGTGATCAAATATTCATGTTCTTGGTAAAGTCAAGTGTAGAATTGGCTTTTGTTGGCAATTATTCAAGCGAAATATCTAAAATATAAAAAAATCTCTAAAATCAATTTGAGGCGCGTGGAGTGGCGTATGAAGCTGCGAAGGAGATTTTCGCCTTCTTCCAGGAGTCCCTCCAGAGGAAGCTCACGGTGGAGAGCATCGCTTGATCTACCAATCGATAATCAATATTCGAATTGTGATCTCACTTTTGTGAGATGCTTTGTCTTGTTGTCAATGTTGCTGGTTCCGTCTTATTTTGACAGTTGTGTATTGGGATAAAGAAAATATTTAATGAAATTGAGAGAAAGAGGGTCTAATGTTGCCATTGGAAGTCATATTTTCGATAATATTTTCGAGAATTGTTCGAATGTAAATTGCGACATCCAGAAATGTTCAAAAAACGCATTCCCGAATTGATCTACACGCTTGTAAATGATTGATTTTGTTTGTGCGAGGAAGGGTTCGGATGTTTCCCGCGAAATGGTTTCCAAGAGTGGATCGATATGCGAGGGAAGGTAGATCAGTAAGTTTACAGAGTAGTATAAAAGCATAGAGTGACGTGGTCTTCCCATCATCACTCGAGCAATCAAGTGTAGTCATCATGTCCGGACGTGGAAAGGGTGGCAAAGGTCGCGGAAAGGGAAAGGAGAGGAGACATTGGATGGTTCTTCATGACGTCAGCTTGGGAATCACTCGGCCCGCTATTCGCCGTCTTGCCCGTCGTGGTGGAGTCAAGCGTATCTCTGGACTCATCTATGAGGAGACCTGTGGTGTCCTCAAGGTGTTCCTTGAGAACGTGATCCGTGACGCCGTCACCTACTGCGAGCACGCCAAGAGAAAGACCGTCACCGCCATGGATGTCGTCTACGCCCTCAAGCGCCAGGGCCGCACCCTCTACGGATTCGGTGGATAAGTCCCCGATCCAGACTAGTGCTCTTGCGAGTACAAACCCCAGAACCCAACGGCCCTCTTTAGGGCCACACTTCCATTCCAAACCAAGCTGATGTGATGAATTAAATTGCACTCTGAAGCGAAAAATATTGCAAATATTTCAAAATAAAGTCAACTTATGATAAGCGGATAGAAAGAATTTGGGTTACTGTATCTCGCAGATTTTTCGATTGTTTTTCGATCTAATTTCGATTATTTCATTTCGATTATAGTTACTGTTTATGTTTGTAGTGATGAGAAGTGCGTCCACGTCTCCCTTTCCCGGCCTCTCGGAGTATCTCTCGAGAGGCGCGCCTGCCGTCTCAACGACCAAGAAGAAAGGAAGGCGGTCGCTCGCTCATGCCAAAATGCCCGTTTACGCCGGTTAGTCATTGATCCAACTGGCATATTTTCGTTAAAATCCGTCTACGATAACAGCTATCTTGTTGATGCATTTCGAAAATTCTTTTTCAGCAATAGTCGAAGGTACTTCAATCGCGCGTGGTCAGCTCGGTGTGGCTGCGGTCAATCCGGCCACTAAGGACTTCCATATCTTCAGTTTCGTCGATTCCTCCTACGCCTCACTCCAGACACTCCTCCAAGTACTGTTTTGTCTATTTCGCCGTTGCTTCCGTGTTTATCTTAGTGAAAGTGAGGAGGTTGGTTAAGGAGCTCGATCCGACGGAGGTTCTCATCGATGAATCGACCAGCAAGGATCTACACGACGCAGTGACCACCACCTGCCACACTGCAGATGTTTTTACCGTGAAGAGAAAGTCGGTTATGCTTACTTTCAATTCAGTGTCAAATAGATGTTCAGGGCTAAAAGTAAGATTGTATTCACTGCCATCAAAAACCTTTCCAGGTTCTTTGAAGGCGGTCTCGCAAGGCATCGCAAATTGAGCAATCGCAGCTGCAAGCTGGTCGACTCCACTGGCAAGTGAGTGTGCCCATGCGCGGTCGATGGTTCTGGAGACCTCATTCAGTCACTCAACACTTGTAGTATCGTAAATATTGTAGGGAGGAGTGTCTGTCAGCGTTCTCTGCCCTGGTGCAGTTCACTGAGCACGCGACGAAGAGTGTCTTATCTCGTTCGTCCCTCTCCATCTCCCTGCACGAGAAGTCGCTCTCGATGGTGTGTCCCACCTGTGAGATGGAGGGATCTGAGTGCGAGATGAAGAGTCTCGCGGAGATTCGGGTGGGATATCGAGTTATTATATTGGGGTGTCCGGAAAGTTCGTATAATTTTTTGTATTTATTTTTTATTCAATGCTTTACAATTCTCAGTGACCAATGCATGCTCCCTTCTTTCTCACTACCTCCCTCCAGCGATTGGGCAGGGTCTCGATTCCTCTCTTCCAGAATGCGGGTTTCTTCGAGACCGCCCAGTTCACGAAAGCCCTCACAACTTCATCTCGATTCTTGAACTTCTTTCCTTTGCAGAAGTCAGAGAGAGAGCTGAAACAGTGGTAGTCGCATGGGGAGAGATCCGGGGAATACGGTGGATGGGGAATCCTCTCGATCTTCAGCTCATCCATTTTCTTCTGGGTCATCTTCGCTCGATGTGGGCGAGCATTGTCCATCAGAAGAAGAATTTTGCCCTGGTTCAGGAGTCTGGGAGGGACTCTGATCGCGACATCTTCCAGTTGTTCAGAGAAGAGGTCGGCATTGATGCTGGTGCCAGGGGCGAGGATCTCCCAGTAGATGGGACCGAGCACTGAGAAGAAGAAGCAGAGGAGTTCCTTCTTTCCGTGCTCTTCCTTCTTCGGGACGGGCGTGGGCTTCTCATCTGCATCCACCCATTGCAGTCTCCTCACAGGGTTATCGTACGTGATCCACTTCTCATCTGTAGCGATGATGGAATTGACCCATCGAAGATTGGATCTACGATGGAGTAATTCCCGACAGACTTGAACATGATTTTTCAGCTGTTCGGGGGAGAGGTCATGGGGAATCACTTGTGGGAGTTTCGGCTTCTTCCCAGATCGATGGAGGATATCGGACACCGTTGATCTGGGAGTACCAGTATCCTTCTTCAACTCACGCACACTGGCCATGGGCTTGCGCTTCAGTGTGCGGAGAACGAGAGGCTGATCGAGGGAGGGAGGGCGTCCAGAGCGGGGTTGATCATCGAGACCAAACTCCCCTTTCTTGAAGCGGGAGAACCACTTATAGCAGAAGGGTATGGAGGGGGCGTCAGTTCCTTCCGACTGGGCCAGGGCAGAGTGGGCCTCCTTCACGGATCGGCCAAGACGGTAGTAATGAAGTAAAACTGCTCGGAGGTAGAGATGGGAGTCCATCACAAGAATCAATGTAGCAACTAGGAGACTGATTAAATCCTCTCACTACTCAACGTCAGAATGATACAATACATTGTTGACAAACAGATTGCGCAATCACTGCATTTGATCTCGAACTGAATTTTTTTCCGAAGCATTATACGAACTTTCCGGACACCCCAATACTTCTTTACTTCGTGGGACCAGTCCATAATAATTGAGAATGATTGTAGAGTCACATTGTTAATGATTAGAAAATAATGACAATAAAATGGGGCCATTTATTGCGATTTTATGATTACCTGCCTATTTCGCAAATCAATCACCACCGTTCCATTCACCATTTTCGAATAGTATCGGCTTGTCCCATGAAGTAAAGAAGTGATAGAATCATTTACTGCAAAAACACTATCAAGTATCCCAATCCTTTCATGAAATTTATTTTTTTTCCGAAAAAATCATATGCAACATAATTGCATTAAAAATGGATATTTGCAGGAGCATTTCGCCCATAACCACTGGCAAGTGCACGGATACGCCTGCCATGGCTGCGGAACTGTGTACACGACGGTTGGTCCTCAATTGTCGTCCACTTCCTTGTTGGAATCCCCCGCATTCACCTCGTATTCCAGGCTGACGACCTCCAGAGATATCACACTGATTGCCCGCATTGGAACGAGTGGAGAGAATCGAGGAATATTCTGGAAAAGAAGGTACGGAGGAATGGGATGGGCTATGACATTCGAGAGCGAGAAAGAGTGAACGTGGTTACACCTGGCACCACACTTGCGACACGCCGTGCGCATAACAACTTGAGAAAATAATTCCATTGGATTAGAACATGACATGGTTCTTCTTATCCAATGGAGCTGAAACAGTTAACTGTGACAATTGTAGGTGCGAATGAAGTGTGCTCGTCTTGTGCTGTGCTGCTCGGACTGCGGATGGCACGTGGCACTGAACAGGAATGAGGGGGAGAGCGATGACGAGGCAGGGAGGAGAGAGGCAAGGATCAACGAAGAAGCCACCATGAAGTACCTCCAGCGATTCTTCGTACGTTCTAGCCACTCTTTGGCTCCAATACTGATAAATGAGGAATTTGAAAATGTCATTGCATAGCGAACACCTATCTAACAGGCTTCTCCTGAATGCGTTATTTGTGGTGCAGTCGGAGAATATTGGTTGTCTTTGCAGGCGCATCACCACAACGCTCGTCTGACGACGATGATCGTCCACTTCGCCGCTGATCCGCTTGATAAGGTGAGGGTGAGAAAAAGGTAGACGACGTCACGTCGTGGAGTCAAGACTTGAGAGATCGATTTGACTACATTCTCAGGTGGACACGTTCAAATTCTCGGTTACCTCGATGTCTGGAGGAAATCCACTGGTGAGAAGTTTATTTATTTATTTATTGGGTTGGGTAACATTTTAACCATGTCTGACGTAGCTGAATCTATGGGTATAATACGCAGGCGCCGTGTGCCCACTGCGGTCACACCGTCACCTTCCGCGATCCCACCGAGGCGAATGAACACTACAGGAAGGTGAGCGCAAACCGGATCTGAGGCCATCTTTAATTCTGAACTTCGATTTCGTATTGCGAACATCATGCTATGTTGTAATGGAGCAACTAATATTACTATGTACAGCACAAAATTGGGGTTTTAAGTTGAAATATTGATTTTTCAGTGGCACTTTGACAGGGCACTCAAATGCGGAGTGTGCAATGCAAAGACCACGACGCACTACCTCCTCGAGTACGGTATTTATCGACTAATGATTTTTAATATACAAAGTAATGAATCTCCACTTTTGAATCTCCACTCTCCACTTCGGAGTATTCATTTGTCTCTTTTGCAATGAGCCTCAATCTTTGCCCTCCGGCAAACTAAAAAAAATACCATGGCATGCACTTGGTGAATCCTTGATGTTGTGATACCTCGTACGCCTTTTGATCAATATAACATTGATAATTGGTCCTCATATCATTGTACAATTCTAATACTCCTCATGCAGGCAGCACCAGATGTGGCACGTGCACGAGAATTCGTACTTCGCCGACTACCTCACCAACACCGCCCGAATCCTCCCCCCGCCCTCCAATCTGAGGTGAGGTAATGGGCGGAGTACAGTACCTCTTTCAGTTATTGTGCCTCATTTAATTTGTTTTACTGGAATAATGAAAGAGAATTCGAGTATTCCCGATATCCAACTAATATGTTCGCAGCGATGTTTCCCTTAGTGGATGGACGGACGGATTGAATGGCCAATGCGCACTCGGAGGACTGATGGGCGGAGTTACGGACAATGAAATGGATCTGGTGAGCATGTGGGGGGTACGGGAGAAGTGGCTTGGACGTATTCTGATTGTATGTTCCTTTGTGGCTTGATAGTGAAGCATTATCACCAAACCTGATCAACCCCCCCCCCCCCCCCTCTAACTGACTCCTTCCTAGATGGATCCGATGGATGACGTGCGAGTGGGGAAGGCGACGATAGAGATGGAGTCTGAGATGGCGAGGGAAGTGAGGGAGAAGGTGGGAGCTTTTGTTGCTAATTAAGGATACCTTTAATTAGTCATTCAATTGCAGCTTATGCGCAACTACGCCGACTGCGAGTTCGTGGATGGATTCGATGTGAGTTTCCCGTTACTGCATAAAGACATATCGTAACGTCTGTCTGTCTGTCTGGCTGTCCCTTTGTTTGTCTGTCACACTTTTTCTTCAAATCGCTCTAATTCGCTTGCAAATCATCCTATGTGCCTAAGACCTCGACCATATGAATTCCCTTGGTGAGCACTTTCAAAATTTGATCTTTGATCTTTGATCTTTTTCTTCAAATCGCTCTAACTCGGCTCAAACGTATCCGTGCGACTTCGGACCTTGACCATTGGCACCCCCACGATGAACACTTTCAAAATTTGACACTTGATCTTTGATCTTTGATTTTTTTATCTTTTTCTTCAAATCGCTCTAACTCGGCTCAAACGTATCCGTGCGACTTCGGACCTTGACCATTGGCACCCCCACGATGAACACTTTCAAAATTTGACACTTGATCTTTGATCTTTGATTTTTTTATCTTTTTCTTCAAATCGCTCTAACTCGGCTCAAACGTATCCGTGCGACTTCGGACCTTGACCATTGGCACCCCCACGATGAACACTTTCAAAATTTGACACTTGATCTTTGATCTTTGATTTTTTTATCTTTTTCTTCAAATCGCTCTAACTCGGCTCAAACGTATCCGTGCGACTTCGGACCTTGACCATTGGCACCCCCACGATGAACACTTTCAAAATTTGACACTTGATCTTTGATCTTTGATATTTTTCTTCAAATCGCCCTAACTCGGCTCAAATACGTCCGTGTGACGTCGGACCTTGACCGTTAGCATCCTCACGATGAACACTTTCAGCACACCACATAACATGGTGCATTTTATCAAATCGCAGAAAACACAAATGCACCCCGTGCACTCGCTACACCATTCTAACCTGCTCTCACTCCCCGCAGCGTAAGCGTTGTGAAAGGCTCGTGAGGCCGAGGGTGATTCGAAAAAGTTGGGATTTTTCGAAAATTGCCCGAGGCCTCACGAGCAACGTTTTAAGCAGGCTTCTACTTGCATACCTTAGAACACGGTAACGTAGTTATTTGCGAATTCACAACCTATCGTTTAGAAATATAACACATAGTTGTTGTAAAATCTGCCCAACTTGCTCTCACCCCCCGCAGCGTAAGCGTTGTGAAAGGCTCGTGAGGCCGAGGGTGATTCTAAAAAGTTGGGATGGGGCGAAGCCCCATCCCAACTTTTTCGAATTGCCCGAGGCCTCACGAGCCTTTTACAACGTTTTAAGCAGGCTCTCACCAGTCGCGTGCAATTGTTATCCTTAAAACACAACCCCGCGAACCACGTAGCGACCGAAGGTCGATAGTTTCTCTCACCGATTATCGTAGCAACATTACTCAATCCGTTACACGGTTCGTTTATCATGCATCCCTGTCAATATTTGAAGACATACAAAAGTGTCGACATCAATGAGTTGATAATATCAGAAGCTCTGGCTTCCGGACGATGAAGCAGTGAAGTTCCGTGAGTGGATGGAGTACTGGGAGAGCGAGGAGGGACGGAAGGAGGGAGGACCTGCGAAGAGCATGGAGGTCGATGTAAGTGGTGACGACGTGGCTCTCACTCTCACTCTATCAACTGTGTTTTACTCATTGTGATACTGCCCAGATAGATATCATCCACCCATAATAACTCAACGAATGGGCAATTGTGCAGTTGTCTCCCTCACTAGTGCGCGTGCCGACGGTAGATGTGGAACTGAACGTGCGCGATCTGGTGAATACCCTCAACGGATTCCTCCTCAATGACAAGTGAGGATTCCAAGTGATCTTTGATCTCTTGACTCGGGATGAATGCGACCACATACTATACCATTTTGGGAGGAAATCTATTGGTAATTTGATTACTCGAATTGCAGACTTTTCTACTGCACCGAATGCGACTCAGTCCTCAAGGGAAGGCAGGCGCACGACCATCTGAAGGCGCCCGCTGATGTAAACACATTTTTTTCTACCTTTTTCAATTTAAAACTTCATCATTTGCATAATTGGTGAACAGTATTCGCATTGATCAATTCTAATGAGCTGAATTGTAGCCGCACGTACACAACAAGTGTGCGCAGTCTTCATGCGGATTCGAGAGGAACCCCGTCATGAATGAGAATGTATGTGTCATTCTTCTCTATGTGGATCGCAAGTGAAAATGTCTTGACTCTCAATTCCACTAAAAAATTTCAAAAATATGATTCATTTCGGAAAGGTCAGAAGTTGCTTTTTCGTTTTACCATTTGTTTGCGAAATTGAATTCATTGTGGTATTACACAACGTGATTCCTTGGGAAATTAGCTTTGAAGATATGTTAGCTCTTCGGATTCATGTCGTTGACGGTGGGTCTTTCTCCCCAGTACTTCCTCCCTTGCAGATGTACTCGCTCTTCTCCCCCTCGTTCTCCCCTCCCTCCTCCTCCCTCCCCTGTCCCCACTGTCCTCGTCTGCTCTGCTCCATCACTGGTCTTCGAGTGCACATCATGCTCGCCCACGGCATCTTCGTGCCCTGCAAAGCAATCGATAACGAGGGTTAGTCAAGGGATGGAGGGGAGTGAGAGAAATGTATAGGTCACTGATAGTTCTGATTAGTAGTATCTCCATTTGTTTCTTCTCCAACAACAACTAGGCGATATCCTACATATCAAACTTGTGGAATCCGAAATGACCAATTGGACTCAATTTGCAGTGGTGGCGGACTCGCTCCCGTTCAAGGTGGAGATTCGAGTGGCGACTGAGACGAAGAAGAAGAAGAAGAATGGGAAGAAGAGACGAAGAGAGAGCGAAGAGATGGATCGAGAAGTGAAGAAAGAGAAGGAGGAGGAAGGTGAGTGATGTATCCTGTCAAATCACTGTTTGAACGGGTGAATATGATGAGAGGAGCCGATCTACATACAATATGTGTATTGGAGCACGTAAATACACAATTGATTGTCAGAGTTCCCTCCGCTGGTCGACTCGTCGTCTTCAGTGCAGAGGCGTCAGGAGGGAGGGGGCGGCGTGGTGCCCGAGGCAGTGGCAGAAGTGAGTTCCCCCCTAGTCAATTGAAGATATCGAAGTTACTTTCTTTAGCCAGTGAAGATGACGATGGCGAAGGAGGAGGAGGAACAGGCAGAGGTGGGCGTCGATTCGTTGATCGATGAATGATTGGTCATCAATCTGATGCTTCCCGAGATCTATGCATACTTGAACCATGAATAGAAATTCACTGTTTAGGCCGATAAGACTGCGGATGAGACGGGCGGAGTGGCGAAGGAAGGAGAGGTGTGCCTGACCTCATTCCATGGCCTGTACTGCTCGCCTGAGACATGACTCCAATCGGCTAACTGGCAATCGTTTTTCTCTGTTCAAATTAATGGCTTGTGTTGCAGAAGTTGGACGATGAATCGGACGACGACCTCATCGTCACGAAGGTCGTCATCCAACCGAAGAAGAGCACTGCGGTGAGGACTTCTTTAGGATTTTTTGCCATGCTAGATGAATAATCGAGAAAGGATGTCGACGAACGAAAAGACCAGTTTATTTTATTTTTAGAAATCCCTTGTCCGTCTTACCATTTCCTCCCTTTTAGACGGAAGTCCGCCAGGATTCGAGAGAGCAGTCCGTGGCAGAGGCGAACGATGATGTTGTCGAGGACTTAGCAGAGGAGGAGGACGGCGAGCAAAGGGTACGGTAGAGAGTACTGTAGCTGATCGATAGTGGATGAAGAGATTGATTTGTGACTCTGTGAGCTGTAATAATAAGGCGTTTCCTTCAGGCTGTGGTTCGCGAATTCGCTCCTGTACACGACGAGGATCTGTGCGTTGTGGCCGAAGTCGAGAAGTGAGTGTACTGGAGTCAAGGAGTTACGGTAGTGAGTGTCAATATCTATCGATTGCAGTACCGGATATTCCATAGCCCCACCGACAACCCAGCAGAGGGAGAAGGTGCGAGTTTGATTTGTAATCTTGTTAGTGCGTCCAAGTTTTGCTGGCATTGACTATTCGTGAAACTGTACGCGTATATGTTTTTTATGAAGGTGTCATTCAGAAGTACGCGTGCCCCAAATGCTCGGACAAGTTCATAACGCAAGCTAGACTCACCAATCACCTCGACACCCATATGTTCGACGCTGGGCAGAGCACCATCATGGAGGTGAGCAGAGAGGGGGGGGGGGGGGTTGCGCTGGTGACCGAGGAAATTGAGTTTAATTTTTTCGCCAAAATTCATGATGAAGCTGAATGCCTCGATCTAGTGTAATCATATGAATGGCAACGAATCTCACTTGAGAAGAAGAGAGGTCGAATTGCCAGGAACTGGGCATTCCGTTGATGAGTAGACTGTGGATCTGCAAGAACTGCTGTCTCGCCTTCTCCTCCCCCGAGGCAAGAGCCGAGCACAAGTACGTCACCCCATATGTCGATTTGTATAGTTTTGCATTTAGCTGTTATCTATGAGTGGTTTAAGTAGAAGAAAGATGATGTCGTTGCAGTGCGCAGCACGGACGTAAGTCGTTCAGCTGCGAATGCTGCTCCGGAGTAGCATTCACTGAATCGGTGAGTACACTCGAGGTTATCAAATCGTTGGTTGAGATGAGCGAAGAAGTCTCACTTTTGTATTGCTCAAGGTATTCCATATCTTTAAGATAATGATTCCAGAACTAAAAGAGAGAGAGCTATTCGTCTGTAGGTGTTGAAGCAGCACCACGAGATGATCGGCAACGTCTCGTACATCTGCGGAGAGTGCAAACTGAAGTTCAACAGCGACGTCGCCCTCCACGAGCACAGTCGGTCAGAAGACTCTCCTATTGGCACTTCTTGGGATAATTGGCCCACAACCTACTTCGCTCTCTATCCTTCCCATGTGATCTGTCCGTAGACTGGATAGCGAGGAATGGAGGAATGCTTCATCTCTCCATTGTAGTGATACCCACTCGGTGGCTCTCTTCTCCTTCTGCAAGGGCTGCGACATGGGGACGACGGACGTGGCAGCCGTCTACCATCACTACCTCACCGGATGCGCGAGGGCTGCACACAGACCACAGACGATGGGACACGCGGTCAGTTAGCCAAAATGGGACGGTCTAACATTTCGGGGTCATTTTGAACTCTTCCGAGGATGCAAAAAAAGTACATCAAATCTAACCTATTTTGGGCAACTGTTCCGTTGTTTGCCCAAGTACATCGTATAATTTTTATAAATATCTGGCAAAATGTAGTTGCATAGCAGGAGAGGGAGGATAATTGTATTCAGAATGACATGATGAAGTGGATGGGAGTGATTCCCGCGGGTCTCCTCCACTTCCAGCCCACTCATCTGGCCACGGTGAAGATGGCGATGAGAGAGAATCCAGTGAGTGAAATGGAAGAAAGATAGGAGAGGGTATTGGCCAGTAGTCGAGGGGAAAGAACATCAGGAATTAAGTTCATGCTACTGTCGAAGTATTTCTTGCTCGATTGACTCTTGGGGAAATTTTTTTAATTTGTGATTTTCTAATTGTTTGTGTGGTCCTTCTTTTAGGTTGTGAGAAAAATGTTGAATAATGCTATGCTGCATAATCGGCAAGTCTGATTCATCTTTGTATGCTCGGAATAGAATGAAAGTGGCTGGTGACTACACATCTCACTGCATCACTAATCATTCCTCCCTTTTGCAGTCTCGTTTCGTTCGTCCTTCGGTGTGCTCCCATCGGTCGATGATCGTTTCCATCGGTGGGCAGGTCTCGTGCAACGAGTGCAAATGTCTCGTACGTCCCCTTCTAATTTCATTCCCCATTTGCAATATTAATCGCCAATTTGTTTTACTTTCACAGCAAACTTTTTATCCTTTTTTTATAAGTGTGCATGTTTTTAGAATTTGCGAAACGTGAAAATGAACTGCTCCACTTTTCAGCAGCACATACAGAACTACATAGCTGAGCTGCATTCTAAAGGGCTGAATTGGGATTCGAGGGTGAGTGGACTGATCTTTGATCTTCCTTGAATGGATTGGACTAGTGAAAGCTCAGGTAGATTGTACACTTCACCACCGATTCATCCAGTCTCGTGTGTTTCAACTTTTTTCCATGTAAGGTTTGACTCGATGGTGACTGATCTCGTTCTCCCCACACATCGCATATCGAGTCAATTCCATTTTTTGTGATTGTCAGGCGCGGCCGGCGTTCCATGCACCTCCCTTCTACTCCTTCAAGGCGGCCTACGACAGGAAAGTTGCACAGACAATAAAGGTCAGTTTGAGGGAAGAGAGAGGCGATCCACTCCACTCCTTACACCAAACAATTTTCTCTCAAAATGATGTCATGCAAACGATAAGAGAATAGTGTGATTTAATCATAATTTACGTTATAGGATCAGAGCGTTCAGCAGTCCTCTCAACAAGTGGCCACTCCAATGACTGGCGGGGTAAGTGGATCGTGATCTTTAATGTTTGTAGTACGACCTCCTGTGAGCTCATTCGAATCATCTCTGTCCAGTGACGGTTGAAGAGGCCGAAAATTGGGAGGAAAAATGCGCAAAATGAATGGTTAGGGAAGGGATAGAGGGGAGGGTCGGAAACCAAAAATGTGCAGGCCATTATCATCCGTAGGCTGCGTTCCTTGAGATTTCCAATATCACGTGTCGATTTTTATCGATTAGCAGCCCAATCTACCGTGTCCCAACGTGATGATGACTCCGGGCGCTGACGATGGCCGTCCACCGCCGATTGCGAAGGCTCCCGCACATTGTGTTGCATCCTCATCGGGGATCATGGCTGCGTCGCGGCAGGTATATTGTAACTGCATAATGAACGGGCGTTGTGTTTCTGTGACGGATCCACGGACATACATTTGCAAAGACCTAATCAAACTTAAAATATATAGTGACCCCCCCAGGCGAGTCTGTCACCTGCCTGACGACCGGGGGGGAGGGGGCCGCCAGGGCCAAAATATAAGGTGACCCCCCCTTTTTCAAATATCATGTGACCCCTACCACCCAAAATACCATGTGACCCCCCTAATTGAATTAGGGCATGACAACGTATGTCCAAGGATGCTTGACGCAGCTTTGGAATTCACAAAAAAATAGTCGCACTGAATGGTACAGATGAAGATTGGAGGTGATTCATCGTATGGACGAGAAAATGGCGGCAACGGCGGAGAAGAGAAGACAACTGCAGCAGATGAGACAGCCAGCAACGATGAGGTGAGCGAGAGTGACTGACTCATCCTCAGTCGAGTAGATATCGATCCAGCTATTATTATGCAACCTGTCTATCGAGAGATTTAACGATTCCATGAAATAGAAGTATCCAGGGCATGACAATTTTTAATTAATTAGTTTAATTTTCAATTTTTAATTCCAGATAATTTCTGTGAGTATTTCTAATGTGTGAATATGTTTGGTGATTGCAGATTGCCGTATGTTCGGCCCGCAGCGAGAGGCGCCCATGGAGGAATGATGAGAGGGTGAGTGGGAGGGAGATCTCTTCCTAGTTCTCACGCCTCCCTCTCATACTTAGGGAAATATTCTGGGAAACTAGTGAGAAGATTTCTGCCCTCTCCACCCTCTCTCCGACACTGGGAAACTACTGGGAGAGCATGACCACGCCTACTTACGGCGGATCCACTGGGGGGGGGGATACCAGAGCTCTCGCTCTTGTCTGCGAGAAAATCAATAGTATCGAAATAATATTGATTTCTCATCGTTTCAGTGGCCCCGCCCGACCTGCATGTGTGCGCGGAGGCAGAGCAGTACTGGGGTAAGCAGGGCTGCGCCCGGAAGATTTATTGCGCACTTGTTTCCAAAGTTGTTCATGCGCTGGATCAGAAAGATGGCTTGGGCAAGGCTTCATCTGATGGAGTTGTAGACATTAGCGACCGCTCATCAATAATAGCAAGGGCATGAATGATTGAGTGAAAAAGTTCTGAGATGAACGGTTCCAAATCGAAAGTTCTGAGAAAAAAGTTCTGAAACGAACGTTCCGAATTGAATTGTTCCGTGCGGAAATTTTCTGATGTAAAGTGTTCCTAAATAAATGTTCCGAAAAAAAGGTTACGGAATTCAAGTTCTGATTAAAAAGTTCCATCTCAACAGGACACCGTCACTGGAAGCTCGACTGTTGCTCATTTAACGTAGAGTGTTCCTTGCAGATTGCCTGGAGGGTCCATGCGGTCAGTGTCGGAGATTGGAAGAGGAAGAGAGACAGCAACCAGAGGAAGAGAGTGAGTGTAGAGAGGAAAGGGGTTAGGCGAAACTCCTATTCTAATATATGAGAACACGTCTAGTGATGCATCAGGCAACACTGTGCATTGTGTATTCGCGATCTTCATTAAAATCAAGCAATAAACTGGAAACACTAGTCACGCTGATGTAGTCGATTAACAAATGATGACTTGAATCGTTTCAGCAGCCAGTTGATTACTCCTGCCAGAGCGAACACTGTCGGAGGATCGGGGTGAGAATCGCTGCGATTCCTGTCTCCTAGACAGGGTTCGAAAGCCTAGGGTGAACTTGGTTCCTTTTTGGAGGTGTACGTTTTGCCAACCAAATTTAAAGCAAAACGTTCACCCAAGAAGTGAAAATAATCTTATACCGTGGCACGAACACCCACGGCATAAGATTATTTTCACTTCTGGAGTGTTCGTTTTGCTTTAATTTTGGTTGGCAAAACGTACACCCCCAAAAAGGAACCAAGTTCACCCTAGGCTTTCGAACACTGCTCCTAGAGTATCTTAGAGAAGTGCATATTGGGAGATGGTGTGAATGCATGGACCATGAACATGAAATTGCGTCATCCCATATCTGAATGCCAGTGAACGAATATTTTTGTCGATTTTGTGGAGAGCACTTGCAATAAATGAGACCACGGAGTGATTTGAGTCTTGTAGAAACAAAGCCAGTGCTCGAGAAATAGTGACTGAAAGAGGGAGTTGCAGCAGCTATCTGATTCACCGTCCAATTTTCTCCCTCCCGCAGCCGCCGACCCTCAATGGATTCCACGCTCCTCCGATTGTGGGAAGGTGAGATCACGGGGTATGATGATAGGATGAGTGCGTACTAGGTCGGATGAAAAACGAAGTGTTAAGAACCAAAAAAAGAACGCTTCTCCAAGAATTTGATTATGCGAAAACATTGAAGAAGGTGCCTTTTTGAATATCTAGTACCGATGAGTGAATATATCATTGGAAAATTGTGCTCTTGATTGACATTGATGCTAATAGTTGTAACGAGCGAGACGAACTCTGCATATTTCACGCTCTTGCGAGATTTTATTTTTATTCATAGAAAAATAAGCAGCCATCTCTCTTTGACGGGTTCGAGTGGAAAAGATTCGAGGTATAAAAGTAGAGCAATTACAAATTGTTACAAATTGATGGACGTGAAAGTTCAGCACGATGGCACCTATCGTCAGTGGATTCCTCGCTCCTTCAGGGATGGGAGGGTGAGTTTTGGACTATTTCGATCGATTGTGTGCACTTGCAAAAAATAAGAATAAAATGAGAACAAGGATTGATTTGATGATTTTGGCTGCAAAAATCGGTTCTCGAGTTACAATGACTGAAGAAGAGATTTACAGCAGCGATCTGATTCACCCTCCAATTGTCTCCCTCCCGCAGCCGCCGATCCTCAACGGATTTCACGCTCCTTTGATGATGGCAGGGTCAGTTAATCATTTTCAAGTCGGGATCACTAGATAGATCGACGCTTCCAACAAGTAAATTACGGACATTTTCACATTTTGTGCATAAACCGATTGGTCTGTTTCACTCTCCTGTGAAAATGTATATTTATAAAGTCAGGACATTATTATTCTCTTTTTTCAGCAGCCATCTTCCGTCTCCTTTGACTTCACAAGGAGGAGCGAGGTAATAGAGTAGTGTTGATCTGCGAGTGTTGTGCGAGCAGATAATGAAGCGATTAGATGATACCCTGAATCAAGAAACACATTTCTTGGAACTCTGAGTGTCTATTGCAGACCGTTCGTGTTCTGGCAGCCCGCAGCCGCCACTTGCAGCAGCAGTGGAAGTGGAGCAGGGTAAGGGGAAATGGCAGAAACAAAAATAAAAATGTACAAGGAAGAATTCAGGCCCACTCATTCTACTACTATAGATTGTGTGCACAAAGACCATTGATTGAATCACTTCATTCATAGGGCTTCCGATCGCATCGCAACGACCGTAGCCGGAGGTCGCGAAAACGGCGGAGCAGCTGATCCGATGAGGTGGGGAAATGGAGGGTTGAGCAAATGGAGGCAAATGGGTGGTCGATAGAGTGATTCAAGGGTAGTACATATCAGAAGTCGTAAGATAGATGATAATATTGCGATAAAAAATTGAGGTTTTTGGCTGAACAAAAGGGGGGGGGACATTTGCA
This sequence comes from Pristionchus mayeri, assembly GCA_036245805.1. Classification (NCBI taxonomy): domain Eukaryota; kingdom Metazoa; phylum Nematoda; class Chromadorea; order Rhabditida; family Neodiplogasteridae; genus Pristionchus; species Pristionchus mayeri. The sequence continues at coordinate 20,401,131 of BTRK01000003.1, read as the reverse complement.
CAACGGACATTTGCACAACAAATCGCCGCGCGCTTGCGATTTGAGGTAGCGACTTGGGAGTTGCTTCATTGTTTTCAGTATGTGCTCCCCTACATTTCCATATATAAATCTTGTTACCAGGCGATCATGAGTTTTCACGTATAGGGAGTCATGGAAATGCACATTCCATACGCTGGTTTGGAGTGAAACTCAAGTTCGCCTGGTAACAAGATTTATATATGCAAATGTAGGGGAGCACACACTGGTAACAATGAAGCAACTCCCAAGTCGCTACCTCAAATCGCAAGCGCGCGGCGATTTGTTGTGCAAATGTCACTTCCCCCCCCCCCCCCCCCCCCCCGAACAAAATACGGTGCTCGAGATAGAATGACTAAACGGAAGAGTTTCAGCAGCGATCTCATTCACCCTCCTAATATCTCCCTCCCGCTGTCGCTGCAGAAGAGTTCTACTACTGCTGCTAATCCGTCGATGCCCTCTCCCTCCCTCAATCGTTAACTTATCTTCTCGTTGAAATATTTATCTCCGATATCTTCTCTATCACTGATCTGTCAGTAACGTAATTGTAATTAACTACCATATCACTTCTTTTTTCCGCTACTATTTCGAATTCTAGTACACTAACTGTTGATATCTCAACGGATTTTGTGATGAATCGCTAGTGTTTCTTTTTTGCTTGGAATTCCCTCGTATAAAATACTGCAGTACGTTGTTCAATTTGTTCCCTTTTCCAAACATGCGATAAAGATCACAATTGAGTTCTCGTACTATAGGATTTCCAACGTTAATTTAGAGTCGAGATAGCCGAATGAATCGACAAACTAAATTAGTCAATCCAATTAAACGAGCAATCTCAAGCCCAAACCAACGATATAAGGCCGTAGGGAACTAACACATGATATTCGATGTTAAAATCTCCATTGGTTCAATCCCAGATAGAAATATGAAAAAAGTAGACTGAACGACAGATAAAAAGGAACCCCTCCAACAGCGCCAATGAAGTAGGATCCCACCTTTCGTGCGCACCAAAAAATAAACAACAACAATTTTTATCGAACAAGATAAAAACAATTTTTTCACTCGTCCTCATCGGATCCCTCCTCGTCCTGGTTGATGTGGAAGTATCGGAGTTCGTAGGTGTCCTTCGTGGACGCCACCACTCTCAACCAATCTCTGAGGGTGTTCCTCTTGAGGTACTTCTTCGTCAGATACTTGAGGTATCTGAAAGCACGACATTTAATTTTATTTTGCGATACAAGAGGCAGCAAAAACTAGGTAAAAATTGCATTGCTCAGCATAATGATTGTCAGGCAAGGATTATTATGACCCGAAAGATAATACCATCACAGCAATACTATGTTCAAGAATAAGGATCTGAGCAGCAGGATATTTTAATGAATTGGGATAAACAAATGTTTTCTCAGATTCCTACTCTCGTCAAATGAAAGAAAAATAAGGCAGAAAAACAAACCTTTTCGAGAACGGCTGCTCAGATGTGACGATGACTCTGGTGCCCTTAGTCTCCAGCTTGACGCCGGAAACGGCCAGCTGGCCAGTCTTGCCTCCCACCTTGATCCTCGTGGCGAGGAAGTTCTCCTGAAATCAGGACTTACTAGGGGCCGTTAACACCCTAAGCCTGACTGGATTACATGGGAAGGGGACCCACGAATCCAATAAAGAAAAATAAACTCACGAAATCCTCGATGTTGAGAATCTTGTCATCGACAGGACTCTTGCATTCGATGTTGAACTTCATCGCCTGCTTCTTCTTCTTTATCTTCTTGTCCTTGGCGTTCTTAGCGTGGGGCTTCTTGGTGATGGCGGCCATCTCGATACCCTGAAGAAACGAACTAATACATGCAAAGCGCACCAAACAAGCAATCAAATGAATAAAAAAATTAGAGGAAAAAGGAAAAAGCGAAAAAAATTGCAAAAAGTATGAGAATGATGGATGTCATGTGCATCAAAGGTACTGTAACCGCGCATTTTAAATATTTCAATTTTGGAGTACTGTAGCTATTGATTTATCGAGGTTGTGTTCTCTTTTTGGTTATCGATTTTCAAATTTGGAATGCATATACTCTTTTTGCCGCTACCAGTACTTCTTTTTTTCAGATGAATACCTCTTCTTCGCGTCGTTTCCCTGGCGTATCTCGAACTCTCTCATCTGGTCGTTCGGCGCCTCGTCGAGGGAAGAATGCCTCTAGGACAACAAATACCTCTGTTTCGGCCTCCAACATCCTCACACCTGTATTTGCATGTGAGCTCTTATCCCATTTTTGTGACTTATATGAACAACACGTCTGTTTTATAATGTTGAGTCCGTTGAACAACATTTTTCAAAATTTAACTCTATTTTCAGCGATAATGGAGGGTAGATCATCCGCGCGTGGACAGATTGGATTAGCGGCAATTAATTTGACGACAATGGATTTTCACTTATTCAACTTCGTCGATTCATCTGCCTATTCCTTGCTCAAGACTCAACTGCAAGCGAGTTTTCTTATATTTCAAGTTTTTGAAGTTACTGTTATGTTAAAGAAATATCTGTATGAAGGTGCTCGAGCCAGTGGAGATCATCATCTGCGACTCGATCAACGAGCGTAACTCTAATGCAGTTCTACACGAAGCAGTGAGATCGGCGTGCGATCAAGCTACGATCTCAGCCGTCCAGCGAAGGTTCCGTTTATTCATGTGTTTAACTAAACACCTTTAGCAATTGGGTTAGGGAAAAAAAATCATTGAGCTGTTCATTTAATTTAAACTACAAGGAAATTCACTTTACTAAACGGATAATTAAACTTCGGGTACCCCGCATCTTATCGCAGATACTTCGACGGAGCACGTGGCCATGAAATGTACCGCCTACTACGCGCCCGTACCGATCCCAACTCCAAGCTAGAGAATTCGACTGACAAGTGAGTTCCTGGTTTCATTGTTCACAGATTATGCACGCATTATCTAGCAATCGCTATGACTTTTGGACATTGAAACTTAATTTAATTTGGGGACTTCTATATTTTAGAGAGTAAGCTGCTGAACCGTTCATGACGTAATCAGATTAAGCCTAAGACTAGGCGCATTCATTGACCCGAAGCACGCTAACCACTTATGTTTGATGTTGTCAGGGAGTTGTGCCTGGCGGCGTTCGCTGCTCTCGTCAAGTACATCGAGCACATCGAGGGATTCATCTTCGCCACCTCCTCCATCAGAATCACCTTCCACGAGGACGATGCACTCTGTGTGATGGGTGAGCTATTTAGATGCTCGTCTCTGCGTTAAATTTAACTGTAGAATTCGGCAATGAAATATTGGCCTGCGCTTTAAAGTGATCTCTATAAAACACCTCTATAAAATATAGTCATGTGGTTATTGGGGCTGTTTATTTCCTGTTTTCTGAACCCTCTCAACCTGAATCTGAGATGGAAATGCGAAAGACGATGAATTTTTGTTAATATTTTTTGTTCTAGATTTTACTCACAAATCGTGGACGCCAGACATTTTTTTTCAGACGCCGACACCTGGGAGAATCTTCGAGTTATCGATCGCACTAGCTCCGCCAGAGGAAAGGTTATTATTGTTTTCCATTGATTTAAAAAAAACACATTGCTGGTGAGGAATATAGTCCGTGCCGTGTATGCTGTTTGACGTAAAATATCGAAAATCGTTGCAGGACCGTCGCACGATTTTCTCGATGCTCTCTAGTGGCACTCTCACTGTCACAGGTATGAAGACTCCTTTGCCAAATTTCTCCATAATCCAGTGATGGTGGAAGACTCGTGGTTGACGATCGCGCGTTCACACGTTGCTGTATGCCATTCTCCCGCAGTATATGCTCTATTTCTAATGATAATTACCTGTGATAAATTGGTCTGACAATGCTTGTTGATCGATTGAAATAATTCTGAATTCTGAATTATTACATTTGTTGGTCGACAGAGTAATTTTCGTTACTATCCGAGTAATTTTCGTTTCTATCGATATTCTTCCCAGGTGCTCGTCTACTGCGTGCGTCGCTGCTGCAGCCTCTGGCGGACGAGGATGAAATCGCAGCGAGGGCAGATGCAGTGGAGGAGATGCTCGAGAAACCCCATGTGAGTGCCAATGAGCGACTCAATGGGAAAAGCCTCCGCATGTCGGGAACGAGGTCAAATGCATGATAGTTATGGAGGAGCTTTGGAAATTTTGGAAATATACGCCAAGGATATTTGAGTTGAACTACAGTGGAATATAGCATGACGTTATTGAATTTTGCACTGCGTGAGCGGATATTATGATTAGCATAACCTAATCAACCACTATTGACGTTGAAGCACATGCATTGAGGGTATTAACCTCTCAGCTCAGCTCCTGGAGCGATCTCGTTCTCTGCTCGCATGTGCCCAGTCGATCGACTCCATTCTGCCTGTGATCGTGAAGAAATACCGAGAGAAGACAGTCGTCAAGGCAGAACATCGCATCGTCCAGGTATGCCTTGGATTACAGTGACTCAATCTCTTGATTTCCGCATGTTTTCTTTGTTTTAAAAAATGCATTTCAAGCTTCCTCCTGGCGTTTATGTGATCCTTTCATAATTTTCGTTTCAAAAACACTTGCGAATCAGATTTGCATGCTCCCGGATTTCATGTTTCCATTAGCTCACGAAAAATTGCTTGGATTCGGGGATAGCAGTTTGCGGCGTAGACCTAGAAAGCTTTTAAAGTGACGATAACTTTTTTTAAATATATTTTTTTAAAACACTTATTGTCAATATTTATTATTTTAATGCAAGTTATCCTCGAATTCGACCCAGGAACAGCGTATTTACATTTATCTGATACAAATATTTCGTCTTTAGCTCGTTCACCTCCGCCAGACCCTCCAACTGGTGGAGAAACTACGACAATTACTGCCCAACTTCGTTTCACCAATCATTGCGGTGAAAGCTGATGTTAGTTTACTTCATGTTCTTGCGTTCAAGTGCTACTGTAACGACAATAAATTTATTTATTGGATGTATTATTACTGATAACAACAAATGATTGTCATTTCGGATGTATTTTCTTGCCTAATCTGTATTATATTTATTTCTGATTTAGACACTGCTGGACGATCGAATCGAGGAGATTCGAGCGATTCTGGACGAAACTCTGAATATCGACATCCTTTCACTCAATGGGAGGAAGAACAGCATGGATGCGAGGAATCAGAAGATCTACGCTATACAGGCAAGTTGAGGATATCAAAATGCCACTTTTGAGACCATGTTTACGTAGGACTTCGTAACTGCTAACAGTTATCGGAACTTCTAGCGAAGTCGCTTCGTGATGCATATTTTCAATGGAAATTCTCGTCAGCTCAAATAATCTTGGCACTACTTAGTAAAAGAAGAAAATTGCACGCTTGAAAGTTAACACGAGCTATTTGATCATACTCATAATGTCGATCAATCTGTTCAGAGTCATCTAAGCACTGCTCTGGATGTGTCCAGGAGGGCGTACGAGGAGCTACTGAAGGACCTCCATGCTGATACGAGGGAACTGGATGTCAGTTTGTGATAGGATACGAGTACCGTAGCAGTGTTATTGTCCATCCATCCTACCGTAACTCAGTCAATCGTCGCAGGAGTGCATGCCGGAGCAGAACGTGCAGTTGGCCTACTCTGCCTCCCGTCTCTTCCACTATCTGTGGATCACTCATGATGCGAATAGAGTACCCGTGGGTTGATTTACTCGACTGGATATTGAGTACACATGCGGTTCTACGCGAATCAATGTACGTTGAAAAATGAGAAAGATTTCATTAATCACGTGGAACACCTAATTTGTTGGAAATATTACTGAAGAAATCAACATTATCGATTTGAATCCTTGTAGTTTATTGTTTCTTTAGTTTCAATCTTTCTATTCGCTCATTTCAGGTGCCTCCCAACTTCATCAACGTTGTGAGAAACAAGGCGTCGTTGACCTTCTCGAGCAGGCATCTCATGAGGTTCAATGGTGAGCACTCGGGGAGTGGCAGATACAAGGAAAGATTTTGAAAATAGTTATTGGCGGAAGAACAAAATTCACTCAATATTTGGTCCGTTTTTGTATGGAAGATGCAATCTCGGAATTATAGACGACCACAAATCATACATGGGAGGGATTGCGGCTGATTTTCTAAATCCGGGAGGGTGCCAACTAGTTCAACCACAAAACCGGCAGTGTATACATAAGCTGATACTCTAAAGTATGATGGACACTATCCTGAAACCGGGAGGGTCTTGATGCTAGCAGCAATGCTGCCTACGTTTGCCACAAATCCTTGAAGTGTCATGTATCCTGTACAGATAGAATCGAGCAGTCTGTGTGCGAAGTGATGCTCGAATCGGATGACGTCATCTCGGAAGCAATCGATGCGGTAAGGAAAAGAAATGTGGTGGAGTACGGTCCCAACTGCGTGCCTATTCTATTTATGCGCGGGATACTGTTTTTCCACGTTTTCGAGTGAAATCGACAGGGCAGACTTGCAAAATTTGGGATATATTTGGAACGCGTAACTGACATTGTTGCACAGAAAATGCTTATGCCACCAAGCATCATTCAAATGCGATTGGATATAGTAGTAGATCCGTATAATATTTCTGATTACCCGATCATCCTAAATATTATTTTATATCCGTAATTTGATATTCTGATTCATTTACTAATATGCAGATCCGCCCGCACGTCGAGGTGTTGTATACACTCATCGACACCCTCTCCACCCTCGATTTCATCTGCGCCCTGGTCGTCTATGCCACAGAGAGAGATACCGGTGAGAGAGGATATTACGGTAGCTGGATACGTTATAACGATACGGTAGCGCAGTACTCAAATATCGACCCTCAGTTCGTCCCTCGTTCGGTGGATCGGTCATCATCAAAGCCGGTCGATATCCACTGCTGGACGTGCCCGGCAAGCCCGTCGTTCCCAATGACACTGTGAGTGGTGAGGAGAGGGTACGGTATTTGGTGCGATACTGTTGTCTGAAATGCAAATATTGATTTGTAGTATCTGACGCCGTCCTCACACTTTGCTCTCATCACCGGCCCGAATATGGTCAGTTTTATTTATTTTTTTGTTAATCCCGTTGCACACTAGTACATTTCTTTCTTTGTTTGTTTTCTACAACAATTGTATCTTGATTTCGCCTGTTAAATTTTTCTTAGGTTTGACCTTACGCAGAAATATTTAAGAGATATTTCGAAATAGCGAAGGTGGAGTTAAAATAATCTTTTTTTTAGTGGAAAATACACTGTGGTTTCTCATAAATCTTGTTTGCGTTATTCCAAGCTCTAATTCCTCTTCAGGCGGGCAAGTCCACGTACACTCGTCAAGTTGGCTCTCTCGCGCTTCTCGCACAGATCGGCTCGTTCGTCCCTGCGGAAGCAGCCTCACTCCCCATATTCAAGCGAATCTCATCGAGGGTACGGTAGCTAGGGAGGGTGATTGAGAAATGATTGGTATTCGCCTGTATACATAGGGATGCTTAGGAACATTAAGCAATCTGTCGATGAATATGTTTTACAGACCAAACATGGAAGTCAGATCAATCGATGATCCTATTATCGATTGCAGGTAGGTCAGAACGACACCCTGGCGGAGAATCTTTCGTCGTTCGCAGCAGAGATGACTGGGATGGCGGGCATTCTGGCGAGTGCCGATGCGAGAACGCTCGTGATGGTGGACGAGCTGGCGAGAAGTGAGTGGGGAATACGGTAGGCTGTACATGGATTTATTGATCGAAGGGTGAGTGGGGAGACGGTGGATCGATCGATTGATCAAGACTGTGAAGTGCACGATAAAATTAGTGTGATGACTGCACCGGATACAGAAATCGCCCTTATTGTCATTGCTGCCGATTCTCAGGCACATCCGTGGAGGAGGGAATCGGCATCTCGTACGCTGTCATCGAGGAGTTAATCGAGAAGAAGGTGAGGGGAAAAAAGCAAGAAGTACTGATCTCACTGTCTCCGTTTAATAATTAGTGCCTTTGCGTCCGCAAATGAGCACGAATGAATAACGCTAAAATGCTCAGAAGGGAAAAGAGGGTCATGATGAGATTCAACGTTGCGCGTAGAATATTAAGCATGGAGGTTTTTGTGGCCTGTCAATGGAGTCGACACTTGCTATTGTAATTCACCTATTTTGAGTGTTTCGTCGTCTTCACTTCTCATTTCCTCGATCTGGCCACTCTTGATGCATCGTATGCAGCAGTGGAGAAGTGAGGGGGGGGGGGACATGGGGAAGCAGAGGGATGGGAAGGCGTCTAAGGAGTGAACCACCCGCGAGGTGCGAGTTGCTAGGGTGGGGATTCCCTTATTCCCCACTGAAGAATAAGAGTAAATTTGTGATGTGTTCATTTCCTTCCCAATATCCAACCAACAATATTTTTTTGCAGTTTCCACTTCGCTCCTCAGGTTCGGCAGACGAGTGATGGAGAGGTACTCGATCCATCGCACACTCTCTACAGAGGCAGCTATTCAGGTCGGTTTGCGAATTACATTAGATAATGTAGATGTGAAATCGGAAGAAAACTCAATTGAAATTTTTCAACAATATTGTTTTTTTCAATTGTAAGCATTCTGTGATACCGTTTCGATGTTTACAAAAATACCGAATTAATGAGACAGAAAAATATCAAGTAAAACAGATTATCAAGTATTATGAGCACGATAGGCGTTGTCACAATATGAAAAGCTTTGGAATATGTCTGTAAACATGTGATTGCGCGTTACGAACATAGGTTATCTATCTTCTTGCTTCTTTCGAAGATTTCAATTCATCCAGGTTACTAAGGTCAACAAATCAAATTTAAAAAAGTAATGCTGAGTCTTGGTTGCTGCTGGTTTATCCAACATTGTTGTTTCTTCCTTTCACAAATTCACCCTTTGAATCACCCTTGGAGGTCCTCTGTACGGGTTCGAAGTGGCTGAACTGGCTGCTCTCCCCTCGTCGATGCTGGTGAGAGCGAGACAACTGGCGCAAAGACTGCATGAGGAATGGAAGACGAGGAGAGAGGAGGAGGAGGAGATGATGGAGACAAGGGAGATACTCAGGTCAGAGGAGTACGGTAGATGAGGACTGTTAGTATTGTAAATAATCCAGAGGTCTAGTAATTGTAGATGTGCGGAAGATGGAGGTACAGTAAATACAAATTTATCGATTGATTCTAGGTGTGCGCACGCTTTCCGTGAACTCCTTCGACATCCGAGAACGACGACGACGAAGGCGAATCTGCTGCAGGTGCGAATGATCTTTGATCTTTGATCGGAGAAGTTTGAATGTTCACCTAGCTTTTGTTAATTTGTTCGCTAAAGATTTTCCAGAAGGATTAACCCCCATCGATTTGTGATCCACAACAGTCGATTCATTCTCTCACTTTGCAGCTTCGTGCTCGATTCCTGGACGTAGTGAGAGCAAGAAATGCAGTGGAGATAGGAGAGGACGAAGATAATTGAATGCATATTTATTTTTATCAGAGGAGGACCATAGTAGTTTTGTACAGTTTCTTTATTCCAACTCTATTGTAAATTTGTGAAATTTAGTCATGTTGAACATTTGCTGTGTTAATAATTCTTGTAAAATTGCTGTATGATTGTTTCTTGTTTACTTTTTTTCTCGCGTGTTCGTTTAGCTTTTTTTACTTTCTCGATCGTTCAAATTGTTATATTTTCCGTGAACAAATTCAATTTGCCGAGGTGTTTTCTGATTTTCATGGTTGATAAAATTGGTAAGCAATTAATCAATGATGAGGTGGCTACAAGTTGTTGATGTGAATACGAATACCAATATCCATTCAAGAAGTGGTCTCTTTGGAATATGCTATTCTCCCTCCAATAATTTTCCATCTTTCCTGGTCTCTGTCTTAGATAATAAAGTCGCTGTATGGAATTCGCGGTAAGGTAAGGATGTTAGAGACAGCAATTGGATAGTCATCAGAATATTTTTATCGTTAGTGGGACTCGGCTCCGGGAGGTCTTCCTCCTTCCTTCCTCTACTTCATTGGATGGATTTTCTCCGATGGCTCGCTCGCGAATTGGAGCGAATCGTAGAGCGTAGGCGTGAGATGGCGGAGAGGAGTGTCGTTCATCAAGACCTGAGGGGAATATCGATCCATTGCCTATGGATGATGCAATACCTCTCCCTCTCTGCCGAGCTCGATCATGTGCACACTGCACGGGTCCATCGAGGAAGAGATCGACAGTAGGTCCTGCGGGTGATGACATAATCGGCTATGCCCAATCGATAAAGGGTAGATCAAGAGTGCGTACAGCGGGAGTCTGCCATATCTCGTCCCTGGCAGCGTGCACCAGATGGGGCGAACCCACGAAGAGGACCACACTGCAATCGATCCTGCCAAATTACCTTCGAAGACGACGTCATACTTGCTCACCTCTCCTTCGTCGCCTTGAACGTCGTCGAGATGAACGTCGTCAGACGATCGTGGTACTCCCGAGGCGACCCCTCCTGCCAAATCGATTGACGAGGTGATACGGTAGGTTATCGTACTCGCTCGACGATCTCCTTGACGCTTGCCTCGGGCACGTAGCCAAAGTCGATCGGGTACTCGAGAAAGCGGTACTGTAATCAGGAAGTGAGTACCATAGGCCATTGATTGGGCCATGCTGCTGACCTGCTTGGGCGATAGGAAGTGTCGCTTTGAGTCCCTGTCTCGCAGCTTCGTCCACTCCATCAGTGCCGGCTCGACGCAGATCGTCGCTGACGATGCACGGAGGGATCTGGAGAGAAATACGATGATGATGACGTCATCGACGAGGAATCGAAGATGACGTCACCTCGCAATGGACGCCGCAGTCTGCACACTACGAAGGTCGGGCGATGAGAAGATCTGCGAAGAGGAGAGCGATTGCACCATCACTATGCAATCGTAGCCTTGAAACCGCTCACCCTGACTGGATGCAGCTTCTCGAGTCGCATACCGTGACCGACCAGCTCTGCGGTCACCTGCAGGGTACGGTATCTGTCGTTGAGTACGGTAGTCACGAACAGGTTACTGTATCCGCCTACAGTACCTTTCCGTGTTCAGTGAGCGGCGAATCGCCCTCGTAGTGCGAGTGGGGGCGACTGCAAGTATTGGATAAGGATGATGCAATGCTTAATCTCGAAACGAACCGCGGAATAGTCAGCGGCATGTTGAGGTCGTAGGGACGGTAGCCGGAGCCGCCTTTAATAATCGTGATATAATTTGCGAAAGGATTGGCGAAAGGAACCTCCGAGGTAGGCGAGTCGTAGCCAGGCGGGGAAGGCCTCATCCAGACACTCTCCTGGAAATGGAAGTGATCATGATTCCATCCGTTGATTATCAACATCCCCTTTTCGAGAAAGAATGTAGAAGGGCCAATAGTCGAGATAACTATGAATGGAATATGAGTGACTTCGCGAGGTTTCCCAATTGCTGATAGTTTCTGAACTCCATCGTGATCTTTGACCTCACCGTGTGAGACGAATAGTGCAGCCAGCTTGCGGTCCCTCACTCCACTCAGATCTCGCGCCAGATGAGCACGGATGCGGTCAGTGACGGTGAAGGAACTCAAGTGGCCAATTTGGGTTTCCTTCCGTGACTATCAAGGTGTCTGCCGCTCCTCGTTATTGCCCCTCACTGCTTCACTTTCTATTTCTATTCTGGATGGTTCTTCTAACTCACTGCACTTTCTCCGTGGCCGTCTCATCAGCCAGTTCCACTCCTCCCAGCAGTGTCGGGTCGTTCGGAGTGCACTGAAGCAGATGACGTCATCGTCGAGAACCGTACCCCTCGACTTGCCGCCTGAGACGCGCTCGACGTCATCGACGATGCCGCCGAAGATGCCTGACGAGCTGCAGAAGGGTACCGTATCGAGAAATGGTTACAGTAGGATGACTCACCGTAGAACCTGTTGAGACGCATGGGTGGCTGCTTGCGACCGCAGGCTTTGGGAGGAACGCCTCGAGAGAAGGCCGCGCCACCACTCGACATGGAGGGGAGAGATGAGAATGAGGAGCGGAGAGGTGAGGGGAGAGGATAGGGTTGAGAGAGGGGGAATTGACTGGTTCATTTTTAGTCAAAATAGGGTTTCAAAACAAGATAATCCCTAGATCGTTCTGTTGTTGATTTGGCCCTGCTTCGTCAGTGGCAACGTAAACTCTGCCTTGTCTATCCTCGGATCATTTCACCGTAGCGTTCTAACTCCCCTTCGGTTTCTTCCATTCCTACAGTAACCTGCAGTAGGAGAATGCTCATCGATAGCTAATCAGGGTGCCTTAGACAGTTCGGAGTGGAAAGCCCCTCTGTGACTCTCTTCCCTTCCAACTCTCCCGCCTCTCCTTCCCTCTTGTTGCTCACATTCTCTCTGTCTTTCCCTCTCTGCATCCTCTCCCCTCCTCCCACTCTCTCCTCCCTCCTCTCCCTCTCTGTCCCTCTCTCCTCCCTCCACTCTCTCTCACTCACCTTCTCTGTTTTCTCTGTCCTCCCTCTCAATTCGCATCGCTCTCTCTCTGGTCGTATGACTGCTCTCTCCTCCCTCTCTCCCTCTTCCATCCCTCTCTCTATCTTCCTTTATTTTCCTGCTCTCTCCTTCTCTCTTACCCCCTTTTTCAACCACCACACTTTTATCTTCCTACTAACACTTGAGCACTAATTGATCCAGCAGCAGCAATTATGAGTGATATGATGGAGCTACCGTAATCCTCACTTCAGATTCGTTGTGGAAGCGGGTATTACTAGATGATGAAATTAGAAAGGTCGAGCATGAGTACGGTAGGAGAATACGGTAGACACGCACCCATGGTAGGGATGAACAGTTCTGCGGCCATTTTTTTCTGTGATCATCAACAGCAAACATTGTTACTGCAGCACCCTAGCAAGACATGAAGGGGAAAGGGGGGGGGGGGTACGGTACGCCTACTGTAGAATGGGGATTATTGTGAACGAGATTACTGTAGTGGAATGAGGGATCATCATTTTGTAAGTCCCTCGCAGTGCTCTCTCCTCTCTTCCTCTCCTTTCGATCTTCCTTTCTAGTCCCCTCTCTTCCTCCTCTTCTCTCTCTTATTTCGCATATTCGTCCCTCGCTCTCCTCTCCCCTCTCTCTCACTCGTCTATGTGTCTACTCCCATCCAGTTTCTCTCTCCACTCTCTCCCCCTCCCCATCACTCTTCGAGAGAGATACGAGGGAGGGGAATAATAGGCAGAGAGGGGGAGGAGGGTAGAGAGGGGAGGGAGAGAGGAGAGAAACGAGGGTACGCGTGTGTGGCGTATACCCTCTCTCTCCCTCTCTCGATTCACCTCTCTCTCCTCCTACTGCCCCCTTTTACCTGTATCCCCACTCTTTCTTCTCTCTACACACTCACAGATCACTCTTCCCTCCCCTCTCTCTCACCATTCAGCGAGGTTGCGTAATCGCGACGGAACAACTTTGCCGCAGCTGATCAGGAGAGCGTGCCAGCGGTAGATGATTACTGAAGGAGGGGATTCTGTATCAGAAGCTGGCACGGTGCAGGTGCATCCATTAGAACGAGGGGTTTATCTCGGAAAGTAACCATCAATTGCCTGCACCTGTTTTCTTCACATGAAGCATCTCTGAAACGAGACTTCCGCAAGTGACCTCTCGTCCTGCCAATTCTTCCGAATACCGTAACAGTGGTTAGGTAACAGGTGGGATACGGTATGTGTTGACCTCCCCCTATCGGGCAAGAACTTCTGACGCTGTGCTCTCCTCCACTGCTTCGCGTGTCTATTTTTCCACCCTCCCTTCGTGCCTATTTTCTTCGTCTATTCTCTGCCTCCTCTTCTTCCCTCATTCTTCGACCCCCTCATCCCTCCTTCCCTCTCCTCCCTCTCCTGCTCCCTCTCATCCCGACTTCCCTCTCTGTCCTTTCACTGTCCTATCTCTCTGGTGGTGGGGGGGGGGGGGGGGGGAGGCTGCACTTCCATCCCTCCCTCCGACCGCCCCAGCCAATCACTCTTTCTCTCAATCGCTCTCTCTCTCTCCTAGACTCGCTTCTTCCTCTCTCTTCCCTCTCTCTTTCTATCGTCCTCCTATCGCTATCTATCTCGATATCTGATCGAGTGACCGCTTCGAGTGAAGGCAGAGTCTGGTGGTCACTCTCTCCGTCTCGCTATCGGTGAGTGCGAAGTGGGCAGGGCAGCTGGAGGCAGTCTCCAGAAAAAAGCGACATGATAGTGTTGTTTTTATGGTACTTATAATTGGCATCGCGACAACATTACACGTGAGTGGAATCCCAGCAGCACGAATTTTACAACTGACCTCATTTCGCCCCGGAGGTTTAATGCTTTTGTATCTCGTTATGCTCCTTCGAAATGCGATTTGCTTACTTGGTAAGTGACACCACGTATCCTTCTGCCAGCTGGTGGTTGTAAATTTCATGGATTTACGGTCGCGGTTTAGATAATGTAGATATTTTCTTTCGTTAACCTGCGGGAGTTCGTCACAGCAGCCTGCTGTCTGAACACTGGTTCATAGGCAGGATGCAACGGGAATCTGCGGTCTCGTCAACACATTCCCTTATTGTTGTTTGTCTTCCCCGTTCCATCACTCGTTTCTTTGATCGCAACCGCAGAGAATGCAGTCAATTCTTCCTTCTTATCTTTAATTTTGCAAATTTCACCATATTTCTCTGGTGCATTGAGGTTTTTTTGTTAATCAAGATCGAGTCCAAATCGGGTGCGTGTAATTCTTTCTTTATCTGAAGTGCTCGCAGAACGCTAATCTGACAGCTGTGCAAACGGTTTTTAGCTGCTGCTATACTACGTGCGATCTTTTTGCGCATGTCCACTTCCCATCTGATATCCTCTTTTCTGTTGCGGCTATGCTGAATGTATGTCAGTGCCAATAGGACACACTCTCGTTGAGAGTTCGAACTGCAATATTTTTTCGTGTTATTTTTTTATACGCTGCGTGCAACGGCAATTATTTGGCAGTGCAACGCGAACCAAACAGCTGATCGAGTATGCGTTTCGCTCATGCAGAGGCACGCTCTTTTTCTTCCTTTCCTTTCCCTCCACTCACATGTTTCAACAACCCGATCAAGTCATACGGTATCCCACCTCATTTCCCGACTTCTTGACGATTCCTACCATTTCATCTCCTTGTCCCCTCCCTCTCCCTCCCTCTCTCCCATCATTCCGCCTTACCACCTCCTCTCCTTCCTCTCTTCTCTCTACATTCCCTCTCTCTCTGTTTGTCTCTCCTCGTATCCCACACTCTCTCCTCCCTTCTCTGCCTCTCTGCACTCTCCACCCCAGCCTTCTCTCGTCTCTCTGCCTCTCTGGCCCTCTTCCTTCTCTCTTGTCTCTCTCCCTCTCTCCTTCTTCTCTCCTCCTCTCCTCCGCCCCTTCAGTGTCAGTCTACTCGTTTGTCCCCTCCCTAACCCTCTCTCCTTCCTTTCTTCCCCCATCCCTCTATTTCGCTTGTTTCAAAACTTTGAAAACGAATTATCATTCGGACCTACCTCAGTCATTTTTCTCGTTCTCTGTCCTTTCTCTCATTTGTGTCGGAAATAACGCGTTCGCGCGAGGTGCCGAAATGCGATTAAATGTGCAAAAAAAGAGAATTGCAGAGAGGATCTCATCTAACTTGACTGCAACTACCTTTTCGAGGAGAGTACGGAGCATCGAGACTGGACATGGGTGAGTACTGTAGCCAGCTGATTGCATCATCTCTAGCCAATCGCACTCTCTCTATTCTGAGTGATCTCTCATCCTCTATGCGCATTCTGTGCCCGTTCTCCCGTCTGTCTCTCTACTCCTCTCCTGTCCTCGAATCGTGTGATTGCATGCGTGTCTCTCCTCTCTCTCTCTCCTCCTCTCCCCACTATCTCCATTCCACACACTCTCTCGTCCCTCTCTCTACTCCTCTCCCGTCTCTCCATAGTGCGCGCTCTCTCGATGGATAGTCGCACTCTCTCGATCATCCACGCTCTCTCGCCCACTCTCTTTCTCTTCGCTCCTTCCACTCCTTTTTTGCTATTTCGCAGTTCTTTGATTCTCTCGAAGTCTCCACATGCCACAGTGTCAATAATTTCATCTGCCAATGTTTTGCGATATGAAAGAGATAGAGGGATGGCATCACAGTGGTCGAACTGGCGAAGGAAAGGGCTTGAACGATGGCTCTTCCCTCTCTCCTTCTTCTCTCTCCTTCTCCTCTTTTTCTCTGCACTTGTGAATCTCTTCCATTGGGGATCGAGGGCTGATAGTAATCTGCGAAAAGTCGCTCTGATGACGGAAGGTCTCCTGCGTGTCTCTCGCTTTACTCCCAATACACGCGATTTCTTCCAAAAAATTTAACTTATTTTCCTTCCGTGATCACTTTGCGTTGTATCTAGTGAAGTGCGCACACAACAGCTGATTCATCACTGATTCCACTGGAAAATGAGTGCGCGTTAGGAAGAAGATGTTCGTGTTCGTTATTCTTTGTTGTTCTTCTTTCTTTGTTGTTATTCTTTTTTAGGGCTTTACTCGATTTTCACAAGTGAATCGAAATTCATTGGTAGGGGTTATAAACAGTCAGTTGTCGATGCACGACTACCGTATCCTTCTGACCGTATCCCCCTTGCAGACCTGACGTCTCCTCGTCGATCATCTCGCAACCATGCGAGCACATTGGCCCTTGATGTCGCCATGAGCGTGAACAGCTCGTTGCATGAGGGAACCGAGGGGAGGAAGAGGTACGATACATCTGTTTATTGATTGACTATAACTTTCCAAATCACTTGACTTGCACTTATTCTTAGTGTTAATTATGATGTGCTCGAGCCATTTGTTCTTCACAAGTTGGATAGGATTTATTCCAGTAACCCCGAGGGCCCGGAAACCAAACTTACATCTTTTTGCTGATTTTCTAAACCGGCTTATCGTTATTCGAGAGTTTATGTTGTTATTATTTAATTGAGTTGATCTTTGATTTCTTCAGTGTTCGCGACTCCTCTGCCTCCTCCACGACTTCGAAGCGAAGTTCAGCGAAGACTGAAGAGAAGAAGAAGGAGACGAGAGGGAAGAGAAGGGCTGGAATGCCGCCTGCAGAGGGAAAGAAGAGAAGAAGGGTGAGTTGAGGGGGATTGGTACGGTTTGACGATAGGATACGGTAGGATTACGTTATTGATGGATTTACCACACGGTTACGCGGAATTACTTCTCATCTCCACAGGAAGGTGATGAAACGCAACTTCACTAGACTGTTCTTTCCAAAATCCTTCGTTTCCAGAAACGCTCCGAGACGGAAGAAGAGAGCAGTGAGGAAGAGGAAATAGAAGAGCCTGTGGTGAGTGATGTAGGGAGTAGGAAACGTCGCCCTATACAAAAATGAGTGGAAATGATTTTTTGCTGGTGTTTTGAGTGGTAAAGGTCGGCTTGCAGGAAGAGAAGCCGCGACCGAACGACTTCTCGGTCTCTCGACTGATCGGAGAGGGAGAAGAGGGGAATAAGAGACTGGATCTGCCCGATGATGATGGTGAGAAACAGTGAGGAACGTCGTCTTACGGGAATTGCGAAAGAAAGGGGTCTAAAATGTGAATTTTAGACCCCAGGTTGAATTTATTTTGCGCGGAATTAGTTTAAATTCTATAAATCCGTAGATCTTGACCTCAATTGAAATGGTGTACGAACCGGGAAGCATCATCGCATAAGAATAGCACTGCGTGAGGTTCATTAGTAATGGTCGTCCTCCCCTCAGCACTGCCCTTCCCCACTTCCGTTCTCTTCTGCGAGGATGCACTCGGGAAGGTCGACGCCTCCCAGTACCCGCCCAACTGCACCCAGTTCAACATCGGCGGCACCAAGTACCTCCCACTCAGGTATGCAGTGAAGAAGAGTACGGTATTTATTGATTGATGGCCTACAGTACTCATACCGTATTCCTGCAGTTGCCTGATGGACGACGACGGATTCACCGTATCGATCAGCGAGCAAGTGACGTACGTGAAGACGAACGGGAAGAAGCACACGGCATCGCTCTCTGAAGCACTCAAAGTGTGTACTTTGATCTCTAGTCTTTGTAGTCTGTACTTTGATTCCTGATCTTAATGTGGTCTGAACTCCTCACCCAATCCATTCCAGAATTCGGGATTGACTGTCAAGCGGCGAATTCTGGGCAAGGAGTTGCTGCGTTAGTCTTTTTTTAATTACAGTAGCCAGAGCTGTGTAGATCACGAGTCTCACTCAGCTGAACAACCTATCGTAGCACGAGATGTACTGTAGTGTTCTTGCAGATGTACTGCGCATCGCGGGTCTCGTCGTGCACTGGTCCTTCGTGGGTCAGCTCAACCCTCCGCTCCTCAAGAAACTGCAGCAAGAGAGGGACCGCGCGAGGAAGGTACGGTACCCAGTTCGCGATTGCGAAAAATCAGCTGTCGATAGTAGACCATGTACGGTAAGAAATACGGTGGTCGATATTGCAGACGCACGAGGAGATGCTGGCGCAGTACGCGCAGCTGCAGAATCAGACGGCAGTCGTGGCGAGTGAGGAGGT
Source organism: Pristionchus mayeri (assembly GCA_036245805.1). Classification (NCBI taxonomy): domain Eukaryota; kingdom Metazoa; phylum Nematoda; class Chromadorea; order Rhabditida; family Neodiplogasteridae; genus Pristionchus; species Pristionchus mayeri. The sequence continues at coordinate 20,382,647 of BTRK01000003.1, read as the reverse complement.
GAGAGGATTATCGATTGATTGATAGCTGGGGATTATGGTGTGGTGAATATCTCTCATAAATCAACGGTAGAGAAGCAAAAGATTCCAGCAAACCTATTTTTTCTGAAACTGATAGTGTTTAGCAAAGCATTTCGTTTTGGAAATCGACAGACTTATATATTATATTTTGTTAAATACTTTAACTATTACTGTTGTAAACATATATTTTATTGCAGGTGGTGAAGAAGACAGTGGCGGAGTTGATCGAGGAGAGGAAGCGACGGACTGGACAGAGCAAAGAGGGAGAGAAGGGAGGACTGCTCAGTGGGCATCTCATTCGCAGGAACTACTGCCAGGGGTGAGTGGACGGGTAGAGGGGAGGAGGGAGTTGACAGAGTTGGGGATTAAGGACGATGCTTGCGACTTATGAGTGGGATAAAAGTTGTATCAGAATAACTTTTTGGCACTTCTTCGATATTAGGCCCGCCCCATTTTCTCATACCCCATCGCAGGGATTGTGTGACCGAAAATAACGGGAGAAATACCCAGAAATGAGTGGGGTAAGGGGGGAAGGAGGGGCAAATATCTAGCTGTGCCAACTGTTTTTTATTCCGTGAACTAGAACGTGCCAATGCGGTCTAGCTCTTCGATTTAGCTATCTATCAAGTGACTTTTTGTTTCCTCGCCATTTCAGAAATTTCGAAATCCCCTCTCCATTCACAATGCTCAATTATCTCAAAGTTCTACTGTTGTTTATTCCAGATGTTCTTGAACTCGACGATTAACATGAAATCATAGGTGCACGGGGGTTGGCGCTGGAAATCGAAAATCGGGGGTGTTCAGGGTCGAAAGCGGGAGGGGGTGATCGTAATTGATCGTTTTTGTGATAAAATTTTCCAAAAACCGGGGGTGTCCAATCCGAAAACGGGTGGTGTTTCACAGCTGGCTTCGATGGTGCCCGCCTATGCATGAAATGGCTCCTCTTCAGTCTCTCCTTCTCCTCCTCCCTCGTCGTCGACGATCTTCCCCGGTCGAGACTTCCGACAGCGATCAGTGGGACTGGAGGCACTCGCGAGAGCGGCTGCCATGCAGAGGGGAGAGACCATGACTGGTGAGTGGAGGGGAAGGGGCAAAGAGGACTGAAGCAGTCTCCATTGAATCACCCTGTGGATAAGAAGGGAAGCGAGAACACTCCTGGTTGATTAAACTTGCGCATCGAGGAAAATGTAGCGGTCTTGGCATCAGTTTGCAATTTATGCTCTGTCATCTGGTCCAACCATTGGCTACACGAAGATTTCAAGGAGTTCCTTCAAGCAATGACAAGAATAATCGAGAATCCCCTTCTTATGATCGGTTATGTAGCGAAAAAATGGTTGTGCATGCATTAGGCGAGGCGGTGCTTCTAAACGCGCACTTACTCGTTTTGATTTGGATCCCTGTGAATCGAAGGAGAGACCAGTAAGATTATGTGCTATATTCGCAATGCCCCTGACACTGTTAATCCTCCCCTTGCAGTTGCGGAGTTGATGATGCAGCAGATGCAGGGAAGGAGGGAGTCGTACGACCATCCATCAGGATCAGGTGGAGTTCCCCTCAGGATCAGCGACCCCGAACACCTCAACAAGTGAGTGGGGGAGGGTACGGTAGTGGGAAAGAGCGAGCGACGGAGCGAAGTTATTACACTTGTAGATTACGGTATTACATCATTCTTCTTTGCAGGTTCATCGGACTGCTCAACGGCGAGAAGGAAGGGGTCAATATTTTAAAATTTTTGTTGTTTTTTCGAATGCGATCATCTCATTTTTGTCTACTGTAAATCGTCGTGAAAAAGAGAGAGGGAGGTGGCTTCTCTCCTCTTTCTCCCTCTCCATTCCCTCTCCTTCTCCCCTCGTTTCCTACTTCGATGTAGACAGAAGAGACACCCCCCCCCCCCTCTCTCTCTCCCTCCCCCCCTCTCCCCCTCTCCCTTCTCTCTTCCTAAAATGTAGTAAACAAAAATAGAGTGTGATCTTTGCGAGATCCCATCACCGGACCAACACTGAAATATACCATAGACCATGTGAATCTGAAGTGAGCGTTCTATGAATGACCGTCCCCCCCATTCTCTCCCTCCCCCCTCCTCCTCTCTCTCTCTTCCTCTCTCTGTTGCCTGTCCAAGAAATGAGCGAAAGAGAGAAACGAGTAGGAAAGAAGAAGGAGAGGAGAGAGAGAGAGGGTGACTCTCTCTCTCCCCTCTTCTTCGCTTCCCTCTCCCTCTCTATCTAGCTCATAGAATGAATGGAAGGAGGGGAGAGGGAGCTTCTTCCCCCCTCCTTCCATCTCTCTCTCTCCCTCCCTCTCTCTCGTCCCAATCTATAGTGAATGGAGAGAGAGAGAGAGAGAGAGAGAGAGTAAGAGGGAGGGAAGGAGGGAGGTAGAGTGAATAGTATAATAGAAAGATGGGCATAGTGATAGATGAATGAAAGATGCCTATGGCATACGGTAGCCATATGGAGCGGACGGGTTTTTCCAGAGGGAGGACTTACTTTTTCTGAACTATTGTGGTTGAGCACCACCGCACACTTTTGGAATTCAAGAAAGTGTTTCTTATAGCGTTTGAAATGTATTATTTTCGTGCGCATTGAGCGGTCAACCTGCAAAACTCAACTTTAAACTACGGTATCCCCCCTCCATTTTGAGCTGATCACCTCGGATAGGAAATGAGAAACAAAGTAAAAAGGAATCAGATCGTTTCCCCTCTCTCTCTTTCCCTGTCAATTCGCCCCTCTCCCTCGTCTTCTGTTATACTTTTCTCTCTCTAGAATGGAGAGAGAGGGAATGCTCTCCCTCCCTCTGCGTCTCTGTCCTTCAGAGAGAATAGGGAGGGGGAGAGGAGGCACCCCTTCCCTCTCTCTGCGCTCTCGCCAAAGAGAGGGAGGGTGAAGGGAGGAGAGAGAGAGAGGGGAGAGAGAGAGAGAGGAGAGAGAGAGAGAGAGAGAGAGAGAGAGAAGAGAGAGAGAGAGAGAGGTTCCCCCTCTCTCCTTCCCATTCCACCCTTCCAAGAGAGAGGGGAGCACTCCCCCCCTCCCTCTCTCTCTTCTCCCTTCCTACCTCCTATCCTACTCATTCCTATGTATTTCCGTCACTTTCGACGCTGAGATTACAGTATTTCCTTTCTGATTCTCGACGTCGATAATGCTGATCCATTTCAGAGTCCGCTAGCACAGCCAACTGGATCGAACTCCTGCGAACAGACCTTCGCTGATTTGTGAGTTTTTATTTCAGAGAGGTCACTCAAGGCGCGTCTTCGCATACGGTACCCGATTAAGCGTTATCTAGCATAGCGAACCCATTCTCAACACCCATCTGTGAAAGGTTTAAGTGCGGAGGTTGGATAGATATTAGAAGGAAGATGAGGAGGTTAGTCAGGGTATATTTTGGCAAGGGAGGGAGGAGGGAGAGAGGAAGGAGGAGAGAGGGTGATTCCACCCGTGCCCCCCCCCCCCCTCCCCCTCCTTCTCTCTTTAGATCGAAGAGAGAGAGGGAAGGGAGGGGGGGAGGGAGTGCTCCATCACGTAGTGTGGAGAGAGTGAGAGAGAGGGAGAGAGAGAGAGAGAGAGTGGGAGAGAGAGAGAGAGAGAGAGAGAGAGAGAGAGAGAGAGAGAGAGAGAGAGAGAGAGAGAGAGAGAGAGAGAGAGAGAGAGAGAGAGAGAGAGAGAGAGAGAGTGAGAGAGTGGGAGAGGGAGAGAGGGTGGGGGGGGAGAACCGGATTGGACGAGGGAGGGGAGGAGGCCCCTCCCTCCCCCCTCTCCCTTGTGATGCCTCCCCACGAAGTACAGAGAGGGGGAGAGAGGAGGGAGGAAATAAGAAAAGAGAGGGAGGAGGGGGGCTTCGCTCCTCTCCCTTCTCTCCCCTCTCTTCTCTCTGTTGAGTATCACTGACTGTGAGTGATCAGATAGAGAGAGAGAGGGAGAGTGGGGGAGGAGAAGAGGGAGAGAGGGAGGGAGTAAGTAGGCCGGGGAGAGAGAAGGTCACAAAAGCGAGGATAAGAGGTCAGACAGGGGTGGAGAGATAAATCACTTGTACTCATCAGAGACTGTTCCGATAATAAGTAAAACAGTGGGAACAAAGAGGATGGAACAGATGTGAGAGTTGAGGGAAACAAAGTTCATTAATCAGGAGGTGGAGGAAGTGGCAACGCGTGAATAGATCGTGAACGAGAAGTTGGGACAATGTTTAGAGGTTGAATTGAATACCCGAAGGGGTTTTCCCTCCATCAGAAAACATGCAGCTTCGAATTGATAAGGAAGGGGTGAATCGAAAGAGTAGCGAGTGAAGGCGAAGGGGGTGGATGAGAGAGAGAGAGGGCGAAAGAACAAGAACGCAAGGGAGAATAGAAGCAGAGATTACTATTCCCTCATTGATACAGTAACCATCCTATTGATTATTGATTACCTTCCCCCTTTACAGTGATCACGTTCCGTCTCTCTCCGTGACAGAGAAGATACTGCTCATCTCGGACTTCGACGGAGGAATCCCCGAGCAGCAACTAGCTGTGAAGTACAAAGTGCCCATCGAGAAGGTGCGGTAGCGATCGAGAACTGATTATTCTACCACTCTGCAGACTACGGTAGCTAGTAATCAATCAACACCTTCTCAGATCCCGGGCATCATCAGACTGCGCGTACCGTTGATCCGTGAGCAGACGCGAATATTCATGGAGAGAAGACGTTTGAGAGTCAAGGCGCTGCCGGTGAGTGGGAGGGATACGGTAGAGAGACACCACGGAGCGGGCGACGAATGGTAGTCGTCGCACTTGGATGAATCATCGATCTGCTTACTATGGTAGATGTTGCAGGTGCGCCGTACCAACTTCGTCGGTCTCAACATCATGATGTGGAGATTCTTCAAGGACTGCAGGTATATTTTCATCTATAAAGAGTCTTTATTAAAGACGACTCCAAATAGATGTTGATACTCTTATTCCCTGAAAGATGTTTTTGTATTCAAGTTTGTAATATTTTCATGTTTCTAGTCGAAATTTAATTGGTTGTTTTGTTGACCCGACACGTTGTTTGAACTTATAGTTGGCGGGGGGAGGGGGGAGGAATGAAGGGAATATGTAAGAAAGAAATGGTTCAGAGACCGCGGAATCGCACTGACTGGCCGACAGCTGAAGGAGCACGCGATGACCATCGCGAGCCAATTGGGTGAGAGATCAAAGATCAAAGATAAATGGAATCTGGTTGAGTAGAGATTTACGGATGAAGTTGGATTGAATGGAGCAATTTGCATGCATGTTTCGATTAGTTTCGATATGGAAAGAAACAAAAGAATGAAGATGCGTTGGAATTGAAATAACGATGATGGTCTCTCAGGTCTGACGAACTTCAAGGGCAGCGAGGGATGGTTGGATGCTTTCAAGAGACGCCACAAGATCGATCTGAGGACCATGACTGGAGAGGTGAGTGGGGAGATTTTCCGAATACCGCTGGGCTTTAGTCGTGAGCAATAACTAGTGAAATCTGTTAGAGTGCTGGTTCATGGTTCATAAAGTGGTCGAACGAGAGGGAGATGATATTGAGCCCTTTTTCAGTGCTGCAAATCACTCATATTGATTGCTTGTCAAACATTAATCGATTTATGACCTACCGTTCAGGCGGTCAACTACGAATCGGATCCCGACGGGAACATCGTGTGCACGTCGGCCGACGGAGCGGACGACGATGACTGTGAGCATAGATTTTCTAATAAATTACTGTAACTTCTCACAAATGAGTAATAATCAAATCAGGCTTTGTTGTTCTTGACGGAATCTGGTCTTCATGGATATGGCGATAGTTTCTGAACTTGCAAGGCAGCATGGTACCTGTGATCTTTCAGTTTCGTACGACGAGACTACTCGTTCTTCTTCCTCTCCAACGGGGGGAGACAATCTGACGGATCAACTGCTGGCCAGTGTCACTGCCATCGTCAACAACGAGACGCCAGTGCAGTTGTCGATGATGGGAGAAGGAGAGGACGAGAGGGTCGAGAGCATGATGAGGGCGGGAGCAGGACTGGGAACCAGTGGTGAGTCGAGAGGGAAGGGATTGGAGGAACCAGTGATGGGATTGGGAAGTGGGGTAATGAAGACTGTTTTGCGTTGACTGCTCAACACAGTGGATAGAAGGAAGAAGTTGAAAGTGGTGGATCTCCTTGCAGGTCTGCAAGCCTTCCAGGCGAACTACGAGGATCCCCGAATGGCGCCAGACTTCCGCATCGACGAGTCCTCCCTCATCACGAACATCATCCGATCCACCGCCGTATTCGTGCCCAATCCAGAGGTCAGCCTCACTGTCCTGCCCTTTCCCCATTATTATAATTTTTGTATACGGGAAGGAATATGCAATATGAAAAATGCTATTTTTCGGCGCTTCTTGAATAATTGGTCCCTTTGTCCTCTACCCCCCCCCCCCATTCACTTCTAGGCATCTCTTCCTGATTTTCCATCGCACAACCCATTTACGGTGTGGGTGGTATGAGAAATGATAGGGACGGATTTTGCCCAATTATCCAAGAAGTGCCATCTTTCGAACTTCTATCGCAATGTTGAAGCACTCGTTTGCTTAACTTGAACCAGTGCAAAGATACACCTCTCCCTTCTTCCCTCGTACTCCCTCACTCTCCTCTCCTCAGGTGGCTCGTGCTCTGGACACTCTCCGTGCCTACATCGTCACTCACGACCCCGCTGCCATCGGATTCTTCGTCGACCTCCAGACTCGATTGGCTGCCACGATCGGCGCGCATCAGTCACTCGAAGGCTGCGCGCCTGTTCCCATCGGAGGGGCGGAGCCTAGCATCCTGGGCGGAAGCGGAGTCGGACTGCTGAATGGTGTGGGCGGCATGAATGATCAGGCCGACCAGAAGACGCCCGCGATGGTCGATGGAGAGCCCAAAGAGGAGGTACGGTAGACAATTGGCCCTATCGAGAGCTGATGTTTTACCAAATAGGCGTATATTTATTTAAATTCTTTCAGAGTGCCGAATCGAGTGAGACGTCTGGCGACAAAGTGGAAGAGAAGGAGAACGAAGAGAAAGAGGAGAAGCCAGAGGAGAAGGCGGCCGCGAGTGAGAATGGAGCAGTCAATTCGAGCCACGACTCGACCACCTCAGAAGACAGCAACGACGACTAAGAGTACTGCAGGGGTACGGTATTTATCATACTATCGTTCGCAGTTGCCATTCGTCGTACTGGCTACGTTATCTGTGTATTTTGATGTGCATCATCGATCGTTGTTCTTTTCTAAGAAGCGTGTCATTCGATATCCAGGCCTCCATTTCCTTAGCTTAGTGAATTGTCTACAGTATGCCGCCACAGTCCATCTCAGTCAATCGCGTTGTCACATTTCTGATCTACCTTTTGGAAAACATTCTTCCCTCCCCTACATTCGCTTAGTCCCGCCCTCTTCTCTATGGAAATTCCGAATACTTTAGTGCTTCCTCGCCTCTCTTCCGTTTCCGATTGTCGATTCCTCTCCCGGTTCACCATCATGCATACCGTATCGAATGCAATCAATTGCCTTCTAACACTGTATCCAAATTTCTGCTAATCAATCCATTCGTTTTCGTATTGTTTGTTCGATCTCAAATTTACCTTTTTTTTGCATCACAATTCATCCATTGATCCTGTTGCCTAATAGCCAAAAATCAAATTCACTTAAATTAAGATAAATAAAGATAATGTCCTGCTGTTTTTTATTGTAATGGTAGGCAAGATTCGAATGGGGAGAGTAGCATGGGTCGAGTCATTTTTCCAGCATCGGGAAATATAAGAGTGAGGAAAGATAAGAAGACGAATGAACTACGAGGGGGGAGGAACAATAGGCTGGATCTTGAGAAGAAGATCAAGTATTGCAACATTTACACTCGAGGACGAACATCTTCATCCACCGACGAGAATTACTTCGAGAAGCAGGGCCGCGCGAACGCAGCCCCTCACGCAAAAATTAGCTGTGGCGCGAAGCGCCACAGCAGAATTTGGGTTTCCCCACCAAATTTCTCCGGCTTATTTTCGGGTTGACGGACATTGGACCTTGCCGAGTTTTTCAAAATCGAGGTAGCGCCTTGCAACTTTAGGGGTGTTCGGCCCATGGTCTGAGGAGGCTACAGTCCAATTTTTGTGAGGTTTGGTTCATTGGTTCCCGAATTATGGGTACTCGGATAGGGACCTAACTACCACGTGTTATATTTTCCAGCACCTCGGCGGCATTGAGCTAAGTTCCTCAATTTTTGGCGTTAAGCTTTTGGGCATATTCTAAGGTTCACTTCTTGGAATTAGCGCTCTAGCTCACTTCCGCCGAACTTGGCGGTCGCTCAAAGTTTCCAAGTCTGAACTCACCTCACAGGGAGGCGCGGCCCTGTGACACTTAGCGACTCGCGGTAGGTCACTGCCATGTGTCCGGTTAGCTGAGGGGTTATCCTCTGAGCATTGTGCCCGGTCGACGCAGGTTCGAATCCGGATGCGTTCATTTCTCTTTTGCCGTATTTTTATGATGTCCTGAGCACTTTTGGTGAAGTATTTTGCCGCTGAATCACTTCGGCGCTCCATGACGAGTGCTCAGCAGCCTACATCAACTCGTCGGCGCGCGAAGCGCGTCGACGCCGTTCCAAGAGCGCATTTCGGTAGCATTGTTTTCAGTGAACATGTCTGATTACACGAACAAGTATTTGAATGCTCCGCATCAATAAAAGTGAAGGAATCCACTCCCCGGGGGGAGTGGCGAAGTTGGGTTTCTGCCGAAACTCAAGACTTGTGTTGAATTTGGGCTCCCCTTTGTTGAATACCAGTGATCAATAAAAGTGCCGGAATCTACGATATCTTAGTGCAATAAAAGGAGTGGAATCGACAATATTTTAGCGCAATAAAAGGAACGGAATCCAAAAATTGCAAGCCCAAATTCGCCCCTCTTGCTCCTCGCACAGTATACAACAATTTATTGTGAAATGTGTTTAGGTGTAAACAAATATTAACACATATTAACAGTTGAATGACGAATTTCTTCCGGTGCGGAGCGCCGGGGGTGAAGTTTGCTTTGAGAGCAAGTACGTTGCGTGTGCTAGTATGTTTCAAAATGAAATAGTTAAGTGCACGGAAGGAGTATCGTGCTCAAAAATTTAAACCGCAATTAATTGGGCAAGTACATGTATCGTACCGAACAAATATTGCGGAACGAATTCGGTACGGTTCGGTATCGTACGGTATCTGTGTTTAGCGAACGGAAAAACATTCAAAATTCAGCTTCATTGATCGTTTTTGCACTCGTTGCATACCTTATCGCTTTCCTTTTGCGATTTGATTTTTTGAAAAAAATAAAAATCAATAATTTTACGAGAATTTGGCTGCAAAGATAAAAATACCGTAACCGACTGTGCAAATTACAATTTGCCAAAGAGGCTTACGTCAGCATTCAAATTTTCCCATCATTTTTCGTTAATTTTGGTCGTTTGTCATGTTTTGTTGCTCAAATTGTCAATTTTTCTGCTTCAGCTAACTCGCGGCCAACGGAGAAGGTGGAGGGATGCTGCTGCTCCGCCCGGAGCAGCAGCAGGGACGATTTTGGACGATAAGTTGACTTTTCTTATTTTTTCTTTTAAATTCGGTTCTTCTCTTTGGATATTTCAGGTAATTTGCGTCGAGCTGGCGTGGGGGCAGCCTGAAGTGGCCCCCACGCGGGACTACGCCACGAAGATTAGTGGAAAATTAAGGTTCGTGTGTTTCTTCCTCTTTTTGCTGCAAAATTTCTTGTCTAATTACTCAAGAGTTGGTTTATAATAATTAAAAACGAGCAAATGTGATCCTGGAAGGCTAATCTATGCCGGATTTTTACTTTGACGCCCGCATCTCGCTGTTTTTAAAATTTTACGTCTAGGAAACGCGCGTGTTCGTAACATTCTTGTTACTGCTTCGTCACTCACTTTACTTTTGGTTAAACTTTTCGATTGCAGTCGCGTCGGGCCCCACGACTCGCATGAGCGTACTCGCCGATGCTCTTAAGACCATCAACAATGCCGAGAAGCGCGGAAAGCGCCAGGTCCTCGTCCGCCCTTGCTCCAAGGTTCGCTTTCTTTACTTTATGCTCTATTTTATTTTGCTTTCCTTGTGAACTCGTGTGAGAACTGGTTTATTATAATTAAATCGTGCAAATCTGTCTCTTGGAGGCGAAGCTATGGTGGATTTTTAGTTCGACTCACGCATTTCGCTTTTTCTTTAAATTCATTCCAAATAAATCCGATCAAACACGCATGTTCCACCTATTTTTGTCTATAGATGGTGTAGAAAATTTCTGGGACTTCCAAGTGGTTCAGTAATTACATCTTCAGGTCATCGTCCGTTTCCTGACCGTCATGATGAAGCACGGATACATCGGAGAGTTCGAGATCGTCGACGACCACAGAGCTGGCAAGATTGTTGCCAACCTTACCGGACGCCTCCCTTCTCTGCCAGTCAGATGAGTCATTTTCTTCTTTTGTTTAAAAAGAACAGAAAAAGCTTGTGAAGAAATTTTACAGAAATTCGTCTCTCTCGTCGGCTCCTTCGGAGGCTGAAGGGATGTTTTTCTAGGTCAGTGAGCATTTTTTTTGCAACAGCAGAGATAGAAAATTGGCAATGCCCTCAGTCGTTTACTTTCAGTCGAGTATGATAGAGCAATAATAACTTGAGTTAATTTGTTGATGAGAACAATATTTATTTTATTTTTTCCAGGCCCTCTTCTCTCCCTGTGGATCATTTTGGTTTGTATTTTCGTGTTATGCTCTTTGCGATAAAATGTTTTAGTTACAAATCAACTTCTCGTTTATCAACAAAACAGGGGTGAAACAATTAGAAAAATAAGAGATTAGAAAAATCTAGTCATCGTATTCATAATCGGGGTAGTCATAGGGGTATTGATCCTCATAGAGGTAATCATTCCCATTGGGACGAGTGTCGAAGAGATAGTTGCTAGTGGGGGAATTCATGTAAGCAATGGGATTATCGATTTGATTATTATGATACTGTGAGGCCGATGAGAACACTGACGAAGATGAATAAGGTCTCCTAACGGAAGAGGGAACTTGGAGAACGGAGGGAGAGTGGGAGGGTCGAGCAACAGTGGACGTGCGACGGACTGAACTAGGTCTAGAGAGGGCAGATGAAGCACGGGGAGTGGACTGGAACTGGGTAGTTCTCATGAGAGAGGACGAGGTGCTGGGAGTGGTAGGGAGTTGACTATCCGTGCGGGAGGGTCTGGACGAGGAGAGACGAACAGGGGGGAGTAGGTCGATGATCCTCCTGACTGGGTCAGTAGACGTCGCTCTCGTTGCTTCCCTAACTCGTAGTTGGCATTGTGGTTGATTCGACCAACGATGAGTCCCCTCCACTTATTCTTCTCAGTCTTTACTCGAATGCGACGACGGTGGAGGACAACCTGAGGTGAACATATATTCCTATTTCATAATATACGAATGAAATGTGTAATGGAAGTACCTTGATCAGCCACTTCAGCATATCTTGATCGCGATCTGCGTGGAGAAGGGTGGACTTGTGGAAGAGAAGGACATCGAGTTTTCCCGCGAAGGTCTCGATGCTCTCATTCTCGTCGTTGATGTCATCGACCATCTCCTCAGTGACTCCTTCATAGATTCCGTAGAGAGGTGCTGCAGAGGTAATGCTTGACCATTGTTTAGAAACAGGAGTGGATGTAGGACTGGCTGACCTTTCTCGGGGGGAGGGAGTCTCTCCTTTAGATCAGCTACTGTACCCACTAGCTGCTCCACTTTCTCCAATCCGTCCTTCGTCCACTGTGTTAGACGACGACTCTGAGAGATGAAGCTCAGCATGTTAGGTAGTAGAAATAGTGGACAAAACTAATTAACCTCGTGCCGTACTCCCACTGTGTCATTGTAGATCTCACGACAAGTCTCTTCCAGTCTCTCCTGCCTATCGGACTGAACCACTTGGAAGTCCCAGAAATTTTCTACACCATCTCTAGACAAAAATAGGTGGAACATGCGTGTTTGATCGGATTTATTTGGAATGAATTTAAAGAAAAAGCGAAATGCGTGAGTCGAACTAAAAATCCACCATAGCTTCGCCTCCAAGAGACAGATTTGCACGATTTAATTATAATAAACCAGTTCTCACACGAGTTCACAAGGAAAGCAAAATAAAATAGAGCATAAAGTAAAGAAAGCGAACCTTGGAGCAAGGGCGGACGAGGACCTGGCGCTTTCCGCGCTTCTCGGCATTGTTGATGGTCTTAAGAGCATCGGCGAGTACGCTCATGCGAGTCGTGGGGCCCGACGCGACTGCAATCGAAAAGTTTAACCAAAAGTAAAGTGAGTGACGAAGCAGTAACAAGAATGTTACGAACACGCGCGTTTCCTAGACGTAAAATTTTAAAAACAGCGAGATGCGGGCGTCAAAGTAAAAATCCGGCATAGATTAGCCTTCCAGGATCACATTTGCTCGTTTTTAATTATTATAAACCAACTCTTGAGTAATTAGACAAGAAATTTTGCAGCAAAAAGAGGAAGAAACACACGAACCTTAATTTTCCACTAATCTTCGTGGCGTAGTCCCGCGTGGGGGCCACTTCAGGCTGCCCCCACGCCAGCTCGACGCAAATTACCTGAAATATCCAAAGAGAAGAACCGAATTTAAAAGAAAAAATAAGAAAAGTCAACTTATCGTCCAAAATCGTCCCTGCTGCTGCTCCGGGCGGAGCAGCAGCATCCCTCCACCTTCTCCGTTGGCCGCGAGTTAGCTGAAGCAGAAAAATTGACAATTTGAGCAACAAAACATGACAAACGACCAAAATTAACGAAAAATGATGGGAAAATTTGAATGCTGACGTAAGCCTCTTTGGCAAATTGTAATTTGCACAGTCGGTTACGGTATTTTTATCTTTGCAGCCAAATTCTCGTAAAATTATTGATTTTTATTTTTTTCAAAAAATCAAATCGCAAAAGGAAAGCGATAAGGTATGCAACGAGTGCAAAAACGATCAATGAAGCTGAATTTTGAATGTTTTTCCGTTCGCTAAACACAGATACCGTACGATACCGAACCGTACCGAATTCGTTCCGCAATATTTGTTCGGTACGATACATGTACTTGCCCAATTAATTGCGGTTTAAATTTTTGAGCACGATACTCCTTCCGTGCACTTAACTATTTCATTTTGAAACATACTAGCACACGCAACGTACTTGCTCTCAAAGCAAACTTCACCCCCGGCGCTCCGCACCGGAAGAAATTCGTCATTCAACTGTTAATATGTGTTAATATTTGTTTACACCTAAACACATTTCACAATAAATTGTTGTATACTGTGCGAGGAGCAAGAGGGGCGAATTTGGGCTTGCAATTTTTGGATTCCGTTCCTTTTATTGCGCTAAAATATTGTCGATTCCACTCCTTTTATTGCACTAAGATATCGTAGATTCCGGCACTTTTATTGATCACTGGTATTCAACAAAGGGGAGCCCAAATTCAACACAAGTCTTGAGTTTCGGCAGAAACCCAACTTCGCCACTCCCCCCGGGGAGTGGATGTAGCTGTTTGCCAACCCCAACTCGGAGCTGCAATACAGGTCAGCGTGTCCGAAAGTGCAATGGACACGCCTCGCCGTAGGGTTCCCGTCTTCGTGATCACGAGAGACCCCCAGCCAGGTAAGTTTATGAGGAATCGTAGCTCTTCTCTTGTGCCCAGCGTGCTCTCTAGACACGCCGGATATGAGACAGCGGGTTGTGAGGGAGGAGCGAGGGATAGTGGGGAAGAGAGGAAAGAAAAGGGAGAGAGAGGAAAAGAGAGGGAAAACGAGGAAAGAGGGGGGGGGGGAATCTCTATGGCGTCATATCGCGCACTGAAATATCCACTGGCAATGGCAAATCTGAGATCGCGTTTTTTCGATTATCAGCAATTCTCCCTCTTCTGTTTATGGACTTTTCTAAACTCGGAACTATCGATCTTTGAACTCCGTACTCTGTGTACATGGAAGACATAATGGTCACTTTATCGTATGAATCACTAGTTTGCGTAGTATTTAGTCACTTGTCGATCAATGCGTGGGGTGTGCCGTATCCTACGCTTCCACAGTTTGCGTCTTCTGGAGGTTCTTGAATGATTTGCTTGACTTGGTCTCCAATCCATCGGGACACGTACTCTCCTCAAGAGATTTATCCTTGGTAGGGGAATTCAATTCAACAGCTTACCATGGTCGCCTTGGACTCCTTCCCCTTCTCCTTCATACTCTTCTTACTGAGCGATATCCTCCCTGTGAGTGATCTTTGATCTTTGGCCTCTCTTCTCTTCTCACCAGGTGCAACCCTCTCCATGTCGATTCCTTCGATACTCGGCATCTTCGCATCACCGTCAACTACAAGGATCAAAGATCAAAACAAAGATCGGAGACTCTTCTTACTCCGTTCAGGATTCGTGTCTGTGTTGTGAACATCGCCGTGTATGGAGATGCGGCCTGTATCCTGGCAAAGATCAAAGATCAATCGCGGAGTGATCTTGGTTCTCCTCACAGTCATCGTTCCTGCATCTCCTTTGCCGTCGTCGTCCAATTGCTTCCGCCCGCGACGACTCGAGCCAACTCCTGTTTCTGATGAGAGATCAAAGATCAGCATCAGCCTCCAACGTCAAGGTTGGATGTGCACAGAGCAGTCAAGTAACACTACTCACTTATTCCATCATCATTCCATAAATCCCTTCTCGTACCGCTTTTGGTCGACATGTTTGAGCGTCCCGTGATGGCATTCTGCAGGATACGGTAGGTTACTGTAGTTCTCCCAGTAACAATTGATTGCACTCACCGAGTCTCGCTTTTTCTTTCCTCCTCCGCAGAGTGCGTACAGCAGACCGAGTGGGACGACTAGCAGGATTACTATAAGAGTGTATGCTAATGGATGATACTGTAGACGTGCATAGCTCACATTGGTAGAGCAGAAGGAGCATTCGGCCACTCGCCAGAAGAGGAAAGGGAGAGAATGCGAGGAAGACGGGAGTGGAGTAAACAAAAGTGCGAGTGAAATAACAAATTATTCGAATTGTTCAAAGTATTTGCCGCCAGCAGGGGTCGAACCTGCGACCTTGGGCTTATTAGACCCACACTCTAACCGACTGAGCTATGGCGGCTGATTTTACACCCATTTCAGATCTAATGATTACAGAGGACAGCGAAATGACAAGAAGACGACTGTTGGAACACAAGAAGCAATGCAGACGGTGCAGTGTACCCTTCCCCTCCCTCTTTCCCTTCGCAGACTCATCGTTGACTCTTATATCCCGCAAATGAATTCCTTCGTTTGGAATGCTGATCTTTGAACTCTATGGTAAACGAACATTGCAAGACATAATCGTCACTTTATCGAGTGAATCACTGGTTGGCGTGCATTCAAGTCACTTGTCGATCAATGCAATGCGTGGGCGTACTGTATCCTACAGTATTACGCTTCGGCTGTTTGCGTCGGCTGTAGGTTTTCTGCAGTGGACGCTGCGGTTTGCGTAGTCTGGAGGGTGGATTTGCCCGTTTGGAGGGAGTTGGTGCAGAGCACGGAAGGACACGTCGCCTCCTGAATAGCGGTGGTGAGGTCAAAGATCAAAGATCACCTCCTTCGTCTTGGTCTTGGGCTCCTTCGGTTTCTCCTTTGGTCCCTCTTTCTCCTTTACACTCTTCTTCTTCTTCATCTCCTCCTTTCGACCACTCATCGAGACTTTTCCTGCAACTGATCTTTGATCTTTGATCTCTTTCCTCTCCTCACCAGGCGCCGCTTTCTCAGGGTCGATCCCTCCCTCGATGCTCGGCATCTTGCAGTCTCCGTCCACTGAAAAGAGCAACGATGAAACTAGAGGGATCAAAGATCAATCTTACCCGGCTCAGCAGATTGGAATGTGTCCGTGTTGTGGACGGTGCCGTGGATGGAGATTCGGCCAGAATTCTTCTCCTGGGAAAGAACGACGATCAATATCTTGCCGTGATTTTTGATCTTTGATCTCTCTTTCTCTCACCTCGTTCGTCCCTCCCTCGTTCTCGTCGCCCATTGGTAATCGCCCGCCGCCAGCTGAGTCGACGGCTGTCCCTGAAGAAAGATCAGAGATCAATCCTTGACCAGAATCGGAAAGGCCAAAGATCAAGACGAACTTAGCAACTCGTCATTGGACTTGGCCCCGGGGGAACTGCTCTTTCTCGACTTGAACGAGCGTCCCGTGCCGGTATGCTGAATACGGTAGGTTACTGTAGTCGATATTGTAGTCCTCACCGAGCCTCGCTTCTTCTTTACACTTTCTCCACAGAGCGCATGGAGTAAGCCGAGTGGTACGAGTAATTGGAGTACTGTAAGGGTACGGTAAGAGGAGGGATACGGTAGGGAGCAAAACTCACATAGTAAGAGCTGTAGCATTCAACCGGCCGCGTCGAGGGAACGGTGTGAGAATGAGGGGAGGAAGGAGGAGAAGATGGAGGAGGAGAGAGAAGGACTGAATAGTATGCAAAATAGTATATTACTTATGTAATGAAATTGTAAATCGCATAGATTTTTAAAAAATAAGAAAACAAGAGAAGCAGATTCAAGGCAGCTGCTGGTATTAAGGAAACGATTAGAATATGCCAAATATTTCAATGGGACACCATAAAAATTGTTAGGATCAAAAAGATTTGCCGCCAGCAGGGGTCGAACCTGCGACCTTGGGCTTATTAGACCCACGCTCTAACCGACTGAGCTATGGCGGCTGAGGCAATAGTTTCGTATATTCTGCTGATTTGGAAAAGGATAAGGAGTAATGAAGATAACGGCAATGAGTATTGAGAGCAAGTGCATCCCTTCCCATGGCAAAAGAAACTATTATCATATTCATCCCATTTAAGTTCGATCTCAACACCCGTACACTTATTTATTGTACAATCGGATACGGTAATAGCTTTATCTCCTCAGAATGGGGGGAATTCACGTGAGTCGAGAATGATTTCATCAATCGATAGTCTCCTCTTCTTCCCATCAGGATGCAATGCGATGTTGTCGTAGAGAAAACAAAAGAAAGCAGTACAAAAACGGTAGTCTTCTCTGTAGGAAGGAGCGGCGAGGATTGACAGGAAGAGGAGGGGAAGAACCACCCATGAGAGATGTATTGTTGGGGGATCGATCGATCGATGATAAGCGAAGAAAGAAGCTGCTGAAATAGAGAGAGCAACGATCATAGATCGCACATCAACTCACGATGCGAACATTGATTGATGATAGGCAAATTTGAGTAGAGGAATCTGCGCTAGAGCAATGTATTGATTGAGGTGGGAGGGAGAGTGGACAACTCACAGGGCGAGGATTCTCAATCCATGGAGGAGAGATATCCGAGTCGCTAGACGAATCTTGCCTGCAATCAATCGATCTCTTCGAGACACACGAGGGGACGATTAACCGAGATGAATGCTCCATCCAAGAAGAATCCATGCCAACACTCGACGAATATTTTGGATTCCTCGATCTCCTTGAAGCAGACCTTGATTTCTCCCAATTCCTGAATGAAATCTATCATCACAAAGACAGGCGACTATTTACCTTCACATATCCCGTGGTACTATTCCATCCACTCGCGACCAGATCTCCCAGATTCTCTTCGACAAATTCGAAATTATTTTGAGATAGGTGCAAACAGACCACTATTGTAGTATCTCGGACTCCAACCAGAGAGGATTACTGTAGTGGTTGCACGGCGATTGATAACAGCATCGAGAATAACACTATTGCATCAAAGAAATCATTTGGCGATGCTCACAGAACCGAGGCCAGGTGAACGATCCGATTCTCATGCTCCCGTTGTACAGGCCTCTTCCGATCAATCTCATTGCATCCTGAAGGATACAATCACTTCCGAGCATCCATCACTCACTTACCTTTCTGGTCTTGCCTTCGATAACTGCCACGCCCGTGTCTCTTTCGGTTGAGAATGCATACGAATCTTCGACGTTCGAAATGGCCATTGCCTCATAGATGGCAGTCGCAGTCTCAGTGACACTCTCCATGTGTGCCATGACGATCTTGCCTGGAAAAGGAGAGATTGGGAAGCAGGTAGGAAGACTCGCCTTGATGTTGTCCCAGTGAATCCAGCTGCGGAAGGTTCTCGAGAGTGCTGGTTCGCCCCTGGAAATAGAAGCTGATTCTAGATTCGTGTACACTGTCGAACTTCGGAAATTTGATTCATCACTGCATACCTCAGTCGCTGACTCGATTCATCGGAGCGATTCTCAAGAAAACGAATTGATCATCGTCAGTTTCGGAGTTTCGGTCTCACCTTGAGTCGTGCAGTGGCTGCCTCGTGCACTCGAACTGCTCGAATCATCTCGTCGTGCCCAGGGAGAGTTTTCCCTTCCTCCTTCGACGGATTCACCTAAATAATACCACATTTGCATCACGTCCAGAACGTCCAGAATGAGGGTGCAACACGGTACCAAGCATACGATATCTACAGTAACGGGGTACTGTAGGAGGAGGCTGAGGGGAGGAAGAGCACTGATACAGCATAGTACTATAGTGTCTGATCCTTGTCGTGGATATTACTGACCTTGACAAACGGGGTGCTCGTAGTGGGTACGGTAGGGGCTACGGTAGAGGGCATCAACAGCGAGATCAGAGTGTCCAATTTGGACTCCAGTCGATTGACTTCAGCTTGCAATCGGATAACATCTTCTTTCGTGGCGGGAACCATCGAGGGATCCATAACTGAGAAGAAAGAGGAATATAGACGGATCTAAACGTGTACACACCGGCCGGAAAAGCTGAGACGAGAGAGAATGATTGAACAAATGGCGCACCCTCTCATCCATCTCATCGACGAGAGATAAGCCAGAAATAAGTCTTCTCTACCGAAGTCATCCCTAGGCCATCGACTCATTCACTTTCATTGACTTAGATTTCATTGATTATACGCGAGTGCATTCGAATGTTTTGGCATGATATTGCTTGAAGCGACCGCAATAGAACGATGACAGAAGAATGATCTTGACCAGAAAGTGTTACGTCGGAACCAGTGGTTTTCTGTTGCATGACCGAGCACCTGATAGCATTTTCGAAGGAACCTTCGTGTCCTTTACTCAATTTATCAAACGGGAGTGGAAGCAACTTTGTTCTTCTCTTGTGATGTGATCTTTCAGTAAGAACAAAGCAGGAGCAGATGAGTTGATGAGAGAAGAGGGTTCAGTCTTGGAGGCATGCCATAGGGATAGAGAGTAGGGAGGAGTGAGAGACGCGACTCCGATCTCACCATTCTACCCTTGGTTGGGTGCATCCTCTCTGAAGAGGAACTCCCGAAATTAGATCAATTCAGAGTGCCGTGTAGTAGTATGCAAGAATGTTGATCATTAATTGCATTTCTTCATTTCTTCTTGAGTTATATTTTACTTAAATTATGTTCTTCGCAAATCGTATATCTCAACCCTTAATTTGTGTAGCGATTCCAATATTCAATTTATATCTTCTAGACCCTAATCTGTAATGAAGAGACTCGTGTTCTACAAAAGTGAGAATCTCCCAGTGAAAAGAAGTAAAATACCGTCCAATTATCTATCCAGAGAGGTTTGTTCTCAATCAAACTTGTTTCAAATTCTGTTTGAAGACCGTCGTTTTGAGATTCGGGCATTTCTTGTCATAGATATTTGCAGACCAACCTAACATCTCTTCCGGACGATGTTTTGTTCAACATCATCGAGTATCTAACTACTGGCGAGCGAGTTCCCCTGAGTAAGACATGCAAGAAATTGAGAGCGATCGACTTCGAATTGGGACAGAGGAGATTCGACAGCATTGAAGTTAATTGGGTTAGTTTATTTATTTAATAAATAGGATTCTTTTTTCGGTAAATTTTATGATTTCTAAAATGTCATTTTTTTCAGGAATTTTATCCTTCAATATCTGCGATTGGACGAGGCATTGAATATCGAATCAGGGGCGATTTCATCAACAATCCCATTCGAGAGACGCCTTACAATCTTCGACTATTCAGAAAGGCCAAGACAAACTCGCTGGAAATTCATGTGAGAATGTTTGTTCGTTGATTTATTACATGTAGATATAGTTTACATTGGGGGTTAAATAGATTATGACTAGGCATACATGAATTTACAAACAATTTCAGTACGCCTGTGGGACAAGAGATGAAGTGAATCTTCAAGTTATCTATAATATCCTCAAGCCGGTCACTTACAACAAATTATTTGTTTCGTTCAGCGCCTTTTGGGACTCTCCGAATGAGTCCAAGCACGCATACAAGTCAGCTATTTTCAGTATTGGAATCAGAGAGGATAAAAAAACACGCCATTGCCAACTCTGGCTCGCATCATCTAATTGGCCCTTAAAGTTACCCAACAAGGACGAAACCCTGATCTCATCCTGATCCCGTCGTGTGCACGAGAGAGTATGCAAAAGTGAGAGAGCGCGGATCATTTCCGGCTTTCCCTTGAGGGTATTATTGATTTTTAGCATTTTTGTATATTCATTCTATACTAATTCAACCATCGGCTATTCGATGGAGGACAAAAAATAATGGGTCAATTTCGTCCTTGTTGGGCAACTTTAGTAAAAAAAAGGGAAACCCTGTTAAGTAGCGTATTAGTTGACCCATAGTGAATTTTCTCTCATTATTTCCCGTGATCTCTCAGTGTTCAAAACGGATTCCCGATGTTATATAATAGTAAGTAGAGTTGTCTATTCGAAAGCGAAACTCTCATTTATCATTCCTCAATTCGATCACTTCGCAAAGCGGTCCTCTATTTGGCCTCTATTTGAATGGGAAACGTTCAATTCGCAATCAATTTGCACCCGGTCTTCAAACAGAATTTGAAACAAGTTTGATTGAGAACAAACCTCTCTGGATAGATAATTGGACGGTATTTTACTTCTTTTCACTGGGAGATTCTCACTTTTGTAGAACACGAGTCTCTTCATTACAGATTAGGGTCTAGAAGATATAAATTGAATATTGGAATCGCTACACAAATTAAGGGTTGAGATATACGATTTGCGAAGAACATAATTTAAGTAAAATATAACTCAAGAAGAAATGAAGAAATGCAATTAATGATCAACATTCTTGCATACTACTACACGGCACTCTGAATTGATCTAATTTCGGGAGTTCCTCTTCAGAGAGGATGCACCCAACCAAGGGTAGAATGGTGAGATCGGAGTCGCGTCTCTCACTCCTCCCTACTCTCTATCCCTATGGCACATTTAGAGAGTCTCCAGATCTTTCCAAGTATGCAAACAAGTGAGTTTTTTTTCAGTATTTGAGTAGGAATAGAGAAATAACGACATTTTCAAATCTGGTCTGCTTTTCCTAATTGGTCCTTAAAGGAGGAGGAAAGGGAAAATGAACTTCGTTTACTAAAGATATATCCGGATTTATTCCTTGAACGACAATAGAAAGCCAAAATTTGAAAAACGGAGATCAAAGATCAAGGGAGATACGCGCACGGGTACTGTAATTGATAGCTCAGGGAAATAGCTGCGAAAAGATTGCGCAGCGCACACTATCTCACTACCTCTTTCTCCTCTTTCTAGTTCGATCTGTAGAGCGGCGACAACGAGAGTGGGAAAGGGACAGGTTCGATTCCCGCCGAGGACTAACATTTTGCCGCGGTGGTTTCTGCATTAATGCAATGAGGGAAACCTATTTAGCATATTGTGACACTCATTTCCATTTCTTTTATCAAACATTTTCATTTTTACAATGCAATACAACAAAACAGTACAATAAAGAGATTGAAGAATTCGATTTTCCGTACAAATTCAATCCGGTGAACAATCATGATTGTATATCATTCGTTTGAGTCTCTATTCTGACCCTTTAGACAAGTGTCTAGTCAATCGATGAAAGATGCACGTACGCAAAGAATGGGACAAACAGCTCTTTTCAAACGATTTTATCATTGTCTTGATTGTTTTTTTTTCATTACACAAGTTACATTATTGTATCACTAATTGATCGATTGATTGATCTCTAGATGACATCACTTCCCGATCCCTTTCTCCCCGACCCCAAGCAAGCGGACAAGATTCTGGCTAGAATCAAAGCAGCCAAGGAGAGGGAGCAGAAGATCTTCGCAGATGGGGTTGACCTCGAGAAGACTGTGGAGTGTTCCTGCACTCGTTGTCCCCCTAGAGATCTCGAGGAAAAGCACGATTACTGCTGCAAATCGCTGTTTCTCTACCCTCTTCTCAAGAAAGGAAATCTCTTCAAGGAGGGATTGCTGGATAAGCTGAAGGACCACGGTAGGAAAGCCTGCATTACGCAGGATCAATACTTCAAGGAGTACCTGCTCACAGAAGCGGTTAGTTACTATACTTCCTATTGTTGATAACTTTCATCTCAATCACTCACTTGAGGGTACGGAAGCTGCAGTTGCCCTCTACGGCTATGCGAGTGGACATGTGGCCATCGATGCGAATCAGTGAGTTCCCCTTTCCAACAATCGTTTACTCTATTGAAAGGCTATTGTATCCGGAATACACTATATCAATCAAATAGATACCATGGATAGAAAGAATGAAACTTACTATTGAGGGCGAGAAGACACGGGTGCTATCGAGTGATAGTGGCCTCTCTTCTCGGACCACTCGGACGAGGACAGAGAGTTCGACTCCCCGCTTGTGTCATCGATGCCGTCCGGAAGAAATGGCCAAGTGCCGATGGACATTACACCGGCTTCAAGCCATCTGCGCTATTCGATGAAGAATAGCTATGTCATGGACTAAATGATAAAGTATTTGTATACCCACAAGCTAGTATTGCTAATTGAAATGTAATATTCATGTGCAAACTATCGT
Source organism: Pristionchus mayeri (assembly GCA_036245805.1). NCBI lineage: Eukaryota > Metazoa > Nematoda > Chromadorea > Rhabditida > Neodiplogasteridae > Pristionchus > Pristionchus mayeri. The sequence goes on along the minus strand of BTRK01000003.1, from coordinate 20,359,847 downwards.
CGATACTATATCGTCTGCTAATGTAATCCTCCCTATCAGATGCAACGACGAGCTTGCGTCGTGTGCCATCAGAGGAAATTCCAGAAAGAGATGCACGCATTTACGGAAAATGAGAAGAAACGGACAACGTGGATAAACGCTGTCCGTTCAACCCCAGAAGGAAGAAGATCTCTCATGGCAGTGGTGAATGCATCCAAGTGTCCCTATCTCTGTGCAAGTCACTTCTCCCCCTCTGACTACACATACTCGGCAACTGCTACCGTACTTCGACCTGATGCTGTCCCTTCCTTTGTGGTGAGTAATATACACAATTAAACGGGAGAAAATATATTTATCTATCTCATACAACGGAAACAGAGGCCTTTAGGAGACGACTGCTCCATCTACAGTATCCCAACCATCTATCGTACTCCCTCCTACCTGTTCCCCTCTTCTCTCGCCCTTCCCCTCTTCATCTTCCTTCGTCTTTCCTCGCCCTCGTCCTCTTCAATCCTCTCTTCCGTCTTACGTCCGTCCTCCTCCACTCCTAACTCGATCTCCTCTTCTCTGCTGCGTCTGCTGTTGCCGACCTGAACAGGTATTCATTAATTATCATTACTGCATTCCATCTCGCACTAAACTAACTCAAATTAGATTATTAAAAAAATGAGGTATTTTTGATAACTACTTGAAGGCTCGAGATATGAACGAAAGCTCCGAATGGACTCCTCCTACCCCTGCCACTCCCCGCATCGAAAGTGTCCCTCTATCGAACTACATGATAGTGTCGAAGGAGTCATTGACCTCCCTCCTCCTAGAGTGTCCCAAGTGCGAACAGGGACAATGTCATCTATCCTTCCACATGGTAGGACTCGCGGCATCATGCACGAGGGAGTGCAACAGATGTGATTTCACTGCCACATGGCATAGTAGCCCCGTCTTGAAGACATCTAAGGCCTCGAATAAGGAGAAACTGCCTAAGATCAATGTAGATTTCGTCTCAGGAGCTATACTATCGGCAGTTGGAGGCACGGTCAGTATTTCCTATACGCTAACGCTTCAATAAGTATTCATTGAAGAAACTGAGGCTTCTTCTCATGATGAGTGGAATGACTCCCCTCTCTACCACTTCATTCCACCGTTTGAAGAAGTTCTACGTTAGTCCTGCAGTGGATGAATTATTCTTCAAGAAACAAGGAGAACTAATCGATGAACTCCGGAAGAGAGTTGCCAAGGTTCGATTAGAATACTTTTAATAATAGAAAGGGAATTGAAGGGAGAAAAGATACATATTTGTGGAGACGGCTCATTCGATTCGCGCGGTTATTCGGCGGCCTACTGCCGTTACTTCCTACTGAATGCAGAGACGGGAGAGGCAATTCACTATGTGCTAATCCACAAGAGTGAAACAGGAAGCTCAGCTAAAATGGAGGTGTTTTTGTCACATTTCGAACCAATAGGTGAACAAAATGTTAGGTGGCTGCACTGGAGCAAGGGCTACGGGAGCTCTCTCTCATGATTGGAGGATCGAAGGGAATTGCAAGTGTAGTGACGGATAGACACTCTGCTGTGGCCAAGATGATGAAGGAGAAGTACCCAGGGATCAAACACTTCTATGATCCCTGGCACTTCTTCAGAAATATCACTATGACTCTTCTCACAGTGAGTTCGGTAGATATGGCAATGGAAGAGAATCAGTGTCATTCTAGGTATGCAAGGCCAAGTATATGGAATCGGTTAGATTTTGGGTAAAACCAATCATAAACCGATGCTATGATGCCGTGATAAGTGCTCAAGGCAATGGGGAGTTGGCACAGGAGAAGTTCAGGGCCATTCTCCTCTGCATTCAGGGCAAACACAGATTCGATCAAGTGTGATATTAGAAAAAAAACAGCATGGGCGAAGTTTTCGTGAATTATTCTAGGATCCCTCGTTCAAGCTCATCAACGAGTGTGGCCACACGTCCTCGTACAATCCAGAATATTATATCAAGACTAAAAGGATCATAGATAGGCTAGAGGAACAGGTATTATCATATCTAACCCCCTCCCATTATCACTCTCTCGCAATAAATACATATAGATATTCACCAGCAAGAATATCGAGGATATCGCATCTGTCTCATGGATTCTGCAGACATCTCCTTGTGAGAGCATAAACGCTCTCGCTTGGAGATACGCGCCGAAGGATTATTTTTACGTCAGGTATTTAGTCTTCTAAGGTAAATATTGAAACCATTAAATAGATCTGGACACGAAATGCGCACTCGATTAACTATACTGCACTGGAATCATCTCAAACAGGGTGTGATTGACGGAACGAGACCAGTGGTAGGAGAGCAATTCTAATAACCTGCACTAAATGTTTCTTTCATGTGGGAAAAAAATCATACACCAATCCGTCCCATAAAAACAAAGTGTGGAGGAAAGTGAGGAAAGATGCTACCCACACTTGGAGGACTGACGTCAAGAATCTCACGTACCTGGTTCGGATTGTGATATAAAAAAACGCGCCTACACTCCTACCCTAGGTACGAGGAAGGATGATCGAGAGCCCAGAGACTACGGAGAAGAAAAGAAAAATTGCTCTCGCCGAACAAAAGGTAAACAAGGAGAGGTAATCAATTTACGAACCATTTTTAATTAAGAAGTTGTGGGAGACACTCACCCGTCCTCTTCGTCCTCATGGAGTCGACAGCAACTTGGAGGAGGAGGCGCCCGAGAACGACGACGAGGGCGAGGACGACGCCCTCCTCCCCCCTCCTCTTCCTCATCTCCCTCTCCTCAATTCGATGGCAGACGAGGCCCTAGGATATATGACTGATGAGGAGTAGTAATAAAAAAAGTTTATCATTGCTACGGACTGATATTTATTGCTTTGATTAATTTTCTAGCGTAATATGTTCGTATATTTTTAATATTTCTATCTAAATTGTTATTTGAATATCCTTAACTTATTTTACGATAAATGAATTGAAAAGGTAATCATTCACAAATAAAACACGAGTAATATTTAAATATAGGCCGAAGAAAGAGAAACGAACCTTTTTCGCGATGGCCTTTCACCATCGGAAGGGCCATGATCTTGGCCGGACGACGTTGGACGTAGTTCTAAAATACAAGAATGAAATTAATCGATACAGCAAAGTGGGAAGCAGCCAAACTAACTGACAGGTCTGGGAGAAGCGAAGGCAGCACCGTCCATGCCCATTTTTTATCATCGGTGATGACCGTTGACCTGGCTTCAATGAACAATTAATTAAACGGTAGAAAATAAAGAAAAAAATGAGCAATTAAGCAAGGTTGAAAGCAAAACATGTAAATAATAGATGGGCCAACGACGAAAAAGAAGAAGTAATTAAGACGACGCATTTAGGGAGAAATTGTGGCAATCGGGTCAAAAGTTAGTTGAAACAGAAGCAATTTAAATATTATCGACGTGGAATGAGTAGAATCACAGATAATCGCCCCAAAGAAGAAGATAGAACTCATGAATCCAACTGAAAGGAATGCGCGCGTGAAAGGGGTGGATGGGAAGAGATCACACAATCGATCGATTGAAGTAATATTGATTTTGAAATAACAGGATGAACTAGAGTACAGATATGCGTTTAGCAACAACGCAACACAATCAAAGCGAGCAAACGCAAAAAATAAGAAAAAAAAGAGAGACGCTCCGTAGCCAAGAGCCGCGTCGGGGACCGGTAATTGGTGTTACTTTCACTGTTTTTAGCATGGCCTGTTTTTAGCACATTGACAGCCGGGGCATTTCGTGGTAGGATGAAATACGTTCAAATTTCCAGCTTTCGCTTTCATCCTCCTTTAAAGGAGGACTAAACCACCCATGACCTAGCTCCTCTTAACGATTACACGCTCCAAAAAATACATTAATATCTATACTCACAACAGAGTTATGATTAGTTGACTGAATTCCATGGACGCTTGATAGCTCAGGGAAATGCGCGAATTCAAATCGTCAAAGGACGGGAATCGAACCCGCAACCTTCCAATCACATGACAACTGTTCTACCACAGAGCTAAGCTACCGATGGGCCTCTACCTCCTAGCTCGCGCTATCATATTTGGAGGGTGGAAGCTCCCGTACATTTTTTCTATCGATGTGGCTACTTTGAGTTTAGTCCTCCTTTAATAAAATAGGAAAGTCCCTATTAAGAAGAGTATTAGTTTATCCATAATGATTTTTCTCTTCTTTTTTACCCATGCTCTCTCGGTGTTCTCTTACCAGACTCCAGTTTTTCGATATGAGCCCGTTTGCGTAAGAATTGGACAATTCTGAGGAAATTTGGCATTGGTCAAAAGTGGTCAAATCTCTGAAACTTTATGATTTCGGATAACTTGACCTGCTGAAGACGATATACATATTCATTTTGGTCAAAGATTTGTCGTTGACCCCAGAAGCCATGACGTCGAAATAGGCCAATTTCGCATATTTCAGTTCCGGTAATCGCTAAAATTAAGCCAACATATATTCCGGGGCAGAATTGGACGGCGATCACGCCTGTCCATTTCATTTTTCATGAACAATTAACACTAATTAGTAAAATGCAACTTTTTTGTGCGTGCAAAGTATTCGGGGAGACCGGAACCAAAATGACCGGCTTGACGAGAGGAATCCAAATCTGTTTTCAAATGTGAGAAAAAACATCGCGGTAAGGTTTAAGGTGCTAAATAGTGGACAGTTTTGTGTGCAAAGTCAGCAATCCCATCAACTCGTCCCTTGATCTACCCGCCTCTCTCTGCCTCGTGACCTCTTCCCTTCCTCTCGCCTCTTCCCGTCTGCACTCTCTCCTCTCCCCCTTGTCTCTCGCACACTACCTGATGGGATCACTGAGTTTGCACACAACACAGCTCACTATTTTCACCTTAAACCTTACCGCGATGTTTTTTCACACATTTGAGAACATATTTGGATTCTTCTCTTCAAGCCGGTCAGTTTGGTACCGGTCTCCCCGAATACTTTGCACGCACAAAAAAGTTGCCTTTTTCTAATTAGTGTTAATTGTTCATGAAAAATGAAATGGACAGGCCTGATCGCCGTCCAATTCTTCACCGGAATATATGTTGGCTTAATTTTAGCGGCATCTGGCATTCAGATATGCGAAATTGGCCTATTTCGACGTCATGGATTCTGGGGTCAACGACAGATCTTTGACCAAAATGAATATGTCTATCGTCTTCAGCTGTTCAGATTACCCCAAAGTACAAAGTTCCAGAGATTTGACTTTTTTAGTCCATGCCAACAATTGTCCGATTCTTACGCAAACGGGCTCATATATAATAAGATCACTTGATATGGAATGTGAAAAGAGGAGAGTTGATATTATGTACGTTTTTAAGTTACCTAGAATACATTTTTTTCCAGTTTTACTTTCTTTTAAGAAAAAAAGCTGATTGTTACATTACAGCCTCCTTTCTTCACTAATGGACGATCGAATTTTGGAAACTGCTCAAGTTCATTTCGAGTTGATCAGCAGTGAAGAAGTGTTTGGTTTGACCCAAACTAGAGACTGGTTGATGAAACTTCCCAGAATTAACGATTTCCGAATGGACTGGTACCCTCGTTTATATCCGGTTGGCATTTTATGAAGATTGACGGTAATGGCAATTCTCTCTTCAGGATATCAATTTCTTGCCCGAAGAATGTCTTATTGATGACTCTACGCTTCTTCATATCGTCTCTCACACAAATCGAGCTGAGCTGGGCAGAGGAATCTGTACAGCGCAGGGAATTATCGATGCTTTTGAGGTATGGAACATCGATATTATACAATGAAAATCACACGCAATTCAGATGGTCTGTCAATCTCCTTCTAAGTTCGTCAGTTTGGATGTGCCTTTGGCGACAGCCGAAGAGCTATTCGCGATGCCCAACTGTCAAACCATTTTCTCTGAACGTAGGAAGGTTGTGGATGGGAGTACCCATACAACCTTGATGATCACTAGGACCGATTCGAATGCATATCGTGCAATAGTCATATACAAATTTGATAAGCATGCGAGAACAATCCGTCGGTTGTGAACCACCCCAACATGTTTTTACATCTACCGATGATTTGGTTGTATAATTCTGTACGAATAAATACACAATTATTTTAGATTCGTTTACTTTCAAGTTTAAAAACTGAAACACGTTCCAGTTTCGCGTTCCAGTTTTGATTGCTATTCAACCTCCTAGATAATATTGTGTTAGATTTTTTCTTATCGACTCCAGCCAAGGGCGAATAAACTAATAGTATGACAAGAGAACAGTGGAACACATGCCGGTGCACGATGTAAGTAATAGACATTTTTAGGCACTAGGTCAGATGATTATGACGTCATGCCGCCTTTGTTTCATCAAAGGCGGCAGGACGTCATAGTTCTCATCCGACCTAGTGCCACATTTCCAGCATCGCTTTCGGGGCGCTGATCAGGATAACATCAGTAGTCATTCTTCATTATCGATACTCCACCAGCCAGATCCCATTCTGCGGCTTGGATAATTGGCCCACTCTCAAAAAATCCTCATCTCAATACTCATTTCTAGGTGTCATTCCTTGATTTTCAGTCGCACAACCCCTTTGTGATGGGGAGGGAGTGAGAAATAATAGGGAGGGTAGGGGAGAGGGGTGGACCAAATATCCAAGAAGTGCCCATTCTGCGTTTGGTGGCATTACGCCATCTTTTTTTGGTCGTTCTCGGTCTTTACTGTATGTATATCCGTAAGGGATCTGAAAGTCTTCTTGCCCAACTATCATCACTCAACCCTTTGAAGCCAACTCGACCCAATCCCTCAATTCAGTTGCCATTCTTATTCGTTCATTAGTCCGCCATCGCCATCGCAGTCCGTCGCTCCATTTTCCTCTGTGTAACAGCTAGCGCTTCTTTATCGGCAGCTCTAAGTGTCAAGTCTCACTACCGTACACAACACATGGAGTAATACATTCACCGAAAGAAACTCTAAAAATGGTGATATCTTACGAGATAAACCCAGATGTTGAAAGCCGTAAAAGCATTTTTTTTTGCACTTGACGATGACTTGGATTTCGGTTAAACATTTCAGATTTTTCCGAAAGGGTATTCCCACTGGCATATCTGTTTCTCACACAATCGCGGCATAAATCAAAGGGATCAGATGGGGACATCCGCTATATTTCGGCATTTTTTTATCATTACTGGAAGCTTCCAATTAGCCCGTATGAAGGGTACAAGAAACACTTCTTCTCGCCAGTTAGTTCTCTCTGCAATGAAGATCTCCTTCCTCGACGGCGACGTCTCCGAAGTTAGCGCCGACGTCTTCTCCTTCCAGGCCGACGACAATCTCTGGATCGACGCCACTAATATCGTCAAGGGAGGAGAATCGTTCGCACGGAAACTCGACGAGAGACGTCGATTCTTCCGCAAGTCCCTTCCCTACCACTCTCCCGTCGTGCACAAAATCAAGAAAGGAGATGTTTTCTCGTGTAAAGGTGAGATACTCTTGGTTATTTCCAACTAACCGTGAAGATTATTTTCAGGTGTGATGCTCGTGTGCCCTGGTTCTATCTCACTCGACGATACTTCTGGAGGCGACTTAGTCTCCGTCCGACATGCTTATAAAAAGTTCTTCGACTTCATCAGAGAGTATGGCTACCAGACCGTGGTGAGTTCACTCTTCAGTGTCCCTAACTTTAGATTCTCTAATCAAGTATCTCTTTCTTGAGGTTATCACTCTACCGACCTCAAACTCCCTCCCACTCATGAGGGAGATCCTCTACGCTTGTCTCAATCGCGCGCCTCTATCTGTGAGTGGTTTAAAACTAAAATAATCCTAAATAATCTATTAATCCTGAAATAATCTATTAATCCGCTTCAGGAAGTCACTGAAGTCACACTGCTGTCCAAATGTCCTCGAGCCAAGGAGATCGTCACTGATCTCATGGGGGCAGAATCTCTGCAATTGTACTCTCCAAATGTCAGAGAGCCATTCATGAAATCGCTGAAGATCACAACTGCCTGTCCACTTCAAAGCATCTGCAAGAAGCTCAAGCGAATAAGATCCATGTGAGTTCTGATGCAAATTCATACATGTAAATCTTTCAAAGCGAGGAACTAGCCAAATATAAACTCTTCAGGTATCACAAGTGTTCGGAATGTGGGCAGGAATTCGTCGACCCAGCAAATCTCGAGAGGCACATGGAAGAAATGCATCGTGAACTGAACAACAACGTCAGTTTTTTGGTTAATTGTATGCATATTCGAAGTATTTTTTTCAGTCATTAGAGGATCGAGAGAGTGATGATGGCCTTCATCTTCCACCTCCGATGTTGATTGAATAAGAACTTCCCATTCCACGATCTCAATCGATCATTGCTACCCTTCATTTTTTCTTATTTCTACCTTCCCTCCCACAGAATATCATCCATGAAACGTGTCCTCGCTTCTGAAATATGATTTTTTGTACGAATAAAATTTATTTGCCAAATTTGTTAATTGATGTGATAATTTTTATATTTTCAATTAATCGTTTACTTGTGAATTCGCTGCTTCACAAAATCGTCTTCAGTCTTCTTATACCAGGCATTTTCCTCAGGAACTTACTGTTTTCGAATAAATTCGAAATTCTCTACAGACGCAACGCGGTCACGTCGCGGTTCGATCTCTCCGATTCGCACTCTCTATCACTGAATCGGCTGGCTCGATTCCGAAAGGATGGGGTCAGCTGGGAGGGGTCACGAAGAGAGAAGGAAGAGGAGGATGATGAAGAAGGAGAGAGGACTGAGAAGTGAGAGAAGAGGCGAAATGATTGCACGGCGAGTGCCATTCGACAGAATCTCTCCGATAAAGAATAGTTGTCTTCCTCACTCTCTTTCTTTGTTCGGATGATAGCTTACTGATCATCGCTGCTGTCGAACTTCAGCGATTCCTTCCTCCCTCACATTTGCTCTACACTCCAATATAAGATGTCCCATTCCCCCCTGTGCCTACCTCTTCTCAATATTACTATTCTCCATCTTTGTCCTTGGAATACTATTCACTTAACCTACATTTGACAACCATTGTGCTATCTTACCTTTGTGATGAATATATTGCCAAATTGATTATGATGCGCTTCTTTTCGAAGATCATCTTTTTGCTCTACACTCCAGTCTAAGATGTTCCTTCCCTTGGAATATTCTCAATATCCATTCAGATTCAATGCGCCCTCCTCGTTCGAATCATTCACTGCCTCTTCGTTTCCAAAATTCAAACCAGAAATGGTTCTCATACAAGCCAATTGAAGAAAAGCCGAAGAAAAATCGGCTGTATAAGAGAAATGTTGACTTTACATGGTTCCGATCAATCATGGACCAGATCCAAGTCCCGGTACCTTCTCCACAGCCATTCCTACGCCCCGTTCTTCCGCCGGTTAGTTTATAGATGATTTTACTTATCCCTGATGACTTTGTAGTAACTCGTTTTTGAAATTGCTGTCACTCAACCCACTTCAGGCATTTACAAAAATGCAATACTTCAGGGTCGATTCGAACTCCTTCCCGATGATATCTTCCACCTCTTCCTTCCTTATCTACCGAACGAGGATCGACTCTCGCTGTCTCTCACTTGCAAGAGGATGCGCAGGATGGAACGAACAGTGGGGAGATGGAAGATCAACCAATTCGAGAATGTTCATGCTCATTCGGTGAGACATGCAAATCGGATATTATAACAAAATTTGATTTTGAATCGTTAGCATACGTAGAAGAACTTAGCAAGTTGACAACAGGCTCCAAAATGCAGGGGGGGGGGGGGGGGGAATTGAAGAAATACAGAGTCGACAAAGTCTACTCTCTATCGATGAGACGAGCGAATGGCGGTTTCAAAAATTACTTTATAATTTGCTCACAAAATTCGTTTATTCTGCGAGGTTACATTGCATTACAGAGCAGGGATGATGATGATAAATACGAAATCGAAGTCTCCAGAATACCAACTCCGCAAGACTTCAGTACTTTCCACTCTCTCGTAGGTTCTACTCGGAAAGGAAAGAAGCGATTTTACAAAACTATTCGACATGCAGGAATCTTCCAACGGGCGAACATCAATCACCTCCAAATTACAGTAGGCAACATATTATTTTTCATGTTCTGCGTTGTCATTGCAAATCCAGAACTTATTTCATGCGATCCGTGTGATATCTAGCTATGTATCAAAAAAGTGTTATAAAATGAAATTTTGAGCTGGATAACTCGATTGCCATCGACTCGCTTCGGTTCATATTCTCTTTCACTCCGATCAAGAAGTTCACTTTCAAAGTGAAGAATGCGAGAGATGATGATTTGATGAAGTCAGTTTAACTATTCCTAACCTAGATAGATTAAAATAATGCCTTCTCCTCTAACATCAATAATAGTTACTAAAACAGTACATCTGCACATCTAGATTTCTTGGCCACCTTCTGAGCTGCCAAATTGACCCCGAAGTGGAGCTGAATATTGACTGTGAATGGAGGAAATGCATCCACTTTCAATGGCAACCGTGCAACTTTCCTTTCCCAAACATTCAAAGGATCATTGAGAGAATGGAGAGAATAGGACGAGTAATTGTGTACTGGGCTAGTAGAGACTGTTCCGGTCGAAGAGTAACTATCATGAGAACCAGAAAACACAGCGAAAAAAATGCCGTGAGTTTTACCAAAACAAGCCAAATCTTTTCAATACTCTGATCCCTTATTTTTCTCTTTCTGCTAACATAGCATTCTGTATGATGCAACGTGTGAATTTATCATTCGATAAAATACGTTTATCCTTTCAAATTCATAATCACTAAGCATCGGAAGAATATATCTCGCAACGAAACTGTGAACCTATTTGACCAGATCAGTTGAAGGGTTGCTTGAAGGGAAGGGTGTTATTTCAAAGGTTAAGCCGTGTGAACTGAGCCTTTTTTCTCCTCTCTCAATCCTCTCCCTCTGCTTCTCAATAATGTAATAAATAGTAATAAATGAACACATATTATAATACAATGACCGAACAAAAAAAAAGTCAGTTCGCGATAATATGGGTTACGGTAGTGATATACGGTATCTAGTGGTACTGTAGGTTACTGTAGTCGGTTACGGTAGTGATATACGGTATCTAGTGGTACTGTAGGTTACTGTAGTCGGTTACTGTATTGATTAGTACTGTAATAGGTCAAGATATTAATTTGAGGCATTCGAGTTTCTCGAGGTACTGTAGCAAATCTCTGTTTGAATTGGCGCCCTTGCCGTTCAATATCTCCGGAGCGAGTTAAAGGGATACGGTGGCCCGAAATATTACATTTTTATTTTTCATGGCCTTTGTTTATTGAAATATACAATTAAAACTAAATTATTACGAAAAAAATAAAAATAAAAATAAAAATATGCCAGGGGTGAAATTAGGCTTCGAAAATTGCATTAATTTGAACGGGAGCGTGTTCCATGGCATACTGTGGGAGAGGTTTCGACATCGACAAGTTGGCACTTTGCCAAGTGGCGCCACTGGCATTGACTTTACTGACGTTTTGCTGTCGTTTAACCTTTTCTTGCTTGTCAATTTTTATTATAATGTGTTGTATAACGATCTAGACATCTTTCCCGCAATGAATTGAAGTAGTAGTGGGTCTTTTAAGCCTGCTATGCGATGCCAAACCTCTAATTGCACTGACGAGTTAACTTCTCTAGTTGCGGTGACTTCGCTTTCGCGTAACTTGCGTATAATCTGCATTTTAAATACTGATAACTCGCCCCGAGATTCTGCCACTGCTTATTCAGGGTGAATCAAACGTGCCCTCCGCGTAGAATTGTTCGTTGTTAGCATGTTACACGTTTTACTGCCTTGTTGTTTCGATTTATTGCACTGAGCTCTTTTCCTCATTGTTGGTTTCCCTAAATATATCGCAGTTTTGTGATGTTTCTATTGTCATGATCGACATTCGATCATTTGTCCCATTTCAGCGGAATACAATCGGTCGTCTGCGAAGTAACTGAGCCCACTCCTGCACGAGGAATTACAAAGTAAGTGGTTTTACTTGCTTATTTAATCCCAGAGTACGTAATCGCTGTCGTCAAGGCTCTCAAGTCGTTCGAGAACACCATCGATTGGGCCGACCTCATCTCTGCGCTGGGCAAGCTCGCCAAGGTTTGATCTAATTTCAGTAATATCGATTTTCTCTACCGATCGATCCTGCTAAACTTTCATTGGTTAGGGTATGGACTATCAGCCTGTTATGGCGCTGGAACACTCGCGATAATACATGATGTTATGTTTGTCGATGTTCCGCGTCGGGCTTTGGAGCTAGCGCGATCAATAAACCTTGTTCCAGGTGTTCTCCCAACACGCCAAGTACGGTGACATCCCGAAGGCAGGCGGTTACGGTAGCCAAACGACTCTCGCAGTGCCTCCATCCTGCCCTGCCCATGGGTGAGCGATCGATTGCTAACGGGATGCTGTATTCGTAGATATCGATTAGTTGAAATCTGTGGGGGGGGGTGCATTAGTTGTCGAAGAAGTAGTATGATTGAAAATAGTATTGATTGGTGAACAATAATTCAAATACCGCTGTCAATATCTCAAGTTATATTCGAATGTATAGATTAATGCAAACAGCGACAAATATTATCGATTGAATCTAGCGAATCGATTACCGTACCGCTTCATCGCAGGAGTCCATCAGAAGGCACTGGAGACCTACAAGCAGATATTCGACATTCTCGGCCAGGAGGCACTCCCGAAGCAGTTGTATCTCTTCGCCGTCGACCTCTTCCCCCTCATGGACCACTGCACCACCAAGGTGAGATCAATGTCTAGAACGATACGGTAGTCGCGTTTATCGATTAGTCAGAGCAAGCGCATGATCAGGGATAAAATTCTTAATGTATAATATTTATTGCACTGCCTGGTTGATTATCGTTGATCTAAAAAATGTTACTGCATTCGTATTTCTTGTGAGACACTAAACGCGCAGGCGTGTTCGCGAGCAAATTTTTGCTGAACAATCAACCCCAATCTCACAGGTACTCGGTTCTCCCTCCGTTCGACTTCCCGCTCTGATCTACGTGAATACGAAATTCGACAAGTTAAAATCGATCGATGAACAGTTGAGGATTATCGGAGACAACATACATCACATGGTGAGGAGGGAGTGAGGTGGTGTATGAGTGTATTGTATGATTTGCCGGTGACGAATCTAACTACCAAAACCACGAGTAATTAGTAACAATGCTAAAGTATTGTAGCTGAAGATTAGTTGAGACATGAATTTAACAAGTTTACAACGCTGCCAATTACCAACTCCTTCCCAGGTATCAGCCCTGTGCGCAGCGGGTGAGGAAATGGGCTCGCCGCTCGTCCAGAGGAATCTCCTTGATCTACTCTGCGCGGCCTCAGCAGCAGCTATCTGCAGGAGAATGAGAACAAGGAGGAAGACGAGGAGAGGAGGGTAAGTCATTTATTGGTATTTGAGAGTCCACGTCTTCTTGATAACTTCGCACGGCAATTGGTTTAGAAGCACATATGAAACCTCAATATCCAGGGAGAGAATTTGTGAAAATTATTTTCAGATTCGCCGTCGTGAGAAAGTGGCGAAGATTCTGAATGTACTCATGCAAGCGATGGACGAAGATGGATCAGCTGCCTTCCTCTGGTCATATCTGGCTGACTACTATGAATGGTGAGGATACGGTAGAATTGATTCTTTTAGCCAGTCGAGAAAGGAACTATTGTTTTGCATCGTAGATTCTGTGATTTGAATCCTTACTGCAACCCGGATCTCACAGGTTGCTCAACTCTCTCAATGGTTCTTCGTCTGAGAGGAAGAAGAAAAGCTTGCTGTTGGAAGTTCCGTTGATGGGAGTGAACGAAGCAGAGGAGGAGATGATGGCATATGCAAATGTGAGTTTCCAATTATCGATAATATCCTAACTCGTTAAATATTTTAAAAATATATTAATTGGAAAAAAAGTTTTTTTAAATACCGGGTTACGTTGAAATTTTATGATTTGTTGCGCTTGGTTTTGATGTTTCCAAAAAAAAATGGATGTTCCTTATCCGATTAAGGTTTCAGAACTCGCTTATTTTTAGTTCTAGCTTAGGCGTCTAACGAAGTATCCGATCATGAGGAATCAAACATACCCATACAGGGTGTCCAAAAAGTATTGTTACACTTTTGAAACGCGAATTTTTTTAACATGTAGGTCGAGTTGTCAAAACCTGTAATAACACGTTTGAGCCCACCCTTCGGTGCGTTGAGGGAACCTACTAATTAGTTTCCCATAGTCATGGTTCGTCCAAATCGCTATCGTCAAACTATTATCAACCTTTGGACCCTCGTCGACCCCCCAGATTCCATCAGGAGGAAGCTTCGTATTTCCCGAATGACAGTCTATCGCACCATCTCCCGTTTCAAGCAGTTGGGCACTGCGAAGGACCGTCCAAGATCAGGAAGACCCAAGACCGCTCTCACTCAGAAGAACAGGAGAATCGTGGAGAAGAGAGTGAATCGCAATGCCAAACGATCCATCAGGAAGATGGCTAAGGATCTCAAGATCTCCAAAGGATCCGTGTGTGCCATCGTTCATTCTCTTCTCAAGTCCTACCCCTACAAGATGAGAAAGGGCCATGGCCTCACTGATGTCCACAAGCAGAAGCGCCTGGAGAGATGCAAGCTGCTCCTTCAGCGGGCCGATCGTGGGGAGCACTTGACTACCGTTTACTCTGACGAGAAGCTGTTCTCAGTCGAGGAGGTCTACAACAGTCAGAACACCAGGATCATCGCCAAGTCTCCTCAGCAAGCTGACACCAGAGGTAGAACCATCTCTCGCATTGCCCACCCCCAGGCACTGATGGTTTGGGCTGGTGTGTGCTCGACGGGCAAGACTCCTCTCGTGTTCGTGGATCCCGGGGTCAAGATCAACAAGGAGTACTACACCAGGGCAATTCTCCAGAAGGCCCTTCTCCCCTGGTCCCGCTCCCACTTCAAAGGGGCTCGCTGGACCTTCCAACAGGATTCAGCGCCTGCTCACTCGGCAAAAGTGACGCAGGCATGGTGTCGCGCCCATCTGCCCGACTTCATCTCGAGTGAGGAATGGCCCTCGAACTCCCCCGATCTCAACCCTCTGGACTTCAGCATTTGGTCAGTGTTGGAGAAGGAGGCCTGCTCTACTCGCCACAAGAACCGCGATTCCCTCAAGGCAGCCCTTCTCAAGGCATGGGAGAAGATCGACGTCCCTTACCTGCGGGCCGTCATCGACTCGGTCCCTCGTCGTCTCAGAGAGGTCATCGCGGCCAATGGAGGCCAGATCGAGTGATCGTGCATTGTTATGTTCATATGGTCACTGATAAATACTGTGCCCCGTTTGAGTTGTCTATGTTGCTTTTAAAGAAAGATACATGGTTTTATCCGTGTAACAATACTTTTTGGACACCCTGTAGCTGCTGTCGAACTTCAGCGATTCCTTACTCTTTCTATCCATTCCCCTTTTCCTACCTCTTCTCAATCTCGCTATTCTTCATCTCTGTCCTTGGATTTCGATTCACTTGACACTTTCTGGTACCTCATTATCAATGCAGATTGAATGCGTCCTCCTCGATCGAAGCAGTCTCTACCTCTTCATTGGCAAGGAACTGACCAGAAATGGTTTTCCATTAAACCAATTCGAGATAGACCGAAAAGACTTCGCCTGCCTATGAGAAAAGAGGAGTTGAAGAAGATTATGGATCGAATCCAAGTCCCAGTACCCATTCCACAACTATTCCTACGCCCCGTCGAACCGCCGGTTAGTTTTTGCTGATTCAACTTGTTATGCATTCGATAACTGTGTCTTTATTCGATCCTCAAATTACTACCACTCAACCACACCAGTCTCTTTTTAAAAATCACCTTTGCAGGGTGCATTCGAGCTCCTTCCGGACGACATCTTCCACCTTATCCTTCCCTATCTACCGAACGAAGATCGACTCTCATTGTCTCTCACGTGCAAGAGGATGCACACTATGGATCGGATTGTCGGGGGATGGATGATCAACCAATTCGAGAATGTTCACGCTCATTCGGTGAGATATGTCAATTTGATATCATCACAAGTATAAATATAGTAGTCCGCCATTGAATTTTGTATCCTTAGTATCATTTTGATGGAAGATTAATGTCCATTGCCGACAAATGTTGTCGTTTTCGTCATTGTCAGTGATCTCTAGTATAGCCGTTCGGAGAATGAGTGCACAAAATGAAGGAAACGGTTCAATGGCTTTTGTCGATAATGACAACAGCTTCGCTCAAGACAAAGACACAACTTTGCAGAAAAATTCTTTGTACGACGAATATTACATCGATGCGAAAGCAACTCCAGAAAACACATGTAAAAGCAAGCGACTGGAATCTATTACCCGTAAAAGAGCTGTTAATGTTGACAACACGCTTCAAAATGCTGGAATTATGCAACGAGCGAATGTCAACCATCTACAATTAACGGTTTGCAACTTACGATTAGAATTAAAAATAATTTACACAACCTCTCTTTTCAGTTGGAGAAGCCTAACATGGACAAGCTCTCATTCATTTTTGCCTTCACTCAGTTCAAGAGACTCACAGTGAAAGTGGTCAATGCGAGTGGTGATGCTGCAGTAAAGTAAGTTTTTAAGAGTGTTGAAGGAGAAGACATGAAGCATAATGTTCTTGTTGAAAATATCTCATTTTTCTCGTAGAATACAATGCCATTTTTCAGATTTATCGGAAACCTCCTACGAGGCCAAACTTGCATCGACTTGGAACTGGACATTGATTGTCAATGGCAAAGTTGTCTCCATTACGAATGGCAGCGATGCGACTTTCCACACTCAAGCATCCTAGAAGTGGTAGTATATCTGGAGGGAATGGGAGCGAGTGTGCACTGGAACAATCAATGCACACAACGAAGAGTCACTGCCAAGAGAACTCGTCAGGGCATAGGGGAATAGTTTATTCACAACTAATCAATGATAATTTTGTCGATATTTTTTTATCCCTCCTGTTTCTCTTTTCTCAACCAGTTGTATGCATGTCTACGATAATTCATGGATAAAATTGGAATAACGGAAATTGCTCCGCTTGCTCGTAGATACCCAGCAACACAATAGCACAGAAACCTGCACGTGCTTTGCATAGAACTGAAATATTTTAAAACCCATTTTGAGAAAATAATTTATTTCTGTAAGAAGTTCATCAATTCATAGAAGCCCACAATTGAAATAATCGAATTAAATTAATTGGGAAACTCTGGAGGGGGGGGGGGGGGCTCACTCGCGTTTTCAATTATTGCAACCGTGTAATGAAGTACCTATTGGGGTGTCTGGAAAGTTCGTATAATGCTTCGGAAAAAAAGTCAGTTCGCGATCAAATGCAGTGATTGCGCAATCTGTTTGTCAACAATGTATTGCATCATTCTGACGTTGAGTAGTGAGAGGATTTAATCAGTCTCCTAGTTGCTACATTGATTCTTGTGATTTACTCCCATCTCTACCTCCGAGCAGTTTTACTTCATTACTACCGTCTTGGCCGATCCGTGAAGGAGGCCCACTCTGCCCTGGCCCAGTCGGAAGGAGCTGACGCCCCCTCCATACCCTTCCGCTATAAGTGGTTCTCCCGCTTCAAGAAAGGGGAGTTTGGTCTCGATGGTCAACCCCGCTCTGGACGCCCTCCCTCCCTCGATCAGCCTCTCGTTCTCCGCACACTGAAGCGCAAGCCCATGGCCAGTGTGCGTGAGTTGAAGAAGGATACTGGTACTCCCAGATCAACGGTGTCCGATATCCTCCATCGATCTGGGAAGAAGCCGAAACTCCCACAAGTGATTCCCCATGACCTCTCCCCCGAACAGCTGAAAAATCGTGTTCAAGTCTGTCGGGAATTACTCCATCGTAGATCCAATCTTCGATGGGTCAATTCCATCCTCGCTACAGATGAGAAGTGGATCACGTACGATAACCCTGTGAGGGGACTGCAATGGGTGGATGCAGATGAGAAGCCCACGCCCGTCCCGAAGAAGGAAGAGCACGGAAAGAAGGAACTCCTCTGCTTCTTCTTCTCAGTGCTCGGTCCCATCTACTGGGAGATCCTCGCCCCTGGCACCAGCATCAATTGCGACCTCTTCTCTAAACAACTGGAAGATGTCGCGATCAGAGTCCCTCCCAGACTCCTGAACCAGGGCAAAATTCTTCTTCTGATTGACAATGCTCGCCCACATCGAGCGAAGATGACCCAGAAGAAAATGGACGAGCTGAAGATCGAGAGGATTCCCCATCCACCGTATTCCCCGGATCTCTCCCCATGCGACTACCTCTGCTTCCGCTCTCTCTCTGACTTCTGCAAAGGAAAGAAGTTCAAGAATCGAGATGAAGTTGTGAGGGCTTTCGTGAACTGGGCGGTCTCGAAGAAACCCGCATTCTGGAAGAGAGGAATCGAGACCCTGCCCAATCGCTGGAGGGAGGTAGTGAGAAAGAAGGGGGCATACATTGGTCACTGAGAATTGTAAAGCATTGAATAAAAAATAAAAACAAAAAATTATACGAACTTTCCGGACACCCCAATATTGTAGTGAAATCAAGAAACGGTGAACTTCTTGGATCAGATGGTTGATTGGCAGCAAGGATGGGTTCAAAGGTTAAGCCGTGCTAGCTGATCCTTCCTTCTCCTCCCTCGATCCTCTCACGAACTCCCTCTGCTTCTCCATCACTTCCTCCATTGTCTCCATCCACTCCTCATTCCTTCTCACAACCAGACTCATCGTCTTGCTCTTCTTCCTCGCCTCTTTCATTGTCTCCAGCATCGTTTTCTGGTCGAATCCGACGACGGCCACATCGTTGACGGCGAAGATAACGTCACCTTCAACACAGCTCGGTCAACTTATTGTATCACTCTTTCACTTTTTTCATTCATTTTTCCTCATTTGCCACATTGAGAAAAGTGCAAGGAATTCTAAAAAAACCAGTATTCCTCCAAACAGCTGCATACCTCTGACCAGATCAGTCTGTATCTCTGCGACTCCTCCCTTCTTCACGGAAGAGACGAAGGTTCCCGTGACGGAGAATCCCAGATTGAAACACGACGAAGTGGTGATGTTCACCCAACGGAAGGAAGAGAACGACTGTAAGGAAACGTTGCATTCCCATCCACAATTCACGGCGCAAAAATACATGTTCAATGAGTGTTGCAGAGAAACTCTCATTATATCGTGATTTCTCACGATTTGCGTTCAAATCGAATACTGATTGCACGATGTAAACATAACGTTTTCATTTGTTCATGAACTCACAGCAGTCTTGTGGTTCCACACGATCTGCTGCTCGAAGATGGCATCGCTCATCCTCAGCCCCTTCTCGTTCCTCTTCACGACCATCGACAGGATCTCTTGCGAGCGACGAACAGCTTGGATGCGATCGAGCACCTGCGAAGGAAGGTTAGGAATGAGTCACTGACCGTACCTCTAGTGATTGGTTTTCGAAAAGTGACACAGCATTCATCATTTAAACCCCATTTACTCTATTTTTGAGACTCACTCTTTATCTTAGTCATAGTTGATATTTTCCAAACTAGTGGTAGCGAGTGCATACTATATATTATTAGCTGCTATTCTACCCATTAAGAAAGAGAAGATGGTATTGTCTACTAACTGGTTTTCGCAGGAGTCCCTCCACGGGTTCTCCATTCACAGCCATGATCTGATCTCCTCTCTTCAGTCCTCCTCTCTCTCCCAGTCCTCCCTTCTTCACTTCGGAGACGAAGAGTCCGTGTAGAACGATGTCGAGTGGAGTCGATTCAGAGACGGGGAAAGTGACCGTGCGGAGGGGAGATTCTTCTGATTCTTCTCCTTTTTGCTGAAAAGTATGATTCTATTATTCCATTTGTAGGAGTTACATATCAATGGATGTATAAAAATGTACCACTACTTCCATAATCTTCCTCTCCTCGATTTCCTTCTCGAGAGCTGCCCGTGCTTGCTTCAATTCCATCTCTCTCATGCATCCATCCAGTTGTCCCTGAAGCATCAGGATGAATTCATATCACCGAGTGATCTACTCACCGAATACGAGCGTACGACTTCCTTTAGCCTGAACACCTCTCGACGCTGTTCGTACACCTCCTCTTGAGCTCTCTTGTAATGCCAGATGGCATTATCGAAGGTGAGGTAATGTTCCTGTGAGTGAATGCATCGATCATTTGAAGCGGAAATGGATAATTCAGGCGTTCTGTGGAACCGAGTTTAGTGGTGATGCGATATGATCGTCGTCCCTATGGCAAATACCTTGCCAATATTGGTGAAGAGGGCGTATGCGACAGGAAGAACAGTGTAAACAAGGAAGAAGAGAGTGAAGGAGACGGAGAAGAAACGAATGAGGAAGAGGAAGTTTGCCTGCCATGGCAACATTATCATATTGTCTTGATGCTAATAGAAGGAGAATGATTCGACAATGCTGTTCCTCGCAAACCTTATAGAAGCCCATCTCTTCTTCCTCCTCCTCTTCCTCTTCTTCCTCTCCCTCTTCTTCCTCTTCCTCTTCTTCCTCTTCTTCCTCTTCCTCCTCACAGTCTTCCTCCTCCATGGGCATCTCCTCATTAGTTTTCTTGTTTCTTCTATCTTCTTCCGTCATCATCTCCTTCGTATCGTTCACATCAGACCCATCAATGTTTGCATCTATGATATATCAATATTATCTGCCATCATCTCTTTATCGTTGAAAGTTTAACGTGGGCTATGCATTAATATAGAGTAGTTATAATTTAAAACGAAACGCATATCTATTCGAAACTCACCAACGATGTCGTATTCTCCATCGGAATCGGAGAGGCGAGGAGGATGAAGAACTGCAGCCATCGAAGGATGAAGACGAGTGAATGAACTGACCTCTTCCTTCTGAGTAGAAAGTAGAAGTGGGCGGAGTCTGTCCATTCACAGCGAATCATCTCAGCCAGAAGGTAGACCTTGTTTAGAGTGAGAGGTAACAATTACCGATTCAATTCAATTGACGCTTGCCTATCGATGGTTAGAGTGACGAGATAGTATGTGGAATGAAGAGAGTTCATTGGTAGCTTGAGATCCACTTAGAGGAAGGCATGCCCTCTATTTAATAGGGAGTGAATCGTCTAACAAGCGATAGAGGAACGGAAACATTGTATATACAAGAGCATCCATATGCCTTTACATTTTCGGTAGTTAGTCCTTACGAGAAGCAATTCATGGTCGATAAGTAATTAGGTGAACCGATTGTCTCGGAAGTCCGTGGATATCTTTAAACTCAGTTGATCTAATCTCAATGGTTCAGAGAGGTGCTGCAGGATAGACTGACAGCGAGAGGAGGAGAGATGAGATTGAAAACACGAGATGGCCAGTCGACTCACTCGAGCGCCTGAATATTGTTGCATTTGACCCACTCCCGAGATAAACATATCCATTTCCGTATCCTATGTAGTGTAGTATCACATGCTATTGTGACATCAGAACGTTGATCATATGGTTGAAATTTGTTGTCGATTCTTACTACACTACAAGAAGGCATGGAATCCAAAAAGGATTGCAGAAGCTGGTATGTATTCGTCGAAGAATGCGCGAACCGAGATCGATTGATAATCTTGTATGGAAAAGTAAAATAAAAAATTCTTAAAAATTGATCAACGTGTTTATTCGTTTATCCAAAAAGCAAAAATAGCATATGACAAATGGAGAACAATTTTAAGAGAATGAAACATTATTCGATATCAGATTCAAGTTGAGAATGTTATTTGAATTGACTAGACAATTCGATCAATGGTATTTCACGTTCGATATGACTCTTTTAGTCTGAATCCACTCATTCTGCTGCATGAGAATCTTCTCAATGACCTCCATCCAAGCCGGATTGTGTCTCACCACCAGTCTAATCGGTTGAGCAGAATTCTTGATCAATTCATCAATCTGGCAATTCATCCGCATAACGTCCACTCCATTGATGGCGAAAATCTGGTCGCCAACACGTAGGTCACCACAGTTGGTGATAATTTGAGAGACGAAGATGTTGAGATGGAAGAATTTCCCTCCATTGGGAAGAGTTACAATACGGAAAGATGAGTTCAGGGAACAAAGGCCGACCTAAAACGATGACATGATATTGAAACGATTGATTCCTCATACCGATACAACATCTTCCATTGTCTTCTTGCCGTTATCAATGAAATTATTCATCAAGACGGTCGTCTGAGTGGGCGTTTCTTCTTTGTTTTTATTCTCTTCATTCTTTTCCTTCACTTCCATCTCCTCCTCCTTCTGCTTCCTCTCTTGCGAGTTTCTGTAATGAATGAAGAGTAGATGGAAGGGAGGGAGAAGAGGTTGATCTTTGATCTCTGCTCACTGACACAAATTGCCTAAGACGACGACGAAGCAGATGATGAGGACGAAGACGAAGACAACGATGAAGGTGATCACGTTGATAATGTCCTTCTCCTTTCTCTCATCGTGAGTTTCCTCCCCTCTCGTCACCCTCCCTCTGCTTCTAATGGTGTGGGACGACTCTCTTCCTTCGGCCTGAAATGGATTCAACAATCAGAAATCTCTTCTGTTCATACCTCTTATTTTAATCGTTGACCTAATTTAAAAATCGATAAAATATAAGTGTAAACGCGCCTCTTTTGCTGCATGAGCCTGTCCTTGTTTATGGAAGGCCTTCCACTCCTTCGACATCGATTGCTCCACTTTCTCCAATTCTTTCAGATTTGCACGAACGACCAGTCATTCATTCAATCATTTTCAAACATTCAAACATTCAAACATTCAATCATTTTACAAAATATCTACTTCGAAAAGTTCAAAACCATGCCTGATGGGCTTAGCAGCCTTTCGAATGAGACTGGCTATCTCGAGCTGTTCCACATTCTCGACAGAGACGTCATTGACTAAGAGAATCTGATCGCCTCTTCGTAAGTCTCCGCCCCTCGTGATGTTGAAAACGAAGGATTTGAAGATGAAGAATGAGTGATGAGAGGGAAGAGTAACTGCTCGAAGGCGTTCCTTCCAAGTCTGTAATGGACTCATCAACTGAATGTGTCACAGTAGTCAACTCACTTCTCCATGTCTCTTCTTCTCATCGTTGATCTTCTTCAGACGGTTGATATCAGCGTTTCTTGCAGTGACTTGAACCTTCATTTCCCCGAGCTCATCATCCTTCACGCCTAGATTCTTCTCCATTTCTCTTATGCATTTCTCTTATGCTTCTCCACTTTTGGTTTGCAACTGTAGAGATTCATTTTATCTCACCAGCTCTTTTGTATTTGATGTCAAAATGTTCGTGAGTCTTGCGATTACAGCCTTCGATTTCTTGATCTCCGTCTCCTTTGCAATGAGTTTCTGCTCAGCTTCTCTCATTTTGGATACGAGTTTCGTCTGTAACGACCATTTTATTAACGTTAAAATTCTTTGAGTCTCACCATCTCGTTTGTCTTCGATAAGATAAACTCCTTTAATCTTTTGAGTTCTCCATCTTTCTTATCCAGCATCATTCCTCTCTCGTCGTAACTTTCTAATAGATCTTTCAGAAACCGTGCCTAAAATTGAACGCTTTTTGTGATCGATTCCCAATCAAAATTACGAACTCGTCAAAATCCTTACTTTGATAGTATTTGTTCTCACAAATATTCGCTTGGAGAAGGGAGGCGAGTGTTAGTTCCAATTGAACCCACCCCTCTTTTCCGGGAAAAAATAGAAATTTAAGTTCACAGCAATTATCGATTCCCACCCCCGTCTTCTATAATTCAAATTTTGATTTCCGGGTAATTTCAGATCAGAACTAAATTTTTTTTCCATGATTCCAAGCACTTTTTTCCCCGAGAACTAGCAAGGCGTTATTCTGCTACTAACATGAGAATGGTCTGAGGACACATATACTATTCCGCAGATTTTGAAGACAGATTTGAAATCAGCGAAGTCAATTTAGTATACACTCAAATTTTGGTGGTTATTGGGATATGTGTCTTCAGACCATTCCCATGTAAGGTGAATCAATAATTTATCACCTGCTTGTTTGTCTGTTCTTCATTTGTGGCCATGATGTCCAATACGAAAGGATGTGCAGTATAAATCAGGAAAAAGAGAGCCAAGAAGAATAAGAGGATGAGGAGGAAGAAGTTAACCTGAGGAACATTTTGAGCAGTATACCGGAATAACATCTTGGCAATTAACTGCAGTGAATTATCAGAGTGAATAGACATATGTCGAAGAAAATATCGTCATTAATTATGAGCGTATCTAATTGTCAGACTTTTTTTGTGCAGTGTCACTCACCTTCACGACTCCGATCTTCTCTTCGTCCTTCTTCTTCTCCTTCTCAACATCCTCATCTTTCTCAGTCGTAATCTTGTTTACCTCCACGTGTCTTCTTCCTTCATTTATCGTCATCTCACTCCTCTCATGAACTTCCGAGCATGCATTTATCGAGTTATGGGATTCTTCTGTAGAGTGAAAATTCAATTCATGCGTTGATAGTACTGTTATTGCTGAAAATATCTCCAATACCTCACCAATTAAATAGTAGTCTCCATCTGAATCTGAGATGGGAGGAGGATGAACAACCCCAGCCATCAAAGCGGACCGGGAATAAATGAATGGGAATAGTCAAGTGCGTATGAGTAGGTGATGAGAGTGGACGGAATCTCCCATTCAGCACCCTCTCCCAGTCTCCCTGTCAATTAAGAATCTTCGCTAGGGGGTAGGAGTGGGTTCGGATCTTTGACGGAATGTCGTGCAGGTGGGAATGACGAGTTGGATATTGCTCGAGAATATTCATCGATCAATCAAGTAAGAATTAGTGGTTGTGGGGCACTACGCCGGATGAGAACCATCGGATGAGAACCAAAAAAATGGACTCTTCTCTAGGACTTTCACAGAAGCATTTTTGACACTTTAGGAACCTACTGTGAACATCCTGAAGAAGGGTACTTTTTTTGGTTCTCATCCGATGGGTTCTCATCCGACAGTTCTCATCCGACCTAGTGCCGGTTGTGGTAAATTAGGAATCTCTTGAAGTGTGACAGAAAGATGAGGAGTTTTGCAATATCGGATAAATTGTTTATTCATTTTCGAATATTCGAAGAGGTAATGTCACACAAGTGATGCATATTGGACATTCTAATAGATTATGATTATTCTTTGGTCGTTGTCATCACAGACACAATATTAAATTAGATCAATGCTATCTCTCTCGTTCGAAATAGCTCTTTTCGATCCTATATTCTCAATTTTCTGTTCCAACATGGTAAGCATCACCGTAATCCATTCTGGATTGTGTCTCACCAGCAGCAGAGTTGGTTGAGCAGAATTATTAATGATTTCGACAAGTGCCTGATAGTTCAATCCCCTAACATCAGTATCATTGATTGCGAAAATCTGATCCCCCACACGAAGTCCTCCGCAGTTTTCTATTATTCGAGAGACGAAGATGCTGAGATAGCAGAATTTGCAGCCAAGCGGTAGAGCGACCACTCGGAACGAGTGAGAGTAAGTAGCAGCAGAGTCGACCTGGATAAAACAATCAATGTGAAATGATGGGTTATCGGTAAATTCTCGTCCCGAAATGATTATCAAAAGTAGGTGCTGCGTCGGTGAAGCTTATGCACACGCTCAAAGGTAAAAACGGTTAGATAGTGTGTGTTGTTCCCGGAAACCGTACTTAAACTATCAACATTACTTCATCAATCATCTGTTAAAGAGTTTTTAAAATCATGAATTATTCAACGATGAACTCTCCAGAATATTTCTACCTCTTCACTCTTGATTTTATCTATCAGGTTTTCCATCTCGACGGTTATCGCCGCTTCTGCCTCTGCTTTTTGCTGCTTCCGCTCCTTACAGTCTCTGCAATGAATGGATTGTAGAAGGGAGGGGGAAGAACTTGATCTTTGATCCCTGCTCACCTCAACAACTTGTATATGAAGGATCCGACGACACTTATGATGATGATCAGATTGGCATTGTCCTTAGAAGTCTTCCTCTCGCGAGTCCCCTCCTATCTACTTACCTTTTCTTTCTTCGTTAAGGATGACTTTCCATCCTGAAACGGATTACTTACTGAAGATGGACAAGTGGTCAACTCACATCTCTCGTTTGCTCATCATAGACCTCCATAAGACGGTTGATCTGGCCGTCTTTAGCCGCGAGTATTGCCTTCATTTCCTCGACCTCATCTTCTTTCACTATTAATTTCCTCTCCATTTCTCTTATCCTGTATTCAAGTTTCCTCTGAAATCTTATTTGCAACTATAGAGATTCACTGAATCCCACCAGTTCTTTCGTATTCGATGATATACTGTTCAAGAGTGTTTCGAGTTCTTCCTCTTCCAAAATTCTTCCTTTCTCTTTATGACTTCTTAAAACCCGTTCCACAATGGGTGCCTAAAATAGAATGACAAATTTTAGTCAATTCTCAAATTCATTACGCGTACATGAGAAGTCTTCACTTTAAGAGCAATGAACTGAACGAAATACGGCGAATCTTTCATTGATTACCTCTTTTATTGTCGTTTCTTCACTGGTGGCAAAGCAGTAGGAAGCGAAAAGAAGCAGAACATAGACGAGGAAGGGGAAGGTGGAAGCATCTGTGCAACTTGAACCCAAGTGATTTCTAATCGGAAAAGCGTCTTCTCGTCAGAAGCTTGAGAAAAGTCAGAAGCTTGAGAAAATACAAGAGAAATTCACTCGTATTCTATACTATAGATGCTTTCCATCTCCATCATATCCTCTTGGTCTTCCCTCCTACTCTCAACGTCTGTCCTTCCTCGGTCTTCAAGCGCTTTTTGAGAGGAGAGTCACTTATGATCTAGTCCTGGCCCGTAGGATCATGTATGGAGACACCATACTCGATAGAAGTAAATTTTTCCTGTTTGCTCCCCTAAGAGAAAGGACCAACAACTTTGGAATCTATATCGAGAAAACCAGATCCACACCTCGATATCATTGTTTTTCTCGTAGAGTTGCTAGGATTTTAAACGCTCTCCCCACCCATGTATTGTCATCCCCCAGCATCCCTGTCTTCAAGAAGAGATTGATAACTCTAGAATTTGATTTTCGGAAATATATTTTCCAATAGTATTCCCTCCTTCCACTACCTTACCACATTCCTTCATTCTCACCCCCTCCCCCCTTTAGAGATCCCCTGACGCTGGATCTCGGAGCAGAGTCTACCTGGTCTACCTCGAGTGCCTCCTCCTCGATAAAACTCCCCATCAGAACAGACGAAGACAGATGAGACCAGCCGATTGGATCTTCGCATTTTACGATTGCACCTCCTTCCCCCCCATTCCCCCCTTCCTATCGTATTCGACCTCAGTGTGAGGAGAGTCAACTCTCTTGTATCATAACACATAAGTAATTATTCGTCTTTCGTTGCGCCGCCGAGCGTAGATAAATATATATATTCTCTTACCCCATGGTGTCTGTTTGTTCTCCGAGATATTCGTGAAAAGCCGTTTATAAATAGATTTGCAACGTCTTTAAAGCCTATGTTGCATACCGAACGATCTCAGAGTGATTTACAGTTCAGAGGCTGAAAAGTTGAAAAAACTGGTGCAAAATTCGTCGCGATAATGTGCAAAGAACAGATGAATATTCGAGAGCGAGCGTCAATAGCGGTCAGAAAACTGTGGCATAAACAACTTCCTCCCTCTCTGGCATACACATCTGATGTTCGGAAGCATATGAGATGTACAGAAATTACCGAAGGAAAAGATGAGACGCGATAACGCGCAAAGCTTGCATGGTAGGTCTAATGGCAAGGCGGTAATAGAAGGCCCGAGTCGGGAATTGCTCCCTTCTCCATCTGTTTCAGTCTGCCAAGCACGCCTGTTGGTCAATACTCTCCCTCTCTCCCTCTCTTCTTCCTCTCCCTCCCCCCATCTCTTCCTCTCCCTCCCCCCATCTCTTCCTCTCCCTCCCCCCATCTCTCCCTCTCCCCCCCCCCCTCTTCCTCCCCACCCTCTCTAATTCGCGCGAATAGTCTCTGCTTCTCTGTCATTCGTCGTCTCTTCATTTCCCGTTCTCTTTCGCTGGCAGACTCATTGACCAGCCAGATCCTCCGTTTCTCATCGTGCCTCTAGTCTCCATTGGATTCGTAGATGGTTTGTGGATTAACAACCTCAGCCAACGAAGGGATCTGGAAACGAATGATGGCGACTTGTCTCGTCTATCTGAGTGGGTGATGAAAGTGGGCGCAGTCTCCCATTCTCCCCGTCTCCCTGTCAATGAAGACTCTTGGCTAGAGGGGAGGTGTTGGTTCGAATCAATGACGGCATACCGTGCAGGTGGGAATGACGAGTTCGATATTGCTCGAGAATATTTTTTGCCACGAGGCGAAGATACAAAAGAGTTCGCATTCATCGAAATTGCAGTGAG
Organism: Pristionchus mayeri; assembly: GCA_036245805.1. Lineage (NCBI taxonomy): Eukaryota > Metazoa > Nematoda > Chromadorea > Rhabditida > Neodiplogasteridae > Pristionchus > Pristionchus mayeri. The sequence continues at coordinate 20,331,506 of BTRK01000003.1, read as the reverse complement.
AATGAGTGGTTGTGGTAAATGAATCGGGAATCATTTGAAGTGTGGCAGAAATATGAGGAGTTTTACCATATCGGATAAATTGTTTATTCATTTTCGAATATTGGAAGATATTGTACAAACTAATGGATCATGATTATTCTTTGGTCTTTGTAAAAAAATACACGAGATTAAATTAGATCACTGATATTTCTCTCGTTCGAAATGGAGTTTTCAATATGAGGTAAAACTCATGTTTTAAATAAGGAGTAACACGAATGAATGCTAGAGAGTCCCACCACGAAGAAATTGCTCTCGCAATGGGATACTGTAGGAAATTCACCCCGAGAGAGAGTCGAAAATTATGTGGAGTGAGTGAAACATAAACTAACTTGCCGCAACCCTGCGCTGTCAATGAACTTTGCGCGTATGTAAATAGCCTCAGAGCCGACTGTGGAACTTCGGATAAAGTGATTCATGATCGGACTGCTCGCTTCTAATACTCATGACAGTGGTTCACTAAACTATATTTTCGTGTTACTCCTTCTTTAAACCATTTGAGAAGGATTGTGGGGTTATTAACAGTTACAGCACGAAGCATAATATGCATTTCAGTGGTGGCTTTGTGGACACGATCATCAATATTGGCAGAGGTATTTAGAGTGGGCAGTACTTGAACACCGAGATCACATCGTTGGGGGACTTGCTCGCGGACAACGCTAAAATGATGGGTTTTCCGGTATTCTCGTTACGAAATGATAATCAAAATTAGGTTCTGAGGCTATGAAACCTATTAACACGCTCAAAAATCCACAATATCAAAGACAAAAATATTTCATTGCCGTACACACTTTCCTAATCGGGAATGATTCGAAACGGTTAGATGGCGTGAGTTGTTCCCGGAAACCCTACATAAATTATCGATATTAGTTCGTCGATCGTATGTGAAAGATATTTGACATCATGAATATTGCAACGATATATTCTCCAGAACATCTCTGCCTCTTTGCTCCGCGAGATTTCGTCAATCGGATTCTCTATCGGCTGTCATCTGATTATACTTCCTTGTCTTCCTTCACTTTCAGCTTTTCCGTCTCTTCCATTTCTGCCTTCTTTTGCCTCCCCTTCTGAAGGTCTCTGCAATGAATGAAGAGTAGATGTAAGGGTGGGGAAGAACTTGATCTTTCTCTGCTCACTTTATCAACTTGCATATGCCTATGACGTAGCAGATGATGAAGAAAGAGGCGACGACACTTATGATGACGATCAGTCTCGTATCGTCCTTCTTCCCCTCGTGAGTCCCTTCCAATCTTCTTATCCCTCCTATCTTCGTAGAGGAAGCTTTCCCATCCTGAAACGGGCTACGTACTGAAGATAGAGAAGTGGTCAACCCACATCTCTCGTTTTCTCACCATAGACCTCCATCAGACGGTTGATCTGGACGTCTTTAGCAGCAAGTATTGCCTTCATTTCCTCGACCTCATCATCTTTCACCTTTAGTTTCTTCTCCATTTCTCTCATCCTGTACTCAAGTTTCCTCTGAAATCTTATTTGCAACTGTTGAGATTCCCTAAATCTCACCAGTTCCTTTGAACTCGATGCGACAATGTTAATGAGTTTTTCGAGTTCCTCATCTCCCAGCATCCTTCCTTTCTCTTAAAGACTTTCTAAAGCTCGTTCCAGACTGAGTGCCTAAAATTGAATGACCATTTAAGTCGATTCTCAAGTTCATTGCACTAAATGAAAGGTCTTCACTATCATTTCAGAGTAATGAACTGAATGAAAGACAAAAATGGCGAATCTGTCATTGACCTGTTCCATTGTCGTTTCTTCACTGCTGGCGAAGGAGAAGGAAGCGAAAAGAGGCCCAACATAGACGAGGAAAATTAAAGTGGATGCATTTGTGCAACTTGAAACCAAGCGATTTCTGTCCGTAAAAGCGTCCTCTCTTACCCCATAATGCCAGTGTGTTCTCCTTCGCTTCGTGGGTACCCTTATATAAAATGTTTTGGAACTTCTTTAGAGACTATGTTGCATACAGAACGATCTTAGAGTGATTTACAGTTCAGAGGCTGAAAAGTTGAAAAAAACTGGTGCAAAATTCGTCGCGATAATGTGCAAAGAACAGATGAATATTCGAGAGCGAGCGTCAATAGCGGTCAGAAAACTGTGGCATAAACAACTTCCTCTCTTTCTCTCTCTGGTACGCATCTGTTGTTTGAAAGCCTATGTGATATATAGAAATTACCGAAGGGAAAGAGACAGACAGAGGATGAAAGGTTGAGATAAAATGCGTCGAGGTAACGCACAAAGAATAGGTCGAATATCAAGGCGGTAAATAGAAGGCCCGACTCGGGTATTGCTTATTGCTCCTCTCTCCATCTGTTTCAGTCTTCCAAGCGCGCGTGGCAATATTCTCCCCCTTCCTCTCGTTCTTTCCCTCTCTCCCTCTCTTTCTCTCCTCCCATCTCTAATTCGTGCGAGTAGTCTCTGCTTCCCTGCCGTCTCTTCATTTCCAGTGCTCTTTCTCTGGCTGGTTCATTGACCGGGGGGGGGGGGGTGACAATTGGTAAAACGACAATTGGTAAACTCGTCGCCGTTCACTTGCAATTTGGCGCAGCGACTTGGGAGTTGTTTCATTGTAATCAGTGTGCGATCCCATACATTTGCATATATTAGTCTTGTTACCAGGTGATCATCAGTTTCAACGCATAGGGGGTCAAATGCACATTCCATGAACCCCGGGTCGTTGATTTGGAGTAAAACTCACATTCGCTTGGTAAGAAGACTAATATATGAAAATGTATGGGAGCGCATACTGGTTACAATGAAACAACTCCCAAGTCGCCGCGCTAATTTGCAAGTGAACGGCGACGAGTTTACCAATTGTCGTTTTACCAATTATCACCCCCCCCCATTGACCAACCAGACTCTCAGTTTCAATTCAATTCAATTAATTTATCCACCACGAGATAAGACCGGGTAGCAGAGGGTAATCTTCATGAGGTTTTGGCAGATATCCGACGTATTTGGTAGTCGGTTTGTTTCTCATTTTGTTTCTCCAAATTTCCTTGAAAAGAACAAAATCAATAGTGCTGGTCATTTGAGTAACTTTTAAAATTGAAATTAAACGAATGTCGAGCTTTCTCAAACACTCGTGCCACTTCAGATACATGTGAACAATTATCCTCATTGGAACACTGGCAACTCAGTGGTGCAAATGTCGGCAAATCATTGAAGGCATGCCGTGCTGGTGGGAATGACGATATGAATATTCTTTAATTTTTTCCAAGACGCGATGACACGAAAGAGTTTGAATGCATCGATTGATCTAGTGATAATGAGCGGTTCTGGGGAGGGAATATGTGAAGAGCGAGTTAGAGACGGAGTTTATTCGGAAGTAAGGATATCTTTAAGATTATGTAATTTTGCACCACGGTGTGAGATGAAGTGATATCCAAATTATTGCCTAGAGCAGAGACATGTGATTTAGAGAGGATTTACGTGAGAATGGAGAAATTCGGCCGAAGAATCATGTTACCAGGTTATTATTCCTGAATCCTGATGTAATGTAATATTGTTATTCAACAAACGGTGTAATTCCTCTGCTTTAGCATTGTTAATAATGGGTATTTTAATTTAAAAATCGATGTAGGGGCAAAAGACCTATTTAAATTGTCATGATTTTGCACATTATGATGTGAGTACCACAACGGTTAAGAAATCATGTAGATGATTTATTCTGTGCTAATCAATTTTACAAGGCTGATCAATTTTGGGTCGAGCCTCTCATCTCAGTCGGAGGAGCACATGGAAGGTTGCATTGTGCTCTTCATCTTCATCTCCCAACGTCCGCGAATCCTCCAATTGAAACTCTTCAAGTAACAATTATAAATATGTGTTCTTATTTAGAATTGTATTGTATACAATAAATGATAGGTACAACGCCGGAGGAAAATCGGAAAACTTCCATCATGATCATCTCTAATCTCTTTGCATGCTGAGAACAGATTGGAAGGTGATATTTTTTTCCAATCAGATCTCATTCGAAATATTAAAGCACAAAAGAGTAAACATACTGCCGCCGACTAGTCTCTGTTCAGAAACGAGAATTCCCCTCTTTGACTGAATCTGCTTCTTCAACTCGAGTATACTTGTGCCACTCGAGACGGAGAAAACCGACGTCTTTCCTAAAACGAGAAAAGTGCTCCTGACTACAATAAACTATCCGCATGAGCCGTTAGACAGTACAGTAAAATGTTGAGGGTTTAGAGTCACCGTCGAGCATTTTCACGAAGATCTGGAGTTCCTTGACCTTCTTCTCCCTCTTTTCCTTCTCGGCTGCTTGTTTGAGTGCCAAAGCCTGCAAAGTTGGTTGAAATCAGTCGCAACTAGAAGACTATGTTTAGCTGACGATCAATGAATAACTGATCGAACCCGGAAGAAGTTCTCCAAGTGAGGAGTGAGTGAGTTGCCGCAGCTGTGGGCAACTTCTCCCAGCTCTTCTGACGATTCGCACTTATCGAAGATCCACATCTATAAAGCAATTCTATTTAGATACGCTCGACACTTCGAGACAATAAAGATCATAGGCGTTCTTGCTACATCTCTATGTTAGATTGTCTAATGGAAAGACATTACGATAACGCATAAATTCGTATTTTTTGTTGTTTTCAGAGCAAAACGGGGTCTCCATGATAATGGACCCACCACAGTCTGACTGTCGGTGAATCTCGTGGCAATCCCCAAGAATTTCTTCAGCACAGCACGTCGATCCCGCGCGTAGAACAGATTGGACTTCACGTACGGTTGCAGCCGCACGTACACATCTTTCATCCGGAATCGATCCGCAAGACTCATCACAGACAGTGCTTTGTCCACTGTAAGTCGACAAGGCTTGGAGTAGAATGGAGGAAAATTAGTTACCTGAAGACACGGTAGTACCCCTATATGTGAGCGACACGTAGAGCCACAGGAAATCGTCTTTGTCCACCTGAATCAATTAGGTGCATGTTTGGCTTCACTCAATCAGGAGATTGCACTTCATATTTCCAGTGTCTAGAGCAAAATTGTGAACTAAAATTTAGAAGAATTGCTGCCATTGACCTGTTCGATCTTGAATACTCCGTTGTTCCTCTCGGCGAAATCACTGTAGAAGAGAGAGGAGAAGAATTCCGATGCTACTCCGAGCAGCTACAAAATTAATTTTTGGTTTCTCAATTCATTGTTATTATTTATTCCAGGCCTCTCAAGTTCCTTTATAAATTTACTAACTGAAAGTGCAATTCAGTATAATTTATTGTTAAATTACTAGAAATATTTGTATTAATTTTACAACGCGTACTTCTCTGCTCACGGGTGCAATGTACGATTGGCGCTGGCGAGAGTGGCACAGATTCAATTTGACCGAAGTGATGGGCGTAATCGATTTGGGAGACAGTGCACTAAAAAGCACACAATATCACTTTTCGATTCTTCTTCACCCCACCCATCGAAGTGCAGTGTGACTCTCAGTGTGTAGGTGGTGCATCCATCGACGGTCTCTCGGCACTGAGGAGTCTGCAAATTGTATCCCTCAATCCAATGAGCATGCAAGAAGTGAACGTACGAGGTAGCCGACCATCTCGATCGATTCCTCTCCGAATACGGTAGCGGAGATCGAATCGATTCTCACACTCCCATCACGATTGTGGGAAGGGAAGAGGAAAGACTGCGTATGAAAATGGCCGAATCGAGGTCAGAAAGTGACAATCGATCGCCAGTCACCTCTTCGCCCTCGGAATCCAGCTGGAGAAGGACGCTCGTGATGACGTCATTGCCCGCCTGAGATCAAAGATCACTTAGGCAAATTCAACATGAGTACCGTATGGAACTGCAGCCTCCTACCGTCCTTCGAGATCGAAGCCTCACTGGAAAACAAACAGTTCCAATCAATAACACGAAAATTTGTGTGAGCGTAGACGCGCAAAATGCATGCTCATTGCCGAGAATAAGACAGGAATGTCGTCATGCGAATCTGACTTACCAATGTAAATTGAGAATGGAAATATGGAGTCGCTTGGATGATCTTTGTACATCTACGTTCACGTTCAGTGATGTATTGAAGCGCAAAAGGGAAACAATTTTTCATCGAATATTCTAAACTAGTCGTTTATCGATTCAATCACAAATTAACAGAAATGAAGTGATATGATAGCTTTAGAATCGTTCAATCGAAGTGCATTATAATGAACAATACAAGTCCATCTTGAAACAATAATTATTCACGATGCAGAACAAGTGGGATTAGGACAAGGCAAAATTTTTGCATGTAAAATTGCCGCATACTCAATTAGATCGACGCGGAAGGTCGACGGGATCGATTCTGTCGCTTCTCAGTATCTTTCTTTGTGAATTTCTTCCACTCCTTCATCTGTTCTTTCGCTCTCTTCGCCATCTTCAGACCGTGGACGTTTGCTCGCATTACGAGCCTAAATAGTGATTACTTGTAATATTCGTTTTCCATTCACCAAAAAAATGACATTGCGGGATACTCAAAAAAAGGCAAATGTATGAGTAAAGTACGACTCTGGCAATACCTGATTGGGTGATCAGCCTCATTGATGAATTCGACCAGCTCCTTCTCTCCCATTCCCTCGACAGCGACGTCATTCACTGCCAAGATCTCATCGCCTTCGTGGAGGCCCGTATTGCCTCTCAGAATATCGGTTACGAAAATTTGGAAAATTCTGATTCGGTAGTCAGAAGGAAGAGTAACGGTACGGAAGACTGCCTGGAATGGACTCTTTCTTTGAGATCTCAAATTAGTCCAACCTCTTGCTCCCTTTTCTTCTCATCGTGGACCTTCTTGAGATGCTCGATCTCTTCTTCCTTAGCAGCGAGAGCGGCCACTGTTTTCTTCATTTCGGCGTTCTTCAAATGGATAATCCAATCCCTGTTTTCCTTCGCCTTCTTCAGCTCTGCCTTCGTCTCCAGCTGGAATCGTTAAAGGATGAGTAAACTCAAAATTCAATTTTTGGAGCTACATTATGCACTGCCTAGAGCTCCACAACAATAAGAAGCTCCGAAATTTTCACTTTTATATCTCCATTCCGAACAGAGTTATAGCTAGTTGGCTGGGAGCCAGATCAGGGAAAGCTCAGGGAAGGGTGCGAGATAGCACGCTACTTGAAGAGAGTGCGTCCCTAGATGAAACATATTCCAACCGGGCGCGCGTTTGCATTTACTCCTCCTTTAATATGATGCGTTCTTTTAGTGCACTAACGGCACCAGACTTAATCAATGACCAACATACCAATGCTTTCGCAGTTTGCTTCTCCATGTTGGAGAGTCTTTGGAACTCAATATTCTGACGTTCCGCGTTGCTGGTGTAGTGATTCTTCATATTGTCGAACAATCGCACTTGGTGATTGATCTCCTAATATGATTTAAATAGACATGGAATATCGATAAATATAATTATACAACAGTTATGTGTGAATATTTTTGCATGCTGCATCGCTACCTTCGTCAGTCTGGCTCTCTCCTCAGAATGAACGTGGAAGAGAACGGCGCATAATATCGCGAGAAGAATTGATAGGAAGATGGAACTACCGAGCATGAAAGTCTGAATACACTGCTTTAAAAATAGTTATAAAAAATTCCTTCTGATATTAGTTAGTTGTCTTGTTTTTAATGGTAGTTACTGTCAATTAAGCAGCAGCCTCTGAATCGCAAACCTTGTAGCAATGATCCCTCTCCTTCTCTCTGCCCGGAGCGCTTTTCATGAAGAGTTCTTTGTACTCATCCAGCTCCTTCTCGATCTTTCTCAGTCCACTTTTAACTCGTTTCACGAGAATCTAAAATCATCCCATGCTTAGCTCACCATTTATTACTGGTAGGTCTAAACAATTCATTCTTTTATATTTTCTCATGTTTCAAAACAAGTTCTGAATGTTCAACCTCACGCATCAACTGTCTTATAAAATTCAGGAAGTGGAATGCTAACCATGGTTTTCATTGGATCCTTCACAACGCGCGACATCTCATCGACTGCCTCGTTGCTCGAAATATTCTATAATGGAGTGGACATTATATCCCGAAAGAACAGCATTCATCTCTCACTACTTCTTACTCACGTCTGCGTTGTTATGAGATTCTGAGTTGGAAGCGACGTCTTCTTCGAGCGAGGCATCGACATTCGAATTGAGCAAGTCATCTGAAATCATGCAAATCCTAATAATGTTCTGATATTGTCTCAATGCGTGACTATTCTACCTCATTGCCGTGTGCAATTCTATAGAAGGCTGTACTAGAATGGTGGGAATAAGGAGAAAGTATGGTAGGATCTGATACTATGGTATGCTGGAGAATACTTCGCTCGGTTGATTGGAGTAAAGAATGCCGGTGTCTTGCCTTTGGCTTAGGCTTATCATAACCAATGAAACGGAATTAACTCACCAAAATTCTCGTATTCGCTCTCATCTCCAGAGGAAGAAGAAGAAGACCTGGGAAGAACCGCAGCCATCGAAGGAAGATATACCATGAATGAAAGAACTAACAACGGGAGAAGAGGGACGAAAATTGGCGGGGGCGTTGCCTGCCTTGAACCCCGCCAGAGGGAATGCTATTGATTGGCGAGAATGACTGAGCGCTGCCAGATTTCAAATTCTACTCCGGCAAGACAATGGTTGATGAGTGGTTATTCGAAACTGACAAGCGTGGTTGAGATTCGGTCAATGGAAAAGATCGTGGCACTGTACAATCGGATACGGTAATAGCTTTATCTCCTCAGAATGGGATGAATGCACGTGAGTCGGGATAAAAATCATCAATCGATGGTCTCCTCTTCTTCCCGTCAGGACCACAGCACTACAAAATTATGTTGCTAAGAAGAAAAACAATCATAACAACGCTAAGTAGAACTTGCCCCCAGTGGCACGTCTTTTTCCTGGGGCATGGTTCAGTGCACTGCACCTTCTCGCAGGGAGACGCTGAGAGGAATACGGTAGATGAGGCTACTGTAGTCGTGGGGTACGGTAGAACTCTCACCGATAGGGTAATCGTCGTCGTAATTGACTGCATCGAGGTAGTCTTCTCTGTAGGAAGGAGCGGCGACGATTAAAAGAAAGAGGAGGGGAAGAACCACCCATGAGAAATGCATTGTTGGGGAATGAAGAGGATGGGGAAATAGAGAACTGAGTAAACAATCGGGGTGAAAGTCGTAAACAACCCAATTGTTCAATTGTATCAGGTTGGAACAAAAGTTTTGCGCGATTTTCAAATTTTTGTTTCCAGCATACTCTGTCCTTTATTTTCAAAATTATTTAATTTTGTTTCATGTATTCGTTGAGGGCTTGGATACTCTTTCTATCACACATTAGTATTACCCATACCATTTGATATTGTGGCGACATTTGAAAGTCAAAGTTACTACATTTGAGAACTGAACTACATAATGTTGGGGTCTGCTCTCTATGGATATCGATGATAATGCAAATATCAAGGTGTATTTGGAAAGTGTGATGAACAGGCATCATACAATAGTATGAAAATAGGGATCACCACAAATGGCATTCTAGAAACTTGGTCAGTTTTGATCTAGCGTAAAAAGGGGCTTGGTCTGAATTAGTTGCCTTCACTGCATATCCGTAGCCGTAAGTCTATCGATCTCAAATACATTTAAACTTTAAGTACCTTCCATGGTAAGCTCACAATTATTTTCGTGTGGACATACAATGCTTCTATTAGAAAATGCACATTTGAATACTCAGATACTGATATTAGAGTGTCGAAATTGATGTTTCCATGAATGGCATGTTTCTAGCATAAAAGGAAGCTTAGATTTTATATGGTTAACTAAACAAGCAACTCTTACTCTATCACTTATTGGCTTGGCCGAGTCAGGGGATAGCTTCCTTTTGAGGAGATCGACTCGAACAATGCACACCGAATTTCAATATTTTGGCTGTGATGACCATGATTCAAAATTTCAGAAAATATAAAATTTTCTAGGAGTGGAAAAGGCTATGCTCCAGCATTTATTTATGTTATAAAGCCCCAAGGTAGTTTGTGTTAAAGCACTTAAGATCAAGCCAGCATAATTGATTGTCGAGGCAATAACATCGATCCATTGAGTAACGTTATTTCTCGAATGTTGGAATTTAATGGTCTGTAAACCTTGCTAAATTAAAGCAACCACTAGATCCTACATAGCTTTAGAGAGAACTGACAACGGGCTTTTCACTCCACCATGTGATATTATACAATGATTTTTTCTATCCGAATAGGAGCGTGGTAAACAAATGTCCATGCCACTCAAAAATTTCACATTTAACGAAACCTGATTTTTTCGCAAACCCTCAAAGCAGGATTCGATTCGAAGTAGCGGATATATTTTACAAATAGTCCCTAAATATATGCTATCCGGTTAGATCGACCCGATTAAAGTGAAGCCTTTTAAGCAATTTCAAACTTCATGTCCGAAATCGTGCAAAACTTTTGTTCCAACCTAATACAAAAACAAAGAAACCTTTGAAAACAATAAAATTTATTCATTGCGAGCAAATGAAGAGCACAGAGCACACAATTTGTTGCTTAAGGGAAAAAAGACTAAAATATTTAAGTTTCATGATTGCAATGTGTGACCGATAGACGAATAAATTCTTTGTGGAAATTAAGAAGTTCTCGCACGTAGGTCCCATCTAAACAATGACAGTTGCAATTCCTTTCTGGAGAGCATGTTTTAAATATTCTTACTGACATAACATGCACATTCCGTAACATGCACATTCCACTGTTTTCTGGTCAAATTATTAGTCGAGGCTGGAGTCGACAAAAAACCTAGCACAATATTATCAATGAGGTTGAATGTCAAACAAAGCTGGAGCGCATCGGTGCATGAACTATTTAATATAGAGTAACTTTTTAATTCGTTCACAGTCACAAGCAAACAATCGAAATTTTCGAAAAATTACGCAGAGGTTGAGATTCGATACTGACGAATCGTTCTTTCATAATTATCATATTTAGATATGAATACTGTGTGTGCGATATACAATCGAATCCAAGATGGTTAGAACATCGGTTCTCAATAAATAGTTCATTCATTCACAGTCACACATACACAATCGTTTCGAACAAAATCACGAGGGGTATGGGTTCAGTAGTGCGAGTGATAAATCTTTCTTTGGAAATTATCAAATTTGTACATGAAGACTGTGTGATAAGCACTCTGATGCAGGCTAGTGATCATCAGGGTAGTGTGGGTACTTTCGTCTGTCACCTTCCTACATAAAAATGAAATGGTTTGCAATCCCAAGTTGGGCATCGCGAATAGCTTTTTGGCTGTTGTATTCGGCACATCCAAGGAAACGAACTTCGAGGGAGATTGACAGACCATCTGAATAAAGTTGTTTTGGATGATTATAATTGGTTGTTCTATACCTCGAAGGCAGAGAAAATTCCCTGTGCAGTACAGATTCCTTTGTCCAGTTCTGCTCGATTTGTGTGTGAGACGATACGGAGAAGAGTCGTGTCATCAATCAAACATTCTTCGGGAGAGAAATTGGCATCCTAAAGTGAATATTACCAATCTTTGTCCCATTATCATTGACAGAGTGTCGTTTATCTCTCTTTAACCAGAGCAGAGAATAGTTTCAATCTCATAAATACTAACCGTGACCGTTCCAGCACACCAGTCCATTCGGAATTCGTTGATTTTGGGCAGTTTCATGAGCCAGTCTCTGGTTTGGGCCAAATGGAATGCAGCTTGACCGCTCATAAGGGAGAGATGTACTTGAACTTCTTCCAGGTTTCGATTTCTCATTAGAGAAGATAGGAAGCTGAAATGCGACCTTCAAATTTTGAATGAACATCTTTACGAAATCAATAAAATATATTTGCTTTATGGTGAACTAATTTCTCATTTCCTATAAAAAAACTAAAAAGGCTCACTTGGATACATTCTTGGACTCAGGGGAAGATGTCGAAGAGGTAAAGAGATAGACGAATAATTTATCGTAAGCGACAGTCTTGACGATTTTCGAGATAACTCGAAAATCAACCTTGTCAATATTCGAACTGACGCACTGAAACATTTAATAAACTGAAGGGCTGACGTCTCGTTCCCTAATTCAACTTCCCAAGCATATCACAAAAATTCGCAAAAGAAATGTTCTTACATTGATGTTTAGAGAGTTCGTCTTGGCCTTTCTGAATAGACATAAATTGTCACGCGTCGCCAGAACTGGATTACTGTATAAATTTCCATCGATTTGGTATACAATGCCTCTTCCAATGCAAGATATTTGCTGAATGACGTTCTGAAATTGATGAATTTGATATTTTTTAAAAAGAAATAATCGAAATAAACCAAAAGTAATGTTGTCAACAAAAATATAATATTTTGAAATAAACTAACCCAATCGATGCTGATGCGGTGAAAACTTTTCTCTCCCAATTCGAAATCGACCGTTCTCAATTTCTCGCATGTCTTACTCAAGGGAATTCGCTCTTCTGCAGTCAGATTGTCCATGATATTGAATAAAACAATGGTCGGAAGAGAAGTAAATTTGTCCTGTAAATATTATCATCAAAGGTACAAGCATTAATCTCTTAAAATATCAAACCGAGAAGCGGTGAACTGATAAGATAGCAAAATTTTCAAATTTTAACAAAGTTTCCATTTCTCAAAATATTTTGCCAACTCATCGGTGCACCCGAAAAGCTCCCTAAATTAACATCATACATCAAACCTCCCTGGAATGACTTTCAGATTCATCCACCAGGAACCGAGAGAACATCCGAAACAGGGACCGTCAAAACCGAACGAAGATCTTCGATATCTCGAACATATCTGTTTTTCGTCTTCTCAAGTCCCAGCTGGTTATTGGCCTTCACAAGTCCAATAATAAGCGCGGGCTAGATGAGCTTCAGCTGAAGCTCCGCTGAGAACGGTACATTGAACTGACATTGGATTGTGTTAGGTCCGCGCACTTTCGTACTTTATTCAGCGATGCAAATATCTTTAACGTCGAAAGCAAGCTGAATATCCAAAACTGCTTAATCTATTCATCTCATCCTGAAGAATCCTAAAATAGTTGTGGAGTCACTGGTTATACCAGCCATCCCCTCTATGTCGGAGATTATAATTAATTATGCTCGACATGCAAGTTCCCTCTCGTATTCGTCCCTCCGGGCTTCAAAATCAATACGCAGTATTACATAAACCACATCCTCGGAGACGGCCGTCCACCCTGAACTCATTCCCACTTCGGTCAGGAGCATTGGACCTTTCAGGAAGATTCTGCTCCATTCACAAGACTAATTATTTTCCGGACACCCATGAAGCGAACTAAATCACTCTGATTGATTGGCTAGAACCATACAACAATTTCTCTCTGTCCTGACAGTCCTTGTAAGTATCAAGCTAATGGTACATAATACGACTAGACATCGCCCTACTAGACAACCTGGCTAACTGACATGAGACGTTGAATAATGAGAGATCAATGGTCACTATTCATGATAATGCTACAGGGGTCAAGCATTTCGTTTGGGAGGCGGGGCTACAGAATGATGGAAACAGTCCACGTAATTTTGGCGCACCCTGTAGTATCCTTGTTGTAATCCATAACCTAAACACTGTAGCACGTTTAAGTATTATTTAATTAATATTAAAGGATATGGATAATGCGGAGAACTTTATTACAATCATAAGATATACACTACTCGTTTCTTTCGTCCTGTGACCGAGTATGGTGCGTAGATTGTAATCGAGTAATCGAGAGTTTGATTTAGTCCAGCTGCATCTAGTAGGATGTTGAGCAGTTTTGGACAAGATTCGGCTGATTTCATTACTATCTTTCATAATCCTTATCATTCTAAATTCCTCTTTATCTCTCTGTCAGTTTGCATGAGCAACTTTTCTCCCATCCATCCACGTGATCCCCCCCCCCCTCCTTTTTCCTTCCATCCAAGAGTCACTATACACAATCGAAAGGGTACTGTAGGAAAAAGAGTATATCGCAAACTGACCGAATCTTTCTTGAGGTCAAGGAGTGTGTTGATGTCAATGCCCTCGATGGGGATATGGTAGACCCAGTCTCCGACGACAATGAATCCGGCATATCGAACTGAAGTGAATTATATTGGGAATGACCCCGGTGAATCAGACTGAAGTTACGCATATTGATGGGATCCTCAGTCGAATTCCAATCTCGTTGAATCAAAGAGGATCAAACCCCCTCTATATTCTCTCTCCATCTCCTTGATCCTTTTCTACAGGGTGTCCAAAAAGTATTGTTACACGGATAAAACCATGTATCTTTCTTTAAAAGCAACATAGACAACTCAAACGGGGCACAGTATTTATCAGTGACCATATGAACATAACAATGCACGATCACTCGATCTGGCCTCCATTGGCCGCGATGACCTCTCTGAGACGACGAGGGACCGAGTCGATGACGGCCCGCAGGTAAGGGACGTCGATCTTCTCCCATGCCTTGAGAAGGGCTGCCTTGAGGGAATCGCGGTTCTTGTGGCGAGTAGAGCAGGCCTCCTTCTCCAACACTGACCAAATGCTGAAGTCCAGAGGGTTGAGATCGGGGGAGTTCGAGGGCCATTCCTCACTCGAGATGAAGTCGGGCAGATGGGCGCGACACCATGCCTGCGTCACTTTTGCCGAGTGAGCAGGCGCTGAATCCTGTTGGAAGGTCCAGCGAGCCCCTTTGAAGTGGGAGCGGGACCAGGGGAGAAGGGCCTTCTGGAGAATTGCCCTGGTGTAGTACTCCTTGTTGATCTTGACCCCGGGATCCACGAACACGAGAGGAGTCTTGCCCGTCGAGCACACACCAGCCCAAACCATCAGTGCCTGGGGGTGGGCAATGCGAGAGATGGTTCTACCTCTGGCGTCAGCTTGCTGAGGAGACTTGGCGATGATCCTGGTGTTCTGACTGTTGTAGACCTCCTCGACTGAGAACAGCTTCTCGTCAGAGTAAACGGTAGTCAAGTGCTCCCCACGATCGGCCCGCTGAAGGAGCAGCTTGCATCTCTCCAGGCGCTTCTGCTTGTGGACATCAGTGAGGCCATGGCCCTTTCTCATCTTGTAGGGGTAGGACTTGAGAAGAGAATGAACGATGGCACACACGGATCCTTTGGAGATCTTGAGATCCTTAGCCATCTTCCTGATGGATCGTTTGGCATTGCGATTCACTCTCTTCTCCACGATTCTCCTATTCTTCTGAGTGAGAGCGGTCTTGGGTCTTCCTGATCTTGGACGGTCCTTCGCAGTGCCCAACTGCTTGAAACGGGAGATGGTGCGATAGACTGTCATTCGGGAAATACGAAGCTTCCTCCTGATGGAATCTGGGGGGTCGCCGAGGGTCCAAAGGTTGATAATAGTTTGACGATAGCGATTTGGACGAACCATGACTATGGGAAACTAATTAGTAGGTTCCCTCAACGCTCCGAAGGGTGGGCTCAAACGTGTTATTACAGGTTTTGACAACTCGACCTACATGTTAAAAAAATTCGCGTTTCAAAAGTGTAACAATACTTTTTGGACACCCTGTATAAACAACTTCTCACCCATCCTCGAGGTCAACATTTCCCTCTAATTTGCTACTATCCCAGAGCTCACTGTAAAGGCTATATTCCTCTCTGACGCCATTACCCGGCACTTTAAAGTCATTCTTTCACTTGTGGCATGATAAAAAATTAAAATTATAAAGAATAATGTGAGGAACTCATCCAAATAGCGAAGAGCGCAATATTTCAGTCGGTTGAATCAGCAGTTAGGTTAGGAATGATAATAAAACATTGCTCTAATGACGCGAGTATGCGCAACATATCTCCGGAGGTAGGCCGGAGAATGAGAGAGAGAAGCGGAGGGCTGGAAGTAGGACCCTCTCTCCCTCCCCGTCGTCAACGAGACTAATTCGAATCTTGAGTATTCTTCCTTCGACCAACTTCACCCTGCATAGTAAACTTGGGATCGGGAAGTAAATTTTGATTAGGAAGGTGGAAGAAGGAAATATTCGAGAATATGATGATGACGATAATGATGATCGATCTTCCAGACTCGTTATTATCCGAACAACGTCGACGGATGATATGGCATTCATCTTAAACCTTCTTCTTGGAGGTCACCATAATCTAGAGATGCGGGATAAAAATTAAAGAAATGTTAAGAAATGTTTGGAAACGCATTATGAAAGTTGCTCGATATTTCCACACGAAGCAAGAGTACCACACCATGTCCCAAAATTGTGAAATAGGACAATGGTGTTTTCGCACACGTTTATCCACTTAACAATATCTCCTTTTTTCCTCTCCTACAGTCTAATCAATTTATGCTTATTTTCAGCGTACACTACATGATTGTTGCTTCAACAAGTCTTGAATATGTGTGAACGTAGTGAGGGGATCAGGGGAAGGGGGAAGGGTAGGACATACACTCAAACTGTACGATTGGTACTGCTCGAAGGAAGAAATATAACGCTGAAAATAATTCGAATTAGACTAATCGTTGACGACGGGGGAGAGGGAGAGGGCCTCCTTCCACCTCTCCGATTCTCCCTCTCATTCTCCGGCCTACCTCCGGAGATATATAGCGCCTACTCGCGGCAATTAAAGTGATTCTTTGTTCACTTTCCAAAGCTGGTTATATCTTCCATCTACGAAACAAGACGTATCTTCATTGGGAGTGAGCTGCTCACAATTTACAGTGTAATTTTCACATTGGTCAGGTTGAAAATGGTACTCCATGCCTAGAGACCTCAAGGTGGGCGACCGAATTGTTTTGGCAGGGTCATTTGTGGGTCTAATGTATCACTTTGAGGCTAAATAAGGTCATATTTTTTGCCGTTTGGCGATATCGTATCGTTGACTCGAGTTATGGCCCAAAAACACCTCGAAAGAGTCACAACGGAAAGGGAGTCGAAATCGGGACGAGAGCGAAGTGGGCGGAACCCGCTCTGCCGGGTTTCTCCAAAAGTTTGAGCATAGCTTCGCGTCGAGCTTGCTCGAAGATGAGAGGAAAGGCAGAGGTCCTCAAGAGCGCGCGCTCTCTGCACACGCCGGGTGAGAGACAAGCGAGAAAGTAGAGAGGAAGCATCGCCCCTTCGCAGTTCCATTAGCGCACGCTCTTGAACCTTTGAAATGAAATGATTAATCGGAAAAAAATCCAAAAAATACGTTCTCGGTGTCAATCGACGTCTAAAATCAGGAACTATCCATCGCACCATGCCCGTGTTAAGAATTGTCGTCGGAACCTTTTCAGTCCCCTATCATGAACCCTAAATCGGTCTTTTTTAGATATTTCTGATTAGATAATGCAGGACGGGCACCTTGTCGTTTATAGACACTAGTCAGACGTACCCAAAAATATTTTTTCCATATTTTTTGGATAAGTATTCGCTGGTTCAAGAACCAGATTTCGACGCGCCTCTTTCTCCTCCTAAGTGGGCGGAGCCTGCGGTCTCTATGGACCATGCCATCCCGATGTCCTGACTCGCCCTCCTAACGAAATTCTCCAGAAGACGAACGTGGAGAAACCCGCGGCGAGGAGCATTGCACTACCAACAATCAGGTACATTGCAGATGGTTAAATGTGATATTGTTGGTATTTTTCAGTACATCACCAGGAGTAAGCCCTTTGACATCCTGTCGAAGAGCACATAGGCGAATCAAACCTTGTGCGAGGAACTTAAGAGGTACATTTCAGAGATATTCTCGAATCCCATTTTGTTCGGTGTGTCGCATGCTCGGACATTTCAGAGTGCTCCTCACTCCTACGAAAACGCCAAACACTGTGTGCGCAACCGCAACTAAGAGTTTCTCAAAAAGGAAACAATCGTTTTAATCGTAAATTTGAAAAAAAAATTTCTTTATTAGATCTTATGTGTACAGAACATGATGACAAGCATGCAATTAGAAAGAAGATAATGCAAATATTGCTTTCGAATAACACTCCAAAACAATTTCACGACTTGTGTGTGAATTCCCATTTTAGATAATACATCTCATGATATAAAATACGTTGAAGGTGGCTGAGTTGAGTAGTCCTTCAGCTACTATGCGGAGACGCCAGTCCATTTTGACGAAGATGAGTACAGAGAGGCACCTGAGATAGCTCGATAATTCCTCTCATGCTCTAATCAATAAATGCCTTGCTTCATCGATTTCTATGGACAACACTAGAAAAAAGTGAAGAGTTTGTCTAAACTGTTAAGAACCTTTTTTGAAAGGTTATTGCTCGTTATTCCCTGATCTACCAATCGATAATATACTCACCTCACATCCGATCTCTTGATGGCAGTTTTTTGCGTGAAGGCAGAAAAGAGAGTACAGATTCTTGCAAGCGAGACACGAGGATCTCTGAAGAAAAGGAGAACTTTAACCTTTTCCCTTGCTCTTTTCTAGCTAAAGAGAGCGACTTCTTACCACTATTAAATACTTGTTCGGGTAAAATGGAGATCTGAGATGACTAGGAACATAGAAAATGGGGTAACATGAATCTTTCTAACATTTTCATCGAAATTAAGGAAGCTGCTCACCTTCTCACAGTCCATGAAGTGTTTTACCACTTGCTTCATCCAATGGCATTCATTCATCTCGCATCGATCCTTCCTGCATCGAAGCACGTGGATGAGAGTATCGCCGTATCTAAAAAATCAAACATCAATCAATAATGAGGAAGCTGGACGAATGAGCATCGTGCAGGTATTTCGAATGTGTTCTGACAAAAGTCGTGAAAATGAAGAATCGTTGTGTATCTCTACCTCTCCATAAAGTTATCCTCTTGGAAGTTGAGCAATGCGAGCGACGATTCGAGAGAGACCGTCTGAAAACCAAAAATATTAAAAATAGAGAATTATTCTATTCGGGTTTCACTATCATAGCTTGACAGGTGCAACTGGGCACACTTGTGGCAGAAAGTTACTGCAATTGTGAGAACGAGTACAACTAACCTGATTATCCTCTTGTTCAGAGATCAGCATGGTCGGCACAGTATGAGTGTAGCTTGAGAAGGGAATGATATGATTCACTGGCGATAGAAAGACAGAGGCAGCGAGAGTCATCGGAAGCATCCAGTCTTGGAGGGATGCCACAGGGGCGAGTGAGTAGGGAGGAATGCTAGAGGAAGGAGTGAGCAATTCAATCTATTCAGAATTCCTCACCATTCATTTCTCCTGTTCATTAATTTCCTGATATTTATAATAGTCATACTTGATTATTCTCTTCATTCACCATCTATCTTTCACTCTCCAACCTCTCTATCTTTTATTCACGAAACGATGTCCAATTCTACAATAAGGTTATTCTAGAAAGGATCTCATCTGCTATGAAGAGACTTTTTGTTGACAACAGTGAGAATATGGAAGTGAAAATGAGAAAAATTCACTCATGTGATCAATCCAGAGAGGTGTGTTTTACATAATTTTTTCATTTGGTTTTGTTTTTGTGTTTGTAAAATTTATTAAAATTCATTCCATAAATACTTGCAGGTAAACCTCACTTCTCTTCCGGACATCGTTTTGTTCGATATCCTGTACAATCTTACAACTGAGGAGCGAGTTCCCCTGAGCAAGACATGCAAGAAATTGAGAACCATCGACTTCGAATTGGGCAAGAAAACATTTGATAGAATTGTGGTCGATACGGTTAGTATCAGGTTGGAACAAAAGTTTTGCGCGATTTTCAAATTTTTGTTTCCAGCATACTCTGTCCTTTATTTACAAAATTATTTAATTTTGTTTCATGTATTCGTTGAGGGCTTGGATACTCTTTCTATCACACATTAGTATTACCCATACCATTTCATATTGTGGCGGCATTTTAAACTCAAATTTACAACATTTGAGAACTAAACTACATAATTTTGGGGTCTGCACTCTATGGGCATCGATGATAATACAAATATCAAGGTGTATTTGGAGAGTGTGATGAACAGACATCTTAAAATAGTATGAAAATGGTTATTGCCACAAATGGCGTAATTTTTGATCTCGCGTCAAAGCTTGGTCTGAATTATTTGTCTTCACCGCATAGCCGTAGCCGTAAGCCTATCGATCTCAAATGCATGTAAACTTTAAGTTCCTTCCATGGAAAGCTCACAATTATTTTCTTGTGGACATACAATGCTTCTATTTAAAAATGCAATATTGCATACTCAGATACTGATATTAGAGAGTCGAAATTGATGTTTCCATGAATGTCATGTTTCCAGCATAAAATGAAGCTGAGACTTTATATGGTTAACTGAACAAGCAACTCTTACTCTATCAGTTTTTGGCTTGGCCGAGTCAGGTGATAGATTCCTTTCGAGGAGATCGACTCGAACTATGTACACCGAATTTCAAAATTTTGGCTTTGATTACCATGATTCAAAATTTCTGAAAATATAAATTTTATTGGAGTGGAAAAGGGTATGCTCCAGCATTCCATTATGTTATAAAGTCCCACGGTAGTACATGTAAAAGCACTTAAGATCAAGCCAGTATGATTGATTGGCGAAGCAAGAAAAGCGATTCATTGAGTAACGTTACCTCGCGAATCTTGGAATTTAATGGCCTGTAAACCTTGCTAAATTGAAGCAACCACTAGATCCTACATGGTTTTAGAGAGAACAGCCAACGGGCTTTTCACTCCACTATGTGATATTATACAATGAGTTTTCCTCTCAGAATAGGAGCGCGGCAAACAAATGTCCATGTCACTCAAAAATTTCACATTTAACGAAACCTGATTTTTTTCGCCAACCCTCAGAGCAGGATTCGATTCGAAGTAGCGGATATATTGTACAAATAGTCCCTAAATATATGCTATCCGGTTAGATCGGCCCATTTAAAGTGAAGCCTTTTAAGCGATTTCAAACTTCATGGTCGAAATCGTGCAAAACTGTTCCAACCTAATATAATCTTTTTCGAAAAAAACAATTCAAAGAAAATTCACTATTCAATTGTTTTATTTATGTGCTAATTTCAGACGATACAACCACAAATATTAGGCAAGGGACGTGATATTGAATATAAAATCGGCGGTATATTCGATAATCCTATCCGAGAGACTCCTCACAATTTGCGTCTGTTCAGAAAGGCCAAGACAACTCTTCTAAGAATTTATGTGAGAAAGTTCGATAATTGATTTATTATATTATATAATACATGAAGTTTACAAGTGGGAATGAACTAAAATTCATAAATATGTAAACAATTGCAGTACAATTGCGGCCATCACGATGAAGCGATGATTGGAATTATATCGAATATCCTTAAGAGTGTCACATATGATCAAATGTCCATCCATTTCTTCCGGTTTGGTTATTCTTCTATTGCGAGCAGGTGTGCATTCAAGTGAGTGTTTTCAGCAATTAGGCGCTTGATCATATCCTATTGCCTTAAACTCTCCTTTAGATTTTCATATTGTGTGAAGTTAGTACGACTTCGCGCAATTCCATTTAGAAATATCGCCCTACCGCCCATAATTCTCTGTCAAATCATTACTTCTGTTTTACAGTTTCCTATCTTCTCTAATGAGAAATCGAAACATGGAGGCAGTTCAAGTCGATATCAAGTTGGATAGCCATAAAGCAGCTTTCGATTTGAACCAAACTCGGGAATGGTTAATGACGCTGCCCAGAATTTACGAATTCCGAGTGAACGGTCGCTCGTTCACGGTTGGTATCTCAACTAGAATGACTTTTCATCTAACATGAGTTTTATCCATTTCGCAATTATTTTTGTTCAGAATGTCGATTTCTCGCCAGAAGAATGTCTGATTGACGACCCTACTCTTCTCCATATCGTCTCTCACACCAATCGAGCTGAGTTGGGCAGAGGAATCTGTACGGCAAAGGGAATTATCGAAGCATTTAAGGTAGGGAATACATAACGGAATTTAACCTTAAAATACTTCATTCAGATTGTCTGTCAATCTCCCTCGAACTTTGTATCCGTGAATGTACCGAACTCTATTGCCGAAGAGCTGATATCGATGCCCAATTTGAGATTCGAGATTGCCGGCAAATCGCTTTTCTTCAGAGAAGATAATACTCAGATGTTAATCAAATCCGCTGATTCTAGTGCATTTCGCACTTTGCTCATCGTCAAGCATTGATAACAATGAGAGAACCCTTTCTTATGAAAATAACATCACGTTGTTTTGTTTGCTCGATTGATTACTTGCTATTTCGATTCTTGGGCTAATTTTGTACGGCCAATTGACTGTTGAATCGCAGTTTTGCTTGTTGTTCGACTTCTCAATAAACGTTATTTACGAATGTATTTCCTTTTCAACATTGACGCATCTCGGCGTTAGCAGAGCAATAAATTAGAGGAATGTGCTCAAAGTTTGTTATTATTGTGCTCCTACGTAAGCAGGGACGAGAGATTAGCGAGAAAGAAGAGAAGTAGGGAAAGGGGAGCAGATTGCACAATGTTGGGTACTGCGGGTAGTATAAAACGGAGTGCGGAATGCCGTCCAAACATCTCGAATCCTCCTTCGTTGTTCAGAATGGGCTTTTTCGCAGGCAAAGTGGTAGTAGTAACTGGTACGTGCACTGTGATCAATTGAAGATTTTTCGGTACTTTTTGCTAACTAAATGTAAGAAAACTCTTGATTTTCATCTCATTCGATCTCTACTTTTCGTATAATCTTGCGAATGGGTTATGCATGTTTAAAAAAGCAAGAAAAGTGCTGCAAATATTGGGGTGTCCGGAAAGTTCGTATAATGCTTCGGAAAAAAGTCAGTTCGCGATCAAATGCAGTGATTGCGCAATCTGTTTGTCAACAATGTATTGCATCATTCTGACGTTGAGTAGTGAGAGGATTTAATCAGTTTCCTAGTTGCTACATTGATTCTTGTGATGGACTCCCATCTCTACCTCCGAGCAGTTTTACTTCATTACTACCGTCTTGGCCGATCCGTGAAGGAGGCCCACTCTGCCCTGGCCCAGTCGGAAGGAGCTGACGCCCCCTCCATACCCTTCCGCTATAAGTGGTTCTCCCGCTTCAAGAAAGGGGAGTTTGCTCTCGATGGTCAACCCCGCTCTGGACGCCCTCCCTCCCTCGATCAGCCTCTCGTTCTCCGCACACTGAAACGCAAGCCCATGGCCAGTGTGCGTGAGTTGAAGAAGGATACTGGTACTCCCAGATCAACGGTGTCCGATATCCTCCATCGATCTGGGAAGAAGCCGAAACTCCCACAAGTGATTCCCCATGACCTCTCCCCCGAACAGCTGAAAAATCGTGTTCAAGTCTGTCGGGAATTACTCCATCGTAGATCCAATCTTCGATGGGTCAATTCCATCCTCGCTACAGATGAGAAGTGGATCACGTACGATAACCCTGTGAGGGGACTGCAATGGGTGGATGCAGATGAGAAGCCCACGCCCGTCCCGAAGAAGGAAGAGCACGGAAAGAAGGAACTCCTCTGCTTCTTCTTCTCAGTGCTCGGTCCCATCTACTGGGAGATCCTCGCCCCTGGCACCAGCATCAATGGCGACCTCTTCTCTAAACAACTGGAAGATGTCGCGATCAGAGTCCCTCCCAGACTCCTGAACCAGGGCAAAATTCTTCTTCTGATTGACAATGCTCGCCCACATCGAGCGAAGATGACCCAGAAGAAAATGGACGAGCTGAAGATCGAGAGGATTCCCCATCCACCGTATTCCCCGGATCTCTCCCCATGCGACTACCTCTGCTTCCGCTCTCTCTCTGACTTCTGCAAAGGAAAGAAGTTCAAGAATCGAGATGAAGTTGTGAGGGCTTTCGTGAACTGGGCGGTCTCGAAGAAACCCGCATTCTGGAAGAGAGGAATCGAGACCCTGCCCAATCGCTGGAGGGAGGTAGTGAGAAAGAAGGGGGCATACATTGGTCACTGAGAATTGTAAAGCATTGAATAAAAAATAAAAACAAAAAATTATACGAACTTTCCGGACACCCCAATAGTACATGTGCTAGGGAGAGGAAGGAGTGTGGGAGCTATCTACGTCCTCCTTCTCAGGTTCCTCTAATGGCATCGGTAGAGGCACGGCTGTTCTCTTTGCAAGGGAGGGAGCGAAAGTGACAATCACGGGCAGAAATGCTGCCTCCCTCGAGGTGAATTTCAATTTTACAGTAAATATTGATTTGCAATTATTTCGTGCATTTGCAGGAGACTAAACGGCAGTGCATGGAAGCGGGAACGAAGGAAGGAGATATTCTGGAGGTACGCGATCTCTTTCCGCCATTCCTAACTCAGAGCGATATTGAACTCAAACTAGTTTTTCCAGGTTCTCGGAGATATCACCAATGAGTCATTTGCGGATCGATTGATCTCCGCTACCGTAGACAAGTTCGGACAAATCGACGTCTTGGTAAGCACTTCATCAACTTGAGGAAAGGATCTTCCTCATCAGGTGAACAACGCCGGAGGAGGAGCTCAGTCCTCGTACGCAAACTACGGCAAGACACTCCTCGATACTCCATCCTCGGAATTCGACGATATGATAGAGCTCAACGTGAAGCAGTACGCATTTTTATGTTTGGAATGGCACAATAATAATAATACTGCTGTTCAGGGTGGTTCGTCTCTCGAAGTTGGCAGTTCCCCATCTCGAGAAGACAAATGGAGCCATCGTCAACGTATCTTCCATCGTCGCTTTTCACCACCTATCTGCGGTATGAAATCTCAACGTATTCTTCGTCACTTTTCTACATCGATTTTCGTTTCATGCAAGGATGGGAGTTGTACAAGGTTTTGGGAAAAACAATATTGAAAAGCTTCACAGATGCCGTGCTACGCCGCTGCCAAGGCAGCCCTTGACCAGATCACAATCCAAATGGCGGGAAGTCTGATCAAGAAGGGGATCAGAGTGAACTCAGTCAAGTGAGTGTTGCATGATACTCTCTTAAAACAAATAAGTGCAAACATTCATTGAACAAACTATCAAACGACCATAATCGCCATTCATTCTCGAATAGTTTAGTCCCGGCCCAGTGAAGACGAATGCGATCGTGAGTTCCGGCGCCTCACAGGAGGAACAGGACAAGGTTTTATTTATATTTCAAAATATTATTGAAATATTATCTAATATCATCTCCTAATCCCTTCTTTCAGTTATTCGAAGGCATGAAGCCGCTCATTCCTCTCGGGAGAGTCGGAATTCCCGAGGACATCGGAAAGGTGTAGAAATTTTTTCCCTTGAACTCTTATGAAATCCTGTCTTTCAGGTAATCCTCTTCCTGGCGGATCGTACTCAATCGGAGATTCTCATTGGTCTCATAGTGAGAGCTGATGGAGGACTCACACTCAAGAGCACCATGTTCCCCGATTCCTGAATCACGCATCCTCAATAAACGTAAAATTTTTTCTGAATACATAGATATCACAAATATTCGTTCTCAAAAAATATAAAGCCATTATCACTGTAGATCCTAAACATAATAAGAAGGAGCAGACAATCGAAGAAGAAACGACATTTTAGAAAAAAAGGAGCAATCATTCTTCTGGCCTGAATAATAAGAATCCCGTTGTGAATGACCATGCAACTATAACAAGAGTACTTCGAAATGGGAGAAAGTGATTGATTTATCAGAATCGGAAGGATGCACATGTATCGAATTCTAGTACATAACTGACTATTAAATGGTAATTGAAAAGATCTATGCATAGATATTTTGAACTCTGGCTTAATTCGTAGTTTCGTTTGGCCACAAAGCAGAAGTGTGTGCTGAGTTAGTGACTGTTCTATGTTGTTATTTTATGTACACGGGAGCGAGAGGGAGACTGCGGGAGGGAGAAAACGGCCATTGAGGTTTGTCATGCTGTTTGCTTACCAAGGGTGACTTATAAAGCTGGTGGGGACAACATATTGCAACATCGTCCTAATTCATTTTTCATTCTAAACATGAGTTTTTTCGCAGGCAAAGTGGTCATCGTAACTGGTACGATGATCTTTTCTGATTAATCTTTATATTTTAACGCATTTATATTTTACATTTTCATCTCAGGTTCATCCAACGGCATCGGCAGAGGCACGGCTGTTCTCTTCGCAAAACAGGGCTCAAAAGTGACAATCACAGGCAGAAATGCTGCCTCCCTCGAGGTGAATTGGAGTTGAATCAGAACATAATTAAGATATATGTAGGAGACGAAGCGGCTGTGCAAGGAAGCTGGCGCTAAGGAAGATGAGATTCTTGAGGTTTGAAAATGTACAGATGGAGCTTATAACGAACAAATTTACTTCAGATTCTGGGAGAAATCACTGACACGAGTCCTTCTCTGAGCGTCTGATCTCAGCTACAGTGAACAAGTTCGGAAGACTCGATGTCTTGGTGATCTTTGTTATCGTCTGTAATACTGCGAGTTTCTTGGTATAATGCCAGCAATATTCCCTCCAAGAACCACTAGCGAGAGGGCATATAAATAAGAGAGTAGTCTGCCTTTACCTGTTCCATCTCTCCTCACGCCATCCTCCTGCAGAATGCCGTACTCTCTTGAGAAATTCTCGCATTCAGGTAAACAATGCTGGCGGAGCTTCGTATGCCAATTTCGCCAAGCTAATTCTGGAAATTCCAGTGTCTGAGTTCGACGATCTGATCGATCTCAATGTTAGACAGTAAGTAGTTAGAGAGTCGATGCAATTGTTTTTGGGAAAGGACTGAAAACAAATAATTTGCAGAGTGCTTCGCCTCTCTAAACTCGCTGTGCCCCACCTCGAGAAGACGAAAGGAGCCATCGTCAACGCTTCCTCTATCGTCGCTTTTCATCAGCTGTCCCAGGTAAGCGATTGGTGATATTATTGTTTTAATTACTCTCAAATTTAGCAAAACAGCATTCCTTTGGAAATATTGATTCATAAATTTTAAAACTACTTTGGGGTGTTTCAGATGCCGTTCTACGCCGCATCCAAGTCGGCCCTTGACCAAATTACCGTCCAGATGGCAGGAAGTCTGATCAAGAAGGGAATCAGAGTGAACTCAGTCAAGTGAGGATTTCCTACTTCGATGATGAATAGGCCACGCCTTCCTGCTTACGATGTACAATTTCAGCCCGGGCCCCGTCCAAACCAACGTCATCGTTAACTCGGGTGCATCGAAAGAAGAACAGGCGAAGGTACGCCAATCGATAATTGAAATCCCAGTTTCCGAAATACTCCTTCAGTTGTACCAAACAATGGATGCGATGATTCCTGGGAGTTCCCGAGAATGGGAGTTCCCGAGGATATTGCCAAGGTTTGACTGGTTCTTATCTCACATATTTTATATGAGCTGTTTTAATTGACACAGGTCCTATAAAGCAACGAATAATTCCTGAATGAGTCTTTCAGCTAATCCTCTTCCTGGCTGATCGTTCACAATCGGAGATTCTCATCGGTCACATCCTCACTGCGAATGGAGGAATGACACTCCGGAGCGCCATGTTCCCCGATTCATGATGAAGTATTCACAAAATAACTGTATTGTATCCAATAAACCTTATAAAAACAAATAAATTTATGAAAACATCCAATCTGAACAGATGCGATTGACAAAAGGGGTTCTTTACCCCACATATACTGCTCCTGTGACTAAAGCGACACTCACCTTCTCTGCAAGGTGTTTTTACGTTCTTTCTTATCAGGTCTGATTCAACATTTCAACATATACTCACATATATTGACTCTGCCTCACTCGTCTATAAATGGACCTCGAAGGGGCGGAATCGAGTATTAGTCGAGGGAGTTCCGTCCATTCCGTCTATTCCTTCATCGTCGTAATGAGGAACAGATGTTGCTGCTGTCACATACTGGTAAACTTCATCCCACCTCTATCTAAAAGCATATGTAAGGCCTTGATTTATAAAGGTGAGTTGAGGCAAACCGGATCAATGTCTCTTCCAAGTCGATCATTAATCATTCCTTACAAATTGGAACCCCAAATTATGAGCATAATTACGAATCGCTGAATGCATCGAATTCCTGAAAAATAATATTTGTGAATTCAACAATGTAGGATGGATGAAATGGATATAGATGTGTGTAGATGTGTAGAATGTTGATGTGGAGGAATTGGAGGAATGTAGGATGAATGTAGGCAATGTAGGACAACAATATAGAAATGCTTGAAATTGCAGACTGGGGCGCAGATCGTGGCTGTTCTCCTGGTCGTCTTTGCGATCCCTCTCATTGTCTTCGCCATCGTTCAAAATAATGGACAAGTGCCCATCGCAGCGAGAATTACATGGGTTTGTACTAGTGATGACAAAACGGCACTTGAAGTTGTTTTGACTTCGTATTCAATCGTCATTTTAAAATGTGAAACCTGCATGCCGAGCCCGTTTTGTACAACGCATTACATTCAGAGTTTGGATTGCGTCTCCAAAATCACATACAATTGTTTTGTATCTGCAATCATAGCTATTTATAAATGTGACAAGAACTGGAAATAACGGCGAAAAAAACAGATCTATTGAATGCGTGAAAGAGGTTGGACGCTACTCAGACCTCCGAGAGCGTCGTCCAAATCTTGGTCGCAGCCCTCGCGATTGTTGGATGCAGACAGTTACGATCATTGTGCATCATTCCATCGCTCGTCTACTTCGTTCGTTCCTTATTATTGTTATTGTTTACAATAGAAATTTTGAAACGCAATATAAATAAGCCCGAACACAAGACTGTATCACACATAGGGATTCCCCGTATCACATGATAGAGTTGTTATTGATTACACGATGAAAAATTAATTGAGAGAGCAAGAATGAATATTCAGGTTCTTCTTCTTGTTCTCCACGTTGCGGCTATCATTTCCACTGTGGTCTTGATGACCAGAGATACGAAAGATAAAGGTTGAAATTAGTTTTTAAATTTACAAAACTGATTAATTTTGTATTCCAGACGCCCTTGCTCCTGTGATAATCGCCGTCGTGATTTCCTTCGTCATTCATCTCTGGTTCCTCACCATATTCAAGAACTGCTACAAATATCTGAGAGAATTGGAGCGGTAGTAGAAGGAGATCGTTCCCCGTAATTGCCTTCTTGCAGCCCAACACTGTACGATGATATATGATGAAAGAGTGCAGGGCAATGGAAAGAGCTTCATTTAAAAAAAGAGATAATCATGCACTCGTCACCCTACAATCATGAGGATGTTAAAATATCATCACAACACTTTATCGTTATTTTGAGCTACAACTGAGTGAACTCAAAATGACGATATGTAATAAAGGTTTTTATCAGAAGTTGAGTTTGCATCAAGTATGAAATACTGTACAAGAGTATTATTTTTTAATAATATCATGATTAAAAGCAGCTTGAGCAACCATTGAATTTACTATCAGATATATTTTCATTGCAAACAAGAAAAAAATAAAGTTTGTTGAGAGGAAACCGAAGTCGTATATGGAAAGATATGTGATAAAGGAGCCGCTCAAGAAGAGGGACTTAAAAATTAATCTGATATTACTAAGGGATTGCGAGAATAGAGACGTTCAAAACCATGAATAATCTCGAGTAACCGATTTCCTAATACCAGAATATCGATATCATAAAATTATTCTTTCAGCGAATGTTGTTCCATTCTCTATTTTATTGTCTGACTCAACATTTCAAAAGTTACTCACTCTGTTGAGTCTTCCCTCTCTGATATCTCACCCTTCTATAAATGGACATCGAGGGGGCAGAATCGAGTAGTCGTCGAGGGAGTTCCGTCCATTCCTTCCTTGTAGTCAGCATGTTGAACCGATGCTGCTGTGGGCTATTCCAGATACTGGTAAGTCTCAAATTCACTCACGATTTCACATGAGCAGGCTATATGCGAATACAATTTTTTTTAAATAACATTTAAAAAAATAAAGAGCATAAATTGCAGACGGGGGCGCAGATAGTGGCAGTGCTCATGATCATCTTCTCCATCCCTCCGATCACTTATGCTGTCATTCCCGGAGATGGAAATAAGCCCATCGGAGCGAGGATTTTCGCGGTTCGAGATTCATTTGTACGAATTCCTCATGGACAACAACTGATTATTGTGAAGACAAATGGAACTACATAGTTCTTCCTCGAAAATAGTGTGACTAATAATGTAATTTTTGAGAAAAATGAGTAGTCATATTTCGAAATGTTGAGTGACAGTTCGGTAGAAAACAGTAACCGAGTGAAGATCCGATCATGCAGGCCATCCTGGGCATCATCGAAATTCTGGTCGCTTCACTCGTTCTCGTTGGATGCAGGAAGTTCCGAGCGCCATTCATCATTCCCATGCTCGTATACAATGTGCGTCCCAATTTAAGCATGCTATTGTCATATCTGAGCAAACATTTTGTCCTCACTGTACCTGTAGAGCGACTGAAATATACGCATATCACGCCGTTCACGAGAGAATCAAGCTAGAATCGCAATTCTTGGGAAATGGGAAGAAAATCTTTCACGGCCAATATCTCATTTCTCGTGTAAGATAATCGAAATTTGCCCTCTGAGTGACCCCCACTCATTTTTCGAGCTCTATAGATCCTTGTAAACCATTTTCCATAAAACTAAATTTTAACGGTGCTACATTCATTGTCGATTTTCTCGAAAATGTAGGAAAAGGTGCAGATCAAAATTTCACAGCTCATGCAGCGCATCAAGAGCTTTAGAATGAATGGCTGACGCAAAAAATACGATCTCACCTGTGTAAGATATGTACATTTTACTTTTCCTTATCATTTGAACTTTATTTTCAACAGACAAATTAAGAGAAAGCGATCATTCTTGACCTCATTCTCCGAAGAGAGCGGTGTGAGGGTGAATTATTCTGTTGAAAAGAAAGTTAAATGATAAGGAAAAGTAAAATGTACATATCTTACACAGGTGAGATCGTATTTTTTGCGTAAGCCATTCATTCTAAAGCTCTTGATGCGCTGCATGAGCTGTGAAATTTTGATCTGCACCTTTTCCTATACATTTTCGAGAAAATCGAAAATGAATGTAGCACCGTTAAAATTGAATTGTATGGAAATGATTTACATGGATCGATAGAGCTCGAAAAATGAGTGGGGGTCACTCAGAGGGCAAATTTCGATTATCTTACACGAGAAATGAGATATTGGCCGTGAAAGGAGAAGGTGCCGATCTCCGAGCTGATGCCGGGAGCGTGAAAATGAGGTATTCAAAATAATACTTTGGGGGCTGTCAGGCATGTCTCAAGGTGCCCAAACCTGGTCAGAACCAATTTCCAGATTTTCTTCCCATTCCGTGTCTGAGCTCGAATCTCTCGTGAGAGGCGTGATATCATGTGCGGAATATGGAATTAATGGAGGGGAATCAGATAAAATAATGAAAAATTAAGAAATGATGATCAATTCAGATTATTTATCTGATTATCCATGTGACGGCATTTATTTCTCTTTTGGTCTATCTGATCAGAGGACAACCTGAAGATAAAGGTAGAATTTATTTTGAAATTCAGCAGCTAATTGGCACAATGTTCCAGATCGCCTAATCGGTGAAATTATTGGAGTAGTCTCGTTCACACTCCAGCTCTGGTTCTTCACAATCTTCAGGAACTGCTTCAAATATCTGAAGGAGCTTCAGAAGTAGTAGGTATATATACTACTCAAGAATCTCCGTCTTTCAGCTCAACCGATTACGTGGATCTTTTATAGTAAAAGGGATGGGAAAGGAGTCAAGGCATTGAAATTTATCTAAAATATCGATAAACAATACACCATTCAGTTCAGTTCGTGCATACATATTAATTTGAAAAATAAAATTGTTAGTTTTGTCGTCTTGTTCATTTTCTACCGAATATTTTCTTCTCCGTTACATCAATATAAATTTCGTGGAATGTATTGTGATGTTACTATATTTAATACTCTTCCCTTGTATTGGGGTGTCCGGAAAGTTCGTATAATTTTTTGTTTTTATTTTTTATTCTATGCTTTACAATTCTCAGTGACCAATGTATGCCCCCTTCTTTCTCACTACCTCCCTCAAGCGATTGGGCAGGGTCTCGATTCCTCTCTTCCAGAATGCGGGTTTCTTTGAGACCGCCCAGTTCACGAAAGCCCTCACAACTTCATCTCGATTCTTGAACTTCTTTCCTTTGCAGAAGTCAGAGAGAGAGCGGAAGCAGTGGTAGTCGCATGGGGAGAGATCCGGGGAATACGGTGGATGGGGAATCCTCTCGATCTTCAGCTCGTCCATTTTCTTCTGGGTCATCTTCGCTCGATGTGGGCGAGCATTGTCCATCAGAAGAAGAATTTTGCCCTGGTTCAGGAGTCTGGGAGGGACTCTCATCGCGACATCTTCCAGTTGTTCAGAGAAGAGGTCGGCATTGATGCTGGTGCCAGGGGCGAGAATCTCCCAGTAGATGGGACCGAGCACTGAGAAGAAGAAGCAGAGGAGTTCCTTCTTTCCGTGCTCTTCCTTCTTCGGGACGGGCGTGGGCTTCTCATCTGCATCCACCCATTGCAGTCTCCTCACAGGGTTATCGTACGTGATCCACTTCTCATCTGTAGCGATGATGGAATTGACCCATCGAAGATTGGATCTACGATGGATTAATTCCCGACAGACTTGAGCACTATTTTTCAGCTGTTCGGGGGAGAGGTCATGGGGAATCACTTGTGGGAGTTTCGGCTTCTTCCTAGATCGATGGAGGATATCGGACACCGTTGATCTGGGAGTACCAGTATCCTTCTTCAACTCACGCACACTGGCCATGGGCTTGCGCTTCAGTGTGCGGAGAACGAGAGGCTGATCGAGGGAGGGAGGGCGTCCAGAGCGGGGTTGATCATCGAGACCAAACTCCCCTTTCTTGAAGCGGGAGAACCACTTATAGCAGAAGGGTATGGAGGGGGCGTCAGCTCCTTCCGACTGGGCCAGGGCAGAGTGGGACTCCTTCACAGATCGGCCAAGACGGTAGTAATGAAGTAAAACTGCTCGGAGGTAGAGATGGGAGTCCATCACAATAATCAATGTAGCAACTAGGAGACTGATTAAATCCTCTCACTACTCAACGTCAGAACGATGTAATACATTGTTGACAAACAGATTACGCAATCACTGCATTTGATCGTGAACTGACTTTTTTCCGAAGCATTATACGAACTTTCCGGACACCCCAGTAGACAAAAGTGGAAAAACACATTGGAAAAAAACACGAATTTGTATGTACGTGATGTTGGTGGTGAAATAAGAGGGAACGCCCAGAAAATAATTAAAGAAGGAGTAACACGAAAAATTTGTTTAATTAGCCACCATGAGTGCGTAATAGAAGCCGGCAGCCCGATCATGAATCACTTTATCCGAAGTTCCACCGACAGGTCTGAGGCTATTTACAAACGCGCAAAGTTCATTGATAGCGCAGGGTAGTGGCTAGTTCGTTTATGTTTCACTCGCTCCACAAATATTTTGCCTCTTTCTAGTGGTAAATTCGCTACAGTTTCCCATTGCGAGCGCAATATCTTCGTGGTGGGACTCCCTAGCATTCATTCATGTTACCCCTTCTTTAATCCGTATTTGTTGCCTTCTATTTGTCCAATTTTATTCGGGCCAATGCAGTCAATTTTCCGACTTATTTTCTCCACTCCAGATACACCCAAGAAATTGGAAGTATCGTAGCTTCGCCTATCAACATTATTTTTTTTGGAAATGGATATTATTTTCAAGCACGGTTCAACTTTTTTGCATTGCACCGCATATCAACCGATTATTCGATTGCGATTCAGATTCGGATGCCGAATGGAGTCTCATAATCTTCACTGACGATCTTCTCTTCTCCGTTCGTTGCCCGATATTCACAATAAATGATTTACAGGAATTAGCGATTTTTTTATATTCGATCCATCCAATCCATCCAATTTGTATCGGGAACCTCTCACGATCATAGCTCTGATTATCGATCGCGCATTAAAAATCACGCGCCTTCTAACCCCTTTGAGTGAATCGGAATGCGCGATCGCGTAATCAGCGAGAGTGAAAACGTGAGTGGCGGGTCAGCGATTTGTTGCCCCTCAAACGACCGAGAGAGAACAGAGGAAATCGAGAGAACACAGAGAGGTCAGAGAGAGAGACGAGATAGTACGAGAATTGGAGAGAGCAGGCAAGATCTCCGGATGTTGTCAATGCAGTACTCGGAGATACCCGTTACTCTGGCTGATCTCTGGAGTTGGCGATAGGGTGATACCGAATGCCGAAGGGTACGGAGAGGGGGCGGAATCAGCTGGTCGATAGTCGCTACTCGATTAAGACGGCGTGTGTCTGTTGTCCTGCTGGTCGGGAGGGGCAAAACAGGGGGCGATAGTGACATAATAGTTAAGAGTGCCGTGTCGTGTCTTGCCCCTCTCCCTCCCTCACTCCCTTCGCCCCTCCTTATCAACCTCCCAGTCGCGGCTTTCAGGAGGGAGTCAGAGTAGACTACGACGGTTTCACCTCCCTCTCTCCCTCTCGAATGATGACGACCATCTACTATGACACCGCCGATTATGAGGAAGGTCAGTCAATATTCAGTTACATATTTATAAATGTTATTGCATGCGAATAAAAATTCTAATTAGCTGGAATAGGTTAATTACAAGCCCCTGGCATGATAAATGTGCAAGAATAGGACAGCAGATTTTGTGGTAATATGAGCTCTGTTTTTGCTGGTGTACGTGCAAATCAACGAATTTCGATGAATGTTGATGCGATTTTGATGACTGTGATAACAATTATCAGATTGAGTGAGAGAGAGGGAGAAATGAGCCTCGCGTGGAACCGTTTCGTTATGTGAAGCTGAAACTTTCGATGTGCTCAATTTTACAGGGTACCTAAATTATAAATCTCCATGCAACTCAAAATTAATTTCTGATCAAATTTTCTTGAGTGATCAAAAAGTGGCATGATACTTTCCCCGATCCGTGACACTATCCATAATTAGTAACTCTCTTCCGGTAATGTTAAATTTTCGCTCGCTTGCTCAAATCAGAGCTTTCTTTCTATAGTTTCTGGCAACATTGTGAAAAGGATGAAGTGCTGTGTCAGTTCAGTGTTCCCCAGTTGATTCCTTGGCTCGGTTAATCTCACAAAAGTGGCATGACACCCCTCTCGACCCGTGACACCATCCTTCCTATCAAAAACAAGGAATCTCTGCACTTCAATGTGATTTCTACTTCCGCACACGATGTGTCCCTGATCTACGAGCCTTTGGCCGCATGGCTATTTGCACGTAGTCAGGGGAACTTCCTGATAAGACACCAGGGACTCTATTTGCTTAAGCATCCACGGATTCAAAGAGGAACGCGATATACAGAGTGGTTCCTGGTCAGATCAAGCATCGCCACCTTGGCTTAGTGGCAGAGCGTCGCTCTCGTAAAGCAAAGGTCGCAGGTTCGATTCCTGCAGGTGGCAATCCTTTTACCTCGCGTTTGTCGTTGAAACGATTAGTTTTCCTCTGCAAAGCTGTGTATCTAATGGCAGCATGGTGTGCCAGAGTATGCTACGATCTCTTATCTAATCGGAAAAGCAAAGAACCGATTGATGTTTGCCCCTCGGGGTCCAAAGTGTCCTCTCAATTTGCGATTCATGTCATTGAAAGCGGCCATGGGCCACGTTGGGGCCAACGATAAAATTGATCGTGACGACATTTGGATGCGCTACGAAAAGCCTCCCATTCTCGCTACATACTGTTGACAAATTTCTCAAGATAGTCATTATCATGCCTCGACATCAAAGAACCCTTAGATTCCCGGCGCGCATTCCACTCCAGGAATAGGAAAGTGAATACTTCGGTCCCTCAACGTTCACCTGTGTTTTCCGCCTCATTCACGGTATCACCCCACTCAGACGGAAAAGGACACTGTCCTCGACTATTTTGGCCCACCCGTTCTCTCCTGATCATTATTCATCGGGGGGTGTACCCTCTCTCCTTCGGTAGACTCTGTAGGCTGATCAATCCTGTGGTGCCTGTAATATGCTCACTTTATTACCGATGATCGGCATCTAAGGTGCTGCTCTTGCAGAATGGGTCCAATCTAGCCTTACAACTATCGAAAATAGAATTTCTGACGATGGCGAACACACATTGCAAGAGTTAATCATCGGGTTGCACTAGACTATGCCAGATCTGGAAAACAAATTATACGATGCAAAAGAAAAGAAATTGGAAGACTCACTTTCCAAATGTGCCACTCTCTCAGGCTCTGTATGACGGGAAAAGTGGGGAAAACGAAGAGACGGAGAGGTATGAACCTTGCAGACAAGTACATTCCCCCCACGACTTCCTCCTCTCCTCCTCCTGCATGGCTCGCCTACGATGACAATGCACACGTCAAGATTTGCTCCATCTGTGGTCAGGGATCGAAGGGATTATAGAACAGCAAGAGAAAGAGATCACTGGAAATTCGAATATAGACATGCAGTTGACGAAGCATGTTCAAATGCATTCATGCAGCTCTTGCATGAGATTCATGTAGCGTCAAACCTGATTACTTGGGAGAATTGTTTGATTTCAATGTGACAGTGCACACTAGAGAATAGTGAGGGGGGTGAAATGGATTTAGGTAGGTCATTATGAGATCGAATTCAGATGCTCCCTCGAACGGATTCCACTTCAATGCACCTTCCTGCAGCGCCTGCGCAGCATTTTTTCGGTTTATTTTCAAAATTATATTTATTTATTCTATGTGAAAATTAGCTCTAGGATCACAAGATAACATCATGATTAAAGGCGAACGGTGACGCTGGATCGAAAGTTCGCCTGCGCTGCAACGAACAATTGCCGAGTTAACTTTTGTGAGTTATCTGGCTATTCGACGGCCCTGATCATACGGTTCGGCCATCAAATACAACTTCGATTGACTGAAAAACAATAAAAATTTAATAAAATAATGTGTCAAACTCAGCGATGCGAGTGATCTGCAGAGCATGCAGATACGATAAGTGCATCTCTAATGGAATGGAACGAAAAGGTGAGCGGGATGGAACGACCCAGTCATGATCTTCTCCTTAGGAGTACAGGTGACAGCAGCAGCTAAACAGCTTGAATTTCGAAATTGTTCATTGTTTTGTAGCTTTATGGCTAGATTGTCGAAAAGCTTACAACACATTTCATATTACCAAGTACGAAATTGAATGAATCCAATGTTTTGCTCCATAACCAGATGAGCAGTTCTCTTTTGGCCATTGCTGATGTTCCGAGTGAATACATCAGACTGGCTGCAGCCAGGTTGAGCCCCGCCCCCTTTGCAGCCGTGCAGCCACGACGAGATTGCAATGTCGGCAGACGGAAAATCAACTACTCCGCCTTCAAGGGATACGCACTCAAACCGAATCAGAACGTGCAGCAGTCGCCGAGTAATGGACAGGTGGGAAACACTTCGGGAACTAAAAATTAGAAGAAAATCTAATTTTTTAGCTTCTGAGGTTTGTCAATACAATGAAACGCATTTTTAAATTTTTGATCGAAAAGAGTAGGCAATATGAAAATCAAAGTTTATTTTCCTTAGCAATTAATGAATGTGCTCGCAGATCCCCTGCTCCGCTCCATCCAACATCATCACGAACGCCATGGCGCGCACTGTGGGTTTACTGTATCCATTCTCTTCCAATAATAGGGAAGGGTGTGTCATGAAAACACGTGGTTGAATAATCTTAGAATACTTGTAGTGAACTAGGGAATAATAGAAGAGAAGGAGATGGAATGCTACTTTTTCATTTTCAAATCGTCCAACTTCGGGCTATAGTGCACCACCGGGAAAACACGTGGGGTCAAAAGAACACCACGTCGATCGTGAAATTTGTAGGGAACTACGCGTGTGTATGACAGTGATAGTGTTTATCTTACAAAAGTGCACTAGTTAAGGG
Source organism: Pristionchus mayeri (assembly GCA_036245805.1). Taxonomy (NCBI): domain Eukaryota; kingdom Metazoa; phylum Nematoda; class Chromadorea; order Rhabditida; family Neodiplogasteridae; genus Pristionchus; species Pristionchus mayeri. Next base: position 20,293,761 of record BTRK01000003.1, on the reverse strand, counting down.
ATCTCTTTTTGGCAAGTGCCAAGTCATCAATCTCCCTCCATCACCATCTCCCTAACCACTCCTTTCTCTCACCCCGCCCACACTCCCCTGCTTCTCTGGAAACCACGCATGAAATGAAGTTTATCGCAGCTTCTCCGCCCTCGGTTGTGTTTATTCGATTGCGACGCATACGGGCGCGCACTTGTCACACGCGCGTCGCGCGTTTCTCTCCTCTCAGCACTTCAACTGGACACCCGCGTCCTCGAACTTCTTCGGGTGCAGCTGCGGGTAGATGCGGTACTGCAGCTTCTCTTCTGCAATCGGAAGAGATTAGGCTCCGCTCCCTCCAGACGCCGCCCACCAGAATCCTTCTGGAAGGTCTTCCGCTCGTGCTTCGACGGCTCCACCATTGTGTTCACGTCGCTCTTCTTGCTCTGCGAGGTATACTGTAGGTACAGTACACTACCGTATCCTCACCTCCCACTCGTACGGCGTCAAGAAATTGACGTTATTCCTATCGAGCTCCTCGTAGAACTGGAAAAGGGGGGACTAGGGCGGAAAGGGACATGGCCTCTTCGTACCAGTTTGTAGACCTTGACGTAGTCTGGCTTGTCCGTCGAGCTCAGCGTCTGGAGGTACTCGGCGACGGTCACGAACTCGGGCGGTGCACCCTGCAGAAGGGGGCGGGGCTTAGATGAGGGGGCGTGGCCAGCACCTTGAAGATAATGCTGGGATCCATGGCTTTCTTCTTCATGATCTCCTTCTCATCCTTGATTCCATCCCAGGGCAGTCCTTGATTAATCGCCTGAATCAGGGGAGATTTCATAGTGATGAGGTCATCGTGCGGCATCTGCAGCAGCGTCCTACCTCACCTGCAGCACGTGCAGCAGCGAGTACAGATCGTCCACTCGACCCTGAAATCGATCGATCATCTACCGTAGTCCGCAGCTACCGCAACCTGCTCGAGTCGGTTGTGCGTGTTGAGTGAGCAGTAGCGAAAAGTGCCTCGGAGCGCAACCTGGAAAGGGCGTGGCTAAGAATGGGCGGAGTCAGGGGCGGGGCTTACGGTGTTGCGAGCCTTGCGCATCTTCATCTCACCGTCCTTGCCCTCCTTCATGTAGGCGCGAATGAGACCTGATAATAAAGTCAGTCGTCGATTCGATCGATTACAGTATACCGAAGTCGATGAGGTACAGTAGGCGGGAGAGGCGACCCGTCGTGCAACCCTGGACGAAATTGCCCGGCTTCACGTCGCGATGCACGAAGCCAACGTCGTGAATCTGAATAGGGATGTGGCTTGGCAGGGGGGTGGAGCAGGGGGCGGAGCTTACCGATTTGATGGCGGATAGGCACATGATTCCGATGCGGCCGATGGTGGGTAGGGAGAGCGTCTTGGGCGATTTCATCGCCAGATTCAGCAGGTCTTGCCCGCCCAGTGACATTACCGTAATGGGAGAGAGTTGGCAGAGTGTCAAGCCCCGCCCCCTTACCCATGAACGAGTACTTCTTCCTCTTGCCCATGTCGTAGAGACGGAAGGCGTCCGGGAGATCCTTCAACTTCTGCAGCACTTGCACCTCCAGCTTCAGCACGCCCATGTTGCCCACGTCATTCGATTCCACCTCAAAATGAACGTGGCTTAGTCAGTTTGCGATTCGAACAGCTACAGTACTCCTCGACCTCAATGGAGTACTGTATCTCAAGGGAGCTCAGTTGTCGATTCAGTCCTCTACAGTACTCGAATTTCGGGTACCGTATTCAGTCAGTTGTCGATTCGTGGAGTATGGTGCCCTCCCCATCCTTGGCTACGGTACCTTCATGGCGGCTGAGAATCCCTTGTTGAAGAGATCTTCGACCTTGTAGACTGCGCCGCAGCCGCCGGCGCCCAATTGGCTGGAGACCTTCCAGCGACCGCAGATCACCTGCAAGGGGCGGGGCTTAGAGTGGGCGGAGTCGGGCAGGGGCGGAGCCTACCTTGCCGTTCTGGAAGTCCACGAGTTCCGCCATAGCGATCGAGTAGGGAGCGAGAGGAGGGCGGAGCTGCCACTCACTCACGAGCGAAGGGAAGGGAATGAATGGAGGAGGAGGAGAAGGGGAGGGAGAGGAGGAGGAGGAGGAGGGGGTGGGGGGAGAGAGTGGACAATGGGCAATAATCAATGCAGATTGGGGATTAGACTATGAGAGTGCAGTGATCTCTGGATTCGATTAAATGGACAATGATAGAATAATTAAGATATTGTAATTATGCAATTTGATTTAGGAAATAGAGGATCCGGCTATCCTCCAACCACAGGAGGCCACATACGCAACCTCCTATGCAAGCTCCACCGGAGCTACTGGTGAGATCGAACTTCCTAGATTTAGAGCCAGACTTCCTGCTGCTAGCACAAAGTACCGTATCCTGACGTAAGTTGTGCAAATGAGAGCCACTGCAGATCTCTCCGACCCCACAATGTCCCCGATGGCATCATCCGCCTTCTCCATGAACCTGTGAGTCGACTACTGTAGCTCAGAAGAGTACGGTAGGAGGAAATCCTGGTTATTACCTTATCTTCCAGCGGTGGTGTCGACATCCTCGATGAACTTCTGAAGGAGGAACGAAAGTACAACGATCGGAGGTACGATGCTCTTCTTCGTTTTTGTTTGACCCAATCAATCAATCAATATTTATCATGTCAAGCGCTAACGCTAGATGAGGAGTGGTCGGTATTTTTCGGTCGTTGCAGACCACCAGTGGGGGCCAATCGTTCTTCTCAGGTCGTCTCTCCAGCGGATTCTAGGCTGACCTTGTGGGCGACTCCGGCTGTAGGGAATCCAGACAGTAGTAGCTCTGCTCCACTGCTCCAAATCCATCCTTCTGATTTTGAGTGCCCATTGAGCCTTCCGTTTCAGCGCTTCTTGATTCCAATCCCGCACCCCTGTCGCATTGCGCACATTCTCGTTTCTCCTTCGGTCCCTCAGAGTAATACCCAACATCTTGCGCTCCATTTTCCGCTGAGTTACACTAAGACGCTCCTTTTCGCTTGGTCGCAACGCCCAGACTTCTGAACCGTAAAGTACCGTAGAAGAGATACAGCTTTCGAAGAGTCTCCTCTTAGTCTTCATAGGAAGAAGGCGAGATGAGAGTAGTGTAGAAATCTTGCTCCAAGCGAGCCATCCCAGGCGAATTCTGTGTTCAAGTTCATCAGAATGATCTAGGGGAGCGAAATTCTCCCTCCAAGATATGTTGTTGAATTGACAAAGTTGAAGGTCAAATTGTCGATGGCAATGGGTGCTCGAGTGGTGCTGCACGAGGTTAGAAGCACGGTTTTTGAGTCGTTTACTTCCAAACCGACGCGTGCACATGCTTCCATTAACTTTTTCAACATTCGCTGCAGTTCAGGTCTTGATTTAGCTATCAGGGCGATGTCGTCCGCGTACTCGAGGTGGCTCAGGTTTCTTCCATCGATCTTGATTCCGTCATTCTCCCAATCGATCTCGTTCATTGCTGAGCGAAGGACGACGTTGAAAAGGCGAGGGGAAAGAGTGTCCCCTTGGCGAACTCCTCTCCTGATTGTGACTGGAACGAGATCCTCGTTCACTCGGATGACAGTAGTCGAAGACTCGTAGAGGCGGCGGAGGAGGTGGATGAGGGTAGGATTTATCCCAGATGTCCATAGAGATTGCCATACCGCACTCCACTCTACACAGTCAAAAGCCTTACGGAAGTCAACGAATCCGAGATACAGCGGAATACCGTATTCGTGAGTACGCTCTGCCACCTGCTTGATTGCGTGCAAGTTATTCAGAGTACTGAACCCTTTCCGGAAGCTTGGGTAGGGGACTCGGTCTCTTCAAGTGACACCTCCATTCTTCTCAAGATCACGCGGGTGACTGCATTCATGGTTACGGTAAGCAGAGAGATCGGTCTGAAGTTGCTGATGTTGGTTGGATCCCCTTTCTTGTGGATCAGAGAGACAACGGCTTCGACCATATCTTGAGGGACTTGGTCACCGGCTGCCAGATGATTGAGTAGGTCCGCAAGCACAGGGGCAAGGTGATCTCGGGAAAGGTAGAGCATGTCAGGAAGGACTGAATCGGGGCCGGGAGAGTGTCCGCATTTTAGATGAGAGAGCGCGTCCCTTGTCTCATCAGGCTGGAAGGGAGGAATAGGAAAAGCAGCATGGGGAGGGACCGTCATGGGTAATTCAACTGTGGCAGTGTACAGCTTCTCGAAGAAAGTACGGACGGTGATCATGGTTGCATCTTGCGAGAGAGCACCAGTTGTGTCGGGGATTAGCAGTCTCTTTCGTGAAGTTTGTAAATTGAGCATTGCCTTGATGATACTCTTTCCCATGGATGCGGCTTGTCTTGCTTGTTCCTCTTTCCTCCTTCTGATGTCAGCTGAGAGACTGGTTCGCGCAGCCCGGCATGCGATGGAAAATGCGACATTGGATTGCGGAGTGGATCTGAGGAGATGACGTTGTGCCAGGAGATTGCGCGTTGCTTGGGAAATCCATGGAGGGGAGTGCTTGTCTCGCCAACAGTTACTTGCCGCAGTCTTCGTAAACGCTTGGATCTTGTGATAGGCGTCAGTAGCTGAGGTGGGACGGGCAAGGGGCAGGGAAGCAAGAAGATTCGCGTTTTCAGTGAAGGCGATTTTGTTGAATTCTAATCGCTTCTTGCATCTTTGCTTCCGGCTCTTGTTGGGGAGAGAGAGGCATAGTCGGATAAGGCGATGATCTGAGTCAAACTCAAATCGGCCAACGATACCACAGTTGACTACTCTCTCCGAAATTGGCGTTGCAACGAAGTCAATCTGGTGGAAGGTGGTGCCGTTTGGAGATCGCCAAGTCCATATCCTGCCATTTCTTCTCTCGGGGAAGGTGTTCTGAATGCGCAGCCGGTTCCTCACGCAAATTTCAGTGAAGGTCCGTCCGCGTGAGTTCGGGGTCGGAGATGCGTACTTGCCGACAAATCTTTCATTGCCTGGCTCGCACGCAACTCGACAGTTCATATCCCCAACCAGGACTGGCATATAACCTCTTGGCGCACTCTGCAGAGCGGTCTCGACCTTGTCCATGAAGTCATCGTAGGCAGATGTGGGTGCGTACGCGCAGACAAGGAAGAGGCGATGGTTGAGGAGTTGCAGAGTGGCGAGTCGATCAGAGAGGCCTCGGAACACAGCTCCTCGTGCGATATGGGCACGGAGAAGGAAGGCCACACCATTGTGAGCGGTGGCACCTCCCGAATGGAAAACAACTATGCCTGAAGACGAAAGATTGAAGGAAGCACAACCCACAATCCTCGCTTCCTGCACAGCCATCACGTCCCATTTGATCTTGGAGAGGGCCAACTCGATCTCGCGAAGCTTGTCTCGTGGCGCGAGCGTCCGGGCGTTCAGCGTGCCGACGTAGAATGGACGACCCATCGAGGTGGCTTACAATTCCCGCTTGCCAAAGCTGCTGGGAGAGGGACTCTGGCGGAGGGAATCGGAGACGAGGGGACGAAATGCGCACCCCACCGCTCGCCACTCGCGTTTTGGACCAGAATGATCGCGTTTTTGTTTGTTATTGTTCAAATATGTCAAGTAAACATTGGCCAATTCTAGTCTGTTGGGCTCAAGCATTAGGCATGAAACATATCTCTTGGTTGACTGAATGGAATCTGAATGAAAAAATCATGAATAACCATAAGAGCCCGTTTGCGTAAGAATCGGACAATTCTGAGGAAATTTGGCATTGGTCAAAAATGCTCAAAACTTTGAAACTTTGTGATTTGGGGTGATCTGACCCGCTGATCACGATAGGCATGTTCATTTTGGTCAAAGATCTGTCGTTGACCCCAGACGCCATGACGTCGAAATAGGCCAATTTCGCATATTTCAGTTCCGGTAATCGCTAAAATTAAGCCAACATAGATTCCGGGACAGAATTTAATGGCAATCACGCCTGACCAATTAATTAGTAAAATGCAACTTTTTTGTGCGTGCAAAGTATTCGGGGAGACCGGAACCAAACTGACCGGCTTAACGAGAGGAATCCAAATCTGTTTTCCAATATGAGAAAAAACATCGCTATAAGGTTTATGGCGTAAAATAGTGACCTGTTTTGTGTGCAAGGTCAGCGATTCCTTCGAATCGTCCCTTGATCTACCCCGTCTCTCTGCCTCGTGACCTCTTCCCTTTCCTCTCGCTGCCTGCACTCTCCCCTCTCCCCTTATCTCTCGCACACTACCAGATGGGATCGCTGACTTTGCTCACAAAACAGGTCACTATTTTACGCCATAAACCTTATAGCGATGTTTTTTCTCATATTTGAAAACAGATTTGGATTCCTCTCGTTAAGCCGGCCAGTTTGGTTCCGGTCTCCCCTAATGCTTTGCACGTACAAAAAAGTTGCATTTTACTAATTACTATTATTTTGGTCAGGCGTGATTACCATTAAATTCTTCCCCGGAATCTATGTTGGCTTAATTTTAGCGATTACAGGAACTCAAATATGCGAAATTGGCCTATTTCGACGTCATGGCGTCTGGGGTCAACGGCAGATCTTTGACCAAAATGAACATGCCTATCGTGATCAGGGGGTCAGATTACCCCAAATCACGAAGTTACAGAGATTTGACTTTTTTAGCTCGTGCCAACAATTGTCCGATTCTTACGCAAACGGGCTTATAAATATAGGCAGACACAACAAAAATGATTTTTTTTTAAATACCAAATTACTCAGGCGCGTTCTCTTCGCCTCCTCCCACACAGTCTCCGCCATGATCGCCCACGAGTCACCCAATGATATCGTACGTTTATTAATTATAATTTAATTATTACTTTAGCTCTATAAAATTGATCGATTTCAGCCCTTCAACGAGGGAGATCTCTTCGAGCTCACTTTTCACGGCATCCAGAAGGTATTCATAAATATCACTATGCAATGAATTCTGTATTGTATGATAAGAATAGTGGTGAATTGCAGAGCAATAATTTTTAAAAAAAGCAACAAATGAAATGGTCTTCGGTTTAGGATTCTCGATCGATGATTTTGCTCGTGCACGAGTGGATCAAAGCACTGCCTGGCTACAACCAGATGACCTCCCTCTACGATAAGGTGAGCCACTCACTCTCTACATCTCAAATGCTGATTGATCTTTGATCTTTCCAGAAGGCCTTCCTCTGCCGAGCTCTGCTCTACCAGTGCATCCTCGACCCTTCCTATGTGACGGTGCAATTAGGACTGGAGAAAAAGAGGTCAGTTGGTCTATATTATAGCGGAAATCTGCAGAATTTCCTATAGTGTGATATCTTACTGCTTGAATAGTGAACGGCGTACGTCATATCTCAGTGAAACCCGAATGATTGACCATTCTTCTGAATTTCTATGAAAAGTCCTACTCTGCAGATTTATAATGTTCAATGGCGGGTACGTGGGAATCGAGGAGGATTCGCCCGTTGGATGGGGAGACGAACGGGGGTTCATCAAGGGAGAAATGAAGAAGAGGTACGCCAATTTCACAATCATCTCGCTTATCGCAATAAATGACCATATTCAATGTGCATATTCAATAGCTGGTCAGTCAGGTGAAAGAGCACGTCGAATGAAGGGAGTGAATTCATGAGAAGTCTTCTCAGTTGAATATTTTTGTCAAATGGCAAATACAGCTTGATAATTGCCAAGCAATTACGTAATTTCAGTCTGTATCGTCCTCTTCTCGCTCGAGTGATGAACCAGATCGTGCAGCCCCTGAAAGATCTCGATCTCTCGTTCACTGAATTCGTCGCCTTCAAGGCTCTCGTATCATGGAAGTCAACGTGTAAGTGACGCGAACTGGCTTCTCAGTAGTCATCAGTTCACGTTCAGAATATTGAAAATAGATCGCTGAAAGCGATAGTTGCGTAGTGTTTGCATCACATCTGCGTAAACGGCGCACTTGCACTCCCTTGAGTTCTTCTAGCCCTCTCTAACTATTCACGATAGAGAGGTCATTTCCCCCCATCTGGAGACGGTTTAGGCGTGGCCGACTTCTCCGCCACTGCGAAGGAGTGCATGCAGGTGCAGATCGACGCCCTCTTCACTTCCCTCCACAATCACTACCGGAGGTGAGACACGGCATTCTATGGATAATTTCCAGAAAACATTCGCTGCGAGACCATTCGCGAGAGATCATGTAAATTTGTGAAACATTTATCTGTTTCATGCGCTCTCTATATCTCGCCCACCCCCTGTAAAACGCCGCGGTGAGACTCACCCTCTCACACTCACTTTGTCTCTTTCCTAAGAGAGAGACAGCTCATTGCTGTCTAATTCCCCTCGCTCTAACTTAACGAAACAATGCTGAGGGAGGAGGAAACACTTCCTTGGGTTTATTCAGCGAAAATTCAAAATAAGTTTGCAAAGGATTCGCGGCTATACATAGACACTCTGTGACGCTATTTGTATCTCTCCTTTGGGAAAGAAGGCATCGCCAGCTTGGCTTAGAGGCAGAGCGTCGCTCTCGTAAAGCGAAAGTCGCAGGTTCGATTCCTGCAGTTGGCAATCTCTTTTGCTCGATCAGAATATATTTTTTAGTATTGGACAGGACGAGGAGAGAATCGCAGAGCGAATCGGAGCAGTCGTCTTGCTGATGTGCAGCATCGTGGTATCGTGCTTCCTAATTGATCGTATTTGAGCTCATTCCGTTTGCGAAATGAAAACCAATTCTCTAGTAATCCAAAAGCCAGCAGCAGACTTGAGAGGCAGAATTTAGCGATACATGCCTTCCTCGCCAGACAGAATGTTCATTGCAGGACGTTGGTCTGGAGATCCTGGAGAGTCATCAGAAGATCCAGCTCTTCGACCTCTGGGAACTCGACTCGCTCCTCCTCCAACTGCTCTCGCGCGGATTGTAAATACTCGAATTTTCGAAATTAATATTATTTTGCATAGTCACGCTCAACTTCTCCACTTTTAGCAACAAGCACCTCCCACGGGGCTCTCGTAAGTTGTCACAGCAGGGCCCGTAGTGCAGCAAAACGCCAGCAGTCGGATACCGTAGTCACACCAGTGCACGTCTAGCATACGCCAGAGCTAACTTATGATTCGTATAATCACGCTTTCTGTAAATAATATTTGTATGTTTGTGTGTGTGCCTGCATGAAAGCACGATTAATCCTTTCAGCTTTTTTTAAGATTTTATAATTATTCGATAAATGGTTAATTTCTGATAAATGTGATTGATGGTCGAATATTCTTACTGAGTCGGCTGAGCGTGAGATGATATCCTACCTTTTCTTCTCTTTTGTGCCTGCTTTCGCAATTGAATGGATTCTACGAGAGCACTGTTAGAATTATTCTAATAAGTTACGGTCAATTCGAGAGAGCGATCTCTCCTCCATTCATTCTCTTCCCCATTTCTCGTCGTGAGTGGTCCACTCCCCTTCTCTCCTTCAGACGAAGGTACGTATACTTTATCACGGGTTAGATGGCCTCTTTCCGCTACCATTATTTCCTCTCCACTATCGATTTCAGAAATGTGCTTTACCAAGAAGAACTCCTCGGCAGTGGATGTCCCTAAGTTTCATGTTCCTCCCTCTACAAGTGGAAGCATAAGAAGCCCCCTCCCCGAGCATTGCAGTTCGATTCGAAGGTAAGATATACTACCATCTCCTCCTCTTGTCTCTGCTACGGTTTCATTCAGTTACCGTATTCCCCATGCATCCACTTCAGATGGTCGACGCGTTTGCATCATTCGCCATTCGTTTCTTCTTAATGGCTTCTACCGCAGATGTCAATTGCATCTGCAGCCCCCTCTCTGCAGGTGGGTTGATTCGTGTGTCGACAAGTGGTCAAATGACGCTTCTCTTGCTTTCTCTGATTGAGAATAGGTGAACAGAAGAAGGGACTTGCTTCATTCCATCTTGGATCAAGTTTTTATCTATCGAAAATAGTCAAATATAGATCTTGAAAAAAGAAGTTGAGTAGAATAAAAATTAAAACACATAAAAATGGATGTATTAGCTGCTAATACTTCAGCCCTCTCGCTCGTTCTCCTCCACGAGGGAGCCGTCGGTGGAACGAGACAGGAACTGGCGCGCGTCCTCGGAGATGGTCAGCCACTATTTTTATTATGGTTTTTACATTACTTTGATTATAATTATTTTCGAAATGTTATTTAACCTTTTGAGTGTTTGACAAGCTCCGAGCCCCACGCGAAGAGATTATACTCGGTATTTATGGGTTATTTCGCAGGTCTTTCCTCCCTGGACATCAGCAATTACTACGCCCATCTCATCGATGTGGCGTCCGGTAGTGGCTTACTGATCGCCAATGGCGTATTCATCAATGAGGTACCGTCGGTGCACTCCTACTCATAGAGACGAGCTATCAGCTCTGGACAAGATAATGCAAGCTCTCTGCCCTCCCTCATACTATATTCCTCCACGCTTGGTTACATCTAATTGACTATTTTGGATAGAATGTAGTCACACTAGGGAGGGAGGAGTTTGCACATTCTTTTCCTGATGCTTGATCGAGCAGGACCGCCCACAAGAATTATGTACTGAATTGTCTTTCATACAATTTCAGCAATTTGAACTCCAGAAGGTATTCTTGGAGAGCGTGCGATCGTCTTTCAACGCGAAGCCCCATCGAGTCAATTTTGGAGACGGAGAAGCTGTTGCGAGGGTGATTCGCCATTGAATATTCTTAAATTTATAAAAATTCCTATTTTTATGGAAAGGTATTTGAATTGTTTTTTCTCGTTCCCAAATAAGAATATCGCTACTGCTGTAACGAGGATATTCAGATTGTGAATCGATTCGTTTCCGAGTGCACGCAAGGGAAAATTGGCGATATAGTGCATTCGGTGAGCCTCCAGTCGACTGATTTTCTGATGGCCAACTCCATATTCTTCAAGGTTTATTTCAATTTTTTATTGGTTTTAGCAATTCTTTCGGGTGAAATTGTTATCCGATCAGAATTAATTTCACAAAATTAAGTAAATATCTGCAGGGAGTCTGGAAAGATCCATTCAAAAGCAGCAAGACGAAGGAGGGGCAGTTCAAGGTAATCAACGGCGACCGAACTGTAAGCCCCCTCGATTTCTTAGAGCTTTTCTTCGATTCTGAAAAAATATAAATAAAAAATAGTATTTCATGCACGCTCTATGACATGCTCTATTGCATTTAAGAAAAAGAGAAGATTTCTTGTCCAGGTACAATTCATGCACGATACTCGAAGAGTGGCCTACTCACTCAGCAAGGATCTCATGGTGGTCGCGTTGGGATACGAGATGGAGTATTTGGTACGATGAGCTACATTCTCCATCGAATCCATTTCCGTTTTCGCGCTATTGATTTAACACGGATCTCCTGTAAAAATGAAGGAACCGATGCGACAAAAAAAAATTTTGTATCACGGATTTTGCTGTAAATGTTAGGACTGACCAATATGAGGGCGAGGAGAACGCCTATACACTTCATTTTTTCGAGATTTGCATTTTGAACGGTGTTATAACCTACCGTGTTGGAAGGCTGTATTTCGGTCAGTTTTTGACCCACAGCGAGCGGATTTTTTTCAAACGGTTCGTAATATAGAGATCTACAAACGCCTTGGGTTATGCGACGCATGGAAATGACGTCTTCCCTTAGTTTCATGCGAAAAACTGTTTTTTTCATCATAATATGCTAATTTTCGACCTTTTATGAGGCGAACTGTGCGATTTTTATTGTTGATTCGGATTCCCCATCCCAAAATTGACCTACCTAAATAGTTCGTTGGTCATAACTCGGCGAAGATCATACCGCCACTCAGCAGGGGCAACTTGGACATAGTGCATTTTTTGTCCAAATTACATTTCCCTTCGTATCTCGGTTCAAACTTACGCAAATAAACTTTTTAAAAGAAGAAAACTGCAGCTCTCGATGAGACGGAGATAAATGACTCAGTGGTGCGAGTCATAAATATTCATGGTGTTTGAGATATTGGAGAAAAACTACTTTATTTCAGCTATTTTGTGTGCTGAACGCGCTTTATCGTGCACTTGTAGTTTGAGAACACATTGTTCGCACTCTTTCCAGCATTCTTTCCCTCCGCCAGAGAAACAGAGAAGCAGAGTATGCTTTTTACAAACGTTATCTCCCTCGCAGGAGAGGGGGAGATCGATTCAATCGCTTTCCCGTTTACTTTTCACTCTAGCCACGTTGTAATTCCTGCATTTCCCAAACGTATGATTGTTTTAGAAATGCGTTTCTCCCTCGTGCTTTCTGAGGTCGTCTTCAAAGGTCGTCTTCAAATGGTATGATCGTTCGTGCAAAATAATAGTCGAAATTTGTTTTACAGGATGATGAGGAGCAATTGTGCGAGGAGCAGATGTTCGAAGCACTCACTACTGGAAAGCTCCTGAGAGTCTCGGTTCATCTGGGGACTGTGGAGCACGAGGAACTGCCGAAGACCACCATCAAGGGAATTTCCAAGCTCGGACATTTCGAATTCGATGGAGATACGATTTCGGCATGGAGATTCCGAGGCATCGGTCCTGGAATGAAAGTGAGGGGACTGGAGGGAATCAAGAGTAACATTCACCCATAATGGAGGGAAGGAATCAAGAGCGGGATTGAAGGACGAGGACAAGAAGAAGATAGAAAACGGAGAGGAGCCCCATTTCTGGTTCTTCCCTAAGAAGCATTCGACAGTCGAACCAGGAGATGTCGATGATGAAGCAGTGACTGGAGTCGCCCCTCCTGTTGACCTCACTCCCTCTTCCCCTCTCTTCATTTGCACTCAGTGCTCCGCTAGCTTCATTAGGAATGCCAACCTCCTCCGCCACCTGTACAAGAGAATGCTTGAAGAAGTGCAGCAAGGAGTTGGAATCGGCCCTCTCGCGGAATCGTTCGATGAGTTCCAAAAGGCAGCAGTGCATGCCAAACCAATGGGATGGGCACTTCGATCGACGAAGAAGGGAGGGATGTATAATCCGAAGGCGAGGCAGTTAGTCGTTGATCTCTTCGAGGACTACTTCAATCATTCGAAGAAACTGAGAGCAGAGGAGGCTGAGAAGAGAATGAAGGAGAGAGCAAATATTCTCCCCGCTGAGAGAATGACCCACGAACAGATCAAGAACCTCATCAGAACTCTGCTTGCTGCGAAGAAGAAAGAGATGGAGAATAGTGGAACCAGAAGTCGGAGGAGAAGAGCTCTTCTGGATGATATGCTAAAGGATTTCGAGGATGAGGAGGTGGTAATCGAACAGGAAGTGGAAGTGCACGAGGATGAGAGGGACATTTCCGCTGATGCCATCTACGATCTCATTCATAGCGATCTCTCGTATTTCTTCGATAATCTGAGCAATTTGGTTCATGACGATTCTGAAGTGGGAAATATTGATGAGTAAATGCATGTGATAGTTTATGAATATAAATATAATCAAATAAAATATTGTTAATAATATCATGTGCACGATAAAGCGCGTTCAGCACACAAAATAGCTGAAATAAAGAAGTTTTTCTCCAATATCTCAAACACCATAAATATTTATGACTCGCACCACTGAGTCATTTATCTCCGTCTCATCGAGAGCTGCAGTTTTCCTTTTTTAAAAAGTTTATTTGCGTAAGTTTGAACCGAGATACGAAGGGAAATGGAATTTGGACAAAAATGCACTGTCCAAGTTGCCCCTGCTGAGTGGCGGTATGATCTTCGCCGAGTTATGACCAACGAACTATTTAGGTAGGTCAATTTTGGGATGGGGAATCCGAATCAACAATAAAAATCGTACAGTTCGCCTCATAAAAGGTCGAAAATTAGCATATTATGATGAGAAAAACAGTTTTTCGCATGAAACTAAGGGAAGACGTCATTTCCGTGCGTCGCATAACCCAAGGCGTTTGTAGATCTCTATATTACGAACCGTTTGAAAAAAATCCGCTCGCTGTGGGTCAAAAACTGACCGAAATACAGCCTTCCAACACGGTAGGTTATAACACCGTTCAAAATGCAAATCTCGAAAAAATGAAGTGTATAGGCGTTCTCCTCGCCCTCATATTGGTCAGTCCTAACATTTACAGCAAAATCCGTGATACAAAATTTTTTTTTGTCGCAAAAGGTTCTAATTTCCCTGCATTTTTACAGGAGATCCGTGTTAATATATGATAATATTTTCAGGACGACAACGGCTGGAGGATGTGGTTTGTGATGCCGATTGGTGGTGGATTCTCTGAGTGGAAGCAGGCACTCACTCCGGCCTACTTCAAACAATTGATGAGAAATACCACACACGGAGAGGTCAAGGTTCGTTTCTAGACCCTTCTAATGCACTAAATATATATCTAAGTAACTGAGTAGGGTCGCAACATAAGAGACTAAATATATTCCTATAACAATGAGATTGGGAACTATATCCGTTTGCTTCCAGCTCTCATTCCCCAAGATGAAGCATGCGAGCACAATTGACTGCAGGGAGATCCTCCGAAAGATGGGCGTCGAGTCCGTCTTCTCTCCCACTGCTGACCTTACCAAGGTTCGCGTCCCTTTCTCTCCGATTTCAAAGAATTCGTATTTCAAGATGACGACCACCTCCTCTCCTCTTTTCGTCGGCAACGTCACCCAGAAGGCAACGATTGAGGTACGATGATTTAATTCATTTTTAATCATGATGATGACAATTTGTGACGAATATGCCAATACTTGCATCTCGTAGATTTACCAGGTTAAAACGTGCTTAGTGACATAATGATGATCCTTACGAAGTGAAGTTCTGTCAATTTCTCCCCGTTCCCCAAACTCACTTGTCGGCTCTTCGCTGATGACATCAAACTCTTTACTACTTTCGATCCACTCTCCCCTTCCGACTCCCTTTCTCAACTTTAATCGGGTATCATTGGGCTCCTAGATTACTGCAAAAAATGGCAGTTGGAAGTTGCTGAGAAAAAGTGCAACGTACTTCACATAGGCAAAACCAATCCCCACATTATCTATTCCTTGATCTCCTGTAACTTTGAAGCAACACAGTCAATCCGTGACCTAGGTGTCCTTATTGATCCTCTCCTAACTTTTGACTCTCACATCCATACTGTTTGCGATAAGGCATCATCATTAGTTTATTTACTCTTCCGTAGTATCAGCTGCACTATCGTTGCCCCAAATATATGAGGCCGTTCGTGTAAGAATCGAGCAAATTCTGGCACAGCAAAAAATGGTCAATTTCGTGAAACTTTGACTCCGGGGGTTTTCGAGGGTGCTGAACACAATGAGCCCGTTCATTTTTCACGTAGAGTTTTCGTTGAAGCTAGACGACGTTGCGTCGAAAACAGAATTTTGCTGATATCTTCATTACCAGTAACGCTAAAATTAAGCGAATACGTTTTCATGGGTAGAATTCGATTGCGATCACGAACATGCTCTTCTTTTATGATTATTTATTTTTAAAATTTTTATAATTTTTGCCATTTCTTTGAAAATAAAATGTGTATCACGAAGACAGCCTAGATCGGTCCATTATGATGCGGGAAATCCAAAACTATTTTTCTTTTTCCAAAATTTTGTGTACTTTGTAGTGAAAATGAATTAATTGTGAGAAAAAACTAATAAGAGGAGAAAGAGGCGAGAGCGCAGACGGTCAGAGTACGTAGGGGGAGGGAATCGATCAGAGAGATGGCGAGGGGACTTGGGGTAGATCAAAGGATAAGGTCAGCTGTTCTCTCTCATTTTTCGACACATTTAATTCATTTTCTCTACAAAGTACACAACATTTTGGAAAAAGAAAAATAGTTTTGGATTTCCCGCATCATAATAGACCGATCTAGGCCGTCTTAGTGATACACATTTTATTTTCAAAGAAATTGCAAAAATTATAAAAATAATAAAAATAAATAATCATATAACAAGAACATGATCGTGATCGCAATCGAATTCTACCCGGGAAAACGTATTCGCTTAATTTTAGCGATACTGGTAATGAAGATATCAGCAAAATTTTGTTTTCGACGCAACGTCGTCTAGCTTCAACAAAGAGTCTCCGTGAAAAATGGACGTGCTCATCGTGATCAGCACCCTCGAAAACCCCCGTAGTCAAAGATGCAGGAAATTGACCATTTGTTGCTGTGCCAGATCTGCTCCGATTTGTTCGATTCTTACACGAACGGCGTCATATGTGCATTTAAAGGGAGTTTGATGTGAAATAAAATTCTTTGTTTTTTCATTCCTTTCTGTTAATTATATTGAGTAAAGTAAAAAATATTAAAAAAATAATAAAAATAAATATTTAAAATAATTTAGCAAACCTACAGTAACCAATTAAATCGTTCCGTTAGTTCACTTGTTGACTACTCCTGCTATCGAAAGTACGCGGGGAAGCCACGCCCACTAGCCGGGCGAGCCGAGGCTTGTCGGCGTTTTGCGAGCTTTCATCGATTTTTATCGCGATTTTGCCATTTGAATTCACTTGCTCCAATAATATATCGCTTCTATACCCCTCATTCGACGTTTTTGAACGTGGTTCAAGCTGCATGCGCTCATTTTACCGTTCCCCCATCTTTTTTTATGACTGATCGAGCGCTTCCATAGTTATCTTGTCTTTGTGAGAGCGATACTACCACTTTTTCGATCAACTTTATTACAATAACAATCGTAGTACAACTGTGCAAAACGTAAACGGTCAATTATTCGTTCTTTATCGGCTCAATCCGTGTCATTATCGGTTTCTCGCTCCCCGTAGTCACCCTCCTCTCCTTCCCCTCCATCACTTTCATTTCCATCTTCTTCTCCCTCATCGTATTCATCGTACTCGCATTCTTCACCTTTCTCTCCCTCGATTTCCTCCTCTTGCTCGTTTCTTTTCTCGTACCACGAGCAGATCTCGTCAAAAACGAGGTCTGAGGGTACTCCTAGTCGGCGCTCCACTCTTGTATCTTCCAGTTGCTCGCGCACGCGTACACCCTCGACCAGAATCTAAATTTTGCATTTTACTAGCGTACGGGAAATCACTCTTCAGTTTGCGTATTCTCTCTCGTTCGCATGACTGGTGCAATATGATTGAAACGATTATTGTCTCGCGATGACTTCTCTCATGCTTTAATATATTATAGCATTATAACCTGATCGCGCCACGGGTGGGATCCACTTTCCCGTTTCGTCTTCACAGATGGTGCCACTCTGCCTGGTCGTGATATTAGGGTCGCGGGTAGCTCCTTCCGCAGTCCTTGCATCTCGTGTAGAATTAGGGAGTTGTGGTGCATCATGCTCAGCTTCATCTTGATGTTGTAGATGTAAGGAGAGCTGAGGGTTTTTGATATTATTTATACACAACTAGATTTCATTACCATGCGAACCGCTTCGGGGCATACATGAGAGAGAGCGAGTGGTACGATTCATTGAGAGCCGTATCTATGAGAGAAGAACTATCGTGAAACGCTTTCTCGAAATTTCGCGAATATAACATGTCCTCGATAAGCTTGTACTCCTTTGATGATGGCTGTTCAAAAAAGATTTTTATAATGCTTTGTTCCAAAAAAAAACCTAGTATAGGACGGGGCGGATCTACTTTCTTCCTCCGTTTCAGTTTCTCATGGTCACATTTTGTGATGATTTGAAACTTCTTTCCCTAATTATTGTTCATAGTTCGATTAATTGCATAGCTATGACTGCATGCCCACCTTCTTCCAGCGGTGTTTCCCCTGCACATGCATGAGGAAAGATCGAACCAGTTCCAATGCCTTCGGGCGGTCTTCTTTTTTGGGAACTTCTTATACAAAGAATAAGTGGTTGAAAAACGGGCAGTATAGTTGAGCAATTATTGGCGAGTTTTTCATTGCCTATTTTTGCAATTTTATATTTGCTCGTTTGATTGGTCACATACCCTCCACCATTCCTTCTTGAGTGGCTTTTGAGTATGCCACCAATCATTCTCCGCCACAATCGATTTCGTTTTAGGATGCTCTCTCAATTTCTTGTCTACCATCTTGTTCCTATCCGAAACGCGCGTTCTGAAATTCGGTTTGACCCTTTCGCGATCGCAAGTTCAATTGTTGTATAGGTCGAGAGAGAGCATTTGCAGAAGAGAGAAAGATAATTTATATTTGCGGTATTCAGCTCACTTTATTACAAAGTCATCGTCGATTAATTCCTCCATCGCACGTAGAATTCCCGTGGATTCCATTCTGATAGATACTCCATCTGAGCACTTTTCTATATTCTCACCATATATTTCGCCCTATTCTAACCTATTCCCGGCTCCTTTTTGTGCACACTGCACCCTGCGATTGCCAATTTCGTCTTCGCATCCATCAGTGTGGCTTTGCAATTAGAACCATTCCATCCTGGATTATCATACTGCCCGTCTATAGCAACCGATATTCCATCAGGCTGTAATTATTTTGCTACACGCGCTTTTTTCTGCCTTAGTTCACCTCTGCAGCATCTTTCGATACTTGCCGAACAGTCCTCTGCCAGATCATGAAAACCCTTTCTATCGCGGGACAACCAATGTCGCGGATTGCCCTTCTCATGGCTCGCTCACTAGGGAGGCCGAGACCGATCAATTTTCCGAAATCGTTAAATCTCTGAATCGATACGTGATTTGTTTGCGCGATTATTATTCTCACCGGAATTTGGACCCCCGTTATGAACGCGGCAATGGAAATTGATTGGTTTCCCTCGAATACAGTACTCTTTCCCTTCCCAATTCTCCTTTGACTCTGCCAAGGGACAAACGTGCCGCACTCGAGACAGTCATACTCGACTGTGCATGCGCCCCCCTTCTTCGCGCACTCTTATCAAGCTTCTATCCAGCAGTTTTCCGCATTCCTTGCATCGGTGAAACAACTCGAGGAGTTCCTCGTGCCCCACAATCCGAAATTTGGTCTCTCCCCGTCCATCCGATTCATCGTCGTCACTTTCCTCACTCTCTTCACCACTTTGACTAGATGGCACATACTCCGATCCCTGTGAGAGAGCTACAGTAACCCTATCCGTGATCTGGTCTACCTTATCCATCGTCGTTTCCGTTCGAATACTCGATTGTGTCTTGAATCTTTTCGGAAGTGTTGCCATATCGCCATAATACATCTCGTCATTGTGATACCCATTCAGGTCAAGCGACTCTACACGAAGAGGAGAAGACGGACGAGCCGGTGAAAGAATTGGAGGAGGAGTGGCAAGGCCGGCCTGTTATTTTATTTTGTTTCGTTATTTGTTTAGTTGAACTATCTTAGCGGCGAAAAGTAGATAATTTGCCAAGTTGATTATTTCTTTGGAAAGATCGAGAGAATCGAATTCTACAAATATTCATTACCGTGGTTGATATTTTGTTTTTTTTTCAGAATAGCTTCCTTCAAATTGTGTCATGATTGGCTCGTCCCATCGAGCAAAGCTGTATCAAGAACAACCAAAGAGATCTTCCAGCTGGAATCATGGAGCAGGTTGTGATTTTCTGTTTGACCAAACAATGAAATATAAATCTGCCAAACGTGAAATTTTGAAAAAAAAATCCTATGTGCCGTTTGTTAATTCTAACTCGTGGTTTTTATATGTGAGACTTTTTTTCAGTAAGTGAACATATTTGTGAGGGCCCTTGGAATTAGTCCAAAAACCGAATTCCTCCAAAATGAATGTGCCCACATGTAGTACTCAGTGAGTTTGGCACAACGGTGGCATATTTAGTGATCCAAGTCAAGCGCTGAGAAATGCACCGAATATTCTCGGAAAAAATACGATGTCCATTTTTCATCTTTCGCTCCCGATTGGAACGGTACATATCTAGAAAGACGCGCCGTAGGCTACCGTAGCCTACATATCAGGTTGTAACATAAGTTTTGTCGCGTCCAATCTCTTATGCATTTTAACCTCAGAAATTCTTCGAATTAATTTAATCTCAATTTCGTTATTCATCATCAGTGAGGGCCTTCGTACTCTTTCTTACGCGCTTTACTTCAGTCCTGTCAAGGCAGTTGAGGAGGCACATTAGTCAGACAAAGTTGTACTGAGATAAGGATTACAAATCATTTTCACGCATCAGCTCTTCTTGAAAAGGATAAATTATGCCGATTTTGTGTGATTTGCGTAAAGTACTACATATGTGCATAATTTTGAACCACTCACGGATAATGACAAACGAAAATCGTTCTAGAAATGTAGACGAGTTTGTATAATGTGGATGGTTGGTGACGGTCGCGAAAACTTTCGCAAGCCGAATTTTCTTCTCAATAGATATCCAGATCCAAATAGTGGTGGAATATAGTTCACCCAAAGTGGTCAGTATGCAGACAAAGTTTGGGGTAGATTGGGTTCTGTTGAGATAAGTGGCTCCATTCAGAACGATGGTATGTAAATTAAACTAATGAAATCGGCACTTTGTTCATATTCCTACCTCGCACACATGTTCAATATCTGATTTGTTGTGTCCATCCTAACCATAAACCCTTCCCTTACTAGTATCTACTTGGGATAAGTTTGGAAATAAATAGCTTTTGAATGACAATCTTTAACTCGAAACACCTAAACTTGCATATTTTGGTAAAATTGTGCGCGAATTGAATTAATAAAAATTCAAATTTCCCACAAGTGGAGTGTTCTTTCTCTCACTTGTTTAATGATAAATTATACCTCCATGAGTGGTAATTGGAACGCACTTATGTTAGTCACTGTTGTTGCAATTCTGGATTCAGAAGAGTTGGTCAAGTTGGCTACGAATCAGCGGCTAACCTTACACTCAGCGAAGTATATCTTTGATTCCGCTCAACATAGCACCATATCTGGCGTATATTTTGAAAGAGCATTGACGGGGTATATCACCATGCTGTAGAAGTTTGGTTCATTATTCATCTCTGCGAACTACCTGATCAAACGAATTAAAAAAATCTGCACCAAATTTAAATCAGTTCATATTAATATTTTTCGCATAGCCAGCGTGCGCAGTTCAGCTCTACCCTATGGTTTGAATGTGCATGAACACCCCAAACATATACTAGGAGGTCAGGCAATGTTTGAGAAGTATCCTCCATGGAAATATTGTGAACCTCCGAAATGCGACAAAACTTATGTTACAACCTAATATTTACTGAAAAAAATATATAAACAAATTAAAATACCATCTTGCGAGAAACTTGCAAAAATGTGGGATAACTGACCTACAGTACCCAAATTGAACCTGAGGGAAAATGTTGATAGGTATCCAATACGCAGTACTCCATGAGTGTAATTCAACAAC
Source organism: Pristionchus mayeri (assembly GCA_036245805.1). NCBI lineage: Eukaryota > Metazoa > Nematoda > Chromadorea > Rhabditida > Neodiplogasteridae > Pristionchus > Pristionchus mayeri. The sequence goes on along the minus strand of BTRK01000003.1, from coordinate 20,272,631 downwards.
ATCAACAGAATTTCGATTCCCATCAGCGCGCAACAGAGCGCTGATGTTAAAAACAACCGTAATCACTCGAAATTTTTTTACATCAGCGCGCTGATGGGAATCGCAATTCTGTTGATGCTGGCGGATTATACTCATGGAGTACTGCTTGTTGGATACCTCTCAAACATTTTCCCTCAGGTTCAATTTGGGTACTGTAGGTCAGTTATCCCACATTTTTGCAAGTTTCTCGCAAGATGGTATTTTTTTATATTTTTTTCAGTAAATATGTAGGCTACGGTAGCCTACGGCGCATCTTTCTAGATATGCACCGTTCCAATCGGGAGCGAAAAATGAACAATGGATACCGTATTTTTTTCCGAGAAAGCATTTCCGTGCATTTCGGTGCATTTCTCAGCTCTTGACCTAGATTACTAAATATGCCACCGTTGTGCCACACTCACTGAGTACTACATCTGGGCATATTTTGGAGGAATTCGGTAGCTGGCCTAATGCCAAGGGCCTTCGCAAATATGTTCACTGAGTGAAAAAGTATCTCATATTAGTCATGTGCGATTTATCGATACGAAAACGCAATTAATCAATTGTGTGATTTTAGAATTCAGATTTGATAGATCAAAACTTATTCTCAAAAATTCGGGGAACTAATCTATTCCTGTCATGGTTTCAATGCACCGCTTGAATTCTTCGCCTAGTAGATTGGTAGGCAATAAGGGGGGGGGGGTGACATAAGCCCAAATGATTTCCAATGGCTGAATGTTCGACGTAGCTACTTGGAAGTTTTTTCATTGTTACCAGTATGCGCTCCTCTATATCACACTGATTAGCTCCTGTCACCAGGTGATGATGAGTTTCGCTTCCCACTAGAGTGCTCAATTCGAGTAGTTGTGTCTTCATTTTGTACTCTCTCACTCGGTTGAGTGGTGAGAGAGTATGAGGAATCAAGAGATGATTAACCGAATTACATACTTTACTTCCCACACATATAAGGGTAATGAGTAATGGTTCAATTCTGACAATTGATAGGAAAGTCATTGTTTGATTAACGCAAACAACCATATCCAATGGATACTACTTCACACAAGGACCTACTGCAACTCAGTTTCACGGGTTAGATTCAGTTCTTTGGATCACAGGTTTGAACAAAAATCCTTGCGCAAAGTAGTATCCATTGGATATGGTTGTTTGCGCTCAAACAATGACTTTCCTATCAATTGTCAGAATTGAACCATTACTCATTACCCTTATATGTGTGGGAAGTAAAGTATGTAATTCGGTTAATCATCTCTTGATTCCTCATACTCTCTCACCACTCAACCGAGTGAGAGAGTACAAAATGAAGACACAACTACTCGAATTGAGCACTCTAGTGGGAAGCGAAACTCATGATCACCTGGTGACAGGATCTAATTAGTGTGATATAGAGGAGCGCATACTGGTAACAATGAAAAAACTTCCAAGTAGCTACGTCGAACATTTAGCCATTGGAAATCATTTGGGTTTATGTCACCCCCCGCCATGACAGGGATCAATTAGTTTCCCCAATTTTGAGAATAAGATTTGATCTATCAAAGCCGAATTCTAAAATCACAAAAAATGATGAATTGCGTTTTCTTATCGATTAATCGCACATGACTAATTTATAAACCACGAGTTAGAATTAACAAAGGGCACAAAGGATTTTTTTTAAAATTTCACGCTTGGCAGATTTATATTTCATTGTTTAGTCAATAGAAAATCACAGCCTGCTCCATGATTCCAGCTGGAAGATCGTTTTGGTTGTTCTTGATGCAGCTTTCCTCGATGGGTTGAGCTAATCATGATAATTTGAAGGAAACTATACTGAAAAAAAAAGCATCAAAATATCAACCATGGTAATGAATATTTATAGAATTCGATTCTCTCGCTCTTTCAAAAGAAATAGTAAACTGAGCAAATTATCTGCTTTTCTCACCTAAGGTATTTCGATTATATTACATTTCTCTCGTAACTTCAAAAATGTATCAAAGAAGCAGACTATTCAGTAATTGTGTTTCACATGTTTCTCCAAAGTTGATTGTATCGTCATTGTGTGATTTGTGTATAAACTTTTTGTACATTCGCTAAGATATTTTGAATGCTATGGACGCATACTGTTTACAGTATCATTATTGCTTGTTTATTGAATCGTATAAACTGTTTCATGCTAACCTCGTCCACATCCATCTCAGAGTCGGAGGCTGCGGGCGTAGAAGAAACGGTAGGGTTACGGTATCGCTGGTGTAGTCGCTCAAACTGAAGCTCTGGCCTTAGAGGGCATGTTTGGAGGGAGGGCGACGGATTAGGACGGCGCTGCATTGGTTGTTTAATTAGTGTAACTACTTTCAACGTCCATTATTCATTATAGTTCGTTGGTAAAGCTCGTTAGTGCAATGTTGTAGCGTAGGGAAGTGACGATAAAGTGTGGATAGACTCACATCCTTTGGCAGGCCAACTGGAGAATCAAAGTGCTCTGAGCACCATCGTATGTCTGTCCCCTTGTCTATCTTCTTCCGGTAGTCTGCTAGCTTTTCCTTGGTCTCCTCTGCACTCAACCCAAGACGCTCAATCCATCGTTTCTGTTCTGCTTCTCGAGAGTTTGAAGGAAACTTTCGTAGTGCATCATCGACCAATGAACAGAGGTAACACGTTCGCTTTCGCTTCATTCTGGAATCCACCACTCAAGGTTATCGACGAATATCGAAACGATAGCGAACGTTTTACGCCAGAAACTGTGCTATCAGGGGGAATATGATAATCATGTACATCTTTAGTTCAGATCGACATTATGAATGCAGAAAATACGCAACAAATATTTAAAATTAAATAAAAATCAATATTCGTGAGCTACGGTAGAACAGTGGTGAACAGAGCGTGCAGCGAGTGTGCTCCGGGCGATCCCTCGCGTTCACCACTTTACGGCTCCGGATTTCTGACTTTGTTTGCTTCTAGTATGTTCAAAATTAAACAATGAATTTTCTTTTTTTTTCTGTTTAATCATAACGCAAAACTGCGTTTTCTGAGCCCAACATGCCTAAACTGGCCAGCTCCCTTTATCCTTACTAGAATATGCATCCCCCGTCTGGAACCCTCCTCATCTGGTCGTATTCACAAATTAGAGAAAGTTCAACACCTTTTTAGTAGACTATTATATTTTCGTTGCTCTCGAACTGACTTGTCGTTCCCCTCTTATTCTGATCGATTAGCCCTTTACTCTCTACATTCTCTTTATGCTCGCCGTATTGTCATTGACATAATGCTTGCCCTTAAAATTTTCGCCAACGCTGCCTGTTAGTAATTTCTAGACATATAGAACTATTAGCAGACGTCATTGTGCCTTTGTTCTTCACATTCCCGCTTTCCGAAAGGAAAATTTGAAGGCATCATTTGCACATAGAACAGCCAGGTCCCTAAATAAGCTCCACTTAATTTGTAACCATCTGTTGTCTATAGAGACTGTTAAGATTCATTTGCTAAATCACCATAATCTTCTATGTACTCTTGGAATAGAAATCAGAAATCTTTAGCAACTATCATCACCCTCACCTTTACCTCTCTCTTCCCTATCCTTCCCCCAACCATTCCCAACAATTGGAATGTCCCCTCGACCTTCGATCTTCTGCGATTTTCTGTTAGACAAGCTTCCAATAAGATATACATTGGACAAGCGGTCACTCTTCCCGCTCACGAGGCACCCTCCCCTCGGCACTCTCCTCTCTTGTACGACAGAATTCGGAAGATCGATCCCCCTTCTCCCCTCCTCCCTCCTCCCATTTCACGCACATTCTGCACTTGCCGAAGCACCCTCGTGGTGTACGATAAATAAAAATAAAATAAAATAAACCATTCCTCCCCGTGATCACTTCACTCTTTCTGTCTCTTCGTTTCCTCTTTCCGTCGCCTCGCGTCAGTTTCTTGTGGGCTACCTTCGCTCTCGTTGGATCCATCGGAACACAAATCAAATGGTGCAATGATGATCGAAGGAGGCAAAGCGAGCACTTGTGTTTGCTGGCATCGAACAGTTCGAGAGTAGAGGAACTAAGATTGGGCATTCATCTAACGATTGGAAGGAAGAATGGACGGATGAAGTTCGGAGAGCGCTGAGAGATATTCCAGTCGAGAAAATTATTGTGGGAATGCCCAACTGCAGTGGCCGGATCAGCGTGTGTACCTGCATGAAAGCACGATTAATCCTTTCAGTTCTTTTCTTGTTTTATTATCATTCGATAAAAGGTTCATCTCTGATAAATGTTATTGACTGCCGAATATTCTTACTGAGCCGGCTGAGCCTGAGATGATATCCTTCCTTTTCTTCTCTCTTGTGCCTACCTTCGCAATTGAATGGGTTCTACGAGAGCACTATCATAATTATTCTAATAAATGTCGTGCAATCCGAGAGAGCGATCTCTGCTCCGTTCATTCTCTTCTTCATTTCTCGTCGCGAGTGGTCCACTCCCCGTCTCTCATTCAGACTGAGGTACGTATACTTTATCACGGGTTCGATGGCCTCTCTCTGCTACCATTCTTTCCTCTCCACTATCAATTTCAGAAATGTGCTTTCCCAAGAAGCGGGACAACTCCTCTCCATTCCCGCCAGTGGAAAAGTTGCACATTCCCCCCGCCCGGTTTCCTTCCACCCAAATCCTCAAGCGAAAGAAGCCCCCTCCACGTGAGCTGCAGTGGGATCAGAAGGCAAGATATCCTCAGCCTACCATTTCCTACAGTGTCTCTGCGGCACTTCTTCTCTTCGCCCGAGCAATCGAATAATCGAAAAATAACAATCGAAAATGTTGAATGGGACGGTGATGACTGATTTGGGAAGTAGACACAGCTAGTCATTAGATCGCAATAAGTGGGCTAAATTTAATATAATTATCTAGTTATTAACACAATTACCCTACGATCATTCTCAATTATTATGGAATGGTCCGGCGAACTGAAGAAGTGCCGTCTCTGCTATCGTATTCAATCAATTACCGTATTAACCCCTGAATCCACTTGAGATGATCAATGCCTTCGCCTCCTTCGCCCTTCGATTCTTTGTGATCGCCTCTTCCGTCGACTTCAATTTCATCTGCAGCCCCTTCTCCATCGGTGAGTTGAGCAATGTCTCGACAAGTCGTCAAATGATGCTTCTCTTGCTTACAAGGGATGGGCACACCATTATTACGAGACTGAGATATGAGCTATGTACCATTTTAAAGAGCATGAAAAGTTATCCTGATTCAGCTCTTAAAATCCTGCTAATATTACTTGTGGCCGGTGTTATGACGTCAGTTGCAATTTTCTCCTTTAACACGCAATCGAGCACTCACGTTACCGCTGGAGTCATCACCCAGTGCATGCTCTCTCGTAAAAGGTAGGCATCGTTTACCTAGCCTATGTCCTTGTCCACTACACTACGCGGCCATGGAGACACTCAGGAGGAGGCGCCCAAGTTGGAATCAGCGATGTTTTATCCTTGGGTGCCTCCCCCTACGCTAAAGTGACTTTAAAAGTTGGATCCAAGGCAGGACAAGTTGGATTCAGGGCTGGATCCAACTTGTAAAGTCACTTTAACGTAGAGGGAGGCGCCCATGGATAAAACAGGGCTGATTCCAACTTGGGCGCCTCCTCCTGAGCAAGAGAGCATACATTGGATGATGACTCCCGCAGTAACGCGAGCGCTCGATTGTGTGATAAAGGGGAAAATTGAAACTGGCGTCATAACACCGGCCACAAGTAATATTAGCAGGATTTTAAGAGCTGAATCAGGATAACTTTTTTTTCTTTAAAATGGTATATAGCTCATATCTCAATCTCGTAATAAGGGTATGCCCATCCCTTGTTAGCCTTGTGGAGAATAGATGAACAGAATCATCATTCCAAAGAAAAAATATACATGAAAATGCATTTATTAGTTGCTTCTACTTCAGCCCTCTCGCTCGTTATCCTCCACGAGGGAGCCGTCGGTGCAACGAGAAAGGAACTGGCGCGCGCCCTTGGATATGGTCAGCCACCATTTTTTATTATGATTTTTACATTATCTTGAATAAAACTATTTTCGAAATGTTATTTAAACTTTTGAGTGTTTGACAAGCTCCGAGCCCCACGCGAAGAGATTATACTCGGTATTTATGGGTTATTTCGCAGGTCTTTCCTCCCTGGACATCAGCAATTACTACGCCCATCTCATCGATGTGACTTCGGATAGTGGCTTATTGATCGCCAACGGAGCATTCATCAATGAGGTACCACCTGATACCCGAATTGTACATGAATTATTCACTGAATGATATAAATAAAATTTCAGAAATTTGAAGTCGGGAGGGAGTTCATGGAGAGCGTGCGATCGTCCTTCAATGTGATCCCGATGGCAATCGACTTCCGAGACGGAGAAGCTGCTGCAAAGGTGATTAACCACTGATTACTAATAAATTTAGAAAAATTCAGTAGTGCCAACTTCTATGGAAAAAAATAATTTAAATATATATTGTTGCTTCAAAAAAAAAGCATTTGATCAAACGAAGAACTTTAGATTGTGAATCGATTCATCTCTGCCGGTACGAAAGGCAAGATTGGGAACATTGTGCATTCGGGAAGCTTCCAGTCGACGGATCTGACCATGGCCAATGCTGTTTTCTTCAAGGTTTATTTCAATTAATTTTTGAAATTTGTATTTTTTTCACAATGCTTTCGGCTTAACTAGTTATCTGATCAGAACTAATTCTACTTAAAAATTACTATCTGCAGGGAGTCTGGAGTGATCCATTCGAAAGAAGTAAGACGAAGGAGGCGCAGTTCCATGGAGTCAACGGCGACCGCACTGTAAGCTTCTCCTCGATTTCTTAGAGCTTTTTTCGATTCTGAAAAATATGAATAAAAAGAGAAAATGAGAAGAATCCTTGTCCAGGTGCCATTCATGCACGATACTCGAAGCTTGGCCTACTCACTCAGCAAAGATCTCATGGTGGTCGCGTTGGGATACGAGATGGAGTACGAGGTACGAGGAGTTACATCCTCCATCGAGTCCTCATTTAATCATTTAATCCCGTCCTCGCTCTATTGATTTAAAATATGATAATATTTTGAGGAGGACGGCAAAGCCTGGTGGATGTGGTTTGTGATGCCGATTGGTGGTGGATTCTCTGAGTGGAAGCAGGCACTCACTCCAGGCTTCTTCGAACAACTCATGGAAAATACCACGCACGGGGAGGTCAAGGTTCGTTTCTAGCCTTAGCAAATGCGCTAAATAAATTTATATTATATTACTGAGTAGCGTGTTACTCAGTACACTAAATTTAAATAAATACATTCATATAATACGAACTATATCCGTTTTCTTTCAGCTCGCTTTTCCCAAGATTTATCAGGCGAGCACTCTTGACTGCAGGGAGATCCTCCGAAAGATGGGCGTCGAGTCCGTCTTCTCTCCCACTGCTGACCTTACCAAGGTTTGCGATCCTTTCTCTCCGATTTCAAAGAATTCGTATTTCAAGATGACGACCACCTCCTCTCCTCTCTTCGTCGGCAACGTCACCCAGAAGGCAACGATTGAGGTTCGATGATTTAATTCATCTTCAATCTTTCGATGACAATTTATGACGAACATGCCAATACTTGCATCTCGTAGATTTAGCAAGGAAAGATCGTGCTCAGTTCCATAGTTGGATTTTAAGCGATATTTAAAAATGGTAAAATTGAGTATGCAATAATAAAAGCATAGAAAAAGGTACAGGAATATACAGCCCGTCTTCGTCTTCTGGGCGAGCACTGCTAGGTCAGTGTCAAATAGCACTGGACTAGCAGAGCTCTTCCGTGAGCCAGGTCTCGAAGGCCAAAGCATCGAATAATAAATAAATAAATTTAAAAAATAAATAAATATAATTATGCATCTTTGAGGTGGACGAGGAGGGTACGACTGCCACTGCAGCCACCGCTCAGTACGTCCTCTGCGGTCACAGCGAAGTGAAGGAGCCTCCCGTCCTCATCTTCGATTCGCCCTTCCTCTTCGCAATCACGAACAACACTGACGTCATCTTCATGGGCCAGTTTGTGTGAGAAACGCCCCTCAGAGTGGAAGACTCTGAGTTCCATCCCTGTAAACAAAGGCCCCCAGTTGATCTCATTTTCTTGTGCACTTGGAATAATAAAGAGGGTTTCATGAGTCGAAAGTTATCTTGAAAGCATCACAAAAAATTGAAAAGAGTACAAATACTATAGACGTCTCCTCTCTTGCTCCTCCGCCGTGTTGCGAATGGATACCTCGAGAATGGAATCAGTTCCAGAGGCAATGCCCTCTATTATGCTCACGAATATTCTCACCTATACGCGTGTTTTTGTCGCCCAGTCTTCAAATTTGCCCCGATGACTTCTCCACGACACAACCCCTCCTTGACCCTCTCCGATCTTCCACAATATATCATCATACAAATAATCGAATATGGCGATTGCTTCTCCACTGATCAATCGCAACTGGTGAGATTGACTTATTTGTAAATTTATGCACAAGTTTCTGAGTTTTAACTTTACTCTCCTTGATCTATCGTTAGCTTAAAGATGCATAGTTTTTACAGATTTCCCAAGCATGGAACTTTCTGGTGGTCAAGTTCCATGAGAAGAAAAGGCGCAACTCTCCTCCAATAAATTATCTGAGTGTATTCAAATGCACTGGCTGCTTTGACTGTACCGATTCGTACTTTGAATACTCGCCCGGTCACTAGAAATTCACGTATGTTGATGAATACAACTTGATCAGACGAGAAATTGCAACGCAACTCCATTTGTTTATGACTCTGTGCTGTATCAGTTGATACGAGTGCGTTATGAACCGTATCTCCTTGAAGGTACGACGCCACTCATAAAATGGATGATCCTTCCGAAGTGAAGTACGGTCAATTCCTCCCCGTGATCACTTCACTCTTTCTGTCTCTTCGTTTCCTCTTTCCGTCGCCTCGAGTCAGTTTCTTGTGGTCTATCTTCGCTCTCGTTGGATCTATCGGAACACAACTAAAATTGTGCAATGATGATCGAAGGAGACAAAGCGAACACTTACGGTTGCTGGCAGCCAACAGTTCGAGAGTAGAGGAACTGAGATTGGGGCATTCATCTAATGATTGGAAAGAGGAATGGACGGATGAAGTTCGGAGAGCACTGAGGGATATTCCAGTCAAGATGATTGTTGTGGGAGGGTTGAATTACAGTGAGCAGATGCAGTAAGAAATTGTTGATAGTTTCTCATCCTTTCATATTATTGCAGTCTCCAGTTGGCCGAGATGATCAGAACAAATGACGTTAGCAATATTCAATTTCAGTGGTCTTGGGATGCGAAAAGTGAGCCTCAAACAATTCTCATAGTAAATTTTACATGTTAGAACAGTGGAAGCAAATTAATTGAATTCGAATACATCTCAGTAATTAAGCTATTTCAGAATTCTTCCGTTTCGCAAAGAAAATTTCGCTTGGGAGAATTGTGACGAGTCCTAAGTTCAAGTAGAGTATCGTCATTTCTAAATTTTCATCAACTCAAGAATATTCGATGTAAAAATTGATTTCTGAATAATGTGCGTGATAAAGCAATATTGTTCAAATATTATGCTCTCTATGACCATAGACATATCATTACAAAATATTTTGTGACTTAATCATACCATGACTGCTCAAATGAAATAAAAATTTGGTCAGAATTAAATGATTCATTTCATTTTTATTCACATTTTTAATTGGAAAATACAATGTTCCCAAATTAGCATTGCGGAAAATATGCTACACACAATATATGTGTGGACGCCGTTACTCTCTTCTCTTCAATGTTCCACCTTTCCCCTCATGTATTGTATCTCTCTGATCATTGATTTCTCTCTCACCATCGATTCAAATGTGATGGAGAATAAACAGTGCCCGAGGGCATGTCTCTACAATGAGAGATCTATTCTCACCCTGACACGAGTGTTCACCATTCACCATTCTCTATCTAATCTATCTAACCTTTCTACTCAACCTACTCAGTCTCCTTCCATGGAGTCTACGTCCTTAACCCTCTCCACTCTCCCTCCAGATATCATCAGGTTAATCATCCAATATGACGATGCAGTCTCCACATACAACATGCGATTGGTAAGGCCTCTTAGAGCAGTTCCCGACATTCTATTTCTCCTGTGCTTCTCTAGATAATAATATTAATAATTCACCATGTTATTTAGGGCAAGAAATAGATTCTGAAAAACGTACGCAACGAGAAACAACCAATCAACCAATCAGATACGATGTTTCAACTAGGCAACAACGGGATGGGATGCTGACAAAAAAAGGAGGACTTCTGTTCCCATACGTCGTCTGCGCGTTTTCAAATGCAATGGCTGCGACGAATGCACTGATCTCACTCGTGAACTCGTCTACGATTACTCGCCGTGCCATTGGAAATTCCAGTAAGAGCTCATTCTATTGTTTCAGGGCGATCAAATGTACTCTTCTCGATGCTTTAAGCTGGAAAAGAATCGATACTAGTGATGACAAAACGGAATGGCTTGGATGAGCCTCCAAGCCGGCTTCACCGTTAGGTTGAAGCTGGTTTTAAACGCCGTTTTGTCATCACTAATCGATTCATAAATATACTCACATTATTCAACTCTAGGGTCGACGTTCCTCACAACGTGAATGCTCCTGACGCGTATGCTGGCTATCTTCCGGCTGTGGCCTCCCTGGTTGCATCCGTTCTTTTTCTTCTCGAATCGCCGTGGGCCAGTTTTCTCTGGGCTTCCTTCGCCTTTCTTGGGGCTGTGGGCACTCGAATTGGGTGGAGAAGCAGACACATCGAGTATCTGAAGACGTCGATTGCACACTCTTCGAAGGTGGAAGAACTCAGCTTCGAGTTTGTCAACCAAAGTGCGATTGTGGACGTGCGGAGAGCACTGAGGGATGTGCACGTGGAGAGGATGGTCGTAATGGCATGGCAATGCGACGAACAGATGCAGTCAGTTTCCTTTCTGGATTACTCATTTACCGGTAGTTATTCGAACTGAGGTAGTTGCTCTTTATTCGGCAAATAGTATTAGGACTCAGGCTTCAACTTGCTGATATCATTCGTCGGAATGCAGTTGAATGTTGCGATTTGAATGCTACCTCGTCGTCCAATGGTGAGGAATGCATCTTTTACCCGATTCCTATTGTCTTGTGAAATTTCGAATATTCGACGAGCTAAAAAACATTTTTTTAGAATTCGAAAGACTGGTGACGAGACTGACAAGAGAGAATCGGGAGAAGGCACGGCGTCAAAACAATTAACTGAAATACTTCAAATTCTCGCATCACACTGAGGCTTAAAAAGAATTCGATTCGCTTTTTTTATTCTAATAATGTTTATCTGATTAAAATACAGCGAACAAGTATCCCTTCATTTAGTGGCAAATGTTGATGTGCTTGACGATAAACTATTCCAATCATCATCACAATGATTAATATGAATTTCCAACCTTCATAATCTACTCTGCTGTCTTTTCCTCAGTTCTCTTCTCAGTATCTTTCCGGCTTCAGACTTCGGAATTGCGTCAATGAATTCCACTCCTCCTGCGAGATGCTTATTGGAGGTTACTTTGTCTGCAAAGGGATGATCACTACCAAATCATTGTCTTGTTGTTTCACGCGGCTTTGCAAAATCCTTGGATCACCTTTGAGGAAATCTGATACTATCTGCTCAGTCAGTGTGTCGTCCTTGCGCACAATAAATGCCTGCAATACTTATCGACTTTCTTTGCTAATTCCGTATCCATGCCTACTTTTGGCGCTTCGCCCGAAATTTCATCTGGAATTCCAATGACGGCGACGTCTTCAATGGAAGGGTGCGTGAGCAGTATACTCTCGAGCTCGGCCGGAGCGACTTGCCGACTGTTCACCTGTGCAAATGTTTTCCTAGCATTATATTTGCTAAGGATTATCAGTTTGACCAGCTTGTACAAGGTCTAGAGCAAGCACTTGCAGAAAACTAGAGATGTGAGGATGGTACTGAAAAAGCTGACAAGAAAACGCGTCGATGAAAGTTTGTACTTTTTGAATGAGAAGTGATTTCATCGAAAGATGATCAGATTCTATGACTTCTTTTCTGTTCATATCTAAAGCCCTATGTGGATTTATGGGCTCTCAGTGGTTAGAATGCTAATACCACGAGATGGATTGATAAAATTGAAAATCAATACCACCTTCATGATTTCCTTCAGTCTATCGACGATGAAGAGATCTCCCTCGAGATCCACGCATCCAATGTCGCCTCAAAAAAATCGCTTAGAAAAAATAATAATATTTACAATAAAGGTCGCAAATTCGCAAATGATCTATGTAAATGGCTCAAATTTATATTGTATGCCTTCAGAGGAATAAAAAAGATATTTTAAATTTTTTTAAATATACTAGTCTGTTCCCTGCCTTTGGCGGGGGTCCCGGGGGTCCCGTTCTAGCGGAACGATTTCGCTATCTTTGCAGACACTAGGGATAACGCGTATAGTATGTAGCCTACCAGTGTGCATCCATCCGTCGCGCAGTGCCTCGACAGTTTCCTGTGAATGTCAATCAATATTTCACAAAAAGACTCGTCAAACTTGAGGTACGAAATTTTGCGTGTTGTTTTCGTGGCACCCGTAAACCAATGTCGACATGAGAGGCCCCGCTGCTCACCCTATTCTTGCAAAGGTAACCCTTCATAACGGTCGGCCCTCGTAAGCAGATCTCGCCGGCCTGCCCTTGAGGCAGCTCCTCGTGTGTGGAAGGATCGACGATCTACATCAATTGTACTTATTCGGTTTGTAAGAACAAAATAACCTACAAAATGTCTAAAATTACAAAAAAAAAAATTCGAATAAACCTTCATTTGCAATCCAGGGGCGAGCTTTCCGCAGCATCCAAACTTCATTGAACTAAATGGGTCACAAATGTGCGAGGCCATTGTCATTTCGGTCATACCATAGCCTGACAGATATGAAGAGCTACTACAGTTCTGTAGGAATCATACCATACCTTGGTTTACAATTAGCAATGAGGGGTAGCGCCTTCTGACTTCATCAATTAACGTCTTACTCAGAGGTGCAGCTCCTGGGATCGATTGTTAAGTTTATTTTACAAGGAGATAAAGAAGGAAAAGCAAAACCAAAAAATCACCGCATGTAATAGTCTTTAGAGAGGATAGATCGTAATTGTCACAGAGTGGATCTTTGGCGAGAAAACGTAGTATGTGAGGAGATATCGCTATTGAAGGAATCTGAAAAAAATGATGAACTTCATTCAAACGCTGTAAACAGAGGTGTTTTTGGACAAGCGAAAAAACATTGTTTTGAGTGAAACTCAAAGATAACGGAATATGAAATAATTGAAGTTTCTTTCAATAATAATTGAAACTTGAACTAATTTATACTTTGTATTCCTGGAGACTGCGATAGAAGAGGGCAGGTTCGAACATTGATTGTACGACTGCTGTGCTCTCTGAATTCATTAGTAATCGTCTCTTTGTAATCTTAAATTCATAGGCAAAGAATGCATTGTCTTCATAGATCAATCCAGCTAAAACTGACTGCAAATCGTGCCGACGAGCGTATTCATGAGGCCCATGATGTGGTACATAGGTTGAACATGCAGCACTGTATCGCCTGACAAAATAATGATCTTCTTCTTCCACTCTACATCAACAATAGCCTAGCCGTGTTTCATGACAGGCCCCCCTCAAAATAGACGTATCTTTGCCTTTTCTTTTAGTCGCAAGTTTTCACGCAATAAAATAGACTTCAAAAATGGATAATTGAACCTGGAGAATCAGGATCGCCTCCAAATGCTTTTAGGAAACGTGCGCGTACCCTGAATGTTATATTTTATATTTCATGAAATGTTTTTAGTAATGCTTACGCTATTATTTTATTAAGCATTGTTCCAACGTTCCTGTGCGTTAGCATCACTCCTTTTGGTGTGCCCGAAGTACCACTGACGGAACATAAATTCGTTACTGCGACTTTCTAAATGTGTTGCTGCGAAAAGCATTTTTAGAAAAAAACTATTAATTTAACACGTGTATCACGAGTCAGTGGAGGTGGCCGGGAACAATTTGCAAAAAGTTTTCAAATTTTTGTCATTATATATGGTAAGTGAATACCCTTGAGAAAAGATTTCGAAAAATATAGGTCATTGGTCCAAGAGCCGGCTTTTAGGAATTTTCAGGTTTTGCACCTGGCTAAGCTGTAACTTAGCTCCCAGAAGAGCTAGAGAGATGTCATTAGTCTCAAAATGTGCGGAATAATATTACAAGAAACTTTTATGTTTTCATCAAAATCATAGGACTGAAACTGAAAACGTGTTGGTCGAAAAACAGATTTCCATTGTAAACATAAAATGATGCTATTTTTGCTACATGCGAATTCTCCGAATTTTATTGCAAAATAAGAAAGATTAATCCCATAGGCGCATGAAAAAAATTTTAAAAGGGGCACTTGGAGGGGGGTGAAATTTGATAGGTCGGCCCGGACAACAACTTGCACACTTTTTGAAAATTGTTCTTGAACAGGCACATTTTCCTCCACTGACTCGTGATACACGTGTTAAAGTATTAATATAAGTCTTCAATATATTTTTTAACTAAACGAATTACTAAATTTACATCTAAATCAAACGTCCAAAGATATTAAAAGTTTAATTGTTTACTCAAATTTCGCTACCTCGAATATGGGACAATGGCGATATCCTCATCCACATTGATTGAAGGAAACACACGACCTAATATTATGAAGTATAATTGTAAAAAGTGCTAAATAAATAAATAAACTCGGGTCAGCTCTCGTCGTGATCACGTCGTTTCACGTGAAGTTGGTCTCTGCAGCAGCATCGGCGATAACGATAATTGTCTGAAGAACCGTTTCCAATCAAAGATATTCCATTTCTGTGGCAAAATCTTTGTCACAGCCTAAATGCCTATGATATTTCCCTACATTTTTCAATTGTTGCCTACTTTGATTGCAGTCAGTCCCTGCATTGCCTTCCTCGTCTTGTTCAGATTCGCCTCATCGGTGAGGACTACCGTGCAGCAGGAATCCTCGAACTGACGACGCAACTCGTCTGAAATAAAAAAAATATATCACACGTATCACGGGTCAGTGGAGGTGTGCGGGAACATTTTCAAAAAGGTTGTGCCGAATATCATTCATATTACTGTGGTAGAATATCCTAGACGTAAGATTTCGAATGACATAGGTCATTGGTCCCAGAGCCGGCTTTTAGAATTTTTCCGGTTTTGCACCTGGCTATCGTGTATATCAGCTCCCAGATGAGCTACAGATAGGGCGTTTAGCTCAAAATGTGCGGAAAATTATTTCCTGCAACTTTTATGTTGTAAACGAGACGTTTGGACAACATTTTAAAAATTATGAGTAAAAAACGCATTTTGTCAACAAATTAAAAATATTGTCTCTGGCAAGCAGTGGAGCGCAGCAGAATTTTAATGCAGATTATGAAACAACAAGTTTATGTCTATGATATAAAAATATAAAAGCCAAATTCGAAGACCCTCCAACTTGGTAATTTTCACTCAAACTTGGCACTCTGTAGAAAAAGTCGAAAAATGACATTTTTCAGAACGTTGATTTTTCTTCTTTAACTGTTCACAAATTGTTGTTAGAGTTAATTGAAGTATGCACAACTAATTATAAATAATATTGCTTCGCGAAATTATTAATTTTGTCTAATTTCGAGGTAACTAGGCCTACATATGCATTACAATGTTCATTCTCAAATTAGTATGCTCAATAATAAGATTTACCTACTTTACTCAACTCTAACAACAATTTGTGAACAGTTAAAGAAGAAAAACCAACATTCTGAAAAATGTTATTTTTCGACTTTTTCTTCAGAGTGCCAAGTTTGAGTGAAAATTACCAAGTTGGAGGGTCTTCGAATTTGGCTTTTATATTTTTATATCATAGGCATAGACTTGTTGTTTCATAATCCGCATTAAAATTCTGCTGCGCTCCACTGCTTGCCAGAGAAAATATTTTTAATTTGTTGACAAAATGCGTTTTTTACTCATAATTTTTTTAAATGTTGTCCAAACGTCTCGTTTACAACATAAAAGTTGCAGGAAATAATTTTCCGCACATTTAGTGCTAAACGCCATATCTGTAGCTCATCTGGGAACTGATGCCACGTGTCTTCTGAGAGATTGCATGAAATCGAACACCCCTTTTGAAAGTTGCAGGAAATAATTTTCCGCACATTTAGTGCTAAACGCCTTATCTGTAGCTCATCTGGGAGCTGATGCCACGTGTCTTCTGAGAGATTGCATGAAATCGAACACCCCTTTTGACAAAATGTTCAAACTGCTCAGATCTTGGCTATCATGGTGGATGTCCTCAAGTACTAGGATTTTTCTGTTAGCTTTGTGGAGCCGGAATCTCAAAACTACCTAAAAGCCGGCTCTTGAAATTTCAGAAATTCAAAAATTCATATCATTTTTCAAACTTGAGTAAATGAGTCGATCAAGAAAGAAAAATGACCGCCGTCTCGGGCTGAACAACTTTCATGTCTATGGTTTTTGTGTACCTTGTAGAGAAAAGTATTAAAATTCCAAAAATTCATTTTCCGCTCTACAAAATCAGTGATTTTCCG
Source organism: Pristionchus mayeri (assembly GCA_036245805.1). NCBI lineage: Eukaryota > Metazoa > Nematoda > Chromadorea > Rhabditida > Neodiplogasteridae > Pristionchus > Pristionchus mayeri. Next base: position 20,256,008 of record BTRK01000003.1, on the reverse strand, counting down.
GGGTTTGCGAAAAACAATGTTCCACATCCAGATGAGATCTCTTCAGATTCGGAATCTACGTCCATTTCTACCCCGGGAAAACGTGTACTTAGGAAAATTAAAGGAGGAATATTTGTCTAAAAATCGCGTTGAATGTCGTAAAATGCTGATTTTTCGGTTACAATCCAACACTTGGAAATAAATTATCAAGCGTTTGGAACGAAAGTGGTAGAGTTATAGTGTTTTTACACTAAATCATGATAGGAACAATCAGAAAAATGTCAAAAAACAAGATATTTTCTGATTTCCCAAAACTCGATTTTTTTTCATTTTCTAGGGGCGAAAAATCGAGTTTCGGGAAATCAGAAAATATCGCGTTTTTTGACATTTTCCTGATTGTTCCTATCATGATTTAGTGTAAAAACACTGTAACTCTATTACTTTCGGTCTAAACGCTTGATAATTTACTTCCAAGTGTTGGATTGTAACAGAAAAATCAGCATTTTATGACATTCAACGCGATTTTTAGACAAATATTCCTCCTTTAATTTTCCTAAATACAAGTTTTCCCGGGGTAGAAATGGACGTAGATTCCGAATCTGAAGAGATCTTATCTGGATGTGGAACATTGTTTTTCACAAAACCCGGAAAATCACTGATTTTGTAGAGCGGAAAATGAATTTTTGGAATTTTCATACTTTTCTTCTAACCTTTATTTTCCACTAAAATCCTCAATTTTAGATCATGAATAATCATGGTTGAGCACTTCCCCCCTCTAATAGAACACATTCTTAACCCTAAATCAATACTTTTGAGATATTTCTAACATGATTTTTCATGACGGGCACCCTGTAGTTTGTAGAGGCTCCTCAGACCTACACAAAAATATTTTTTCAAATTTTTTGGTTGCGAATTCGCATTGTAGTCGCTCGGTCAAGATTTTGAGGCAACCCTTTCTCCCTCAAAGTGGGCAGAGCCTACGGTCTCTAAGTATACACACTCGTACTTTTGCTTAGTGATAAAGATTCCTTTTCCATATTGGCTATTTATAATTTTTGAAAATTTTCTTTATTATTTAGATAAGCGCATCTGACTCCACGAAAACTCTGACGTTCGCCAAGTTGAAGGAGCAGGTGAGCTCAATTATAAATGCATTTATTAATATAATTTTAAGATATTATCCGTCGCTCAGTTCCTCCACAAGCGAGGATTCATGAAACAGATCGCTTGCACAGGCAAGACTATGTTTTTAGCGTGTTTATCTCACGAGTTTCGATTAATTTGATGCAATCATAATTAATCATTCATAAATTCAGTGACATCTAACTGCTTGGAATACCTGCCATTTTTCCTTGGAGTATCACTACAAGGAGGAGCACTGTCGGGATCGTCTGCTGTATTCACCGAATGTAAGAACCGCTATTTTTATCGCTGAGTGAGACAGAATAATTGAATCTTAGAAGCAGCGATAGTAATCTCTTTACAGTGTGATTGATCTAAAGATAATCTAGAATGGCTCGTAAGATACTGTACATTCACACTTCGGTTGTGAAACAACAAAGAAGTTTCATATATTTTCTGATAGCTATCGTGAAGTGATCTCACTACGGGGGGGGGGGGGGGGGCGGACAAAAGCCCAACGGACGAAAGCCCAACGGATTGCCGTTCGCTGGAGATTTGATGTAGCAACTTGGGAGTTGTTGCATTGTTATCAGTATGCCCTCCACTACATCATCCTGATTAGATCCGCTAACTATGCGATCTTGAATTTCACTCCTCATCAACGTATAGGGGTCATAGTTGCCCAACACTGGCGGCGAGGTGTTTTCAGACCATGACCATGGTTGAGCACTTGCTCAACCATGAATAGGGGGTCATGGTCAAAAATCGATCGGTAGGTCAAGACTAGGTACCGTACCCAATCAATAGTACAGTACCCCCAGATACCGTACACAACTACCGTAACCCTCGATTATCGCAAACTAACTTTATTTTCAAAAAGTCCTGGTACCGTGTCTAATCAATTGTACAGTACCCAAGTAACTACCGTAACCCAGTTTAGTGGGTCAGATCCGGTTCCTTGGGTCAAACATTTTTCTAAAACTCCAAAATCGGGCAAAAAATATTTTAACTTGTCCTTCCGTATCTCTAATTACTGTAGAATCACTTTATGGTCGATTTGGAATTTTTAGAAAATTTTTCAATTTTTTTAGAAAAATGTTTGATCCAAGGAACTTGATGTGACCCACGGAACTGGGTTACGGTAGTTACTTGGATACTGTACAATCGATTAGACACGGTACCAGGACTTTTTGAAAATAAAGTTAGTTTGCGATAATCAAGGGTTACGGTAATTGTATACGGCATCTGTGGGTACTGTACTATTGATTGGGTATGGTACCTAGTCTTGACCTACCATTGACCTACCAATCGATTTTTGACCATGAACCCCTATTCATGGTTGAGCACTTCCCCCCTCAACTAGAGGGGGGAAGTGCTCAACCATGATTATTCATGATCTAAAATTGAGGATTTTAGTGGAAAATAAAGGTTAGATAAACATCAAATGCCGTAACCAATCAATATTCCAATACTCCAGTAACTACTCAAACCCGGTAACATAGATAACGGTTGATTACGTCAACTGATGTTTATCTAACCTTTATTTTCCACTAAAATCCTCAATGTTAGATCATGAACCCCTATACGGTGATAGGGAGTGAAACTCAAGATCGCATAATTAGCGGATCTAATCAGGGTGATGTAGTGGAGGGCATACTGATAACAATGCAACAACTCCCGAGTTGCGTTTTAAGTAAAAGGCTCTAATTATAGTGCAACATTAATTTTCGAAATATATATATCACGCGTATCACGAGTCGGTGGATGAAAAATTACCTCATCGGGAACATTTTCAAAAAAGTTGTGCCGAATATCGTTCATATTGCTGTGGTAGAATATACTAGAAGTAAGATTTCGAATGACATAGGTCATTGGTCCCAGAGCCGGCTTTTAGAAATTTTCCGGTTTTGCACCTGGCTATCGTGTATATCACGTGTCTTCTGAGAGATCGCAGGTGGCGTTTGACAAAATGTTCAAACTGCTCAGATCTTGGCTTAACTATCATGGTGGATGTCCTCAAGTACTAGGATTTTTCTGTTACCTTTGTGGAGCCGGAATCTCAAAACTACCTAAAAGCCGGCTCTTGAAATTTCAGAAATTCAAAAATTCATATCATTTTTCAAACTTGAGTAAATGAGTCGATCAAGAAAGAAAAATGACCGCCGTCTCGGGCTGAACAACTTTCATGTCTATGGTTTTTGTGTACCTTGTAGAGAAAAGTATGAAAATTCCAAAAATTCATTTTCCGCTCTACAAAATCAGTGATTTTCCGGGTTTTGTGAAAAACAATGTTCCACATCCAGATAAGATCTCTTCAGATTCGGAATCTACGTCCATTTCTACCCCGGGAAAACTTGTATTTAGGAAAATTAAAGGAGGAATATTTGTCTAAAAATCGCGTTGAATGTCATAAAATGCTGATTTTTCTGTTACAATCCAACACTTGGAAGTAAATTATCAAGCGTTTAGACCGAAAGTAATAGAGTTACAGTGTTTTTACACTAAATCATGATAGGAACAATCAGGAAAATGTCAAAAAACGCGATATTTTCTGATTTCCCGAAACTCGATTTTTCGCCCCTAGAAAATGAAAAAAAATCGAGTTTTGGGAAATCAGAAAATATCTTGTTTTTTGACATTTTTCTGATTGTTCCTATCATGATTTAGTGTAAAAACACTATAACTCTACCACTTTCGTTCCAAACGCTTGATAATTTATTTCCAAGTGTTGGATTGTAACCGAAAAATCAGCATTTTACGACATTCAACGCGATTTTTAGACAAATATTCCTCCTTTAATTTTCCTAAGTACACGTTTTCCCGGGGTAGAAATGGACGTAGATTCCGAATCTGAAGAGATCTCATCTGGATGTGGAACATTGTTTTTCGCAAACCCCGGAAAATCACTGATTTTGTAGAGCGGAAAATGAATTTTTGGAATTTTAATACTTTTCTCTACAAGGTACACAAAAACCATAGACATGAAAGTTGTTCAGCCCGAGACGGCGGTCATTTTTCTTTCTTGATCGACTCATTTACTCAAGTTTGAAAAATGATATGAATTTTTGAATTTCTGAAATTTCAAGAGCCGGCTTTTAGGTAGTTTTGAGATTCCGGCTCCACAAAGCTAACAGAAAAATCCTAGTACTTGAGGACATCCACCATGATAGCCAAGATCTGAGCAGTTTGAACATTTTGTCAAAAGGGGTGTTCGATTTCATGCAATCTCTCAGAAGACACGTGGCATCAGCTCCCAGATGAGCTACAGATAAGGCGTTTAGCACTAAATGTGCGGAAAATTATTTCCTGCAACTTTCAAAAGGGGTGTTCGATTTCATGCAATCTCTCAGAAGACACGTGGCATCAGTTCCCAGATGAGCTACAGATATGGCGTTTAGCACTAAATGTGCGGAAAATTATTTCCTGCAACTTTTATGTTGTAAACGAGACGTTTGGACAACATTTAAAAAAATTATGAGTAAAAAACGCATTTTGTCAACAAATTAAAAATATTTTCTCTGGCAAGCAGTGGAGCGCAGCAGAATTTTAATGCGGATTATGAAACAACAAGTCTATGCCTATGATATAAAAATATAAAAGCCAAATTCGAAGACCCTCCAACTTGGTAATTTTCACTCAAACTTGGCACTCTGAAGAAAAAGTCGAAAAATAACATTTTTCAGAATGTTGGTTTTTCTTCTTTAACTGTTCACAAATTGTTGTTAGAGTTGAGTAAAGTAGGTAAATCTTATTATTGAGCATACTAATTTGAGAATGAACATTGTAATGCATATGTAGGCCTAGTTACCTCGAAATTAGACAAAATTAATAATTTCGCGAAGCAATATTATTTATAATTAGTTGTGCATACTTCAATTAACTCTAACAACAATTTGTGAACAGTTAAAGAAGAAAAATCAACGTTCTGAAAAATGTCATTTTTCGACTTTTTCTACAGAGTGCCAAGTTTGAGTGAAAATTACCAAGTTGGAGGGTCTTCGAATTTGGCTTTTATATTTTTATATCATAGACATAAACTTGTTGTTTCATAATCTGCATTAAAATTCTGCTGCGCTCCACTGCTTGCCAGAGACAATATTTTTAATTTGTTGACAAAATGCGTTTTTTACTCATAATTTTTAAAATGTTGTCCAAACGTCTCGTTTACAACATAAAAGTTGCAGGAAATAATTTTCCGCACATTTTGAGCTAAACGCCCTATCTGTAGCTCATCTGGGAGCTGATATACACGATAGCCAGGTGCAAAACCGGAAAAATTCTAAAAGCCGGCTCTGGGACCAATGACCTATGTCATTCGACATCTTACGTCTAGGATATTCTACCACAGTAATATGAATGATATTCGGCACAACCTTTTTGAAAATGTTCCCGCACACCTCCACTGACCCGTGATACGTGTGATATATTTTTTTTATTTCAGACGAGTTGCGTCGTCAGTTCGAGGATTCCTGCTGCACGGTAGTCCTCACCGATGAGGCGAATCTGAACAAGACGAGGAAGGCAATGCAGGGACTGACTGCAATCAAAGTAGGCAACAATTGAAAAATGTAGGGAAATATCATAGGCATTTAGGCTGTGACAAAGATTTTGCCACAGAAATGGAATATCTTTGATTGGAAACGGTTCTTCAGACAATTATCGTTATCGCCGATGCTGCTGCAGAGACCAACTTCACGTGAAACGACGTGATCACGACGAGAGCTGACCCGAGTTTATTTATTTATTTAGCACTTTTTACAATTATACTTCATAATATTAGGTCGTGTGTTTCCTTCAATCAATGTGGATGAGGATATCGCCATTGTCCCATATTCGAGGTAGCGAAATTTGAGTAAACAATTAAACTTTTAATATCTTTGGACGTTTGATTTAGATGTAAATTTAGTAATTCGTTTAGTTAAAAAATATATTGAAGACTTATATTAATACTTTAACACGTGTATCACGAGTCAGTGGAGGAAAATGTGCCTGTTCAAGAACAATTTTCAAAAAGTGTGCAAGTTGTTGTCCGGGCCGACCTATCAAATTTCACCCCCCTCCAAGTGCCCCTTTTAAAATTTTTTTCATGCGCCTATGGGATTAATCTTTCTTATTTTGCAATAAAATTCGGAGAATTCGCATGTAGCAAAAATAGCATCATTTTATGTTTACAATGGAAATCTGTTTTTCGACCAACACGTTTTCAGTTTCAGTCCTATGATTTTGATGAAAACATAAAAGTTTCTTGTAATATTATTCCGCACATTTTGAGACTAATGACATCTCTCTAGCTCTTCTGGGAGCTAAGTTACAGCTTAGCCAGGTGCAAAACCTGAAAATTCCTAAAAGCCGGCTCTTGGACCAATGACCTATATTTTTCGAAATCTTTTCTCAAGGGTATTCACTTACCATATATAATGACAAAAATTTGAAAACTTTTTGCAAATTGTTCCCGGCCACCTCCACTGACTCGTGATACACGTGTTAAATTAATAGTTTTTTTCTAAAAATGCTTTTCGCAGCAACACATTTAGAAAGTCGCAGTAACGAATTTATGTTCCGTCAGTGGTACTTCGGGCACACCAAAAGGAGTGATGCTAACGCACAGGAACGTTGGAACAATGCTTAATAAAATAATAGCGTAAGCATTACTAAAAACATTTCATGAAATATAAAATATAACATTCAGGGTACGCGCACGTTTCCTAAAAGCATTTGGAGGCGATCCTGATTCTCCAGGTTCAATTATCCATTTTTGAAGTCTATTTTATTGCGTGAAAACTTGCGACTAAAAGAAAAGGCAAAGATACGTCTATTTTGAGGGGGGCCTGTCATGAAACACGGCTAGGCTATTGTTGATGTAGAGTGGAAGAAGAAGATCATTATTTTGTCAGGCGATACAGTGCTGCATGTTCAACCTATGTACCACATCATGGGCCTCATGAATACGCTCGTCGGCACGATTTGCAGTCAGTTTTAGCTGGATTGATCTATGAAGACAATGCATTCTTTGCCTATGAATTTAAGATTACAAAGAGACGATTACTAATGAATTCAGAGAGCACAGCAGTCGTACAATCAATGTTCGAACCTGCCCTCTTCTATCGCAGTCTCCAGGAATACAAAGTATAAATTAGTTCAAGTTTCAATTATTATTGAAAGAAACTTCAATTATTTCATATTCCGTTATCTTTGAGTTTCACTCAAAACAATGTTTTTTCGCTTGTCCAAAAACACCTCTGTTTACAGCGTTTGAATGAAGTTCATCATTTTTTTCAGATTCCTTCAATAGCGATATCTCCTCACATACTACGTTTTCTCGCCAAAGATCCACTCTGTGACAATTACGATCTATCCTCTCTAAAGACTATTACATGCGGTGATTTTTTGGTTTTGCTTTTCCTTCTTTATCTCCTTGTAAAATAAACTTAACAATCGATCCCAGGAGCTGCACCTCTGAGTAAGACGTTAATTGATGAAGTCAGAAGGCGCTACCCCTCATTGCTAATTGTAAACCAAGGTATGGTATGATTCCTACAGAACTGTAGTAGCTCTTCATATCTGTCAGGCTATGGTATGACCGAAATGACAATGGCCTCGCACATTTGTGACCCATTTAGTTCAATGAAGTTTGGATGCTGCGGAAAGCTCGCCCCTGGATTGCAAATGAAGGTTTATTCGAATTTTTTTTTTTGTAATTTTAGACATTTTGTAGGTTATTTTGTTCTTACAAACCGAATAAGTACAATTGATGTAGATCGTCGATCCTTCCACACACGAGGAGCTGCCTCAAGGGCAGGCCGGCGAGATCTGCTTACGAGGGCCGACCGTTATGAAGGGTTACCTTTGCAAGAATAGGGTGAGCAGCGGGGCCTCTCATGTCGACATTGGTTTACGGGTGCCACGAAAACAACACGCAAAATTTCGTACCTCAAGTTTGACGAGTCTTTTTGTGAAATATTGATTGACATTCACAGGAAACTGTCGAGGCACTGCGCGACGGATGGATGCACACTGGTAGGCTACATACTATACGCGTTATCCCTAGTGTCTGCAAAGATAGCGAAATCGTTCCGCTAGAACGGGACCCCCGGGACCCCCGCCAAAGGCAGGGAACAGACTAGTATATTTAAAAAAATTTAAAATATCTTTTTTATTCCTCTGAAGGCATACAATATAAATTTGAGCCATTTACATAGATCATTTGCGAATTTGCGACCTTTATTGTAAATATTATTATTTTTTCTAAGCGATTTTTTTGAGGCGACATTGGATGCGTGGATCTCGAGGGAGATCTCTTCATCGTCGATAGACTGAAGGAAATCATGAAGGTGGTATTGATTTTCAATTTTATCAATCCATCTCGTGGTATTAGCATTCTAACCACTGAGAGCCCATAAATCCACATAGGGCTTTAGATATGAACAGAAAAGAAGTCATAGAATCTGATCATCTTTCGATGAAATCACTTCTCATTCAAAAAGTACAAACTTTCATCGACGCGTTTTCTTGTCAGCTTTTTCAGTACCATCCTCACATCTCTAGTTTTCTGCAAGTGCTTGCTCTAGACCTTGTACAAGCTGGTCAAACTGATAATCCTTAGCAAATATAATGCTAGGAAAACATTTGCACAGGTGAACAGTCGGCAAGTCGCTCCGGCCGAGCTCGAGAGTATACTGCTCACGCACCCTTCCATTGAAGACGTCGCCGTCATTGGAATTCCAGATGAAATTTCGGGCGAAGCGCCAAAAGTAGGCATGGATACGGAATTAGCAAAGAAAGTCGATAAGTATTGCAGGCATTTATTGTGCGCAAGGACGACACACTGACTGAGCAGATAGTATCAGATTTCCTCAAAGGTGATCCAAGGATTTTGCAAAGCCGCGTGAAACAACAAGACAATGATTTGGTAGTGATCATCCCTTTGCAGACAAAGTAACCTCCAATAAGCATCTCGCAGGAGGAGTGGAATTCATTGACGCAATTCCGAAGTCTGAAGCCGGAAAGATACTGAGAAGAGAACTGAGGAAAAGACAGCAGAGTAGATTATGAAGGTTGGAAATTCATATTAATCATTGTGATGATGATTGGAATAGTTTATCGTCAAGCACATCAACATTTGCCACTAAATGAAGGGATACTTGTTCGCTGTATTTTAATCAGATAAACATTATTAGAATAAAAAAAGCGAATCGAATTCTTTTTAAGCCTCAGTGTGATGCGAGAATTTGAAGTATTTCAGTTAATTGTTTTGACGCCGTGCCTTCTCCCGATTCTCTCTTGTCAGTCTCGTCACCAGTCTTTCGAATTCTAAAAAAATGTTTTTTAGCTCGTCGAATATTCGAAATTTCACAAGACAATAGGAATCGGGTAAAAGATGCATTCCTCACCATTGGACGACGAGGTAGCATTCAAATCGCAACATTCAACTGCATTCCGACGAATGATATCAGCAAGTTGAAGCCTGAGTCCTAATACTATTTGCCGAATAAAGAGCAACTACCTCAGTTCGAATAACTACCGGTAAATGAGTAATCCAGAAAGGAAACTGACTGCATCTGTTCGTCGCATTGCCATGCCATTACGACCATCCTCTCCACGTGCACATCCCTCAGTGCTCTCCGCACGTCCACAATCGCACTTTGGTTGACAAACTCGAAGCTGAGTTCTTCCACCTTCGAAGAGTGTGCAATCGACGTCTTCAGATACTCGATGTGTCTGCTTCTCCACCCAATTCGAGTGCCCACAGCCCCAAGAAAGGCGAAGGAAGCCCAGAGAAAACTGGCCCACGGCGATTCGAGAAGAAAAAGAACGGATGCAACCAGGGAGGCCACAGCCGGAAGATAGCCAGCATACGCGTCAGGAGCATTCACGTTGTGAGGAACGTCGACCCTAGAGTTGAATAATGTGAGTATATTTATGAATCGATTAGTGATGACAAAACGGCGTTTAAAACCAGCTTCAACCTAACGGTGAAGCCGGCTTGGAGGCTCATCCAAGCCATTCCGTTTTGTCATCACTAGTATCGATTCTTTTCCAGCTTAAAGCATCGAGAAGAGTACATTTGATCGCCCTGAAACAATAGAATGAGCTCTTACTGGAATTTCCAATGGCACGGCGAGTAATCGTAGACGAGTTCACGAGTGAGATCAGTGCATTCGTCGCAGCCATTGCATTTGAAAACGCGCAGACGACGTATGGGAACAGAAGTCCTCCTTTTTTTGTCAGCATCCCATCCCGTTGTTGCCTAGTTGAAACATCGTATCTGATTGGTTGATTGGTTGTTTCTCGTTGCGTACGTTTTTCAGAATCTATTTCTTGCCCTAAATAACATGGTGAATTATTAATATTATTATCTAGAGAAGCACAGGAGAAATAGAATGTCGGGAACTGCTCTAAGAGGCCTTACCAATCGCATGTTGTATGTGGAGACTGCATCGTCATATTGGATGATTAACCTGATGATATCTGGAGGGAGAGTGGAGAGGGTTAAGGACGTAGACTCCATGGAAGGAGACTGAGTAGGTTGAGTAGAAAGGTTAGATAGATTAGATAGAGAATGGTGAATGGTGAACACTCGTGTCAGGGTGAGAATAGATCTCTCATTGTAGAGACATGCCCTCGGGCACTGTTTATTCTCCATCACATTTGAATCGATGGTGAGAGAGAAATCAATGATCAGAGAGATACAATACATGAGGGGAAAGGTGGAACATTGAAGAGAAGAGAGTAACGGCGTCCACACATATATTGTGTGTAGCATATTTTCCGCAATGCTAATTTGGGAACATTGTATTTTCCAATTAAAAATGTGAATAAAAATGAAATGAATCATTTAATTCTGACCAAATTTTTATTTCATTTGAGCAGTCATGGTATGATTAAGTCACAAAATATTTTGTAATGATATGTCTATGGTCATAGAGAGCATAATATTTGAACAATATTGCTTTATCACGCACATTATTCAGAAATCAATTTTTACATCGAATATTCTTGAGTTGATGAAAATTTAGAAATGACGATACTCTACTTGAACTTAGGACTCGTCACAATTCTCCCAAGCGAAATTTTCTTTGCGAAACGGAAGAATTCTGAAATAGCTTAATTACTGAGATGTATTCGAATTCAATTAATTTGCTTCCACTGTTCTAACATGTAAAATTTACTATGAGAATTGTTTGAGGCTCACTTTTCGCATCCCAAGACCACTGAAATTGAATATTGCTAACGTCATTTGTTCTGATCATCTCGGCCAACTGGAGACTGCAATAATATGAAAGGATGAGAAACTATCAACAATTTCTTACTGCATCTGCTCACTGTAATTCCACCCTCCCACAACAATCTTCTTGACTGGAATATCCCTCAGTGCTCTCCGAACTTCATCCGTCCATTCCTCTTTCCAATCATTAGATGAATGCCCCAATCTCAGTTCCTCTACTCTCGAACTGTTGGCTGCCAGCAACCGTAAGTGTTCGCTTTGTCTCCTTCGATCATCATTGCACAATTTTAGTTGTGTTCCGATAGATCCAACGAGAGCGAAGATAGACCACAAGAAACTGACTCGAGGCGACGGAAAGAGGAAACGAAGAGACAGAAAGAGTGAAGTGATCACGGGGAGGAATTGACCGTACTTCACTTCGGAAGGATCATCCATTTTATGAGTGGCGTCGTACCTTCAAGGAGATACGGTTCATAACGCACTCGTATCAACTGATACAGCACAGAGTCATAAACAAATGGAGTTGCGTTGCAATTTCTCGTCTGATCAAGTTGTATTCATCAACATACGTGAATTTCCAGTGACCGGGCGAGTATTCAAAGTACGAATCGGTACAGTCAAAGCAGCCAGTGCATTTGAATACACTCAGATAATTTATTGGAGGAGAGTTGCGCCTTTTCTTCTCATGGAACTTGACCACCAGAAAGTTCCATGCTTGGGAAATCTGTAAAAACTATGCATCTTTAAGCTAACGATAGATCAAGGAGAGTAAAGTTAAAACTCAGAAACTTGTGCATAAATTTACAAATAAGTCAATCTCACCAGTTGCGATTGATCAGTGGAGAAGCAATCGCCATATTCGATTATTTGTATGATGATATATTGTGGAAGATCGGAGAGGGTCAAGGAGGGGTTGTGTCGTGGAGAAGTCATCGGGGCAAATTTGAAGACTGGGCGACAAAAACACGCGTATAGGTGAGAATATTCGTGAGCATAATAGAGGGCATTGCCTCTGGAACTGATTCCATTCTCGAGGTATCCATTCGCAACACGGCGGAGGAGCAAGAGAGGAGACGTCTATAGTATTTGTACTCTTTTCAATTTTTTGTGATGCTTTCAAGATAACTTTCGACTCATGAAACCCTCTTTATTATTCCAAGTGCACAAGAAAATGAGATCAACTGGGGGCCTTTGTTTACAGGGATGGAACTCAGAGTCTTCCACTCTGAGGGGCGTTTCTCACACAAACTGGCCCATGAAGATGACGTCAGTGTTGTTCGTGATTGCGAAGAGGAAGGGCGAATCGAAGATGAGGACGGGAGGCTCCTTCACTTCGCTGTGACCGCAGAGGACGTACTGAGCGGTGGCTGCAGTGGCAGTCGTACCCTCCTCGTCCACCTCAAAGATGCATAATTATATTTATTTATTTTTTAAATTTATTTATTTATTATTCGATGCTTTGGCCTTCGAGACCTGGCTCACGGAAGAGCTCTGCTAGTCCAGTGCTATTTGACACTGACCTAGCAGTGCTCGCCCAGAAGACGAAGACGGGCTGTATATTCCTGTACCTTTTTCTATGCTTTTATTATTGCATACTCAATTTTACCATTTTTAAATATCGCTTAAAATCCAACTATGGATTATATTACTGAGTAGCGTGTTACTCAGTACACTAAATTTAAATAAATACATTCATATAATACGAACTATATCCGTTTTCTTTCAGCTCGCTTTTCCCAAGATTTATCAGGCGAGCACTCTTGACTGCAGGGAGATCCTCCGAAAGATGGGCGTCGAGTCCGTCTTCTCTCCCACTGCTGACCTTACCAAGGTTTGCGATCCTTTCTCTCCGATTTCAAAGAATTCGTATTTCAAAATGACGACCACCTCCTCTCCTCTCTTCGTCGGCAACGTCACCCAGAAGGCAACGATTGAGGTTCGATGATTTAATTCATCTTCAATCTTTCGATGACAATTTATGACGAACATGCCAATACTTGCATCTCGTAGATTTAGCAAGGAAAGATCGTGCTCAGTTCCATAGTTGGATTTTAAGCGATATTTAAAAATGGTAAAATTGAGTATGCAATAATAAAAGCATAGAAAAAGGTACAGGAATATACAGCCCGTCTTCGTCTTCTGGGCGAGCACTGCTAGGTCAGTGTCAAATAGCACTGGACTAGCAGAGCTCTTCCGTGAGCCAGGTCTCGAAGGCCAAAGCATCGAATAATAAATAAATAAATTTAAAAAATAAATAAATATAATTATGCATCTTTGAGGTGGACGAGGAGGGTACGACTGCCACTGCAGCCACCGCTCAGTACGTCCTCTGCGGTCACAGCGAAGTGAAGGAGCCTCCCGTCCTCATCTTCGATTCGCCCTTCCTCTTCGCAATCACGAACAACACTGACGTCATCTTCATGGGCCAGTTTGTGTGAGAAACGCCCCTCAGAGTGGAAGACTCTGAGTTCCATCCCTGTAAACAAAGGCCCCCAGTTGATCTCATTTTCTTGTGCACTTGGAATAATAAAGAGGGTTTCATGAGTCGAAAGTTATCTTGAAAGCATCACAAAAAATTGAAAAGAGTACAAATACTATAGACGTCTCCTCTCTTGCTCCTCCGCCGTGTTGCGAATGGATACCTCGAGAATGGAATCAGTTCCAGAGGCAATGCCCTCTATTATGCTCACGAATATTCTCACCTATACGCGTGTTTTTGTCGCCCAGTCTTCAAATTTGCCCCGATGACTTCTCCACGACACAACCCCTCCTTGACCCTCTCCGATCTTCCACAATATATCATCATACAAATAATCGAATATGGCGATTGCTTCTCCACTGATCAATCGCAACTGGTGAGATTGACTTATTTGTAAATTTATGCACAAGTTTCTGAGTTTTAACTTTACTCTCCTTGATCTATCGTTAGCTTAAAGATGCATAGTTTTTACAGATTTCCCAAGCATGGAACTTTCTGGTGGTCAAGTTCCATGAGAAGAAAAGGCGCAACTCTCCTCCAATAAATTATCTGAGTGTATTCAAATGCACTGGCTGCTTTGACTGTACCGATTCGTACTTTGAATACTCGCCGGGTCACTGGAAATTCACGTATGTTGATGAATACAACTTGATCAGACGAGAAATTGCAACGCAACTCCATTTGTTTATGACTCTGTGCTGTATCAGTTGATACGAGTGCGTTATGAACCGTATCTCCTTGAAGGTACGACGCCACTCATAAAATGGATGATCCTTCCGAAGTGAAGTACGGTCAATTCCTCCCCGTGATCACTTCACTCTTTCTGTCTCTTCGTTTCCTCTTTCCGTCGCCTCGAGTCAGTTTCTTGTGGTCTATCTTCGCTCTCGTTGGATCTATCGGAACACAACTAAAATTGTGCAATGATGATCGAAGGAGACAAAGCGAACACTTACGGTTGCTGGCAGCCAACAGTTCGAGAGTAGAGGAACTGAGATTGGGGCATTCATCTAATGATTGGAAAGAGGAATGGACGGATGAAGTTCGGAGAGCACTGAGGGATATTCCAGTCAAGATGATTGTTGTGGGAGCGTGGAATTACAGTGAGCAGATGCAGTAAGAAATTGTTGATAGTTTCTCATCCTTTCATATTATTGCAGTCTCCAGTTGGCCGAGATGATCAGAACAAATGACGTTAGCAATATTCAATTTCAGTGGTCTTGGGATGCGAAAAGTGAGCCTCAAACAATTCTCATAGTAAATTTTACATGTTAGAACAGTGGAAGCAAATTAATTGAATTCGAATACATCTCAGTAATTAAGCTATTTCAGAATTCTTCCGTTTCGCAAAGAAAATTTCGCTTGGGAGAATTGTGACGAGTCCTAAGTTCAAGTAGAGTATCGTCATTTCTAAATTTTCATCAACTCAAGAATATTCGATGTAAAAATTGATTTCTGAATAATGTGCGTGATAAAGCAATATTGTTCAAATATTATGCTCTCTATGACCATAGACATATCATTACAAAATATTTTGTGACTTAATCATACCATGACTGCTCAAATGAAATAAAAATTTGGTCAGAATTAAATGATTCATTTCATTTTTATTCACATTTTTAATTGGAAAATACAATGTTCCCAAATTAGCATTGCGGAAAATATGCTACACACAATATATGGGTGGACGCCGTTACTCTCTTATCTTCAATGTTCCACCTTTCCCCTCATGTATTGTATCTCTCTGATCATTGATTTCTCTCTCACCATCGATTCAAATGTGATGGAGAATAAACAGTGCCCGAGGGCATGTCTCTACAATGAGAGATCTATTCTCACCCTGACACGAGTGTTCACCATTCACCATTCTCTATCTAATCTATCTAACCTTTCTACTCAACCTACTCAGTCTCCTTCCATGGAGTCTACGTCCTTAACCCTCTCCACTCTCCCTCCAGATATCATCAGGTTAATCATCCAATATGACGATGCAGTCTCCACATACAACATGCGATTGGTAAGGCCTCTTAGAGCAGTTCCCGACATTCTATTTCTCCTGTGCTTCTCTAGATAATAATATTAATAATTCACCATGTTATTTAGGGCAAGAAATAGATTCTGAAAAACGTACGCAACGAGAAACAACCAATCAACCAATCAGATACGATGTTTCAACTAGGCAACAACGGGATGGGATGCTGACAAAAAAAGGAGGACTTCTGTTCCCATACGTCGTCTGCGCGTTTTCAAATGCAATGGCTGCGACGAATGCACTGATCTCACTCGTGAACTCGTCTACGATTACTCGCCGTGCCATTGGAAATTCCAGTAAGAGCTCATTCTATTATTGAGTCAGGCAACAGCCGATTTCGCAAATGATAATCGATTTCCGATCGTGACTCAAACTAAAACTTCGAGTGGTCTGATCAGCATTTTTGATTCAGTGGACCCATGGGTCTTCGTCCAAAGGTCGCTTCGTAATCATATCGGCAATATAAGAGTGTCGGAGACGAATTAAGCTGGTGGTTTATTGCTAGATAAATTGGTCAATGATATATTCAGAAAGGAAGATCTATCTCAGACGAAAAATACTCCTCACTGGCCCTTTGTAGCAAGAATTGCTTTAATCTGCCATGTAAAGTTCTAAAAATAGAGGAAATACAGAAAAACGCGAGACTCGTCACACCCATTTCCGGATCTACGTCATCTATGGCATATCTATTTGTTTGATTTCTGGTATTTAATGTTTACGCTTGCGGAAAACACCAAACAAAACAAAAAATATACTCAAACAATATGATAACAGGAGATAAAGAACAATGGCACGGCTAATAAGGGGTCGGCAAAAGTCAACGGAGGCTTTTCTTCAAATGATCCTAATGGGACTTTTAGCACTGATGAGGGATGCTCAAATATGTTTTCAAAAGTAGCGTAAGCGAACTTTGGCCCACCGAAAAAATCGTTAAAAAATTCTATGAAAATCGATTTTTGGTCATATCTCAGTTCAAAATGATCATTTCAATATTTTAAAGAGTGCTAGAAAAAGAGTGGACCGAAACGCTAAAATCACTGGTTCTCGAGATATTTCAAAAAAACCTAATTTTTATCACCATTTAAAGCTTCTTTCTGAAATATCTCGAGAACCAGTCATTTTAGCGTTTTGGTCCACTTCGAAGAATTTGTTGTACTAGTCGAGATCATTTTCTAGCACTCTTTAAAATATTGAAATGATCATTTTGAACTGAGATATGACCAAAAATCGATTTTCGTTAAATTTTTTATCGATTTTTTCGGCGTGCCAAAGTTCGGCGTGCCACTTTTGAAAACATATTTGAGCATCCCTCATCAGTGCTAAAAGTCCCATTAGGATCATTTGAAGAAAAGCCTCCGTTGACTTTTGCCGACTCCTTGTAAGCTCTCACTACAACCTCCTTGTTTTGTCCACAACAAGCCAATGTGACTTCGCCTTCTTGAGGGCACCGCAAGTATGGACGTCACCAAGTAAATACCTACAGCGGATCAATTCTTCGATATCCTATCTTCTAGTGAAAATATGTGGCTAGATTGTACCCATAACGCACATGGCATAGCAGAACCGGGAGCAATGAGTAAGAGAGAAGGGAGAAAAAGATGCGCGAACGTCGTTTGTAGTTTGTATGATCTTGAAAACCAGCTGTTGTTACACATAACGTTCACTTTTTTCCCTTCACTCTTAGGCTACTTGAATAAAGAACAGATCTACGCTAAATATTTGATATCTGATTCGCATTTTATGATTCAGAATCAGATGCCTGATTGAGTCATGCAACAGCCGATTTCGCAAATGATCAGTCCATTTCCGGTCGTGACTCAAACTGAAACAAGTGGTATGATCAGCTATTCTGATTCAGTGGACACTTGGGTCTTCGTCCAAAGGTCGCTTCGCTATCACCTCGGAAATATACGAGTGTCGGAGACGAATAAACCAAATGGCTCGAGACAGTGAAAGATAAGGTGAATAAGGTGAAGATAAGGTTGAGCCATGAGACAAAGTGATAAAAATTACGATGAAATAAAAATAGAGAAAAGTAATGATTCTGGGAACATTTTTTCTTTGAAATACTCGATCTCAAACGAGCTATTCACTTGAATTACTCATTTCCCTTTCAATGTTTCATTATTTAGCCCGTGCGGCATTGAAAACATTTTTGCGTGTATTTGGGAAGCCCAAACAAAATAAAAACATCCTGGTAAAAAACTGTGATAACAAAGAAAAAGTACAGATGGCGCGTGGTCAGTCATGCTAACATTAAGCTGTGACTACATCCATTGTTTCATCCAAAACAAACAAACTGACTAGGTGAAACGTGACTTTAGTAAAATCACCCATCAAATGAAGTAACATGTGATTTGTACAGTCATCAAGCAAAGTAAAAATGCATCATCTAAAAATATTCCAGCATGAGAGTCGAGTGAATTCAAAGCTCACTTTTTCCCATAACAATACTTGGACTGTTCGATGACCAGACTGAGCGCATCTAGCACATACCAAGCCGTTAGAATGTGGAAGGGAGAAAAAAGTGAATGAGGGAGATGGGCGAACTGTCGTTTGTAGTTTGAAAGATCTTCCTTTGAAAACCTGTTGTAAGTATACCGAACTTTTCATTTTTCTTTAACTTATGATACTTGAGCTACTTCGAGGTGTGGAAGAGGAACAATTGGACTTCGACTGAATGTGAGGTTCATATTTCATGAGTCAGAGTCAATTGAGTCGACAGATAAGAAGGGCCGATTTGATGAACAGGACCAATTTGGACGTGACAAAAACTAAAACGATAGCGCGTCTGCCCAGTCATTCTGATTCATTGGCCTCTCGGGCTTCCCCCTCCCCAAGATAGACGAGATAAGGGGGTGGACAGCTATGAGTAAGGGGCAAAATGTGCACTTGTAGTCTACACCATGCTCAATGTGTGCTCACTCTAGCCATTTCTCTAGCTCTCCCGTTCGAATTGACGCGATAAACTACAACAAAACACCGCCCACCCCACCCTATATAAGGGCGACCGTTTAGGCTGTTTCCATCAGATCAACTTCTTCCTTTTTCTACACTCTTGCTTTCTAATTTTGATATTATTGCTGGCAATAACTACATTTTCAGAAATGATCACTCTCTTCATTATCATCGTCAGTGCGCTTAGCGCCATCTATGCGTGAGTTTTGCGTACATCTCTAGAAACAGAAGCCAATTGTTGCGTAGTGATGATGAAACCACTTGCTTACAGATTCTACCTCCGTTCCTCTACCTACTGGTTCCGACGGGGAATTGCAGCCGTGCCTCCGAGATCTATGGTATGCTACTTCATCTACTTCCTTGAACAGTTGTTTTGTTTGTAGATGGATAGTTTACTGGACATCATAGTGATGATGCAATTCTCATTCAGATCTTCGGAAGCACTCAGGATCTCCTCCAGAAAGACTACCCGCGAGTGCTGAAGTACAGAGACTGGGGAAGGGTAAGTCTCAATCATTATCCAACGTTTCTCATAGTAATTAGTCCCACAATATACAATTACGGTATTCCCTTGCAGGAATATGGTAAGACGTACGGTATCAAGGAAGGAGTTCACAATACTCTCATCACTTCCGATCTGGAGATGGTTCACGAGATGTTCGTGAAACAGTTCGACTACTTCCACTCGAGAAAGGTGATTTCTCCACTCCGAATGATCTAACTATTACATAACCACAGCTTAAGTCTTGGATGAAGAAGTGACTAAATTTGAAAATAATTTTATTTTTTCAGCGTGTCGTCCTCGGTCCTGACCCGGAAAAGGACGTGCGAGTGAATCTGTTCCAGTCGAGAGGACAAAGATGGAAGAGACTCAGGTTAGTTATTGATCCTATACTATCTCTTCATCTCATCTATTGGGGTGTCCGGAAAGTTCGTTCATTTTTTGTTTTTATTTTTTATTCAATACTTTACAATTCTCAGTGATCAATGTATGCTCCCATGTTTCCCCTCACTTCCTTCCAGCGATCGGGCAGAGTAGCGATTCCTCTCTCCCAGAAATCGGGAGTCCTCGAGATCATCCATTCCACGAAAGCCCTCACAACTTGATCTCGATCTTTGAACTTCTTCCCCTTGCAGAAGTCAGAGAGAGCGCGGAAACAGTGGAAGTCACAAGGAGAGAGGTCCGGTGAATACGGTGGGTGGGGAATCCTCTCGATATCCAGCTCGTCCATTTTCTTCTGAGTCAAATTTCGCGTGATGAGGGCGAGCATTGTCCATCAGAAGAAGGATTTTGCCCTCGCTCACAAGACTGGGAGGGGTTCTGTGGGCGACTTCTTCCAGTTGGTTGGAGAAGAGGCAGTGATGTTGGTGCCAGGGGACAGGATCTCCCAGTAGATCGGACCGAGCACGGAGAAGAAAAAGCAGAGGAGTTCCTTCTTTCCATGCTCTTCCTTCTTCGGGACTGGCTTGGGCTTCTTATCCGCATCGACCCATTGTAGTTTCCTCTCAGGGTTATCGTAGGCGATCCACTTCTCATCTGTGGCGACAATTGAATTGACCCATCCAAGATTTGATCTGCGATGGAGCAATTCATGACAGATCTCGACACGGTTTTTCAGCTGTGCCGGAGAGAGATCATGGGGAACCACTTGTGGGAGCTTGGGCTTCTTTCCCACTCGATGGAGGATATCGGACACCGTCGATTTAGGAGTGCCAGTCTCTCTCCTCAAATCGCGCACACTGGCTTTGGGCTTCCTCTTCAGAATGCTGAGGACAAGAGACTGATCGAGGGTCGGAGGGCGTCCAGAACGGGGGTGATCTTCGAGACTAGTCTCCGTTCTTGAAGCGAGAGAACCACTTCTGGCAGAACCGAAGGGAGGGGGCATCGTCACCTTCCGATTGGGCCAGGGCAGAATGGGCCTGCCTCACTGATTGGCCAAGACGGTAATAATGCAGCAAGACTGCGCGGAGGTAAAGATGAGCCTCCATCACGAAAATCGATGTAGAAACTAAGAGATTGATTCAATCCTCTCACCACTTAGCGTCAGGATGATGCAATACTTTGTTGACAAACAACATTGCGAAATTCGATCGCAAACTGAGTTTTTACAAAGGCATGAACGAACTTTCCGGACACCCTAATAGTACGAGTCACTCCTAACCTATTACTTCTTCAGAGCCCTCTCCGCCCCTTCCTTCTCCATTTCCTCCCTCAAGAAGATCCGTCCCGTCGTCGAAGATTCAGTGCTCAACATGGTCAGAATCATGGAGGAGAGACACGCTGGAGGAGACGTATTCAACATCCACCAGTCAGTTTACGATTCGGAATGTTACTGTATCTTACTTATGATTGAGATCAAGATGATAGCGAGACGAGCTGAATTTGATCTATGACCTCTATTCTCAGGTTCTACTGCGAGTACACAATGGACACTATTGGTCGCCTTGTTATGGGCCAGAAGGAATCGCTCATCTTCAACAACCCCAGAGTAGCCGTCGTCCAATCGGTACGTGATGGAATGATTGATTTTCATAGGATCTACGATAAAGTTGATCGATTTTTGAAGAAATGAGCAACTCCTTCCAGCTCTTCCTTCGCGATTTCGACCGTCCGATCGCCCATCTCAATCTCGCCATTCCTCTCATCAATCCTATCACGAAATGGGCCGTCAAGAAGGTACCGCTCATTTCCGGTTGTTTTGACATTTCAAATCCATTTTCAGTTTGGATCGAAATTATCCGAGGACGAAGACAAATTGAAGGCAGAGATGGAAGTTGCAGTCTACAAGAGAATTAGAGAGAGGGTTCGTTGTTGATATTTGATCTTTTCTTCCTCTCATCCACTGATCTTTGAACTCTAGGAGGCCAGCGATGATGAGTCCTCGTCCTCTTCCGATTTCATCGATCTCTTCCTCGATTTCGCTGCTGAGATTGCCATGGGAGAACAGAAGGACTTCAAACTGAGCGAATCCCAGGTCAGATTTGTGATCTTTGATCTTCTATCGACTTCTCTAATCTATGATCTTTCAGGTCTCCAAAGCCCTCACCGTTGATGAGGTCGTCGCACAGGCCGTTGTCTTCCTTTTGGCCGGTTTGTGCTTGAACAATTACATTTTCTCGAACAAAAACTTTAATTATTACTGAAAAAAATGATTCATTTTCAATCAGAATTCAATGATTTCTCAGGATTCGACACTACCGCAAATGCCCTCGGATACACTTCGTGGATGTTGGCTAATCATCCTGAAGTGATGAGAAGATGCCAGGAGGAAATCGACGAATTCTGCTGCGATGAGGTGGGCGGAGCTTGAAAAAGGGCGGAGCCTAACCTCTTTCCTTCAGTCCATCTCCTACGAGGACCTCTCCAATCTGCCCTACATCGAAGCAGTTTGCAAGGAGACGCTCAGATTCTTCCCGCTTGCAGCTTTGTATGTTTATTTTCACTGAGCTGAATATTTTCGTGTTTGTTTTTATAATCATTTTTGAAATTCGAATTTCAGTGCGAACTCTCGTCTGTGCATGAAGGAAACGGACGTTTGCGGACTGATGATCGAGAAAGGAACGAACGTTCAAGTGAGTTCCAGCCTGTATCAGTCTGTCTCTTTCAAGCACTGTGAAGGGAATTGATTGTAGATTTCACCAAGAAAAAATGAGCTTATCAATCAATCGATAATCTGTTTGTAGATCGACACTTTCGGACTACACTTCGATCCTGAGATCTGGGGAGAAGACGCAGAGGAATTCAAGCCAGAGAGGTTATTATTCATACTGTTTCTCCATAGTCGTAGCATAGATTAGTTTGCGCATTGACAACTTACCTTCACTATTTCGGTCCCTTTATTTCATTAAACTATATCGAATTTCAGGTGGTTGGATGCTGACCGACGAGTTCCTTCCCACGCCTATATTCCATTCGGAGTTGGGCCGAGAATTTGCATCGGAATGAGGTAGAGAGATCAAAGATAGTTTTTTATGCACACTGGACTTTGAGAAAAGTATTATCGATGATTCCGTTTTATTCGTTTGCTCTCAACAAGTTCATGCTTTCAGACTTGCAATGATGGAGGAGAAGATCGCTCTAGCTCACATTCTGCGCAGATTCGACATCGTCAAGGGAACTACTGTAAGTGGAAGATTACTGTAACTAGTAATCAATTATCGATTTCCAGGCATCCGAACTGAAGTTGCAAGGAAGTATTACTGTAACTCCCGTCGAGATTCCCGTCAGGATCGTAGCGAGACAGTGAACATCCATTGATGTTACCGATTGATTGGTAGATCACGAGCTTGAACTCTCTCAATGATACTCAGAAATCGTACGAACTGTCATGTGCTGCATCGAGTTCTATGAATTCCGCCTTCTATTTGTACATTGTTATCGATAAATTCACTATTTAGAACTATTCGCCTGTTGAAATACACAATTCACACAATAACATGTGTTAACACCCTTCATTCCATTACAACATACTATCCCCCTTCGATCTCCTCCGATCTCCTGTCACGCAAGCCTCCAATACGATATACATAGGACGAGCGGCCACTCCTACCGCTCACGAGGATCCCTCCCCTCGCCACTCTCTTCTTGTGCGACACGATTCGGAAGATCAAGTCCCCCTTCCTCTTTTCCCTAACCCCTAATTATATTCTCGAACACTCTATACTTGATGAAGCGCCCTTGTGGTGTACGATAAATAAATAAAATAAAAATAATACTGCCTTCAGATTGAATGATTTATCTGATTCAACCACCCCATATGCGTCCGACTAAGGGTATATTCGGACTGAAGATCGAAGGAGTACCCGACAGTAAATACACCGAGTATGTATCTCCATCTTACTGTGAGAATAGAAAGCGTAGTCCGTGGTGTGGTGGGCGAGATTCAGTATATTTGTTTCTAAGTATACGTGGAACATTTTTCCTCCGCGTTCCGCATATATTTAGAAACAAATGTACTAAATCTCGCCCACCACACCACGGACTACGCTTTCTATTCTCACAGTAGCAATTCATTCCATGTTTCTCATTTGTACGTGTATAACTGCACACAACATCACGATTGGCTTTATCACCGAAGCCGTGGTGCTTCTCTATTATCTTCTCCTGTCTCTACTTCTTTTTTCCTCTCGCTCTTGCCTCTTTACTTCCACTCTTCTTTCCCGGCGGCCTTCCTCCAGTCGTATCCTTTCCCGTCAGACTCTTGTCGTCCTGCAATGGTGCGCCATTAGGAAACGTCGCCACGTCGAAATTTGGAACAGTGTGAGGTAATGAGTAATGGTCGTACATCTTCTCCCCCTCCTTCATCGTCATCCTCATCGTCGTAATCCGTCTTCGTCGCCTCGCTCTTCTCCTTCAATTAATGCTTTAATTAGTAATCAACTAATTAATAACCGCCTTTGATGACTGCTCCGAACTCTTTCCTCCCCCGGCGTTCTTCGATATCTTCTTGCGACCCTTTGCATCCATCAAAGCGTACATCTTCTTCACCATCTGGAATGTGGTGTGGTGTAGGAAACGTCGCCCCGTCCGTAATTGCACTGCGTGTGCAAGAGTTACAATCCTCGACCTACCTGCACCGCAGTTAGATGATCCTCAGAGTTGGGCTTCACCAAGCCCGTCTCCGTGATAAGGACGATTACGATCTCGAGTAGCATGTAGAACATCTTCTGAAGAAATCAAAGATCAATCGAGAAGATTAAAGATAAATGACCTTCTTCCTCAGTACTCCGTAGCGAACCATGCGGATTTGCTCGATGACTCCGAGTAGATTGATCTCCCGATTCACCAAAATCTGCAATCGTCGCACTCGTTCACCACGTCTCCAACGCATGCATGGTGTGACTACGGCATACCTGTTTCCTGAAGATGTAGGCGAGTGCGAACACGCCCGTCCGACGAATTCCCGAGCAGCCATGGATGAGCATCGGTGCGTCCTGTGGTGTTGTGCATTGGGAAACGTCGCATTGCCTACTGTATACCCTGCCGTTTTCAGCTTGTGGCCCGATGCGTTTGAGAGCGTCGGCGCTGTGAATGGCGGAGACAATGATCTGAATATCTATCGATTGGTCTTCGAGTACGGTAGCATGGGCTACAGAACCTTGGGGTCGAAGGGCTGTTCGGGTTCCCAGCCGAGGATGGAGATCACATTGAGCACACGCGACTTGCTCTCCTTCTGTAGTTTAGTCATTAGGAAACGTCTTCCTTGTCTTGTCTCCATTGCGTGTGCCATCTGGTAATCGTCGTCCTCACCTTCTCAAGTGATTCTCGATCTTGAGTTCGTAGTGCATGATGTTCTTCCCTTCGTTCCTCACAGCTATAGTTCTCACTCGATAACGATTCCGTTGCTAGAAAGAAGTCAGTTGCCGATCGAATTCACTCATGATGGCTACCGTAGTCTTCTTGCCGGCCTTTCTCTCGAGGTAGGGGAAGCACTCATCCTTGTTATCCAGATTCACACACGAGACGATCGTGCTGACCTACAGTAATCCATCAGTTATCGATCGACTACCGTAATCTCTTGCCTTCTGCTGCCAGATGAGACGGTAGAAGTCGACTATCGTGTTCTTCATGGGTGCCTGAAGGGAGTACGGTATCCGATGGGTACTATACCCTACCGCACCTGTGCCAGAATGAGTGCCCCTCCAGGACAGGGAATCTTGGATGCGTGAATGTACGAAATGTCTGATTTATCCTCAGGCAGCAATTCCACTGATCCTTGAGAGAATAACGCTGCGTTGTTGAACCGATTCAACTGAAAGAAAGTCAGTCCTCGATAGTCCAGTCGGGATACTGTATCTACAGTACGTCGGTGAATCGAGTGAACTTGTTGATCTGCCGTTCGGGTCGTCGCACGTTGTCGTGCTCCGAGTGGTGCTTCAGCTTGCCACCTACAATACGGTAGAGTACGGTAATGAAGAGGTACGGTACCCAGAGACTACAGTATACCTGCGGACATAGCGGCGACGAAGTCGTTGACGTTCTCGCCCTGCAGATCTAGCTGCGCCGACCTTTTCTCCACGGATTCTGAAAAGGATAGAGGAGAGTACGGTAGGTGAGGAGAGGGGAGAGGGGTACTCACTCGATTTGGACATCCTTCTTCGATGGGAAGGACGATTCTCCCGCTCTCCACGGGCACTCGAGTAGAAAATGAGAGGAGAAGGGAGGGGAGAGCTATTTATAGACGATCCGGACAAAGGGCAATAAATATCCAAATTGAAGATAATGGAAGTGCAGACAGATCAATTTACATTCTAATCGATATTTTCGTCTCGTTCTTCACGTCAAATGGATTGTTGTTCTACATTTCTCAATTGTAATGCAGCAACGTATGCGCTAGTAAATACCACTCTCTCCGTTTTTTTGTGATTGCGCTACTTCTTTTAATGAAGGGTGATTTTCAGTGCTATGGTTCAGAGCCTATGAAGAAGTGGGCATGTTAACAATGCACTTGTGCAAGATTAATAATATTTATCGATACATAATCAGTCTGAGCACAGTTATTTGCATGGCAAGGTCGTTCAAATCACGGAAGAAAGTCGACGAGAGCAATAAGTTAGCGAAATTACAGGGCAGATTGCCAATGGGCTGCTCAGATGAGAACATGTTGAGGCTACGATAGCTACCGTACGGGGGAAATTTAACTACCGCTCGCAAAGGTTACGGTAGCTACCGTATCTCGGGCAGTCCCCATCGATGGACAAGCATATTGAGGACGTCGTCTCGTTTGATGAACTTGACAGCGCGATCGTGTGTGACCATCGTGAAGTCATTCCCGTTCACCTGCGATCAAGATTGACACTCTCCTTTTTACATTTCATATAAAAATTTCTGAAATGTGGTACCACCCATCGACACCACGATCGTGGTTGCCCAGAAGCACACTCTGTAGCTAGGGCTAGGGAAGTCATCAGATTTTAAAGTTTCCGCAAATCGCAACTATCACAACGTTTTAGCATGAGAACAACTCGTTTCACAGGGCCTTTTTCAATTTTTATTGGATAATTAGTCCAAATGCATCTATTACCCTGAGTATCTTGTCGTGTCTTCGCAATCCCGCGCGATCTGCGGGCGAATCCGGCTCGATGTAAGTGACGTAGATACCCTGGAAGATCTACGATTAACATTTCTGCCCGCGATTCGCAATTTCAGATGAGACAGCCTCACATTCAAGAGCTATCCCGTATCCATGAGCATAAAGGGAAGTATAAAATACCAAAGATCGTACATTATCGGGGTACTGGTAGGGCGCTCGAGCGGGGTCCTGGTCGATTCCACCGCCCAGTTTGAAACCGACTCTGAAAAACGAACGGTACACACTTCTAGGAACTTCGATATCACTGTGGTATCATCAAAGAAGTAAAAATAAGAACACTCTCCACAAGAGAAAAGGAATTGTACTAGCACGCCTCTCAAATCATAGATATCTCATGAGATAAAACGAAAATTACTCATATGAATTGTAATAAAAAGCAAAACAATCAACTTTTTTCTCTAGCCAAATAATTGAGAAGGGAGAGACCCATTCTTCCCACCTCAGTACGGTCTCTCCAGTGGTTGCATCCACGCTTTCCTCCTTCCTCAATTCGATGGCGAGACTCATGCACTCGAGACTCTCGCCCGGAGTGTGACCGTACACTGACATACTGTAGAGAGAAATATTGATTACTTTGAGCAGAGCAGACAGTTGGGACCAATGACAATGCAATCGGAACGAAACGGTTACAGTGATCACAATTCTAGGAGAAAGTAGCATTCGATCTTTCACAGAAGCTAGTTTGAAAGACAAAAAAAGAAGTAGTTTGGCACGGTTTTCCAGACCATTTCACACACTGAAAAGAGGGGAAGGAGGAAATCAGGAACGCTTTCTCAGTGAGTCAGAGGGCGATGAGTCATTGCCACGAGCAATTCTTCGGGTAGGGAGGAGAGGCATTCTCTCCGTTTACGACACTCTCTCGCCTCTTAGCAGGAGGTGAGTCGCAATATTTTGGAAACTTCTCGGAGTATGAGAAAGCCTATTTCGAGAGCGATTGACGATATGGAAGAATAGGTAAAGACTAGAACGCAGGAATAAAATTTAACAATTAAACTTCGCAAATACAGCTAAATGTCCATTTATCGATAGCATATCTTGGTCAAAAACATCTTTTTGATGTTAAGAGGAATGATACGAAATATTCATGAGGACACGAGGCTATCTAGGGAGAAGTCAGAATGGAAATTCTCACAGACCCTGGAAGGATCCCCGCTCATCTCTTCCCTCGTGGGAAGATTAGAGTCGATTGATCGCCTCCCGATAGGGGATCAAGAACAGAGAGAAGAGGAGGAGGAGGGGGCAATCTCAGCCTATCGCCCTTTCCCGTGCTCTCTCGCCCTGTCTGACCGAGGAGAAAGAGTGGAAAGGAGAGAGAGAAGAAGGGCAGCAGAGGCCATTCCGGGTCATTCAATGCACACAGAGAGGGAGAAAAGAGGAAGGAGGATCCTGCCTTTCGGAATGCAAAGACAAACAAGGCGCTCCCTTTTTGAGTCCCGAGTTGGACAGAGTTTGGCAGGGAATCTCCTCTCTTCTGTCGTATTTCAGAGAAGGGAGGGGAAATGGAGGGCGAATTGGCCATTCTGAGGAGAAAAGAGAGGGGAAATGGCCCTGGGTGCGCATTCCTAATTGGTCCGATAACGGCCGCGCCGGGAAATGGAATACAGGGGGGAGCCGCGTAAGTGGACGTGCGGTGATAGGGGAGGCAATTAGGAATGGACACGGGCGCATCGGCGACTGGCGATAATTCAGGAGATGCATTTCCTTTGGTTGAATTATATGCAATTTATAAGTAAGATATATAATTTTGAAAATGAAAATTGCAGACGATTTCTGAAGCTTATGTTGATGTTTGAAACAGACATTGAGCATTTATTAGCCGATTATCAGTATTACAAAGCTCGAAGATGTGAATTTTCTTGTTTCGAATTAGTTAATTTTCAAAATGTTGCATAATCAGAAGTCAAAAATTAAGGATTCTCACGGATTCACATCGAGAATAGCCATATCATCAAAAGATATGCGAGAATGCAAAAGTCAATCAGCATTACGATAGTGGAAAATACAAAGAGCAACACGAAAACTACGCCGAATGCTCCGACAAAAATGCAGACCGCTACTTGAGCCATTGTAACGAGACCCTCTTTGCGGAACAGGAAGCCCTCAAAATACAATATTCTTTTAATAAATTTATTTATCCGAACATGAGAAGAATTAGACGGATGCATGCCCTTACTAGGATGACAAAGAAGAGAGCGTACAATCCACAGAATAACCAAGACTTAATTGCTAAGTTGACGAGGTGGGGCTTGAGAGACATGCACAGAGCATCCAGAACAAAAGATAATAAATTTTCTCCTACCTTATATTTTCTGCACGGACATTAAATTTTGTATTGTGCTTGTATCTCTAGACTTCAGTATAACTCTCTAATGAATGCCTCGGCACAGGGACGTATTTGGTAGTCTTTCCTTTCACAGGTACGCCAGAGGAATAAGCAAATACTAGGAATGAGTACTCAGTCTCATATTTAATTGATATTGATCAGGAATATTTCTAATACTATTCCAACTTTTTGAGCAATCGTTCAAAATATGATGGCATTTATCCCTGTGAGAATAGCTCGATAATTGTAAATTATTTAGAGTCACGATAAGGTTGCGACGAGGAATCATGCAAATTTTCGGTTTGTCTACTTATTATTCAATAAGACTGAGAATGTACCAACCAATCGGTTACAAATGCGAAATGCGATTTTACTCAAATATGAGAAATTGAAGTGCATGGAATATCACAATTGGCACGGCAAGCGTAATTCCAATTAAATGTATCAACATCATGAGGACGCAGAACACGATCATGCATCCACCAGCAACAAAAAGTGGGACAGCGAAAAGGGATCCAGCCATTTGGGCCAATTTGACAAGACGTTCGTGTTTGAAGCGCTTCCCCTGAAAATTATTCAATTTTTATTGATTCCGATCTCGTATGGAAACTCACAACGACAAAGAAAAATAGAGCGAAAATCTCGCACAACAGCCACGATTTGATCGACATTTTTAGCAAATGGAGCATATCCGGCCCAATTTTTTCTTGTTTTGAATCTCTGAAAAAGAGGAACTTGAACGATGTTGGACATTGAATTTTTGAATTCATCGAAATTGACTGATGTTCATTGGACTACCACCCCAGATCTCATACCTGGGTGCGGTTTTATTTTCCTGAGGCGTTGCCCCTTCGACAGCTTCACTCCAAGGATGAGCAAAGATCACTCGGACGAAAAGTTCGTACTTTGCGCCAGCATCCAGTCCCTCGAAGAGCAATGCCGTCTCGTTCGATTTCAATGATCGAGTCTCGTTTGACCCCGATCTGAAATCTTCCAATTATAAGTGAGTTCCCGCATGTTTTCATGTGCAATCGCTAGTTGTGACTGAAGATTATTACATACAACAAGGAGCGAAGAGACCTTCACCTAATTGCTTGGACTTCGTAATGCAAGACATCATCTGATGGGTGAGGTCCAGTCCACGAAAGTCTCATTGCATGAGGAGAGATTTGCTCCATCTCGAATATTTTGATCAAGGATAAGTATTGATTAGTATAACAAATATTGCGAAAGTTACCTGTGTAATGTTCACTTGGTAGTCGCCCACAGTCTGCCCATATCTGAAGTTTGTAATGCTATCGAGCCAAAACCGAACGGCCCACCTGAGTATGTAAAGGAAAAGGAATAGAGAAGGGGATTTCATTGGATGTAGGGAGAGAAGAGAATGATTAAATGAATGGGAGAAGAACCACTGACAGTGTCCTTTGGATTGAAACAACGTACACTTCCAACTATGGCGCCAGAAAATGTAAGTGTAAACGCATTAAGTATTCTTTTAAAGAAAAACGAGAAGAAAGAGTATTTCTGAACGATAAATGGTAGCTCTTTATCATGAAGCAGATAAATTAAATCAGCAATAAAAATAAAAATACAATAACATGTTCTTTATTTTTCTTGAGGAATATACAAAAAAATTGTTCACCATGAGAGTAGGATGAATATGAGCTGTGGAATTCCGGGTAGGATAAAAGCTAGAATATCAATTACCAAAACGTTGATCATAATCAGGGACCGTAATCATAATCGTTACCATAATCGTTGATCATAATCAGGATCAGAGACGAGAATAATCGAAAAAAGACAAATACAACCAGATATTTCAGCCATTCTGATTAGTCTTCCATCGTTCAAGCAATTACCCTGAAATCGGTTTTGCCGTTTTTCGAACTTGGGAAGATAGACTCGTAAACTCACCACAATGCTGATGAATAAGCCGTAGACTCCGCAGAAGAACCACGACTTCACAAAGAGTTTCCAGATCGGCATGAGGGTATCGCCATTGCTACTTATCCATGCTTCCCATAACTCCTCCATCATCAGCTCTTCGACGATTATCGAAGTCGAAGTAGTGGTGAGAAATTTAACCTTGTTTGAATCAGATCTGTCAAAAATTTCATTGATTTCTCATTACGGAAAAGTCACAAAAAACGAGATAATCAATTCGAGGTAATCACCTGCTAACGTGAACGTAATACTGAAGGTCCAACGAGCTCAGAGGTGTCCATGAAATCTAGAGTGAATGAGTAGAAACGGGTTCGATATTCACCTGAATGATAAACATATTCAATCGTAGAGTTATTCAATCGTAGAGATTAAAATTTAGTAGATATCTCACGTTAGTAATGGCAACTTCCTGGGCATTATGCGTATCGCAAGTGTTCGTCTCTTCAGCCAGTCCGTATCTAGAACACACGTCACTTTTATTTCTATCATAGGAAGACTCATGCTCACCTCAGGTTCACAAGCAGAAAGATCTGGAAGATGCCGAAAGTTCTCATCAAAAATTCGCTGTAGATAAATATGAGCTGCAACCAAACAACTGAGAAGGTGAAAGACGCTCTGCATCCGAAAGTTCAAGATCGAAAAGAGTTTCGCGGCGGAAGATTGGGAAAAATGAATAGGATGGATGTGCGTCTATCTTGAGCCTCTAGCAAAGGCAACTAAAAAGGCGCCCATTGATATGAAAGTACTTGAATAATATACTGATTATTCATCAGCCATTCGGAAGCTCGAAATAAATCTTTACCAAATAAGTAGAAAAATCAAAATGTCTAGCCATTTCATCACACAGAGGAACACGAGATAATTAATCGAGATGAATATTGTTTATCCCCCGTTTTGTTTATCTCACACGCCGTCATCACCAAGGGATAAACTTATCGATCATAAACTTAGCACTTTTAACTAAGACATAGCCAATAATGAAAAAGAAGACCATGAACAGGAGAATTCCAATAACTCACCCACATAGCCAACGTCTGTATTCCGATGTCGCTGAGTCCTTCGTGGTTGACACATTTGCTCTGAAATTTACACAGCATAGTTCTGGATGCTGTCACAGAGCTATGGAATGTACTTTTAAAGTATCATGCTTTAGTAAACGAATGAAAATGGAAAATTCACCAAAAGGAACAGGCTGAAGTCGCTTATTCAATACGACCATACATTCAATACGAGTCTCAAGGGCTAGCGCACATGCGCATTATTCTTCCACAGATTCCTGAGATACAACGGAAAGGAATCACTCTCCGAGTGCCTGTAATGATGTGCTCCAACGAAGCGCTCAGAAACGACCATTCATAACTGTTCAACGACGACCTTGTGAATCATATTTTGGAGTGATCATTCAAATGGTAGCAGGCAGTGCGATTTACAGCAAATCTTGAACCTTTTCTCCATCTCCTCGTGCATTTCCATTAATCGCCATCGAAATGATTGGCATTTAGCGCGGAATAAAATCACCCGCACCTACCTCGTGGCACATGCCACTAATGCAAATTTTCGAACTACTCGAGTGTTCGTTAAAAAAAGAATTAGTCCTTTCGTTTGATGTTAGTTGACAAACCAACCCTCAATTCAGTTTAATCACAAGCATTTGATCAACGAATATTTATTGTAGATATACAGACTTCACCAGATAATGAGGTTGTGGATGAGGAAATAAATACATAGTGGTATATAGTATAAAATTAGCACGATTATAAAGCTGGCCATCAATCCAAGAATAAAAAGATATAATGGCCCTAAGAAGATGACACCGGGCAATTTTGCCATGTCGAGTAGTATTTCCTGATTGAGACAAAAGCCCTGCAACATATTAACTTAAATTTAGAAAAAAAAATTTTAACTTAAATTTTAAAAAAAATTTTTAATTCGGGAAAACTTACGAGAATTCCCAAGAAAAGTGCGAAGAATCCACAGAAAGCCCATGATTTTATTCCGAATTTAATCGACACTCTTTTACAGATTGTTTCCACATTGGGCCAGGTGTCCATATATTCGCGCAATGGGTCACTGCAAATATGATATGTAGTTGGTTGAGGACAGGCAAATGAACTGCCGTCAAAAAAAAGAAAACACCATTTAGTTGCAACAAACAGATTACGTACTAGAACACATTCTTCAAATTTGGGCGAGCAGGGTAATTCCCATTTGTGGCATGCCTGAAAATAGTCTTGAATCGAGACTCTTTGATATCATCTTCTGAGGTTCTGTCATGAAATGATCTAAAGACATTCTCCGAATTGACACCGTAGTATCCATTCAGACCAAATATTGGGCTGCCTGGATTCGCACGAGTGCTAAGCTGGGTATATAATAAGCATACGATATTCTCTGATGCTCAGATGAGGCAATCGCCGAGTGACCCGAGGCACTCCATTGAAGGAGTGGCACAGCTTTGACGGAGAAGGAATAGCCAATCTCTGGATGAAGACCCGGTATCACAACGAAAGTATCAATTGTGTTGTATGAGAGAAGCATCACGCCGCAATCAGCTCTGAAATATAGGCAGAGTAGCTAGTATTTGCACCTCCTTATATCAAAGAACTCTTGCCGGTCGGACAGACAAGAGAATGTGCGGGATGATGTTACGTGAGGCGCACTCTCTACAGGAATTTCCAGAATTTCGAAAACAACGCTTACCTCTTCACGTAGACTAGGTAAACCACATTCGATTCACTGTCACTGTACGCAGGCCAGGACACGTTCATAAATCCTCCTCCCAGTGCTTGTACATTCTATAAGTACTGCTCCATTTTAATGAGAAAGCGAAAAGTTACTGAAATTAGGTTGGATAGGCTTCCGTTGTCTCTTTGTGTATGCGAAAAAGTAGTCGCCAAGCTAAAACGATGTAAATCTCTCGAAATCTTAATTGAAATACCTTCCCAATAGAAGAATGAAGCGAAGAGCGGGTGCAATCATCGCAGAATTCACTCCTATTCCCTTTCCCCTTGTGAGCAAGCAACTCCCTCAAGACGACCAGGAACAGTGACAAAAAGGCCTCTGCCAGGAGTTGCCTCCTCTCTCCGCTCCCTAATCGTGTCAGGTCAAGGAGGATGGCACCACTGAGATGAGATAGAGATAAGATGGTCGGATTGGCTCTTTATCTTTTTTGTATCTGCGTTCTCGTTATCATCATGAGTCCGTATGGTAGGCAGAGCTCTTATAAGGTAGTTGAAGTTATCTAATAGATAATATCTATCCAATCGAGAATTGTGCTGTAGAACACTGCTATAACTTCTTTCGGTTTACATTGATTTGGACAAATCTTGTTTTAGATCGAATTTGAATCTGTTCAAATGGTGTAAACACTGTCTATACATGGACGTCCTTTCTAGAAAGAGCAGTCTAAATAGCCATTCTAGTCAAAAATCATGGGGCATGATTCACCATTCAATCAGCGTTCACAGAATTATACGGCAAATTGAGTAATGGCTCTTTCACTTCGACAGTTGTCCCTGACTGGCATGTCAGTGAAATTCTTAATTATTTTTGAAAGAAGGCTCTTTTCACTGTTTCAAAGTTAAATTTGCGCTAATCGGTATCAGTTCAAACAAGGTTATCACACGATTATCGGCATTGTTGTCGGCGTCACTTTGTGCCGTAATCACAGCATTCATGATATTCAAGCATGTGCTATCATATGATTATTTATTTGATGAATGAGATGCGAGGATTACCAGACAATGATGCTATAGGTGAGCAAATATAAACCGAATGGCAAATAGTAGAAAATAAGCAGAATGGCAATTAATGCAGCCCATAAGAAAAGAGCAATACCAAATGAACCTCCGAAGATGGTTCCGAAAATTGTAGCCATGTCCAGGAGCAGTTTGTTATTGATACCATACCCCTTAAAAAAAATAATATAAATCTGATAATTGGAAAATAAGTAAAACTTACCAAAATTCCAGAGAATAGTGCGAATAATCCGCAGAACATCCATGTTTTTACGACACTTTTAATCGGTTTTATCTCGTAGGTTTCCTTGTTGACGATGATGTCCATAATTACTTGTATTGGGTCACTGCAATATTGTAATGGAAAAAAATCTAATTTATGCCAGTAAGAAAAACTACTACAGTAAAAGCGAAAACTTGAAATGCAAATTTCGAGAAAATCAAATGATTACGTACTAGAATTCAAATTTCTTTGAATTAGAGCGGGTAGGGTAATTCCCTGTCCCCTTCCACTGCATAACTGGAACAGCCCTCACGGAGATCGTGTAGTTCAACTCTGGATTCAAGCCCCTCACGACGATGGAATTATTGAAAGTATTTGTTCGGAATTATCGCTGAATTTTGGTCAATTAGTGCTTATTAGGGCTGCTCATTCGAGGTTGAATTGAAACGTTGGAAGCTCTTCCATTCGCGATAACCGTTGGATGACTCCTATTGGGAAGGAATGCAACGTTGAAATGTGACATCGCTTAATCGAGTCTAGTACTCTTTCATATTCTTCAGTCGTTCTCCTTGTAGTTTACAAGATAGCAGACCTGGCAGTATGGATGAAGTAGACGACACTCAATGATTCGTTGTCGTACACAGGCCAGGATACGCGCATCGCAGTATCGTTGATCATCGTAGTGTGGATCTCCTGAAAGTGTGAAGTTTGCTTTCAATTGGGAAACATCTCTGACGATATCGGCCTCATTGTCTCCCATAACAAGTCCACCGCTCTCCTTTTCATGTTCAGAATCCAAACAAAGAACGCATTGATTTGAGTATAGCATCACAAGAACCTTCCGAAAATAATGGCTAGAAGAAGAGCATAGGTGAAAGATATCATCGCGCCGGGAAAGTTTGTGATGTTATTCTTCCTGAATTCCCTGAAATTCTGGTTGTTGCACTTTTTTATATTGTGACCCCAACTTGTACATCCCCTGAAAGACAAGAGAGAGATGGAGAAAATATAGTGAAAGGGGCTAATGGAGAGACCAGTGAAGACAGGAACCTGCAGGTAGACAATTCTGATTGATTCAAACAATGAGCGTGCTCAATCTTGAATAGCTTAAAGGAGGACTATCAAAAATATTAATTAATTATATTTAAAAAAATCAGCCGACTATGCACGCGTCAGTGGTGTGAAAATCTGAAGCGTCGCGTGCAATATGTCCGCCGACTTTTTACCGTGGTGTGCACGCTTCCAAAAGGCTGAACTTTGAACTTCACTTCTTTTCATGACTTTTTCGCGATATATTTATTATTTTTATTGTGTAACCGTTGTCGCTAATACATGCTATCCATATTTTCTTGTTTTTCCTCCTTAAAATGTCCTTCCATCGCAGGCAGAATGACGGAGGCGCCCTCGGACACGTGCGACTACCAGCGATTCGCAGAGATGCTCGTGCATCTGACGCCGCAGGGTGCCAGCGTGCCCTACACCGTCTGCTACGACAAGAACGGTCAGTATTCATAACGTTTTCAGCATATTTTGGTTGTACTCAAGCCTAATTTACCGATTACTTTGCGTTTTTTTCGGTAAATCTGTTATTAATCGCATTAATCGACTTGTATCGATTGTTTATCGAAAAATATTGATTGCTCAGGTCACATCTGGGTGGCCTCGAAGGGCGGGCTGTTCAAATTCGACGCGAAGACGAAGCGCGTGCTCTACAAGCGCAAGAATCCCTTCCCCAAGACGATGGCTGCCTTCTGCCAAGTGATCTACCACGATGACACCGTTAGTATTTTATTGAATAGTGATGATTGAAGGTCTATGAGAAGCGATACTTATTAAAGTAGATTCAAATCATAGTTTGGTGGGGCATGGAGTAGTTATGTTGTCTAGCGGAAGCCATAGAGAACTCTCGAATACGGTGATAGACTTTATTATTTAACGGGCAGTTCTACCGTAACTCGGAACGTCGTAATGGCACGTAAAGGCAGTCATTCGTGTCCGTTGTGAGTGTGTTTGGCGGTTCATCTCTATGAATCGACTGCGAATGAATGAGACTTTCCTGGTGGGATAATCAGCATTCTTTGAATGCTGATCATGTGATCTTCTTACTGTTACTTTTTTGTAGATTTTGTGTGAGGTTACTCTTAATGACTGTGTAAAAAGAGCTATCGTCACTATTTGTATGCTTCACATATACTCTAATTCTTTGCTAATTTTGTTAATTAATTAATAATATTGCAAATTCAGATAATCTACACGATGGCGGAGTGCAAAGACCGGCAGACGGCGATGTTCTTCCTCGGTCTCGACGGGGAGGAGAAGCACATGTCCATCATCGACGGACTCCTACTGGTCAGGAGGACTTTTTTTGCTGTTTAGCATGATTTAGATCTAATGTGTCGTGATTGCCGTAGGAAAATGGGTCCGATAGAGAGTAGTTGTTCATAAATCGTCAATGAGTGCGCTGTTGTTTTCTTCATTCTCTACTCTATAATTCTGGGTGCATTGCACCATTTCTCTAAGCGTTGAGAACACAGGACATACACTAATAGACGTCGAAATGGTGCCACGTATACCACTCCAGCTGGATCCAGTCATATTGATTGGGTAAATTATCAGGTTGGAACAAAAATTTTGCACGATTTTCAAATTTTCTTTTCCTGCATACCCTGACATATATTTACAAAATTATTTAATATTGTTGCATGTATTCATTGAGGGCTTGGATACTCTTTCTATCACACATTAGTATTACCCATACCATTTCATATTGTGGCGACATTTTAACGTCAAAGTTACTACATTTGAGAACTGATCTACATAATTTTAGGGTCTGCACTCTAGGGGCATAGATGCTAATGCAAAAATCAAGGTGTATTTCGAAAGTATGATGAACAGGCATCATAAAATACTATGAAAATGGGGATTATCACAAATGGTGTTCCAGAAACTTATGTCATGTTTGATCTCACGCCAAAAGGGGCTTGGTCTGAATTAGTTGCCTTCACCGCATAGCCGTAGCCGTAAGTCTATCGATCCCAAATGCATTTAAACTTTAAGTACCTTCCATGATAAACTCACAATTATTTTTGCGTGGACATACAATGCTTCAATTTAAAAAATACAATATTGCATACTCAGATACTGATATTTTAGTGTCCAAATTGATGTTTCCATGAATGTCATGTTTCCAGCAGAAAAGGGAGCTCAAGACTTTATATGGTTAACTGAACAAGCAACTCTTACTCTATCACTTATTGGCTTGGCCGAGTCAGGCGATAGCTTCCTTTTGAGGAGATCGACTCGAACTATGTACACCGCATTTCAATATTTTGGCTGTGATGAACATGATTCAAAATTCCAGAAAATCTAAATTTTCTTGGACTGGAAAAGAGTATGATCCAGCATTCCTCTATGTTATAAACCCCACGGTAGCATTTTTAAAATCACTTAAGATCAAGCCAGTATGATTGATTGTCGAGACAAGAAAAGCGATTGAGTGAGCAACGTTACTTCGCGAATGTTGGAATTTAATGGCTTGTAATCCTTGCTAAATTGAAGTAACCACCAGATCCTACATAGCTTTAGAAAGAACTACCTACGGGCTTTTCACTCCACCATGTGAGATTATACCATGATTTGTTCTGTCAGAATAGGAGCGTGACAAACAAATGTCCATGTAACTCAAAAATTTCACATTTAACGAAACCTGCATTTTCTCGCAAACCCTCAGAGCAGGATTCGATTCGAAGTAGCGGATATAGTTTACAAATGGTCCCTAAATATATGCTATCTGGTTAGATCGGCCCGATTGAAGTGAAGCCTTTTAAGAGATTTCAAACTTCATGGTCGAAATCGTGCAAAACTTTTGTTCCAACCTAATATAAAAAAAATGGTTGATCATCGTCTTCAAATGAATATTTTCAGTCGATGGTGGTCAACTCGCGCGGCGACATCTACATCGCGAAGCAGCCCACCAGCGAGAAGAGCACCATCTACACGTATTTTACTTACTTTTTTATTAAACATTTTTGTGCTCAAGTTGGATTTCAGTATGGCTAAGGAAAGATGCGCTGTTACATGCGAAGGAAGCATAGTTGCATTAGGATTGCGTTATAAGTATGCGGCTATGATTTAATATGGATAATTCAAATATATTTATAATTGCAGTACCTCGATGGACGCGCCCCTCGGCTGGGACGAGGTCATCTCCATCACCGGTTAGCACTTTTCCTTTCCTTTTCTGCAAAACATCGCCTTCTCGAGGGGGTGGATAAGATTCGGAGGAGCCAAGTACTCAACAATGGCTAAAGTTCAAATATATTATTCTAAAAATTGTGATTTTTGTCGATTACTTGTTTCACAGGCGCTTTATGTTCACACTAGTCCGGCTGCCCCCCGCCTTCGGCGGGGGCCCCGTCCTAGCGGAGTATCTAGGTTTCGCAGTCACTCGTTTCGCAACTTGTTGACGCGCGATCTCTCTCCCTCCCCATTTCGTAATCGTTTCGCAACCCGATAGCATACCTCTCTCTCTCTCCTCATTTCGCAACTGTTTCGCAATCCGGTCAAACGGACAGACACTGCGCTTTATATATAGGTATAGATGATACTTGGTTTACATCTATCGCTCTCATGCGCAATATGCGTGTATTATATATTGGGCTGTATTCAACTATCGTAGATTGCGATTACCTTACCGCAGCTCATAAATCAGCAATGTAATTCTACCGTAACCTCTGTTTCTCTCCAGGTCAATTCTACGACACTCTTGGTCTGGTGGACGAGGACACGCTGCTGGTGAGCACTGTGCAGCTGCCGAAAAACATGTTCTCCAAGTGAGTCAATTTCTATATTTGTATCTCTCCAAAATTTAAATTCTATTTGAATGTCTATTACACGAATCGTTATGGTTGCTTCGTGTTTCACTATCTTGGTCTTACTCGTAGCGTGCGAGTTGAATCAGTGGATTGACACTAGTGTTGTGCAAATGAACTCAAGTTCGCATCGAGCGGTCTATTCGAACCGCGCGAAAAGTGAACAGCCGCAAGGGGAGGGGAAAGTGAACAGAGAATGATTGGGGAGTTCATATTTGAGGGAGAGAGGGGAGTTCATATTAATGTGAACTAGTTAGGCTTTGCTAAACGAGATATTTCTCGCGAAACGGTCTTTCATTCTCGGTCGAGACAACTCTCATTTCGGTCGTCTCGAGCGAGAGCTCAGTTGCATCTCTCGGTCGAGAGGCGAGAGTTCTCGCGAGAGCGACAGGCCTCCGAGAGAGAACAAAAGTTAATAATGATTTTTGAAACACATTTCAATTCTATCATTAGGATGAGCTAGATATCGACCACCACAAAGGAATTCGACGAGAGGAATCAATTTGCATCTCTCGCGAGAGCTCTCGACGAGAGTCGACTCTCGGATAAATTAATTCTGAGAGTCAACCGAGAGTCGAGAGGGAAATTTGTGAAATGATTTTGCCGAGAGTGTCTCACCTCTCGTTTAGCAAAGCCTAGAACTAGTTCACACTTTGTTCACTTTTCGATGGGAAGAAGAAAACATCTCCATTTTCATAATACATATTGTAATGCTTATACGTTGGAAATGTTTGCCTCATCATAACTTTTCATTTTCTATCGAATAAAACGGGATTTGGAAGTGTTATTTGAAAATGAAATTTTTGATAAAGTTGAGTAAATGCGTAAACGGTGTTCAGTCGCAAGAAGTGGAACCGAATAAAAAGTAGCAAAATGTTTTTTCAGCCATACTTGACTAAATTCGCAATAATTTTTTAAAACAGTTTATGCTAAAATAATCTAATTTCACGAAATATTTGGCCACACTTCATGATTGTTCTACTGAATATGCATAATAATATCTAAAAAAAATTAAATCTTCAAATTTCGCTTTCAAATCCCCTTCTATTCGATAGAGAATGAAAAGTTATGACTAGTCATAAATTTAAAATGTATTTGAATACAAATATCAATACTAATTTTGAAAATAGTGATGTTTTCTTCTTCCCATCAAAATGTGAACAAAATGTGAACTAGTTCACATTAATCTGAACTCCCCTTTCTTCCTCAAATCTGAACTCCCCAATCATTATGTGTTCACTAGGCTTTGCTAAACGAGAGGTGAGACACTCTCGGCAAAATCATTTCACAAATTTCCCTCTCGACTCTCGGTTGACTCTCAGAATTAATTTATCCGAGAGTCGACTCTCGTCGAGAGCTCTCGCGAGAGATGCAAATTGATTCCTCTCGTCGAATTCCTTTGTGGTGGTCGATATCTAGCTCATCCTAATGATAGAATTGAAATGTGTTTCAAAAATCATTATTAACTTTTGTTCTCTGTCGGAGGCCTGTCGCTCTCGCGAGAACTCTCGCCTCTCGAC
Source organism: Pristionchus mayeri (assembly GCA_036245805.1). Taxonomy (NCBI): domain Eukaryota; kingdom Metazoa; phylum Nematoda; class Chromadorea; order Rhabditida; family Neodiplogasteridae; genus Pristionchus; species Pristionchus mayeri. Next base: position 20,214,505 of record BTRK01000003.1, on the reverse strand, counting down.
CGAGAGATGCAAATGAGCTCTCGCTCGAGACGACCGAAATGAGAGTTGTCTCGACCGAGAATGAAAGACCGTTTCGCGAGAAATATCTCGTTTAGCAAAGCCTAGTGTTCACTTTCCCCTCCCCTCGCGGCTGTTCAAATTTCTCGAGCGGTCCGTAGTTCAGAATTCACTTTTCTGTTCATTTGCACAACACTAATTGACACTAGAAAATATATTATCACTAATTTTTGAGTAGATCATTCAGAATATTTAAAAAGTAGTAGGGAAGTAGTTCCTAGGTTGAATCAATTTGTGTGAAGTCGAATATTGCTTTAGGCCACGATAATTTTATATTTTCCGGAGATTGTGATTTGTGATTCTAAATCTCCGTAATACTAGTACCGTGTGAGAGAACAATAGTAATTCAAAGGAAAACACGTGTACAAAATAATATTTAAAATTTGAATTGCAATTTCAATATTAAAATCAATTTGAAATATCAATTCTGATTGATGCAGGCAGTCGCTCCGTCTGATCTCTCTGGCTGAGGATGGAGAGGCGAGAGAGACGAAGGTGTTCTCAGAGGCGGGCAAGGAACCTGGCCAGATATTCTTCCCCCGATCCATCCAGAGGTACGGTAGGGATTACGGTAGGCTGATTGTTGGGATGCTAGTGTTGCAATATAATATTTTTACTTTAATAATCGTAGTTACACAGGTATATCATGCTTTTACACAGGTACATCATGCAACGTTGCGCTATCTACGTCTTTCATCATTGTTAACTTGTTTTAAAAATTTAACATATAAACTAGGAAATTATCTATATTATCATTTTTGTTAGGGAGCACTTTTAGGGTACGGTAGATTTTAATCAACCTATGTTCTTGCAGACACAAGGAGCACATGATCATCATGGACAAGAGCGGTCGCTTCCTTCGATTCACGCCCGAGGGAGAGTACGTGGATACGGTAGGTGGTGGATTTATTGATTGACTTCATCCATTACTGTAACTTAATGTTGGTAGTGGGCGAATTTATGAAACAATTCATTCGTTTTATTCAACTCTCAAAAAGAGAGGATTGGTAACCGAAAATTAAATCATACTTGCGAAGTTCATGTTTCTAAAAATCATCTATTAGGTTGAGTCATAAGTTTTTTCCAATTTTGGAGGTGCAATTCAAAGTCACCTAAAAAGCGCTCTTAAAATACTATCAGTACAGATCTCTAGGATAATGTAGGGGTATAGTTTACACTTATTATCATATGTTCGAATTGTACCGTGCTTTTAAATCATTGAAGTAATCGATCGTTAACCACGAACGAATTTTTTACGAAAATTTTGAAAGAGTTGGGCTCGCTGTTTCTTTGCAGGGAAAATAGGCTGGATATCTTCACATACATTATTGAGAAGCCCCTTGAATGCTCTTTCAAAAAAGTGGTTGAAAGCGGTGCTAGCTTACACAATCCCAGGATTAGAGAATTGCAAATGAGCCATGTAGAAAATAAATCACACTTGAGTTGGCAACTTTCTTACCTTTTATGTTATAGTTACTGGCTTTTGTCTAGGCGCGCTTTAATCTTACTTTATGGGGTAAATATACCATTCGTGAAATTTGGGACCTCGCGTCATCCCCTTTTCAAAAATGAGATTTATTGAAAAATCCGGATATTGGCCTCACCGATCAAAATTTTGACTTTTAGTGGTTTTTTTTGGAGTACCATTTCTGAATTCTTAGGAATCCCATGGCTATGTAGAGCTAATGAGGCATAGTTCGAGGGTAGCTGATGCTGATAAACACACAAATGTGGGACCTCCGTCTATCATCTAATCAAGAAGCTTTGAAATACACTGATTTCGATGTGTAAATTTCATCATATAAGTGTTGATGACTGCAGCTTGTGATTGTAATGATGAAACCCCACCATAAAGTAAATATAAGCCCCTCATGTAGGAAGCTTTACGATGAGATAGGTTTGATTTCGATAGGCCAGTGTGTGCGGATGCGCAGTACACGAAACACATTTTGGTCATTGCGAACTGAACACGACTCTGAAATTAACACCTTATGTGAACAGGTCTTTTGTGCCAAATCTGAAACAACTGTGATATTGTGATGTACGTTCATCACACTTCACGATAGTGTTGATTATTTTGCCCAATCACGACTCACTGGAAAAATCTAATCTGAGAAAGTCGCAGCTACATTCTTAGCCACGGCTACTTTGACTTCACACTATGACCATTAAGCGTTCTCAAGAGGTCTGGACTAAAGTGCGCTAAAGAGAGCATCCATGTATATAAATAATAATATATAAATATAATATATAAATATCAAAATGATAATCAATTAGAACCAAATACCAGAATAAGTGAATCAATTAAAAGAAAAAATTGGAAAAAACTTATGCATCAGCCTAATAGTTCCAAGGTACCCCCTTTTCTTCAATAAGAACTCGTCTTGTAGTCTCAAAAAATAGAAATATCCTTCTACCACTGAAATGCATAATCAAGTAATAACCGCCTTAATCGATCGATAACTGTATCAGCTACGGTATTCCCCTGCAGGTGTGCGAGATCGACGCGTATTTGGCCAACGGCTTCACGATGATTCCCTCGGAAGGAGTGGAGGGGGAGGGGAAGAGGATGCAGGCACTCACGGCCATGAGTGGAATAGTCAGAGACCCCGTGCGTCTATTATTTTGTAAAATTGTATATATTTTTTTTATTTTTTAATCCAGAAAGTCAGGAATCTGCTTCTGAACAAATATTTTGTTAGCGATCTATGATAGCTTTAGTCCTTGCTTAAATCAACCATAAAATAGCCACTCACAAGGGAGAAAGATATTTCTTGCTTATGATTTATCATTCCAGTTTTAGGCCGTTTCGATAGGCAGAATATAGAAATTCCGATAAAAATAAGCCACTTTGCAGTCCAACATGGCGATATGCGACGATTGGCTGGAGGTGGTGCCTCTCGATGGGAAGTCGTGGAAGGAGAAGAAGCAGGAGACCGCTTAGACTACCGTAACCCCTCCTCACCACCTACCGTATCTGCACCACACACTGACCATGGCTACAGGATCCAGTAAGTATAGTAATGGCTACATCTAGAAATAGAATAATTGCAAGAATTGTTCATCTTTCTCCTACCGTACCCACACACGTTAGATATTACCGATTGCTAAAAGACGGTCTCCCCTTTTCTGGTCTCTCACGTCAAAGATTGTGATTTGCTCGCATAGCTTGATATAGATTTTTCATAAATAGTGTAGTTACAGTAATCTAGAGATATTGATTGAGGTTGTTTCAAGATCCAAGACATTCCACACTTTGAAAGTTGCCTTGATTTACATATTTCACTTATGCGATGCTTTCCTTTTTTGCGAATTCAGTGATATGAATAAAGTTGTATAGCAACACTCTTTTCCGAGGAAAGAAGGTAAAAATTGCACTTACCGGAACATAAAAGGAACAACATACCGTAACCCTCACATCGATTGGTCTGTGCGAGCGAAGCGAACAAATCACCATTATCGATCGATCCTGTTCACACGCTCCCACAGACCACTGGACACGGAGTGGGATACGGTAATACGGTAGCATGGATTGATACGGTAGAGGACTGAGGTGGCACGACCTCTCGACTCGACGGCTTCGAGAACAAACTGGGTAGAGAAGAGGTTATGGCCTGAGGGGCCGGAAACCGGAAGTGAGCTGTGTCGGGCACTTGGTGCAGTCAAGGAGAAGATAATCAGTCGATTCGCACTCTCTCCATGCTCCCTTGTAAGGCAGAGAAAGCGAGAGAGTGGGTGGAGGGAGGAGGGCGAAGAGGATGTGACACCTGGTAGATGGGAGTGTACTGGAGCGAGAAAGGACAGGGAAGCTAATCTCGGAAGGAAAGGCGAGAGTTGCATGACTGTCTTCACTTCAATGATTCGGACGAGCTCACATCTGCGCCAAAAGTTGAGGACCCAACTCATGATAGCATAGCTAAGTGTGAGATTACTGTGCCACTGGTGTTGGTACTGCGGTGAGTACGCCATGTTGCTCTAGGTAGTTCGGTGGGTCACGACAATAACCAGATCCAAGCCATCTATTGTTTATTCATCTCGAGAGGTTTGCGGATTGCGTGTGCTGCACTTCTTCTTCTTTCCCTTCTCCCTCTCTCCTCACGACGACGATTCCTTCTTCCTCGACCCGTCCTTCTTCAAGTCCTTCTGCAGCGAGGGCACCTGCAGAGGGGTACAGTAGGATACTGTAGCTATCTTGGAACCGTGCCAAGTGATCCGAGTAGGGCACCTGGTACCGTAGTCGTGGTACTCACATTCCTGAGTGTGTCATCGTCTCGCTCTCCCGTTCCTCCGAGTGGCAATCCCCACGGCGGCGTCGGTTCGGGCGTCATTTGCGAGGTCTTCGGTCTCAAACGGATTGATTAGTAGATGCAGTGATCATTGTTACAGTAATCATGATATGGTAGTCGAATATACAGTAATAATTCGAGTAGTAAATGGGCATCTAAGATTACGTCATCACTACGCAACGCCATCCTTCTTCTTGCTCGATAAGCAGCCGACGAGCGCGGCGCAGAGTGGAACGAGTATCTGGAGTACGGTAGGTCAGGGTACGGTATCGCTGGTATCGCGTATATTATTAATCGTGATACCATAACCATATACCGTATCAGAGCAAAATATGCGTACCAGGAGGGCGAGTAGGAGGTGGCCGCTCATCGTGGACGAATGGAGGAAGAGTGAGGGGAGGAGAGGGAGAGGGGAAGAGGGGGAATCAAATTAGAGAAAAATAAATGATTCACAATTAAATTCAAATGTGCAAGGTGTGACGTGTAATTCACGCTCATCGAATCGTACAGAATAAAGAACGTGTATCGCAAGAACTAAGCAAAGTCTAGGCAAATCTCGGAAGTGCCGTGCCTGTACTACAAGATAGTTCCAAACAGATCTACACAGATCTTTGATCTTTCTTATCCATTTGACATCCATCACTTATGCGTCACGGATGAGTCATGGGCGAGTTGCATTGTTCAAACACCTCAACTGTCTTATCTCCTCACTTGCGTCTTCCCTGTCTATTTCCGCTTTCAGCATCGACTTTCCTTGTCCCTGATAGACCTCTTAGACATGTTGAATATTGTTCTGCAATCGCATTTTCCCCAATTATTTATCAATATCCAATACTCCTGTCACTGTCAGCCATTCTCATCTCCAATGTGTGACTGCCTCTGTGGAAAGAAGAAGACGTCGCCGTCGAAAGCAGTCGAAGACACGAAGGCGACGACGGTCACAACACAGCCTGGAGCAGCAGCCCCGCAGTTCGTTTCTTTATCGGGCACTAGATCGGCAGCCCATCTCCGAATGATTTCCTATTGGAGGAGATAGATGAAAATGAGGAAATGGAACAGAGATAAATAGTTCCCTCGCTTTTGGTTTATCTTACAGTAGGGTCGCAGGATCGAATTCGAACTCGAACTTCGCATTCCCTCTGGCACCTCATCCCCTCTCTCTCCCCGAAGTTCGATCGACCTAGGTCAATCTGCCAGAGGGTACGAATCTAGCACTCCCATCGAACTTCGTACTCACCCCTCTTCCCCCCTCGAGCGTGGGGAAAAGAGGGAAAGAGGTGAGTGCGAAGTTCGATGGGAGTGCGAGATTCGTACCCTCTGGCATAGAGAGTGCGAGATTCGATTAGACGGAGAGGGTTGACCCTGTGCGAAGTTCGAGGGAGGGAGGAAAGACTCCCAGGGGGTACGAATCTCGCGAATTCGATCCTGCAACCCTATCTTACAGGGAAGAATAGTTCCAGTGATCATAAAAAGGAACCTACGTCATAATCCAGTTGTGATCATAGTGTCAAATATGTACTTTTGAATAGGTATAAATGTTCTTCTATTGGTTCCCAATTACGTCTCTGTTCCGATAAACCAAAGAGACAATCAGTAGGAAGATAGTATAGTTCGAGAAACGATACCACTATCTCTTTATTCTACACACTCTCTAGACCGGTCGATCGGCGAGAGAGAGAGAGAGAGAGAGAGAGAGAGAGTAGAATGAAGCGAACTCTAGAAGATAGCTAAAGAACATGGGCGAAACATCTGGGAGATAGGGAAGAACTGAGCTATCTTCACTATGAATCAAATCGTGATGAATCATAGAAGAGTCAGAATTTGCACATCACTGAGACTGCTGAAGGGAAGGATGAAAAAATGTTCATGATCTTTGACCTTTTAACCAAAATTTTCCAGAATTCCTGATGAGCCCACTGAAGTCGCGCCAAGTACAGACGAAAATGAGCCCGAAAAATTGACCAAGATGTGATTCGATCAACTTCACTATTTGTTGATTTTCAACGATAATAAGGCAAAGGAATCGTAATAAAGCTGATCGTCAAATCTTTCGAATCGTTATGAAAAAATTATCACATTTTAAGTCTCAATCATCTCAATCACATTTCTCTGTCACTGAAGTGTGCTGGTGATTTACAAAAGGTTCCGTTCTTTCGCTGATTTTCATCCGCTTTCCTCCACTCTCACTACACGTTGGGCGATAATCCTTCCTCGCTCGATGTATATCCAACCTTTAAAGGTATTTTGACGCCCACTTTCACACACGAAATCCGTTTCCGATCGGCATCCAATTAAAAAGAGACAATATAAAAAGCGCAGACACTATAATCTCGTCGGCTACAGTGTACTACGTCTACCACTCCTTACTCGTCGCATGAATTGTAGAATCTCAAAATTAACCCATGCTTTATAATGTTCACTCACAAGGGAATCAAATTCTGTGTTCCCTTTCTTGCAATTACTGTCTGTCCTTCCATCCGGCAATAGATCGGATGATATCGAAAATGGTACCCTTCTCCAGTATGCTCACAGTAGGCTCCCTAAGTACCAAAAATGCATCCGTGAAAGTTCAGAAGGGTACATTTTTTGGTTATCATCCGACCCAGTGCCATCCCTACTCTCGACCCTCGCCCTTCCCAGAATGAGATCTCTTCTGCTCCTTCTCGTTCTTCTCGTCTCTTCGTGCACTGCTGCAACGAAGAAGCAGACATTCGACAACAAGGTTAGAACAGATTTTAGATATTGCCTGAGTTGGAGTGACTCCTTCCGATATGACAGGGGAGAGAAAGTAGATTGAAGACACATGGCATGTGATGAACACCTCGCGGAAATAGACGGCTCGTGGGGAAAAATGAAAAAATGGTACTTGCAGGTGAAGAAGATCCTGACGACCTACCTGGGCGCCAATCTTCCCAAGGTGAGGAGAGAATGATATGCAGGAAGAAATGTAGCCTGAGGAGCAGACACATCTATCAAATATAGAGAACAATGTACTGTTCAATTTTATTGTATACAAATATGTAAAATGAAAATAAATAACCAGGCGACGACTCTCATCAACGACGCGCTCGTCGAGATGAAGACATTCGAGCAGATCACTGAGGGTAGATTGATTTCTTGTTTCCACATCGAAAGGAAGATCACTGGCTAAGATTCACCATGAGACAAACTGAGTAGTGATTGAAACATCCCAGAAAATGTCGCAACAATTATCATCAAACTATCGTTTGAGTGCTGATGAGCAACGCGCTGAAGCTGGTGCCACCTGCCAAGTACCTGCCAGCCATCGGAATGCTCTCTACGTTACGCTACGTTACGCGGGGTTGTGTGTTAAGGATAAAAAATGGACGTAACTGTGGAGAACCTGCTTAAAACGTTGTAAAAGGCTCGTGAGGCCTCGGGCGATCCGAAAAAGTTGGAATGGGGAAGCCCCATTCCAACTTTTTCGGATCGCCCGAGGCCTCACGAGCCTTTCACAACGCTCACGCTGCGGGGAGTGAGAGCACGTTGGGAATCGTTTTTGATGAAGTTCCGCAGGGAATGTCAGTCAACCACGTTTAGTACCAGTTTTATGCATGAAAATACAATTGTAAGCGACTGGTGAGAGCCTGCTTAAAACGTTGTAAAAGGCTTGTGAGGCCTCGAGCGATCCGAAAAAGTTGGAATGGGGCTTCGCCCCATTCCAACTTTTTCGGATGCGATTTAGTAAATCACACCATGGTGTGTGGTGTGGTGGGTTACGGTAGCGTGCATTTAACTTTTCTGCGATTTAGTAAATCACACCATGGTGCGTGGTGTGGTGGGTTACGGTAGCATGCATTTAATGGTGTGGTGGGTTACGGTGCATGCATTTTAACAGACAGACAGACAGACAGACAGACAGACAGACAGACAGACAGACAGACAGACAGACAGACAGACAGACAGACAGACAGACAGACAGACAGACAGACAGACAGACAGACACTGCACAGGGCATTCTAGACGCTTTTGAGGTACGTACGTAATAGTGAAGTAAAAACGGACTCGGAAAACCGGCTTCACACACATGATTTTCCGGGTTGAAGCCGGCTAGAAAATGAACTAATGGTGAATGTTGTTTGAAGGTTGTTTGCCAATCGTCGGTCGACTGGAAGTTCGTCTCGCTCTTCGTCTCCAAACCCGTGGTCGCCGACCTCTTCTCAATGCCAAATCTGCGGTATTCGACGATCGATGAGGACGAGATAGTCGATTCTGCAAGAGATTCGACGTTGAATGTGATTGAGTGCACGTCGTATTGTAAAATAGAAATGTGCAAGCAGACTGAGTGTGGAGTACATATGAACCAAGAAGTGAACTGGTCAACTAGGACTGGCCACATTTAGATAGATTAGAGATTAATATACAGATTATTCAAATGTAGAAACTAATGTATGCAACTTGTTGCATTATTTCCGATTGTGTAAATCCGATGCCATTATATTAATCTGTGTCTTTGAATAAAAAACATTTTACATGTATATTTAAAATTTACGAGAAGAATTAGAAAAATCGACTGACAACAATTTTTCATAAATCAAAGCTCCCCCCAAACTGATCTCGACTTATTTTCCTGTAAACGACGTACGGAAGATCTCTCAGACCTCACAGCCCGCAATTACGAACATGCGCTGTGGCCTGATTGAGGCATTCAGCCAAATTCAACTCATCCGCATTCAGTGAACTCTTTAACATGTTAGAACGCGAACGCTACTATGGATTTTTCATGTTTTGTGAGATCCTGTATTAACTTTTCAATTGTGATTTCGTCACCGACATATGTATTTTCAAGTAAGATGCAACTCTTCGAAATAATCGGTGTGCTCTTCATCGTCTCTTCCTCATTCACTCTCCTTATCCATCTACTCGTATTCGCTGCTGTGTTTTTAGAACGGAAAAGAACTACCGCCAATGCGTTCTACACCATTTACATGGTGAGGCCATGAATGTACACTCTGAGTCAACCCTTCTTACAATTAGTCGAATAAAGATGGGGTTCCTTCCAGACGGGTTGCTTCGTCGACATGCTATCACTGATCACGGGAGTCTTCATGTACTGCAGTCTCTTCGGGTTTCTACAGGCACATTACATCACTTCGCCAGTCATCTTCAGCGTGAGAAATAAATGGAAGTTTTTTTGTATAATTCCAACCTACCGTTATCACAAATAATCGTGTGGGGCTCGCGACTCTGCCAGACGAACACTGTATTGATGATAGCCGCGAACAGGCTAACTGCAGTTCGATACCCTCTCAAGCATCTGCGGGTAAGCTTATTTATTTCCATAAATCACATGCGAAATTCGGCAGAAATTCATGATAATAGTGACATGGTAGAGAGTGGAGAGAACTCGGCGAAGATGAGTCATGGCAGATTTGGAATAACGCCACACAACTCATTTGCACTGCCATTCAATTGGCTTCGATATTCCTTGGTGGCTATGCGTTCATGTTCTTCCTTCAACCTTATCGCATAAAATCATCCTTTGGCGGAGTAGTAACTGTGGTAGATCACTTATTCCTTTGCAATGCTCAAGTGAACGTCTTCAGTACAGGCTCCGAGAAGCGAAAGAGATCCTAATGGGAGGAACGATTCACCAATCGATAAATGGCCTGATTCTCATTTTTCTGTACATTGTGATTCTCCACGACGTAAGGATGGAGATGCGACGAGTCAGAATGGTAAGAATACATGTGGAAAATTGTTTTCTACCATGATAAAGAGAGGAATATGGTAGAAGAGATAGGAAGGAATGACGAGTATTGGGTTTTCTATAATTGGTTTATCTCAAATGATCTCAGGCATCCCGTAGCACTTCCTCCCATCACGATTCCAGCCTGCTCAAAGTTGCGCTTATTGTATGCTCCGTTGAGGTATTTTCCCTCATTTCCTGATTCTCCACACTAATCAATAATTCAGATTCTCTCAGTCGTACAGGTACTAGCCCAGACTCAATACGTCGTGGAGGTTGACATGAGTCACTCCTTGAGAGTTAATGTTCGTTCTTCAGCGTGAAGTGGTTACAATTATCTACATCATTCGAACGGCGATCTACACCACGATTCCGCCCTACCTTCTCTTTCTCTTCTCGGAGAGTATTCGGAAACGAGTTCTACTTTTCTTTAAGTAAGGCATTTCAATTTCTAATCTTCACAATTATAAGTTTCAGACGTCTCTATGTGAGGCCTCGAAGCGCCCAAACATTCACTATCCACTCTGACGCATATTTGACTATTCAACATTAGGATCCCCGGATTCCAGAGTGAATGGAGAATTGATTGACTTCCTTTCCCGACAAACACGGCGCTGAAGTTTGCACTCATATCTCAAAATGGATAATCAATACCCCCGAAAGTGTTGAGTCCAACAATTTTAATGCCAGGTCTCAAGTATTCACAAGTATAAGCAAGAATTAGTGCTCACTATTGCTTATTGTTGTGTCTCATGTAATAATAAATGCATATCCAAGAGGATATTAGAGCAGAGCATGCAAAACACAATGAAGTTACTGGAAGGACTTGCACCGGTGCTACAATGAAAAAAATTTACGATGCGAAATTTCTTGGAGTGAAGGCGAGGATCCCATACAGCGTATTATTCAGAAATTTGGGCGATTTGCACAAAATTCTCCATTCTAGCGCTCGTGATGGGCGGTCGTCCCTGACCCCGCTCTTTTCCGACCTAGTTTGGGGAATCCTCTCCCGTCAGCTTGGGCAACCCGGAGAGTATCGCCTACTTGGTACACTTCAAGAGGAGGAGCACGGACGGATTCCCATCGTCTCGAGTGATCTACCGTCAAGAAAGCCCCGCTGTCTGCGTTGTGAGTTCCTAACCGGCGCAAGTCAGGTGTTCGGCGGCAGGATGATCTACTTCGATGCTCAACGGAGATCCGTCACGATCGTCCCTACAGTTGACCAGAGAAGCCAAAGAAGATCCCATCCCTTGACCTAACGACGCTCTGAGACCGAAGATCCCCATTCCCTCCACACTGAAGTCACCCTCCTGCAGGACCATTGTGCCTGACGTCAGGATAAATATGATGATATGATGATGCACAAAATACACGGTGGCATCAACATCAACGAACTACGATGAACTAGAGTACTACTTTGCTTTCCTTCCATTTCTCTGCTGCGGATTGCTAAGAGCAGACTTCACAACCAGCAATTTCTCGCACGTGAAAAGATCTTGTTCGAGATCAGTCGACACCCTTCACAGGCTAGCTCTGGTAGAAGCTCCCCAGTAGGAGGACTGAGATACCTACAAGTATCTCACGCGGAAATCCGCGCCATTCCACTGGAAAGAGGATAGCGGTGAGAGCTTGATTTTGTGCCATCTTGCTTTGCGCTTTCAGTGTCTTTCCTAACGCTACTATGATGAACCCGTTGTTAGTAGATCACATGTTTCCAGTCCGATGCAACTCTTCGAAGTGATCTGTGTCCTCTTCATCGTCTCTTCTTCGTTCACTCTCATCGTCCATTCACTTGTATTCGTCGCTGTGTTCATGGAGAGGACACGGGCCACTGCCAATGCTTTCTACACTATCTACATGGTGGCACAAGCACGTACATACGGCTTCAAGTATTCAATTTCAGACAGGCTGCTTTGCTGACATGCTATCACTCATCAATGGAGTCTTCGTTTATTGCAGTCTCTTCGGGATCCTACAGGCGCATTACGTAACTTCAACACTTTGCAGTGTGAGAAAAACTAGATTTTATGTATTTTAAAACATGAAATAGATTTTCATAATGTAAGTGGATTTTTTGAATTGCAGTTCACTCAAATGATCGTGTGGGGCGGTCGGCTTTGTCAGACGAACACCGTGTTGATGATAGCTCTAAACAGATTTACTGCTGTTCGATATCCTCTCAAGCACCTGAGGGTATCTTTTTAACCGTTTCCTTTGTTTGTCTTATGCCACAAAAGTCGGTCAATGGTGATCCGAAGGCGAGAAGGGTGAGAGGGCTAGATAGCCGAGTGAGTTCGATAACAAGCGCTAAGAAGACTCTCAGATTTGGAACAACGTGACACAAGCAATATGCACCACCATTCAATATTCATCGCCGGATTTATTTTCATGATCTGTCTACAACCGTTTCACATGAAATCTTCCTTCGGTGGAGTAGCGATTTGGGTCGTTCATATCTAGATTTATTTTCAACTCGGTGATATTTCAGTACGGACTCCCATCAACAAATGGTGTGCTAATGGGAGCGACGATTCATCAGACGATCAATGGCATCATTTTCCATCTTCTGTACATAGTCATTCTTCACGATGTTCGTGTGGAAATGCAGAAAGTTATAGTGGTAAGGATGAAGATTGAGAGGCACTTGTTCTCTTTCAGATGCGATTGCTCATTAGAAAAATAGTAGTGGTTCTCTAAAAGTATATCAATACATTTCAGGCTTCCCGTAGCTTCACTTTCCGTCACGATTCAAGCCTGCTCAAGGTTGCATTCATCGTGCTGACAGTTGAGATAGAGGCTTCACATTTTTAATACTACAGGGTGCGCCAAAATTACCCGGACAAATGTTTTCATATGATTCCCTTCTTTGGAATGGGGCTTGAGCGATCTGGTTCATAGAAAAGTTTATCAGCCATATGGGCAATAATATCATACTAGCTAATTTGTATGGGACCTCATTTCGCTTTGACAAAGGCCTCGAATTTCTTCAATTATCCAACTGCCAATTCCCGCCGGAAATTTTCATCGATTTTGTCTCATGCTATGAGATGAGGCGTCTTGAGGGAGATTAATGCCGAGTACTTGGTAGAGGGCACCTTGGACTACAACACCCCCAAATACCGAGGTGATTGAGATCGGGGGAGTTCGGGGGGCCGATCAATCAGAGTGAATAATCGGGCGCATGGGTGTCCAGACACTACTTTTTCTTGTGAGAGATAGCAGAATCTTGCCGAAAGGTCTCGTGGCCCAGATCAAAGTGGGAATGGGATCAGGGTAGAAGCGCGTTCCCGAGAATGTGCTTCATGTAATACTCCTTATTGATCTTGACGCATGGATTAACAAAAACGAGTGCGAACTTGCCTGTTGAGGAAATTGCAGCCCAAAGGCTGATGTAAAGGGGATGATTGGAGATCCAGTGATTCCACGACTATTTTAAGATTCTTCAGGATCAGAGGTAGTGATTATGCCGTTTTGGATACTCAGCTTATTATTGACGGTAAAGATATTTACTTTGCTGTATACTATATTGAAGTGCGCGGACCTAGCACTTTGGAACAACATGTTACGGTTGCGTTCTCTGCCACGCTTGGCCTGACGGCTATCTAGTGAAACCTGAAACGCACTGTATTTGTCAGGGCGAAGAGTCAGCTGGGATTTGAGAATACGAACGGATATGTTCGAGATATCGAGACTCTAAGACCATCTGCGTGCGGATTCGACACATTATCTTGTGGAAGCGATCTCGGTCCCTGTTGGGTGGTACAGAGACCGGTTTCCCACTGCCCGGTTGGTCCTTGTCAGTATCAAGCTTTTGGTATCTGACAACGGAATCGGAAGCAGTCGACTTGTGAACACGGAGTCGATGAGCGATGTCACGATGTCCTTGTATTGCTTGAGATTGTGGGTTGGAAGCGACTAGACTTCACCATTAATAGATGACTTGACAAATTGACATGAAATCTTGTAGAGGGAGAGACCAATTACTCGTCATGAAAGTGCAATAGGGGTCGCGCATGTCGATTGCGGGACCACAGAATTATTAATTTTGTCCGGGTAATTTTGGCGCACCCTGTAATCGAAAATTCAGATCCTCTCGGTTATACAGGTAGTAGTGCAGGCTCAATACATTGTACAGGTATATTTCAGTTCTCTAGTTATTAAAATGTACCTATATGTTCAGCGTGATATGTCCACGATTATCTATGTGATACGAACGGCAATCTACACAACAATTCCGCCGTATCTGCTCATTGTCTTCTCAGAAAACGTTCGACAAAGGGTTCTTCTGTTCTTTAGGTGAGTTTTGCTTGCAACAATTTTTGTGATCATATTTATGTCAGGCCTCTACATGTGCGGAATCACAGCGTTAATCTACTCACCATTTCACCTGACCCATACATTACAACTCATCAACATTAGACATCAACATTAGAATCCCCATAATCCCCGAGTATATGGCGTGCAATTTACTTCCATTTTCCGATAAACACTTAGCAGAACCTTACGCTCACACTAAACGGATAATTTTGCACCCCAAAGTGTTGAGTCCACCTGAATTCTCTCAATTTTTACTCCCGAGTCGGGTTGTCAGCGGGAGTTCGTGTTTTTCTTGCGCCTAATTTGCTTAACGTATGTGAGGGACGTTGTTCTATGCACGTATTCTGAACATTCTAGATGATATCAAGTTAATGGAAGCCTCCGAAATCATCGGGATATTCTTCCTCGCTTCTTCTTCCTTCACTCTCGTAGTCCATGGATTGGTGATTGCTGCTGTGTTTTTGGAACGACAAAGAGCTGCTGGCAATGCATTCTACACTATTTACATGGTGATGCTTGTTAATTGAAAAGTATTCATGTTCTTCAAGAAGAAATTTAGAAAATGTATGAGAAATAGTAGAGGGAAAATGTAGCTAACAATTAGGGCATGAAATCCGTTTTTAGAATTAGAATCAGGGGTTGGCATAACATGCCAAACGCCCGATTTCAGATGGGGGGCTTCGTGGATACTCTGTCCCTCCTCAACGGAGTCTTCACTTACTGCAGTTTCACTGGATTCCTCGATGTCCATCTCATCACTTCTTTGCTACTCATTTACGTGAGAAAGAAAGAGAGAAAAGAGCAATCGATCCTGCCTCCGCCTCGAAAAGAAAATTAGTAGTTAGAAACATGCTGCCATTTTCATCTGGTTCTGCTGTTATTGCAAATGTTTACCTGGAAATATATCCGAATTTGCAGCTCTCGCAAACGATCGTTTGGGGCGCTCGCATAAGTCAGATGCTAACTGTTCTGATGATGGCCACGAATAGATTGACGGCTATTCGATACCCAATGAGTCATTTGAGTGTAAGGATATCAAAACAACCCCCAGAAGAGAAAATATTTCAGATATGGAGCAACAAAATGCAGTGCTTCTGTTCGTTTCTCCAAATAGTCTCCTTATTCGTTTGCGGCATAGCTTTCGTCGCATGTCTCCGACCAACTATAACTCCATCCTCTTATGGTGGAGTAGTCGCTTCGGTTTGTCTCAACAAATGCTCAATTAAATGAGGAGCAAAGGCAAAACTAAAAATGTGACTCTTTCATTACCATTAGCTTTCCCTAATGAAAAGGGACTCTGAAAATTGCACATTTTTATCTCTGCTGTGAGTTACCACAACTTGGCTGATTGCCAACCATGGATTCGAAAATTCGGAAAAATATTATCGATCTCAGTTCCTGGAATTAGAATCGCGTCACGCGGTTTATCTCGGAGCAACTATTCTCCAGTCTGCCAATGGCTTGATCGTTCTCGTATTATACATTGTGGTTATCCATGACGTCAGAGTGGAGGTCAAGAAAGTACAAACGGTGAGAATTTTCCCCGATTTTCATCTGGGAAAGCCTCGAGATCTTTCAGGTTTCCAACCACGTCTCCTACTACGAATCAAGCTTGTACAAAGTAGCTCTGATTGTCTGTCTAGTTGAGGTGTTTTGTTTTTCTATAACGGGTTTCATCAATCGATATTCTGTTCAGATCTTATCGGTTCTGCAGCAGGTAGTGCAGAATCGGTACATCATTGAGCGTGAAACGAGCACCATAATCTACATTGTTCGAACGGCGATTTACACCTCCATTCCTCCCTATCTGCTCATTTTCTTCTCTGAGAGCATTCGGAAACGAGTTTTGCTCTTCTTCGCGTAAGATTGCAATTAAGTGTTATGATTATGACAGGGGATGGCAATGAGAAGTCTCTTTGCGAAGTCGTAATACTTCTCCATCGTCAAATTGTGCGGGGAAAAGATTGTGACTTCTCTTAAAGCTCTAATAACGGAATAAAATTCAGGCTGAGACGCCATCAGTCGACAACTCGAAACGTGCAAGTCCTTACTACGGAGACTGAAAACGGCACTTGAGCGGCATCGTATTCTTTACATCCAAGTGAACTTTGCTGAAAATTTCGAGATAGTTCTTCGAGAACATGACGAAATTATTACTTTGAACGTTATGCATTTTTGGAAGAACCCTTCATTGTGCTCTTCGTGATTTTGTGTGTGTTGGTTGTTCGATCTGTATTCTTTCTCGAGTTGAGCCAAGTCATGTTGTTACTATGATTATCATCCCCTCACTTCTTCTCGCGACCCTTCTCCCTTTTCGGAATAAACATCGCGTGCTCTAATGGATGACGTAGAAAGCACAACTCTTCTCTTGGTAATTGAACGATCAATCTGTTTCTCCCCGATGATGTCAACAGTCCCGACAGTTCCTTCATGTGATTTGCAACGATGGTTGTTTGATACCCAGGTAGAAGCACTCCCCTCCCACCAATGCACCCAAACGAGTTACCACCTCCTATTCCCTCTATCCTCTCTTGATTTTCTCTACCTTTGCTCTCTTACGCCCCTCCCCCATGTGTACGACAATAGACTAAAAAAGAACGCGAGTTGGGGGAGGGGGGAGGGGGAGGGGGAGCAAAGGAGGGGGAGGAGGGGGGGGGATGAGCAAGAAGAAGAGCAGGGAACCTCGATCTTAGCGCGTTCGACCCCCGTCCAATGAACCATTCGCAGCCAACTTTGATCGCAAGAGACATCGAAAATTGGAGTCGAAAGATGAACGGGGAGTGGGTACATATAGGGGGGGATGAGGGGGGAGACTTGATACTCCTTCGAGAGACAATGGCTGGAGAGAACCACCCTCAAGCAAGTTCACCACAACGTGATACAACTGTAAGTTATTACAACTAATCCGTAAACAATTTTCAAGAATATGATAAATATTTTTTAAAATTTCAGAATGCAAACCAAGAAGACTGTGCAAATTCTCCATCGACTTCGTACAAAAGCACCGATGAGGTTGTATTGAAACAGCCCGTGGACCCCGTCCAGGAATACGAGTATGTGAATGAAAACAAACATTTTAAAAATGTTATTAGAAAAGGGTCATTATTAATTTAAATATTGAATATTTTTTTCAGCTACTCTGCACACAATCAAGACACCCTGACTGTGGAAGAATCGTTGAGACTCGCGAGAAAGGTTTGAAATTTGTAATTTTGGAGATATTCACGGATGTGAATTCACAACTCGTTAACATTGCATCAATATTTCTCTAAGCTGTGGATATGATTGATTCAAACTCAGGTGCGACGGGAAATGGAAGAGAGAAGAAGTAGACGAGCTTTCCATGGATCCAGAAAACCTCCAAGTGAGTTCACTTTCCCCTTCTCTTCGCCTCACACAGCCAATTCAAGGCACTAGGTCGGATTAGAACTATGACGTCATGCCGCTATTGACATATCAAAGACGGCATGACGTCATAGTTCTCATCCGACGTAGTATCTATCGTCTCCAAATATATTAACGGCTAGCCACAGAAAAAAATATTGCGTGGCTATTGTAACTTGTTTACCCTATTTAATTACGTCGGCAAATCTCAGAAGTCTCGGATCTCGTGCGTACTCATCCTCTGATTCCCCTCCTTCGTCCTCTTCGTCACATCGTGCACGTCGTCATCCTCGTCGTTGGATGGCTGCTGGGCTCCTGGATGTTCTACGCCATCGAAGTGCCCGCTGAGAGACAGGTACTCTTTCGTTTCTTAGAAACCTGCCACAAGGCCGGATGAGAACTCAGTGAGTTCAACTCACCAGATGAGAACCAACAATGTACCCTTCTCAAGTATTTCACATTAGGTTCCCACATAGTCAAAACGTCTTCTGCGAAAATACTGCGGAAGGAAAATACTGCATTGTTGGTTCTCATTCAGTGGGTTCTCATCCGACCTTGTGCCAGAAAACGTAGCAACAACACGGCTGACTTTTTTGTAACCCCTCAATATTCTGTTGGTTAAAGGATGAATAAACGCAAAATTCAATTTTTGAAGCTATCCTGTGTACGGCCTAGAGCTCCACAACTATAAGAAGCTCCGAAATTTTCACATTGATATTTCCATTCCGTACAGAGTTATAGCTAGTTGGCTGGGAGCCAGATCAGGGAAGCTCAGGGAAGGGGGGGGGGGGAGATAGCACGCGACTTTAAGAGAGAGTGTCCCTAGGTGAAACATATTCCAACCGGGCGCGCGTTTGAATTTACTCATTCTTTAAGTTCTCATTACAAGCGATGATATCAGCTTTATAAATGCTTTTGTTAACCATTTTTCAAACAAATAGTTCATTGCTGAAGGATTCACAGGCATTCATCTAACCGAATCACATCATCCTTTTTGTTAGCAGTGAACTTTATCTCTGATCTGATTACGTCGTAAGATCAACTGATACTAGCGCGATCAACTAGTTGCGAGGAGCTTTGAAATAACTTCCGCAACTGTTCGAAGCGAAATGGTTGTAGACAAGAACAAATATCACGAACCTGCTTTTCGAGAACTATGACTTCATGCCGCCTTTGATATGTCATGATGTCATAGTTTTCATCCGACCTAGTGGCAATCCTTCCTTCCTTCAGGCGACAGCGGACACGTTCGCTCAGCTGAACGATGCGTTCTCGGTGATCGCCGATGATCTTCTGGAGACGGGAAGGAAAGAGAACGAGACGATAATCGCAGAGCAGATCAAGGTCCGTCTTTCCATCTCTTCCAACAAAAAGTAGTGGAGAACGAAATAATGCGCATATTTTCAGAACTCGTACATCAAATTGCTCGAGATCGAGGGAAAATGGCGATGGTCCGCGATTCAGAAGGTAAAAGTTAGATTAATTTTATTTAAAGAATTATAACATTGCAGACGGAAGGCCCTGAGGCGCACTACACGTGGACGTTCGGCACCTCCTTCTTCTTCACCTGGACTCTCTTCACGACCGTTGGATACGGTAACTTTTGTCTCCATTTTTAGCCTAAACCATGCTTTTCAACGTGGTGATGCTAGAGAAGCTACAGTAGTTCTACAATATTGATTTATCTATGGCAGGTTCGATCTACCCTGGGACGGATCTCTCTCGGTTCATCTGCATTCCTTACTCCATGTTCTTCTATCCCTTCTTTCTCGTGGTAGTTCGTGATCTCGGCCAACTTCTGCTCGTTTTCTTCACAAGAATCTATGGGCGACTGCTCATCAAGATACGGTAAGGAGGATCAGCAACGGATTTTTTTAAAAATTTTGCGATATTGTTGATTGACATGTTGACTCGCAGTTAAATGATTGCTCCTTATCAGAGAGGCGCGGGGTTACCTGACGACCGAATGGGAGACGATTTCCCTTCCCTGGAAGATCAATGCCGCAATCGCCCTCTCCTTCATGTTTCTCTGTGCATGGCTCTTCAAGCTGTACGATGACGCAGTGGGACCACAGGAGGTGAGCGAGTGCTTACGATGTTTTGAAGGAGGCACAATGGTACAATGAAAACAACATACAGTTTTTTACTCTTTCGGAGATCTGAGAACAATTGTAGTGGGAATCATAATTTCTCGTTATCTGGGATGGATCGATAATGTTTGCAGGGCATGAGCTACTTCATCTCCTTCTACTTCACCTTCCTCTCCCTCACTGCAATCGGACTGGGAGACATCATGCCCGTCAATGAACCGGTTGGTCACGCTTCGATACCATATCGAGTGAACTGCTTATTTAGACTGCGAAAACAACACACTAAAATTAACTCGATTCACTTAGAAACGGGTATTTCATACTGCTCAAAATGGGAAGCAAAAGATCATGTAAATCTACGTAGCCAAAATAGAATAAAAATAAATCCTTCCACCGAGAACACATGCGTGTTTGCACTATTATTGTGGGTTCTATTTAAGCTGAAAAAGGTTAAAACCTAGTAGAAATCGTAGTGAGTAAACTGAAACATTTGACAATAATGCCCCCGTTTCAGTGGGCGCCGGCCATCGGCATCGTCATCGTCGCTGGTCTTCCTCTGATGAGAGTGATCACGAAGATGACGTACACTCGGATAGAGAGGGCCTACTTCGGTGCATTCCTCTACGTCGAGAGTCGAATGATGGCTGCCAAGCAGGTTAATAATGCACACATTTCTCGTGATCATAGGTCAAGCAGCCCGGCCTTATCTCGGATTTGAGATATAAACTAGAAACAGTAAGGAATCGAGGAGAAATTGTCAATACGATGTACTGTGCTACATTTGATTCATACAAAGAACGTATGTAACATACAACAAGTGGTTCAATTTCAGGATGATCCCGAGTCCAAATCACAGAAGGACGACACGGATTACTTCAGTAGTGATGAGGACGACGACCAGCATGAACAGAGGTGAACTTTCATCAATTTTGATCTGATTTTCAATTTCAAATCCCCATCTGACGTCATGCTAAATTTGTTTTAAAAATTTCAGGATTCGTGATCTGCAGATGCGCAACTTCACGGTTCGTTCGCTGAAAGAGTACATCTCCTCTGGCGACGATGTGTACGGAGGAGAATTCAGAAGAGTGGTCATCAGAAAGAGCGAATTGTAAATAATATCCATGAATAAAGAACTAAATCGAGATTTGTGCAATGGACACGTTGTTTGTCGGAAGATCAATGAAACAATCTCCAGTTTGGGATAAATGGCTATAAATAATGCATTAGTCAGCTTCGAATATCTTTACACTCAGGAGGATGAAGTATCTATCTGAGGTGATTATTTGAACTTCCGATAGCAGAAGCCTGATCGCTGATTCGAGCCTTGCGACGACGAGATCAGATGACGATGAAATGACTACAATTTAGTGTTGCCAATTAGTCGCATTCAATCAATTGTACTGCAATTGCGCCTATTTCGAAGCAAACTCCAGCTATAAATACGCCGAGTTTCTTCATTTACCTTTCATTTCCCATTGTCAAACCGAATGAACAGAGTAACGATTAATCTGGAAAGATACGGAGACAGCCTCTATTTGTGAGCCACCCTTACTCAATCTCCGGTCTAAAAGTTATGCTCTCCGCAGTCCTGCAAGAATTGTAGGTCACTCACTGGGATGGAAATAGAAGAGGGTAGATCACAGATCAATACCGCGTGTCGCACATCTCCTGGTTATCTTCCACTCGGGATGAAACACTTTGGCCTTATCCTTATCGACCCGTCCATCAATGGGAAGGGGGCCAACTGATCCGCGCTTTCTGATTCTCTTCCGTTCCCGCACTCTCTCGTCTTTCTCTGGCTACACGAGTAGATTGGAATGGCCATCGGCTGATTTGGCTGATTGGCATGGCTCGTCATCACTGCGAGATTAGCCTTGGCTTCATGGGAAATGGCTCTCTCCATGCAGAGTTCTATCACAGTGGTCATATGGGCGAGAGAGTGTGCAGATCGAGGAGAGCATTCCCCACGAAGCCATCCCATGAGATTGACACCAGGAGGGGGTACATAAGCAGCCCCCTCAGAGGGGGAGACACCACTCCATCAGGATGCGTCTTCTTCTAGTCGCCGCCCTGGTCGCTGCGGCCTTTGCAGCAAGAGATTCACTGAGGTGAGCGAGTGACCTACCCTAGCTACCGTATCCCCCTCCTTTCCCTGATTTCCCTCTTCCTACCGTACTCACTCATCCTCTTCAGATGGAACTGCGAAGTTCGTGAGGAGTCCTTCGACAAGGTCGACTCGTTCAAGACTGGCTACGAATACCGTTACCACCTCGATGGCCAGGTACAGTACCCTCATCCATAGATACCGTATCCTCCATCGATCGCAAACTGACGATTCCTCTCAGGTCTCGAACGGGCTTCCGGTGCCCGGCACTCAGCAGTCTGCTCTCCGTGGCCAGTCCCTCGTCACCCTTTCCTTCCCCGAATCGGAGACCGTCGCCCACTTCAGACTGGAGAAGGTCCGCCTCGGCTCTCTCCAGAAGGAGATGGAACAGCCCAAGGACATCCAGCCCTTCGACCTCTTCGAGGAGATCGAGCTCACCGAGGTCTGTTATCAAATACTCCCCTACAGTAACTTCCCCTTCTTCATCCTACAGTATCCCTACTCTTTGTTGTTCAGGAGCACCTCCGTCAGCTCCGTCTGCCCGTTCGTTTCCGCTACGAGGATGGACTCGTCTCCGACATCGAGTTCGACCGTGAGGATCTGCCCTGGTCCAAGAACATCAAGAGAATCTACATCAACATGCTCCAGGTACACTCTTTGTCTGGTACATTTCGAAATTGAATAATATCAATATTGTTTGTAGGTCAACATCGCCAAGAAGCACACCGTCGAGTCCCGCTTCGGCAACGAGCTCGAGTCCGAGAAGCAGAACGTCTTCACCGCTCCCGAGGTAGATATTACATCCATCTATCATTTCTAAGCTACTCACCCAATCAATTAGTGTTGACTTTGTGTGAAATGACTCTCTTCATTCTGCGTGCTCTCTCTCAGCGGCCAAATCGGCGAGAGAGAGAGAGTGCAGAATGAGGGGACAATTTGTACAATCAATACCCTTAGTCACCTCCAACCATCTCTAATCTCCGCTCTTCTCAGGTGACCCTCGAGGGAGACTGCGAGGTCGCCTACACCCTCCTTCCCCAGTCCTCCCGTAAGGAGAAGGACTCCGAGATGCTCGTGACCAAGTCGATCAACTTCGAGAAGTGCTCTCGTCGCGTCGGACAGAGATACAACTTCCGCTTCGGAGACGAGTGCCCCTCGTGCGAGAACAAGTACTCCGGAGAGGAGAGGAACATCGAGTCGTCCTCCGTCTTCAACTACCGTATCCGTGGATCCGCCTCCCGTTTCCTGATCAAGGAAGTCGAGCTGAGATCCGTCTACTCGTACTCGCCCCTCTCCGAGACCGAGACCTTCTTCACCACCTACACTGCTGGCAATCTGAGACTGCTCGAGGTCGCCAAGGAGGAGAAGAGAATCGCCGCCCCCAAGAGTGAGAAGAAGGAGTCTCTCCTCTACTCGATGGAATGGGAGAAGAAGGAGGAGAAGTTCCTCGCCACTGGAGACGAGTCTCTCCTCAGAGATGCCCCCTATCCCGAGTTCAAGAACAAGCCCGAGATCGTCGCTCGTCTCGTCAAGTCCATCATCGTCAAGATGGAGACCGAGGAGAAGGGAATCGAACTGGCCGCCACTCACGAGTTCTCTCGCATCGTCGAGGTCCTCCGCTTCGCCACCAAGGAAGACATCAGAAGAATGAACAAGGAGATCTGCCAGTCTGAGTCCCAGGAGGAGTCCGTCCGTCAGCAGATGAAGTCCATCTTCGAGGATGCCCTCGCCCAGGCCGGTTCCTTCAACGCCGTCGACCATCTGATCGAGAAGATGCGCTCTCGCGAGGTCTCCCCCCTCAAGTCTGCCTCTCTCCTCAAGCAGCTCACCTCCATCCGTGTCCCCTCCGAGAAGATGATCTCGTCTCTCGTCTCTCTCTGCAAGGATTCCCGTCATGATCCCCTCACCCGTCAGTCTTGCTGGCTCACCGTCGGAGCGATGATGAACGGAGTGTGCGGAGAGCACCGCGATCTCATGGCCTACGAGTCCGAGGAGGAGCGCAAGTGCCCTCGTGACGTCAAGGAGAGATTCGTCCGCGACCTCGTCGAGGAATTCGAGAAGGCCGAGACCAGATACGAGAAGATCCTCGCCCTGAAGACCATCGCCAACTCTGGAATGGACCTGATCGTCTTCCCTCTGGAGAAGATCATCAGTGACGAGAAGGAGGAGAAGACCGTCAGAATCCAGGCGATCGAATCCCTTCGAAAGCTCCGCTCTGTCCTTCCCCGCAAGATTGTCTCCGTGCTGATGCCCGTGTACAAGAACACTCGTGAGCATCCCGAGATCCGCGTCGCCGCCTTCAACAAGATCATGCAGACCATCCCCGAGAAGAACGTCATCGAGCAGATCGTGAACCAGCTCGAAAGAGAGCCCTCCACCCAGGTGCACTCCTTCGTCCTCTCCTCCCTCGAGCAGCTCTCCCGCTCCGAGATCCCCTGCGAGAAGTCGATGAGCGACGCCATCAAGACCGCCCTCCGCATGGCCAGAGTCCAGCCCCGCAAGCTGCTCTCCTCCACCTACAAACACTTCTCACTCTACTCCGAGGAGCAGAATGCCGGAGTCACCCTCAACTGGGCCGCCCTCTTCGCCAACGACTCGGTCCTACCCAAGGAGGTCATGACCACTCTGGAGACCGCCTTCGCCGGCCAGTGGAACAAGTACCTCGCCCAGATCGGATTCAGCCAGCACAACATCGACCAGGTTCTCAGCAAGATCATCGAGAAGGTCGACCAGCAGGGACTCGAAGAGATCATCGTCCGTGGAAAGAGATCCGCCACCTACAAGCCCACCGAGATCCTCCGTGGTCTCTTCTCGAAGCTGTCGATCGTCTCTCGCAAGCAGCAAGAGCAGGATCCTCATGCCCTCGTCTACATCAGATTCCGTGACATGGACTACGCCCTTCTTCCCATCGACGAGGACGTCATCCCCGAGATCATCAAGACCGTCGTCCGCAATGGAAGAATCGAGCTGGGAGAGATCGAGTCCATCCTCGCCAAGGGATACCGCTTCAACACCCTCCTCTCTTCCTTCGTCTACGAGCGTACTCGTACCATCGTCCATTCTTTCGGAACTCCCCTCGTCTTCTCTTCCAAGATGCCCACCATCTTCAAGGTTGACGGACTTGTCAAGGTCGAGATGGAGCCTAAGAACGGCAAGTCGATCGATGGTCTCCGTCTGCGTCTCCAGGCCCGTCCCACTCTTGCCTCCACTCACGTCACTTCGATGCATTCCCACTATCCCTTCGCCACCATCGGAGTCAAACTTCTCCACTCCGCCCATATGAACGTCCCCGTCGACATGACCACTGAGATGAACTGGGAGAAGAAGTTCGAGGTCAAGACTACCCTCGCCCTCCCCAAGGAGTCGCGTCGCGTCGCCCAGGTCCAGACCCGTCCCGTATCCTACATCAAGGTCTGGCCCAAGGAGGCGCGCACCTGGGTCGAGCCTAAGGAGAAGACGATCTACGTGGAGGAACTCGAGACTCTCGTGCACAAGATCCGCTCTTCCCATCTGGAGAAGGCCACCGGTCTCAAGATCAACGTTGAGGGACACGTCCATGGACACATCTGGGAGAGAGGCACGGAGAGAATCCCCTCGGCCATGCTCATTGGAGAGAACAATCTGGAGATCACCTTCGAGAAGACCGAGGAGACTCCCAAGGAGTACGTGATCAAGACTGAGATGGAGCAGTTCAATGAGGAGAAGATGGAGAGACCCTCGATGGAGAGATTCTTCGATGAGGACAACAAGAAGCACTTCAAGACTGAGGAGTACGAGGAGGCTGAAGATGAGGAGGAGCGTCGCGACTCTTTCCACAAGTACGCCAAGGAGTACAAGTCGGAGAAGGCCTACTCCCACCGTCTCTTCACCCAGATCAAGTCCGTCGGAGGTCGCAAGGAGAGAAAGGCCGAGATGGAAGTGAGATCCGTGTGCGACGATAAGTGGAGACACTGCAAGATCGACTTCTCCGGAATGAGCACCCCTCTTCTCGAGAAGGACACCCGCGACTGGAAGATGGAATCTTCGATCGAGATGCTGTACCCCGAGATGCCCGCTTCCCTGAAGGAACTGAAGGAGCAGAAGCACCGCGAACTCTCCATCAACGTCGAGTCTCGCTGGGGATTCGATGAGAAGAACGAGATCAAGTTCAAGATTCAGGGAGAGCAGAACAAGGTGAGAGGGAGTGATAGGGTGTAGATAAGCGTAGTCTAGTCGGTATGCGCCCTCCAAGTTTCATGTGCTCTCTCTTTCTCGTCAAACTGAGCGAGAGAGTGTGTGATACGAGGAGAGCACGATTTGCCATTACTAGTGTAGATGAGGAACGTGGTGGGCACGCAATTATGGTATTCATTCAGGAGCAGAAGAGATGGATGAAGCTGGTGGCTGAGAAGAAGGAGGAGATGACCGCCTTCGAGGAGTACTCCCTCCTCGTCGAGTCTGCCATGCTCAACCAGTACAAGCTCGTCGCCAAGTACGAGATCGCCTGCCCCTTCACTCGTTCCCTCCTCGACAGAATCTACTCCTACGCCAAGGTATGTAGATATATCTCATCGGGCGGTTCTCAGCCGACCTAGTACTAGGTCGGCTTAGAACCGTAGGATGAGAACCTAAAATAACCCCATTTGATAGTATTTTCTCAAAGAACTATTTGACAGTGTGAAAATACTAGAGAAGGGTACTTTTTCTGGCTCTCTTTCTTTTTTTGGTTTTTTGGTTATATTTTGGAACTCCTATTCTCTTTCTGTTCAATTCTAATCACTTATCCTTCCAGGTCTCGAGCTGGTACAAGAACTCCATCGAGTACGGCCACAACGAGGAGAGAATCGTCCGCGCTCAGCTCACCATCGAGCCCTCCACCCATCAGTACGCCAATCTGACCATCGAGACTCCCTCCGAGAAGCTTTCCATCCGTGACTATCGTCTGCCCATGCCCCTCCGTCTGGTGAACATCCGTCGTCAGTCGATGACCCCCATCCGTTCCCTCTCTTCCCTCGGATCCAACCTCGTCGAGGAGACCAAGGCTCAGTGCACCGTCGAGTCCCGCAAGGTCAACTCGTTCGATGACGTCATCTACCGTACCCCCATGACCACCTGCTACTCCGTGCTGGCCAAGGACTGCTCTTCCTCTCAGCCCAAGTTCGCCGTTCTCATCAAGAAGATCTCGAAGAACGGAGAGGAGAAGAAGATGAAGATCGTCTCGAAGGAGTCGGTGATCGAGCTGGAGATGGACAAGAGAGACGAGAAGATGAGAGTGACCATCGATAGAGAGGAGGTCGAGAGACGAGAGAAGCTCGAGAACGCCCGCGTCTACAAGAAGAACGACCTCGTCGTCGTCGAACTCGATGGCGTCAGCGTTGAATTCGACGGATACACCGCCAAGGTCAAGATGAGCGAGTACTACAAGAACAAGCAGTGCGGAATCTGCGGACACTTCGACGGAGAGAAGAAGAACGAGTTCAGAAGAGCCGACAATGAGGAGACTGGTGAGTAGAGGGGTAGGAAGGGGAGAGAGGGGGGAGGGGGGGGATGGCATAGTAAGATATGACTCTCTTCCTTCTGCGTGCTCTCTCACTCGTCTGACAAGCAAGAGAGTACACGCAATGAAGAAACATTATTGCGCAGCCATCAGTGGGAAGGGGAAGAGAGGGGGAAGATAGAGGGGGGGAGAGGGGGAGAGGCAAAGGAAGAGAGAATGAACATCCTATTGCAGAGGACCTCGAGGAGTTCCATCGCTCTTTCCTCGTGAAGGACGACGAGTGCAAGATCGAGGAGGAGAAGGTCTCCGAGAAGAAGAACTACCGTGTGGAGTGGGAGGAGTCTTCCTCTGAGGAGGAGTCCATCTTCGAGACCAAGTGGGACAAGAAGACCAAGAAGAACGAGAAGAAGTACGAGGAGGAGGAGGAGGTCATCGGTCAGTTACTTATTCTTCTCGCTCCTTTCATTCATGCCCCGTCCCTAAAACACCTGATTCATGCCTCTGCAGAGCCCCTCGAGAAGACCCGCGTTGTCGAGTACTCCAACCGCGTGTGCTTCTCCAAGACTCCCGTCCCCGAGTGCCCTCGCAAGTCCATCGAGAACGAGGAGAACATGAAGGAGATCAAGGTGAGTATCACCTTCCCCCTCCATTCCCTCCTCCCTCCCCCCTCTTCCCCCTCTCTCCTCCTCTTCCTCCCTTCCCCTCTCCTCCCTTCCCCTCTCCTCCCTCCTCCTTTTCCACCCCCACTCTCTCCTCCTCTCCTTACCTCATCGCCTCCTCCCCCCTCTTCTTCCCTCCACCCCTCCCCCCTCTTCCTCCTCCTTATCCTTCCTGATTGCAGGTCAAGTTCGCTTGCCTCTCCCGTTCCGACAGCGAGACTGCTCGTCTTCTTCGTGAGGCTCGTCGTGAGATCCTCTCTATCGAGGATCTTCCCGAGTCCTTCGACGAGACCATCACCGTCCCCAGAGCCTGCCTCGCCTATTGAACAACTCACAAAGAGCTGTCTTCATATATTATATCGTATCGTAAATAAAGAGCTTCACGCACTAACCAACCACGAACGATCAAATATCATGTCGAATAATTCTTCACTCTTCCTATGGGGATAATAGAAGTGATACTTAGATTTATGGATTCCCTTCATCATTCACTCCTTCCCTTCGCTTTTTTTTCCGAGAAATGTCTTCGTGTTTCGAGAGACTCATTCAGCCTACTCAATCAATTTATCCCAATGATTCTCATCTCCGATAGTGAGAGGGGGAAGGATGGGGATAAACGGGTACTTCTCCATCTCCTCTTGCTTATCGATTCTTCACTTCACTCTTCGTCTCTACAAAGAGACTCTTCATAATTCTCATTGAGAGGCGAGACTTCTTCTTCTCCTTTAATTCATTGATTGCTCTTCCTCCATTCTTTCCTCACCTCTATCCTCACTTTCTTCTTCCATGTCTCAATCCCGATGCTCTTCGATTGACTCTCACTGCTCTTCCTCTACTATCTATTATAACTATCTTCATTCCTCCATTCTTCCTCTCCTCATCTTGATCTTATCCCTTTTATCTTTTCTCGCTCCACTCTTGAGACGTATCTTCGTCTCATTCTTCAGATAACCTCGTCTCATCGCCTGAATACTCCTATCTTTGTTCCTCTTCTCTTCTCCTCTCTCCTCCTCACTTCTCTTCTCTTCCCAACTGGAGTACACAGCTGCTTCACGATGTTCTCCTCCATCGCACGAAAGGAAGAGGGCAGGATAGGGTAGGTCATGCTCATTACTCTCCTCTTCTCTAAATGGATGCCTGGTTGAAGTTGCTGGCCATCATATAACGATCGAGAACGCATTCGAAGTATCGAAACTGGGGGACTTCGGTGGAGGAGAGGGGGGAGGGGGAGGGAGGGGTGATGGACGACCTCTTCTGATTCTCCAGTCTGAATCCATCCGTCCACGTCTTCGTATGCAACTTGGACCTGCTCTTGATCCGTGATCTTGTACTCGCACACGAGAGATTTGGAATTTATATAAGTTATGGGCATGAATGAGAGAGTTATATATAAACGTTATATGAGGGGAATCGCGAGAGAATCGACCACGCCGCGGCGGTAGGAATCAAGTTTGTCCTATCTTGAAACAAATTTCGTGACAAGTACTTCAAATGATGCTCTTTCAAACTGCGTCGTCAGAATTTTGATATCGGTCGTCATCGTCGAGATTCAGAAGGATAAAGATGGTACTCTCACTTTTTGATGGTCAAATCGCGCTCACTTAAATGATCATAAATCCCTTCAAAATAAAGATAGAAGGCTGTTCTTTGTTTCAAATGAAAGCTAACATCATGCTCTACAACATTACTGTTGAGGTCATCATTTCTGGTTTTCATCTTGGTGCGGGGCGGTCGGGTGGACCAAAAGTGATGTAAATTTGGAAATTGGAAAAACGTTTTGGGTTATCATGCTTAAGTTGTAGTCCATACATGGGTGTAACTTCCTGCCAAAAATTAGGGAAATCTGAGTATAAATAAAAAAAATGGGCTCACTTTTGTGCGTCGACCCCAAAATGAGTTCTGGACAAGAGTACTTCCGTATATTCAATTGCCCTCATTTGGGCTCAAAATCGTTCAAAAGCTTCCAAAACAACATTATACGTTGATTCCCACTATGCTTTCACACTTCCGTTGGTCAAAAATGACGATCGGACCGAAAATTTGAAAATCGATATTTTGACCCCCATCAACTCGTGGGATGGGTCCACTTGAACTAAATGGCTTTCAAATAATGTAAATACATCCCTCGAAGTTGCTCAAAGAAAATGGGCTCCTAGAATTGCGATATTTCCATTGATTTATCCGAGGAAAGGCGCGAAAGTACAGCCCAGGTAAAAATAGGCCTAGAGACGCGCTCTATGGCTAGAAATGTAGAGCACGATGAGCTAAACATTTTATCTGTTGAAAGTGAGTCTCTATCTTTACGTTGACGCTTGCTACAGAGCCTAGAAATTGGCCATAAATAGGCTAGAATCCCCCAAGAGCGCGTGCTCTAACCGTCTGGCGCTCTCGCCGGCTGACCTCCCTCTCCCTCCCCTCTATTTAGTGCTCTCCCGCACGGGTCTCACGTCGGTTTTGACCAACTTCTAGGATCTGTAGCAAGCTTCAACGTAAAGATAGAGACTCACTTTCAACAGATAAAATGTTTAGCTCATCGTGCTCTACATTGCTAGCCATAGAGCGCGTCTCTAGGCCTATTTTTACCTGGGCTGTACTTTCGCGCCTTTCCTCGGATAAATCAATGAAAATTTCGCAATTCTAGGAGTCCATTTTCTTTTAGCAACTTCGAGGGATGTAATTACATTATTTGAAAGCCATTTAGTTCAAGTGGACCCATCCCACGAGTTGATGGGGGTCAAAATATCGATTTTCAAATTTTCTGTCCGATAGTCATTTTTGACCAACGGAAGTGTGAAAGCATAGTGGGAATCAACGTATAATGTTGTTTTGGAAGCTTTTGAACGATGTTGAGTCCAAATGAGGGCAATTGAATATACGGAAGTACTCTTGTCCAGAACTCATTTTGGGGTCGCCGCACAAAAGTGAGCCCATTTTTTTATCTATACTCAGATTTCCCTAATTTTTGGCAGGAAGTTACACCCATGTATGGACTACAACTTAAGCATGATAACCCAAAACGTTTTTCCGATTTCCAAATTTACATCACTTTTGGTCCACCCGACCGCCCCGCACCAAGATGAAAACCAAGAATGATGACGTCAACAGTAAAGTTGTAGAGCATGATGGTAGCTTTCATTTGAAACAAAGAACATCCTTCTCTCTTTATTTTGAAGGGATTTATGATCATTTAAGTGAGCGCGATTTGATCATCAAAAAGTGAGAGTACCATCTTTGTCCTTCTGAATCTCGACGATGACGACCGATATCAAAATTCTGACGACGCAGTTTGAAAGAGCATCACTTTGAAAGAGTACTTGTCACCAAATTTGTTTCAAGATAGGACAAACTTGATTCCTACCGCCGCTCACCCCCCTCAAATGGTCGATTCTCTCGCGATTCCTCTCATATATAACTATATATAGACGGATATCCATCGATATATAGTTCGTTTGAAAAATTGAAAATGCAACGAAATTGTTGTATAGAAAAACGGGAGAATAGACGCAAACAATAGATAGTCACGGTGAGCGTTAAATTCTCGAGGTCGTTGAAGAATTAGCGGCAATGAGTGGACTGACTGATTGTCGACGTCTGAAAGACGAGCGATTTAATAAAAGTAATGATGCGACAATTGAACCTATTAGTGAAGAAGAAGTGATAAATTCGTTCTCGAATGTTCTTGGAGAACATAATGAGGAGATAGGGAGGAATTGAGGTATAGATTGCTGTTTTGACAATGTATATAAGAATGCTCGCCTCGAGCTGAATAATAAAACATTGTCAAATTTGTGGAAATACTGGGATACTTAGGTTATCGGAAACCGCATTGCAATACCCTCTACGTATTTCGTATTTCACTCGGGATTTTGGATATATGAGTGACTGTCTGAGAGAACTAATCAGAGGCCGTACAGCGAAAAATAAAGTGCTGATTTTAAGATCTCCCTAGGGGTAACTTTTCACGTAGAGTTCGAAAATCGACCTTAGAAAGCCGTATCTCTGACCCCTTGTTTCCAGTGTCGCGCTGTTATCAGATGGTCAGTTTTTGTATTTTTTGAACGGCTCATCCAAACTTCATAAATGTATAGTAATTCTGAGAGAACTCGACGAGATAAGCATTTTTACTGTTGAAAGTGAAGGACTAGCTCATCTGTGAAAAAAGTTATGGTCATTTAAATTTTCAAATTCGCCGGCCTGAATAAGTTTCAAAATCTGTGCACTTTTAACCATGCTCATTCGATTCTTCGTGAAAAGTTAACCCTAGACACATAATTTCAGGAAAAAAGAGAGGTGGTAAAGCAGGTTTATGAATCGCGAAATATGAACATGCGTGTATTCTGTGAAGGTTTTCTATAAATTTCAGTCGATTCACTGTGACTTCAAATCAGTTTTGAGCATTTTATGACTATTTTATCCCAGTGAAAATAAATGAAGCTGAAAAACACCGAATTTGGCGCTTTTTCAAAAATCCGATTTTCTTCACATCGAAATTTCCCAAGTTTCTGCCCAGCCAACTTTCCATTTTAAATCGGAATCCTGCATTTGTTCTGCAGATCTTCCAGTATACCTCGACATCTGTCAGAAAAGGTATTAGTGAAGCTGACAACATATGAGCATCTGCTTTACCACCTCTCTTTTTTCCTGAAATTATGTACCTAGGGGTAACTTTCCACGGAGAATCGAATGAGCATGGTTAAAAGTGCACAGCTTTTGAAACTTTTTCAGGCCGGCGAATTTGAAAATTTAAATGGCCATAACTTTTTTCACAGATGAGCTAGTCTTTCACTTTCAACAGTAAAAATGCTTATCTCGTCGAGTTCTCTCAGAATTACTATACATTTATGAAGTTTGGATGAGCCGTTCAAAAAATACAAAAACTGACCATCTGATAACAGCGCGACACTGGAAACAAGGGGTCAGAGATACGGATTTATAAGGTCGATTTTCGAACTCTACGTGAAAAAGTTACCCCTAGGGAGATCTTAAAATCAGCACTTCATTTTTCGTTGTACGGCCTATAAGTGATATTGCTCGGTTCTCTCAGATAGTCACTCATATTATCACAGCACATAACTGAATTTTCAACTCACCAGAATAGTGAAGTGAATTCGAATTGATATTAACAGTTGAACGGAAGATAGAATCTTAGAGAAATCGTAATAATCGTGTATTCCATTTTTCCGTTTACCTCAACGAGGCAAACGATGGCTGATACTTTGTGGATGCTTTTCGATTCACGACTGAAGTTGGCTTGACTCTCAAATGAATTCCCATTATTCAAATGATTTCAGAATGGGAAAGTATTATATTTTTACCATTCCGTACATCTGATTTTTATATTATTTCGGACACGATAAAAAAAACAAAATTACCTTTTTCACTGCGATTCTCAAGGTGCGAAGAATAACAACGTAGATTATGAGAACCAGTAGTCCATTTGCTAATTGGATTAATACTGAGAACATCGACAAAACTTTTTGAAGCGAGTTTCCAATTTTATTCTAAGAATAATCTATGAAGAATAATAGCCTTTCAGTATTTACCACAGTGAACACTCCGCCAAATGTTGAAGGAACAGGAATGGGATGGGCAATGGATACAAACATGTAGCCGAACACAATTATGGATGTTATTTGAATAATCACGCATATTATCTGTTTTGGCTTGCTCCACATCTGAAAAGAGAAGCTTCCTATACACCTTCTGCGTAATTGAAGGCTACAAATACTCAAAGCTTCCTGCCTCATTGGAAATCGAACGGCCGTCAATCGATTGATTGCAATGATTAATACTGTGAGCATTTGACTGAAGCGAGTGCCCAACATTATTATTTGCGAAATCTGTAGGGATTATATTATATGACTCATGAAGCGGTGTAATTTATTCAAGGTCGAGATGAATTATGCATAGTGAACAGTGCATTAATAGAACGACAATCTAATCTGGACTCTTTAACTCACGTAGAGTGCGCTATCGGAGGAGAGGAGATGCAATTGTAGGAATCCGATCAGGTTGCAGTAAACAAAAACCGCGTTGGCAAGACAGAGTATATCAGCGAAGCACCCAGCCTGAATACCAATGGTGAATCGTCAAAATTGTACGAAAGCATCTTATATGAAAAAGGTATTTAGTTGAAATCGAGGTTGCTCAGAACTTCAGGGCTCGGATGGAGAATCTCCGTTTGACTTGGCTTGACTCGAAACCCGGCCGAGTTACTCCATAGATGCCGCTGATTCTATTAGGGAAACTATCACTCACCATGTAGATGGTGTAGAAGGCATTAACTGTGGTCTGTTTATGCTCAATGAACACAGCGGCGATGACCAATCCATGGATGAGAAGAGTGAAAGAGGAAGTGAAGATGAAGAGGAGACCGAGAGCATGTAACAACTCCATCGAGGCAAATTCTCAGCGAGATTGCAGTGAACCCTGAAGATTCTAATGCGGAAGCAACTGGTATTTTCAGAAATGGGACGGCGACTTTCACTTCCATAATGATAGGCCTAAGCTCTCTTCTCAGAAATTACAGAAATCAAATTTCCGACTACGTAATTGGATCGCACCTAAATTTGTTCACTCTAATTTAGTGGTCAAAAATGAACAAATTTTTAATGATAACTCTCTGGCTGCGTACATCTCCACTGGCGACGATGTGCACGAACGATAGTTCGGAAGAGTAGTCATCACTAAGAAGAGAATTGAAATTAATGTTGCATAACATAATATATCACCATCTATTTTATTCCATCCGGAATATGAAGGAGAAATTACTATAGCTGGACATATGGTTCATTTGTGAATTTGAGGATGAGACGAAGTTTTTTATTTGTGAATTTTTGAATGCACGTTTTATCATCAATAAGAAAATAGCGACGAAGACGGTAACAGTGGTGATGTGCTTCATAGTCTCAAGATGGTTCCAGAGGAGACGTCTGGAACTACCGAATGACGACGACTGAAAAATCAGAGACTGAAGAGTGAAATAATCGGCCTGTTTAATCTGTCAGAAATGTGCGAGAAAAAGTTGCGTAAAAAGTTCGCGAACTTCTGATTCTCTCCATTTCGCATGCTCTCTCTCTTTCTCTAACCAGGTCGATGAAAAGTTCACGAACTTTTCGACGAACTGTGTTCGAAAATCATACTTTTCTTTTGTTTTACTTACTTTTATAAACTATTTCTGCTTTTAACTTATGATTTCTTATAATGACAACCTTCCCTTAGCTGGAATAGCTTCAGAATACAGCGTAGTGAAAGTAAGCAGGGTTGGAGTATTTTTTTCGAAAATGGGTCACCACTTTCCCCACCCTGTAATGTCAAGCTATTCCATCAGAGGGAAGGTTGTTCTTATACGCAGTCATAAGTTAAGAACAAAAATAATTGATAAAAATAAGTAAAACAAAAGAAAAGTACGAATTTCGAACGAATTAATGCCGGTTTTTAACGAACTTTTCAAGGAGCTGCGTGAAAAGTTAGAGAAAGGCGAGAGAGCACGCATTCTTGAGAGAGGGAAAAGGAAGTAAACAATCACTGCTTCCTTTTCCCTCTCTCAAGAACGCGTGCTCTCTCGCCTTTCTCTAACTTTTCACGCAGCTCCTTGAAAAGTTCACGAACTTTTCGACGAACTATGTTCGAAATTCGTATTTTTCTTTTGTTTTACTTATTTTTATCAATTATTTTTGCTTTCAACTTATGACTGCTTATAAGAACAACCTTCCCTCTGATGGAATAGCTTGACATTACAGGGTGGGGAAAGTGGTGACCCATTTTCGAAAAAAATACTCCAACCCTGTTTACTTTCACTACGTTGTATTCTGAAGCTATTCCAGCTAAGGGAAGGTTGTCATTATAAGAAGTCATAAGTTAAAAGCAAAAATAGTTTATAAAAATAAGTAAAACAAAAGAAAAGTATGATTTTCGAACATAGTTGGTCGAAAAGTTCGTGAATTTTTCAACGACCTGGTTAGAGAAAGAGAGAGAGTACACGAACAGGAGAGAATCAGAAGTTCGCGAACTTTTTACGCAACTTTTCTCGCACATTTCTGACAGATTAAACAAGCCGAATGTTAGTATTTAACCGATGCTGGAAGAAAGAAAGAATTCGCTCTCGAATAATCTTGGAGAAGATTATGAGTAGAGAGGGAGGAATGAGGGAGTAGATGGCCACTTGCACGATGTAGATCATTGTGCTCATCTCGCGTTAGAATGGATTTTACATTTTGGATCTCATTTCGAATACTCGTATTATCTGGTGTGAAGGTGAATTGAGATTTATAGCATCATTAAAGAAAGTTATGAATTAATCAATTTTGTGAATTGGAAAATGAAATGAAAGAATAGTGGCTTTAGAGTAATAGCCATACATCGCTCTGCATTTCAATCTTGAAAATTTAAAATACGAACCAGTGTACTGACGGGAATCTTAACAGAAATGAACAGTTGAACGAGATAAAGAAGCTACAAAAAGAACTTGAATGATTAAATATTCAACTAAAACGTATACCTCAACCAAGCAAATAATCGCTGAGACTTTGTGAATACTTCTTGACTCGCGACTGAAGCTGGCCAACTTCTTAAGAGGATTACCATAAAAAACGAATCATAATATTAGGTTGGTGCATAATTTTCGATACAAGGTATTTTGTAAATTTACTGGCGAATACTTCATATGTATCAAACCCCGCTTGGGTATTATTTGAGGCAGTGTTAGGTGAAAACAATCATTGGTTTCAACCCGATCCATCCAATGCCAAACTGCCGAAAAACAAAGAATTGTGAAAAATTGGCAAAATTGCCATGTTTTGGGG
The DNA here is from genome assembly GCA_036245805.1 of Pristionchus mayeri. Classification (NCBI taxonomy): domain Eukaryota; kingdom Metazoa; phylum Nematoda; class Chromadorea; order Rhabditida; family Neodiplogasteridae; genus Pristionchus; species Pristionchus mayeri. The sequence goes on along the minus strand of BTRK01000003.1, from coordinate 20,177,615 downwards.
TTTTCAACAAAATTCATCACAAAAATTAAATAAATTAAAACCAAATCCCACCCTTCTGAGAAAGTAATTATTAAGGGTGGATGCTTCCATTGAACACGTGAAACCGAAGTTTCGGGCTTCCACAGATTACTAATAATACGAAATATGCCAATTTCGTCGTTGAATTTTGAGGTTTTAACCCATGATTACGAATTCTCTTGAATAGAATGGGGAATCGTTCACCAACTGTCTTTGATAGCGTCATCATGATAGGTACTTCAGGTTATGTTTCATTTGAGACCTCAAGCTCATCCAGGAAAAACTCCTTGTGAATATAATTGTATTCTGCCATTTTCAACACCCCACAATTTCGGAATACGTGGCTATTTTGTCAGATCGTTTTATGGCTGATTCCGATCTCTGGCTATAGTAGAATATTTAATCATCATCCTTCACAAAATGGTTTTGAAGCAGCGCAATTAATGCTTCGCCAAGATTAGTAATCAATCGAAAAGTTTATGAAATTTTTCAATTCTCAGATTTCGAAGTAATGTTTCTTCGGAATTACTGATTGATGAGTGGGATGCAATGTGCGCTATGTAGAGTGCATATGCACTAATACTACAAAAGAAACCACATGAGGATTGCTCAAGACCGAAGCACGATATTCCTCTAAAACCTTAATCGTGATTTTGTATCGAAAATTATGCACCAGCCTGATAGTATCGATCAGATAAATTTTCTTTCTCCACCCAAACCGTCTTGTGTGATCCATAATTTAAAAGTCCCTAGTGTTGCTCCTCCTTTAAAGATGCAAACCGTTTTCAGTGCGATTCTTATGTGACGGAGAATGAAGATGTAGATTGCGACAACAAGCAGACCATGTGTTAATTGTTGGATTGGCGTGTACGTGTACACAGCTTTGCGCTGAGTCTCGTCCAGATTGAGCTGAAATCATTAAATAACATGTTTTATCTTCGTACTGAATATCTTCGTATTTACCATAATGAACACGCCGCCAAAGATTGAGCGTACGAAGATTGGATGAAGCATGAAGACGGAAGAGAAGCCATACGCAAAGATTACTGCGATTTGAATGAAAACGCACACGAATTGCGTTGATTTATTCCAAAGCTGAAATCGATAGCAATTACTTTCCCTTATTTGCTAATTGATTAAAAATAAATACTAAATCTTCATACAGCTTCGTGTTTCATAGGGAATCGAACTGCCGTTAATCTATTGGTGGCAATCATTAATATCGTGATCATTTGGCTGAAGCGAGCGCCCCAGACGATCGTGTGCGAGATCTGAACAAGCTGTGACGGCATATAATCTTTTAATTACAAGTCACCAAAAGATTTGAAAAAAATTAAAATGTACGCATTTGAATGACTCAGATGTAGTCGCACAAGTTGTAAACATGCGTGTTCTAAACTTATGTTCCTCCCCCCTACGCTCAAGTGAATTTCCAACTTGCAGTGAGGGCATGTTTACAAGCTGAAAATTTACTTCAGCGTAGGGCGTTGACGTTGAGCGTTGACACACACGTTTAGAACAAGCCTTTTGACAACTTGTGCGACGGCGCCGGAGTTTGTGCTCACACAGAGAGTGAGGGGAGAGGAGAGTCGATGTGCCTTGAGGAATCCAGTGAGCAAGCAGTACATGAAGACTACATTGAGGAGCAAGAGAATGTCCGCACAGCAGCCTGTCTGAACATTGAAGATATCATGCCATGCAAGCACTCTAGAAGAAGTCTAGTAAAGAAACCGTGCCTAATCATATACGGCTTACCATGTAAATGGTGTAAAAGGCGTTGGCTGTCGACTGCTTTCGCTCCAGGAATACTGCAGTTATGACCAATCCATGGAGGAGGAGAGTAAATGCAGAAGTAGCGAAGAGGAGGACTCCAAGGCATTCGAACAACTCCATCAACAGAAGTTCTCAGCGAGAATTCCGAAATCCTATTTCTGGAGAGGACTGGCTTTTTGAAATTCTGTGGGTACAACAGTCATCTTTGGCTTCGTGTAATGGTAGGCCTTAGTTTTCTAGATCAGAAATTACGAATGGCTATTTACGAGTGTCTAATTGATTCGCACTCAAATTATAGACTCACTGAAAATTTCGAAAAAAAATTTCATAGATCAGTCTAGGTGCTACCATGTATTCGAATGGCTTCTTTCATCGGAAATTCCAATTCATTTGACGAGTTAATTATGTGAAGATGTTTATCACAAAACTAGTTATTGTCAAATATGCGTGATTTTCGAATGAAATCTTTTCAATTTATTTGCGTTTTGTGCAACGTGGTAGAGGATTCTGAAGCAGAGATTTGAACCATCGATGGACGAGTTCTGAATTTCGAAATATTCAAAATGAATTAAAATATAATTTGTACCGAAGAGAGAAGAAACGAATAATTCGATTGCGAATATTCTTGGAGAAGATAATGAGAAGATAGGGAGGAATCGAGGTGTAGATGGCAGTTCGAATGATGTAGAGAATTGTACTCGCATCGCGCTAGAGCATACAAAGAATATACAGAAAAAATTAGCTGGTCACACTATAACGCATTGGAATACCCAATCGCTATTTCACATTTATTTCTATTTCGCGAACTTCTGTGATTGTAAAACCCTACCAGAGTAGAGAAGCGAATTTGAGCGGACAATAGTACTTGAACGACGGATAGAATCTTTAAAAATAAAGTAATTTTTCCAAGATTTTTTTTGTTTACCTCAACTAGGCAAACGATTGCCGCTACTTTGTGGATGCTTTTCGATTCACGACTGAAGGTGGATAGGCTCTCAAATGAATTCTATCAACCACATGATTTGAGTACTGAGGAAGTCTTGATATGTGTTTAACCACGTATCTCACAATACGTAAGAAAACAAACCGTTTTCAATACTGTTCTCAACTCGCGGAGAATAACAATGTAGATTGCGAGAACGAGAAATCCATTTGTCGATTGGAGTATCGTAGAGAAGTTGTACACATCTTTGAGCTGCGAGACGTCAAGATCCAACTAAAATATGAAAGATATGGAAGACACGACCCGTTGATTATTTACCATAGTGTATACTCCTCCATACGCCGATGGGACGTGAATTGGATTTACTATGGATACAGCAGTGTATCCAAATGCAAAGATGGAAGTTATTTGGATTAAAACACAGACGAGTTGTTTTGGCTTGCTCCAAATCTGAAAAAATAGGAATTTATTTGTTGCCCACTCCCACGGCTTCTTCGTAATTAACGGTTTCAGTAATCCTTCTCAATAAACAATTTTTCAAGGGAAGTCTTACAGCATCGTGGCTTAATGGGAATCTAACGGCCGTCAATCTGTTGAGTGCAATCATCAACACTGTGAGCATTTGGCCGAAGCGAGCTCCCCACACGATTGATTGCGAAAACTGCAACCATTCTACGTTTTTTTAAATATATTTGAATTTAAGATAACAAACATGAAGAACGCCAGATTTCAAAAGGGAAATGGCACAATCTCTCTAGATCATTTCCGTATGCTCAATTTAGAGTCTATGATGGTGGGATACACTTTAGACGGGAAAATATCTAGACTGACTCACGTAAAATACGATATCAGATTTGAAGAGATGCGCCTGAAGGAATCCCGTGAGTTTGCAGTAAATGAAGACTGCATTGGAGAGCGAGAGAAGATCCGCGAAGCAACCAGCCTCAATTGATAGAATTGTAAGAAACTAGAGACCGTGCATGGCCGTAAAACGAGAAAACAGTTTTTCAATCTATTAGGTATTGTTAGATGGGCGTTGCGAGCTCGTATGTCAGCGATCTTCCATTGCGATCACTGACAACACATTGTCATTGGTTTCCCTTTCCTTAGATTACCCGAAAGGAAAGGGGAGAGAATACTGGCCACAACCGTTTAGTCGGTACGCATCCGCACGCACCATATAAATGGAGTAGAAGGCATTGATTGAGGTCTGCTTCCACTCGAGGAATACTGCTATGATGACCAATCCATGGACGAGAAGAGTGAAGGAGGAAGTGGTGATGAAGAGGAGACCGAGCCACTCGAATAGCTCCATCGAAGTCGAACAGCACAGTAAACAGCAACTTCAAATGGTCATGTGTATGATTCGATTGTATAACAATAACAAAGATAAGATGGTAAAATAGCCTAAATTTACGGAATGGGTGCGAGTGTCAGCTGAAATTTCAATTCCGGGTACGACTGGCTTTTCAATGATCAGTTGGGCAGCAGTAAGTTGTTAGCTTCCGTAATGATAGATCTGCGCCGTCGGCGAAGATAAAGATTTGAAACTCTAAGTGGGACTACAGTGTATTACAGAAATATAGTTTACGAATACCAAACTATTCGAATTCAACTACTAAAAGTGTGAAATTCAGGAAATACAATACAACGTACTAGGTGCAATTCGACAGCTTGACTCATTCTTTACTTCAACTTTCGCGTTCATTCATTAGACACCTAACCGAAACATGGAATATGCGAACGCAGTGATCATTCCCTTTTCGCTCATACTCAACTTTATGCACAAGTTGTCAAAGGGAAATGTATTTCAGAATGGCATTTTTCCGAGTAATAAAAGTTTTACATGCAAAATGTGGTGTATAAATGAATTTCTCCCGTCACTGTTATTCAGTACTTTATAGATAGTTTAGGGATTTTCGTTCATAACGTTTCCCGTTCGGGAACTGTATATTTCTCTATATTCCTCGCTATGAATAATTTGCTTCCACCCAGATGCTCCTTCCATGGTTGACACTCTTCTCGATGATTGTCTCTCACGGTGCTTTAGAGTTAGATGACATCACCAACTTAGCGAACGTCTTCGGCACATGGCAGGTTTGTATTAATGATAAATATTAATTGTATTAATCAATGCATTTTTTCTTGAGGCGTATGATTAAAGAAGATCGAAATTTTTCAGAATGCACGAGTGAAATCACGTGTTTTGTGCAACGGAAAGCCGGCCTCGAATGGGGGGTATGACAGAAGCGCAACGACAAAGGGCAAAGTGCCAAAAACGACAAAAGCGCAACCGACAAAAGCGCAACGACAAAAGCGCAACTCTAAATATCTCTCGATAGAGGGGTGATTGTGTTTCGAGGTTGGTATCAACTAATTACTGTTAATTAGCAGTATCTTCCCTGAGGACATATTAGTGATGTCACTGAAAAAAGTGACGTCACTATTTTTAGATGTATAAAAAATCGGGATAAAAGTTTGTGTTGGATCTAGACGACGTATCAATGCCCACACAATCTACAATACACCATCTTTAATTTGTCGGTTACCGTATCCCAATACACCATAATCTAGCAGAGATATGCTCACAAGTTGATGGAGAACGACCCTGTTTTCTCTGACATATCTCAACTAGGAAATGGTGTATCGGGATACGGTAGCCGACAAATTAAAGTTGGTGCATCGTAGATTGTGTGGGCATTGATACGTCGTCTGGATCCAACACAAACTTTCATCCCGATTTTTTCCATGACCTCACTTTTTTCAGTGACGTCACTAATATGCCCTCAGGGAAGATACTGCTAATTAATAGTAATTAGTTGATACCAACCTCGAAGCATAATCACCCCTCTCTCGAGAGATATTTAGAGTTGCGCTTTTGTCGTTGCGATTTTTGAAACCTAGTTGTGCTTTTGTCGTTGCGCTTCTGACATACCCCCCTCGAATGTCACTGTCTGGGGAGGGGAGAAAGACGATTTCATGGATGTAGATTACTACAATCTCGACGACTTCGTCAACAAGACAACTACCGACAAAGAGGGACGGTTCGAACTCACCATCGGGGCTAAAGAGGTGAATCAGAATACTGACCCTTCCGGCGCCATAATCACATTTCGCTCTTATTCGTTAGTCCACTCGATAATCAAAAGTTTTCTGCATCTTATCTCTCCACATCTTCTTTCAGCATGGTTGTATAGAGCCCTTCGTCTACATTGAGAACAGCTGTAATGCGATCTTTCACGAGAAAGAGAGGAAGAACAGTTGCTGGCGATACACGAAATATCCACTGGAGCGGAAGGATATCTGGAGCGGTGGAGAACGGCCGAAACCGTTCGTTGGCGTGAATACGTACGTCTCATTGGCTACTGAATGAAAACGATGCGACTCTTCTAGTGTCTATGAACTGTCGAAGGTCTACAGGGCGGAATACTGGAGATGCATGGAGAACGAGGTTCCAGTAGGGAGTCCTTCTATCAGAGACTGTATCTGCAGTTGGAAGGGATTCTATGTCGACTAGAGAGAACCTACTTATAATTTATCCGTGAATCACATTATATGTTTGAAGATAAATTACCTGTGAAAGTAGGAGGATTATCTTTTTTCAAACACAGTTAATGTCAAGTGAAGCATGCAACGACTTCAATTATATTCTTGATTTGAAAGATGGCGGCCTACTACTTGATAGAGAATCAAATCTGTAAAATTCATGCGCTTCGCCTTTCCTTTGCTGGCTGTTCTAATCTCTCATTCTCTATTTCTTTCCGGTGTTTGATCATACAAATCCAGAAAACATTAAACATGTGAGAAAGCCCACAATTAATCGCAAATTTATGAAGGAGTTTTGCAGATAGACAGCTAATCCTCTGTTGCTGCAAATTTGTTCCCGTAAATTCGCAAGGAGAATTTATCTGAAATTATTTCTATGCAGCAAACAACATTCGCATTCCCACTTTTACTCACATTCAAATGCAATTCTTATTCTAGTTCTATTTCATATATTGCCGGGGAAATTTTCAGGAATGTGACTTTTTACCATATCTTTAAACTTGCTACTCAAACCGACAAGATTTTTCTACGAGACTCTAGCAATTTGCATTTCAAGGGTAAACACCCCTTGAACAGTAATTGGCAGTTTGACTCTTCGGGTGCACCTCACACCGCCTACGGACCGAGTCTGTGACTGAGATCTCTTCCACGCCACGGTATTCTATGGTAAATTTCCAGAAAACATTCGCTTCGAGACCAATCGCGATAGATCATGTAAATTCGCGAGAGATTGCTCTCGCTCATCTCTACCTGTAAATCGCAGTGTACACTTCAGATGCGTGACTACCACGGGTACTCGATGGAATTCGAGTGGGACAGGGCCTACTTTATACCGTAAGCGTAAATGTTCGGACTCATTCCAATCCAGGTGGCAGATTCATCCAATTCTTTTGTTTCGCTTTCGGTTGGATTCCGATCGTCCTCGCTCTCGTTCTGCTCTATCTTCTCTTCAACCACAGTCAGATGTACTCGAAGGAGTTTCGAAACGCCATCGCCGCGTATCATGTATGCTTTACTTCTCTGCATTCAATGTCAATCCCTTTCATTGGCATCCCTTTCATTGTAATGTCAATCCCTTTCATTGGCTCTAGGTCGAATGATTACCGTCAGATGATAGGATGATAACCAAAATGAGTATCAATTTGTGGGATTTTCACGATATGTTTCCACACCGTTAAGAAGTCTTCTGTGAAAATACTGCAAAGAATAAAATTTGTTGTTATCATTTGGAAGGTTATCATCCGACGGTGATCATCCGACCTATTGCCCTTGCAGTCCATCCAAATCTTCTACGACATTCACCACTCGTACCTCTTCACTCCCTACCCTCTCTTCCCTATGCCTATCTTCGTATGCAACGGAATCCTATGCAGATTGAATGCTCCGACTGCTGTTCTTCCGTTATCAGAATATCAAAGGAGAAATACTAATGCACATCTAGTGACCGCAACGCGTTCTGCCAAAATCGTCATGCGAGGCAGTTTGTGTGCCCAACGCAACCCTTTCGTTCTGAATAAGACCATACTTTTTAATTTAGAAAGATATCTTTCATCTGCGCCGAAATATTATCTGAAAACCTTATTGTTGGGACAGTGTGAAAAATGAATATGCATCATATCTCTTGCAGACTCTAATGGGTTTGTTGTGCAGCTGTGGCTCAGTAGGACTCAGCACCGTTGTTTTCATGCGCTTGAGAAATCTTCTTCCTCTCGAGTCGCGATTCCGTCTCTCTGTTCGGTAGATTTTAAATGTCTTTTTTTGCCTGAAAACCCAGATTTTTTTTGGTAATTGCAGACAGAGCTTAGCGCTAATGGGCTTCACGGCTGTTTTATTCCTAGCGAACACGATTGGATTCGCATTTTATGCTGTTGATGATACAAGGAAGATGGAGATTTTGAACGTAATTAGTTTAATTATCTGAAAATGCGTTAATTAACTCTGCAGAGAACGGAATTCGCCTGGATAAGGGAGAGACCGGACGCCCTCGTGTGGGGAGACTTGTTCGACACTCCCGCTGTTGATAAAGGTACGAATTAGCGTTCGAAATTTAGCTCTTTTTCCCTTCCTTACTTTCTTAGCACGTCTCCTCATTTTCTTCCATCAGACAGATTCCAATGGAAGCTGTGACAGCCATGTATTTAGTGTCGTTTCGTTTTAGAATCGTCTGAAATACAAACTCTTCCTTTGTAGAGTTCACTCTCCTCTCTGCGACACTCGTCTACGGGTGCGTTTTCTACCCGGGAATTCTGATCTACAGTGCGTATGCGCTACAAAGGTATCCATTATCTTACGTCAACGGAGGAAGTACGGGTGAATACGTCCACTCTCTCAAGAACTTTCTAAGAGCTGCTATATTCACTTAGCAATTAGTACGAAGATATTGTTTTTCAGGGGAAAAAATGAATTGTTGCGGATTACAACCATGAAACGGACCAATGATCAGGGAAACAGAATGCTGCAGATTCAGGTCGATTCGAAACCATAATTAATCTTGAATTTAATTATTTCCAGCTCTGGGGCTCGACGTGCACGTTCCTTTTACCCATGGGACTTCTCATTTCAGTGGTGAAATTGGGTTATCCCACTTCAAATCCTCATGTTCAGAGCGTGAGTCATGCTAGATAGTCATTTCCTGATCATGAATTACGCCATGAAATTTTTTATAAATTAAAAAAAGGCTTCAATATTTGGATTATCGTCTCACTGGCACTTCTTCGATATTTGGCCCACCCCTTTCCCTCCCTTCCTCCCCTACCCCCACTCATTTCTAGGTATCTCTCCCTGATTTTCGGTCACATAGCCCCTTTGCGTTGGAGAAGGAATAAGAAATTATAGTGGATGTGAGCCAATTATGGAAGAAGTGCCGTTCTTTATCTGGCTCACTTTTCCTATCTCGTCCCTACGGCTATAATGGAACGTGAAAATACGGGTACACATTTCGAACGCTTCAGGTGATCCGTGTGATTGGAATGTTTCTATTCGTGAACAACACAATGGTCGCCATTCTGATGCACTTGATTATGAATAGAGTCTACCAGAAGTGAGAGCTTGTTGTTGTTGTTGTTTTCACTCCCTGTAGCAAAACCCTTCATTTACAGGATAATATTATCTCGAATAAAGAGAAGCTTCGGAATGCTGAAACCACAAAGGAAAAGCGAAGCCACTATAAGTAAGAAGTGAAAAAAGGGCAAACTTGATAATTTGACTATTCAGCAATGACACGAATAACAACATTGAATTGAAGGAGATCTTTTGCATTCACTTTCGAATTTCTACCTTGTTGTATGCTCAATAAACACAAATGAAAAACGACAATCAAATTGTTCAAAAGTCTTCAATTAATGTTCTGTGGAAATTTGCATATTTCACTCTAGCATAAGAGAAAATGGACTGAAAGCTCATGAAACAGAGTTTTCCCGTACAGTTAGTATCACGTCACAGAGACTATCTCAAAATTGATCTTTTCGAACAATATGACTTTATTACTACATTTTACTATTTCATTTCATTCAAATCACTAATCTCATTCCATAATCTTCTTCATTCATCTCCATTCAAATCGTTCGGAGGGGTGGGAGGGGGTATAAAAGGCCCTCTCCTCCTCCTCCTCTTCATTCCTTACGTCTTCCCTCGCACCGCCGAGTCGGTCCCCAGTCCCCCTCTCACCCTCGCAACCAACATGTCCGGAAGTGAAGGAAAGGTACCGTCTCCTCCCCTCTCCCTGCCTACTGTAATCCTCACTCTTTCAGGAAATGACGATCGATATCCAGATGGAGGAGGGAGAGCCTCTGGGCGCGACTCCGAACGATAAGATGATCATCACGAAAGTCCAGGCGGGAACCCTGTCAGAGGGCAAACTAAAGGTACTGTACCTCTTCCCCTCCACTTACCGTATCCCTCCCCTCCCTCATTTACAGTATTCCTCCTCCCTCTCCAATCACCGTATCCATTTGCAGATCGGAGATCAGATTCTTCGCGTAAACGATACCGTCATCAAGGACACGCATCACTTCTTCGCCCTGCTTCGCTTCGCGCCTCCCTGCGCAAGGTACCGTACCCCTCGCCTGCCCTACCGTATCCTGGTGCGACCGGACCCACGTACCGCTCCCCAGTGCTGGATCCCTTGACAGGACCGTATCCCCCGGACCAACCTATCCGCTCTCATAGCCCCTCATGCCCTTGCCCACAGTAATATTATCTTGGACCTACAGTATCACCACACCCTCTCTGTCCTGTATCTACAGTAGTCTTACCGTACTCCTTGCAGACTGCTCATCTTCCGTGATGAGAAGAAGGCAGAAGAGCTCATGTCTCGTGTCCACATCCCCGCCGATCGCGAGCGCAACATCACCAGAAGAGACGGATTCTCGTACGAGGTAATCGATATCTCCCCCTGACCTACCGCAATCCTACCGTATCTCAGCTCGTGAAGATGACGTGGAAGGCGGGTGGTCCCAAGCTGGGACTGGGCATTAAGCACTTCCAGAACAGAGTACTCGTATCCAAAACTGACCCCGGATCCATCTCGGAGGGATGTCTCAAGGTACGGTAGCCACTGGGCATACGGTAGTCTCATGGGTCACACTTCAGATCGGAGATCACATTGTCGACATCGACAGCCAGCCCGTGACGGACAAGGACGTCGCTCGTGGCATCCTCGTCAAGGGACTGCAGGTGTGTGGTGTGCCCGAAGGCGATTTTTCCCAAATCGAGCAGGCGGTCGAAAATGTGATTGACGACGCATCCTAACCACACCACATCAGGCTCACGGCGAGGTTTCGATGGTCATCGAGCGTCCCGAGACGATGGAGGCCAAGCACTGGACGCAGCGCGCTCTCATGGTTCAGGTATATCGTGTCCTCCCTACAGTACCCCTAAGATATCGATTGATTGCAGGCCGTCCAACCGCCGTCAGTGCAGATGAACTCGGACGTGCGTGACATTGCACAGAAGGAACGCCTGCGTCTCCCCTCGAAAGTCGGCAAGGTACGGTAGACGTTAATGATCGATCGATTAATTACCGCACCTCTGCAGCAAATCAAGTCGATTCTCGGTGGGCAGAAGCGTCCCGCGGCAGTCGCCATCGACGACAGGTACGGTAACTGAAGGAGGGATACTGTGGGATACGGTAACTGAGATATCGATTTGCAGGCAGTTCGGGCACGTGATCGCCTCGGACAACGAGGGCAAGAACCTGCGAGCAGTGAAGAAGTAACAAGAGCGCCGCCTCTCAGGAGAATCCGTCACATTGCCCCTCCCCCCCCCTCCCCCTGTAGAGGAGAGAGGATAAAGATGTGATCGGAATGATGGCCGAGTATGAACAATGAACATGAACAACGATAACCTTAGATGGGATTAGAAATGAATGGGTGGATCAGAATTTCTTCTCGTTGACGATCTCTGTATTGCATTCACAAGACCTGACCTTCTTCTATCTGACTTCTATCTTCTATTATCTATCTTCTTCTATCTATCTTCTATCTTCTATTCTTCTATCTGACCTTCTTGAAGACCTTCTTTCTTTCTTAACTTCTCTTGCGTCTTCTCTTCTCGTTCTCGTTTATCTTCTCGTCTTCTTTTCTCTTTTCTCGTCTGTCTACTTCTCTTCTCTACTTCTCTACTTCTATAACTCTTTCTCTTTTCATGTACCTGATACTTCTGCGTTTTTCACATCAATATGAACTGTTGTACTCTTGAGCTGTTGTACGACTCATTACGCTTTCTATCCTGGCACTGCACTACGCAGACGCCATCTTAGTTCTTATCAGTTAGTACATTCTAGTAAGACATTCTACATTCTGGATTGGGGATGATCAGATCAATTCAATCGTGTATTCAGGTAAATATCCCCTCTCCGTGCGCATCACCAAACTGTCTGCAAATTGATATCTCAGTTTCCGTATTTCAAAGCATCTCTTCCGCCCGTCATCAAATATGAAGACGAAAGACTATGAAAAGGAATAGACAAGGGAGAGATCGGGGAAGCGAGATGAGAACATGCAGGGAGAGGAGGGAAGAGGGTAGAGAGAATGCATTAGGATGCCTATGTTTGAGCAAAGAGAAATCATTGGAACCAATCTTTATCTTTTGAGTACTGGAACAATCTACTGGGATTCATTGGAGAAAGGAGGGAAGATGGCAGAGTCCCTTCAGATCTCTTCTGCTTCGTCCGACTTCTTCAGAGCCTCCATTCCTTTCTCTTGCTCGATTCCCATCACGATCGTGCCGAAATCTGAAAGAACCGTAAAGATGCTTTTAAATTTGAATTTTAAAAATTGTTTATATAATCACAACACATATTAAATTTAAAAGTAAATAACAACATCAAACCTTCTGGCGTGATCTCGTCGGAGATTCCTTCCCTGTCCATCACCTCCAGAAGCTGGAAGAGAGACCAAAGATCAATCAGCCATGCTTTCCACGGTGTTACTATGCCACTAGCTCTCATATGTGATTGTGATTGAAAGTTCAAGACTCAAATTAAATACAATGTATTACCTGTTCATTGGTCAGATCCTCGTAAATCTTGACTAGGATCCCGTGCGCCTGTGCCGGGGTAATCGATTCTTTGAGCTCCGTGCCGAGCGCCTGAATACCGTACTCTCTGGATTACTGTAGCATATCGTACCTCGAAGCCATCGTACATCTCCCTGATTTTCGCTTCCAGCTTGTCCCCAGCGAACTTGAGGATCTCGCGGAATCCATCGAGATCTACCGATCTCTTGCCTTTAATTGAAAATTTCAACAGGATCTTGAACTTTAGCTATCCAAAAGATACTGTAATGTGACGCTAACGAGTCTGTATTGACGTATTATCGGAATGAGCACACTACGGTAGTTGGTACTGTAGGGTACGGTAGGGCACGGTAGGGGTACGTAGGTACAGTACCTTCGGCGTTGGCATTGCGCGCGAAGAGCTCGATGTCTTGAGTGCTCACACAGTAGCCCTGCGTGTTGAGTACCTGAAATGGTAGGGTACTGCAAGTTCAGTTGGTCCGTTGGGCAATCTTATAGGTCAACGTCAGCTCAACGATTTCTAGACTACTGTATTTTTGGTGGAGCAGATGACAACCTCAAATATGTCTTTGATATTGGCGAGGCCTTCGCTGTCCTTGACCAAATTATTGAAATTCTCAACGGTCAAAGACTCGGTTGTCGACTCGTCAACCTGAACGATATCAGACCATTAAGACTTCGAAATACTGTACTCTCGGGCTTCCTGTAACTTGTCAATTTGTCATTCTAAACATAGAGACCTAAGATCGGTATAATTGCGTGCTCAAGGGCAAGGATAATCGTCAGGGAAAGGCGTACTTTGGTGGTCTCGATTTGTGTAGAGGAGCGGGAGGAAGACATGGCGACCACACTCGATGAGAGAGAAGGAGGAAGTGAGGGGAGGAGGAGGGGAGGAGGGGGAGAAGTGCAGACAAAGAACTTTGCCAAAACTGAATGAATATCCAATTATGCTAAAATTACCATTTTTTGACTTACATTGACATGAAAATCTAACGAATAAGAAAATCAACTATTTATTATTTTGCACGCTTGAAATACGCCTCACTACGCTTTCAATTCTGGCACTGTACCATTACTACTCAATTTATCAGAAGACAAAAGGGAAACTCAATACAATCAAGAATGGACACAATATTCATAAGATAGGCCATACAATGGCTGCACAATCAATCGCCTACGAGGGCGAAGTATCTCGAATTCATTTCTCATTCGTACTCAATACAAAAAGGTGGGGGGGGGGGACAATGTTGGATACCAGGGGGTTTAGGCTACGTACTCTACCTAGTTTGAGGTCAATTTGGATATTTGGTGGTTCAGAAGAGGAAGGGGAGTACTTATAGATTGGAGATGGGGGCGGGGCTTATTATCGATCGATCAATCTACTTCTTCTTCGCAGCGAACTCCTGGATGGTGCTGATGATGATGTCAGCCGCCTCATCGATCTTAAAGATAACAGGTTAAAAGACCAATTATCGAGTATAAAATAGATCTACCCCATCTCAGTTCTAATAAGCAATTCGGATTGCGCAAAGACGCCCAGTTCTAGTGTCCATAATTTCAAAACAAACTTTTTCGAAGTTTCTTGGTTGAACTAATCCCCTTTTAGTAGTAAGTAATTTGCAAAAAGCAAGACGTTGACGACTCATCGCTTTCTCCCTCGGATCTTTATCTTCAAGCAAGAATCGGCACTCAAATGTACCTAGCTCTCAACCAACGCCATTGAGTCCTACTAGATCACTTTCAATTCGGACCTACACAGATACACTAATCGCACAGCGATAATAGTCACGTCACTACAGTATCAAACATCACGTCACTACAGTATCCCTTCCATTCTCCTCCTACCGTACCTGTGCCTGATTGATGGTGAGGGGCGGGGCGAATCGGATGATGTCACCGTGCGTGTTCTTCGCCAGAAGACCGCGCTCCTTCAGTCGCAGGCACACCTTCCACGCGTCGAACTCTGCAATTATCGATTAGAATGGTTACGGTACTCGATTTCATTAACAATTCCTCTTCCATGTCTACAGTACCCCTTCTCTACCGTACCATGGTTGATGACGATGGCGCAGAGGAGTCCTCGTCCTCTCACAGTGCTCACGACGTCCTTCGGGAGCGTGCGCAGCTTGGTCATCAGTCTCTCTCCCTGCTCGAGGGCATTCTCAGAGAGACGCTCCGTGATCAGGATCTGAAAGGGAGAAGAGGCTCAGGTGGAACACCCATTGGACTAGCGTCAACAACCCATTTTGCATTGTCAATTAACACCCTACCAATTGACATCTCCTGACGTTTAAGCATCATTTACTTTATATGACAGCATTCTATCTGATCACTGATGCTATCTCACCATCTCCCCTTGGCGGTCAGCATCACTATCTTTCTAATCTTCATCATCATCCCTCTCCCTCCACTCACATCGAGTGCGGTCATGGCCAGTCGGGCAGCCATGGGATTGCCTCCGTAGGTGGATCCGTGCTGGCCCGGCTGGATGTTGTTCATGATGTGGTTGTCGCACAGCACCGCCGACACCTGCGAGGGACGAGATAGATATTTATTAATGTGAACAAAATATCGATTATTATCGTAGATACGTAGATACCGTACCGGGTACATTCCTCCCGAGAGTGCCTTGCCCAGCACGACAATGTCGGGACGCACCTCGTCGTGGTAGTGGCACAGCAGTCTGCAAGCAAAGGATACTGTAGACTCTAATCCGTGGCCATATTATCCCCGGTGCCCCAGCGTCGTTACTCATCATTTTGTCGTTCTGTTCTTGTTTCACTGCAGCACCATTGATGAGCCATCATTATCATCAATAGACAGTCACCCAATCCGTGTCAAGTCCCCTCTCGTGCGTCAGTGCTCTCCTCGCTCACTTTCCGGTTCTGCCCAGTCCAGTCTGGACCTCGTCGGTGATGAAGAGCACGTTGTACTTCTTGCAGAGCTCAGCGACGCCCTGAATGAAGAGATTGAGAAATTGCTGACATATTTGAAGTGCGTCAACCTGATGATCCGCCCCCTCCTAATCCCCCCCCTTCCTCACCTTGAGGTATCCCTCATCGGGGACGACCACTCCGGCCTCGCCCTGGATCGGCTCCACCATGAACGCCGCCGTGTTCGGGTCCTTGATCGCCTCCTGAACGGAAAAGGGGTGAGGATTACGCTAGTATGTTGAACCGATTAATATTATCTACAGAAGGCATTACTTGACAATCTATAGATAACGTACCTCGAGTGCGTCCAGGTTGTTGTACTCGACCGACTCGAACCCAGGCACGAAGGGACCGAAGCCTGCGATCGATTATTCATTCGAATGCGTGGTCGTGAAAATTACGGTATCTTCAGCTACTATACCACTCACCAGTGTATGAGTCGGGGTCATTGGAAGCGGAGATGGCGGCGATCGATCTGCCCCAGAAGTTGTCCTTCGCGAACACCACCTGGAGACAGGCAGAGGGTTACGGTAAGTCCTCTGTGTCATCATCCTCACCTTGGCCTTGTTCTCTTCGACGCCCTTGATATCGTAGGCCCAACGACGGGCCAACTTCACTGCAGACTCGCAAGCCTCGACGCCTCAAGAGAAGGCATGAGGCCGGGGGTTGAATTGGATCGCCAACAATTATCAACACAGATTGTACCACAATTTTGGACATTTCGAAACGCATTTTCTCATGTTTGTTCGCTACCGTACCCCCTACCGTACCTGAGTTCATGGGCAGGACCTTGTCGTACTTGAAGAGCTTGGTGATGTACTCCTCGTACTGGCCGAGGACGTCGTTGAAGAAGGCGCGAGAGGTGAGAGTGAGCACCTCCGACTGCTCCTTCATCGTCTGCAAGGGGGGGGGGAGTGAGGACTCTCTTCTATCACAATTCCTCATTGAGGACGAAAATCGGGAATGTGTAGCTTTTTGTGTCAAGAACTCGATAAGAAAAAAATTGAAATATCCAGGTGGATTTAGGATATATCAAGTATACATGAGTAGCGAGTAGTAGGTGAATTCGTTAAACTGCCAAATGGTTTGTTGCACCTGCGGCCTAAACGAGGCAAAACTTCAGCGTAAAGCACCGAAAGCCAAATGTGTATGGCCATCGCTCCCCCCCCCCTCCCCCCACTCCCTACCGTACCTGGACGAGTCTGGGGTGGCAGTGTCCCTGATTGACGGCGGAGTAGGCGGAGAGGAAGTCGAAGTACCGCTTGCCCTCCACATCCCACACGAACACTCCTGCAAGGGGCGAGGATAAAAATAAAGTTTGCTCGCGTACTGACTTTTATTTTTTTCGGACCTCAAAGATTTGGATTTTGCATTTTTATCTGATATGAGCCCAGCTCCAGTAAGAACAGGTAACACTGCAAACATTATCCACTGAACCCAGAAAATACCAGGCATTATAGAAGAGAAAAATATTTTCCATCCGAACAGTTTACTCGCACTCTTATTACAGCTATGAAGTATTGTTCCGAGCACAGATCAGTTGTTTCCCCCCATGCTTAATCACTAGTTGCACGTTTCCGTTCTGAGGTATCGAGTGAGAAAACAGGAGATAATTGCCAGTGTAACAGGCAAAACGATTCATAGAAGCCAGCGCATTAGTGACAGGTGGAAAGAAGCAACAGGTCCAGTCCCATGCATTTCCAGCTCTCACGCAAGCACCAGTTATTCGATCGCGCAATCCCATTTTCAAAAATTGCTTTCACTCCTATTCTAGGCGCATTCGTTACCACCAAAATAATTTCAGTTAAATGGACCTCTCTACTACTAGTCAACGAGTCTTGCTTCACACTATTCTATCCTACATCTTCTTACCCAATTCTGTATTTTTAAACGTATTGGTGTTCATATTAGTGAGGTAAGGTTGACATCTTAAAACCGATGACTAGCAAATTTCACGTCAAAATTTAGGAAAGCAACGAAACTCGGATCCACCCGGCAAGTAATTAATGCATTCTCTGCTGTTTGCATATTACTATCTATTGCGCACGGCATTTCCATTGCGGTAATCAAAATTATTGAAATATAATTTGAATATTCCAACAATGTGCAGCATTGGGAGCATCTCCCTCATACGGTCGCCTTTTTCCCCACTGGCCCATTGGCTACTGTAGAATATCTCACACCGATCGCCTTTCAGGTGACTATCTTTTCAGCCATTCAGACGTACTGGATATTGATTCCCTTCCATTTCAGCTGCAGCAAGTGGCCTATATCTCTATTATCTGCTTGGTTGGGTACATGTACATTCACCGGTACCTAACAATGATCACGTGCGTTTAGTGCTTATCGAATTTTATAAAAGCGATTTGGATCGCGTGGTTGGTACAATGCAAGTGTTGCGTCGCAGAATCAAACGTGGCACCCTCCTGTGTTTCGGATAGTGTCCATCATACTTCTTTCCATTTTTAGATTGCCAGTTTCCGTAAACCCTGCCGTTTTTGTGTCTGAGCTAGTGGGCACCCTCCCGGATTTTGAAATTCAGCACCAATCCCTTCCCAAGTATGCTCATAATAGCACACAATAACCAAAATATAATCGCAGTCCTTCCGAGCAAAAGCAACTGCGATGGAAGATCGTCTACGCTGTAATAGGAGCAGCAATCGTGCAATGGGAATGCATCTGCCTCTTTATAATGAAGCCCGATGACAAACTACGGTGTCACAAACGAGAAAAATAAACGTAACCACAACTTCAGCAAGAAAATACAAGATGCGTTCGGGTCAGAGTATGCGATCAATTTTATGCAGCTACATTTTCTCGCCGTCGACTTAGCTGTTGAGAATAAAATATTTTCAAACAAGCATCTCAATTTCAGGAACCGCTAGACCCCTGGCAAATTTTTAATGCAGTCGGCGTAATCCTAGGAGCTTCCGTGCTCATTTCTCTCATTCATTGGTGCGGTATGTTCAGGTACCCCAATCACTACATCTTGCGGGTTTCCAGGCTTTCGAATCCATAGTCTAATCGGCAGTTCAATCAGCTCCGAGAGGGCAAAGAGGATACAACGAAGAGTGCTGCGATTGCTTATCTTTCAAGTACGGGATGTTATGAGTTGAAAGTTTGCCCGAAGCCTCAATCCGCCTTATCTACAAAATGATGACCTATAAAATTGGCACACGACAGATACGAAGTAATCATCCCATGTCCAGTGGGGCAGAGTGCACAGTCGGAACCAAAACCCCATTCTCCAATGATAATTTTCTATTAAATGAGCGGTAGACACCATGACATGCCGTATCAAGCGAGATACATAGCCACTATGAAACTACAACCCACCACTTGAGGCCATTCACCCCCTACTCATCTTCGAGTTGCCCTCTTTCGTCAACTTCTTCCAGCTCATGCTCAACGTGCAATTTCCCGATACGGTAAACTCTCCGCTTCAGGAAACTTTATAACCAGTCCTCGCAGGTCAATCTCTACCTCGTTTTCTGCATCGCCGTCTTTCCCCTCACCAACCCCCTACTGACTCTTCTCCTCTCCAGGGAGATCTCTGCTCCACTACGCGCTCTTCTCCAATGGGAGGGAGATCTCTCGAGAAGCGGCGCCCCTCTCCACACCACCCTCCCCTCTGCAGTCTCCATCTCACCACGAATGCCCATTTGATGCGCTGAACTGGTTCCCTATTTCGTAATGATAAAGATGAGCAGAAAGTCGTTTGATTGCATCTTCGCAAATGGCCCATTAATCTGCGTCCCCTAAAACCTTTTCCTTGTCATCGTTATATCTTGCATCACAATTCGAGAGCGAGGCGATATAGTACATCGAATCGAGAGAGTTAAGAGGACGGGGACCCCTCTAATGAGTATAGTTTCTGCACACTGGCAATTAATTAGAGAGAGGAGACGAGAGGGCGCAGCAGTGGTCACAGCATGGTCAGATCTCTCTCTCTCTCGCAATTACCTATTCGATCGAGAACATTCCGAGCCCACCACGTGACTTCATGCCCTTTTTGCCTAATAAAAAACGAGTTAGGGCGATCGAACTCGCCCAATCTAGTCGTCACATGCCTACGCACTTCGTGACCACTATCAATCGCCCCATCTTCAAAACTCAAAACAAACCTGGAAGAATTTGCACACGAATGTCCATGACAGCGGCAACAACATTTTGGTCCCGATGATACGACGAGAATGGATGGACAATTCATAACCAACTAATACAGGGACCGATATTGGAATACGTACCCCCAGGATATTTTCGAACAGTTATGAAGCAAGAAACCAACAACTATGTTGCGCCCAAAAATAGACTGTTTACGGCAGAATACTCGTAATCGCGCAACTTGCAAAAGACTGTAGTGAGCAATTGAAGCGTAGCAGCTACGCTGCAGCTCACCTCCACTCTTCTCGTGCATACTATTACAAGGGAACGACTCCATGAATCACAGTTCATATTTTGATACTTGGTGAAACCCGATTCAGCTGGTCGACTCACCCTTTCCCTTGTTGAGCGCGACGGGCACTGGCTTGTAGTTGTGGCAGCCGTACTTGTCCTCGCGTTCGAACACCTGAGATACGGTAGGTAATCGAGTGTACGGTATCTTGCATCGATTATTTATTCCTCCAGTAAGACATTTTTGGTGCTAAGTCAGGCAGGCTTCTCGTTTCTGTCTCGCTTTCAAAATATACGAGTTGGTTTTTGCTAATCGTTGTGCAATTCCCAAGCCATGTCGTACTAAACATCATTACCCAGTAGGTCCCCAGATATTACGCACGGTGAAAACGTCAGCCTATTTTCCCCATACTCTCCCACCGGTTAGAAGGGAAGAGAGAGCACGCGAAAGTCAGACGTCACTCTTTGCACGAGTGCCCTCAGGGGCGCGTGTGTTTCAGCCACGCGACAGCTGTCAGGTGCGACCAATGAAGAACGAAGCAAGCAAGGCGCGGGCATCTCACCTCCTCTGACTTGGAGAGGCCGGTGGCCTTCTTGGCTGCAGCTGAGGGCGCGCAACGAGTCACGGACGACGAAGCGGCGCGTGCGGATAGAACGAGTCCTCGGAGCATCTAAAGACATTCATGAAGTAAAACTCTGCTAGCTAAAACGAGATCACCAGCGAAACATGTTAGCTTTGCGCTACAGAGTGAGATAAGAGTGGTCAGGGTGCGTGGTCGCGCGACTTTGATAGGGCGGAGTGAGATAGCTATCGCTTATCAATTTGAATCGAGAGCAAGGGAAGGAAATGAGGAGAGAGGCAGAGAGGGAGAGACCACGTGGAATATGTTTGAAGATCTAGAGAGCGGAAAAGAGATCACTGATTCGTGTGCGAAAGTTGTGGGCGCTAGAACGAGGGCTTCTCGTTTAGAGAACAACAACGAGAGAAGGCGCAAGGAAATGGAAAAGAGCCTGCCACTCATCGATTCCCACGAACATTTCAGACGGCTAGAGAGGGGCTTAAAGAGCGGGGAGAGGAGAGGAGAGGAGAGGCGAAGAAAGTTTTATGGGAGAGAAACGAGAGGGGATTCGCAACTGGCAACGAGGGAGAAGCTCAAACAGACGTGAAATCTAGCGGGGAAACACTCACAGCGGGATCGGACAACCGCGAAACGAGCAGTGAAACTGGAGGAATGAGGAAGGAACGTGCAATTTGCATCAACAAGCGCGCGAAAAGACACGGAGATCAAAAGATCAGCTCAATAACTTCGATCAATACGATTTCTTGATCTTGAAAATTACGGTAGCGCGCGTAAAATATATATTTTAAAATTACTTTTCACATTTACTGTAGTTTTCTATTATTATTTTAATTAATTATTCTCATATTTTATTCATTATTATTAATCGATTACAACAATTCGATTGCTGCTAAAGCACTGAGTAACACAAACATTAGCATGAGTACCGGCATTGAAGGATCAAAAACTGTCGATAAATTAGGGGTAAATTTTCTTGTAGATCACAGCGGTGTGCTCCATCAGCTTCTTCGTCACCGTCGTGGTCATCATCAGTCGCGCCTCGAGACGATACGCATCCAGGAGAGTCCACTCACGGAACATCTAAATGGAACTCGAGCATTTCCCAGTTGAATTCCCTTCTCATTTCTAAAATTAGTGTCTCAGAAGAGCGCAGGTCTTCCCCACTGCACATTATCAGCACGAAATCAAACCCTCATGATGATTTAAAGTCACAGTGTGAAAAATGTGATTTTTTTCTGGAAGAATATCAGGCGACTGGCACATTCTGAGCTACGAGGAACCGATGGGCCTTATCTTATCAGCCGAGAAGATCACTGGAGTGATCAGGGCAACCCCCCTTCAAAAGACGTTCGCCCTTCTAGTGCAACTTTCCCATTAGAGAGTGATGTAATTCGATTGTCCGTACATCCCCCTATTTCAGCCTTTCCAACGCTGCCGATTAGGGTTTGAGGAATGATTACGTCTTTTCATTGCCCATCTATCAAGCAAACGAACTCCATTTACAGTTATCTGAGCATCCCTAGGAATGTTGTAATTCAAGCTACTGAGGAATGAGAAATCCGATCTACCGTATCCAGGGCCATCAAAGTACAGGGTGCGCCATAATTACCCGGACTACTGTTTTCATAAGATTCCCTACTTTATTGTGGAACTTGAGCGATCTTGTTTACATGCAAGTTTGTCAGCAATATTGGCAATAATAGCATACTAGCTAATTTTGATGAGGCCTCATTTAGCTTTGACACAGGCCTTGAGTTTCTTCTCATATCCATCTACCAATTCCCGCAAGAAATTTTCATCGTTTTCTTCTCATGCTATGAGATGGGTGGCCTTGAGCGAGATTAGTGTTGAGTCCTTAGTAGAGGACATCTTGGCCTACAACACCCCTAAACATTGAATCCGAGGGTTTGGGATCGGAGGAGTTCGGGGACCAATCAATCAGAGTGATAAATCGGGTGCATGGGTGTCCAGACACTACTTTTTCTTGGGAATGATAACATAATCTTGCTGAAAAGCCTAGTGGCCCAGATCCAAGTGGGAATGGGACCAGGGTAGAAGAGCATCTCCGAGGATGTGCATCATGTAATACTCCTTATTGGCCTTGGCGCTTGAAGTGACAAAAACGAGTTGGAACTTGCATGTTGAGCTAATTGCAGTGTAACTCCTGATGGAATGGGGATGGTTGGAGGGTAAGTGATTCCACAGCTATTTTCGGACTCTTCAGAATGAGAGGCAGCGATAATGCTGTTTTGGATGTTCAGCTTGCGTTCCACGGAAACTATACTTACAACGCTGAATAACGTACAAAAATGCGCGGACCTATAACAATGCAACAGCAGTTTACGGTATCATTCTCTGCGGGGCTTGATCGGACGCTCCTCTATTCCGTGCAACCTAATGCGTGTGTAATGGCGAAGATTTAACTGGGACATGAGAAGACCACGAATGGATGAGTCCGAGCTACCGAGATTCTTATCCGTCAGAATGTGGTTTCGAATCACTCCTGTTTCGGATGCGATCTAGGTTACTGGTGGTGGAAACGTATATCGATTTGCCTATGCCCGTACGACTCTGTTCAGTACCAAGCCTATGGTACATACTAACGGTATCGGAAACAAAAGACTTGTGGAAGGCGAGTCGATGAACGATGTTACACAATCCTTGTACATGTAGGGAATGCGAGTTATAAGATATTAGACATCGCCTTTACTAGAATACTTGACTAGCTGACATGAAACCTGGAATAGTGAGAGAGTAATGGTTACACGTCATGATAGTGGCATAAGGGTAGCGCAAATAAATTGGATCTCGTGATCACAGAATGTTGAAATCGGTCCGGGTAATTATGGCGCACCCTGTAATACCGTAATCGAAACTATCGCAAACTGACCACTCGGACGGCGCTGTCGTGCGAGAATGAGATGCGTCCGATGCGGAGGAGTCGGAAGTGGATCTGATTTGGCCCGATCTCCCCCTGCTCGATCGTCATGAAACCTGCAGAGTTCAAAGATCAATTTTTCGTGAAACCTTGAGAGGGCAGGTTTAGTGGGCTCATTCCTTGCTCGTAATGAGCCATCATTCCTAATTATCTCTAATTATGTTTGATGACGCAAATGAAAAGGAATAGAAAGAGCAACGCATCAGGGACTCTTCAAATTCTGCGTTCATGCTCGTATCAAAATAACAAAATGAAGCAGATACTCTCGTTTTTTCGTGCATGAAAATATTTTGTTGATCCGTTGTTTACATCCTCATGTCAATTTCTGAAATGCAAATCCCTCAAAATC
This sequence comes from Pristionchus mayeri, assembly GCA_036245805.1. NCBI lineage: Eukaryota > Metazoa > Nematoda > Chromadorea > Rhabditida > Neodiplogasteridae > Pristionchus > Pristionchus mayeri. Next base: position 20,153,623 of record BTRK01000003.1, on the reverse strand, counting down.
CCCAATCATCTATTCTCCTTTGTCCAGCCCTTCGTCCCTTCCCCTCCTCCCTTCATTCTTTTATTTTTCCCTCATCGCGAGCGCTCGGGTGAGCCAGTCGAGCGGCGGTCACTCCGCGCCTCTCTAAATAAACGCTAAGTAAGCAACCTGACATCTTGACCTACCTACCGTACTCCCTCCATTTCCTACCGTAACCTACCATATTCCAGAAACTATGCAATCTCTTCTGGATACTCTCTTGCTGATTTCCGTCACAATATGCACCACGATCGCCGCCCTCATCGCAGGTATGCAATCTGAACCACCGAACTCCTACCGTTTCCCATGCATCTGTATCTCCTACCGTATCCCACCCATCGAACCTAGTTCTGACCTAACGAACTCCTACCGTACTCCTCAGGTTGCGGCAAGAAGAAGACGCCGAGCATGATGACGGATCTGCCGAACGGAGGAGGAAGCACGAGCGTCCCTCCACCTGCGGCAGCTGCAGCCGGTGCAGCACCCGCAGCCCCGCCCACTCCCGCCAAGGTACGGTAGGAAGCGGTACTGTAGTGGTAGAGTCCCCTGACTACCGTAACCCTTCACCCTGATTCAGGGAGATAAGAAGACGACTACACCCGACGAGAAGACGCCATCCGTGGCCAAGCCAGTCGCCCCCGGCACCAACCCAGTCGAGCAGTCGGACAAGGTGTCCAAGGTATGACAGGAATCACAATTCCGTACCCGAACCAGGACGCCCCTGAACCGAGTACCGTACCCTCATTGCAGAAGGTGCCAGTGGCTGGAGCAGCCGAGGACGACGGCGGCTACGAGAACTTCAAAGACATGAACAACGAAGAGCTCAAGAAGGCCCTCTGAAGGTACCGTACCCTGGCAGTCCCTCCTACCGTAACCTTACAGTAACCCTCGCCCATCCCTGCTGCCCGTCGAGTCTCGCGCGGATCAATCCCCTCTGTCTGCGATGAAGCGATATCGATAAACGATAAAGCGATCCGTGCAATCTTCGTGTATCACAACACATTCCATCACGCGAAACCACTCATTGACCATCGGTCCTGGCGAAATGAGCTGAAGATTGTTGTTGTTTTCGTCAATCTGTTGTTTCAACAAAAACACGCCAAAGGTTCCTAATCTTTGATGAGAGATATCAGAGATACGAGATTTAACACAATGTGTGACTGAATGGGACCACTCTAGGTTGGGACAGCCCGGTTAGGCAGGAGGGAGGAGTATGAGTAATCGAACGCATTCGAAAAGCGGTGCGAGAGATATTAGAGATAGAGAGGGTCTCGACGCGAATGCTGCTGGCATTTTGCCAAAAAGGTGTAATCCCCCTTGCTCACCATTGCTCATGGCCGTGTTCATCTCCACCACGGGCACTTCCTCGTGCGTGTTATTGACGATGAGATAACTGAAATGAGATGGGATATGACTCATATCATATGAGGGATGAGGATGTGAGATAGAATGCCATGTGATGGAGGAGACATTGAGGTAATGAATGGGTTTACCGTAGAGATCTCGCTGCGAAATTATTACCAGATGGAGGCCGAAAGATATTAGGTCGGTAAGAGTGTAAAGGTAAGGAATGAGGAAGCTAGGGAGATTTATGAGTGAGCGAACACGTGATGGAATGCTCACTTCCTTGTTCACTCACTCACCCGTTCTCGCTGTGCAACTCCACGAGGTCGTTCGGGTCCCAGGCGAAAGCACTGGAAGAAGAATTGAAATGCAGTTATCCTTTTATTCATCTGGTAGGATCAGTTCGGCTATAGTTGCTCTAAACGATCAGTTCGCGTTAGCTAGAACTTCTATCTTCTTCTAAAGTGTACCATGCGAAACAGTGACTTGTTCAAAAGAGTGACTTGTTCCAAGTAGTGACTAGTTCTCGCTTGCAAGCTTGCTAGAACCGTCCACCTCATTTAATCCATCTCATTCCATCTCATTCCGTGCTAGAACCGTAGCTAAAACCGTCCACCTCGTTTATTACTTCCCCTATCATTGAATCGCTCTCGCTCCTTCTTGTATCAAATTTTCCCTTTGTCATTCCCAGTAACATTATCCGATTTTCAGATTTTCTCGCGTGATAAAGACCTATTATATCCACCCTAACAATTCGAAAATTTGCTTCGGAAAACCTTACGTGTAATTCAGTGAGGGAACTTTTCCCTCTACTCGATCAGAGATGGAGAACTCGAGCTGCTCCCCGTAAGTGAAGCGAGGAATCGTCGGGAAGAATGCCTGAAGATATTAGTCAATCGATAATTGGCCACAGTAACCATAATTTGGTAATTATTCTTGATTTTGTTGTAGTCGGAAGAGAGTGAAGTAAGGATATTTACCCGTGATTCGAACACAGAGATAAATAAATTAAATGAATATAGAAACTATCTTCTCTTCACACTCTCCGTCTAATTGGCGAGGGAATGAGAGTCCTACCTTTCCGCCAAACTCGGAGCGCCATTTGCCTACGAGGAAGGCGAGCGGCTCCAGCTCGCGGGGCAGATTACGAATGTCGAACCCTGAATCGAATCAGTTCGTGATAGCTTGAGATTACGGTGGTCTCTGGGATTACGGTCGCTTACTCGGTTCGACGTCCTCCGGGCCGCAGAAGTGACACGACCTCTTGCAGTTTTTCTTCACTTGTGTGTCCACCTCACAGGCGTAGGAGTGATTACGAGCAACCTGGGAAGAGCAAGAAATCTCTTAATTGACACGCTCTCTCGCCAATCTTGTAGGCGAGAGAGAATGAGGAGTGGAGAAGTCCAGAAATATCTATATTGGAAAAAGAATTAATACTTGAAGAAATCGTGAAGCAGAAATACCCCAAGTTGGCCAAAAGTTGCTGAGTCCCACAGATACAGAAGACAAAGCAATTAGAAAGATACATATAACTTCAGTCGAAGTGAATCGCTCACCCATCCGTAGCAGCTAGGATCCCAGTCGGAGCAATCCGGATCGAGCTCGTGGTGAGGCGCTGCCGAGACGATCGATACCAAGCAGATTACGGTAACCAACGAGTACAGTAGCCGCATTTATCGATCGACCTCCCCGCGGTTTTGGTTGCGAGCACGTAGAGATAAGCAGGATTGGCTATGAGGGGTGCCATTCCCTTCCTGTCCCTCTCTCCCCTCCAGCCAGTCATCTCACTTTCACTCGTGATCCCTCCCGGATAGTGGGATCTCCTCTCTCGGGGTGTGGTCGGCGGAGATTTATCACTCCCATCGAGAGTGACGTAGAGATGGCTACTTGAAATCGGAGCTATTTTCATCCCACACATCTTTGAAGGTCGACAGCCAAAGAAAAATCCCTACCCTTTTCAGAGAAATCATGCGATCAGCACGAAACTTGTTGTTGCCTCTCAGATTAGTGCAACTCCAATTGAACGAGAAATAGTACATGGAATGAAGAGACAATACTCGTGACTCGAACTGACCGAAGAACGACTGTCAAAAAACTTGAAAATGAACCGCCAATCAGTGAGTCGATACCCTGAGCACCAAGGCCACAGCCTCACAACCTATCACCTCATTGTTCCCATTAGCACGCACTTTTTACTCACTCTGCCAACACTGTAACGCGTGCCCGTCGAGTCCGATTCGGTTCGTCCGTTCGCAACCTCGTCGTCATTCTTTGTCCTTTGCATCTTCAAAGATTCTTTCTGCACGCCCCTTTTGCATCGCTGAGAGTAACCCATCGACGACCTTTCCCATTCACGCTTTTTGATTGCTCCAGCCGTGACATTTTAGTGCCATTTTCCTCCTGTCAACTTGCCCATTCACAGGTTGAATGCACCAGTAAGCGGATTACATAAGAACTCGCCAATATCATGCACTTTCCGGTGAGTAGACATGTGTGGAGAGATGGCCGAGCGGTCTAAGGCGCTGGTTTAAGGCACCAGTCTCTTCGGAGGCGTGGGTTCGAATCCCACTCTCTTCAGATATTTTGTACCATTTTATACCATCGATTCTTTTAGATTTCGCTGCTCGCAGCCTCTCTATTAGCCGTGTCCTTCACACATGGTATTTTCTACAGTTACACCTGAATTGCCTTCTATTGGGGTGTCCGGAAAGTTCGTATAATGCTTCGGAAAAAAGTCAGTTCGCGATCAAATGCAGTGATTGCGCAATCTGTTTGTCAACAATGTATTGCATCATTCTGACGTTGAGTAGTGAGAGGATTTAATCAGTCTCCTAGTTGCTACATTGATTCTTGTGATTTACTCCCATCTCTACCTCCGAGCAGTTTTACTTCATTACTACCGTCTTGGCCGATCCGTGAAGGAGGCCCACTCTGCCCTGGCCCAGTCGGAAGGAGGTGACGCCCCCTCCATACCCTTCTGCTATAAGTGGTTCTCCCGCTTCAAGAAAGGGGAGTTTGGTCTCGATGATCAACCCCGCTCTGGACGCCCTCCCTCCCTCGATCAGCCTCTCGTTCTCCGCACACTGAAGCGCAAGCCCATGGCCAGTGTGCGTGAGTTGAAGAAGGATACTGGTACTCCCAGATCAACGGTGTCCGATATCCTCCATCAATCTGGGAAGAAACCGAAACTCCCACAAGTGATTCCCCATGACCTCTCCCCCGAACAGCTGAAAAATCATGTTCAAGTCTGTCGGGAATTACTCCATCGTAGATCCAATCGTCGATGGGTCAACTCCATCATCGCTACAGATGAGAAGTGGATCACGTACGATAACCCTGTGAGGAGACTGCAATGGGTGGATGCAGATGAGAAGCCCACGCCCGTCCCGAAGAAGGAAGAGCACGGAAAGAAGGAACTCCTCTGCTTCTTCTTCTCAGTGCTCGGTCCCATCTACTGGGAGATCCTCGCCCCTGGCACCAGCATCGATGCCGACCTCTTCTCTGAACAACTGGAAGATGTCGCGATCAGAGTCCCTCCCAGACTCCTGAACCAGGGCAAAATTCTTCTTCTGATGGACAATGCTCGCCCACATCGAGCGAAGATGAGCCAGAAGAAAATGGACGAGCTGAAGATCGAGAGGATTCCCCATCCACTGTATTCCTCCGGATCTCTCCCCATGCGACTACCACTGCTTCCGCTCTCTCTCTGACTTCTGCAAAGGAAAGAAGTTCAAGAATCGAGATGAAGTTGTGAGGGCTTTCGTGAACTGGGCGGTCTCGAAGAAACCCGCATTCTGGAAGAGAGGAATCGAGACCCTGCCCAATCGCTGGAGGGAGGTAGTGAGAAAGAAGGGGGCATACATTGGTCACTGAGAATTGTAAAGCATTGAATAAAAAATAAAAACAAAAAATTATACGAACTTTCCGGACACCCCAATAATTTATTCTAGTCGAATGAGATCCGTTCAGGTCAGAATGAGGAAAGGAGTCTCTCTGATCGAATCGCCTTTGCTTGCGCACACAAGCCGACTCTGTCCTTCTGTGTTTCCAAGAAGCGTAAGAATTCAATTTGTTATTTATAATTAAACTGATGACGTCATCCTTTCAGCCGATGCTTCTACTCCACATACTCCCTCGTCCGAGTCACTCAGACACACCGAACAGGAAACGTAAATGGTTTTCACTAAAATTGACGCGGATCTTGTTGAGTTTTTCCGCAAGCTCAGTCTCGAGTTTGATATAGATCCTTTAGCTATTGACTTACATGATTTTCAGTCGCCTACTGGACGATCCCTCGGACTTGGCTGCATCTGTGATCCCGGAGGAAGTGCGGAGGCAACTCGCCCTGATTGCACGGTGAGTTACGGTAGGATTACGGTAGTCGACTCGAGGTTACTGTAGTGTAACTCATAGGGATTACTGTAGTCTACAGTACCATTGCAGGGCCGTCGCTCGTCATCGTCGTAATCCCTTCGATGGCTCTGATCTGCACGAGAAAGAGGGGAAGGAGGAAGTAGAGACCGAGGCTGAGGAGGTGATGATTGATTATTGATTGGATATTATTATTTTTTAATTGTATAAAATTTTATTTACTACTAAGTGGACCCTGATCAGGTAGCGGAACAGGCGGATGAAGTGATGGAAGAGAGAAGTCGAGCCACAGCGACAAATGAAGTCAAGTCGGAGAGAGGGGTGAAATCAGTTCCTAATGAATTCTATAAAAAAATTACATCATCAACTGTGCATGATGGAAAAAGATTGCAAGTACGTGAATGAACTGCAGTGAAATCGAGGATTTGCAAAGAGATGATAATGAATGGAAATGTTTATGAAAGAATTAAATGATATCTTCAGTTTTCCAATCGTGGTTCTCACTCAGCGCTGAAGGAGTCGAGGACTAGCGCAGAGGAGGAGAGTAAGTGCTCTCAAACTACCCATTCTCACTGTACAAAGTCTGCTAGACACTTTATTCTCTCGACATAGAGGAGCAACCACGTAGAAAAAGCACAACGTCATCTGCTTCTGTACTTCATCCAATTGTCTTCAGGTTCCTTCACCTCCGATGGATTCCTTCTCTACAAGGGCGATCGATCAGAGTACTGCGAGAAGTCAGTTGACAAATCACTAATTCAGTACATTCATTGACCGCACCCATTACGAACTACGGCTAATTTGGGCGTGGAATGATGTGCATTGCTACAAGCATGCTTTTCTCAATCAACAGAACGACATAGGCATGATTGGAATTAGGTGAAGTTCTTGCTTCAGGTACCGCGACAATTACGCGTACTTCTGCATCGGCGATGGAGGAAATCAAGAAGTGAAACAATCCTGAGTACTTTCATCCCCAGGGCACCTTTAGCCACATTTATTTACATAATTTACTGAACTTTTACGTTCTCAATGGACAGTCTAAACTGCTCAGAAGATACAAATTTTCCCTTCATCCCAGGTGACTCGTTTCTTCTGTCCATCCTATCGATCTGCGTGTGGGGGAGCAGGAGGAGGAGGAGCACCTGCTGACCCATTCTCCAAGAAGGTCAGGAGATTGTCGATTGATTGATGGTTACATGCATAGTACGGCCACCTAGCGTAGCCATCTCTTGACGACTGTAACTTCGCTTGACGTAGCTTCACCTTTACCTTGTACGAAGGAACGCTGTTTGTTCACCATTAGAGTACTGAGACTTGATGAATCATCAGTAAGACAATGACTGCCATTACAGAATTGGAAATTTTTAAATAAAAAAAAATCAATAATGTTCAGATCTCTGTGGTCTCCGCCACAGCCGAAGTGGATGAAGTAGGGAGACGAAAGCAGATCGAGAATCAACGACTGGAACTACTCAAGGTTGCACATTTTCATTAATAATTACTGAAACATCAATAGATCAATAATTTATCTCTGATAAATCCATCTCAGAAGCGTATTCCGTGCACTCCGGACTGCGATCGTCGCATCCATCCTCACTGTACTGCGGAGTGCAAGTGCGACTACATCTACCCCACTGTGCAGAGGTGAACTAACATTTCATTTTGAAAATCGGATAGTCGATTCATAGTTCCCTACTCTTGCATCCGTCCAGTAAAGATAGTGCACGAATTTTATAAGCTTGAAAAAATTGTGACAGTGCAGGGGTTTTGATATTATTGTAAATCTCTCTACTCCTCACACACTCTCAATGAGTCTGCGAATTTGAAACGCTATCAAATAAAATGAGAGGCAGCTAGTATTAGTAAACAACTTCTTTAGAGGTAGACAAGGTTAATGACAGGTTCTGCAATCCTCCTCCCATCCCGCTCTTCCTCAACACTTGCCGTCTCTGGTACTACGGATGCCCCAAGTGAGTTGCAGTAGCCTGTAGATCTCGGAGATCAGGAACTGATTATCGATCGATTCAGGTACGAGCGCTTCCACTACGCCTCTCAGTACGTCTACTCCAAGGCAGAGAAGGGCAAAGTTCTGCGTAAGTTCATTTCAAGAATTTGAATTCCAAAAAAACAAATGAAACAAAGATATAATCTTATCACTTTAATTGATTGAAATCTGGAAGGAATAGCATGTCGACATTAGGAATGAAAGCGGAATAATTTGATGATCTATGTTGAAATGCCTTAGAGCGAGAAATACTACAAATAAAAACTTTCTAGAGTGGAGCGGCAGTGTTTTTCGGTGTTTCGGAATGCCTCAATAGCATCAGAAATCTCCTCCTTGCAGCTGGTCCTGCTCGCAACCCGAACCCCTTCGGCCTTCCTCAGCCCGCCCAGCCTCTTCCCGTCGCAGCTGCAGCCCCTGCAGCACGTGCAGCACGCACTGCAGAGGGATTCATCCTGCAGCAGTCGCCCAGACAGAGAGACTCGCCCACTCCGGGAGAGAGATGGGTCGTGCCCCCGGAAATGCCCATTGTGGAGAAGGAGAAAATGAGGTGAGGAGGAATGGAAATATTCAATCTGAATTCTAGTAAGAACACGTACTGGTCTCGTGATGCTTCATGGAATATAATATTATGTGGGAAAGAGATTTGTTTTTTATGATTCAAAAATTTCTAGTTTATTAATAGAATAATAATTTCGCTAGCTAATTCAGGGGTACTACGTTCGATGGTTCTTCGAGAATGCAAAATATTTCTTCAATTGCAGAGACGCCCGCTCCCTCGCTTCTTCCGCCGCCGCATCATCCGCCTCTGCCTCCTCTTCCTCATCGTCATCAGCAGCATTCTCATTGGATTCTCCGTCATCGTTAACAGCTTCCTCCTCCTCGAAGGATCACCTGCTGATCATCCCTCCAGAGCCGTTCTCGAACAAGAAAAATGGAACCACACCCACACGGTAATCAAATGCCGCAGCCACTACCACACAATTATCCCATCCGCTAAACAGAGATGCACACATACAAACATTTCCAAGAGATAAATTGATTTCAATGAATTCATATCAATTGTTTGGCTGTTAGAAGAGAGGTAATTCCTCATGGAGTCAATACTTGTTCTTCATGGAATCTTTTTCTCAGTGCTCTCCAATCTCGTACCTTCCCCGTCCTTCCCTCCGATGCTGCATATGGTGCGGGCGCAGTTCAGTCGGGAGGGGGAGACCCATTCAAAGCATTCGATGGATTAACTGACAGTGTGAGTTCGAGGCATAGGTATCTTTTCAACTCAACATATGCCACTCCCTCATCTGTGCAGCATCATCTAAATATTCGATTAGGCCATTTTATTACTATTATTTCGGCATATGAATCGCCTTAGAAGGTTGGAAAGGAAAAGAAGCATGGAACAAAGTGATTATCATAATTATTAAGATGAGTGCAATTGCAGCGAGGCATAGCTCATCGTCCCCGTTCTCGTTCTCCCTTCACGAAGCCTGGCTTGTGGGAGGCGAACCCCGACGATCCGCACAACAGAGACCACGCGAACAAGTGGTACTACGCACCCGAGTCCGTCGGAGTCGACTGGCTCAATGGACAGGTGGGAAGAGTTTTAAATCAGAGGATGAGCGAGGGGAAAGCGAGATGTCTAAGGGAGTTGAGTGTTCGTCCCCTTTCATCGTATTAAATAGGAGAAAGAGTATTGATTGAAGTGAGCACTGAAAGCTCTCAATATGGGGGGGGGTGACAAAAGCCCAACCGACAAAAGCCCAACGGATCGCCATTCGCTGGATATTTGAGCTAACATCTTGAAAGTTGTTTCATTGTTACTAGTATGTGCTACACTACATCATGCTGAATAGATCCTCTAAACCATGCGATCTTGAGTTTTACTCACCATCACCGTATAGGGATTCATGGTCCAAATGTGCGAATTTCAATGGAAAATCATGGATAGATAAACACCAAATGCCGTAACCAATGGATGCCAATGTTACTGCGATGCAGCACTTCCTTAGGCATTATATTAACGATTGCTTACGGTATTTTGTGTTTATCTATCCATGATTTTCCATTGAAATTCGCACATTTGGACCATGAACCCCTATACGGTGATGGTGAGTAAAACTCAAGATCGCATGGTTAGAGGATCTAATCAGCATGATGTAGTGTAGTACATACTAGTAACAATGAAACAACTTTCAAGATGTTAGCTCAAATATCCAGCGAATGACGATACGTTGGGCTTTTGTCGGTTGGGCTTTTGTCACCCCCCCCCCCCCCCCCCCTCTATATGGCTATCTCCACTCTTCGCAAAAAATGAACAAATGAACAGTGTCGCGTACTACTGCGATATTTCTAAAGGATTTCTCATTTGGTTTTCTTTGTTTTCAAAGGTGAGAGCGACGGTCAAAATACCCACAAACCTCGAAATCGGCGTCATCTGCTCTCGTTCAGGCGACGTGGGGTGCACACTGGGCAGTTCCTGCTGCAGGAGTGGGAGGAACCAACGGATTCTCAGCCATTCACTTCCCCTCGATCGGCACCTTCCTGGGCATACCTGATGATTACGACTGAGAGGACCCAAGACTCACTCCATTTCACACATTCTATCGTTTATCAGACAATACGAATGAGTGTGCGGTGTGGAGAGATTGTCATTGCCCTCTGTTTATTCCCTTCTTTTTTGTGCACTTCATGTACCATTTTCCTGGGGAGGATCAGAAAACATACTATTGTCGTCGTTCCTTCATATCTGTACATTATCGTCTTCCTAGTATGTAAGTTGTAGATTGAATAGTCATTGATAAATGATTTATCCTTGCAAATGATAAGATCGAGTAAGATGGGCTTGTGCGCCAACGAAATGAATCGGGGTGGGACAATGAATGGGATACGGGATAAAGAGGAAGAGGGGGGGGGGAATTAGGCTTTGAATGCCTTCATCTCAGTGTTGTTTCTCTTCTTGTCGCTGCTGCCTTCTCCCACTTGCTCTTGTCCTTCAGCTTCTTCCACTCTGCACCAGCAGCCTTTTCGACTTCTCTCGAAGACATTCCTGGCTTGGTGAGCGAGGCGCGATTCTCATTCATCCAGATGAAGTACGCGTTGAGCGGTCTCTTGGGCGCATTGGGGCCCTTGGCGTTCTTCGTGTCCGCCTTCGAGGATGTGTTCTGGACGGTCTTAGCTGTTATTAAGCACCATTGGTTTCTGGCCCATACACCCCATCCCTTTTCATCATTTTCAATTTATTCTTGTATTGTAGGATATGTGAATCCTGAAAATTCGCTTGTTTCAATTAACGTTTACCAAAAATTCACCGCTCACCTTTCCTCCACTGCTCGTGATAGCTGCGGAGGTTGGGGCGATTTGCATGTTGCTCAGAAGCATTCCCCCATTCTTCTATTATCTTCCCTAATTATACTCTCCCTTTGTCTCCACTCTCCTCAATCCAATCACATTTGCATGACATTTGCATGCTTTTTTGCGTATTTAAGGATACGAACTCGCCCTCCTCCTACATTCTCACCTTAGTTTCTCAGCTCTTCTCCTCTTCTCCTTTGCTTCGCTGTAATCCAGACTCCTCCCCTTCCCCTCCCAACCCCGCCCCTTTTCCAGAAATGGCAGACGCAGCTCCTTCGTCTCCCTTCGTCAACGACGACACCGCCCGCACGCCGGTACGTACCCCCCCCCCCACTACCTTAGTTTCTGGAATCACTAATCTGCCACACCAAACGCTCCTGACCCACCGTACCCTTCTCCCTACCGTATTACAGGTTTGCGCTGCTGACCCCGAGGACCTTGATAGCCAGCACAAGGGCGAGTTCACCGCCAACTTCGAAGGGCTCACGCTACGCTCCTCCCAAGCCTCGGAGGTACGGTAGTCTTGGTTCTGTGATACCACTGTGGTTCTGTAACTGGCACCTAAGCGATTCCGTCGTGGTATTCCCTGTTATACTATAGTCTCTGCAGTCACGAATCTGCCCTACATAACCCTCGTTGCCAACCGTTCTCTACCGTATTGTCACGCCTTACCCTTGCAGCTGGTACAGCAGCAGATTGCCTCGACTGCGTCGCAGGCGGAGCCGCTCAAGTCGACGACTCAAGATGTTGTACAGGACAAGAGTGACGTGCAGACGCCCCTGTCGCCGGTGAGTAGTCGATCACCGAAGCAACGATCAAATTTAAAGGGGTTCTACGAGGAATATTTAGTCGCCCATAGTGAGAGCGTAGATGTTGTAAATCTCATTCACCCGATCAGAGATCACTTTTTCCGAAGTTCCACGGTCGCCTCTAATTGTAAGACTATTTATCACGCGTCTTCTGAGAGATTGCATGAAAACGAACCCCCTGCGACACCAGGAGCCCCAACTTTCAGTACAATTCTCGAGATAATTTTGCTAGAGTATATTAGGGACGAGAAAACTTTTGACGTTGGCCGTTTTTCTCAGAACCGGCTTTAAGGTATTTTGCGGTTCCAGGTCCGGTTCTACCATAGATCAGCTCCCCGATAAGCTAGAATGCCGGCTTTGGGCTCAAAATGTGCGGAAAATTATTTCAAGCAACTTCTACGTTGACGTTAACTTGCGTTGACGAGAACTTCACGTTGAAAATGATCAAGAAGTGATTTTGGAATGAGATAATAAATTCTAGCGGCTCGGGGACCCCACCTTTCCGCGTAATCAGAGATCTTTTTTAGAATCTACGTACATTATTCTTTCAGGAAAAAATTTGAGCCGAGCCATGTAGGGGTGGGAATTGGCCTGAGTGCAGCAAAAATGCTCACCAATTTGAATTTTTCAAATTTTCAAAATGGTCATTCTTTACGATACACGCTCTATTATTCTGTCTTTCGCTGTTTTATTAAATTTGCTCATAGAATGGATCAAATACCGTCGAAAAAACAGAACAAATCAGTATTTTAGAAAAATCTTTTTTTTCACATCGAAATTGCTCAAATTTGCACGTTGTAAAACCAACATTTCGAGCCCATCCAGATCGCTAACTATTCCCACTCAATAGAACACCTTGGCATGAGTAACGACAGTTGAAGCAGGCCGTCTCCAAAATTTCGATACTCCTGTTTTTCACGATCGAAAATGGAAGATCCACTGTGTCGGACATATCAAAAAATCATTTCTGGGAATATTTGTGAGAATTATGATTAGATTTTTGTGTGGAAAATATTTTCGTAAGCCGACAATTCAGATTCGAATGGATTAGCGGCATTTTTCACGAATTTTCCAAAACCGAAATTTTCGAATCTGGAAAATTTCACAAATTTAGAAACAAAAAGTTTGGTAGATTTTGCGTGAATTTCTGATTCCTCAGCCTACGAAAGTATTTTCCACACAAAAATCTAATCATAATTCTCACAAATATTCCCAGAAATGATTTTTTGATATGTCCGACACAGTGGATCTTCCATATTCGAGCGTGAAAAACAAAAAAAAGAGTATTGAAATTTTGAAAACGGCCTGCTTCAACTGTCGTTACTCATGCCAAGGTGTTCTATTGAACGGGAATAGTTAGCGATCTGAGTGGGCTCGAAATTTTGGTTTTACAACGTGCAAATTTGAGAAATTTCGAGGTGAAAAAAACGATTTTGCTAAAATACTGATTTGTTCGGTTTTTTCGACAGTATTTGATCCATTCTATGAGCAAATGTAATAAAACAGCGAAAGAGAGAATAATAGAGCGTGTATCGTAAAGAATGACCATTGTGAACATTTGAAAAATTCAAATTGGCGAGCATTTTTGCTGCACTAAGGACAATTCCCACCCCTACATGGCTCGGCTCAATTTTTTTCCTGAAAGAATAATACGTAGATTCTAAAAAAGACTCTGATTACGCGGAAAGGTGGGGTCCCCGAGCCGCTAGAATTTATTTTCTCATTCCAAAATCACTTTTTGATCATTTTAAACATGAAGTTGTCATCAACGCAAGTTAACGTCAACATAAAAGTTGCTTGAAATAATTTTCCGCACATTTTGTGCCCAAAGCCGGCATTCTAGCTTATCGGGGAGCTGATCTATGGTAGAGCCGGACCTGGAACCGTGAAATGCCTAAAAGTCAGTTCTGAAAAAAACGGTCAACGTCAAAAGTTTTCTCGTCCATAATATACTCTAGCATAATTATCTCGAGAATTGTACTGAATGTTGGGGCTCCTGGTGCCGGGGTGTCATGCAATCTCTCAGAAGATGCGTGTTATATACGCGCAAAGTTCATTGAAAGCGCAGGGTAGTGGCTAGTTCATTTATGTTTCACTCGCCCTAGTTATTTGTTGCCTCTTTCTTGGGTAATTTCGCTACAGTTTCCCACTGAGAGTGCAGAATTTTCGTGGCGGGAATAAGTACGCTGAAATTTTTATATATTTCCTTTCCTCTCCCCACCTTCGCACCTCACTCCTTGAGGTGTCACAGTACGAGTACTCGGACTTCATGGATGGGTCGGCGGCTTCTCTCGCGAGAATCGTCAGTGCCGTACGCGAAGTTCGCCCTCAGACGCGAGCTGCGGCTGCTGCAGTTGCAATGAGCAAGGAAGAGCTCGTCAAGGAGAGGGACGAGGTATTCAATTTCTGCCATTGTTTCGTTTTCTCCGAGTAGCTTAAGCAGTCAAAATACTGAATGATGTGCTTACGAATGAGGTGGTCGCAGAGTGTCCATGGAGTTTCGTAATGAGACCTATGCGCGTCTTCCAAGTCTGTGCTTTCATTGCCCTAACGAGCCGTGCTATCACATTCGAAAGAGGAGACAATTCTAAGACCTTCTATCGTTTTCAAATTTGCTAAACGCTAATGTGCAAGTCTGGGCTCATAGTGGGGGAACGGTTAGAAACGTGTTATTTCTGAGGCGTCGAAAAAGTTCACTAGTAGTGAATCACTAACACCCCGACCTCCACAAGATCGTTTAGCAAACTTGAAAACAATAGAAGTTCTTAGAATTTTATCTTCTTTCGAATGCGCTAGGTCTCGTTCTGAAACTCGATGGACACTCTGCGACGTATCCTTGTTAGCCTAACCATATTGGTATTTCAGAAGTTCGCGAAGCTGAGGGAGCGGCTGATGAAGCAGTCCGGTCTCAAAGTGCCCGAGAGCATCCTCACTGCTCGTTTCTTCTACTCTGAGGACGGAAGAGGACGAATCTCTCAAATCGACAAGCAGGCTGCCCGTTTCTTCCTGCAGAAGGCGAATAGCATGTCAGCTAAGGTCGATCGACTCTTCCTCCAGTACAACCAACTCTCGGCTGAGGAGTACGTGGAGAAGACTCAGGAGGTTCGCCTATATTTAATTTAATTTCATAAAATAGATTGGAAGCCGGATAATGTTCTTCGGCTCGATTTTATCGGTTTCGATGTAGGAAACTTGACCTATCAATGATAAATTTGACGAGAATTTGGAAAATTGGCCTGTTCGATAACGAGGAAGTTCAATAACTTCTCTAAGCTAACTGGCCTTCTTCAGCACTACATCAAGCTCTACTCGAACCGCCTTCCTCTGCCCATCCTGTCGGAGGTGAGCTATAGCCATCACATCCCCCTCCATTGACTGCTTTGCAGACGGAGCAAGGCTACGAGAAGGGGAACTGGGAGTGGTTCCAGTGGTCGAAGGAAGCACAGTGAGTATTATGCTGCGATTGAGAAATTGAGTTTAAAAATTTTAAATTTTAGAATTTTAGAATTTAATTGATGAAATTTAGGATCCCGCCACCAAAGAATTTGATTGAGTCAGTCATCGAGAAGATTCGAACCTACCCAAGACTGACGATGCTGGACAAGAGCGAAACGAAGACGCCCCTTTCGACGGTGAGTCCTCGCCTCGCACAATTCAGGAGAGGAACTGTTGAGTTTCAGACTCAAATCCGGGAGGGGGATATGTTTCAGAAATGTATCAAGTTTCTGAGCATGCTCTTGGGTGGAGGCGGGGATTGTGGACGGCACCTCGCCTCGCACAATTCAGGAGAGGAACTGTTGAGTAGAGTAGAGTAGAGGAACTGTTGGTGGTACCTAACCTGCGAGGCCGACGAACTCGCTCAGCAACATCTCTCTTTTCCATATCTAGAGTAAGCAATGATCACCAGATGTGGGAAAATGAATAGCCATGTTTCGCGATGAATCTAATGAGGGAGTTGAAGGATGGAATTTGTCTTAGCCCTAATCTTGCCCGGAAATTTCCTGTTCTTTTTTTAACTTTGACTTCAATCTCTTCGATATTAATGTTTTCGGAATGAAATCTTTCTGCAGGAGGTCAGCCTATATAAACGAGGTTCTATCGTTTTCGTCAAGTCCAGTGCTGGTGAAGACACCTTGGAGAAAGTGAGTCTGCTGTTGTGGTTTGAAGAAACGAATTGTGAATTTAGTTCCTCGACGGCGAGCTCCGTCCGTTGGTGAGGAGTAAGAAGCTGGAGAGTAGATGCACTGCCATCCGCATCTTCATCCGCTTAGCCAACGAGATTGGAATGGAGAAGAAGTGGGAATCCACGAGACTGAATCTCGAAGTGTTCGCTGGAGTACTGTGCAAGGTAAGATATCCCTCACGAAGGGAAGAACGACTTTTTATGTTACTATTTCAGTGCTTCCTTACGAAAGACGAAAGATGGGGAGAGGGAACGGGTGATAAGTTGGTCCGTGAGGGTGAGTGACCATTTTATGCCCCTTCATACCACTCAAATGACCATTTGAGTTCTCCACTTCGTTTTTTTAAAATTTGCTCACACTTGTGTGTTTTAGAGAAGAACCAGCTGGCGATTGATTCCTTCCAAGACTTCATCGACTTCACTACTCAGGGCATCACGAGTGTACCCTGCAGGAACGCCGTCCTCCGCATCATCAGGTAGAATAAGGGAAACCATAGTGCTATTAGGGATGAACATTCCTCAGTTATCCTGCCATTTCGATGAATATGTACATATACGGACTAATTTACTGGCACTTCTTCGATATTTGGCCCACCCTCCCCCCTCCCTACAATTTCTCATTCCTTCCACATCTCAAAGGGGCTGTGTGACTGAAAATCAGGGATAGATACCTAGAAATGAGTGTAGGTGGGGGGAGGAAATGGGGGGTGGGCCAAATATCGAAATAGTGCCAATTTATCTGTTACAGTCTTTCCTGCGACGATCGGTCGATTCCCTCCGATCGAACCATCGACGGCATCAACGCCATCCTCGAGGCTTCCTTCAAGGAAAGGAAAAGTCGACTGCTCGCCCTCGACGTCTACATGAGTCTTCTGGAGTTCACGTCTTTTCGAGGAGGTCAGAAGCTGTTCGATCGATTGGCCTCTCTCGCAGATCAAGTTAAGAGGGTGAGCACTGGAGAACGTTCCGCGGTGATTTGATTCATTCCGTTCAGATTGAGAAGAGTAACAGGAAAGAGGCAAGGTATATCGCCAGACTGAAGGACCGATTCCCTCATCTGTTCCAGTAGAATGATTTCGTAATGGTGTGATATGATTGTATTATATGTAATCTAATAATAAAGATGCGCCCCTAGTAGTATTTGTGTTCTCGGCACACATCGCGGTCTTCTAATTATTATTGATCGCATAAGCTCATCTGCTCAATTATTCTGCAAATGGATCCGAGAAAACTTCTTGATCAGCAGAAACTTAATTCTATTCTCGATTAAATGAAATTATCTTCAAATACCAACTGATTCTTATTCAATAGTTGTTGTGCTAGGATAAGTAATTGGGTTGTATACGCGCACTGAATATCAATAAGTTATGAAATATTTATGGTAAGGTTAACTGAGGTCCAATACATCTTCGATGATCGAGTGAATAGTCATAGCCCCACACCCTCGATGAAGGCAAGACCTCGTACTGGGGGTATTTGACGAGAGGTTGGGCTTGCTGCGACAGCCGACCAGAGCGAGAACGGTGATGATGAGACTGCAATCGATAATTAGGAAGAAAGTGGAGGAGAAACGAAGACGATGACGAGATCAACCAGCATTTCTTGAAGATAACATCAAGACTGAATGGAGAACGAGAGGAGGGAGATAGGAGGAATTGAATATTAACTTTGATTATGCAGATGAATACGTTTCGAATGAAATTAGAACAAGGAAAGTGAGCACAACCTTAATAGAATGTGGTTAGAGATTATTATTGACTCGATCTGTCTATTATCTATAATTGTTTTTCATATTTCACACGAATTAGAAAGTGTTGTTTTTCATACAACACTTTCTAATTCGTCGTGCCAAAGTACCATGAGCTATCTAGAGCGTGGAAAACAAAGATCAAGAAAGAGGTAAGCGAGAGCTAACTTACGATTCTGGTAGACATGGTATACGATAGACGAGGGGAGGGAGAGTGGGACGAGTCGACCTCCCGCTGGAGATGATCTGAGCGAGAATGGTTAGATCATTTACACAATGAAATGAATTGGTATGAGCGATAAAAAAGATATTGCGTTTTCGTTTTTGCACGTCTACAAAAGTTGCCTGCTGATTGTACGAAGTACTCGAGTATGAAGATCGTACTTCAATGATTTATGATTTCCTAGTCTACGCCATAATATCGACGTTATCGTTCTACAGGCCCAAATACTTGATGCCAAGATAAAGCCATGTTTACTTATCATTATCATCTGTTTTACAGTTCCACCGTTTGCATGATAAACGAATTGAGTTCTTTCTGTGATATTTATCCAAAGAAAGATATTCTGATTTTTCATCGGCAGTTCATCCTAACAAAAATATCGTTGTTGATTTTATCAAATGAAGGTCGAGTTCAATGAAATGGGAGGTCAACGGGGGATTCTTCACTCAAGTCCACTCCTTCTCTCCTTCCCTCACTAATCATCGAGAGAACGACCGATCCTAAACAAATTTAAGATTCACAGTAAAGCCGTTAAATTAGAACCATTATTGAATATTTTCTAAATGCTTTCACTGTTGATCGATAAACGAGTTTCTACTCGTGAATCGCGGGAGGCGGACCAGTAGCATTTGGTAGCCCTACACGTAGCAAGTAGTAGGCGGTGAGATACCACCATTTAGCCGCCTACCACTGACTACTGGCCCGCCTACCAAGTGCTAGTAGCCCGCCTACCCGCGATTCAACCTTGAGAGCAGAGGGAATAATCGAGGAATCGGGGAGGAAGCAGGGACGGGGAGAACGAACGAGGCATAGTCACAGGCATGGCCAAGCTCTTTCACGTCACTGCAAATGTTTAGCATGATGTTTTCTATCCGCAGGATACATTATTTATACGCGTAAAAGCCGGCTCTGAGAAAAACGGCCAACACCATACATTTCACCGTCCGCGGTATACCACGCCTCTCATGAGAGAATCGAGCTGGATTTGCCATTCATGGGAATGGAGGAAAATTGTGAATTGAGTTCTAACCGGTTTTAGCCATCCTAAGGCATGCCTGAGTGACCCTCGAAGTCATATTGTTCAGACTTCATTTTGGAGCTTCCTAGACCGGGTCGCAATTCGGCATCACCTACTTCAAGGGCCGATTTCTCGAAAACGGTGATAGAGTGAGCAAAATTGACCTCTTAGTGACCCCGACTCATTTTTTGAGCTCTATCGATCTATCTAAACCATTTTCTCTGAATCCGATTTTGAACAGTGGTACACTTCAGGGCATTTTTCTTAAAAATGTAGGTGCACATGCAGCTCAAATTTTCTAAGTGAATGTAGCTCAGCGAGAGCTTTCAAATGAGTGGTTTGTCAACAAAATACGGGCACGGTGGTGGGAGTTTCGCCCCTTTTACGTGTTTCGATAATTTGAAGGCACTAATTCCTCACCACACCGCGCGTTTTTGAGAGTGCAAAGTGAAATTATCCCATTGTCCCTCACTCCCCCCATTGTTCTCACTCTTCCCTCATTTCAACGTGCGGTGTGCGAGGAATTAGTGCCTTCAAATTATCGAAACACGTAAAAGGGGCGAAACTCCCACCACCGTGCCCGTATTTTGTTGACAAACCACTCATTTGAAAGCTCTCACTGAGCTGCATTCACTTAGAAAATTTGAGCTGCATGTGCACCTACATTTTTGAAAAAAATGCCCTGAAGTTACCACTTCAAAATCGGATTCAGAGAAAATGGTTTAGATAGACCGATAGAGCTCAAAAAATGAGTCGGGGTCACTAAGAGGTCAATTTTGCTCACTCTATCACCGTTTTCGAGAAATCGGCCCTTGAAGTAGGTGATGCCGAATTGCGAACCGGTCTAGGAAGCTCCAAAATGAAGTCTGAACAATATGACTTCGAGGGTCACTCAGGCATGCCTTAGGATGGACAAAACCGGTTAGAACCAATTTCACCATTCCCACGCCCAGCTCGATTCTCTCATGAGAGGCGTGATACGCTACCATAAATCTCTCGAGGATGGTATTCAAAGTTCCTAGTTCCTCGGGGTCATGTAATCTATCAGAAGATGCTTGATTCCTCATATCACAAAGTATCTACGAAGCGACGCGAAAATGGTAGTAAACTCACTTCTCCATGGGCCATTCCGCCCTCTCCACCCACTCATTCTTATCTGGGAAGTACTCCTCGATGACCTCTCCTTATCTGGCGAACAGACGACCGTTCGAGACAATCAGATTGAAGTTTGAGGTCCCATACTATCCAGTGTTGTCCATTCGTTTGTTGTGGGGCCGCCGAAAGCCTCCACAATCTTCATAGTCTCCTCCTTATCCCTCAAAATATTTTAAAAATAATAGTATGCCGTAAATAATAGTATGTCGTTGAGTAAATACTTCCGTATCATCAATTTCGTCAAGTAAATATTGCACTTCAGGAAGAGAACAACAACCATGCAGTCATTCTTCGTGCAAATATCTCAATGTTCAACTGTAAGTGGGAATCAAGTTGATCGTTTTGGGTCATTAGGACCACGTCTCTTGACGACTGTAAACTATCTTGACGTGCAAGTACCTCACACACTACAACACCAAATCAACTCTTTTATTATTTTGCATGATAAAGTTTTCCGTCCGGTCCCCTTTTCATCCTGTAGGTCGACCTCCAGGGGTCAAGGCTGTAGATACGTATGAACCGCCAGCAGAAGCAGGCGGGATCTCCCACGCTTCAACGGGATGCGAGGGCTTGGAGGGCTTGGATCTGCAGCCAAAGAGAAGAACGACGACGGTGAGAAGACTGCGATCGATGAATAGGAGAGAACAGAACGAGAAATGAACCCGAGGAGCGCAGCAACCAACATCTCGAAAAGAGAACAGTAAGAATGAATGGAGTAGGAGAGTGGAGAGCGATAGTGGAGTGAATTAGTTTTTTATTATTTATAATTAAAATATCACGCCTCTCATGAGAGAATCGAGCTGAGTCTGGGAATGGAGAGAAAATCGTGATTTGAGTTCTAACCGGTTTTGTCCATCCTGAGGCATGTCTGAGTGACCCCCGAAGTCTTATTGTGCAGACTTCATTTTGGGCCTTCCTACACCGGGTAGCATTTCGGCATCACTCACTTCAAGAGCCGATCTCTCGAAAACAGTGACAGATAGAGTAAAATTGACCTCTGAGTGACCCCGACTCATTTTTCGAGCTCTATCGATCTATCCAAACCAATTTTTCTAAAATCCACTTTTAAGAGTGGTACACTGCAGGTCAATTTTCTCAAAAATGTAGGTAAAGCAGCAGCTCAAATTTTCACAGTAGATGCAGCTCGGAGAGAGCTTTCCAATAAGTAGTTGTGTAAAAAATACGAGAACCCTGGTGAGAGTTTCATCCTTTTAACTTCCTTTGGATCGTTTGAACTATATTTTCAACAGAAGAATTCATTTCAGACCGCTCTTTTCGAAGCGCGCGGCCGAAAATGATCAAATTCCAATCGCAATCCCTGTTGAAAATAAAGTTCAAACGATCCAGAGGAAGTTAAACGGATGAAACTCTCACCAGGGTTCTCGTATTTTTTTCGCAAACTACTTATTGGAAAGCTCTCGCCGAGCTGCATCTACTGTGGAAATTTGAGCTGCTGCTTTAACTACATTATTGAGAAAATTGACCTACTGTGTACCACTCTTAAAAATGGATTTTAGAGAAATTGGTTTGTATAGATCGATAGAGCTCAAAAAATGAGTGGGGGTCACTCAGAGGTCAATTTTGCTCTATCTTACACCGTATCCAAGAAAAGTGATCTCAAAGTGGGTGATGCCGATATCCGACCCTACCTAGGGAGCTCCAAAATGGAGTCTGCACAATAAGACTTCGGGGGTCACTCAGACATGCCTCAGGATGGACAAAACCGGTTAGAACTCAAATCACGATTTTCTCTCCATTCCCAAAAATATCAAATTTAGCTCGATTCTCTCGTGTGAGGCGTGATATTCTGAAAATTTTTTTCGATGTTCTTAGATGAAGAATTCCCACTGTTCGATGCTCTGAACACAGCCGATATTTTCTCCGTCGGAGACTTTCCACATCCCAGTTTTCAATGGCTTTTCGGCCATTCATAACAAAAACTGAGTGATCATTCTTTATTTCTCCCATAGTCCCGACCAGTTGATCGGGAGGGAATGAGAGAAATGAAGAGAGTGAAGCCCCTGCTTTTGGCGTCAATTAATTCAGGATTATTCAGGTTACAGTCTCACGAAGGAGCGACTGCGAGATCACATTATCAGCCACGCCCTCTGCTTTCTCACCATAAACAATTGTTGATTTTCCAAAATCTAGTTTAGTTTCAGTCGAGCATTTTCCATGACAAGGAAGCGGACAGTTTATCGATTATTCCGTGCTCCGAATCGAGACTCTCACTGTTATCATCACGTTTCAGGTACTAGATAGGAAACAATCTCAATCATTCACAGTTTTGTAAATTTTGCTTCTACAATTTCTAAGCTGCCATCGATCTGATCGCCTATTTCCACTTCCGGTTCGCAAAAGAAAGACATCGAACGCGTTTGTTTGCGCTCTCTTTATTTTCCCACGCCTGGATCCTTTCAGTGTTTGAGCTGGGCATCTTCCTTATCTATTCCTTGGCCAGATATCTTACTCTCTGGGGGTTGGTCATCGGTATGATTCAACTATTTTTAATTTTTATAAATTTAAATTAGACATATTCTCGCAGACACCAAATTTTAAGGATCTCGTGATGAAAGCAATTATGAATACCACATTTTCAGGTTCACATTCGTCTTATTCTATTAGTCCGCAGGATTCCAAGGCAACAACGTCGTTTTTGTGCTTGCTTCAGCGACGTCAGACCTGTTTTTGCACTCTCTCTTTACCAGGGAACAGTAAAAAAAAAAAGACCTTGTTCAGAACCTTTCCCGTGCTGTTGAATGGCTTACGCGACGGGAAGCGATGGATGAATCGGAGGATATTTTTACAAGCATTCTACTCACAGGCTTTCTCGTGAATTACTGGATCATCAAGCGTTGCCAACGATCCACTACCGAAAGTTTGTCTGAACTAGACACGGATTCAGGGTCTAGGATGATAAATTAATATTTGCATTTTAAGAGATCCATCGTACTCGGCAATATCCCAATGCACGTGGAGCGAGATCTAGCCGTCTCTATCAGAACAATCTGCAGTGATCCCTCGGCGGTTGCCAGGATACTCAGCATGGATGCTCCTCTTTATAAAAATAAATAAACATTAAATATTTTTATGTCAGATCTTTGGCCTGACACTGATCGAGGAACAGTGCAGATTGCGCAGGTCAACGACTTCGTTGCAGAATTTTCCGTATTTCCGATGTGAATAAACCAGATGCTATTGCTTCAATCAGGTTATCACATTGCACTTTCAATCTTAGTATTGTTCCCTCTCCTGAACTCGTGAAGCAGTACGCTCCTCTGTTCACATAGAGAGAGGAGTTGCACCTCTACGCATATTTTTCGAAGACTCAGAACCGGTAAATAGCTATTGATTGGAAAGGGAGTAGTAAACGTCCTGAAAACCAAAAGGCACAAAAGGCTAGGCACTTGGAGATTCTTCTCTTCTCAGTTCTCGTGTATTTCTTTTACGGTTTAACTTCTGCTGCTGATGTTTAATGTGTATGCGGTGAAGGGAACATATTTTTCTAAAAAGAACTACCATTTAGGTGCTGAACTTCTGGAATCTCCGCAGTGTTCCGTCTCTTCGAAACCTCAGAAGAGACCAACAGGCGCGTAAGCTCAATTATGTCGCCCTTTCGTGAGTTGGCGGATAAAAACACTTTTCCTCAATTCTTTCGTTTAGGGTTGCATGAAAGTTGAAAATAATCACTTGAAATTTAGGATAACTAAGCTCTCGATCGTTTTCTACTGCGTTCTTCCTTTTTATTTCCATTTTCGCTAAGCGGATTGTCGGACGAATCTGCATAAAGCATTGAATTATTGTTTCGAAATTTATTTATGGATATTTGTATGCAGCAAAAATACATGAATAACTTCTTACTATACGATGGAGTTCAAATGATCGAAAATTGTATTGTCCATTAATTTGCATTGAAAATCGGAATATCTCTCGTCTCCTGGTGATTCTCCCCCTCATTCTCCCATTCATTCCTCACTCCGAGTGGTCTGTCCCTCCTTCCTCATTTCACCCCTTC
This sequence comes from Pristionchus mayeri, assembly GCA_036245805.1. Taxonomy (NCBI): domain Eukaryota; kingdom Metazoa; phylum Nematoda; class Chromadorea; order Rhabditida; family Neodiplogasteridae; genus Pristionchus; species Pristionchus mayeri. The sequence continues at coordinate 20,129,384 of BTRK01000003.1, read as the reverse complement.
GCAATGGATGAATCTCCTCTCTCCACTTCGAACTGCAGCCATGAAGTGGTTAGCGTTCGCTTGATCTTTGATCTTTACCCGTTAACTTTCCAAGGATTCGCTTGTTCTCGCGAAGCGATCGAGTGAAACTGCATTGCACGCGGGGGCGTGTGATGGTCGCTACATCTTCCGTCTTCAGAATCAACGGGTTAGTATAATTTGCTCTTACCTCGTGAGACTTGCAAGCGAGTGAAGAGGGATTGCACAGAAAACAAGAAAATGGATAGGGTAGATTAGAGAAAGAAAGGTGTTCCAGTGTGAATCAACATGATTCCCGTTTGTTCAGATGACCTCAATCGGTTCTCATCGTGAGCTGGCGGAAAATTTGGGGGAAGATGAGCGCATGACGTTCACGCTTGATGTCATCGACACTTTCACAGCCAGGTTTTTTTCCTGTGTTGAAACATGAGAAAAATGCTTAATTTCTTTAAAGAAAAATCACCGAAAAAAGGTGTTGGGCTAGAATATTTGATGTTTTTCTGACATTATTTGAGGAAAATTTCACCGAAAATATCAGGAAGCACTGCTTCAATGACGTCGGAGATCTCTTCGGATTTGGCGTTGTCTGCGAGTTGTTCGCCCTGAATGAGCACTCCCTTGTGCTGCTTGACTACCGCGCCGTATGTTCTCTCCTCTGTGTTCAATGCGCTTTCATCTGCGCGTAATTATTGACATCTATGACCGTGATTATCCAGAGAGAAGGCCTTCTGCGACAGCGCCTGTTTCATGTGGACTGGAAAACGAAGACAGTTCGCAGTCCCTTCTTTACTTGATGTTTACTATATTCATCATCAGATCAATTGCTATTTCCGCACGTACCGTATGCAATTTGACGGATGGCCTCACATCCCATCGGGAACGGTGAATGAGCATGAAAACATACAATTTAGATTTAACACATTTCAGAATATCGCCGTGGTGCGGAGCGGTCGCAGGGGTAATATTTTTTTCTGTGCTACGGCATTCTATTAGAGAAGCGGGACAGGCGAGAGGGGGCAGAGAAAGAGAGAAAACTATCATCCATGTTAATCCGCAAGTTGTTCTCAGGACGAACTTTACTATGCCAACAGATTTTGGTGAAAGATAAAATGTTTTGAGCGTACACAATCCCCACCGATCCGTTCTCAACCCTTGCGCACAGGGATATCTCCCCGCTTATCGCGCAGGTTGCTCTTATTTCCATTTAGATATGAAAAATAATTAGAGAAAACCATTAACTTTTGATTCAATTTCTGAATTGAGGCGCGCTCGTACGTGCTCCACAACTACACTGCTCCACTTTACCTAACCGGAATGCCCATGATCAGTCACAAACCATTCATTATCACGGACTCGGTTAGGCTTCTATTCTCGACGAGGACAAATTATAAAAGATCAGCTCAAAAGTGGAATGCAGTTGACATTTCCAATGATATCCTAATATAAGTTCAATAGTAACCAATTTTCAATTTTCAAGCCATTTAGGCTCATTTTTCGGATGTGTTTCAGGTGCGGTACTTAGCTCATGAGCTTATCAGCTATCTTACGCACCTGAAACACACCTGGAAATTTAAAACCTAAAAACAATTGTTGAGGCCATCGGATACTTCGTCAGTGTCGGCGAGGACATCGATCTGATGACGGGGCTTGTTGTCGACTTGAGGTTATCATTCGAATTTTATGTCATGCTCTCACGGCCATTGTTGCCATAACAACTACTTCGAGGACCACCAACGAGAGATGATGAACTGTGAGAACTCTCTCCTCTCGCCCTCTTGTTGCGACAGGTCTTTTCCCGCGCGCTCTCTATTAACTGCGTTAATTAAGGCTTCTTAGCCTACTTTTTGTTGATTTTCCTGGTCTCAAGCTTCTGCACTCTCGTCCCCCACATTCTCCCCCATTTTTATGACTTAATCACTCCTTATTAATTAGTTATCCCTTGATTTCGTGTTATCGCTCTCTTTTCTCTAATCCCTCTCCCTTCCCTGTACTCTCTCGTTGTCTCTCTCGCGACCTCTTTCTCTCCCCTCCACCACACAATGTCTCAATCTCTCGCCTCATCCGCCCCCATCCCCATCCCCTCCTCCGTCGGTGGAGGCAAGCGTCGTGCCACTGAGTCGTCGGAGGCCTTCCGCAGTGCAGCCAAATCCCAACTCGAGAAGGTCACCTCCACCCTCGACGCTTTCCTCGACTCTGAGAAGAGTCGGTCCTCTGACTCTCTCTACCTGGCTCTCCAGGCGTGTGTGGAGGTGCTGAAGGTCGCCCACCAACAGTACCTCACCCCTGTCGAGAGCCCGGTGGATGAGGAGAAGAGGCGCCGATCGATCGTGATCGAGAACCTCCCTGAGAGCAGCCTCAAGTTGCCCAGTGAGAGACTCAAGCACGATCATGCCGCCGTGGAGAAGATGTTCGACCTGACCGGAGTCGAGGTTCGTGCCGAGACCTGGTTCAGAATGGGCGAGAAGAAGCAAGGAAGGAACAGGCCACTCAAGGTGGTTCTCCCCCGCCAGTCCTCCCAGCAGCTCTTCCTGCGGAGCCTCAAGAAGGTGACTGATGCGCCGGAGTTCAAATCGGTGCGCATCCGTCCCTCTCTCTCGGAGAAAGAGAGGAAGGATCAGTACGATCTCAGGCAGAAGAAGAGTGAGCTCAACAAATCAGGTGGTGCGGTCTACGTGATCTACGCGGGTGAGTTGATGAAGAAGGAAGAAGTGGCCTCGTTCAAGACGAGACCCCGCGTCCCGACGCCTGCTCCCCTCTCTCAGATGACCTCAGCCTTCTCCCTCTTCAACGGGGGAAACTGAGTACTCCCTGCAGACCCCCTTGCCCATCCTCTTCCCAACGCCTCTTGCAATCAGTCTCCCCATCCCTTGATCCATCCTCTCTCTCCCATGTAGAGTCTACCCAAACGTCTACCTCACTCCCCCCTTCTTGCACTACCCTTCCTAGCAACACAATTTCTTGTCTGTACTATAATGCTAGATCTCTCGTGAACAAGGTTCATACATTACATCACCTGCTCAGGATAGAGAAACCGGATATTGTATTCTTTACAGAATCTTGGCTTACGACCCGTACCCCCACATCACTTTTGATTTCTGACTTACCATATATAGCTGTCAGACGCGATCGGTCCAGTGGACGAGGTGGTGGCACTATCATATTACTTCGTGACCATTTTCATTTCTCAATTATAAGTGCAATCCATAGTAATATTGAATGTCTCTCCATCGATTTACTGACCTCCTCGTCATTCATTCGCATTTCACTAGTTTACCGCCCCCCTAACTATAGTAAATTGCAAAATGAAAATCTTGTTGATTGTCTTTCTGATCTGATTTCATCCTCCAGCTATCCTATTATTATTCTCGGAGATTTCAATAGTGACATTCTCTCCAACACTGTTCCTTCCACTGAGCAACCCCTTCACTCCTTCGTTGCTGCATCCACTCTCACTCATCTCATTCGCAACCCAACTAGGAATGATAGGTGCATTGATTGGCTTCTCACAAGCGAATTGTCCATTGTTCACAATCCATCAGTAATCCCTTCCTTCCCATCTTCTGACCATTCTGGTCTATCTTTCTCAATTGAGTCAACTCTCCTCCCTCCCTCCCAATCACTAGTTAGAGATTTCTCGCGTGCAAATTATGATGATCTATCATCGTATCTACTCAATATTGACTGGTTCTTCCTATTCTCCCAGGCACCAGATGCCGAAAATATGTATTGCTCTTTCGTATCTGTAATTCACCATGCTATCGACATTTTCGTTCCCTATCATCAGCCTAAGTCTAAAATCCATGCATACCCCCCTCATATCCAGAAACTTATTAAACATAGGAATACACTATTCACAAAGATTGATCTTATATCCATTAGATCCCAATACGAAAAATGCAGTAAAGATCTATTATACCAAATCAAAAAATGGAACCAATTTTGCGAACATAAAAAATTGAAACACTCTAAGGATCTTTACCGTCATATTCGTACCCTCACCCAACCTAAGCCTTCCATTCCCAAAGAACTCGTTGACACTTCTGGAGCCATCGTAACTAGCACTATAGACATAGCCAATACTCTCGCGTCTCGCTTCGCCTCGCATTTCACACTTGATGACGGACTCTTACCCTCTGTCTCCTCACACCCTTCTCCCTCATACCTCCGAAATGTTTCCTTTCTCCCTCATGAAGTTCACAAGGCATTAAAGCAGCTTTCCCCTTCTTGTTCATCTGGTCATGATAATATCCCTCAGATAATTTTTCGTAAATGTGCTCATGCTCTCGCCCTTCCTCTCTGTGATATTTTCAACTTCAGTATGCAATCTGGTATCGTTCCATCCCTTTGGAAATTTTCACTTATTACCCCAATTCTCAAACCTAATAAGAATCCCCAGTCACCTGATTCGTATCGCCCAATCTCTATATTGTCTCCTGCGTCCAAAACAATGGAGCGCCTTGTCAAGCATAAACTTGCACCTTACCTGTATCGTTTCAATATTATTCCTAAGTACCAACATGGCTTTCGATCCGGTGCCTCTGTTCTCACCAACCTTATAGATTGTGAAAATGACTGGACTCTTGCGCACTCTCGTAAAGAGCAAACCGATGTGATCTATCTAGATTTTTCTCGTGCTTTTGACACCGTCCCCTTTCCTAAACTTCTCTCTAAATGCTTGCATTACGGTATTGATGGTAACCTTCTTAATTGGATTTCTGATTTCGTCACGGATAGGCATTTCTCCGTACGACTAGGAAATACAGTATCCAAGTCCTTCCCTGTTCTGTCCGGTGTTCCTCAAGGTTCTGTGCTAGGGCCCATTCTATTCTCTCTCTACATTTCTGATATAACATATGTCCTTGCTCCTTTCCCGGATGTGCGTGCAAAAGCGTACGCTGATGATATTAAGATTTATGTTTCCTACTCCAATAAAAATAAAGCCTTTTGCACTACCCAATTACAGTATGCCTTAGATGCCTTATATTCATGGACTGTATCCAATCAATTATCTCTCTCGGAATCTAAATGCACCCATCTCCACATAGGTTCTTCTCCTGCTCCTCAATATCTCATTAATAATGTTATCCTCGAGCAAGTCCCCCAACAACGTGATCTCGGCGTCCAAGTTCTGCCCACTCTTAATAACTCTGCCAGTATTGATGATCGTGTTCAGAAAGCCACCACTGTCATGCATATTATGCTTCGTGCTATAACCGTCAATAATCCCACTATCCTTATCAAATGCTTCATCACATATGTCCTCCCTCACATTGAATTCGCTTGCCCTTTCTGGAACCCTCACATTAAGAAACAGAGTCAGAAGCTTGAGAAAATCCAAGAGAAATTCACTCGCATTCTATACTATCGATGCTTTCCATATCCATCATATCCTCTTGGTCTCCCTTCCTATTCTCAACGTCTGTCTTTCCTTGGTCTTCAAGCGCTTTTTGAGAGGAGAGTCACTTATGATCTGGTCCTGGCCCGTAGAATTATGCACGGTGACACCATACTCGACAGAAGTCGTTTTTTTCTGTTTGCTCCCCTCAGAGAAAGGACCAATAATTTTGGAATCCACATCGAGAAAACTAAATCTACACCTCGATACCACTGTTTCTCTCGTAGAGTTGCTAGAATTTTGAATGCCCTTCCCTCTCATGTATTGTCATCACCTAGTATTCATGTTTAAAAAGAGATTAAGAGCCCTAGAATTTGATTTCAGTAAATATATTTTCCAATAATATCCTCTTCCTCGCACCACTATTTCCCATTAGCGTATCTCTTCACCTACCCTCATCCTCGCCCCTCTCCATAGAGATCTTCTGACACTGGTTCTCGGAGCAGAGTCTACCTGGTCTTCCCGAGTGCCTCCTCCTCGGTATCCCTCCCATCAGACCAGACGAAGACAGATGAGACCAGTCGATTAGATCTTCACTTTTTTATTGCACCCCCCCCCCCCCCCCCCCACAAATATTGCCCTTCCTCCTCAGTGCGAGGAGAGTCATACTGTACCATATCACATAATTAATTATTCGTCTCTCGTTGCGCCGTAGAGCGTAGATAAAATATATATATATAGAATAGAATGCGTAGCAACGTGGTGTACATGATAAACTTCTTAAAGTGCTACAATATTCGCGGAACGGGTAAATATTTAGCCGTGAATATTTCCCCGTTCCGCGAATATTGTAGTACTTTAAAAAGTTTATCATGTACACCACGTTGCTAAGTATTCTATTCTCACAATAAATAAACTTTTCCCTCATTTTATGCGCTCTCTAATCTCAAGCCCACCCTGTGTAAATAGCGTCTGCTTCAATCAATTAAAACGCTGTCTCTAGACCCGAAAAAACTAGACCCAAAAGTTGATCTTTGAACTTTCAGATCGAAAATTTTCATCTTGATTTTGACCCCACATGTTATACACCATTCGAAAGAGCATAAAAAGTTATGCCATAATCCAAGTTTTCGTATTCTAAGGAGCTCATTAACTCTCAATATTTGGGAAAATGTCGAAAATTTGGATTTTTTATTCTTTCAAAAAAATATAAGACCACTTTCCAATGGGTTCTTCATCCTGGCTTCATTGATATTTTGTGTGAAATTTGATGCTAAATTTAGAAAAAAATGTCCCATTGTGATCCCACATACCACTATCTGACTTTTCCTCGAAAAACTAGCGCGCAATCGCCGACCAGGGTTCGATTCCCGTCGGCGACGGAAAGTTTTTGCCAAGTTTTTTTTTGCTTTTAACGATGTTTCTTCCCCATAGATGCATGTTGCATGATGTTATTCTTTTATTATTATGGTATTGTTGCGATTCTTTTATAGAAAATTCATATTCGTTGATCTCACACGTCAAATAAAGCAAACAAAAAGTGTTATTGATTGTATTTTTAGAATTTCAACTTGTATAATACATCGAATACAGCAAAGATAAAGTGCTATTTAACATAAGAGTCAGTTATTCGTTCTTGGAATTGTCCACTTTGGAATGCCTTTCAGCATAAATTCGATGAGCTCTTATTCCTCTGTTCCTCGTTTCTTCAGAAGGAGCCTCGCTCGACCCATCCTCTTCTTCGTTGGAGTTCTTGATCTCGAGTGGAAATCCTTCCGAATCATCTTCGTTGGAGTTCTGGATCTCGAGTGGAAATCCTTCCCAATCATCTTCGTTGGAGTTCCCGCTCTCGGGTGGAAATTCTTCCGAATCATCTTCGTTGGAGTTCCTGATCTCGAGTGGAAACCCTTCACTGATCATGACAGCTCCTCCTCCATGATTTCTATCGGCTGCTGCATATCAAAAATATCGTCGAGATTGTTCATGACTGCCTCTTCAATCCGATCAGCATCGCTCTTGAAGTCTTCGTCATTGAAAACTCCTTCGTCAATGTCGAACACATCAATATCCTCTTCGTTCTCTCCCTCAGAATTATCCTCGCATTCCGCCATGCCGTCATCCGATCTCTTATGTCTAGTGCATCTTCCTCCCTTCTTCTTCGTTTCTTTCTTCGCTCTACTATTCACTGTATTTGCTTTTCTCTCTGCTTTGATTCGACTGTAATACGAGTTCATCTGTCAACCTCTCCTCCGGAGTGAACATTCGAGTTCCGTCGGGGTTCACAGCTTCACGCATCCTCTTCTCCGCTACTTCTGCAGGTACATTCGTTCCAGTCGTGATGCCCTCATCGAAGACATTCTCCACGAATTCCTTGGCCTTCTCGGAATATCGCGAAGATGCCTTTTTCTTCCTGAGTGCATACCCTTGATCAACAAGAGAATTCGGATCCACTTCTCCGGTAATGTCCTCTTGGATTGCTTCGTCGAGTTCGGGGATAACAATGCGCTGGGCAAGGGCACCTTCGATTCCACCAGAGAAGAGTCGGAGTGACATGAAGAGTCGGAGTGACGATGTTCAATGCCTGTGCGTCATAGTGAAATGCTTATCTCACGTGTGGAATACGAAATATCAAAAAAAGTATCATCATCTCAGATCATGTGAAGGCGTCAAATAATGTATTGTGGCATTAAACTTAAATAAAAACAGTTAAAACCTACATATGAGGTCAAAAAAACTTGGCAAAAACTTTCCGTCGCCGACGGGAATCGAACCCTGGTCGGCGATTGCGCGCTAGTTTTTCGAGGAAAAGTCAGATAGTGGTATGTGGGATCACAATGGGACATTTTTTTCTAAATTCAGCATCAAATTTCACACAAAATATCAATAAAGCCAGGATGAAGAACCCATTGGAAACAGGTCTTATATTTTTTTGAAAGAATAAAAAATCCAAATTTTCGACATTTTCCCAAATATTGAGAGTTAATGAGCTCCTTTGAATACGAAAACTTGGATTATGGCATAACTTTTTATGCTCTTTCAAATGGTGTATAACATGTGGGGTCAAAATCAAGATGAAAATTTTCGATCTGAAAGTTCAAAGATCAACTTTTGGGTCTAGTTTTTTGGCTGAAGTGTATCCCACCCCTAGGCACTCTATCCATAAAGTATAGAGCTCCGGTGACGATTTTGAAAGATTGTGCCACTCCGCCTTTCAAATCTGACGTTCTTAGGGAGACAGCGTTTTAATTGATTACAGCGAAAACTCAATGTATCTGCAAGAGATTGAGCTGGTGGGCAAGAGTCGACGCATCGCTTCCGATTTCACGACGTCGTGGGAGCAGTCAATGGACAAGGAGGTTAATTCCATTACATAGAATTGCTTTGCCTTCATCGCCACACCTTCTCGCCCCCAATATCCATTGAGAGTCGTTGCCGATTAATAATTCCCGATTTATACACCGTTTGATTTTCCTTGTCACATCATTTGGACATTGATCTTAAATCTTCAGGTGGCTTTCCTCTCTGACGAGGACGAATTCATGGCCATTCTCAACACTCGACTGCTGCAGTGGACTGCACTGAGGGTGAGATCGATAAAGAATACGAGTATACTTTGGTTGATTTATTTGATACCGGCTTGTGAAAGCGTTAGGAATATTATCTTGTTATATTCGATTGTTGTTGTAGAAGAATAGAGTGATGGGTGGTCTAATTCCTTCTTTGTAATTGCCTTTTATTTGAAGCCAACGAGCACAACAACTCATGAAGTTGTATTATGAGAGCTGTTGAATTGCTAAATACAAACACAGTACAATTCGTGTGGGATTCGTTCTTCACTATTAGTTTGCTACGACAGTAATGCATGAAATTTGGCAGGTAGAGATCGATGAAAGCGCTGACTCGTTTCTGCTGTGCAGCAGGGAGGGATCGCATCTACTGCTCATTGACACGGTCAGCATTTACTATCTCATAATCAGATGAAAGGTCAACCCAAGTTGCCGGTTTGAGGTGGACGATGTTGGCAACTGTCGTCAGATCACTGTAAAACGGAAGGGCTGTAAGAAGATGGAACGTATTCGGGTGATCAGACATCCCCTGAGGTATTTACTAAAAATAGATCGTTCTAGTGAATTCCGATAATGTTTTGTGACTCATCGATGTCCAGTAAAGGCGTGATCAAATGGAATGCGTGCAACAGTAGAAAAAAAGAAACTAAAATAGATCATGAGTTTATTCCTTGTTTGCAGAGTTCCTTCTCTCGCTCGCTTGGCTGCAATCGCAGTGCAGAAAAACGGAGGAAAGAAGTCGAAGTTGCAGCAGATGGCAGATCGATTCGCTTGAAGATTGGAGAGGACGTGCCAGAGCACTTGCCCATTCACTCAGGCCTTACTATTGTCACCTGATTTGCATATAATTCCTAGAAATAAACGATCTCTTTTATGAAATTCGAATATTTAGCTATGAAATTACAATAAATCTAGAATTCCGATGTCCTGTTCACAGGAAGAAGCCCTTTCAAAAGAAGATTAACGTCTAAAATTTTTATGAGCGGAAATTATGGAAGAAAAAGAAGAGATATCAGAAGTTAGGGAAATGAGCATCGGATGTATCGGTGCTATTATCGTTTTTATTCTCCCACCAGGCACTTACTCAAGTTTTCCTTTACCGCTTATTTAGTTTTATAGGCCCTCATGGCATAGACTAAGTAGATGAGGCTAAGCTTTATGAATTTAGAATCTTGATCCCTTCGTCGGATTGGGTACACCCGTCGAAGCCAGGAAGTGGCCATATATTAGGTTGGTCATAAAGTTTTGCGCGATTTCGGACCCCAAGTTTGAGTTCGTATATTTTCTTTTGCTCAAATCGCCACGTATTGTCCTGATGATGTTATATAGGGACATGTTCGACCTTTAGAAAAATATAGTTGAAATATTCCAAGTATCTCTACTATGCGAGAAATCAAGATCTGCGTAACTTTGAATTTTTCAGAAAAAATAAGATTTTATTTAAAGTTGCTGTACTTCGCAGATAAATTTTTAGATGGAGACTCACAAAGTTTATTAAAAAGCACTAGGCGTACACTACCTAGTTTCAAAAAGAGAGACCTGCCGAATTCGAAATGGGCTTCGTAGAGGTCGATGAAACACGGGCACTTAGAAAAATAAGATTTCTATCGAGCAAATCACCTGTTTCGAGGATTGACGCGGGTGACCTCTACCTATGGGCGCTGTAATCACTACTTACATGGTTCTCTATTATATCAATATTTAAGAGCACATTTTCCTTTCTCATCTAAAAAAGTGATATTTGTATCTCACTTATTTTGCAAAGAAAACGTCATAAAAAAAACCTGATATGGAGGGCCTTCAGGCACGGTTCACCCTAGAAAAAGTAGCGACCTCCACAATATTCCTAATTAGTGAGTGATAGGGTAAGGGTTGTTCGTTAATTTTAGCACGAAAGAACCGCCCTTCGAACCACGTGGCTAGCACAATAAAGCCTAAAGTGTCTATTTCGATGATCTAAATTGGGCACCTAAAATCCGAAGAACCATGTTCGTGAATGGAGAGCCCCATTATCCCCCAAAGGGAATTGTGACTTGTACTGGAAAGGTAGTTCACAATCATGAATAATTGAAATCTCAAGAACTGTCGGCATAGATATAGTACTCCAAAATTTATCTTGACAAGTGCCATTAAAACCCACAGATCGGATTACGCGCATATTTCTAATATGCCCTTTGTGGCTGGTCAGTCTCAACATCACCAGTACGATATATTCCCATCATACTTTACTACTGTGGTTTAGATTGGGTCCTATTTCAGTTCTAAATGAAAAGCAAATCCTTTGAAAAGTCAGGTCGTTGATCAACCACATGAAGTTAGGTACATCGCTTTATTCTTTTCCTTGATCGGACAGATCTATGATAGTGTACTCTAAAGAGAGTATAAAAGCCCCTATCTACCACTAAAAGATCTAAGTTGATTGGACAACAACGAACGATTGTAGATGCGAGAATGCACTTTAGTCAAAATCGCGCAAAACTTTATGACCAACCTGATAGGTGAAGCCTGACACAGAGCATACATGTTATGGGCACTTGTAAGGTCGGACGCATTCGATTGACATTGGAAGCGGGTAGTAAGGGGGATAACATCCACTGTATCATTCGCCCAAATTTCCTCGCTATGAGTTGGTTCCTCCGATAATTCTCTGCTCATTATTATTCGCATCTTCAATAATATTGCACCGTCTTGTTCATATCCTTCCCTCAATTCCTTTGTGCCATATAAAATTGATTTGACCGCCTCATCTCCCAATGGTCATACAAACTCGCTGCAACATCCCCCCATTTGCGATATTACTTATTGAATTAAATTCCCATTTCCAGAATGGGCCGTACTATGATGACTGTCCGTAGAAGTTCTCGCGAGCTTGCTTTGTTTAAGAAGAGACATATCCAAGAATGGCTCCAAGAGATAGCAGAAGCGAGTTTTGTTCAAAATTTTAATATTTATCATTCATTAATTTCGAGAAATGAGCTTGAACAAAGTTGTATTGAATCAGCCGGAATTATTGAGCTACATTTAGCTGATATATTCTTCCAATTTTTTGAATGTTTTTATTGCAGAATGGACGAGACAGTTCGCAGCACTGCTCGGAGTTTCGTGAGGAGGAAGGACAGATTTCTGAAATGGAAACTGGCGAGGATCGCTAAAGCGTACGTTTCCCTATTCATTTTGCGAGCTGTAAAATTTACATTAAATCAGAATCCGCCCAAATCCCAATCTTAAAGACGAGATGCCCCTTTAGTGTTTCATTGCTGGTGAAAGAGTGATAAAAGTAGAAAAAAATATCTTCATTTAAGAATGCCCCGTCCCAAGCAAATGGCAAGGAAGGCTGTGCTCCCGGTGGAAACGAAGCAAGAACAGCGAATCAAAGCCAAGGAGCTCAAGGCAGCGGAGGAAATGTAAGTTCTACGAAATTTCATTCTTTGTATTATGTCATTGTTATCTTTGAATATAATGTATTCGAAGTGAACTGAAACAATATCGAACACATGCAAATTAGCCCCGGCGCGAAGCGCCGGGGCAATTTTGGCCGGGAAACGAGAGATTCCCACAGCAGGAAAGGTTCCTGAGAGGGTAGGGTACCGACACACGTTCAAACTGAAATTCAAGTAAAGCGCTTTTGGGAATCCTCGGTGGAAGCCTAGGGGATGCTAAATCCAAAATTTTAAGTCTCTATCACAACCGGAAGTGCCTCAGGCTGACTCCGATTTTTGTCGGTTTCGCGATGCCCCTCTTTTTTGAGTTGGATCCGCTGCTGTCGTAGAAAGACGTGCTATAGCTCAATCGATAGAGGGTGCACGGTTGCCCGCCTAGAGACTTTTCAGAATTGTAAAATTCCTTCTGCAAAGGTTCGAAAAAGGCCTCCAAAGTTCGGAATCTCTCTTTCATTCGGAAGTTCGGAAAAAAAAACCCTCTGGCGGTTCGGGCACATTTTCGGCTATCCAAGCTCTCAATGGAAAATCCAAGTTCCTACCGACCTACTGTAGACTAATGTTGACACGGCGGATCCAATGAGCTTAATTTCAAAAAGATTGGCTTCCATCTGTAGGTGCTGACGCCTTTCAAACATTTTCCCGCGCGAATTTATCCCTCTGCCTCCTCCTCCTTTCTCCCTCCCCGCGCCTCTCTCTCAGGTCAGGTCAACGGTTGTAAACACGGCGAGTCGTCTCAAGTTGTCAACATCCTTCGGGAACGAGATACAAAGTTGAACCTAGGGCAAAATAAGGACCATATTTGAAGTCAGCGTGCTTAATTACCCATGGCGGCATGATTTGTTGAGGTCGAACGGGCACTTTCAGATTTGTCCCCTCTGGGTGTGAAAAGGGAGGGGGAGGGAATTGAAAGCTTCCTACCTGAGGCACTATAAAATAGCCGACAGGGAAAATGCGATTCCATTATATTCGTCTCCCTATTCATTCAATGTATTAAGTAGAAAACGCTAAAATCACAAAAACAATCACAAAAATAAATTAATCGCTCCGCGCCAATAAAAGTCCCGAGATCCACCTTCCATGGGAAGGTGCGTATCCTGGCTTTGCAAGCAAAGTCAACAGCTGAGTGAATTTTGGCAAAATATAAATTCAATAAAAGGAGTGAGATCATATTACACAAAACGATCAGTTCAATAAAAGTCCCGGGATCAACAGACAAAATTCTCTCACTATTTTTGGCAATCTCAATTACAAAGAATTTTAAAAAAATATTATTATACGTAAATGTTCAGATTTTATAGCGAAATTTGAGAAAATAGTGAGCGAATTTTGGCTGTTGATCCCGGGACTTTTATTAAACTGATCGTTTTGTGTAATATGATCTGACTCCTTTTGAATTTATATTTTGCCAAAATTCACTCTGCTGTTGACTTTGCTTGCAAAGCCAGGATACGCACCTTCCCATGGAAGGTGGATATGATATTGAGTTCATTATTTTGTAAATACAAAATATTCCGTGTTATTGGAGTTCGTGAATAGAGAGTACGAAGGTGAAATATAAAATACGAATAAGTTATAAGTAAAAAAATATCTTCATTTAAGAATGCCCCGTCCCAAGCAAATGGCAAGGAAGGCTGTGCTCCCGGTGGAAACGAAGCAAGAACAGCGACTCAAATCCAAGGAGCTCAAGGCAGCGGACAAAATGTAAGTTCTACGAAATTTCGTGGTTTGTAAAATGTCATTGCTGTCTTTGGAAACGTGTCTTCGTAGTCGTCTGTACAGATGTCTTAAAATATATTAATTGCATTATATTGTAAATAATATTAACTTTATGTGAAGCTGACTATAAAATAATGTGTAACAAAAATTCATTATTAACGATTAAATTGTGTTTAAATATCCGAATAATTTTGGAACCTTTTCAGCAAGGTTCGACCTAAACAAATTGCCAGAAAAGTTGTACGAGAGCCAGAGACAAAGCAGGAAGCGCGTCTGAGAATTAAGGAAGATCTCTCGAAATAAAAAGAATTCGAACTCCATTATTATTCTATTTATGCGGCAATCGATGTAACATGTGTAGATGTATTCAATTTCTTCCATTGCAAAGAATATGATTGGATTTTTAATAAATTACTTTGCAATGCTGACCATTGAAATGAATTCTTAAAAATGAACAGAACATATTTCTCATGCATCTATTTCTGCCATTTCCACACTACATATGGTTCTCAATTCGTCAAATTGGGTAAGCATGTTTTCATTCCCACACGTTTCACCGGTCGAGGGGATGCGTGATAAATGTATTAACTTGAGAAGCTGGATCGAAATATAATCGCTACGAGGCTGCTTGATCGAAAATGAGTGCTGAAGAGCGGAATAGATGAGTACGAGCTGTGGCGAGTAGTGAATTGCCTTGAATCTGATCATTCGATGCATCCTTGATTCTCCTGCTGCGGTCGATCATCTAATAGAGGTATTTTTTGTCTTTTCTTTGATTTCATAGGCTCCTCTCTCTCCCGTTCTTTGCAAATCCTTGTCATTGGAGAAGGGGTTGGTAAATGATAGGGGTGAGAAGCCAAGAAGCGCCTTTTTAACCGATTTTGAAATGAAAAATTCTGTGCAGAATGTCGACATGATTCCCGAGTTGTTGATAATCGCCGCCGATTGTGAGGAGGTAGATCATCTTCTGCCGATCATCTCTTTAGTCTTTTCCTGCCTATCCCAAACGTAATTCTATCGTTCAGGCGGAGTCAATCTTCCGCAACATCTTCCACTCGCTCAATGCCTCGTCCCATCCTGCCATGATGGAGAGAATCCACGCCTTCGGTACTGATGATATGAAACGGTAGATCCGGTTATCGTTGCCATTCAGGTGTCTTCAACACCATCATTCCCATCTTCGGAGCAAACTACGAAGGGAGTCATATGAGCGAAGGGATGTGCAGAGGTGACGTCACTGATTACAAGTTGAGCAAACAATATAATTCGGTTTCAGATTCTCAGGAATCTGCTCAATGTGTATCCCGGCTACTGGAGTGAGGCTACGAAGGTGATGTTCTATCGAGTACCCTTCTCACCCCTTCTTTTCCTTTCTTACCCATTCCTCATTCTGAATCTTCAGTTTGACACGAGTCGCCCTCCTCTTCTCACCGTCCCGATCGAATTCAACACCGAGGCGGAATTCTTCCAGCTATGGATGTAGAAGTGATGACCCCACGTCCTCCATCCAATAATATTAATGAAAAAGATTTATTAATGGCATATTATGATTGCGTTCTCACAAATGAATGAGAATGACGAGTGAAATGAAAACAAGCATCGCGTGTGGAGAACAGTGAGAAAGATTGGAGGAGAGGGTGCGAAAGGAAGAATGGCTCCGATTAATGTATTGCGCGATGATTGTTGTTGAATATGCTTATAACTACAATCTAAAAACATTAATAGGTAATGATTCGATGTGATCGCCTCATCATTCGCACTGTTCCTATCGTGTTGACATTATTTTATTTCATTTTGTTCTGATCATTATCTCTACCAATATATCGAATAAAAACAAGAAAAAATTGCATCGACCGGGAATCGAACCCGGGCCGCCCGCGTGGGAGGCGAGCATTCTACCACTAAACCATCGATGCTTGAGAAAGAGGCCTCCCTCTATGGAAGAAATAATGAAAGATCGAGTTCACATTTCTGGAAGTACTATCACGGAGAATAAATGACAGCACCAAGGGAGAGGGAGGATGGAAGGATAGGGAGATGTGATATACTCACAAGTACGTTCTTTATCGAGCTGCCGAAGAAGGAGAAGGAGAAGAAGGAGCACGGTTCTATAAAGTGACTTTTACATGCATGGCAAATCCGAGATATAAGGAATAATAATTAAAATTATTGTGCAATCCAGGTCGTTCTTCCTCCCTCTGTCACTTTCGTTGACGCCTACACGAAGGCTAACAAAATGGCTCAAAATCTTCACGCAAGCGAGAGTGTCCTTTGCAAGAGTGAACGCTAACGATCCGATATGGGGAAATGAATAGTTATTTTTCGTGATGAATCTCGAGGGTTGGGAATATGGAGTCCTGGCCCAAGTCTGGTCAGGAATCTTATATTGCTTCACTAAGCCATAGTCTACTTGTTCTTCTATATTTTAATAATTATGAGTTTCTACAGGAGGAAGAGGAGGAGGAGGATCAGAAGGAGGAAGAGGAAGAGGAAGAGGAGGGGGGAAGAGGAAGAAGAGGAGGAAGAGAATGAAGAGACGGAGGAGGACGCCTGAAGAGGAAGAGAAGGAGGAGTGGCAAGAAATTGGATGTATACCCGAGTTTGACTGCTAATTACTCGCACCCCCCCCCCATTGTCCTCTTCCTGTAAACAACTTCCATATAATTAACAATAAATCGTAATGTTCGAAAAGTAATTGCAAGGAATGGTCTCAATTCCGTGGAACATCGTCCAGTGTATCTGACATGAATCGCTTTGAAAGACATTTTATTCTAGCTGAATAAAAGATATAGAAGTGTCACGGTACATTCATCTTCAGTCTATTCAACTCATCGCTATACTTGCTTAATTTCTGATTATGATTGCTCGTTTTCAGTTTCCGATGACATTCCATGGGTCGAATCCGCTGAATTATTCAATGAGGAGGGCTCGTTTACAGGAGAATTTGTAGAATCTGAATACACCTTAGATTTACTTTTTGTTGTTGAATGTCTCCTCTCTCAAGGAATCTCTCTTGTGATCTTTGATCTTACCCTCGTCCATATCTGGAACGATGCCAACGTAGTTGTCCTCCGTCGATCTCCGCTGTCGCGAGGTCGAATCCGCGTCATCTTCGTCAATTCCTTCAGAAGGTGGCTTCCTCAGGGTCTTGCAGCATCTGCACCAAGTGACATTATCCAAGAAATTTAGTGAAGGTTTTCCTACTTTTTGGCGAAAATGACAGCAGCTGCTACAAGAGCGGCGAGCACAAAGCAGCCAACAACTAGCAGAAGAAGGTGCCACCAGATAATCGAGTGACCACTGTCACGCTGGGCCTGAAACGGCACATTTTGAGTCTTCTCTCCACTGATAGTATCAAGCAGAAAAATTACTAACGCTTTTATTGTCGACGCAATGGTAGTAGTCGTTGTCTGGCCACTTCAGACATCTGACATCATATTTGAAATTGTGTAATCTCCAATTATCTTTCAGAAGCGTTCGGATAGGTAGGCAATAGTAAAGGCCCATTTCCAGTGTATAACAGAGGTCTTCTGAGAGATCGCAGGTGCCGTTTGACAAAAAGCTCAAACTGCTTGAATCCAATACCCAGGTATAGGGTTGATGTGTCTAAGGTCAAGAAACTTTAATTACAAGTTTCGAAGCCGTAAAGTGTAAACAACCTAAAAGCGGGTTCTCAAAATTTCGAAAATTTGATAATTCATAAAATACTTAAATGTTGAGTTATAACGACGTTTAAAAAGCCAAAAAGACCGCCTCAACGAGCTGAAGAACTTTCATGTTGGACCCAAAAAGATTCGAAATAGTTGGAATACAGAAAACGATGAAAAACCTTTTTTGGGGTAGTTAACATCTCAAAAAATCATCGATATCTCAAAAAAGCTTCACATGGACCGGTGAGATCTTCACGGATTCGTAATATACACACTTTTCTACCCCAGGTAAATCTATTCTTTTTTGAGATATCGATGATTTTTTGAGATGTTAACTACCCCAAAAAAGGTTTTTCATCGTTTTCTGTATTCCAACTATTTCGAATCTTTTTGGGTCCAATATGAAAGTTGTTCAGCTCGTTGAGGCGGTCTTTTTGGCTTTTTAAACTTCGTGGTAACTCAACATTGAAGTATTTTATGAATTATCAATTTTTCGAAATTTTGAGAGCCGTCTTTTAGGTTGTTTAAACTTTACGGCTTCGAAACTTGTAATTAAAGTTCCTTGACCTTAGACACACCAACCCTATACATGGGTATTGGATTCAAGCAGTTTGAGCTTTTTGTCAAAGGAGGTCTGGATTTCATGCATTCTCTCAGAAGACCTCTGATAAATAAGTCCTAACTCTTCAAATTTTCGAAAAAAAGCGAGACAAGTTAGACCCACATCTTCTCATCTCCACAGCTGTTCTCTAATAGTGGACTGCATTCGTTCTCCAATCGACAAGACGAAGGCAGTTGATTGTTGAGATCAGGAGTATTTGGACAGTCCTCGCAAGTTTTTGAGTTGGGTTGTGGCTAAAAAATCAGAATCACAATATAGTTTGTTTTTTACCCAGATAATCTCACTAACCTGCGACATTCTCTGCTCGCATGGAAGACAGAAGTCGTCAAGATTAAAATTGTTAATATTCAGAGTTCCTTTTGGGCTCGGATTCACATAAGTGTTCGGAGGACAGTAAAGAAGATTGCAGTCAGATGCAGAAGTGGATCTGTTTTGGGATCGCAGTTACGAGTTTCAAATATTTTCATTACCCATTTCCAGAAGTAGTCAGGCCATCTTTACATTTAATGCACTGTCCGATGTCATCCGTATCCTGCGAATAAATCAATCCTCATTCATTGATATGCCGTAGATGAAGTCACAAGTTGGACACGTTGAGGCACTCACCTTGTACATGCCTCTCTCGCAGTTTCTGCATTTTCCTGTCGCATCATCAACTTCTTGTCCTTTCGTACACGGCCAATAACACTCTTCCTCGCTCGGCGCGCCCTGAAACTTACAGATATCAAAGCATGGTCACGTGCGATCAACACCTCATTTTTGGTGGTCCTTCCTTCCTTACAGGGAGAACATTTGTCTATAGTACCACTTCTATTAGAGAAGCTGCCCCTTGGACAGGATTGACAGCACTGGTCAAATGCACCCTCATCTCCGAGTGGCGTATCAAAGTTGCAGTAGAAACCAGCCTCGCAGTTTTCTGAGAGCGGAAACATTTAAAAAAAAATATTGTATATTCTGCATACGATAACAGTCCGATGGTTTGGTTGCTCCTTCATCTGAAGTGATTGTTCCATTGGGACATGGCTTGCATTCTTCTTGGTTCGATTGATCCTCAAGATCTCAAGGATAACAAATGCTTAGAAGTTCATGCCTGATATTGATCGAATGGACAAGCAAATTTCGCTTGCGTATTTTGATCAAAGAAGAAGCCAGCTGGAACTTCGGCTGAAACGGAAAATTTAAGCATTTGCAAATAGTCATTTCGAAATACTCACAACACAGCAAACTCCCATCGCTCTCGAATAGCAACGGGGTTTCAGCACCGCATTTGTAGACGATTTCAGCGGGTCCACTCTCTCCGTCGATGTTGTAAAGCTCACTCCACATTGTCCCATAAACCTCGACACACACTCCTTCAAAAAGTTGTATCGTATCTAATCTTACTATCTGTTCAGGATCGGCCACTTTTCCACATGATGGAGGCGTGAACAACGGAGAATAATAGGAGCGTCTCCAATTTCCCTGAAAATGTGATGCAAAAGTAGCAATGGCGCGAGAAGGTAAGTCGAGGTTCGATAATGGGAACCTTGCTAGATGAACACTTATACGCAAATATAAATAGTGAATGAGTGCATAAGGTTCAGAAAAAGGTTTACTGTATGCACCATATAATCGCAGACGTAGAACTTCGGGCCATATAGTGGAAATCGTTGATCATCGCATTGAACTGAAGCCATCGCATAACTCCCCGATTCACCGTCGAAGGTTTCTTTGAAGCTTCTGACAAAAAGAGAAATATTTATTGCAAAAGAAATGCAAGGTCATTTTATAATAGAGTAACATAACTTACACGTTTCCTTGCGTTGGACTCGTAGGCTTCTCACAAGTATCGGGAGCTAGATAGACATCGAATTCGCATCGACCAGTGTTGTTCGAGTTATCGGTTGCAGTGTAGACCACGTGGTGCTCTCCCCTGAATATCTTCTATTTACATTTCAATCCCGGCATTTCTTCGATCATGGCTAGTCGATAACTTTATTCATCGTACCATGTGAAGATGTCTCCACTTCGGTAGTTCGATTCGATCTTCTTTATCTCCAGATTGTCTTCAAATACTGGTTCTGTCCAGAAGATCGAATTCGGTCTGGGTGAATCGATGAAAATATCGGAAGGGCAGAATCTAGCGATGGGAGGAGACTTGCCTGCATTGCTATTTAGAGTAGTTCTTGTATATTTCATCACCGTTTGTCCCGTCGCAAATCCCAGGCCAACAAGTGGAGGATTCGCAGAGACCAGGTGAGACGAGAGATGATCGGGGCACCTGAATTGCGATTCTTAATAACAAATGTGATTGGAAATTGCCTGTTCCAATAGTTTCCACCATAGATCTCCCGATTTATTTTCGTTCTGAACAAAGGAAGAACATGCAAATGCGAACTGAGCCATTTCCTTGTCGGTGATTGCGTGATCAAAGATCTGGAATTTGATTTTGAGGGTATATTTGATATTTGAGTACAAGGTAAAAAGGTAAAGGTAAAGGTGCAGCCACGTCAAGCGATTTTACAGTCGTGAACGACTACGCTAGGTGGTGTAGTGCGGTGAGGCCGACTACTGCTAGGACTACGTAACCCTGCTGTCCAAAGTGCTTCTAGGGAACGTTACCTTTCGCGACCGAGGTCACTACCAATTTACCGACCCCGGGGGGATAGAGGGCTTGGTATGCCCAGGCGGGGGATCGAACTCCTGACCCTTGTATGACGAGCGGCGCCTCACACCACTGCGCCACCCACGCCGAAATTACAATAAATTATGTAAATGTGGTACCGAGAAACGACTTAGTTCCGCATTTAGTGGTATTTCTCCATCCTCTGGCGATGGAGCGATAACAAGAGAAGACAAGGGATGCGAGAAGCCTCCGACAACATTCGTTCCTGGAAGTTACAACAATCAATAATTGTAATTTTTTGCACCATTTGAAGCTCCATTGGTAAACACGTCACATCCACTTGTGCTACAGCGAACGCAGAACTGGAAATTAATAATTCAGAATCCCATTTTAATCGATATTCCACCTCCAATACCACGCATTACGGATAATTTGTACATGCTACCTGTTGCCAGAGTTGCATTCGCAGGTTGAGCGGGCCAATTGTCTGACCTCGAATGATAATTTTTGCGGTTGTAGCACGCAGATTTTCTCTGGAATATTTATTCCGCATTTAAATTGGACGAGTTAACGATTGTGTGTACCCTTCAAAGTTCAGCTCAAAAATGGGCATTTCAGGTTGTTGTGCGTTGTTTTTAGGCGTCGATCGAATCCAAAGACAGACGGTGAAGATTGGGCCGAGTCTGGAGCGGGATAAAGTTTTCTTAGATGAAATGCAGGAATCACAATCTCTTCTCACCCATTTAAATCGGAGCTCAAATTCTGCATTGCAGGCGAGATGTTGATGTTGTACGATTTATCAGTTTTCTTAAATGCATGTTTAAAAGTTTGTTTTAATTTTTTTTAGTTATAAAAATGCCTTTTTGTTTAACTGGAAAACATGAACACATTTCAAACCTGTATTGCATTGTTTGCCAGAAAATCTCAGAGTGCACAGGCAAATTGGTAATCCGTTTACAACTCTGCATGTTCCTCCATTCGAGCAGTAGCCATCACATTGGGAATCAAGAGATTTATGTTTTTCACATCTTAAATTGAGATTTCAAAGAATGTTTACACGAGTCGCTGACTGTTCTCCAACAAAGTTTTGTGGACAAGTGCATGAGGTGCGCACATTACCCTCACTCTCATCGTAGACACATGTTGCACCATTATTGCAGCCGCAAACCTCAAGGCGAAGCAGTTCAACCCTTATTTCTTAAATTAGAAAACCTCAATTGGCATGGGATCCTTGAGAAGTGTGCAGTATCGTCCTTCCCAGGGCGGTTTACACTGGCAACTTCCATCTGATGTTTTGTCTCCTTTGTTGAAACATCCAAGATCGAGAAGCTGAATAAATTGCACAGTTAACTGGCTGCCATGGTAAGGAAATATTAGTTGAACTTCGCAATCCTTACTCGTTCGCATCGTTCTCCCGCATATCCATTCTGACAGAGGCAGAAAGTGCTGAGTGGATCCAGGTTGAAGCAAGTCCCTCCATTCTCACATGTTCTTGCAGCACACAATCCAATTGGGATGTCACAGAGCTCGCCAGTGTACCCTCAAGTAGGTATATTTATTGAAGGACAAATATATACTCAACCCTAAACGTGCATTCCGAAATATATTTTTTACAAATACTAAAAATGCGAAGCTATCAATAACAAATAAAAGATTAATGAAAAGGGGCAAAGAAGGTACGGACCCGTTCCGCAAATACAGACGAATCCATCCGGATTAGTCTGGTGCACACACTCAGCTCCATTTTGGCAGGGTTTTCCGGAGCAATCTAAGTCTTTTCTATCGCAGAACTCGCCCTCAAAACCAGCATCTGTAACTCTTCATTTCTCTTCGAATTCACTGAGTGAATTAAATCGTCTATAGACTCACTGCACACGCAGGCTCCCACTGCTTGTTTCAGGCCTTCTGGACTTTCAGTGAATTCGTCGTTATCGATTAGTTGGCAGGTTGAATCGGAAGAACAGCGATTGTCGCAAGGGTCGACTCTATTCCAGGAACATGAGGACATGTCTTCTGTACATCCACAACCGCTGGAACAAATTCATATTGGGGTGTCCGGAAAGTTCGTATAATGCTTCGGAAAAAAGTCAGTTCGCGATCAAATGCAGTGATTGCGCAATCTGTTTGTCAACAATGTATTGCATCATTCTGACGTTGAGTCAAGTGATTCCCCATGACCTCTCCCCCGAACAGCTGAAAAATCGTGTTCAAGTCTGACGGGAATTACTCCATCGTAGATCCAATCTTCGATGGGTCAATCCCATCATCGCTACAGATGAGAAGTGGATCACGTACGATAACCCTGTGAGGAGACTGCAATGGGTGGATGCAGATGAGAAGCCCACGCCCGTCCCGAAGAAGGAAGAGCACGGAAAGAAGGAACTCCTCTGCTTCTTCTTCTCAGTGCTCGGTCCCATCTACTGGGAGATCCTCGCCCCTGGCACCAGCATCGATGCCGACCTCTTCTCTGAACAACTGGAAGATGTCGCGATCAGAGTCCCTCCCAGACTCCTGAACCAGGGCAAAATTCTTCTTCTGATGGACAATGCTCGCCCACATCGAGCGAAGATGAGCCAGAAGAAAATGGACGAGCTGAAGATCGAGAGGATTCCCCATCCACCGTATTCCCCGGATCTCTCCCCATGCGACTACCACTGCTTCCGCTCTCTCTCTGACTTCTGCAAAGGAAAGAAGTTCAAGAATCGAGATGAAGTTGTGAGGGCTTTCGTGAACTGGGCGGTCTCGAAGAAACCCGCATTCTGGAAGAGAGGAATCGAGACCCTGCCCAATCGCTGGAGGGAGGTAGTGAGAAAGAAGGGGGCATACATTGGTCACTGAGAATTGTAAAGCATTGAATAAAAAATAAAAACAAAAAATTATACGAATTTTCCGGACACCCCAATATTATTGATTGATTGATCTGATATGAATCAATCTACCGAGCTGTCTGGTCATATCTAGCTATGGACAGATACGAGACAGATACGAGACAGATGTGCTGATACAAGCATCTCATACCCATCCATGATGTTGTTATTGAGAGCGACATCGTTGAGCTTCGTCTGAAGTCGCTCTTCACACGTAGATTCGGTCGTATGGGAGGATTCGCAGAATTTACCGGTAAATCCTGATCAGTATGCAATGCAATATCGCAACAGTGCAATATTAAAAATATACATAAACTGTATTATTCTTAAAACTAAATAGAAAATCGATATATAATTTCAAAACACTAATTTTGTTGTTAATTTCGTAACTTGAGTCTCGTCGTAAATGTGAATTGTATGTACATTTCTGCCAACCTGGTCTGCATTCTACTATATACTCTTTATCAAATTTGAAGTCATCGAAGTAGCAGAACTGGGCATTCTCTGGGATGACACCAGTGCTACTGCAGCCAAATGGAGGCTCCAAGCTTGAGGAAGGTCCTGCCGAACCGCGAGCATTTAAGGCGAGAAAGACACCCGCATCGTTCGAGACCTATTAGCTTAGCTATACAAGATGTATATTTATCACTATATCTAAATTATTGTAAATATCCTTAACGTGATTTATACTGATTCAATTTTTATATCAGGTTGTCCGGAAAGTCTTTGTCTATGGTTTTGCTTTTACACTGCTCGTCACAAATTCACATTGGCATTCCCTCTTTCCTAGAGAATAACAATCAGTTAAGGACCTTAGAATCAGCAATGAATGCCACTAGTGCTATCCACTTCAGCCATCTTATAGCTTTACTCCTTCCTATCCTATCCAACCATGAAGGATTCGGAGACCCTACTGAAGCATGTTTATGACTAGGGATGACAATTCAAGGATGAGAGGGAGCGCTCCCTCTCGATTCTCCACAGCATGCAAATCGCATCATTTCTTGGAGGAGGACGAGAGAGAGAGCGGTCATCCTCCTTCAAGGATTGCAATCCTTGAAGGAGGATCATGGGTGAAAAGGTGCTTAAAGTAGGATAAACCCCTTAGATTATATTAGGATACCGTAGGCATGTACAGATAGGATCCTTGAACCATAATGCAAATCCAAAATTTGAAGTCTATAGCTCAACTTTGAGCCGAGATACACGCGTTTGAAGTTTCTACAGGGCTAAGGGACAATCAGGATTTGTTTGAAAATCAGGTGGATTCAGGGAAGCGGTCTATGTAAACGGTAATAAAACACATAGGAAGGGAAGGGAAGAGGAGAGGAGCGGGCGTACCCATGCCGTCTGCCGCTCTCGCCTCCTCTCTCGCGCGGTCCGATTTACATACAGTGTTCTCGTCATTGCTAAGGGATTTCCGCGCGGGATTCTCCGTGGTTTTGGGTGCTTTAACGTTCATCAAAACGTTCGAAATTTTAGGATTTGCATCACACCAATGAGTGCAACGTGATTAGAGCAGTTTAGATTGATTTCTGTTACCTGTCGTTCCCAGACGATTCTGATGAAAGCATGCTTGTTTTACCTATTATTCCTATTTCTGTGTCTCAAATCTGGTATGCTGCATCTAGTACCATCAAGTAGACTACATCAGAACTATTAGGTTGTCTCAAAAGTTTCTGAATATATATTTTTTTCGAGTTTGCTCTTGTCACCATCTGATCTTTCAATTTTCAATATGTTTGATTCAGAACCAGCTCGAAAACACGCTAGAATAAGAAGCGTGCATTCAAAAGTCCCATCAGTGACCTCGCGAATATAGGAAATCAATGTAAAGTGACCTCATTTCAAAGCTCGTTATGATTATGCAAATCCTCAAGTTTAATGTCTTTTTGTCAACTCAAAGCACTGTTTCATCTCCAATCCTCTTTCAAGGGTCGCCATCCTTGAAGGAGGATCGCCGCTCTCTCCCATCCTCCTCCAAGGAATAATGAGGCGATTTGCATCAGCCGCCCTCCCTTGTCCCTTGAATCATTGAATTGTCATCCCTATTTATGACACGCATGTCCCTCACTAAAACACCATGATGATTTGGTTTCATCGCTTCGAAGAAGACCGCTTTTCCATTATATTGATTTTATTATTTTTTTCTGTTTTTCGCGTCAGATGGGTTCTACAGGGAGGGCGTACATAAATTCAAGGAACGTTAGGTCTAGCTTCTCAATAATGATGACAAGTAAAGTATACTTGATCTCGCGATATTGCTTCCTCAAATAAAAAAGTTTTAAAAAAGTGACAAAGACTTTCCGGACAACCTAATATATTTCTTAATTTTCATTACATAACACAGGTATCATGACTCTGGTGTGCCACTCCAAGTGGCGCAGAAGCTTGATCGCCAGTTGGGCGACACCTCTCTCCTTATTACACGCTCTCTCGTACCTCTGACCGAACCCCAAGTTGGGATCAAGTAAATTTTCAACTTGGAATTCGGTCAGAGATACGAGAGAGCGTGTAATAAGGAGAGAGAGGGCGCCCAAGTGGCGACCACTTGGAGTGGCACACCAGAGGAGTCAGTGGAGGGAAAATGCAACCCCCGGTAACAATGTCCAACTTTGATTTTTTGTTCTAGTTCATATTATGGTTGTAGCATACACTAGAGCCAACTTCTTGAAATTTCTGAAATTTCCGAGAACCGTCATTTAGGATTTTTCGGGTTTTATACACGGCTCTACCGTATATCATCTCCCAGATGTGCTAGAGATGTGGTTTTGGGCTAAAAATATGCGGAAAAATCAGGTGAACAACTTTCATGTTGAAAATGAAACCGTAGGAAAATATGAACGAAAATCTGAAATTCCAAGTAAAATAAAATCGTACCATCTCGGGGAGTAGGAAACAAAGTGAATTTTATTGCAGATTATGGAAGCTTGACTCCATACTTGTATAGGAAAATTGAGTAGTCGGCGCTTTTAGGGTGGCCCCTTTCCGCAGTATGGCTCCAAATGTCGAACAAATGAGATGTCAAATTTTGAAAATTTCTCATATTGCATATTTTTCCAATCGATCATTCCAATCGATCAGTTCAAGCAATTTATAACAATTCTCGATCAAAGAAGTTTGATCATGTTGAAAGAACACGAAATTTCAGCACTTCCAAAAATTCGATTTTCAAGGCTTCATTACGGGGAATTTCGAGAGCTTCCAGCTCATGATTTAGCCTTCCGATCGAAAAGAGCCGAGATTCATTACCATTTAGTCGAAATATAATTATTTTGAATTTATATTACCGTGACCCTTCAAGATCGAGAATTGAAATCACGGTCCTGTAATTCGTTGGAGATCCAATAAGTACAGAACGTGTTCTTGATTGTGATATGTATTGATAACTAGTTGTGATAACTTTCAGGGAATGCTAAATCATGAGCTGGAAGCTCTCGAAATTGGCCGTAATGAAGCCTTGAAAATCGATTTTTTGGAAGTGAAACTTCGTGTTCTTTCAACATGATCAAACTTCTTTGATCGAGAAATGTTATAAATTGCTTGAACTGATCGATTGGAGTGATAAATATGCAATATGAGAAATTTTCAAAATTTGACATCTCATTTGTTAGACCTTTGTTGGAAAGGAAAGGGGCCACCCTAAAAGCGCCGACTACTCAATTTTCCTATACAAGTATGGAGTTCAGCTTCCATAATCTGCAAAAAAATTCACTTTGTTTCCTACTCCCCGAGATGGTACGATTTTATATGTACTTGGAATTTCAGATTTTCGTTCATAATTTGGAACTAGGCGTCCTACGGTTTCATTTTCAACATGAAAGTTGTTCATCTGATTTTTCAGCATATTTTGAGCCCAATATCGCATCTCTAGCACATATGGGAGCTGATATACGGTAGAGCCGTGTATAAAACCGGAAAATTCCTAAATGACGGTTCTGGGACCTGTGACCAAAAAATTTCAAGAAGTTGGCTCTAGTATATGCTACAACCATAATATGAATTAGAACAAAAAACTAAGTTGAAAATTGTTCCCACATACCTCCACTGTCTGGTGATACCCGTGATAAATGTCACATAAATTTAATGCAATTTTCTTGCTTCTACTACCTGTACTGTTAGATGATCGTCATTTATGAAATTGGAGAAGAGTAAATCCGAAGAGAAATGATTCGTTCCGCACGCTGTTGGATGCATACGGGAGTAACTTAGATAACGACCATCGGAAACCGTGGCATATATAACGCCATTTTCGGTAAATTCATCAGCCATCGTTACATCTAACCGAGTATTTCCTGACAAAGATGAATTCTAGAGGAATAAATTGAAATAACCACCTACCTGAACTTATTTCCATAACTTGTTCACCTTTTAAATCAATCAACTTGTAATCGAATACATTGTTCGACTGAATTCGGGCTGAGTACCAAGTCTCCGCAGAAGGAGTCATTTGCAGAATTACTAGGGTAGAGGGTTGAATATCTGTTAAATTCTTTCATCCAATCGACTGCAAAAAAACGAACCATCTGTCGGCAAACTCTTCATTTTATTGGGATCAAAAATTGATTTCTGACAGAGAACTGCCCTTTGATCTTCACATGATGAAGTGAACCTGATAAAATGATAAAACTACAATTATCTTGTCCGAATTTTGGAGAATTTTTTGATGTTTTAATTGTATTTTTAATTACAATTTTAACCAATTTGTTATATATAAGAAAAATATAAATATATTTTTTGGAATTCATATGTCATAAGAGAGGAATCGGGAGATATTCTAGAACTCTGAGGACTGGCGGGACGTAGGAATTCATGATTTTTAAATTGGCTGAAAAATGTAGTAAAAGCACTTCGATAAGTGCTCTTTCGAATGGCGTTGGCCGTTTTTCAAATATTTTTTTTGTTTCGACGTGACGTCCTTCTGAATTGGGCGGTGTCTCAATTTTTTCTTAAAAAGTCGATCTTTGACTCGATTTTTCGGCATTTTCCAATAAAGATACGTACACACTGTCAACATACGAATGAAAGAGGAGTCAATGAGGAACAGTTTTCTCACTTTGGTTGAGTCGAAAACCCAAAAATCGAATTTTGGGTTCAACTTTACAAATTTCATGTTCGATGATCGTTGGTGTGGAGACTGCTGCCCTGGACCTTCGGATGAAGTATGACAAATATTTAAATTTAATATTTACAATTTCCATGCATCGTAAATTTCTCATTCTTCCCCAAACATGAGTTGATGTGTATGTGTGTTTAATTACGTATCTCTGATTAGTAGAAAGGCAGTAGAAATTGCAGTCCGATAGTTTATATCGCCGACATTATGCTGGTACCTGCTTCGATTAGGACGAACATTTTGCTTCCGTTCTAATGATGGAAAGAGTTCATGCACTTCTAAACCAGCCATTACTGATATATGTATGAAAAAAAAAAATTTTTCAGGTGGACTACACGTACTACGTGCGTCTCGCCTTTCTCACGAATGGGTATTACCTTACGGATGGAATCACTGCGGCGTCGTTTTTGAAGATCTTGCCACTATTCTACAAGAGCACTGCTATCCTAATTCCTGATTATGAGACTCATACCGCAGATCATACCTTTACATTAACGAACAATTACGTTATTCCACTCGATTCGGGGGCGCAGTCAGTCATGACCTATTCATTCGCTCCTGTAACATCACTTATCCGGGACGCATACAGGATTATCAGTTCCAGTCAGTAACACTTTGCGAAGCAAGTCCGAATCAGTTATTTCAGCCTCGTCAAAGAAAATTGGTATAGAATCGGAGAACAAGAATAACTTATTGCAAGTATTGCAGAATCGTTTGTTCGGTAAACTAAATATTTCAAGGAAAGACGATCATAGGTGATGCTGGCGATTGGAAGAGCTTTGATTCGATGGATGGATACTATTACCAGTCCATAGGCAGTCACGTTTGGGAGGACGCAATGAGAGAATGCGAGGACAAGGGAGGAACAGTTGCGGATTTCCTGTCGGCGTCTGTCTGCCCGTTTGGTGAGACTACCGCTTTATAACCAATGATGAGGAAATTGCAGAGGGAATATCCGACTATTGGTTGCCAATTCGACGAAATTCCGACGATATGTGGGAAGCAACATACAGAGGAATCAAAATACCAGTCGTCGCACCGAGATTTGACACAGAGCCAACCTTGGAGTGCGCTACAATTTCCTGCGACAACTTCAAATGGTGAGCTATCACACTTATGAGAGGAATCGGGAGATATTCGAGAACTCTGAGGACTGGCGGGACGTAGGAATTCATGATTTTTAAATTGGCTGAAAAATTTAGTAAAAGCACTTCGATAAGTGCTCTTTCGAATGGCGTTGGCCGTTTTTCAAATATTTTTTTTGTTTCGACGTGACGTCCTTCTGAATTGGGCGGTGTCTCAATTTTTTCTTAAAAAGTCGATCTTTGACTCGATTTTTCGGCATTTTCCAATAAAGATACGTACACACTGTCAACATACGAATGAAAGAGGAGTCAATGAGGAACAGTTTTCTCACTTTGGTTGAGTCGAAAACCCAAAAATCGAATTTTGGGTTCAACTTTAGCGAAGATTTTGAAAAATTTATAAAATAAATACCAAAAAGTAATGATTGGCACTATGCGCGATTTATTAGCCATCCTGGGTACTTTCATTTGAGGTATAGACCATTGGAATCGGGTCATGCGTTGTAATGTTCCACTCGATTAAGCAAAATCGGTCTTGAGGGTCGGGTGTAGACATCATGTTTACTGTATGCAAATTAGCTTGATTTGCATCATAATTGAATAAATTTATTGCAGAAACATGTTTCCGATTCATTTTCATGTAATTTGCAGATCCATTTGATCATAGACTCGATTTGAAGAAATTGTGAACTTCCGATTGGGAAGTCATAGAAAACCCGAGTTCAGGCGGTAATTGGTAGAAATTCTAGGAGAAATCGTTTTATTCATATGTAGGAACAACTTCCAGAACATTTTGAAAATAAAAGATTGATTAAAATGACATTTTATCAATTTTAGAATCGAAAAAAAGCAGAAATACGACAATTTATGCAGAAATTCAGATATCGGTAAATGGGTTGCACCAAATTGTAGAGAATGAAGAGCTGAACATTTCATCTGTTGAAAGTGAGTCTCTATCTTTTCATTTACGCACGCTACACAGCCTAGAAATTGGCAGAAAACGACGGTGGAGGTGCGAGAGAGAGCGGTAAAGGGAGGGGAGGGAGAGCGAGGTCAGACGGCGAGAGCGCCAGACGGTTAGAGCGCGCAATCTCGGGGGATTTTCGTACGTTTCTAGCCATCTTCTAGGCTATGTAGCGTGCGTAAAAGAAAAGATAGAGACTCACTTTCAACGGATGAAATGTTCAGCTCTTCATTCTCTACAAGTTGGTGCAACTCAATTTCCGATATCAGAATTTCTGCATAAATTGTCGTATTTCTGCTTTTTTCGATTCTAAAATTGATAAAATGTCATTTTAATCAATCTTTTATTTTCAAAATGTTCTAGAAGTTGTTCCTACATATGAGAGGGATCGCGAGAGAATCGACCACCACAAGGGGGTGGCCGGTCGTCCAAAATCGATGTCATGAAAAAATCTCTAAAAATTAAATTAAGTATTTCGAACCCAGCTCTATTAAACTGCGTTGGCCGATTGTTTTTACAAAATTTATTTTTCGAGTACGAGCGTCGCGAATATGACGACTTTCACTAAAAATAGTAAAGTATCCTTCAGGAAATCGATCATAACTTCCTTTAAAATTGAGCTAGAGACTTGTTCTTTTTTTAGAAATGTAGAGGAAAGTTTCCCCTACAACTTCTCTATACAATATTTTATTCCATTACTTGGCCCTGAATCAGGGTGGTCGGTTTTTCAAAAAAATCATTTTTTTCAAAAAATCGGAAAAACCCCTCTTAGCAATTTGGCGAAGTTATAGTACCCACCGAGTAGTAATTATTCCCCAAAGGGCTTATTTCTTTATTCTTTGCATTCAAAAGTAGCGCGGGTTACTGTAGTCGCGGCCGGAGGTGAGCACTTCTCATTTTTTGTTTTCGTGCTTTACATGGGCTTATATTTTCGAAAAAATATCTGAAACTATGAAAAACTTTGATTAACTTCATTGCCCATCTATTTGGATGTTTCAAATTTCGAAAATCTCATTTTTTGAAAATTTTGAATTTTTTTTCATTTCTTCGTTGTATATTCTTTCAAATTAAGGCGCGTTCCGTGTTCTGAGTGTTTTTCGACTTAATATCATCTTAAAGCTTCCCTGGATACGTTTGGGACCCTATCTTCAGCTAAAATATTTTATTTAGAATTATTTTTTCGAAAAAAAACGAAAATCACAACTTGTCAAAATGTGGTATTCTATGCTGTGAAAAATTATCATGTATGCGCTTTCATGTCGAGAATATATGAAAATAGCTTAGTTTTTCCTTTTACTCTTCGAATTTTACTTGGTCGAATAGATATGGCTCAATAACAGCGAAATCTGAGCTAAAACTAATCCAAACTCGACCGTTCATCTTTCTACAGTGTAATCGGCTCAATCGAATCCCACGCGCTGCACTCATGTTTTGCAGCTTTTTTCTCGAATTCATGTTGGATTTGTTTAAGTTTTTCTGACATCTTTCATTCATCTGATTCATTTAGAAGGTTTATGATAATATGTGGTTTGTCAAGTATTCGCAATAAATTGTACAATTGACAGAACTAATTTGTTACACACTGTCTTCATCACTGGAATGTCGAGCACATTCAAATGGGGGATGAGTAGGGTATGTAACTAATAGCGGCACATTTGAAAGGGTGAGGTCGTTGCGTCTGGTTCCACTCAATCGAGAAAAGAACCTCTGACAGAAGGAATAGATCAATCCATGGCAGGTCATGGTTGCAATCCATGCTGAAATTTTTCTATCCAATAGGCGACTCGGTACGAAAGGGGGCGTTCATGTTCGTGCTCAAAGTTTACTTCTGTAAACTTCCTAATTTCCTTCTCAAGCTCGATCACTCTTGCGACTAATTTGTCTATATTTAATTGGATGGCTTTGCAAGAATTGATTTTTTTGTTCTCTATGTACATCCTTTCACTGATGTTACCTACGAAATATTACCCACAGTGAAATATCATTATTTTGCCAAACTATTCCTAGAAAGACTGTCAATTACCTGATTGTGATCGAATTCAAACTTCTCTGAATTTGAGCCTTCTACGCGATGATTACCAATAAACACAATCGTTCCTCTTGGAACACTGAGGGTGAATATGGGAGACGGAACAGGTTCGTATCTCGAACCTGAAGAATCCTGCTTAACAAATCTCTGCAAAGATATTTCTTCGAGAAATTTTTTGTCAGTTTTACCTTTGCCGAAGTGGCAATTAAAAACTTTCCGTCGTAAGGACGGGCCAGTGTGAACAATTTATCCGTTGTTCTGAAGTATGCTATATCACACTCGGACAAATCAGTTGTTATGCATCTTAATTTCTTTTGAATTTTGAATTTTACATAGGACGACACTTTTTGAGTACATGAGTGCACTGTACGTATCCGAACTGAAAAGAGCAACTTCCCCTCTCTAGGCCGAAGTACTCGATGCTCATATTTGGGAAAGATCTGCGTATCACCCAATTGTCCACAACACGGTGTTGGAATACCGTGCCATTGTTCGAGAAGGAACCCAAATGCTTCATCTAGTAAATGGAAATGCTTATTATTATTATAGTCGTATTATAATACTTCATAAAGTTTTCCTGAGAAATCAATAGCGGGATACGGCATTGTAAGTCTGATGGCGCCCTTGTAACATCCCTTCACGGAGATTATAGCATTGAGCAGAAGAAGTCGTACTGTGTCCGGATCCGAATCGAGATCCTTAGCCCCCATGAGGCTAGTGACAAGCTATAATTGTATAATTCGTAAACCACTGAAAAAGATAACTGCTGGCTAATGTCTTGCCTCAATGAACCCATCATCTTCCAGTAATGGTATGGGAAGTTTGCCATAGTCTAATAATGTTTTTGCGAAATCCATGCTTAGATCTTCTAGCTTACGACGGAAAGTTTTTAATTGCCACTTCGGCAAAGGTAAAACTGACAAAAAATCTTTCGAAGTAATATCTTTGCAGAGATTTGTTCTGCAGGATTCTTCAGGTTCGAGATACGAACCTGTTCCGTCTCCCATATTCACCCTCAGTGTTCCAAGAGGATCGATTGTGTTTATTGGTAATCATCGCGTAGAAGGCTCAAATTCAGAGAAGTTTGAATTCGATCACAATCAGGTAATTGACAATCTTTCTAGGAATAGTTTGGCAAAATAATGACATTTCACTGTGGATAATATTTCGTAGGTAACATCAGTGAAAGGGTGTACATAGAGAACAAAAAAATCAATTCTTGCAAAGCCATTCTTTGAGCACGAACATGAACGCCCCCTTTCGTACCGAGTCGCCTATTGGATAGTAAAAATTTCAGCATGGATTGCAACCATGACCTGCCATGGATTGATCTATTCCTTCTGTCAGAGGTTCTTTTCTCGATTGAGTGGAACCAGACGCAACGACCTCACCCTTTCAAATGTGCCGCTATTAGTTACATACCCTACTCATCCCCCATTTGAATGTGCTCGACATTCCAGTGATGAAGACAGTGTGTAACAAATTAGTTTTGTCAATTGTACAATTTATTGCGAATACTTGACAAACCACATATTATCATAAACCTTCTAAATGAATCAGATGAATGAAAGATGTCAGAAAAACTTAAACAAATCCAACATGAATTCGAGAAAAAAGCTGCAAAACATGAGTGCAGCGCGTGGGATTCGATTGAGCCGATTACACTGTAGAAAGATGAACGGTCGAGTTTGGATTAGTTTTAGCTCAGATTTCGCTGTTATTGAGCCATATCTATTCGACCAAGTAAAATTCGAAGAGTAAAAGGAAAAACTAAGCTATTTTCATATATTCTCGACATGAAAGCGCATACATGATAATTTTTCACAGCATAGAATACCACATTTTGACAAGTTGTGATTTTCGTTTTTTTTCGAAAAAATAATTCTAAATAAAATATTTTAGCTGAAGATAGGGTCCCAAACGTATCCAGGGAAGCTTTAAGATGATATTAAGTCGAAAAACACTCAGAACACGGAACGCGCCTTAATTTGAAAGAATATACAACGAAGAAATGAAAAAAAATTCAAAATTTTCAAAAAATGAGATTTTCGAAATTTGAAACATCCAAATAGATGGGCAATGAAGTTAATCAAAGTTTTTCATAGTTTCAGATATTGTTTCGAAAATATAAGCCCATGTAAAGCACGAAAACAAAAAATGAGAAGTGCTCACCTCCGGCCGCGACTACAGTAACCCGCGCTACTTTTGAATGCAAAGAATAAAGAAATAAGCCCTTTGGGGAATAATTACTACTCGGTGGGTACTATAACTTCGCCAAATTGCTAAGAGGGGTTTTTCCGATTTTTTGAAAAAAATGATTTTTTTGAAAAACCGACCACCCTGATTCAGGGCCAAGTAATGGAATAAAATATTGTATAGAGAAGTTGTAGGGGAAACTTTCCTCTACATTTCTAAAAAAAGAACAAGTCTCTAGCTCAATTTTAAAGGAAGTTATGATCGATTTCCTGAAGGATACTTTACTATTTTTAGTGAAAGTCGTCATATTCGCGACGCTCGTACTCGAAAAATAAATTTTGTAAAAACAATCGGCCAACGCAGTTTAATAGAGCTGGGTTCGAAATACTTTAATTTTTAGAGATTTTTTCATGACATCGATTTTGGACGACCGGCCACCCCCTTGTGGTGGTCGATTCTCTCGCGATCCCTCTCATATGTAGGAACAACTTCTAGAACATTTTGAAAATAAAAGATTGATTAAAATGACATTTTATCAATTTTAGAATCGAAAAAAGCAGAAATACGACAATTTATGCAGAAATTCTGATATCGGAAATTGAGTTGCACCAAATTGTAGAGAATGAAGAGCTGAACATTTCATCCGTTGAAAGTGAGTCTCTATCTTTTCTTTTACGCACGCTACATAGCCTAGAAGATGGCTAGAAACGTACGAAAATCCCCCGAGTAGCGTGCGTGAATGAAAAGATAGAGACTCACTTTCAACAGATGAAATGTTCAGCTCTTCATTCTCTACAATTTGGTGCAACCCATTTACCGATATCAGAATTTCTGCATAAATTGTCGTATTTCTGCTTTTTTTCGATTCTAAAATTGATAAAATGTCATTTTAATCAATCTTTTATTTTCAAAATGTTCTGGAAGTTGTTCCTACATATGAATAAAACGATTTCTCCTAGAATTTCTACCAATTACCGCCTGAACTCGGGTTTTCTATGACTTCCCAATCGGAAGTTCACAATTTCTTCAAATCGAGTCTATGATCAAATGGATCTGCAAATTACATGAAAATGAATCGGAAACATGTTTCTGCAATAAATTTATTCAATTATGATGCAAATCAAGCTAATTTGCATACAGTAAACATGATGTCTACACCCGACCCTCAAGACCGATTTTGCTTAATCGAGTGGAACATTACAACGCATGACCCGATTCCAATGGTCTATACCTCAAATGAAAGTACCCAGGATGGCTAATAAATCGCGCATAGTGCCAATCATTACTTTTTGGTATTTATTTTATAAATTTTTCAAAATCTTCGCTAAAGTTGAACCCAAAATTCGATTTTTGGGTTTTCGACTCAACCAAAGTGAGAAAACTGTTCCTCATTGACTCCTCTTTCATTCGTATGTTGACAGTGTGTACGTATCTTTATTGGAAAATGCCGAAAAATCGAGTCAAAGATCGACTTTTTAAGAAAAAATTGAGACACCGCCCAATTCAGAAGGACGTCACGTCGAAACAAAAAAAATATTTGAAAAACGGCCAACGCCATTCGAAAGAGCACTTATCGAAGTGCTTTTACTAAATTTTTCAGCCAATTTAAAAATCATGAATTCCTACGTCCCGCCAGTCCTCAGAGTTCTCGAATATCTCCCGATTCCTCTCATAAGTGTGATAGCTCACCATTTGAAGTTGTCGCAGGAAATTGTAGCGCACTCCAAGGTTGGCTCTGTGTCAAATCTCGGTGCGACGACTGGTATTTTGATTCCTCTGTATGTTGCTTCCCACATATCGTCGGAATTTCGTCGAATTGGCAACCAATAGTCGGATATTCCCTCTGCAATTTCCTCATCATTGGTTATAAAGCGGTAGTCTCACCAAACGGGCAGACAGACGCCGACAGGAAATCCGCAACTGTTCCTCCCTTGTCCTCGCATTCTCTCATTGCGTCCTCCCAAACGTGACTGCCTATGGACTGGTAATAGTATCCATCCATCGAATCAAAGCTCTTCCAATCGCCAGCATCACCTATGATCGTCTTTCCTTGAAATATTTAGTTTACCGAACAAACGATTCTGCAATACTTGCAATAAGTTATTCTTGTTCTCCGATTCTATACCAATTTTCTTTGACGAGGCTGAAATAACTGATTCGGACTTGCTTCGCAAAGTGTTACTGACTGGAACTGATAATCCTGTATGCGTCCCGGATAAGTGATGTTACAGGAGCGAATGAATAGGTCATGACTGACTGCGCCCCCGAATCGAGTGGAATAACGTAATTGTTCGTTAATGTAAAGGTATGATCTGCGGTATGAGTCTCATAATCAGGAATTAGGATAGCAGTGCTCTTGTAGAATAGTGGCAAGATCTTCAAAAACGACGCCGCAGTGATTCCATCCGTAAGGTAATACCCATTCGTGAGAAAGGCGAGACGCACGTAGTACGTGTAGTCCACCTGAAAATTTTTTTTTTTTCATACATATATCAGTAATGGCTGGTTTAGAAGTGCATGAACTCTTTCCATCATTAGAACGGAAGCAAAATGTTCGTCCTAATCGAAGCAGGTACCAGCATAATGTCGGCGATATAAACTATCGGACTGCAATTTCTACTGCCTTTCTACTAATCAGAGATACGTAATTAAACACACATACACATCAACTCATGTTTGGGGAAGAATGAGAAATTTACGATGCATGGAAATTGTAAATATTAAATTTAAATATTTGTCATACTTCATCCGAAGGTCCAGGGCAGCAGTCTCCACACCAACGATCATCGAACATGAAATTTGTAATGAGGCCATTGGAGACAAAGACATCGATTATTCTCTTTTTCTGTTCTTCGATTTCATTTGATCCCTGAAAACAATCTTTCAGGGATGCACAATTGTACTCCATTATGCTATTCAATAGTACTAATGAAAGAAAATATCAAGTTCAAAGAAACAGACCGTAGTTGATGATTTTTCGGTGTATTGGGCCTGAACAATTATAGATATGATATAGTATGAGTACACTCACAGTGAACACGTTTACGATAGATCCACGAGGGAGATCCTTCAACCGGTCGCTAATTTCATCCAAAAGGGTTAGTAGAGCATGGCATGCATTATCGGATTGGAGCGAAGCAAGATCATTCACAAATCTGTCAACTTCTGACCAATCGTACGTCGAATATAACTGAATTTCTAAAAACAGACAATCAGTAAATGGATTAAAATAACCTGTGCTGTACGTAATGAGAACGATATTATTAATGAATCTTCGATCATAATAGGAAATGTCTCGGATAAGTTGTTGAATATTATTTATTAGCCCACTATCTTCATCCGATATCTGAAATTGCAAAATTAAATGAACGTACACTTAACTACCTTACAAAATGGTCGAAGGCATCCGAATCAAGATCAATAATGAACACTAGAGAAAGATTCTCACCATCAGTTTCTCGTCCAAAATCGTTGCAATTTTCTGAAATATTGCAACAAATTTTAAAAAAATCTGATTATATTTAGACCGTAAATTTCGCAATGAACCCCTCTGAATCCTGGTTGGCAATCGCATGTACCATCCTCTTTAGGAGTTCCCTTGTCGCAAGGACTAGAACAGTCCACTCCATAGAAGCCTCGAGGA
Organism: Pristionchus mayeri; assembly: GCA_036245805.1. Lineage (NCBI taxonomy): Eukaryota > Metazoa > Nematoda > Chromadorea > Rhabditida > Neodiplogasteridae > Pristionchus > Pristionchus mayeri. The sequence goes on along the minus strand of BTRK01000003.1, from coordinate 20,090,532 downwards.
AGAATTTATAAAAGAGGAATTAATCTCATGTCCTTACCAACATAGCACACGCACCTTATCACACTCACAGCTCCTTGCAGAGACCCGTGGACGCAATCTGAAACTATGCACGATGAAATCTTATCCCTCACATTTTAACTTCTTGGCGGTATTTCTCCAATCCATTCGCCCTTCGCATTACATAAAATAGGATTTGTACGCTTAGGGAAGGTCTCATAGTAAACTATAGCTTCCTCGAATGGGCTGTACTGTTCTTTGTCAAAAATTAATAATCCTTCCAAAGATTTGCATACAACTGAAACCAATTTTTTGGGCTTATTCAAGGTATTTTTCGAAAACAAACTGTTGAACTCCGCGCCTTCCCACTGTCCATCCACACAATCCACGGAGTGTCTGGTCTGAACTTCGCCGTATTCATTTGTAGAATATGTACAGATCACATCAGTCGTTCCTGAAGACTTAGCACAACACATCCACCGAAATTTCTTGTCATACCCAGTCGCATGCCAATCTCCATATCTTCCATTTCACACTGGGTTATTTGGCAATTTTCAGGAACCAGCGCTTTCAAATCTTCAATAGAACATCGAATGGCTGTAAATAATAGAAATTTATTTGAACTTTTAATTTCTTAATATGCATATCTTATGTCAAAAAGTTCTAAACACTCACTTGCGCACTCTCCTAATTCCTTTTCTGCGAAATCGGTTGACAAAAAGGCTTTTCTGGTACAGTCTTCAGAAGGATAAAGACAGGTCCCGGTAGGGCATTCACAATGATAATCCTGCATGATTTACATTATGCGTCTTGAAAGCAATTCATCTTGTTCAAAATAGCATCTGCAAACCTCATCTGCGGTGTCTTGGAGCTGGCAAACTCTGCCTATGGAGCACGTTTCATCCGCACTAGAGCATGCATCGTTGCCTGAGAATATCAGTTTATGTTTAGAAGGTTCAAGCGCGCTATGAGAGAGATGTTGATTTGTGTCGACCTTTGCACTCTCCTCCTTGCTCTATTCCTCCATCCCAACAGGTGCACCAGTCTCTTTCGAAGAGTGGAAATCCCGCATACATATTTCTGTTGCAATCTTCTTGGATAACGGGCTCTGAAAATTGGCACAGACACAGATTATTTATCGATTTACTGACCAAAAAATATCAGAAATTTCGGAACGATGTAAGAGAGACTATTCTTGGATCATTCATACCTAGCTGACACATTGGAATTGGGTAGTCAGCGTTACATTGTACAGCAGAGTATGCAGAGTCAAAATCCTGTGAGTGAAATTATTCAAAACATTATTTCAATTTCTTCACGAATACAAGAAGGAAATCCAGTTTCGATATAGGTAATGGTTATATCACTAGACATTGTCATGGTGCACTAACCGTCACACATCTGTTTTCCATCATTTCTCCCAGTGAATATTTATCCCTTGTAAAGCGACCAAACTTGAACGAAGTCGCCACGCAAATACTGTTCACTGTAGAAAAACCGCTCGAAAATATCGTAAAAATGTAACACGACAAAACGATTAAAATAGGCTCACACTCATCATTCATGTATACCCACTTTCCATTGTCACAAACAGCGACTCGCGTCAACTCACTGTTTACCACTAAAAAACTAGTAATCAATGTGTTAATCTTATAAACCAAAATGTGTAGGCTAAGTGTAATCATGCTTACGCGAAGAATAAGTGACGTATATCGCTCGGTCGCCTTGGAATCTTCCACTGACACTGGTCAAGTTCATTTGATCAGGTTCTCCACAGCCTAGTTCTGAAACAATTCCGTTGATATTGATCTATAATCGCTGTTCTAGTTCTTCTAGAGTAAATATCCGAAGAAACTGCTTACGGGTACAATTGATTGGTAGAGTCCATCCAATTCCTGTCATGCACTCTGATTCTTGCTCGCCTAAAGGAGTGAAGCCTGCAAAGTTTTACGCTTCTCAACTTTGAGCAAAAAAAGATTAATCTTGAATGTTTCTATTTTTGATAACTCACCACTGTTACACTTCCACGTTATTTTGTCACCAACGGAATGGCCTGAACTGCGCACAATTTCAACGTTTTGCATATCCTGCGAGAGTATGTAATTGCAATTTTTACATTTCCCTTGCATATTTTTTAGCCGAATAATAACCATGACATGTTTTACAATACCTTCGGCAGAGAGCACTGGAAGTTAATATCGATTGTTGATTCCGAAGCAACCAGTCGTACAGCTCGAGGGACAACGAGAGCAGAATACGACGAGAACTTTTGAGGGACATGCTCGTCACTCCCATCCACGCAATCCTCGAAACCTGGAATTGTTAACCAATTGCCCACAATAAGATTATGAAGAATACAATTGAGGGCAATAATTGTGAAAAGAAATTTACCATCATTCACAGCAGCTCTCGGTATGCATCGAGTGTTGTCGGAGCAGCGAAATTCATCTGAGTGAAGAGAGCATGAATGTTAATGAGAATGATAAGATAGCAAGATCACTTGAACTCCAACAAACTGAATGGACTCTACTAACCTCCTATACACGCAAAAGTCTGGCAGATAATTGGAAGAGCCAATGAGCAATCCTCGAAGTTCCAACCACGAGATTTCGACGAGAGTGGCGATAAATCTAACATCAGAAATTACGATTCATTTAGACAGATTAACTAACCAATGGCTACACAGGATGCTTCGAGAGAGGTCGGTTCACTGTCGGCCCATGAGGGGTTGTAGATAGAAGTTGAAAGAGGTCCATCCAGTAGTGTTTTCGCATCTTTGAATCTGGAACATGGCACACTATGATAGATCTCAATACTTTATCGTAAGTACCTCAATGCAGTCCAATATTTTTGAGCATTGCTGGGAATGAGGCGGAGTTGCAGCCACGAGAGATCGTTGAGTGGATTAGAAGAGGAGAAACTGAAGGGATATTGGAGGCAAACACTAAAATGTTGACCAAACCTCGGCGTGTTGCAGATCTTCCCGGCATCACTCCACGAGAACTGTTCATCGGAGAAACACACGCAATATTCACCATTTACTTTCCATTCTGTGAGTGATCCATAGTATAGTGAATGATCCAAGTTCATCAGCTCATTCCTTAGTCCCTTACCTTTCCCAGTCTGCTGCTTCAATCCCTCACAAGTGTACTCAACTTTCTTAGCATCCCATGCGAAATTGTAGGTTGGAGCAGAAGTTAGAGAAAAGCGTAGTAATAACCACAACAATATCAGCATGTATACAGATGATTTCTGAAACAAACGGAAGGATAGCCAACTGCTCTAACTGTGATAGAAGTGAGTCCAACCAACAAGGCGAACAAAATGTTTACTGATCGCTCCTTATCACTCCTTTGCACCGCCCTCAATCCTTTGGTGGAAACACCTTCGGGAAGCCAGAAAGCGACCATAAAAGTGTTGAGTGATTGTTACCCGGGCCAACATTCGTCGGTTTCTTTGATTCTTCTCACTGTGCCGATCGAATTCAACATCGACACGGAATTCTTCAAGCTGTGAATGTTGAAGCGACGACCCCACGTCCTCCATCCAATAATATTCACGATAAAGATAAATTACTGCCATATTAGTATGAGTCGTTATCTCATACGAAACACAAATAGGAGAGTGAAATGGGTATAATTTTTGCTTCGTTCTTCAGTATATCAGAAATATGGACAATTTTGTTGTGTTGTATCAGAATCGCACAAATGTAGGCCCGTCAGTTATGTCTTCAATGAAGACTCTTCATGATTAGACTGGGAATCGTCCGCAACATGGACAGGGTACTTTAACTGAGTCGATTCCTTCAGCCGTCGACCACTCCATTACGATTGTAGGTCTACGAACGCGTGAAGTCAGTCTTCCCTGATATCTTCGACCTCCCTCAAGAGGATCCTGACTACACCATATTAGTATTCACGACAACAATTCACGACAACAACAATTGCTGTTGATATCTTGTTAATTTCTGAGAAAGCTTCGCCTTGAAAAGCACTTATTTTAGCTGACTAAGATATGTTTTTAAATGTTTCGAACATTTATCTTTATTCAAATCGTCGTTACACTCATTAAATTTCTGATGATTATTGCGAATTGTCCGTTTCCGATGACATTCCGTTGGAAGAATCCGATGAATTATTCAATGAAGACGGTTCGTTTCCATGATAATTTGTATAATCTGAATCAAGCTTATCTCTATTTTTGTTGTCGAATGCCTCCTCTCTCAAGATCTCCTCATGATCTTTGAACTCACCCTCGTCCATATCTGGCACGGCACCAACATAGTTGTCCTCGGTTGATCTCCTCTGTCGTGAGGTCGAATCCGCGTCATCTTCGTTAATTTCTTTTGGAGGTGGCTTCCTCAGTGTCTTGCAGCACCTGCACCAGGTGACATAATTCAAGAAATTTGGTGAAGGTTTTCCTACTTTTTGGCGAAAAAGACAGCAGCTGCTACAAGGGCGGCGAGCACTAAGCAGCCAACAACGGGAAGAAGAATGTGCCACCAGACAATCGAGTGACCACTGTCCTGCTGGGCCTGAATAGACAAATGTTGTGTCTCATTTCTACTGATAGTGTCACGAAGAAGACTAACTAACACTGAGATTGTCGATACAATGGTAGTAGTCGTTGTCCGGCCACTTCAGGCATCTGAAGTGTGAAATTGTGTACTTGCAAATTATTTTGGGAGGAGTTCGGACAGGTAGGGAACAGTGAAAACCCTTCTATTGGCAGCGTATAAGCATGCACTAGATATATAAATTTTCGAAAAAAAGCGAGACAAGTTAGACTCACATCTTCTCATCTCCACAGCTGTTCTCTAACAGTGGACTGCATTCGTTCTCCAATCGACAAGATGGAGGCAGTTGATTGTTGAGATCAGGAGTGTTTGGACAGTCCTCGCACGATGTTGAATTGGGTTGTGGCTAAAAATAGAAATATCAATATAGTTTTTTTTTACCCAGAGAATCCCATGAACCTGCCACATTCTCTGCTCGCATGGAAGACAGAAGTCGCCAACATTGAAATTGTCGACATTCAGAGTTCCTTTGGGGCTCGGATTCACATAAGTGTTCGGAGGACAGTAGAGAATATTGCAATCAGATACAGATGTGGATCTGTTTTGGGATCGAAGTTACGAGTTTCAAATAGTTTCAGTACCCATTCCCAGAAGTGGTCAGGCCACCCATACATTTGATACACTGTCCAATGTCATCGTTATCCTGCGAATATGAGTGTTCAATTCAATCGCTAATCTTTTGATTGGAAGTAATAATCACAAATGCAGAAAGTACGCACCTTGTACTTTCCCACATCGCATTCTCTACATTTTCCCGTCGCATCATCAACCTCCTGCCCTTTCGTGCACGGCCAGTAACAATCATCCTCACTCGTTGCGCCCTCAAATTGACAGATACAATCAATCTCTCCGAACACAAACCTCATCCTCGGTGGTCCTTCCATCCCCGCAGTAAGTGCATGTATTTATTGATCCAGTAATATTCATGAAAAATCCTCTTGCACAGGGTTGACAGCATTGATCAAATGCACCCGAATCCCCAAGAGGAGTGTCAAAGTTGCAGTAAAAACCAGCAACGCAGTTTTCTGAAAGTTAATTATAATTATACGCGATGTACTCCACATACGATAACAGTCCGATGGTTTGGTTGCTCCTTCATCAGAAGTGATCGTCCCATTGGGACATGGTTTGCAAATTTCCTGGTTTGATTGATCCTGAACATCTCTCATATATTTATAAACTTTCGTGATTTATACTTGGTACTGATCAAATGGACATGCAAATTTCGCTTGAGCGCTTTGATCAAAGAAGAAACCGATCGGAACTTCGGCTGAAGTGGATAATTGTAATATTTGAAAAGATAATTTCGAAGTACTCACAACACAACATCATGCCGTTGCTTTCGAATAGCAACGGAGTGCTCGCACCACATTTGTAGGTCTCATTTACCTAAAGATATTCAAAAATGCCATCCGATTTCTCTGGTGTGCCGCTCCAAGTGGCACACAAGTTTGGTCGCCACTTTGGAGCCCTCCCTCTCCTTTTACATGCTCTTTCGTATCTCTGACCGACTCACAAGTTGGAATCAAGCAAATTTCCAAGTTGCCCTCAACATGATTCCGACTTGGGAGTTGGTCAGAGATACGAAAGAGCATGTAAAATGAAAGAGGGCTCCCACGTGGCGACATAATTTGTGCGCCACTTGGAGAGACTAATCAGAATTGTTTGATAGCTCACAATGTGTTCTGGTTTGTCTACTTTTCCACATGATGGAGGTGTAAAGAGCGGAGAATAATAAGAACGACGCCAGTTACCCTGGAAATTTGAATTGACAATTTGAATTGTATTGGCATAAAAAATAATATCTAAGGCATAATTACGGAAGGGCATTTAAAATTATGAGTTAGCATGGGCGCACCATATAATCGCAGACGTAGAACTTCGGGCCATCAAGGGGAAATCGTTCATCATCGCATTGGACTGAGGCCATTGAATAACTTCCCGATTCGCCGTCGAAAGTTTTCTTGTAAATTCTGAAAAAAATAGAAAAAAAATCAATAGAAATACATGGAATTTTTTTATGATTGGAGTAATACTTGTTACTTACATTTGTCCTTGTTCAGGACTCGTAGGCTTCTCACAAATATAGGGAGCGAGATAGACATCGAATTCGCACCGACCAGTGTTGTTCGAGGCATCGGTTGCAGTGTAGACCACGTGGTGCTCTCCCCTGAACTTCTTCCATTTGTATTCCAATACTGGTATCCTTTCGATCATAGCTAGTCGATAAACTTATTCCTCGTACCATGTGAAGATGTCTCCACTGCGGTAGTTTGATTCGATCTTCTTGATTTCCTGATTGTCTTCAAATACTGGTTCTGACCAAAAGATAGAGATGGGTCTGGACGAATTGAGGAAGAAATCGGAAGGACATGATGTCGCGATGGGAGGCGACTTGTCTAAAATGTTGTACTGTTTAATCATATCATATATTGCATAGAGTTGATTACCAATAGTTGTTCCGCACATTCCAGGCCAGCAATGAGAACTTTCGCAGAGACCGGGCGAGACGAGGGCCGATTGGGGTACCTAGATTTGTTTTTTTTCTTCAAAATTTCAGTTTCAGGTCCACTAACCTGGTCCAGGATTGACCACCACAAATTCGCAGATGCATCTTCATTGATAACGAAATCAGCGCATTCGAATGTGAACTGAGCCACCTCTTTGTCAATATCTAAAAAAATGATTGTCATACAAAAAGCAGAAGTTTTCATCATACCGAGAATCGACTTAGTTCTGCGTTCAATGGTATTTCACTGTCCTCTGGGAGAGGTGCGATAACCAGGGAAGACGAGGGATGAGGAAATCCTCCGGCCACATTCATTCCTGAAATTTCAGTAAAAGATGGATGCGTACGATCCTCTGGATTCATTACCAGTTGAAGCTCCGTTGCTAAACACATCACATCCACTGCTGTCACATAGGATGCACAACTTACATAATACAAGCAGATTATGCCAAAATATTCACAGTGTTTGAAATGACCTGCTGCCAGAGTTGCACGAGTAATTTGAGTTGGCCTATGGGTTTTCCTCGTATGATTACTTTTGCAGTCGTGACACGAAGTTTGTCTCTGAAACACATTATTCCCTACTTGAAAATAAAGTCGTAGGTATAATTTTTTCTACCCTCCGAAGTTCATCTCAAAAATGGGCATCTCAGGCTGCTCTATGCTACTCTTAGGCGTTGCTCGAATCCAAAGGCAGACTGAGAAAACGGTGTTGAGGCTGGAATGGAATAGATTTACCTGGGAGTAGTAACAAGAATGCATGTAAGATTGAATGAATCGTAGGCGAATATTTGACATAACGTTGGTAATAAACAAACTTGTTCAATTCAACACTTAGTAGCTGGGTCGATGGCGAGATTTTGATGTTGTATGATTTGCCAGTGTTGTCTGAAAAATCACCTACCTTATCTTCTGTACCTCTAACTAACTCAAAATATCTCTAACTCGCCTGTAGTGCACTGCTTTCCAGTAAATCTTAGGGGGCACTGGCAAATGGGCATTGCATTCAGAACTCTGCATGTCCCTCCATTCGAGCAATAGCCATCACAAGGAGAATCAAGCGAAATCTGCTTATCACATCTGAAATCAAGTATTCGTTGCTCACATATTTACACGCACTATATTATCGAAAATAACTGCTCACATCTCTCCGACAAAATTATCCGGGCAGGTGCATGAGGTATGATCCTTTCCATTGCTCTGGTCATAGACACAAGTGGCTCCATTGCTGCACCCGCAGACCTCAAAGCAAAGCTAGCTCAGTCCTTATTTCATTCATTAAGCAACCTCATTTGGCATGAGATTCTTCAGCAAGGTGCAGTATCTTCCTTCCCAAGGTAGAGTACACTTGCAACTCCCGTCTGATCTTTGATCACCGCCATTGAAGCACCCGAGATCAAGCATCTAGATAAGCATGGTCATATTTTGTTTATTGACACATGCCTTTGTGTTTTTGAAGACCATTAGACTCACTCTTTCACATCGTTCTCCCGTATATCCATTCTGGCAGAGGCAGAAAGTGCTGAGTGGATCGAGGTTGAAGCAAGTCCCTCCATTTTCACAGGTCGTTGAAGAACATAAACCAAGGGGAATGTCACAGAGCTCACTAGTGTACCCTCAAATAGATGTTGAAGGAAAAAAATACACTCAACACCAAGCGTGCATTCCGCAATATACATTTTTTTTACAAAAGTGAATTTACGAAGCTACCAACAACAAATAATAGATTAATGAAAAGAGGTAAAGAAGGTACGGACCGGTTCCACAATTACAGACGAATCCATCCGGATTAGTCTGGTGCACACACTCAGCTCCATTTTGGCAGGGTTTTCCGGAGCAATCTAAGTCTTTTCTATCGCAGAACTCGCCCTCAAAACCAGCATCTGTAACTCTTCATTTCTCTTCGAATTCACTGAGTGAATTAGTTCATCCATAGACTCACTGCACACGCAGGCTCCCACTGCTTGTTTCTGGCTTTCTGGACTTTCAGTGAATTCATCATTATCGATTAGTTGGCAGGTTGAATCGGAAGAGCATCGATTGTCGCAGGGATCGACACGATTGAAGGAACACGAGGACATGTCTTCCGTACATGTCTTCCGTACTGTCTTGGACCTTCCAACAAGATTCAGCGCCTGCTCACTCGGCAAAAGTGACGCAGGCATGGTGTCGCGCCCATCTGCCCGACTTCATCTCGAGTGAGGAATGGCCCTCGAACTCCCCCGATCTCAACCCTCTGGACTTCAGCATTTGGTCAGTGTTGGAGAAGGAGGCCTGCTCTACTCGCCACAAGAACCGCGATTCCCTCAAGGCAGCCCTTCTCAAGGCATGGGAGAAGATCGACGTCCCTTACCTGCGGGCCGTCATCGACTCGGTCCCTCGTCGTCTCAGAGAGGTCATCGCGGCCAATGGAGGCCAGATCGAGTGATCGTGCATTGTTATGTTCATATGGTCTCTGATAAATACTGTGCCCCGTTTGAGTTGTCTATGTTGCTTTTAAAGAAAGATACATGGTTTTATCCGTGTAACAATACTTTTTGGACACCCTGTATGTGCGAAAGTGATACTAATATTTCTCTTGAAAAATCTTACAATTAGTCTTAAAAATATGGATGAATTATTTTCTCACCTGGTGTACATGACGCTATGTAAACATTTGGCGCTGGGTAGCTCATTTTATTTGGGAAGTAGCAGTAGTCAGTGTTTTCAGAAATGACTCCGGTACTGTCACAGTCCACTGGAGGCTCGTGACCAGATATGATAGGAGATCCTTGCGAGTGACGAGTGTTGAAAGCGAGAACGGTATCAGCGTAATAGTAGAACTGCGAATCCACATTACATGAAAACGAAACAAAACAATTTGAAATGATGACACAATTATAAGATTTTTAATTATTATTTTTGCATAAGTAGTGCGGCCTGCATCTAGGTAAAAATAATTAATCTACTTAGAGGTAGGGCTACTTCACGCAAGCGCCATCCACTTTGTGTGGGCACAATTTCCCTTGAAAGTGCGATTCGGGGAGCACAAGCTGTATGCGCAGACAATAGAATTAGATCAGACAAACATAATATACACTGTCTTCTCCTGTATTTAAATATTTTAGGGCTGTAAGTCAGGTTAAAGAAAAGATAACTATCTATTCTGAACAAATTATCATTTTGTCTCAAAAGTTTCTGACTATTTTCTTTTTTCATGTTTTCTCCTCCCCTGTCCTTGAATGTTCACAGATTTAGGTTCTCTATCTAACGCACATTACCTCAGTCCTAAAGAGCTCGTATTAGTCTCGCCATAAACTCTGAAATTCAACGAGATGGGCAAAGGGACTAACTTTTCAAAGGTTCAAAATTCCTCGGAAAACCATGTCAGGTGCACATTTAATGCACTACCGTAAAGTACTCCCCTTATGTTATTAACTGGCCATATTTGATAGATGTACTGTTATAATATATCCGGTGAACTGATGAGATAGCAAAATTTTCTTAGAAATGGACACTTTGTCAAAATCTGAACAAAAATCTGAACAAAGGAATTTCCAGAAAAGCCTTTGTTCAAATTTTGACAAAGTGTCCATTTCTCAAAATATTTTGCCAACTCATCGGTGCACCATATATCCACGTATATAAGGAGCGCACAATCTGAAAACTACACTTGCTGGTAATTCACGGGGTAGCATCAATAGATCTTGGATTTGTATTAAGGATCCGAGAGAGCTCATTTGCTTTGATTTGTGAAGTTCTTTCCCCAATAAATAAATGAATAGAATTATGAGAGATTTGAACCATCCATTATTGAGTTTAGCTTATCGGAATGTGGAAGTCCAATATCAAGCATTAAAATATGACATTTTCACAACCTCCCGTTTCAAGCAAGCATTGATTTCCGTATGTTACGTGGCATTGATTTCCGTATGTTACGACGTTTCGGAAAAAAAATCATTTCTCTCATACCACGCATCAGAGTTTAGATTTCAATGCATGGTAGTATTACACAACCAAGACCCTAACTCCTAAAAGGAAAATTTAAACATCCGATGGTGACGAGAGCAAACTTGAAAAATTAAATAGTCAGAAACTTTTGAGACAACCTAATATATGGTTTGGGCACTGAATGATACATTATGCTCTTTTAAAAAAAAAATTCAATTCTCACAACCACCTCTATGTGCGCATTGGAATGAACAATTTAACATATTATAATTTACCTCTACTGTAACTTCATCGTCGTATGAGAACGTGGAAAATAGTATCGGAGAAGTGTAATAACCGCATGCCGTTTTCCGCATCGGAAAACTACTCGAATATGTTCCGTCGGAAACCAATGCGTACAACATAAGAAATTCATCAAAGGGAGTTTCCTTTGGCATGGATATCTTAAAACGGCTGTTTCCTGGCAAACATGAAATAAGATTAATCAAAGGCTAACTCGATACCTGAAATAAGTTGTGGTGTTTGGCTACCATTCTCATCTACGAGCTTGTAGTCGAACACAATATTTGATTGGATCCGAAGTGAGTACCAAGTCTCTTGTTTAGGAGACATGCTCATATATATTTGAGCATCGTAGCTGACCTCTGTTAGTAAATAAGTTATTTAACACTATTTGAAAGAACTAACCGTCTGTCGGCAAAACTACTTTCTTATTAGGATCAAAAACTCCCTTTTGACATAGGACATTGAGTTGTTCATCGCAAGAATGGGTATACCTGTTGTGCTTGTTAAATAATATTAATTTTAAAACAGAACCTTAAAACACTTAAAAGTTAACCTTTAAAAACGCACAACTCTGCGAGTTCAACACTAAAGTACCGGACTAACCACATCAAATCATCACATGAGATGGCCACACATCCATCTTCCCCTGTTGTTGATCCGAATCTCAGATCTATGACTGGGATTGTAATTCCCCTATATGTCGCTTCCCAAGTAGATCCAGGATTGAATTTAATAGGCAACCAATAGGCCGAAACATCGACTATAATAAAAAAATGCTGAAGGAAGTTTTTTAGTTGGCAAAGAACAGTGTTTAAATATTTCAAAGTTTGTAACTCGCCTGTTGGACAGGCATCCGCCGTCCAAAAGTAGGCCACTGTTCCTCCCTTCGCCTCGCAATCTCTCACTGCTCCCTCCCAATCTCTTTTGCCTATCGTCTGATAGTAGTATCCTTCCATCGAATCAAAGCTTTTCCAATCTCCCGAAGCACCTAATTTTTGCTGATCACATCGTATGCTCACAGTCCAACTAACTGTTGTACAGAAACTGAACGAAGTTCTTGTTTCCATCCGATGACATGCCGATGGATTTTGGAGATGCTGTAATGACATATTTAAATTTTATAGTAAGACTCTGACTGACTTTTCCCACTTTTTAAGATGAATGCGTGATCAACGCGTGTTTGGGTACCAAACGAATAGCCCGTGATTGATGATATCGCTCCAGGATTGTCAATATCTTTGTATTGGTTAGTTGGATCAATATATTTAGGAATTGACATGTATGTGCTCTTGTAAAATCGTGGAAGTATTTGCATGAAGGAGGATGCACTCATTCCTTCGATATAATAACCATTCGTCAGCCATGTGAGGCGCATATAGAATTTCTCGTTCTGGAATTTAGTATAACGAATCCAGTATGATATGAAATCTTCTTGCAGAAGGGTCGAATTTGTTCAGCGCGGTCGCATCACTTTCAGAGACCATAAAAAATCGCTCAATGTTTAGTTCTCGTTGCAAGCGCCGATCGATTTGCGAAATCTATGTTTAAAATATTTTTTTAAGTTAGTTCGTATTCGGGTGCATCATCTTGTAAGTGTCTTCTAATACTAACTCATTTCTTTACGATATCATTCCTTATTATTCGGATTCTCCATTCTCCATTCTCCATTCTCCATTCTCCATTCTCCATTCTCCATTCTCCATTCTCCATTCTCCATTCTAGCGCTCGTGATGGGCGGTCGTCCCTGACCCCGCTCTTTTCCGACCTAGTTTGGGGAATCCTCTCCCGTCAGCTTGGGCAACCCGGAGAGTATCGCCTACTTGGTACACTTCAAGAGGAGGAGCACGGACGGATTCCCATCGTCTCGAGTGATCTACCGTCAAGAAAGCCCCGCTGTCTGCGTTGTGAGTTCCTAACCGGCGCAAGTCAGGTGTTCGGCGGCAGGATGATCTACTTCGATGCTCAACGGAGATCCGTCACGATCGTCCCTACAGTTGACCAGAGAAGCCAAAGAAGATCCCATCCCTTGACCTAACGACGCTCTGAGACCGAAGATCCCCATTCCCTCCACACTGAAGTCACCCTCCTGCAGGACCATTGTGCCTGACGTCAGGATAAATATGATATGATTATTCGGATCATGCACTTTGTCTGTACAGAATGATCGGCACTTACCCAAAGAACCCATAACTTAAAACAAAGCAAGATACATATACATATTTACTTTGAAGGGTCTCTGGGAACTGTGCTACTTAAAGGAGGACTATAGGCAAAGTTCAACTTTGGACCCTTTCATAACCATGGCCAAGCTCCTCTTAACGACTAAAGTCTCCAAAAAAATTACATTAATAACTCTACTCTCAACAAAGTTATGATTAGTTGGCTGAGTGCCATGGACGCTTGATGGACCAGGGAAGTGCGCGAATTCAAATATCTTGAATTTTTGTCAAAAACTGGTGGGGATCGAACCCGCAACCTTCCGATTACGTGACGGATGGTAACCACTGAGCTACCTTACCGATATCAGTGCTCTTCCTAGCTCGCGCTATGAACTTAGGAGGGTAGAACCACCCTTCTATCGATGTGGCTACTTTGCCGAGAGTCCTCCTTTAATGCGACCCGCGGAGTCCATCCTGGCTGGGAGGAGACCGTGCGGAATTCTATGAAAAACAAACACCAACGTACTTCTTCCGCAAGCATCGGGCAGTCATATCCGAGTTCGTAGGGTTGATAAATTATGTTTGCGATGAGTCCATTCGAAACAAACAAATCGATTATTGATTCTTGGTCGTCCACAGCGGCACGTGGTTGCTTTGCAATTTTAAATATATTTCTTTAAAATCCTTCTATTAAAGAATAAAATAGTTAAATAATATTTGCACTGTAAATAGAAGAACCAATAACGATACATAAAACAAAAACACCAAGGAATTATTGCATTCCCCAAGCTCCGCCCACTCAGCGACAACTTTCCTTTCGAAACTTTTAAAAGAGATTTGGGAATCACAGGCATCATTCGCAACCGAATAACTTGCGCAAAAAGATTCGAAAAGTTTTTTCTCATTGTCTTTTGAGGAAGGCCTCTGGAGAATGAAAATGATGCCTGAGCAAGTCAGAAAACGAAAATTAGGTTCATAGATCTAGCGAAAATATTTGTTGACTTGCACACTGACAACGCCTTATCAACAGCAGATAGATATCCAAGAACCTTTGTCATGGACAAAATATTGCATTTTCGATTTGTGATTCATAATAAACTAATGCGATGTGCTCATTAGGAGGGAAAGTGGCGTGTCTAAACCTTCCCTGATTGAAAGATGGGATATTGACAAACGGTCATGACTATGATGACTTTGGGTCCCCAGAGGACAAATTAGAGATTATTTCGATGCCATATTTGCATTTCGACTTCCAGTTGCGGTCATTATGTATGAGCTAGCAAGTAGGAGATCATTTCCTGCGAATGTTCTGATTCAATGCCCAGCTGCTCTGTTGAGAAATGAGATGGCGATAAATGAATTTCATTGTCCTCTCTCTCCTGTGTGTAAAGGTAAAGTGGTTTGCATTAACAATAAACCATAATTTTGCACTTACTTTTTATCTAAATGGGAATATCAAAAGTACAGGACCATATGGTACAGGACTCTTCCTCTCAGATGGGCCTTTGTGTGGTTTTTTTCGAGTGGTACGGCCTAATGCGATCGGCCGCGCCCCTCCGCGCCGATCACGTCTGGGGGAGACCGGTACTGTATGGTATGGTTTTTGATTGTCTCAAAACTGTATTTTCAGAGTGCACTTATTGGTTCGCTTTAATCCACAATTTCTGTCGCACTATCCGAAGCCAGAACAATGTAAGCACAACGTTTGGAAAAATTTAGTTTAATATCTGATTAGTCCCACTTTATGTAAATCTTAACAGTTTCTCATAGCGAGCCGAAGCCTTTCGCGAAGACTTCCTTTCGTGATCTTTAACTTATATCTACATACCTGCCATTTCCTGCGGAATGAAGCCTTTGCGAAGAGAAATGGCAACACTGCCACATCTTTTGGGCTGGTTGATTGAACCTGAATTATCAACGTATCCAGAAAGGAAGGGTGAGAAGAAGATGAAAATCTTATTATAGTATAGCGAGAGTAAAAATTTCGTTTTCCCCAGTCATACAAGATATCTGTTTTCATTTGTGTTTCTCACTCTTCGTGGCGTGCAAGAAAAATATACGAGTGCACTTACAGTGAACATGTTTACGATGGATCCCCGAGGGAGAGTCTCCAATTGGTGTGAAATGTCCACCAAAACTTCTAGCGGGGAACGTCATATCATATCTTGCTCCTCATTTCCGATCGATAGAAGTTGATTATTAAAGTCGCTCACTTCCGACCATGCATAAGTATAAGAACGAATTTCTGTAAAATCAATTATCCTCGATTTATTAAAAATATAAGAACGAAAAAAGTATAAGGACGAATTTCTGTAAAAGCAATTATCCTCGATTTATTAAAAATTTATAAACCTGTTCCGAAGGTGATGAGTACAACAGTGCTAATAAATTTTTGATCATAGTAGGAAAGGTCTCGAACAAGTTGTTGAATAGCACAAATAAGTCCATTCTCTTCATCATTTACCTGTAAAATAAAAAAAAGATGAAGTAAACTACTTGATTACTACTCATACAAACGTTGCGATTCCAGTATAATATTTGTAAATAATGAAAACAAGGGCAAGATTCTCCCCATTAGTCTCTTCGCCAAAATTTTCACAATTCCCTCAATATGTTGATTAGAATTTTTCGATGTTCATTCATGCCGTCGATTTCGCAACGTTTTTCCTTGGAATCCTGGAAAACATTCGCACGATCCATTCTCTCTAGGAGTTCCCTGGTCACAGGGACTCGAACAATCCACTCCATAGTAGCCTGATTATAGAAGAACAAGAATATTCACACGATTAAAATCTTACCGGCATAGCAGTCACATCTCAAAACGTTTAGATCACCAATAATATCTCCTTGGCCAATTTTTACAATAACCCCATTTATGCACTCTGCAAAAGGAAATGATCGATACAAAATTATATTATTCTTACTTATTGGTGGTATTTCGCCGAACCATTCGCCCTTCCCATTGCACATAATTGACATTTTATGTTCTTTATAAGTCATGTCAAAATCATCAGTATAGTAGACAATCGCTTCTTCGAATGGATTGTACTGTTCTTTATCAAAGAACAACAGTCCTTCCAAAGCTTTGCAAACTACTGAAACCAATTTTCTATGACTTACAGTAGCGCCAATAAGTATTGAAACGATTTGTTATTTTGCTATAACTTTTTAGCTGATTTATTTAGCAATTTGGATGTTGTGGTGCTATACGCCAAATCGATCGAGGAATACGATGCACATATTGCGTCATCACGTGCATCATAACTGATTGCTTAGTGATGACGCATACGAATTTCACTTTTTTAAACATGCGTTATTCTTACACAGATTTTTTCCAGCTTGCCAAGCTTTCTGACGTTGGAGATAGGACCGAGGCCTATCCAGAATAAAATATTGAAGTTGCTGCTCGGTCGCACATTGGCTGCAGCCTTGCTGGAAAATCGATGTCACAAATTCTGATATCGGCTCCTAGTCAAGCTAGAGACTGACGCAAGTCATCAAAATGATCATCATCGTGAGTCCAGGTGATCCTGAGAATAAGAAAACAATATCTCAACATTTGCCCTCAGGGCATGAAAAAATCACTTTTTCATATGACCACTTTTTGGAGATTCATAACTATGTAGGAACTGTATATAAAAATCTGGTTTTTGGTTAATCATGTTCACAATGTTGTAGTTATATGATTCCCAACTTTTTAGAGTGTTTGGAGATCTTTCCTGTCCGCGGCGATCGTTTTTCAGAGGCACTTTCGAGTCCCGGACCCGCTATTTTCGATTGCACCCTCCCTCCAACTGTGCCCAAAGTAATTAAAACTTTCCAAAAAGTTGGGATTCAGTTCTGCATAAGGTGTTGGACATATACACACAATAACAAAAGTCAGTAATAACTTTCGCTCAAACATGTTTTCGAAGGGTCATGCAAGCAAGACCACTGTGCACCTCCGAAACACGATAGCCGTGGCCAGGAAAGATTCCCAAACACTCTAAAAAGTTGGGAATCATATCATTAGGACATTATGAACATGGCTAAGCAAAAACCAGATTTTTATATGCATTTCCTACAGAGTTATGAATCTCCAAAAAGTGGTCATGTGGAAAAGTGATTTTTTCATGCCCTGAGTGCAAATGTTGAGATATTGTTTTCATATTCTCATGATCAGCTGGACTCACGATGGCGATCATTTTGATGCCTTGAACCAGTCTCTAGCTTGACTAGGATCCGATATCAGAATTTGTGACATCGATTTTGTAGCAAGGCTGCAGCCAATGTGCGACCGAGCAGCAACTTCAAATTTTTATTCTGGATAGGCCTCGGTCCTATCTCTAACGTCAGAAAGTTTGACAAGCTGGAAAAAATCTGTGTAAGAATAACGCATGTTTAAAAAAGTGAAATTCGAATGCGTCATCACTAAGCAATCAGTTATGATGCACGTGATGACGCAATATGTGCATCGTACTCCTCGATAGATTTGGCATATAGCACCACAACATCCAAATTGCTAAATAAATCAGCGAAACAGTTATAGCAAAATAACAAATCGTTTCAATACTTATTGGCGCTACTGTATTCAAGGTATTTGTCGAAAACTAACCGTTAAACTGTGCGCCTTCCCACTGTCCATCCATACATTCAACTGAGTGTCTTGTCTGAATAACATCATCTTCGTTAGTGGAATGTGTGCATATAACATCAGTCGTTCCTGAAGCATTAGCAACATCCAACGATAAATTTATTATTAAACCCATTCGCATGTCAATCTCCACATCTTCGATTTCATACTTGGTTATCTGACAATTCTCAGGAACCAGCTCTTTCAAATCATCAATAGAACATCGAACGGCTGTAATATTTTTTGTTTTATTTTTTATCGAACAGTTTACTACTAGTTTCGAAAAGTTTGAAGCTCTCACTTGCGCATTCACCCAATTCCTTATCTGCGAAATCAGTTAGCAAAAAGGCTTTTATTTTACAGTCTTCAGAGGGATAAAGACACGTTCCGCCAGGGCATTTGCAGTGATAATTCTGCATGATTCATATTATGCGTCTTGAGAGCAATTCATTTTGTTCAAATTAGCATCTGCAAACCTCATCTGCAGTGTCTTCGAGCTGGCAAACTCGGCCTATGGAGCACGTTTCATCTTCAGAAGAGCAAACGTCGTTGCCTGGGATTTTCAGTTTTTATTTAGAAATTTCAACAGCACTAGCAAGGAACTGCCGCGAGGGTAGGTTAGAGTTTTTGAACGAGACATAGCGGGATCGAAAGAGGATCAAATGTTAAGAGCATTTACGTTTTTCATATCTGCTGAATTTCTGCGCTCATAGAGGGGAGGGAGGGGGTGCAAAATCGTCAATGAGAAATGTTTTCATATCTGCTGCTATATTCCGAAATTCCACTACAACGCAGCCGTCCACAGAGGCCTTCAGCAGATAGGAAAATGTAGAAGGTATTAGAATTTGATTCTCTTTCGATCACGCTTGGTCTTATTCTATAATAAAACTCCAACCAACCCTCTCGGCCTTTCCTAATAAGTGATAGAGATTGATTCTGTACACCTTTGCACTCTCCTCCTTGCTCTATTCCTCCATCCCAACAGGTGCACCAGTCCCTTTCGAAGAGTGGAAATCCCTCATACATATTTCTGTCGCAATCTTCGCGGATAACGGGCTCTGTATATTGGCGCAGTTACTGATCACTTATCGATTCACGGACAAAAAATGTCAGTAATTTGAAACGATGTAACACGGGTCTTCCTTAAGAATGCAGGAAAACCTTTTGCCACCAGAAAAAAGTCATAGCCACGGATTTCGATGAAACTTAGTTTATGGATACTATTGGAGGTCTAAAGAAGGTATGTCCACTTGGTTTGGTCAATTTCGGACATTATCGATTTTTTGTGATCTACCCTTTGGGATAGCGTAAATCGGCCAATTTTGATCGTACAGCCTACTTCTTTTTTCCATTTTACGCGGAATTTCGAGATCTACAAATTGGTCTTCACTCCCCTCAACCGGGAAGTCCGGCTTCGGGGACTTTTGGCCAAAAAACCTGTTTTTGGACCATGTTTATCGATTTTTTTCTTCATTCCCCTTCGATATTATTTTTGCATTCGATTCTCCAAACAAAATTGGTAGGGGTCCATGTTGACCATCTTTCATATAACGAGGACTGTTATGTCGAAATAGTAAGTGGAGTCCCGGACTTGGTCAATTTTTTACAAAATTTTGTTTTTTTGGCCGTTTCTCAGGTCTAAATGGTCCAATCTACACATTTTAAAAAATAAATCGATAGATCTCGACGAGTAGAATAACTTTTACGAAGGTGGTCGAAACTCTAAAATGACTGGTTTTCGAGATATTTAAGAAATAAGCTCAGAAAAGCTAAACATGCCAGGATATAAAGAAGGAAAGGGGATATAAAGAAGGAAACCACGAAACGTATAGATTATCTACTCATCGTCCTCATAGTCATGAACTGTTAATGATGATTATCATAAAAAACACATTTGTGACTGGAGAAAGTTGTTAAATGACGAAATATATCGTCATACATGGCATGTTTAGCTTTTCTGAGCTTATTTCTTAAATATCTCGAAAACCAGTCATTTTAGAGTTTCGACAACCTTCGTAAAAGTTATTCTACTCGTCGAGATCTATCGATTTATTTTTTAAAATGTGTAGATTGGACCATTTAGAACTGAGAAACGGCCAAAAAAACATAATTTTGTAAAAAATTGACCAAGTCCGGGACTCCACTTACTATTTCGACATAACAGTCCTCGTTATATGAAAGATGGTCAACATGGACCCCTACCAATTTTGTTTGGAGAATCGAATGCAAAAATAATATCGAAGGGGAATGAAGAAAAAATCGATAAACATGGTCCAAAAACAGGTTTTTTGGCCAAAAGTCCCCGAAGCCGGACTTCCCGGTTGAGGGGAGTGAAGTCCAATTTGTAGATCTCGAAATTCCGCGTAAAATGGAAAAAAGAAGTAGGCTGTACGATCAAAATTGGCCGATTTACGCTATCCCAAAGGGTAGATCACAAAAAATCGATAATGTCCGAAATTGACCAAACCAAGTGGACATACCTTCTTTAGACCTCCAATGGTATCCATAAACTAAGTTTCATCGAAATCCGTGGCTATGACTTTTTTCTGGTGGCAGACGTTCCTGCATTCTTACGGAAGACCCGTGGTAAGAGATACTATTGTTGGATCATTCATACCTGGCTGACACATTGGAATTGGGTAGTCAGCGTTACACTGTACAGCAGAGTATGCAGAGTAAAAATCCTGTAAGCGAAATGATTAAAAACATTACTTCACTTGCTTAACCCATACCAGAAGGCAATGTATTACAGTTTCGAAATAATGGAAATCTCATTATACATTGTCATTATGCACTAACCGTTACACAGCTGTTTTCCATCACTTCTCCCAGTGAATATTTATCCCTTGTAAAGCGACCAAACTTGAACGAAGTCGCCACACACATACTGTTCACTGCAGAGCAACCACTCGAAAATATCGTAAAAATGAACTATAACAAAGCAAAACTAATATAATAGACTCACATTCATCATTCATGTATACCCACTTTCCATTGTCACAAACAGCGACTCGCGTCAACTCACTGTTTACCACTAAAAAACTCGTAATCAATGTATTAGAATGATTCACCAAAACGCAATTGTGTAGGCTAATTGTAAGTGTAATCATGCTTACGCGAAGAATAAGTGGCGTATATCGCTCGATCGCCTTGGAATGTTCCATTGACACTGGTCAAGTTCACTTGATCCGGTTCTCCACAGCCCAGTTCTGAAACACTCTCGTAGGATATTGATTGATAATCGCTGTTCTTGAGTAAATATCCGAAGAAATTGCTTACGAGTACAATTTATTGGTGGAGTCCATCCAATTCCTTTCATGCACTCTGATTCTTGGTCGCCTAAAGGAGCGAAGCCTGAAAGTTTTACGGTTCTAAATATCGAGCTAAAAACCTTATTCTTGATTGTTTCTACATTTTTGATGACTCACCACTGTTACACTTCCACGAGATTTTTTCACCAACTGAGTGTCCTGAGCTGCGCACAATTACAACGTGTTGCAGATCCTTCAAGAATAATTTCAAGTTTAACATTTCTATTGCACATTTTTATCCGAATAGTAACCATGAATTGTATTCCAGTACATTCGGTAGAGAGCACTGGAAGGCGGACTCGATTGCCTGTTCCGAAGCAATCAGTCGTGCCGCTCTAGAAGCATCGTGAAGAGAAGAAAATGGTAACTTCTGTGGGACATGCTCATCACTTCCGTCCACACAATCCTCGAAACTTGGAATTTTTATCTAATTGCCCACAATAAGATAATGAAGAATACAATTGAGGGCAATTATTGTGAAAAGAAATATACCATCATTCACAGCAGTTCTAGGTATGCATCCAGTGTTGTCGAAGCAACGAAATTCATCTGAGTGAAGAGAGCATGAATGTTAATGAGAATGATAAGATAGCAAGATCACTTGAACACCAACAAACTGAATGGACTCTACTAACCTCCTATACACGCAAAAGTCTGGCAGATAATTGGAAGAGCCTACGAGCAATCCTCGAAGTTCCAACCACGAGATTTCGACGAGAGTGGCGATAAATCTAACATCAGAAATTACGATTCATTTAGACAGATTAACTAACCAATGGCTACACAGGATGCTTTGAGAGAGGTCGGTTCGCTATCAGCCCAAGCTGGATTATAAATGGAAGTGGAGAGGGGACCATCAAGCAGTGAGTGGGCATCTTGGAATCTGTATTGACTACTAGCTTGGGTGAAAGAAGATTATTCCCTATGATTGGCTTTTAAAAATATGAAAACCTTAATGCAGTCCAGTATCGTTGTTGTGACTCGGAAATGAGGCGAAGTTGCAGCCACGAGAGATCGTTTAGTGGATTGGAAGTGGAGAAACTGAAGGAAGAGTGAAGAAATTGGTTAAGATGTTTACCAAACCTCGGAGGGTTGCAGATCTTTGCAGCATCGCTCCAAGAAAAGTTTTCATTGGAGAAGGAGATACAATATTCACCATTTGCTGTCCATTCTTTGAATGATCCATAGTCTGTCATCAACGCATACCGGATTTCCTCACCTTTTCCTGTCTGCTCCTTCAATCCCTCACAAGTGTACTCCACATTCTTCGCATCCCAAGCGAAATCGTAGGTTGCAGCAGACGTTAGGGAAAGACGAAGTAACAACCAGATTAATATCATAGCATGGAGCGATTGCTGAAACTATTAGAAGGAAAGCCTACTGTTCCAACTGTCGCAGAAGTGAGTCTAACCAATGATTCGAACAAAATGTTTACTGATCGCTCCTTATCACTTCTTTGCACCGCCCGCAATCCATCGGTGGAAACACCTTCGGGAAGCCCGAAAGCGACCATAAAAGTGGTGAGTGATTGTTACCCCTCGCCAACTTTCGTCGGTTTCTTTGATTTTCCTTCTGCTTGTATGCGAGAAAGCGAAAGCGGTATGCTTGTGGACTCTCTGGCTACGTGTGGTGTGTGAACACGGGTGACGAAATAAACAACGATTTATTGCTTGTTTACACACCTAAAATACCTAAAAATACCTAAAAGAGAGAGAGAATTAATTAGGATGGGAGGGGAGAGTGGTTGTGGTCGACTGCAGTATGGCCAGGAGACAGTGGTCTCTAGTAAGCAGGTTGACTGCAGTGACAAAATGGAAGTGAGGGCGACTTGAGATTCTCGAGGGGAGAACTCTTGTCGGTGGATGACGAAATTATTGCACGTGCAGTGGCACGGTGCAATAGAGAGAAGAAGCAGAAGGAGCGCGTGTCCAACTGTGAGAGGACTTCAACAGTGAGCAAGGTGACTGTGAAGCAAGAAGGGAAAATGAGTTGAAAACGAGAGGAAAAAACTGAGACGCGTGCTCAGTGCGAAGGAAGTAAATCAACTGAAAAGAGAAAGGTAAAAAAGGAAAAGTCATCGTGAAAAGACATTTCACCACTTCGTATGATGCTCATGAAAAGCAGTAAATACGGTAGTGAACGCCGAGACACGGGATTTGAATGTGAGTTGACCAGTGTGATACAGTATGCCGGTGGGCTCAACTGATCAAGAAGTGAATTAATTTTATGAAATTAATTATTAAAGTGATTGATTATTGATTTATATTGTAGTAGTGGATGAATTCCGCTACAGCTTGTAAACAGTCGAATTTATCAGTTGATCTCTCGATGCTGATCAATATACGAAACAACGCCCTCACGAAGATTTCAAACAACGTTTCTGGAATCCATCGACATCGGGATATCTGGAGAAAGATACTGCTTATTCGCGTCCTGTAGCTGATCATTCTCACAGTCAGTCATCGTGTCCCATTCGGCCTCTTTACAGCCTCGTTCTCGAACTCAGATTAGTGAGAGCAAAAGAAGACCGAAATGGAGAGATGGGGGAGGGGAGAGAAGGGAGGGAGAGGGGACAGGAGTGGGAACGAAGAAACGGCGAGTTCATTATTGTGTGGCAGATGAAACGCGTGTCCGAGATTAGCGGGGACCATGAACACAATGGGTAGCGGGCCTTAAAGGTGGGAACAATTTGTGTGGATGATACAAGAAGAAAATATTTGAGACTGTCTATAAGATGAAAGAACATACAAGTTCCTAGATAAGGGGGACTAATAGCAAACCTAGCCAGCCCAAACTGACAAAATAGTTTTGAGACAATCGCTAACCGAAAGACATTTCCGAAATTCAGGCTTAGAAATCTCTTCTCGGAACCGAATTACGGCACTTTCATGCATTCAAAGTTGGTCATGCCGCACAGGCAACTGGGTGAACGAGCACAAAGAAATTCCTTTCATTGCTCATGGGGCACGACCAGTTTTGCTGTCAGTCCGCCTAAAATTGGATGGGGGATCTTTCTCTCCTTTTGCTGCATACATCCCAGACGCCAAAAGTGGATTTGTAGAGTCGTCTCATCAAATCACGAGTTTTCATTGGATTTTAAACCGCTGAAAATAGTCTACAAAAATAGACACAAATGTGTTGCTTCTGCTCAGAACTCTTCTCGATCATGTACAGTCCGATCCTCTTCAGCTCTTTCTATCAACCTGTGCTAATCTTCTCGAACAGGCACGGATCTAATCCTGCAGTTGATTCCAGTAGTCCAAACTTGCCTTTTGCTTCTCATTATTTTGCTCATCTAGGGAGGTCTAATGTGGACAATGCTCGATAAATTATGCCCTGTTACTTCTCAGAAAATGAAACTGGGAATAACAGAAGATTTGAATACCCGCCATAGTGTATCTACTTTCTTTGTGGAGCTAGAGACTTAAAGCATTCATTCAGCGAGACGGAAAATATTATAAACCTAATTTGAAGTCTCCTGAACCACGAAGAACGAACATGCGATGGCGGGTATTCTAATCTTGTGTAATTTCCATTTCCTGAGAACTAACACTTCGTTAATAAGCATGATGTGAGTGAGGTAAAGAGGAACACACAATTTTTTTTAGAAGTTATCATGTACTTAAAGAGGATAAAAGGTGTGCAACGTGTCCGTATCACCGATGTGCTACACCATTAGGAACGGGTAGTCGTGATCTTTTCTCCTGATATTTGAGTACAATTTGGATCTCTCTTTATTTTCAATACTGTCTCGCCGCTCGACCGGCAGAGAAAGCGTGTGAAAAAGGCACTAGGTCGGATGATAACTAGAGACTATCTAGTCAATTGGCCAATCGACTATTTGGTGATATCTCGTTCATTTTCAATCACTGATGAGTGAATGAGCGGTCGCTGGATACAGGATGGATGTGTACCTTAGTAGAGAATGCTCAATATTTCTTATAATGTCCGAAACATTGTTTTCGATAATATAGGCAATAGGCGGTCCCTAATGATAACCTTACGGACGATAATAAAAAAATGTACCCCTCTAAAGAACTTTCACAGAAGCATTTTTGACACTTGGTAACCTAATAACTGGGTGGGGGAGAGTACGATCATCAGGAAGGTTATTATCCGACAGTGAACATCCAACCTAGTGCAGTGAAAAAAGATGAAGGCCCGTTGACTGATTCCAGCAACACTAAGTCGGAGTGCATCTTATTTTTTTATCATTTTTGCAACATGGGAAACATGTGTGTCGCATGTCTATCAGATCATGGTTCAGGATAATCGATATCATCGGCACTTCCGGCCTCCTCGTTCTCTGATGCAATGCCTATGCAATCATCTCTCTTCGTTCTCTTCCTTCAGTCCTAATTATCCCGCATCGAGGAGATAGTGCGCACAATGGAGATAGTTTTCTCTCCTCTCTAGATATCACATCTATCGCTGAGAGTCCAGATAGGCAGAGGGGTGGGGGAGAGAGGTGGGCGTGGCGATGGGCGGGGTTTATAGGGTTTATAAGGACCGTGGCAGGCTGGTCTGTAATCACTTTGCCTACAGTCTCCTCCAAGAGACAGTCCGCAATCGTGCCCTCTGGTGTTCATCGTAATCCCCCTTCCCACTACCTATTCCTACGTCGAAATGGAGAATGCTGACTCGTTCATCTCCTGGGGGGATGCTTATCAGCCGTGAGTTTATTTGGGCTATTTCCTTATGGTTGATACCAACCTTAGTATAATGGGGTCCTCTGGGGGTTTTGGAGGGACACCACAGATGCTAATACTCTTTCTCCTCAGGCAGGGGATGTCGTGCCCTTCGATGCCACTACCTACCGTCCTTCCTCCTCCGCATTCGCAGTTCGTCCTCCCCTCACCTCCATCTACTCCTGCTTATCCCGCGGTGACGAACCCCTACGCGATTGTGCCGTCCGGTGAGAGCGAATATTGATATCATAATTGCACCGATCGTATATAATCTTTGATTTGTTTGATTCAGGTTATGGCCCCAATCCTCCCTCTGCTAACTCCTCACCTCTGCCCAACCCCTATGCCACCGTAACGCCACGTGGGTTCGATTGTTTATAATATTTTCGTTCCACTACCTCGCCATGTTGGTCCTTGAACTGTTTGGTTCAGAGCTCCCTCCTCCTCCTCCCTCTGCCTGCTCTCCCCAAGTCAATTCTGCACCCAAGAGGAAATGGCCAGAGCAGAAAATCTTCTCGAGTCCTGAAGAGGCGAAAAAGTTTGTTTACAGTAATATTGTGTGCTCACACTAGGCTAATCAATAATAGATAACACTAAGGGGGTGGGGGGGGGCGACTTCTTTGCAGGGTCACAGTCTTCTCGTCGCTCTGGCGACATTCAACAACACTGCTGACCCGAGACTTCTCCTTGTCTCTCATCTGTTCTTCTCATCTGTAACGGAGCACGAGAAGAACGAGCATTTCCTCGTCCTTGCATAGCCTACCCGAATCTTTTTGCAGATATTACGATAGAAGGAACAAAAACAACATTTGTGCCAAGAGATCAAGGGCACTGAGGAGAGAGAACGAGGAGAATATGAAGGTTAGTGAGCAGAATGTTTGAAAAAAGTCAGAGATCCTCAAGAACTCGTCTCTTCATAAGGCATTATCACTAGCCAGCTAGGCCAGGGTGCTAGCGCGTAGAATAAGAGCCATTTTTTGTCATACGTTAGTTTGGGTGACAGCTAATTCACTCAATTTCTTCAATGCTGACGCGTAATAAACATAATCGATTCGAGCCCATTCATTACAGAATAACTATTACAAGATGGAGCAAGAACAGGAGCTGCTCAAGAATAAGATTCAGGAGCTATCCTACTTCCAAGAGCAGGTATGACCTACCCGAATGAATCGGTAGGAGATCAGATGAGGTGGAAGAGAGGCAGAAGGACAGAGGCAGAAGGACAGTAGGGCTATCTTAGCAAGAAATGATTATTCATTTCTTGTTTGTGCTCAATAACATGTCTGACTGGTGAGAGAGCACTGTTTTCGAGAGAAGAAAAACTAGGCATATTTTGATTATTATGGTGCAGTTGGAGGAATTGACGAAGAACTACGAGAACGCGAAGAAGAAGTTCGCTGAAGATGCAGCCAAGTGGAAGGAAACTAATACGAATACGATGAAGTGAGTGGAGCAGCCAGCCAGTCAAGGGAATTGATGGCAAAGAATATATCGTGATTCCTAGGGAACCGGCCAGTATAATGCGAAATATGTATCGTGTCTCCGCATATTTTGTTTCTCTCCCCTCCTATCCATCTTCATTACTTCAGGGCTGTCGAGGAGGCAATGGCCGACGTCGCAGAACTGAAGCGTGAGAACGAGCTATTGGACAAGAAGATCGAGGAATTACAACGAGGAAAGTAAGGCATTTTGAGTTTCTGTGAATTTTCTAGGAATAACCCTTCAAAAATATATTTGATGCCTATCGATCTGGGTTTCAATGTAAGAGCCGACAATACTTATAGCGAAATTTAGTTGATACCCACGGGACCGGTCAGTATGATGGCCAAATAAGTATCATCTCCCAACATTGGGTTCACTTTCATCCCTTCAGAGGCCTTTTCATCCCTTCAGAGGATGCAATGGCCGAGATAGCAGAGCTGAAGCTGGAGAACGAGCGATTGAGGAAGAAGTTCAATGAATGTAAACGGCGAAAGTAAGGCACTTTTTTATCGAGTTTCTTTGTGATATGTTACCTATACGATCTGGTATACTTATAACTTTTTTCTGGAATCTTGAATTCACTCAACTTGCTCACAGACTCCGATGGGCTTCAATGATAATCTGGAGAACGAAGAATATTTCAGGGCGATTGCTACAGGTCAACGCTGCATCCTCGACTACCTCCATCGTCCTGTCTGATGCTACGGAAATTCGCGAGAAGAACGTTCTCCGCGGGTGGAAATTTTCTGATGAAAAAAGGAGAACATTCAAATTTTGAATCCCCTCAATTATCGGTATTTCGCTTCCCCATGACGCTAGCGACTCATAATGCTGACTGGTCGTATTCTGTTTCTTAGAACCCTAAAAATTAAGTTCAAGTCGGTAGCTCAACCCGAGGAAACGAAAGAAATCGAAAATTGTAGGAGTTCAAAATTTGAATGTTCTCCTTTCACCTTATTTGAAAAATTCCACACGATTTTTCTCCTCTTCTCCTTTCTCCCCCAATATTACCGCAGATTAGGAAGTGACTCTCTTGATTTTCTGTGATATCTCACTAGTATATCAAATGAAGAGCGAATGCTGAGCAGTTCTTAAGTTTTTTTTTGCTAGAAAAGATCATAAACGGTGGTGAAGAGTAAATTTAGTTCTTCTATTTTCATGTTTGGAAGACCTTTGTCTTTGGTACCGTCGAAAAATGAAATCTTCACGCAAAAAAAACCCGAAATTTCGAAGTAGTCTACTCATAAAAACGTTTTGCACGAATAGCATGAATATATGATTTTTTGGGCCAGTAAAAAAGACGAGTGTCTTCCAAAACATGAAAATGCAAAAACTAAATTTACTCTTCACCATAGTTTATGATCTCGCTAGCACGATAAAACTCAAAAACTGAATAGCATTCACCCTTCATTCTCCATCCCTACAAGCATGACTGGTGTGAGCACACGAAATGTACGGAGTCATTTGTTGTGATTATTTCCCGGTTCTGTAATTCGTGTATTTCATTGGCTACGAGACCTAAGGGTTCAAAGTTCACCATGTAACATGTTCACTATTTCCTAAACATGTTGTAACCCCGATCCTTGTACATTATCCCACCAGAACATGGAATGTCCATTGTTGCTAGGTTTTCAAGCAAATATCTGCTTCTCTTAAAGCAGACTTAATTCACTCGATCCCCATATTAAACACGTATTTTTAAATTGAAATCTTGTTGTGTTTTACTTACACGTAGTATCATTCTCAGCTTTCTGCGACTGATCGGGAAGAGGGGGTCAACAATGAATGAGAATGGATGAGGAGAGAGTGCTCGCACGCCATGCTCGCACGCCCTTTCCTCCACCGACATAAGGCTGTGTTACCCAACACAAACATTCAACAATTTCATAGATTTTCCACCTGCTTGTAAAAAATCAAAATTTTGATCTCTCCATGCTGATTACAATCCGAAAAAAGATGTGTTCAAAGCCAGTTTTAAAAATTCATCCGAACCAGTCTGATCGTCATGAGCCATCTATGAGAGTGTATCAACTAGAACTGTCATCTCAAAACATTCCATTTCAAAGCACTTACCCAAGCTGCTCATGTGCCTTTAGATTACTACGGGATTAACATAATACTTGAATTTATTGCTCAAATATAGCTCAGAG
This sequence comes from Pristionchus mayeri, assembly GCA_036245805.1. Taxonomy (NCBI): domain Eukaryota; kingdom Metazoa; phylum Nematoda; class Chromadorea; order Rhabditida; family Neodiplogasteridae; genus Pristionchus; species Pristionchus mayeri. Next base: position 20,060,833 of record BTRK01000003.1, on the reverse strand, counting down.
AACAAATTCAATCGCAAGAAGATGAAAAAAAGGAAAACTGCTGATAAAAACGTATAAATCGTTATTCAGTTAATCTGTCCCGTATCAATAGATGCTCAACATAATTAGGTGATCATAGAATGGATGATTCCTTATCCCATCCTCCTCTGAATCGATCCTCGTCCAGAGCATCGATGAGAGCGTGCACGATCTGGGTTGAATCTGGACGAAGACGTTGACGAACTCCCGACTGAAAGAACGAATCATTGGAAAGAGTGGTGAAGAAATTGAACATTTTCCAACTTTTTCAATCTCGTGCCAAAATTTTCTGCTGACATGTGAGATTGAATAAAACGAATTTCGAAAATAACCCGGGAATGGTAAAGAAATGAAGTATGCGCGTGGGAGTGCTCTCACCTGTCTCGAAGATGCGGATCCGATGGAGAAGGAGTCGAGGGAACTCTCCGAATTCGACCGAATCGTCACTGAGGGAACGAAATAATTGCCCGACGAACGGGCGACCGGATCCCGGATTGACGGCTGAGCATTATCATTTTTGAGTGAAATTTAAATTTGGGAAATTTTGAGATACCCAATAATTGAATTAATGTATGATATAACTAAATGAATGAATAGAAATAGATAATAGAACTGAATGAATTATAGAACTAGAATAAGAAGCAAACTAACCACGGATGCGATGCTACTCTGGCTGAATGGTCTCGACTGTCGAGGTACGTTATCCCTCGATGCATTCGACATCTTCTTTCGCATGCGGACTACTGCCGCACTGGGAATTGCAGTCGTCTGGCGTTGGTACTCAATCTGAAGGATATCGATCACTTTTTACTGCCAAAAGTTTGTAATTTTTTTGTTTTTCGAAATTGAACCAGAGTTCGAAACCCTCACCGGTTGCTGCTCTGTCATGCGTGTTGGAGGTACGGTAGGGCCCTTGGTGTAGATGTCGAACATATCCACTTGCACTGGAGGCATCTCTCCGACGAGCATTTGAGTGGGCAAGTCTGCATCACTTCGTTATCATCCGTTTATTGATTTATCAATGTTCTTGATCGGTACGGCGACCGAGATCTCACCAGTTACGAACTAATGTTTACTTTTTTTGTATCTTAGAGCTATGCTCTAATCCGTATCTTAGTGAGACCGACCATCTAAGTGTCCCTCTTGCTTGTCGGGCACAGTGCTTCCGAAGTTGTCTCCAGTCGTTCTTCTCTCGTGCGAGAAGGACTCGTTGTCCTTCGTCACCTTCTTGCCCACGTTGCAGCACCTGCAAATAGCATTCATGGGTAGTACATGGATTCTCTTTTATTTTATTTATCGCTCACGGGCGCTTCAACAAGCAGTGAATTTATTGGAGGATTCGATTTAACCATTCTTTTTGTGTTAAAAATTTTGGCGAAGGATTCCTTATCCAATGTGTTTCCATCTAATAGTCTCCCTCCTCACCTCATGGCGACAATCACTGCTATGGCTACGATGACTGCCACTGCAAGACAACTTCCAGCAGCGATGAGGATGATCTGCCACCAGACGAGAGAGCCACCCCCGCTGTGCTGCTCCTGAAGAGTCTCGAAGATGACGATGAATGACAAAAGAATGCTCTCACCCCTCATTCTTGAAATCTCACCCCAAACGGAATAAAGGAACGAATGAATGAATAGATGAATGTAATCATTTCCCCTTTTTTCTGTCTATCGCCCATTCTGAAATTAATCAGTGAACAGACTCTTTTGAGCCTGCGACAATTGCTAGAACACACTCGAGATGTATTGTTAGCATGAAGAAGAGGATACAGAAAGATTGACTAACGCTGTCATCCTTTACGCAGTGGAAATAGTTGTTGTCCGCATACTTTTCACATCTGTGAATGAGGAGATTGGCGGGTCTGATCAATCAATCGATAATCTCACTTCATTCCATCTCCGCATCCATTCTCTTGCTGCGGACTGCACTCGTTCTCCATCACGCAAGTCGGCGGAGGATTAGGCGAGTCAACACACTTGGTACACGAGGTCTGGTTCGATTTTGGCTAAAATCACGTATTCGGAATAGTTAGTGCATGAACTGTCGCTTAATTATAATATGGCTTGCATCCTAAAGCTATTCATGCCTAGAAATTATTGTCAATTGTTTCATAATCATGCCATGGAAAGGAAAGGAACCGTACCTGCCATGTACCCTTCTCGCAAGGTAGACAGAAGTCATCGAGTTTGAACGTGTCCGGATTGATCGATCCTTTCGGGTTCGGGTTTACGTACGTATTGGGAGGACAGTTGAGAAGGGAGCAGTCGGAGGAGGATGTGGTTCTGATTCAATATATTTTTTCAAATTTTGGTAACAAAAGGTCGGCTCACCACCCCTATCCAATTCATCATTCCATCTGTCCCGATATTATTCAGCGACTTATTCATGATACACATTACAGAATGCCTATGATCGATAATGAAAAGTTTTACCCTTTTCCAGCCGTTGTCAATCCACTGGGGCAACTTTGGCACTGGCCTGGATCCTTTGAGTCCTGTTAAAGTACTGCATAATAAATCCATCGCATAGTCATTACAAATTTGTGAGCATGACTTACCTTGTACTTGCCCACTTCGCACTTGCTGCATTGGTTCGTGTCTAGATCCATTTCTTCGCCCTTCGTGCACGGCCAGTAGCACTCACCCTCATCCACTGACCCCTGTGAAACCATTATTGCCTCTTCTACAATTAATCACGTCTTCGAGCCAACCAAGTTATTGCGAAGAAGCGTTGCAGTAATATTTGCAAGTTCGTCCCTACATCAGATTATGTGCGTCCTTACCTCATTTCGTGTGGTCATTCCGTCCTTGCAGTTCTGGCACTGCAGTGATCCCTTCCCAGACGCGTAGCTTCCCTTGGCGCACGGCTTGCAGCAGTGGTCGAATGCGCCACTAACTCCAATTCCCGCCGAGAAGTCGCACCAGTTTCCCTCGTTGCAGTTTTCTGCAAACTTTCCCTGAATTTGTTCGAGTATTCGAAACTGACGAAAGCAATCCGATTTCTTCGTTGCGCCTTCTGACTGTGTGATTGTTTCCACTGGAGTGTCTGGACAGTTTTCACAGTGGTCCTTATTCGATTGATCCTATGTAAACATTATTTATGTTTAGAAGCATTTTGTGTAACCTGATATGTGTTAATTGGGCAAACATTTTTCTCGGTAGGTGAAGCGATGAAGAAGCCAGGCGGCACTTCGGCTGAATGACGTCTCACGTCGATGCGAATCGAATCAGCTCTCACCGCACAACGTTTCTTCGTTGCTTTCAAACTGGAGTGGATGCCTTTCACTGCATTTGACAACAGGATCCTCGATCTGCACGTCCTTTACTCCCTCGATCTTCTCAAGCTCACTTTGCACGTTCTGGTAGATGAGAAGATCATTCGACCTGCAATCATTTCTAGTCTTCTCTCAATACTAGGTTAATGCTCACTCGATGATTATTCTATATGTGATGACCGGTTCTTCTTCGTCGGCAATCTCGATTCTCCTCAGTTTTTGTTGGCAATCCGAAATGATTACAGTAGCACAGCCGTCTATGCCATCAGGGCATACTCCTTCGAGCACTCTGAGTGTGATTATTATGTTGTGGATGAAATGTGCGTCCAACTTGTCAATTGCCTGTTCGACCTGCGCCCGGAGTTCATCGCAATCGAAGGATCCATTGTAGTCAACTTTTCCATCCATCTGAAAAAAAACAACGATGGATTGTTAAATCTGGAAGTTTCAACGCCTAGAAACATCTTATTTTTGATTATCGTTATTCCATGTTTTTAAATCACAGTTTGCTCTTGTTCGGACACTTCTCCACACGCTGGAAGCGTAAATACAGGAGTATCGAGGATTGTAGAATGGGCAGGAGAGAAATAAGAGCGCTGCCATTGTCCCTGAAACGCCTCGTTTAGACATTTTCCTGGATAATTTAACTTAGAAAAGTGCACGGCAGAAGTGGAAGAGAAATGCACCATATAATCACAAACGTAGAACTTAGGTCCATCATAGGGATATTTCTCATTCGCGCATTGCAAAGAAGCAGTTAGAAGACTGCCAGACTCTCCGTCGAATGTCTCTCTGATGGTTCTAAAATTCAATTTAGATTAGTTTTAATTCGACCGAATTAGAAGTTTCAATAAAAACATTAATCATTTTAGAATTGTAATATATAGTCCATATCACCAAAAGCTTCTCACAGGTAAGCCTGAGATGGTTCTTCAGGCCAGTCGCATTGGTTAGGTGCCAGGTAGATGTCGAACTCGCATCTGCCTGTGTTACCTGACGGATCGGTTGCAGTGTAGACGACATGATGAGCTCCCCTAAAGAATGAAAATTAATTGAGGTAAATGCTAACTTGCAAATTAGAGAAATGAATGCAAATGTCAACTTAGTAGTAAGACAGATATTGCAGTGGAATAGTCTAATCAGAGCATAGCTCGCAATACATCGCAAATAATATTTTTTTCAGCAGTTTAGGTAGCACTCACCACACGAAAATGTCTCCGCTGCGGTAGTTCGAATCGATTTTGACGACGGATTGATCGTCATCGAACACTGGCTCGTCCCATCTTATTACCCTCGGTCTCGTCGAATTGTAAATCACGTCAGGGGGACATAATGTCGCCAATGGAGGAGACTTGTCTGAAGGTTCAGTCTCATACGATAACATGAAACAATCTTCGTACTTTTATCTTATCGGTGGACGTCTGCAACGTGCTTTACTAAACTTCCCCGATTATTTAGTATCAGACTAACCCGGCGCGTCTAGACAAATATTCCTTACCAGTGGGTGTTCCGCAAGTGCCCGGCCAGCACTTGGAAGTCTCGCAGAGACCGGGAGATACGAGGGCAGATCGGGGCGCCGCATCGAGGATTCCCCGCCAGACAGCGTCTGCTGCCGGGTCGCCTACGGTCGAGGAGCAACCGAAGGCGAATGCTGCAGCCTCGCTGTCGGAGATGGCACGGTTGAAGATCTGCAGTGGACCTTCGGTTGAACAAGGGTGTTTAATTTTAAAAATTGGCAATTTTAGGCCTATATTTAGTGGATAGAGATGGATTTGAAACACCTTATTGTGACCCTGTGTATAGTAAACAATGAATCAGAAGAATTGTTCGGGAATGGCTCGTTAGCGCACCGATAGCCGACTGAGTTCTCCCGTGAGCATTTCTCCGTTCGTTTCTCCATTTCCTAGTGGAGGCGCGATGAGAAGCGAAGGGGATGACGTGGATGAGGTAGTGAAACCACTCGCCGTTTTTCCTGAACCTTTTTCTTTCCAGATGCTCGATACAACAACGAACCCATTTTTACTCCATTCGAGAACGCATCGCACTTGTTTTTGGCGTTGCAACGAACGCAGAACTGCAAAGAAAACACTCTTCGGAATGCTCAAGACGATAGAAAGTATGGAACAAGCCTGTTGCCACTGCATCAGCTGCATGTTGAAGGCATCCAGAGGCGTTCCTTTCACTGTAGCTTTCCACGTTGTGACGCGTAATTTGTCTCTGCATATTTATTCGAACTAGCGATGTTCGTGAAATAATATTAGAGTTTTGGACAAAAATAGTGAGACGGAAGCCAATTTGACTTCTCACTTTCCGAATCCGATCTCAAGAATAGGCATCTCAGGATTGCTGCTGGGGTCCTTCGGCGTTGCTCGAATCCACGAACAGACGGAGAAGGTGGTACCGAGTCTGCGAGGAGGAATAAGTTAGATTTGTTCAATATCTCCTAAAATATTTACTTACTCAGACAAGCCGATTTCCATTTGCTGCGATGCGGGAATGATCTTGAGATTGTACGACTTGTCTACGACTTGCAAAGAATTGGTTAACGGTAATGCAAAACTATCGTTTGTTCACTCCGTTAATCAGTATTGTTCTATCAAACTCATGCAGATTAGAAAATTAGCTGCATAAAATTAGCTAACCAACCCTTATCGCATTGTTTTCCACCATTGTTGAGTTTGCATTGGCAGACTGGCTTGTCGTTCACTTCGTTGCATGTTCCATTGTTCAAGCAGAACCCGTCGCACGACATCTAAATACTAGAAATTTCAAGGAGGAGTAAATGCAAACGCGCGCCCGGTTGGAATATGTTTCACCTAGGGACGCACTCTCTTCAAGTCGCGTGCTATCTCGCCCCTTCCCTGAACTTTCCCTGATCTGGCTCCCAGCCAACACGCTATAACTCTGTTCGGAATGGAGATATCAATGTGAAAATTTCGGAGCTTCTTATTGCTGTGGAGCTCTAGGCAGTGCATATGATAGCTTCAAAAATTGAATTTTGATTTTTCTCCTCCTTTAACCCCCAAATTATATATTTCTATATTTTACAAATTAAAGTGTTCAATCGTAACATAAAGCAAATGATTCCCCCAACGAAGCCGTATCCTAGTAACACACCGTATCCTGGCAGTGAGTGCCCGTGTATGGCACTGGACAGGTGCACTTGTCCTTCGTGCAAGTTCCCCCGTTGACACACGTGTCCTCCTTGCAACTATCGCCGCCCACGTATATCTCGCACAATTCGCCCGCGTAGTCTGAGAAAACGTTGGAAATGTACAGTATCGCCGGAAAGTATTGGCCAGCTTTTTCTTTTCGTCATAGTTTTTGAACCACTCGATGTATTGAGCAAAAAATTTAACTAGGAATAATAAATCTAATGTGGAACAATCTGATGTAATTGCGAACTTATGCAAATTTATCATTCTTGCATAGTGATGACGCAATCGAACACCACTTTTTCGAAAAATTCTATTTCTTGTAAGAAAATATTCATACAGCTCAAATTTCTTGGGTATTGAGACATGTCCTAGGACTTCCAAGAAAACAATTTTCAAGTTGCTGCAACCCCGGATCGCGTTGCTGCAGGTGCTGCAAGTTTGAAACTGAAAACGCATATCTCAGCTTCTAGGGAAGCTAGAGACTCGTCCAAAGCAGAAATATGATCGCCATCATGACCATAGATGATCCTGAAAGTTTGGTATTGATCGGTTTTCGCTGGCCCTCAGGGCACGAAAAAGTCAATTTTTCGAATGACCGTACTTTGGGCGCTTACCATTTCAAGAGATCATTAACCTAAAATCTGGCTCCTGGACAGGAAGTAGCAAAAACCATCAAAAAATCGATTCCCAACTTTTGATGGAGTTGGCACTACTTCCCGGGTCATAGCCAACGATCTACGGACGCGCGCCACTCTCGAAACGCACGATTTCTCTTCGTGCCGCTCTCTCATCACTCTCTCGCCGTGTATGGAAATGAAGTGGGCTCGAGAGGAGTGCGCGTCGGTAAATCGCTCATCACGGACCGGAAAGTGAACCACAGTCTACGAAAAGTTGGAAATCGATTCTGTGATAGTTTTTGCGACTTCCTGTCCAGGAGCCAGATTTTAGGCTAATGATCTCTTGAAATGGTAAGCGCCCAAAGTACGGTCATTCGAAAAATTGACTTTTTCGTGCCCTGAGGGCCAGCGAAAACCGATCAGTACCAAACTTTCAGGATCATCTATTGTCATGATGGCGATCATATTTCTGCTTTGGACGAGTCTCTAGCTTCCCTAGAAGCTGAGATATGCGTTTTCAGTTTCATACTTGCAGCACCTGCAGCAACGCGATCCGGGGTCGCAGCAACTTGAAAATTGTTTTCTTGGAAGTCCTAGGGCATGTCTCAATGCCCAAGAAATTTAAGCTGTATGAAAATTTTCTAACAAGAAATACATTTTTTCGAAAAAGTGGTGTGCGATTGCGTCATCACTACGCAAGAATGATAAATTTGCATAAGTTCGCAATTACATCAGATTGTTCCCCATTAGATTTACTATTCCTAGTTAAATTTTTTGCTCAATACATCGAGTGGTTCAAAAACTATGACGAAAAGAAAAAGCTGGCCAATACTTTCCGGCGATACTGTAGGTTGAAGCAGAAAAACAAATTTGCAAAGAAATTTTCAAAATAACGTAAGCACAACTGAGATTGTGGACGGATACACTTTTTTCGATTCAAAAGATTCTTCCATCCCTCCCTTTTTATTCAAAATGCTCACCAGTATCACACTTGCACCTATATCCGTGCTCATTGGACTGGGCGATACAAGTTCCGTTCGCACCACAAGGTGTCAGGGAACAGGGATCCACGGGATACTGGCATCTGAATCACACGATCCGTCATCCAATATGAATATTATGCGTTCCTTTTAAAGAAATATTAAAATCTTACTTATCTCCTACGAGGTTCGCAGGGCACTTGCACGAAGTCTGCGGTTGCCCATCCTTCTCATCATAGACGCACGTCGCGCCATTGCTGCACCCGCACACCTCAAGTTATGAAAATGGCTTGAATTATCGCTCATGCTTTTTTCGAATGAAGATGGTCATTGTGACCCATCCTCACATCCAGCGGCATGGGGTCCTTCAGAACGGTACAGTACTCTCCCGTCCATGCCCACGTGCACTCGCAGCTACCGTTCGCATTCTGCTTGCCATCATTGAAACACCCGAGATTCAGCATCTGAACAAATAAAAAAATCTCTAATGGAAACAGAATGTAATCGATAGTTCTATCCATCATACTCATTCGACTTTGCAAATACTGCAATTGAGTGAGTAGGCTAACAAACCCGTTCGCATCGATCTCCAGCGAATCCTCCTCTGCAGAGGCAGAAGGTGCTGAGGGGATCGAGATTGAAGCACGTCCCTCCATTCTCGCATGTGTTCTCAGTGCACAATCCCATCGAAATGTCGCAGAATTGGCCTGTGAATCCTCAAAGAAAAAAGCGGTTATATTGTGATGAATAAACTTTTTCGTCTGATCCGACCAAACATGGCTGTCTGGATCCATGGAAGCAACTGGGACCCATTGATAACTGCTCAGATGTTTCAACAGAGTCCCACTCATAATGGAAAGACTCAAACCAGGGGCGCAGATGCAGTCGAACGATGTTGGATCAGTCTTGTCAATGCAGTCTGCTCCATTGTGGCAAGGCTTGCCCGAGCAGTCCTTTGCCTGCTTCCGATCGCAGAATTCGCCCTCGAATCCGGGTTCTGCAATGTACGACTGGAAGCGCAGAAAATTGAGAAGCTCTATCGGTATGAAGGAATATTTTCAAAAAGAGCTCGAATTTCACATTATTTAGTGAAAATTAAATCAACATACTGCACACGCAGGCTGCAACCGCTCGTTCAGTAGGAATCAATGGATTCACTGTATTGACGCTCATCTGGATGAACTGGCAGAAGGAGTCGGACGAGCATTGATTATCGCACGGATCATCACGATTGACGGAGCACGAGGACATGTCGGCTGTGCATCCACAACCACTGCAAGGGTGATGGAATAGAGGAGGAAACTGACAAAAAGAATGGACATACCCACTCATGATGTCTGAATCGGTCGAGGCATCGTTGAGCGCTGTCTGGAATGCAGCTGGGCACGTGCTTTCGGTGGTGTCATGATATTCACAAAATTGACCGGAGTATTCTGAAATTACGTTATCTTAGGTTAAGAAAGGAAATGTGTATTGTGTGCCGTAAAACGAAATCCATGAATTTTACCTTTCCTGCAGCTGCACGTGTAGTGTCTATTCTCGTTGATGTAGCAGTAGCCAGTGTTCTCCTCTATGCATCCCGTACTCGCACAATCCGTAGGAGGAGAGACAGCAGGGAAGGGAGACTGCATGCAACGGGCGAAGAAGGAACGAAGTACGCCCTTGCTGTTAGACACCTACAAGCAATATTGCTTCTCATTTAATAAATTTCTGGCAAAACTACCGTCTTTGTTAAGATCCCACTCGAAATAGGAGCTTAACATGCATAACGTATTCTCTTTTTCTAACCTGCACAACGACGTCGCCCGTATTCTGGCAGAAGAGGGGAGAGGAACTGGTTGGGAAGGAGGAGCAAGCTCTCCTCTTCAACGGAGATCGAGTGATGGCTGAGAGATCGACTACTGAGGCGAAGCTGGAGGAAGTACTGTCTCCGTCGACGGAGGACATTCGAAGACGGTTATTTCCTCAAGTACAACAACCTTTTAATCATACCAAATGCATATACTTTAATCAGAGGTAAGGCAAGAAGGATATTACTCATCGAATACCTGAATCTATTCTCGTCACTTGATTGTCGTTCAGATCAGTGAGTTTGTAGTCGAAGACGTTGGTTGACTGGACTCGAATGGAGAACCAAGTGCCATCTCTCACACTCTGCGACATAAGCACAAAGTCAGCGTCTGGTCGAATGTCTAAGCAGTACGCTTATTCTGATTACGTGTTTCGAATGCGAACCATCTGTTGGCAAACTGTTCGTTTTGTTGGGATCAAAAACTGATTTCTGGCAGAGGACCTCGAGTTGGGCGTCGCAAGCGGTAGCGTGCCTGAAAATTTCGACGCATCTTTAGAAAGAGTATGACAACGCTAGCTGTTCCTGTCTTGCTTCACCGGACTGCCTCAAATGTCGTCGCTTTACAACGATCAACTCATCTTACGTGGAAGCACTTACGCTGCTCTCAGAGATCATTAATAGAATGATGGCTGACCACATGAAGTCACTGCAATCGAGAGCAGCACAGTCTAATCCACTCCGAGGAACGAGAGACGAGGCGTCAAACTTGTCAGTGCTCACAGGGATCGGGGTTGTTCCCAGGTAGGTCGCATACCAACCAGCCTTGGACGGATCGCGATTGTATCGAATCGGCACCCAGTACTTGGCGGCTGAAACACACTGAGTTATATGTGTCTGTTGTGATAATAGGTCGTGAAGTGACCGTGGAGTTTCTTGAAACTGTAGATGGCACTAGTTCGGATTAAAACAGTTTCGCAATACCGTTAATTATGTACATCGAATAGCTCTCATCCGGCCTAGCACCTCATGGAACCAATTTCAGAATAAAACAGAGAAAGAAACTGGCCATTATTGCAGAGATTGTTCGTGATGAAGTCAGCTACGGTTCCTCCCATACTGTCACATGCATCGATGGCTCCCTGGGAGTCGTTGAAGCCAGCCGACTGGAAGTAGTACCCTTTCATCAAGGGAATCGTCGGCCAATCATCCGAGCCTCCTGAGAATATTCTGATTGATAACGTGAGAAGTACGAATTCAAACCGCGTTAGAAAGCCGTGGGCCAAGATTTATGGTCCAAAAAAACTTAACTGAATGGCACTAGGCAATACTGCTGATATAAACAAACAGAATTATTACAAATGAATCCGAAACTAACCGTTATAATAAACTCCAAATGTGCTCTTTGCCGAGTCGATCTCCATAGACTGTGGACCTGCAGAAAGACATTCATTTGTTTCCGACAACGAATTTGTTCCTCACTGCTGCCACTGAGCTGGAAAAATGCGGATCGCCCCTTCTCATCATACGAGTAGACGATTATCGATTGTGCTCCGGAATCAACGATGAACGGGAAGGAATAGTCGGCGTCGTTCTTGAGAAGAGCAGGAATGAGCACCACGGAACTCTTGTAGAACCGAGGGAGAATCTGCATGAATGAGGCAGCGGAGAATCCGTCGAGGTAGTAGCCGCCCGTGAGCTTTGCCAGTCGGAGATAGTATGTGTAGACCTGAAGAATTATAGTAACGGCACAAGTCGGATGAGAACTAAAACGTCATAGTTCTCATCCGACCTAGCACCATCCTAACTAGTGCTGATCGAGAGCTGATCGAATCCGGAACATAGCACAGATGAAATGTTGAGAGCGATTCCAAGAACGTGTGGGTGGTTTTGAATGTGGTGCCAAGTTATGTTTGAAACTGACCCCGGATTGGCTAGCGCATCCAGAGATGTATGCGCCTGAGTCAGTGATGATATTGGCTATGAGTCCGTGTTGAACGAATGCATCGATTATCGATTCGTCCATGCTTAGGACTGGTTGCGCCTAAAATACAACTGATTACAGTCACAAAAGTTTTGAAATCCTTACAGTGAACATGTTAATGATCGATCCTCGAGGATTCTTGGCCAAATCGTTGATGAGCTGATCCAGAACATCGTTGAGTGCATATTTACACGAAATGTCTGATGCAAGACTCGAAATCGCACTGACGAATTGGTCCACCTCAGACCATTTGTACGTGGATGTTGACATGACTGAAATGACTGAAAATCCTTTATGTGCGTATTTTATTCTTTGATCCATGTATGTACGTGCCCTTGACGAGAACTCGTCAACATTCTGCGAGACTGGAATTGTGGGAAAATACTGCTAGATCAGTGTTTGGGTGAATTCAGTGCCCACTTTACTCCAAGAATGAGCTATCTTCTACTGCCAACTCCTAGCACGCATATTCTGACAGAATGTATGAATTAAAAGCACATGGGAACAATAAATTCAAACGGCTCTAATCTTATCGATACAATAACTGCATATGTATCCATGGTCGTAGACTTTTATAGTGAACTGGTGAAGCCGTAAAATAGAAACTACCTAAAAGACGGCTCTCGGCATTTCAAAAGTTCAAAAAATCATAAAATACTTCACAGTTGAGATAGAAAGTCGTTCAAAAAAGCAAAATGACCGCCCCGACGAGTTCTTTAATTCATCTGTTGAGAATGTTTTTTAAAACTCAATTTGAAATATAGATAAATTGGAAAAAGTGAAATGTGGGTTCCAAAAAGTTGTTACCTTGAAAATTTTTTCCACGATTTCCAATTTTTTTAATTTCAAAATCAGATTTTCCGTGCAATTCTACACCAGGGATATTGATTTCAGCTCTTTTCAATGTTTTCCCGGGAGGCGTCAGCGTTGGAAACACCAAAAACCCGCTGTTTTTCGAAAATTTCAAAAGTTCAATGATTTCCCGTTTTCACATGTATGCTTTATCAGCGCTCCAACGACCACCAATTTGCTTAGGAATGACTATTGTCACACTTTAAGAAGATTAAAGTCATTTCCAGAGAAAATATTTTATTCCGAAAAAATCAGGATTTTTTAGCATTTTCCGAAAATAACTGAAAAAATGCAGCAATTTTTTTCATCAAAAAGGGCGCTTAATTCGCTCATAGGTGCTTGCCCAGACCCAGTAATGTTACTTTCAGCCTATAGAACCACTCCTGATCCATCAGTATGAAAACGGCAATTCATTGAACTTTTGAAATTTTCAAAAAACAGCGGGTTTTTGGTGTTTCCAACGCTGACGCCTCCCGGGAAAACATTGAAAAGAGCTGAAATCAATATCCCTGGTGTAGAATTGCACGGAGAATCTGATTTTGAAATAAAAAAATTGGAAATCGTGGAAAAAATTTTCAGGGTTACAACTTTTTGGAACCCACATTTCACTTTTTCCAACTTATCTCTATTTGAAATAAATTTTTCAAAAACGACCTCAACAGATGAATTAAAGAACTCTTCGGGGCGGTCATTTTGCTTTTTTGAACGACTTTCTATCTCAACTGTGAAGTATTTTATGATTTTTTGAACTTTTGAAATGCCGAGAGCCGTCTTTTAGGTAGTTTCTATTTTACGGCTTCACCAGTTCACTATAAAAGTCTACGACCATGGATACATATGCAGTTATTGTATCAATAAGATTAAAGCCGTTTGAATTTATTGTTCCCATGCACCTGCGTTCTCTCAGAATATCTGTGCTAGTAAACCATAATTTCACTGAAAATCACCAGTAGTAGTTCCGAAGGTGATGAGTGTGAAATTGCCGACGAACTGCCCGTCATAGTAGGAAATGTCTCGAATGAGTTGTTGAACGCTGTTTATCAGCCCTGTCTGCTTATCCGTTATCTAAAACAACTCGTAGTGCTGAGAATGGTCGCTATTCACTCACGAACTGATCGAATCCTGCTTGGTACAAATCGATGATGAACACCATGTTAATATTATCGCCGTTCATTTCCAGATTAGGTTGGTTATCCACGCATTTCTCTAAAATAAGAAGTCGATGTAGAATATTTTCCCAATCATACACTCACCTTCGATTTCGCAATGGACTCCGTGGAAGCCGTCAAAGCAATCGCACGTGCCATCTCCCTTCGGCGTTCCCTGATCGCAAGGGCTTGAACAGTCCACGCCAAAGTAGCCTAAACTCGAAATTCTCCACTAGTCTAAGCAATATGACTATTCAGAAAAAATATCTTCTACTACCCTGATTACGTCATAGTATTGTCAACAATATCCCGTACTCAAAATATGAAAATAATAAGAATTTGAAAAAATAAAAATAAATAAAATAATAAATACAAAACATGCCGTCATTGCAGATGCACCTCGCCAGATCAGATTCTGCCTTCAGTTGTCCGTTGACGCACTCTGCAACAAAAGAATAATAGCATTGCAACTACAGAAAGTATCCCACTCTCAGTCGGCACTAGTCCCATCCATTCTCCATTGCCATTGCACCGAATGGACATGTACTGCCCGGGAAGGAAAGAGTAGGACACTCTGGTGGTCACGAACGGATCGAACTGTTCATACGAATAGATCAGTCCTTTCGTCGCGTTGCACTGTTCTAAATGAATCATATCAAAATTTCTCATAAATTCTAATTTCAGGATAGTTGAAACTAACTGTTGAATTCGACGCCCTCCCATTGTCCATTGACACACCCGACAGAGTGGCGAGTCTCAATCTGCTCGCCGGCAAATTCATGCATGCAAATGACGTCGGTTGTTCCTGCATATATCAGCTATTCTACCCAATAGATAAATGCAGTTCATACCTAGCCGCATGTCTATCTCTGCAGCCGTATTCGCGTAGGTCGTCACTTGACAATTGAACGGAACAGCCAGTTTCAAGGAGTCGATAGAGCATCGAAGAGCTATAAAATGTTGATGTATTCAGTATAGAAATAAAATCACTCACTTGCGCACTCGCCCAAGTTCTTGTCCACGTCACCGGTCACAAACGCGTGCTTATCACAATCGTCGAAGGGATACAGACAAGTGCCCGGTGGACACTCGCAGTGGAAATCCTGGTACAGACACTTTACTTGTATAATACATGTCGAGCGTTGTTCAAGTGAAAGAATTAAGCAGTGCTTTATTCCTGCAGCTTCTCAACGAACATGATCTAACCTCTCCCGCAGTCTCATTGCGCGTGCACACTTTGCCCACACTGCAACAGCCCTGCTCTGAAGTACACGAATCTGTGTATCCTGCAAGGTTTCCATGTGATCGCAATGTAATGATATTAGAGAATTACTCTACATGTCATCCTAAATTTTATCAACACAAAAATCAGTAAGTCATTTGACGACATACCTTTGCACTCGCCTCCCTGCTTCACTCCTCCGTCCTTGCACGCGCACCAATCATGCACGAAGAGCGGCGCCCCCTGATGGACTGTTCCGTCGCACTCTTTCGCACTTATCGGGGCTGAAAAATTAGTTGTCAATGGACTGATGAAATCTGCTGTCGTTACAATGTTACTCAGCTCATAAATAGGTAGCACCAGTATCAAATTCCTACTTGGATAGCACGTAGGCTGCGTGTAGTTTTGTTCGCACTTGCCCGCTCCGGAGGGTGAGTTGAAATCCTAAATGAAGAATTAAGCATATAATGCTACGAACGCCTAATAGATGAACTAGCCATGCACTAGCTCGATTAAAATCGGTAGAAAATCTTAATCGCTTACGTCGACACATTCGAAGTTCATGATGTCTCCATCTCTGTATTTATCCTGAGTGAAGTGACCGAAGGGAAACGAAGAGGATATGCAGATATCTTCCACTGAAATCGTGTTGTTTTGGGAGTCGTGAGATCTCAACTGCTTTGAAAACTACTTTAGAAACTCAGCAGCAATCATGGACAGCTCTATTTCCTCAGACGCTCAACGAAATGAATCTGCTGAATCTGGAGTAGAACTCACACTCATCGTTCATGTACACCCACGTGCCCTGATCACACACTGCGACCCGCGACAATTCGCTGTTAATGGCTGAAATGAGAATAGATCTCCTTCGATTCTTCTAAATCACGTCAGCTTTTGTTAGCTCCATTATTTATCTATGATAAAACATGTTTTCCAGTGCAGGAAAAAATAATTTGACTATATCTTAGATAAAATGGAATCAACAAGCTTACTGGTTGCTTGCACCGCGTAAGTGGCTCGATCTCCATGGAAAGTCCCGCTGATCGAAGTCATGTTCTCGATCTGTGGCTCGAAGCAATTCAATCCTCAATTGAAACAGAGAGTAAGGTTTTGTGCGTATTCGCGCCTCCTTATTTAACCGGTGGTAATAATCATAAACATTACAAAGGCTGTCCAAATGCCTAGTGTTGAAAGATAACGGCGCCGTATTCTCATTTCATTCCTAGTACCAATTCTGATCTATCTGTCCAAAATTAGCACATAGAAAATGAGTCATCAGATGTAAGTGCAAGCTAGGAGGCGCCAACATTAGATATTTGAGATACAATATGGATTTGACCATTAAAATTCGGTACTGCTAAGAATCGTTTCGCTCACTATTGCACTCGATCGACGGAGACCATCCCGTTCCGCGCACGCATAGGGAGATCTCCACCACGGTGGGAGTGTAGCCTGATAGGAGAGTAGTTGATTATTTTCATTACTAAGAACTCAATTTCTTCCTACTATAGATATCTTTGGGCAAAGATTATTCAGACAGGCTTC
This sequence comes from Pristionchus mayeri, assembly GCA_036245805.1. Classification (NCBI taxonomy): domain Eukaryota; kingdom Metazoa; phylum Nematoda; class Chromadorea; order Rhabditida; family Neodiplogasteridae; genus Pristionchus; species Pristionchus mayeri. The sequence goes on along the minus strand of BTRK01000003.1, from coordinate 20,044,243 downwards.
CTAATGCCAAAAATTCGAAAGGAATATTCTACCAGCGTTGCACTGCCACGTGATCACATCTCCGATTCCGTATCCAGAGCCGCCTCTGATCCAAACTTGACGGAGGTTCTGAAATTGGGATTTATTTTTTAGTTACTGTCATGTATCAGGTTGGAACAAAAGTTTTGTCCGATTTCAATATTTTGGTTTTCGTACATTCAACACCATTCCTTTTCGACCGATTTTCAAATGGTTCTTCTCACAGGATAAGTGCGTCAACACTCTGTACATCGCACATTGGTACAGATCTATAACATCGGGATTGTGGTCGCAGTGCGAGGCAAAAGTCACCGTAATAGGTAACTGGGCTATTAATTTCTCCGAGTTCCAATCTATCGGTCTCGGAGATAGTGCTAATCGAATTATATTTTTGGAAAGTACCATGGCCGTATATTCCAGCAGCAACTTAAAATGAATTCTAACACGAAAGGCCAACTTGAAAAATGTACTAATTGACGAATACTTATCTCCTGGGCATGACCTCAGATGAATTTATCTACCGTGAATTCAAATCGTTAGACCTAGAGATTAAAATATACTGAAAATGTATAGATCCTACTCTGATGAGCACATTATTTTAGTTAGGTAATTGTGCGATCCTCCTGTCACAAGCAAAATTTATATAAATATTGCTGCCCAAAATTCAACATTAAAATCGACATATTTTACCAGTTCCTGTCTCGCATACAGTTGATCAGCTCGTTATTTTGTGATTACATTCTAAAGCTGACCCTACCCTATTACTTTGTGGTCTAGACAAGTTGGGTGATAAATACTTTTGTTAGAAAAGTAATCCTAGCATGGTCACCAAAAGTTGGAATTTTGTTTGTTTCTCAAGTATAATATATTTTTGAAAAATGAAAATTTTGAGAAAGATGAAGATCGGTTCAGCTAGATTTTCTAATGTATGAATGGCGCAATAGTAGTACAATATATCCCCATGTTCTAAAAACAGTCAGTTTGATTATCGGGGCAGGACTACTAATCGATTGAACAGCTCCATCAGTCCACCTTACTCTTTTTTTCCTCCAGTAATTCGGGAAGGGGTGGATCAACCCCACTATTCGTCTTAGTTCAGGAAAGTACTAGGCACGGACTTCTCACTAATATATGTGAAGTTGCCCCATAATTTTTCTCTTCTGCAAAATAGCGATCAGAATTTTTTTGGAAAAAATCCAAAACTTGGTTTGATGTCAATCATCAATTTCTCGTATACCCTGAGTCGCTTGTTTGATCTGAACATATGTAGGGAATGTTCAAGCCGTCCACCTAATTACGCTACCGAGTTAGCTCTATGTGATTTGAGATGCGCATTTTGCGCGAGCTCAAACGTCGTTCACGAAATCGGACAGGACTTATGTTCCAACCTAATACCTTACTCCAATGCATCCACAGTCTATCACCGAATATTGAACATGGGCGTTGTTTTCAAGTAAGTCCAAATGGAACCTGTGGCAGTGGACAATCATTGTTGCTCTTCTGCACTCGTTGTGTACTCGTGCGCAATGTAGTCTGAGTTGTCGTAGTAGTCGAACTGCTTTCAGCTGCGAAGCGAATCGCCCGAGAGGCATTGATGAAGGCAGCTGAAATCTTGCTGCTCGAGTACTCGTCACTCCCGTCCAGACAGTCCTCGAAACCTGCAGAGTTTGTGTTCAATGCATCAAGTTCAGTGCATTCAGTATTAGAGTAACTGTGCATTGAAGGTAAGTCATATGTTGAAGGCTAAGTGAGTAGTATCAATGCAAATGAAGCTTTACTTCTTACAACTAATAGCAAAACGACATGTTCAACGGAAAAAAACGGCTCATTGAAGACGAGTTTGTTTTTTCATCCCTACTTCTTACCATCGTTAACGGCCGATATCGGAATGCACTGCGTGTTGTCAGCGCAGCGGAATTCATCTACAATTTACAACTTTTCAATCCATTGTTTTGCACACTTCTGATTGCGAAAGGTTCGAAATGCATCTTCAAGATGAGGAAATTGACCTCCAATGCAGGCGAAAGTCTGGCAGATCACTGGCAACTCCTTAGTACAATCATTTTCGAAGGTCCAACCACGCGATTTCGACGAGAGCTCAGACAAATCTGAAGATGGTTCAAGTTGAAAAATATCATCTGATCAAGAAGGACTCTAATATTGTTCCTAACCCTCTCATTTATGGCCCACTTTAAGCAATCAGCACACTCACCGATGGCAACGCAGGCGTCATCGAGTGAGGTCGGTTCACTGTCGGCCCACGAGGGATTGTAAATGGAAGCGGAGAGGGGACCATCGAGCAGTCTCTCCGCGTCTTGGAATCTGCGTTGAAAAAGATCTTATTTGCTTAAAATCTAGCATCTACCCACGGCTCAATCATTGGCAATATAGTTCCCATCTGTTAACTCTACTGTGTTCAATTGTAATCAGTAGCGAACCTGAGCGCAGTCCAGTACGACTGCTTCAACGGGGGAAGAATACGAAGTTGCATCCACGAGAGTGAGCTCAGCGCAGTCGAGGACGAAAAACTATAGAATAAATTTGCATTCGAATCGCCATCTTCAAACCTGGGCTCGCCGCATTTGCTCGACGCTTCGCTCCATGTATAGTTTTCATCGGAGAAATGCACGCAGAACTCACCGTTCGGGAACCATTCTGGGAATCGATGAACTTATCAATCGATAATCGAAAATTTACAGATTTGTACGCAGTTGAACTAAACTAAATATGGTGCGAGAAGTTAAAGAAGGAGTGTCAGCAAAGTTGAACTTTTGACTCTGTCATAGCAATGACCTAGCCAACCCTCCAAATATCATAGCGCGAACTAAGAGAGTAGACAAACATCGTTTCCATAGCTCAGTGGTCTAGCAGCCGCCATGTGATCGAGAGGTTGCGGGCTCTATTCCCACCCAAAGATTTTTGACAAATCTTCGAGATATTTGAATTCCCGTACGTCCCTGCCCTATCAAGGACTATCAGCGCCTATGGCACTCTGCCAACTAGTGATAACTCGGTTCACAATAAAGACATGAATTTGAAATTTTCAGAATCTCTCATGGTTATGAAAAGCTAGGCCATGGTTATGACAGCGTCAAAAGTTCAACTTTGCTGACAATCCTTCTTTAATGATAACTCGTTACCTTTTCCAGTCTGCTCTTCCAATCCCTTGCACGTGTACTTTAGATTCCGTGCGTCCCACGTAAAATCGTAGGTTGCAGGGGAAACGAGTGATAAGGGAATGAGCAGAAACCAAGGAATTCCCATGGCATTCGGCCACGGATCGAGAAACGATGGCAAGTAGAGAACAATCAGTCAAAATAGAGTAGGCACTATTGGATTGCTGATAAATTAGTGGGAAGTGTCGGCGGAGTGCTTCCTTGCCTCTTCCTCTTCCCTCTCCTTCTCCTTCTCTCCCTCCTCATCGCTATCTCCAGTCCCTCCAACACCCGAGACGCAGTTCTTATCGGAAAGTGATGCAAAATGGGAGGAAACAGCGCCTTGCTCACCCATAAAGCTGACTGTGACTCAGTGGTGATCTGCGTAATAGTGTCTGGTTTATTTGGCCCAGGTTTGCAGAAACCAAGGAACGATAAAATGATTTTTCAGCATTGAGCTTAGAGTCAACTTCGTCCGTTCTCATTCATGACTCAAATTTGACAATCCAGAGATGGAAAATCTTTTTTTTCAAGCCATTGACACTCAAAAATGCATTTCAATTACCGAGTATTATCTTTGAATACAATTTCACTATATTCCATAGTAAATTCCAGGAATAAGAAAGCGTAAAATTGCGAATACGTCTACTAATCTGTCATTTTGCACGACATTCGCCGTATCTATGTCACAAATCCCGTATTAATCCGACAGTCTTGTATTAATCCGATGGTCACATCATTGAATGCGAAAAGTGCGAATCATTACGAAACTATGACTCATTGTAAATTATCGTACATGTCAGCGAAATCAGAACGGCCACCGAGAGGCTCCGAGAAATTATCGATTTCTGGCTCTCTGCGAATACGCAATTTTAAAAGTCGTGGTTGTGCTCATATTTTTTATCATGGTCGATTTGCCGGAATCGACCCGGACATGCTCGGTAAATTATGGCAAGAAATCGATAAATCAAATACACAACATTTTGGTGCGATTACGGTATTTGGGAAACCTCACCGCACTTGGTGAGCTTTCCAAAATACCGTAATCGCACCATAATTGTCTGCTTTCGATTAATCGATTTCTAGCCATAATTGACCGGACATATCCGGGTCGATTCCGGCAAATCGACCATGATAAAAAATATGAACGCAACCACGACTTTTAAAATTGCGTATTCGCAGAGAGCCAGAAATCGATAATTTCTCGGAGCCTTTCGGTGGCCGTTCTGATTTCGCTGACATGTTCGATATTTATTTCGTATTATCTTCAGAAAAGTCTAAAAAAAAAAGACTGGTGTGGAAACGCAAAGGGAAACAAATTAATGATAACAGCTGTTAGGAATTACTCGTCTTCAATCTCTTTGTAGCTGCTTACGAATACTACTAAGAACCAAATTGTGAACATTAAAGTTATCAGAGCAGCGATAAACAACATCAGGATATCCATATTCACTTCTGAAAAAAACCTATGTTTATTATCGATTAGAACTTAGTCACCCTGATCGATTTCTGACGAATCAATAAGGAAAAGTGTTGAATTTCTTTTTTCTAGTTGATATCTGAACAAATAACATTGCACGAGTGTTGTAATCACTCACCGAAACCACACTGTTGCTGGAGAATATTTATTGTATAATCCGATCACACACAGAATAAGTGTTATTGCAACGAAAGTAACTCTCATCACCTAAAATATTTAGGACAATAATTGTATGTTTTGTTCTTAATTTTTCCAAGCGATTGCTCTTCAAGAATGTAATGCTCACGGAAAGGGCGATAATTGGCCAGAGGAATGGAGCGACTCTTCTGCTGAAAGCCACGAAGACAAGAACGCTTGTGATGAGATCCAAATATGCTATTGAAACCTGAGTCATAGTTCTATTTTATACTCCATCCGATTTCGGGCCCAAAGAATTTGCCGCTTCCGCTGATACCTTTGGTAGAACCTCTCCCACATCAGTCGTCTCAATACCGAGAGGATGCATAGGATAGTTAAATACTAGCGAAATATTCATCATTGCGAAAATCTGCGCACATGTCTGCAGACCAAATATTTACGATGCGAATATTATTAATTTTAAAATTTACGGCCACTGAAGTGATTCCGCAGTAGTTTCCGGTATTCCGATCAGGTGATCTATAAGTATAAAGAGTCATTGGATGACATTACTTCGTACCTCTGCGCATCTTTCAGATATTTATAGCAGTCATAGCAGATTGAGAAACACCAGGCATTCATTGCGAATCCATAAATGCCCAGAAGTAGAATAGGAAGATCTCCTACTGCAAATTGCGACAGTTAATCACCGTCATGCATTTGAACTCGCTTACTGTGAACAAATTCAGTTAGTCTTATGTTGCTGTGTGTAATTATTACGAATAAAGTAGACAGAGACTTCAGGGTTGACATAATGAGCAAGTGTGCCTGGTATGAAGGTTGTAATCATGATTTGGAAAAAAGTGCTTACATAAACTCCAAGAGACGGGATCACAAATTCTGCTCGACGAGTATTACAAGCGATAAAAATCAAAATTGTTATTGTTAATTGAAAAGTGAATGAGATGGCCTGAAAATATTTTTCGAATCAAATATCTTCATTCATGGAGTTTCCATTGATTCTCAGATAGTATTTCCTTACATGTTAGAATTTTGTAATCTACAAAAGGTTTTCACTTACCTTCCATAATAACATTGCAATGGAAATATTTGTGTTTGACCAAATGAAGAATCTTATTAATACGACATTGATAATTAAGTAGACTATAGATATTATTTTGGCACCAGTCTGAGTGTTTTCAATTAAAATTCAAAAATATTAAGATATACAGTTATCGAGAATGCTCCCCAGCCGCATCACGTATCCATCGCGTCTTCCATTGGACAATACACTCAATTATATTCTGAAAATCGAAATCACGTTGAACAAACTTGAGGGTAAATATTAGGTAAATATTAAGTAAATATTAACGAAGATTATCCAATAACTCTTTTAAAAGTAAACGAATGAGTGGCGGCCCTATATTGGCAAACGTGATAACGTCCTCTGCTAGGCAAATAATATTGGATGTTTGTGATCAATGAATCATTCTTCGAAATTTTCAGAAATGGTGGGGGAAATGTGCCATATTTGAAATTTCCAAGGGAAATTTTGATTAGTTTTTTTACAACATCTTTATTATTTCTGTCAAAACTCTATTTAATTGTGGAGCAGAAACATCATTCTGCAATTTGATGTGAATCGTGTATATGAGAATATGGGAAGAGTCCTCTTGCTCTCCTCTTCATCTAACATTACCTGTAAATGTTTATAATAATGATTATTTCACACTTCACTAACCTTCCCCAGCTGAACTCTTTTCTGATAAACTGGTCTATGCAAAGATATAAGCAAGCGACAAATGAGGATCGGGGACCAAATTCAATTTCTAATGTACCTTCTTCGAGTAGGCCTTGAATGGACTGGTGGTGAGAGTATGATCTATTAAGGGGATCGGTTTGAAATAAAGAGGAATCTTTTTCGACCTTTCTCCCAATTCAAGGTGCTTGTAGCTGTCATTGAAAACTAGATATTCAACTATATTTAAGGCTAATATTATCACGGACGTTAACGTAAAGGCAAATACGTTAAAGAATAATTCTGAAATAATTTGAATATCGTAATCCTCAACCAGGAATTGCATACCGTCATTATATTCCGTGAACTGTGTAATTAGCGTTGAATTCCGACTTTCAAGTTGATATCTGAAGGAACTCAATATATTTCTTGGCTAAAAAAGCTTACCGAAACCAAGCGGGCACGGGAGAAAGCTCATTGGACAAACCGATGACGCAAAGTAGCAGAGTGATTACAACGAGAATAACGTTCACTGCCTGAAAAGAAGCGTTGGCGGCAAGAAATAACCGAACTAGATTTTTTCGTGCAATTACGATACAAAATATAAACAGATCGCTCACAGCAATAAATAACATAGGTTTCATCAGTTCTGCATTTTGCATTTTGTAAGCCACGTATACCAGAATAAATGAAATAAGGTCCAATATATAGACCACAGCCTGTAAAACCATTGGTCGGATTGTAATGACATGATAAAAAAAACTCTTGCTGTGATAACTCCAGAGTCGCAAGGTGGCCAATCAACTTGTGCTAATGATTGCAAAGCTTGCAGAATATTTACAATTGAAAGAATCTGTGCTGCCCTGTGTGAAAGTAATTGCGTCTATCTTTTCAATTCACAATCTCAACTGTGAGAGAAGTGATTCCGCAGAAATTTATGTTTACGTTTTGGAGCTCATGTGATCTGCAGTGTGACATTTTGCAACTCATAATGAGAGGAATTGCGGGAGAGTCGAGCAAGTGAGAGGGGTAAGCGGCATTACAATTCAAGGTAGTCATATCCGGCTGAAAAACTTCTTTTGAAAATTTCAGCCTTCTCGGTCGATTCTATCGCGATTCCTCTCGTACAACAAATCCATGTAATAAAAATACGTTTGCATATTTCTGAGAAGCTCGTTGTAGATTGCGAAGAGCCAACAGTAAATCACTCCTGATAAAACGCCGAGAATCAAATCGTATAAATCGGATCCAACTGCTAAATTATTCTTTAATATTAAAACATTCTAGTGGTATACATATACTTCAATCGCAAGTATTTTTTAAACGTACTTTGATCAGTGAGGAGAGAAGAATCATTCGCTAGAATTTTGAGGCAGTTTATCGCTTCACTAACTATGGATTGCACCTACAAGAAAAAATTAGTTATGTAAAATATGTTAACATACGATACTACCAAGCATTGGAATAACAAGATATTGTATGATCGATTCCTGATGACCGCAACGAAAACAAGGACAGCTGCGATGAATTGAGAAAAATTTTCAACAAACTGAAAATATTGCATATCTAATATGATATATTTTATTCATGGATTATACTCCTTAATGTTGGTAATATAAGTTGAATATGTTATAACAGCTCGAAGTTCACAATCTATGAAAGTGCCATTTGCTTACCTCACACATACCACTAACAAAAACCACCCCACAAAGATCCTCTAAAGCTTTTGAGGGCCAGTGGGCGTCTAATATTCAACTACCTTTCAAATATTTCACTCACAATATAAAGGCCAACAACAGATTCCACTTCGATCATCACAATGCACGATTTTACAGCTAAAATTCCCGCGATAGGCATATACAGTAGCGCCAATAAGTATTGAAACGATTTGTTATTTTGCTATAACTTTTTCGCTGATATATTTAGCAATTTGGATGTTGTGGTGCTATACGCCAAATCGATCGGGGAATACGATGAACGTATTGCGTCATCACGTGCATCATAAATGATTGCGTAGTGATGACGCAATCGAATATCGCTTTTTCAAACAGGCGTTATTCTTACGCAGATTTTTTCCAGCTTGCCAAACTTTCTGACGTTGGAGATTGGAGCGAGGTCTATCCAGAATAAAAATGTGAAGTTGCTGCTCCGTCGCACATGGGCTGCAGCCTTGCTGCAAAACCGATGTCAAAAATTGAGATATCGGCTCCTAGTCAAGCTAGAGACTCGTTCAAGGCATCAAAATGATCGTCATCATGACTCCAGATGATCCTGAGAATATGAAAACAATATCTCAACATTTGCCCTCAGAGTATGAAAAAATGAGTTTTTCACATGACCACTTTTTGTAGATTAATAACTATGTAGGAACTGTATATAAAAATCTGGATTTTGCTTAATCATGTTCACAATATTGTAGTTATATGATTCCCAACTTTTTAGAGTGTTTGGTTATCTTTCCTGCTCGCGGCGATCGTGTTTCAGAGGTGCACCGTGGTCCTGATTGCATGACCCTTCGAAAACATGTTTGAGAGAAAGTTGCGGAAAACTTTTGATATTTTGTGTACATGTACAGAACGTTATGAAGAACTAAATACCAACTTTTTGAAATGTTTTAACAACATTGGGCACAGTTGGAGGGAGGGTGCAGACGAAAAAAACGGGTCGGAGACTCGAGAGTGCCTCCGAAAAACGATCGCCACGGAGAGGAAAGATAGCCCAACACTCTAAAAAGTTGGGAATAATATAAATGCAACATTGTAGACATGAATAAGCAAGAACCAGATTTTTATATACAGTTCCTTCATAGTTATTACTCTCCAAAAAGTGGTCATGTGAAAAACATATTTTTTCATGCCCTGAGGGCAAATGTTGAGATATTGTTTTCATATTCTCAGGATCATCTGGAATCATGATGACGATCAGTTTGGTGCCTTGAACCACTCTCTAGCTTGACTAGGAGCCGATATCAGAATTTTTGGCATCGATATTGCAGCAAGGCTGCAGCCAATGTGCGACCGAGCAGCAACTTCTAATTTTTATTCTGGATAGGCCTCGGTCCTATCTCCAACGTCAGAAAGTTTGGTACGCTGAAAAAAATCTGTGTAAGAATAACGTCTGTTTGAAAAAGCGATATTCGATTGCGTCATAACTACGCAATCAGTTAGGATGCACGTGATGACGCAATACGTGCATTGTATTCCCCGATCGATTTGGCTTATAGCACCACAACATCCAAATTGATAAATAAATCGGCGAAAAAGTTATAGCAAAATAACAAATCGTTTCAATACTTATTGGCGCTACTGTAGATCCCCGAAGCAATCTTAGCGCCAGTCTAAAATAAATTAATAATTATTTAATTGAATTAAATCATACGGTAATTGAGAATCCCCCAAAACAGCATCGCGGGATCATTTACTTGTAAGATGAAAATTAAGTTAATATTTTTCCTGAAACTAGTTGAACTAATTTAATTTTCGGACATGTTGATAAAATGTACAGTGCTATGGCAAGTTCTATGAAAATAATAATATAAATTATTGTTTACGGTTATTATAAGCAATACTACAATCGTCTTGAAAATTTTGAAAATTTCAAAACATTTCAGCTCGTTCGTTTTACCGTTGAAAATGAAAGGTACGATACTATTAAATCGCAGTCGATAGATAGTTATTCCTAACTCACTTTCAGCAGTGATATCGGGTTGGCAAATATTAGTGGACCTCTGTTATCAATGAATCATTCATTGTTCATTGTTTACAAAGTAGAAATTGAGGCTCTGTGCGAATAACGTGGTACGTGTTTTGTCGTATGCGACTAACGTGGTACGTATTCCGTACCACCTACTATGTACCACATGGTACGTATCTGTTATCATTGTACGTAACTTTTTTTTCGTTGAACTTGTCAAATATGATATCCATGTGTGCATAATTGCATAATTGGACACACATTGTGCGGAAATCGATCCATGTAGGCCCTGCTGGAAAGCCTCAACAGTTCTACATAAAATGGCGGACCGAGACCAGGACCTAGAACTCTGAGAATGGGATAGTTATCAAAGTTATAGGTACGCGTCTAGGTTCTACCATTTTAGTTGGATGTTTTAGGCGTTCCAGCAGCGGTCAGCTACAGCGACGGATGGTCGTTGGCACAGGTACAGTACCGGACAAAAGTTTGGCAGCAAATTTCAAACCGTCGCAACTTCCTTCAATGATGAGATATTGAATCATTCTTGGGACTGACCGGTAGGTAAACCATACGAGAATATAGAGCTATGGCGTACGTAAAAATGCATACGAAGAGCAAAAATCAGTGTGCAATCTTCGATTGTACGGTCGGAAAAAAATTGTACTTCCTGTGGAGGAAGTACAACCACTGTTGTGCAGAATCCATCATCAAACTTGTTGAACGCCTTTCGCAATCTCTGGGAAAAGTACTTCGAAAAGACCCCGAAATTTTCGTAAAATTTATATATCTTCGTTCTCCGTTGAGGCACGGGCCTCAAATTTGGTAGGTAATATACATACAGTAGTGATGAGCAACGCATCATTCTGGCCCTCAACGCTAGTCGCGAGCGGTGTGGTGCGCATTCCGTCCCCCCGTCTCCCTCTCCCTCTGCCAGTTTCCCTCTCCCAGCAGCTCTGGCAAGCGGGAGTTGTAAGCCGCCTCGATGGGTCGTCCATTCAACATCGGCACGCTGAACGCCCGGACACTCGCACCCAAGGAGAAGCTCCTCGAGATCGAGCTGGCCCTCTCAAAGATCAAGTGGGACATCGTAGCTGTTCAGGAGGCGAGGATTGTGGGTTTAGCTTCCTTCAATCTTGCGGCCTCAGGCATCGTCGTTTATCACTCAGGGGGTGCCACTGCAAGACATGGTGTCGCTTTCCTGCTGCAACCGCATCTTGCAAAAGGAGCCGTGTTTCGAGGTCTTTCGGATCGTCTCGCAACCCTGCAGCTACCACAACAGAAACTCTTCCTGGTCAATGCTTACGCCCCAACATCGGCTTATGATGATGCCGTCTACGACGACTTCCTTGACCAGATCGAGAACGCGCTGCACGACGCTCCGGCAGGATACATGCCAGTTTTGGTCGGGGATTTCAACTGTAGAGTCGCAAAGGAACCTGGCAATGAAAGATTTGTCGGTGAATTTGCCTCTCCGACCCCGAACTCACGTGGGCGCTCTTTTGCAGAGACCTGCGTGAGGAACAAATTGCGCATCCAAAACACCTTCCCCAAGCGACGTCGAGGAAGAATCGGGACTTGGCGTTCCCCTAACGGCTCCACATTCAACCAAATTGACTTCGTAGCATCGCCCATCACAGCGAGAGTTGTCAATTGTGGAGTCGTCGGCCAGTTCGAATTCGACTCCGACCATCGTCTCGTCCGACTCACCCTCTCTCTCCCCAACAAGGTGCGGCATAAAAGATGCAGGGAGCGGCTGGATTTCGATAAAGTCGCTTTTACTGCCAATGCGAACCTTCTCGCATCAATGCCCCTTGCTCGTCCATCCTCAGCCACAGACGCCTTCCACAAGATACAAGCGTTTGCAAAGACAGCAGCAACCAACTGTTGGAGAAAGAGGCAATCGCCACCTTGGATCTCTCCCGCAACTCGGAAACTCCTTGCTCAACGCCATCTACTTCGATCATCCCTGCAATCCAATGTCGAATATTCCTTGTCATGCAAAACAGCCCGAAGCAACCTCGTAGACGATATCAAGAGAAGGAAAGAGAACCAGGCAAAACAAGCTGCAATGAAAGGAAGAAGCATCGTCAAAGAGATGCTCAAACTGCGCTCGTCTCGTAAACGACTTCTCGTTCCTGACCCAGTCTCTGGCGCCCTTTCCCAAGATGCGACTAAGACTGCCGTCCAAGTTTACTACGGGGAACTCTACAAACGCGCAGTGAACATTCCCTTGGCCGTGCCTCCTTCTCCCGAACCATTGCCACTCTTCCTTCCAGATGAAACGAGGCATGCTCTCTCGCTTCTCAAGTGCGGGCATTCCCCTGGATCGGATGGTATCCTCCCTGACATGCTTTACCACTCAAGAGAGCACCTTGCCCCATTCTTCGCTGATCTACTGAATCGCCTCGTAGCAGGAGACCAAGTACCTGGAGATTTGGTTGAAGCAGTTGTGTCCCTTCTTCACAAAAAGGGCGACCCAACAGATATCGGAAACTTCAGACCAATCTCGTTGCTTAACGTATCCCTCAAGACAATCACTCGCGTTGTTCTCAAACGAATCGAATCATCAATTGAAGAGGCTGAATCGCACACTCAGACCGGATTCCGGAAAGGTCACTGCACTCTCAACAATCTTCACTCGATCAAACAACTCGCAGAACGCACGCACGAATACGGAATGCACCTCTACTTGGGATTCGTGGATTTTCGGAAGGCATTTGACTGTGTGGAATGGAACTCTGTTTGGCACGCACTGTGGATCGCTAGAGTGCACCCGACTCTAATCCATCTCTTGCGTCGCCTCTACGAATCTTCCTCTACTCTCATCCGTGTCAACGAGGATTTGGTTCCAGTTGAAGTGCGGAGAGGAGTTCGCCAAGGAGACACTCTCTCCCCATGTCTCTTCAATGCCGTCTTGAGATACGCTATGAATGAAATAGATTGGGAGAACAACGGAATATCGATCGATGGCCGCAACCTGAGTCACTTAGAGTACGCAGACGACATTGTTCTAATCGCAAAGAGTCGCCCCGAACTGGAGAACATGATGAAGAAACTTATGGAGGCTTGCGCGCGCGTTGGTCTTGAAGTAAATCCATCCAAGACCGTACTTCTAACCTCGTGCACCTCCACCCGAGCACCCATTGTCATCGACAATCTGAAGTTCAACTTTGCCGAATCCACCACCTATCTAGGCGGAAGAATCTCACTTCCCCTTGACTACTCAGCAGAACTTGAGCACAGAATTCGTCTGGGTTGGTTCGCATGGAGCAAGCTCTCGTACCTCCTCTCTTCACGCATTCTACCGATGAAAACAAAGCGGCGCCTTTTCAACAGTTGTGTCATGTCTACGATACTCTATGGCAGCGAGCTATGGGCCCTACGAGCAAGTGACAAGGAGCGACTAAGTATGACTCAGCGTAAGATGGAGCGGAAAATGCTCGGAATCAGCTTGCGAGATCGATGGAGGAACGTGAACATCCGCAACGCAACAGGAGTCCGTGACTGGAATCAGGAGGCTATGAGAAGGAAGGCAATTTGGGCGTTGAAACTGCGACGAATGGATATGGAAGAATGGAGCAGAGCGACGACTATGTGGATACCTTACAACAGGACGCGCTCACCGGGTCAGCCTAAACCCCGATGGAGAGATGATCTCAGAAGAACTATTGGAGCGAGATGGTGGAACGCAACTGCTGAAGAATACCGACCCTTCCTCATCTTGCGTTAACGCATGACGTGATAAATATTGATTGATTGAGTGATGAGCAAAAAATTTGCCAAATCTGAGGCAGCTCGGACACTCCATTCGAAAAATCGAAAATTTTTGGACCTAAATTTTGGCCTATAGTCGGATTTCAAAATGCGTGTAGCAGTAAGTCTGAATTCTTGCCAATTTGTAGGTAAAGGTAAAGGTACATCCCGTCTTCGAGACTGGTCTCGCGGGAGAACACTGCTAGGCCAGTGTCAAGTTGTAGAGAATCTATTATTGTTCATGTATGTGAAGTTGCGAAGTCAGATCTTTCCGTTGCCGGATAGTTCAACAATAAAAAAATTCGTACCATGATAACAATTGACGTACCACGAGAGGGTCAGTACGTATGTTACGTACCATAATAAAAGTTACGTACCATGTGGTACGTAGTACGGCAATAAACGGCACGTACCACGTTATTCGCTCAGAGCCGAAATTGCGAGCAAATGTATCTATGTGCAATTATCACGTGAAAATGTTTGTTGAGTGAAATTTTATTTATCATATCTTTCAAAGGTGTATTGCTTCTTGACCCAGAGACAACGAGCTGCAATTCGATGATCATCAAAACTAATTCTGAAATGATTTCATCACCTCTCTTCTTCTTCCAGATGTTTATAGCAGTCGTACCAAATGGAAGAATACCAAACGGTCAACATGAAGCTGACTGTAGTGTAAGCAGTGTAGACATACAGATTTTGCAGTACATATAAAATTATTGAATTTCAAATATTTTCGATTCTCACTCACCCTTCTCTAGCTGAATATGACTCGTCGTGTTGTGAACTAACTGGTCTCTGGAAGGTAAATATTTGCTCGAGCAAGCCACGGAATGGGCACCGCATCCAAGTGGGAACGATGGAGCGACCATCGTAGAATCCATAGACTCCACAGCCCAATCCAAGTGTGCAGTAGAACAGACGGAAGACCTGAAAAAAACACTGATTGTTGTCTGCACTGCGCTCAAAGGATAGTTTGTATGTATTTGTCTGGAAACTTGAGAATGAAGTTTTTTTCATAGTTCTCTAGTGCTTGTCCGAGTCTTATAAGTGCGGCGTCGTATTTGTGGGAAAAGTTATGAACGACGATTTCATGAAAAACTGGACGCTTACGCAGAAGCCAACGATGGGTTCCATGAGTATTGGCTTTTTCATCTGACAAGCGACGAAAACGAGACTACCAGTGATGAACTCGAGAAGGTAGATTATGAACTGAACTGAGCTTGAGGAATTGACGAAATTTACTCATTTTGCTCTGTTTTGTGTCTTGAATGATTGATATAATTTAAAATGTTACGACATTATGAATTCCCCACCACCGTTGGTCCGGCCCCAGACGGGAATGTTGCCGCCGGCTTGCCAGTGAGAATTGAGGTAATGGCTAATTTGAGTGGAGTAATTACGAGTAACAGAGCAATAAACTGTGCCCCGATCTGAATGGATCAATAATCTCAATTTGTTAGCCCAATACGAATGAAACAATTTGGCGGTAAAAGTGCAATAATTTTTTGAATATTTTTTCGAAATTTCGTAAATGTCGAAATCATGAATTTGTCAAAGGAGACATGTGAAACAAAAAGGATGGACAAAATGTAAACAAACTCGCCGTAATCGATAGACATCCACAACAGTGTCGTTTCATCGATTATGTAGCTGACCAAGGACGAAAAAAGGAGAAATGTTGTCATAGGAGGATGAGTAAGCATTGAGTCAGCACTAGTGAACAGTGATAACAGTGCGAGATAACGTGGTGAACATTATTTTATTAGCTATGTTATGATATACTTTTTTTCCGAACATTTTAGTTTAAAATTCGGAACAAGAAATCATTATGTTAAGGCTGTGGCCAACTTGAAAACAGTCAGCTGCAATGTGAGAATGAAAAATAATCGGAAAAATCATTTTACACCTATCTCCTTCCTCCCGATATTTGTAGCAGTCGTACCAAATTGAGAAGTACCATACTCCTAATAGCAAATCGATGGTTGTGAGGCCCATGTAGATCAACAAGTTTGAAAACACATCTCAAGCATAAAAATACTAGATTTCTTGGAGATGACAAGGTGAACTGCCTCACTAACCCCTTTCTAGCAGTAGAGGACCAGTTGAGTTAAACCGAAGCTGCTCTCTAAAGTGAATCTCTAAAGTGCGTTGGAAAAAGTTTCACTGAACACCTCATCCAGTTCGGTACTTCCGAATCACGATATTCCAGTCCATAAACTCCAAAGCAAACAGCGAGTACACAGTAGAGGGTACGAATTCCCTTCAAAGGATTGCATAAACAGTTGAAAATGGATTCGGAAGGTATCAACGAACGCAAAAGAGAACGATTGGTTCCATCAGAATTGCTTGATGCTTTTGACAAGCGACAAAAACGAGAATTCCAGTGAAGAACTCGAGACATTCAAGAACGATCTGAAAATTGCCTTCCCAATTAGGAACGAAAATTCCATTATGCACCCTGGCAACAGTGTAGTCTGTCGCTTGCTTGAGAATGGCGGTGACTGCCGATTTGAAAGGAGGAATGACGAGAAGAAGAGCGAGGAACTGGGCTCCTATCTTGCAAATGAAAGGAATAAGAAATATCTCGGTGCGAAATTTCAAAATTATGATAAAATGATGCTTGACTTTTCCTTACTGTTATCGAAAGAACCCCGCAACAACATCTGCCTTTCATAGTTTGATTCGAATTCGATAGTGTGAATAGTATGGTTAAGAGAAAATAAGTGATGATAATTACCCAGTTGTGTAGATTGATAACACCATAGTAGTCGTCCAAGTGTGTATTTCTAGAATTTCGAAATACCACAGCCTACTATTGTCCCAACATTTAAAAATGAACTTCATAGTTAAATTTAGAATAATAAATTGCAAAATAATTATGAAGATGTTTATCTTAGTTGACAAGATAAGCCACCCTTAGGCGGCAAGAGCTGTGCTCCAGCATTCGCCGTCACACTTGAGGTGTGTTGTTCAATAGATCTTATTGAGTTCAATTGAGTTCACTCTTCTTACCCTCTTTGCCATTGCCTTCAGTGCCTACTCCCTCACCCCTTGCCAGGATTTCTGCCAAGGAACCGTCCTGGGATTCACTCCGTGGTGCTGGTGGGATGAGAAGTAATCATGATCAATCCATCATTCTCTATCGATCGATTATCCTTCCAGCTTCCTCAAGTTGAACAGAACCTGCTTCCAAAAGTGTGTTACCAACTGCAAGGCCAAGTCAGACTACACCAAGTGCATTCCCTCGAATGGAATCCCCACGACGACTCTCTGGCTCTGCTGCATGAAAAAGATCACATGGGCCACTTACCTCAAGTGTGACGGCGAATGCTGGAGCACCGCCCTTCCCACCTAAGAATCGAGTATTCCCTCGAATCAGGTAAAGAGTTCAATCCACGATGACTTTGTTAAAAACATTATCTATTCATATCGCCTCCTTTCCTAAGTGTTGAGACTGTTGCACATTGATTTATCGCTCCGTATGGATTATCAAGTTACCGTAGGCTCCTATTCAATTTTGTCAGAAATTGTTGTACACAATCACAAGATCACAATCATAAGAGACTTCATAGCCAGAGGGGGATATCAGACCTCGTTACTGCTCTCCCTCATAAAGGTATTATTCCGACGCCGGATCATAACCAGTGGGATGGCAGTTGTAAATTGTAAATTAGCGAGTCGATCGCTCCTCTGTCGGATGCATTCATTCTCTATCAATAGTCATTCACTCACTTATCTCTCGAGAGACATGGCCTCCTCGTCGCTCTCTGCTTCCACTACTTCGGATAAACTGAACAAGGTAGTTGTACTATTTTCAAGCGTTGTGAAATGCAGTGGGTGAATCAACCAAATAGCTCTTGTGATATTTCAAGAACTGTTTTTAAGGCTTCGGTGAAATTTTAAATTCAGAGCCTCTTTTGATATCCAAGAATAGCGTTTAACACTTCTGTGAAATTATTATAGATTTGAAATTTCAAATTCAGAGCCTTCGCCGTTCGCCTAGATTACAATTTTATAATTATTGTAGCTTCCTCTTTCAATTTGTTCTAATTGGATTCGCGAATTTGTTCCAATATTCACCGTGTGTCGATAAAGAATAAAAATATACTCATGATATTGGCTTCTTATCCTATCAAAAGGGGAGCAATCGCTTTCCTCAACGTAGGTCGAAGTAGAAAGATTGGAATAATGCTTTAGTCTGATCTATGGCAAGTAGGGGGGAAGTTGGTCACTAGATTTGTTCAGTATTGTTGAAGAGCAAAAAGTTTGATCCCGGGCGGGCTCGAACCGCCGGCCTTCTGTGTGTTAGACAGATGTGATAACCACTACACCACGGGATCTTCATGCCGCATAGAAAAAGCAACGATGCAGCTACTCTCAGTTGGACTTTCGCACTCGAAGGCAAAAGGGACATTCTTCCTAATTTTCTAAACGGGAAAAGTATTGCAAAAAAACATCACTGTGAGAGAAGGATCTTTATCTTATTCGAGGGAATACTCGATTCTTAGGTGGGAAGGGCGGTGCTCCAGCATTCGCCGTCACACTTGAGGTAAGTGGTCCATGTGATCTTGTTCATGCAGCAGAGGGAATTATTAAGGGATTATTGATTTGAGCATATTGAAACATGGGGTCTTCCCACGGAAGTCCTGCTGTGACCTTGAGACCCGACAGGAATTCTGCTGCGAACCTCGATTGAATTCTGACGTCAGGCGATGTTGCGGATGAGTAAAGGATGAAAGTTGCAAATGCTTTGCATTCTACGATGTATCCCAATATGAACCCAGTGTTGCAGCATCAAACAATGTTCACAATCGTACAACAATAAGAGCATATCCTCCAATTGAGCCCCCAAAACTAATATTCATATCGTAAATGATTAGATCACAAAAGTCCGATCTCCCTTCCGACCCGAAATCTTGATCTTTCGAAATCGTGAGCATTCTCAACCCATGCAGAAATGCATCGAAATATTTTTATATTTTCATCTAAAAAATATGTTAGGAAAACGCATCCCTTTCGGCATTCAAAGTGGTGCAAACGTCGCCTCACTCCAGAATTCAATCGAGGTTCGCAGCAGAATTCCTGTCGGGTCTCAAGGTCACAGAAGGACTTCCGTGGGAAGACTCCATGTTTCAATATGCTGAAGCGTCACTTCTTTTTAGATGTTTCATCATTCACTAGTATAAAACGGCAGTAAGAATCGATGGAAACCATCCGATTCTCGAATCATCATGGTAAGTCTTCTCCCAGTTTCCCAATCAATGAATAATCCCTTCAGAATCAGCTCACTCTTCTGGCTCTCTTTGTCATTGCCTTCTCTGCCTACTCCCTCACTCCTTTCCAGGATTTCTGAAAAGGGACTGTTCTGGGATTCACCCCGTGGTGCTGGTGCAATGAGAAGTAATCATTATCAAACTATCATTATCAATCGATCGATCATCCTTCCAGCTTCCTCAACTGCAAGGCCAAGCCAGACTACACCAGGTGCATTCCCTCGAATGGAATCCCCACAACGACTCTCTGGCTCTGCTGCATGAACAAGATCACATGGACCACTTACCTCAAGTGTGACGGCGAATGCTGGAGCACCGCCCTTCCCACCTAAGAATTGAGTATTCCCTCGAATAAGATAAAGATCCTTCTCTCACAGTGATTTTTTTTGCAATACTTTTCCCGTTTAGAAAATTAGGAAGAATGTCCCTTTTGCCTTCGAGTGCGAAAGTCCAACTGAGAGTAGCTGCATCGTTGCTTTTTCTATGCGACATGAAGATCCCGTGGTGTAGTGGTTATCACATCTGTCTAACACACAGAAGGCCGGCGGTTCGAGCCCGCCCGAGATCAAACTTTTTGCTCTTCAACAATACTGAACAAATCTAGTGACCAACTTCCCCCCTACTTGCCATAGATCAGACTAAAGCATTATTCCAATCTTTCTACTTCGACCTACGTTGAGGAAAGCGATTGCTCCCCTTTTGATAGGATAAGAAGCCAATATCATGAGCATATTTTTATTCTTTATCGACACACGGTGAATATTGGAACATATTCGCGAATCCAATTAGAACAAATTGAAAGAGGAAGCTACAATAATTATAAAATTATAAAAATAATAATGGAAAAGCGATATTACTTGAAATTTATGGTGCAATGCATGGCAGCTTTAGATGAATCGAAAGTTCTCCTTGGATAGGGGGGCACGATGGAAAGACGTTCGTAGTTGTCGTTGCCCTCGATTATCTCATTCTCCTCATTCTCCGTTTCTTCCTCATTTTTCCTCTGCTTTCTTCTTCGGTTAGGATCCGTCTGAACAATTAGTTACAAATAAAAACAAAAGATTGTATATCAGAGTTGGAGAAACGGAGAAACAACAACTTCATTCTCTCAGCACTCCAAACAATCTAAACAACACTTACATCCATAATCTTCTTCTCCTGGATCTCAGCGATTCGATGGTTCGCTCTCATCTGCAGATACATTTCCTCCTTTGTGTACTTGTACGAATCCTGCAAAAATTGATGTTCAGGTTCAATGACATAAGTGGCTTTCCACAAACCAACGACCAATAAAGATATTAATTTCACATTTTGGCCCGATTAAATATGTAGATTACCTCAGGAGCGTTCATTTCCTGTATCTCGATTCTCTCGCATGAAGGGAGGCTGATGATTCCGTACGTCAGCTCCTGAAATGTAGAAATTGATCGATAATGTAATTAATATTTGTAACATGTTTTGATTTCAGCACTTCTTTAAGAAGTAACACAATAAAAGTGTTTACTGCAAATATTTACTGTATTTTCTTTCCGAAGGTATCCATCCATGCTTCTGTATTGAACTGAGGAATGTTTTCCCTTTCATCTTTCTTCCTCTTCTTCTTCTCTTCTCCTCCACTCATATCTTCATCGCGCCTTTTCTCCCCCTTCGATGTTGTCGGAAAGGACTCATTGATGTTCATCAGTCTCTTTTTGTGTTGCTCGGGAATCGACTTCATTGTATGCTGCTTTTCAATCAATCTTATTGATCGACGAATTCCCTGCAATCATTTTGATTTTATACTCAGAAATAGAATGACTACATGGGATTGGAAGGCAGATTTCCCTATCTCCTTCAATCTATGTTCTCGTTGAAACATCATTCTAGGAAACGATAAGTAACTTACAGTGTTTGGAGTATCGGAAGTCGAGCAAACATTGAGAGAAAAAGACGTGCAATGTTGCTTCTCGAGTAATCTAGTCGAACGGCGAAGGCTCTGAATTTGAAATTTCAAATCTATAATAATTTCACTGAAGTGTTAAACGCTATTCTTGGATATCAAAAGAGGCTCTGAATTTAATATTTCACCGAAGCCTTAAAAACAGTTCTTGAAATATCACAAGAGCTATTTGGTTGATTCACCCACTGCATTTCACAACGCTTGAAAATAGTACAACTACCTTGTTCAGTTTATCCGAAGTAGTGGAAGCAGAGAGCGACGAGGAGGCCATGTCTCTCGAGAGATAAGTGAGTGAATGACTATTGATAGAGAATGAATGCATCCGATAGAGGAGCGATCGACTCGCTAATTTACAATTTACAACTGCCATCCCACTGGTTATGATCCGGCGTCGGAATAATACCTTTATGAGGGAGAGCAGTAACGAGGTCTGATGATATCTCCCTCTGGCTATGAAGTCTCTTATGATTGTGATCTTATGATTGTGTACAACAATTTCTGGCAAAATTGAATAGTAGCCTACTGTAACTTGATAATCCATACGGAGCGATAAATCAAGGCGCAACAGTCTGAACACTTAGGACAGGAGGCGATATGAATAGATAATGTTTTTAACAAAGTCATCGTGGATTGAACTCTTTACCTGATTCGAGGGAATACTCGATTCTTAGGTGGGAAGGGCGGTGCTCCAGCATTCGCCGTCACACTTGAGGTAAGTGGTCCATATGATCCTTTTCATGCAGCAGAGCCAGAGAGTCGTTGTGGGGATTCCATTCGAGGGAATGCACCTGGTGTAGTCTGGCTTGGCCTTGCAGTTAGTAACGCACAATTATTAAGGGATTATTGATTGATTGGGAAACTGGGAGAAGACTTACCATGATGATTCGAGAATCGGATGGTTTCCATCGATTCTTACTGCCGTTTTATACTAGTGAATGAGGAGACATCTAGAAAGAAGTGACGCTTCAGCATATATAAACATGGAGTCTTCCCACGGAAGTCCTTCTGTGACCTCGAGACCCGACAGGAATTCTGCTGCGAGTCTCTATTGGATTCTGATGTGAGGCGACTCTCATTCTTTTGTAAGGATTAGCATGGGCCATTCTACCGACTTTTTTACTTGTGTGATCTTACTATGACTACCAATTTTAGAAATATTGACTACCAATTTTAGAAATATTCAATACTACCAATTTTAGAAATATTTTAATACTCGTCCAATATCAATTCGGACATAAAAATATTTTTCCGGGGGTGCAACTAGCATTCATCAGGGAGTAAAAGCGGGCCCTCGTAGTTCTCGGTAAATATAGTTGACATCACGAACACATTAGCAATAGAGCTCGTAATTCTGGTCACCGTCTCTTCATTTCCCACACTCTCTAGACCGGTCGAGCGGCGAGGGAGTATGGGAAATGAAGAGACGGTGACCCGAATTACGAACTCTAATTAGCACCGGCGGGTTGCTGCCCGGAGTCCGAATGCACGAATGGAGCTGGTGTATGAACGAAGAGAGTAGAAGGAGAACGGAGAGGAGAGATAAATGCATCCTCATGGGGGAAATTTGGAGGGATAAGCAAAGTGAAATGGAAGATGGCGAATTGCTCGCGAGGGGTGGGGTTGAGTACTGGAAAGTGATGTTTGCTCGAGCATTGCTCGTCGCCTACTCGCGCTCGGCGAGTCATTTTATCTCTCACTCGTTTTGACCGGTCACTCGCGAGTGAAATGTGGAGAATGACTCGCCGAGTGCGAGTAGGCGACGAGCAATTACTCGCCGAGTAGAGCTGACTCGGCGAGTAACTCGGCGAGTGCTTTTGCATAGATTACTGCGAGTAATTTCGATGCATTCCTCTGTCGAAACCCCTCAGCTGTGTGGATGGACACCGTGCGATGAGACACGAGAGTGAGTGAAATGAACTCGCGAGTCGTACTCACCGAGCATCCTCTCTCGGCGAGTAAAATCAAAATATTGCTCGCACTCAGCGAGTATTTTTGCATAGGAACTCGCGAGTTGTTATTGCTCGCGAGTCAATTTTTCATTTTCACTCGCGAGCGCCGAGTAACTCGGTTTAACATCACTAGTACTGGCTATGTACCTGTTTCTCCCTTGATACTTGTCCCGAACGATCATTCACGCATGTTTCACCAACTGCGCTTGAGCTTTTTTCCTATGATGCTCGAGTACTTCCATTCTCAACACTGTGCACCAATCGTAAGCTGGAGTATGCAATACACAAAAAGTATGAATCGAATTCTTTACGGATAAATTACAAAAAATTCTGACGATCAATGAATTACAAAAACTCGGGTTATTAGAATATTCATGAGTTTCAATTGTTCAGCAGCTACTAATGTTCCGAATTGTGGCTTTGCTCGAGGCATTATTAAAATATTTATTGACGGCAAACTGTCATTATACACTAGACGAGGAACATACAAATTTCGATTATTCTAAGGCGATTTGTTAGTATCGAGAAACTCGTACGGGTTGATCACTACTTCTTGCAGTGTGACAGGTAGTGCTGGTACACGACAGAAGGGACACTTGATGGCCGTGCCGTGCTCCATGCAATGCATATAGGTTATGGGAAGAACACACGATGAGCATGTCAAGTGGCCGCATTCAGAGAAGACGTTGCCAGGGATGATCGTTGGAGCAGATAAGGCACAGACGGGAGAATTGCTCCTCTTCGAAGATACGGACGAAGGTGGTCGGCATCTTGCAGTTAGCAACGGGGCAGGAATGAGCACTCTGTGAGCAGTTAGAGCAGACGGCATGGCCACATGATTTGGAGAGGAAGCGAAGATCGGGAGATTCAGTATTGCATCCGAGACAGGCGCGAGAGAATTCGTCGCCTCTTTCTTTGCTGAAATTTACTTACTTTTTTCAGTATTACTCGAATCAATTAAAGAACCTATAAAAAATTAAATATGCCCACAAATTGCGATTATTCTCACCTCAAGGCATCCTGAAGCCGATGGCAAGCCAGGACGTAGTTGTATTGCTCAAGAATAGGGGATGGCAGCAGGGACATAGCGAATAAGAGGATGAAGAAGTGATCAAGGATTGAATGAACGGTTCACCAACTGATAAGTCGTTGAATGGACGGCACTCATCGGAAGCTTCCAATATAGCGGCTGTAAATCTATAGGTAGAGAGGCGTCCAATCACAGTTCTTTATTTGAGCTATGCCAGAGGGCGTTATTAGAGGTAGAGGAAGAGGAATACTTAGGTGAACTACAACTTGGTGCCGACCCATTCGCTCTATTCCAATTTCAACCTCTTCCTGTTTGGGGGCTTGAAAGTCTCTAAAAAATGGCATAAAATTTTCAAACATGCTTTTTGACAGATTTTGCAGCTCCAGCTGAATGTGCCTAGTTACAGAATGTTTGTGGATGCCCTGGAAGAGAGAAGGGAATGTGCCAATCGAAAGAGAAAAGAAAATGACACATAGCTAGGAGAGAGCATTAGGCTGCAACGTTGCCTCTACTGTAGCCATGCGAACTTTTAATCCGGTTTGGAGTTTCGCGTTCGAGATCTTGCACTTCGGATGCTTAGTTGAATTATAATTTATCAGTCAATTGTGTGAAAATGATTATATCATTTCATTCAGGTCAGAAGTATAACATCTTTCGTTTAATTTTCTTCCATATTCACGTGCAATCCGTGAGATCACCTATCCACCGTAGGTCCAAGCAACTTGTTCTTGCAGTTGGTAACACACTTTTGGAAGCAGGATCTGTTGAATTTGAGGAAGCTGGAAGGATGATCGATCGATTTATGAAGAAGGGAAGATCGTTCTTACTTCTCATTGTACCAACACCAAGGAGTGAATCCCAGGACGGTTCCCTGGCAGAAATCCTCGCATTGAGTAAGGGAGTAGGCAGAGAAGGCAATGACAAAGAGACCCTGAAGAGTTAGTTGATTCTGAAGGGATGATCGATTGAATGGGAAAGTGGAAGGAGACTTACCGTGACGATTCGAGAATCGGATGTTTGTTGCGTATCTTTCCAGACATTTTATACCACTAACAATGCATACAAGGGACCAAACATCTATTGAATGAAAAATCTCTAAAACGCCTTCTACAAAGGAATGCTTCCTACTGTGAAACGATTGAATTTCTCCCAGGAACGATTCCGATGTTGCGTGGGCGTGAAGTATTAGCCTACCTCTACTCTACCCCTTTCACCCCAAAATGGATAGCTTAGACATTTTTTTTTTTGGAGCCACTTCAAGCGATTTTACAGTCGTCGATAGACGATTACGCTAGGTGGTGTAGTGCGGTGAGGCCGACTACTGTTTGGACTACGTATCCCTGCTGTCCAAGGTGCTTCTAGGGAACGATACATTTCGCGACCTGGGTCACTGCCAATTTACCGACCCCGGAGGGATGGAGGGCTTGGTCTGCCTCGGCGGGGGATCGAACTCAGGTCCCTTGTATAGCGAGTGGCGCCTCACACCACTGCGCCACCACGCCGCAACATTGAAATGTTTTAAAATTATTGGCAATATTTTAAATTTAAAATTACTTTTTTCATGGGTAAACATGAAATACGCCACGCAATTTCGACGATTTCATAACATTACAGCATCAGATTATTCGAAAATTAAATCCGCTTTCACAGTTGGAAGTCTGGATGTTTGGTCAGTTGAATGCATTTTCTCGATATAAAATGTCTGGAAAGATACGCAACAAACATCCGATTCTCGAATCATCATGGTAAGTCTCCTTCCATTTTCCCCTTCAATCGATCATCCCTTCAGAATCAACTAACTCTTCTGGGTCTCTTTGTCATTGCCTTCTCTGCGTACTCCCTTACTCAATGCGAGGATTTCTGCCAGGGAACCGTCCTGGGATTCACTCCTTGGTGTTGGTGCAATGAGAAGTAAGAACGATCTTCCCGTCTTCATAAATCGATCGATCATCCTTCCAGTTTCCTCAAATTCAACAGAACCTGCTTTCAAAAGTGTGTTACCAATTGCAAGAACAAGACGGACTATACCAAGTGCATTCCTTCTAATGGAATCCCCACAACGACTCTCTGGCTCTGCTGCATGAACAAGATCACATGGACCACATACCTCAAGTGTGACGGCGAATGCTGGAGCACCGCCCTTCCCACCTAAGAATCAAGTATTCCCTCGAATCTGATAAAGATTTCAATCCAATTTCTTGCTGACTATCTTGTCCATTGGTCGGTCACATTGAAAATGGAAAGTGAAAAGGTCAATGTGGCTAGGCAACAATCAACCATATACGGAGCTTCAAGATGTTCTATGGCGTCAAAAATATCGCCGAAAGAGCAGCTATTCATTTCGCTACCTTGCCTAAGTGTTCACAGTCTGTTCATCCACCTTAATTTCTCGCTCCGTAAAAAAATGCCCAAAGTTACCGTAGTCTCCTCTTCATTTTTCTAAAATTAGAAATTGTTGTACACAATCACAAGATCACAATCATAAGAGGATTCATAGCCAGAGGGGGATAACATACGGCGTTTTTACTGCACTCCCTCATAATAATAGTCTTCCGACGCCGGACCATAACCAGTAGGATGGAAGTTGTAAATTGGCGAGAGTGATGGCCCCTCTGTCGGATGCATCCTTACTCCATCTCGATCTCAATCGACTGTCACTAGTCATTCACTCACTTATCTCTTGAGAGACATGGCCTCCTCTTCGTTCTTTACTTCCACCACTTCGGATAAACTGAACAAGGTAGTTGTACTATTTTCGAACGTTGTGGAATCAATGCTGTGGGTGAATTAACTAACAAACCAAATATCTATTGATATCTCAAGAACTGCCTTCATCGCTTCAATGAAATTTCAAATTCAGTGCCTCTTTTGATATCCAAGAATACAGGGTGCGAGAAAAGTATTGTGACACAATTCAGTTAAGCCCCACTTGGTGCGCAGTGTTTGAATTTCTCCCAATTTTTTGCACCATGTACCTTACCTATGTAGCTATTTAGCGCTCATGTCAAACACATATTTCTTTTAGATTACGAGATTTAATTTATTAAAAATTTAGTGAAGAAAAACGATCCTGTTTCTCTCACTGCATGAGTCGTATTATTTAATGCCGCATTACAACAATGTAATAGGTGGCACATTCCATTATTTTTTCTTAAGAAGGGCAATTGTGCCCGAGTTTAAATATGTGTCCATTTAATTTGGGGATTTGGTTATACAGCTTAAAAATATTTAAAAGTAAGCTGTGACGAATGGCCCTCGAAAAATTTTTCTCGAATAAAGATGTCGCGTCCTTCAAATATGAATGATAGAAAAATATAACCGTATGTATTATGATACACGTCCATTCAGTAGTGCAAATATGCTTTCAGTTTAAATTGGGAAAGCGAATCTGCTTCTGTACCTTTTTCGAATCTGTCCCAAGTGTCGTTTTCAGCCATATTTTATCATGTATGGTTCAGTAGTTTAAACCATGTTTTCATTCAGGTTGACGCTACTAAAATTCATAATTCGGTCCTCGCATATAACATACAAGTTTATATCTCAATATATGGATGCTGAGAAAGAAATTCGAAAATGTGATTTTTCAAAAAGATAATTCCGTATCAAAGTGTGATGCAGTTATTTTCATATTTCTCCGTTTCCTGATATCGTATTTCCGCCTAAACAAGTATACTTTAAAGAGGAATGGTTGCTCTCCATACTCAAGTTGAGAAAGTGAGGGAATATTTATCCGAAGATTTTTTATTATTAATTAAAGAGAAAAATGAGCTGCGGGCCAAGGGCCCATTTGTTCGAACTTGAAAATCTAAAAGCTCTGAAAGACAAAATCGATAGATGAGGAACTGTGATAAAATTGTTGGAGGTACTGTTCGCATGCATACAATGACGAAAGCAGAAATCTATGCTATCATTACTTCGCGAGATATTACATAAAAGACTTGTCACCATACTTTTCTCGCACCCTGTAGCGTTTAATCTTCGGTTAAATTGCTATAGATTTCAAATTGAAATTTCAGAGCCTTCGCCGTTCGACTAGATTGCTCGAGAAGCAACATTTCACGTCTTCTTCCCTCAATGTCTGCTCGACTTCCGATACTCCGAACACTGTACGCTACTTATCATTTCCTGGAAGGATGCTTCAGCGAGAACATGAAGACGGGAGGAAATAAATCAACTGGCCTTCCAATCCAATGCAGTCATTCGATTTCTGAGTATAAAATCACGACAATTCCAGGATCTCTGTCGTTCAATCAGATTGATTGAAAAGCAGCAGACAACCAAGTCCATTCCCGAGCAACCCGAAAAGAAACTGATGAACATCAATGAGTCCGTTCCGAAAACTTCGAAGGGACAGGAAAGGCGAGATGACAATATGAGTGTAGGAGAAGGGAAGAAGAAGATGAAGAAAGATGAAATGGAAAACATTCCTGAGTTCAATACAGAGGCTTGGATGGAGACTTTCGGGAAGAAAATAGAGGTTAGCACGTGCAGTAAGCACTTTTATTGTGTTACATTCAACGAACTGATGACATCAAAACATTTTACAAATATTAGATACATTATCGATCAATTTTTCTATATTTTAGGAGCTGACGTACGGAACCATCAGCCTCCCATCTTGTGAGAGATTTGATATACATGAAATGGACGCTCCTGAGGTAATCGCTATTTGAACAAAAATGTCAAAATTGGTATCTTAATTAGCAGTTTTGTGGAAATGTGCGACACTGGTATCATTGATTCAGAACATAATTTTTTTCAGGATTCATTCAAGTACACAAAGGAGGAGATGTATCGGGAAATGAGAGCAAACCATCGAATTGCTGAGATCCAGGAGAAAAAAGATCATGGATGTACGTGTTTTTTTTTATATTTCTAAATTGGGAATTTGTCTCTTCATTCAACTAATTCTCTAGACCGGTACAGGTCTGAGAGAATGAATAGGTCATTTCATTGTTTCTCATAACTCATTGGTCATAACTCTCTTATATACAATCTTGCGATGTTGTTCATAACAAATTATTCAGGCGGATCCTAACCGAAGAAGAAATCAGAGGAAAAACGGGGATGAAGCAGAGAATGAAGAGAATGAGATTATCGAGGGCGACGAGAACTACGAACGTCTCTCCATCGTGCCTCCTTACCGTAAGAGAACTTTCGATTCATCCAAATCTTCCATGCATTACACCATAAAATTCACGTGATATTGCTCATCTATTTTTATTATTTCATAATTATTGTATCTTCCTCTTGTAATATATACTAATTTGTATGCATCATGTTGTTCCAATAGTTACTGTGTGTCTATAAAGAAAAAAATGTGCAGCGTATGGGCTTCTTATCCAAAAAGATCAATGAACAGATATGTGCAGTTATCCTCTTTTATTTAGGTCAAATTGGAAAGAGTCCATTTTTTACTGTTTCGGGAAAAGCACGAGCAGAGGGGAGATCCGATCCATACACTAGACAATGTGGTTCCATTGATTAAAATGATGGCATAGTCTAAAGTTTTTTATCTGAATGTTGAAGTAATATTCTAGCTAATCTCAGCTGCAAACATTGTGAAGAAAATCGTATAAAATGAGGACTTGCTTTGCTGATTGAATACTCCGAGTTTCAAGTTATGAAGTGGTTATCACATCGACAGACAGAAGGAAACCCACAGAGATATTCGAGCCCCGTTCTTCAATATTTTCTGTTCAGTAGATACTGGCTTTCCAGTTTTTAACAAAGTCAATATGAATTAAAGCCTTTATCTGATTCGAGGGAATACTTGATTCTTAGGTGGGAAGGGCGGTGCTCCAGCATTCGCCTTCACACTTGAGGTATGTGGTCCATGTGATCTTGTTCATGCAGCAGAGCCAGAGAGTCGTTGTGTCCATTAGAAGGAATGCACTTGGTATAGTCCGTCTTGTTCTTGCAGTTGGTTACACACTTTTGGAAGCAGGTTCTGTTGAACTTGAGGAAGCTGGAAAGATTAACGATCCATTTATAGTTGATTCTGAAGTTATGATCGATTGAATGGGAAAGTGGAAGGAGGCTTACCATGACGATTAGAGAATCGGATGTTTGTTGCGTATCTTTCCGGACATTTTATATCGAGAAAATGCATGCAAGGGACCAAACATTTATTGAATGAAAAAAGCTCTAAAACGCCTTCTAAAAAGGAATGCTTCCTACTGTGAATCATGATTGAATTTCTACCAGGAACGATTCCGATGTTGCGTGGGCGTGAAGTATTAGCCTACCTCTACTCTACCCCTTTCACCCCAAAATGGATAGCTTGGACATTGAAATATTATGAAATTATTGGCAGTGTTTTAACTTTATAAATACTTTTTCCATGGGTAAACATGAATTACGCCACTCAATTTCGACGATTTCATAACATTACAGCATCAGTTTATTCGAAAATTAAATCCGCTTTCACAGTTGGAAGTCTATGGATGTTTGGTCTCTTGAATGCATTTTCTCGATATAAAATGTCTGGAAAGATACGCAACAAACATCCGATTCTCGAATCATCATGGTAAGTCTCCTTCCATTTTCCCCTTCAATCGATCATCCCTTCAGAATCAATTAACTCTTCTGGGTCTCTTTGTCATTGCCTTCTCTGCCTACTCCCTTACTCAATGCGAGGATTTCTGCCAGGGAACCGTCCTGGGATTCACTCCTTGGTGTTGGTGCAATGAGAAGTAAGAACGATCTTCCCTTCTTCATAAATCGATCGATCATCCTTCCAGCTTCCTCAAGTTCAACAGAACCTGCTTCCAAAAGTGTGTTACCAACTGCAAGAACAAGACGGACTATACCAAGTGCATTCCTTCTAATGGAATCCCCACAACGACTCTCTGGCTCTGCTGCATGAACAAGATCACATGGACCACATACCTCAAGTGTGACGGCGAATGTTGGAGCACCGCCCTTCCCACCTAAGGCTAGCTTATCGTATCGATAAACATCTTCATCATTCTTTGATGTGTAAAATGCATTATCATTTCCCTAACATATCATGTGTATCGTGGAAGTATTGAGACTAATTAAAAGATGAAGGAAATAATAAGGAGGTGCATAATTTAAATACAATTTATTCGAAATAACAGGTATCCTAAAGAGTGGGCCAGTCGAAGACGACGAGAGGCACGATCTTCTTCTCCACTGCAGGCACCGCATCCATCATCTGAATGTGAGATTGAGAGATGGAAGGATGATTTAAAAAAAGAATCCGAAGTGTTGTGAGTCAGACTTTCTACTAACGTAAATGAGTTCCGTTCCGATTATTTTATTCGGAATAAGGTGCGTATCAGTATCAGATAATGGTAATAAAATAGGAAGTGATCTAAAGGTCATCGTACCTTGTGAAGCGCGGAGAGGATTCCGCACACGTTCTTGTTCTCGCAGCAGTACTCATCCAGATGAGGAAGGACCTCAAACGGATTTATACAGTATCGGACAAAAGTTCCTGACAGGATACTTATACAGTAGGCAATCGAATTCGTCGTTCTGCAGTATCTTGATGTACGTCAATCAGAAAATTGCACCTACCGCATCGGTGACCCACTGCTCCAGACTGCACCGAGCGTTGAGGTGCGCCTGAAAAATCGTCGATATGCCCAATTACATACCCAACTCTTTTTTCTACAAAACTAAATTTTCTTTTTAAAAAGTTCTCTTTCATTCTCCCTCTCACCATATCGGCCAGCACTCCAATGGCTACTCTCTTCGCCACGGGCATCATTCCATCTGCTGACCAGATGAGGTCGAGGAGATACAGCAACTCAGCCATCGACGACGACGGATCGCGTGTCTGAATGGTTCGAGTCCGGGCCGGTGCAGGGAATTCTTTTGCCAGCACTCACATCCATAGCCAGAGCCCGGCTGCAGATCTCTCGTTCCCACTGAGGAGCCACGTGCTTGGCAATATCGTCCTAAAATAAGAAAAAATAAAATAAGAACTAAATTAAAATAAAACATCGTTTGCAGCGATTTCCGTAGGGGTACAGTTTACAATTTTGTGATAACCACTAAGAGACTTCTTCTCGCCTTGCGAACTAGTGACGATGACAAAGCGTAGTTTCATGCCGGCTTGAAGCCTCCTTCAACCCAGCATTTTAAACAGTATTTGCTAAATGACATAAATCTCACGCCAAAAATGTCGATGATTATGGAGATGACCATCTTGAGATTGCATCTCTTGTCAGGCAGAGGGAGAGAGGCACCGTAGGCTATGCGAATCGCCTGAGCATTAGAAAGTTATTTTACTAAATGTGGCTGATACGTGCCTCATTTAGCCATCCCTAGTTATTACGTTAATTCCTCACCAGTT
This sequence comes from Pristionchus mayeri, assembly GCA_036245805.1. NCBI lineage: Eukaryota > Metazoa > Nematoda > Chromadorea > Rhabditida > Neodiplogasteridae > Pristionchus > Pristionchus mayeri. The sequence goes on along the minus strand of BTRK01000003.1, from coordinate 20,011,769 downwards.
TCAGCGAGTCGTCACACAGTCCGTTGATTGCCACGATCTTGTTTTTGTGCTGTCCCTGCAATGAGATTTGCCAAAGCAACAATAACAATAACAATAACAGACCTCGATATCACGATAGAGGTAGCTATCACTCTTAGCGAAGGCGGACTTGTGCACAGAATAGATGGGCATGGACACTTTATCGCAGCATTTGCAGTTAACGGCGGCCTGAATCTTGGTATGTCATGTTTTGTTATTGCCAACACCCTAGTATCAATCGATAAACTCGCATACCGTAAGTTTCGAATAGGCTCCGCGTGGCTTCTCACCACGAAGAATCTCCTCGACGAGCGACTGTGTGTGCTCGGGTATGGTAGTCTTCCTGAACATATCGATCGATTGCGAAAAGAGAGTACGCTAGATAACAAACAGATTGAGATTGATGATTGAGGAGAGGGAAAAATCCGATCGAGCGACAACGAGACGAAGGGATAAGTGGAGAGTGCCAGAGAAGTCTGAAAAAAACGAATTTCGAAATTCCATTTTCTGTTTGGAATCAACCTCCGAATCGGCTCAATTCCTCTTCAGTGAACTCTTTCTCCACGCTGAAAGCTCCGTCTAGAAAGAGTAGTTCAACTGAAAAAGACAAATATAATTCAAAATTTCATCTCGTGAATATGCGAAGGAGTCCAAATGAACAAACTTATCTAATAAGCCTCATTATCACACTTTATCACCTGGATGTGTCTCATTTACATAAGGCTAGACAGTGATCCTCACATTCACTCATATCTTCTTCTTTTCCCTGCTGGAGAATGGAGAGAAATGCCTCGATTAGGCGGGGTTCCTTCATCTCAGGAAATGTCTGATCACAGTAACCTAGAACATGAAAACATTTTTGAACACATTGTCATTCTTACCACTTCGACCCGTTTTGCATGCCTTTGGACCGAGATTCTTCATGGTCAGACGAAAAGAATCGTCTGAAAGAGAACGGTACACTAGATAATTGTTGTTTGCCGGAATGCGGATTGGCGCATAATCCTGTTTGAATTTCGCGCCCTTTTTCCCCTCTTCCCCCACGCAGTCAAGCACTCTCTCTTATCCTCACACTCTCTCGCCGCTGATACTCAGCCGAGGGGGTCACGTGGCTTTCGTTTCCTTTTAGAGGTCACTCTAGGCTTTTAGGGGCTATTATCGATTGGTTTTATCGATTGTTTTGACAAATTCGTATGCGTGTGTTCTACGTTGTTCCGCGTTAGAGCAGATCACCTTTTCCATTACAGGAAATGAGCGAAGAGACGTCGGATGGACAGGTGCCCGCTGGAAATGGCAACGGACCCGCCAAGTTCTCGCCGGAAATGATTGAAGAGCTACTAGAGCGTCTCGCTCCTCCCCTCGTCCACGCATCCCCTGTACTGACCCGCGTGGGCTTCTCCAAGCAGGCTGAATTCAACACTTCGGTGTTGAACAGACTCGAATACGCTAAGAAGGACCCAGCCGTCATCGATTCCGTCATCGATATGATCAAGGAGAGGAACTCAATTTTGGTTCTAGCCGACAAGAATCCAAAAGTCTTGGAGGCTCTGGACGCAGTCAAGATGATGGAAGGAGCCGCGGGCTCCTCCAACTCGGCTATGATCCAGGCCGTGCTCATCGCACAGTCCCTTTCCTCGTCCCAATCGTCTCATCCGGATCGTAAGCGCAGAGTCGCTTCCCCTCTTCCCATGCTGTCCCAGCCCTTTCGAGCAGGGGCGCCGGCTTTTGGCTCCGGTGCCCGCTTCTACCAGCGTCCCCAGCCGTTATTCGGGAGTTTCGGTAGCTTCCCTCCTTCGGGCAGCTTCCAAGGCGGCAGCAGTGCGTCGTTCTCCGGTCGCTGCCACGTTTGTGGTCAAGTCGGTCACTTCAAAGCCTCGTGTCCGCAGCTTAGAAGGTATTCATCCCCCCGTCCCCTTTCTTTCGATGCATGAAAATAGGGAATTTTGGGCAAAAATCGGTGCCACTCCCTTCACTCTGTCGGTTTTAGAGTCAGGATACAGCCTGAATTTTGTACGTGATCCGAAAGGTATTAATATTCCAGTTACAGATAATAGAAGAGGATCGATAGCCCACAGAGACTTCGTGATGAAGGAGGTCGGCAATCTCCTCAAGACCGGGGCAATCGAGCTGTGCTCGAAGCCGAGGGTCATCTCTCCGTTGTCTGTGGCGGAAGGTAAAAAGTTACGGCTAATCCTTGATTTGAGTGCCCTGAATGTGTTCTTGTATAAATCTCGATTCCGGGTCGAAGATTTGGTATCGGTGTGGTACTCCCTCCCTTTCAACGGTTTCATGGCCACTTTCGACTTACGGAGTGGGTACCATCACGTATCCATCGATCCTTCTTCCCGTCCTTATTTTGCGTTCCGTTGGGACGGCGAAACCTACCAGTATTCGGCTATGCCCTTCGGGCTGTCTCCCGCCCCTTGGGTATTCACGAAAATATTCAGGACCCTTGTCAGAGCGTGGAGAGAGAAAGGCATTAATGTTACCCTGTATTTGGATGATGGCTTGATCCTGGCTGAGAGCAGGGAGAAATTGGAAGTAGCAGTGAGAGTGGTGAGAGATGATCTTGAAAAGGCGGGCGTCTCAACGGCCGATGAAAAGTGCGAGTGGAACCCCTCCCAGTCAGGATTGTGGCTAGGCTATTGTATCGATTTGAGATGTGGCACTGTGAGTGTGTCCGGCGATAGAGTCGCCTCAGCCTTAGAGAGGCTTGCCCACCTTAGAGAGGTGGAGTCCCCTACGGTTAGAGACCGGAACTGTGCCATTGGATCCCTGATGTCGATGACCCTCATTTTAGGAGACACTGCCACCCTCCTTTCCCGCAGCCTCCTGTCCACAGTGGGAAAGGCCCAGCAGATCGGTCTTCCCTCTTCTACCCCAATCCCTCTCTCCCAGGCAGAGAAAGGTGAGATAAGCCAGTGGATTTCCGAGTTAAAGGACAGATCTGTGAGAAGTTTCGTTGAATTACCCTGGCACTTTGACCTGAAAGTAGAAACAGATGCGTCCGCGAGTGGACTTGGAGTGGTGATAAAAGAGTTGGATTTAGTAGTGAACAGGGCTTCTCGAAACCTTACGCATTCGGAGAGAGAGGAATCAAGTACCTTGAGAGAGCTGAGAGCGGTGGATTTCGCCGTATACACGTTCGAAAGGGAATGGAAGGGAAAGAATATTCTTTTTCTCGGCGATAACCAGAGTGCGATATCTATCCTTCGGAAGGGCTCAATGAAGCCCGAACTAAACGAGGTGGCCTCAAGGATAGAAAGAGCGGGAGCGCGTATGAATGCCAATTTCAAATTCTTTTGGTTGCCGAGAGAAATGAACGAGGAAGCTGACGCGGCCAGCAGAGATTTAGACAGAGATGATTGGAGTGTCCAGAATTGGGTGTTCGAGAAAGCGGCAGAGAAATGGGGAAGACCCGTGATCGATATGTTTGCTGATGAGTCAAATGCAAAGTGTAAAACGTTCGTTTCCAGAAGTCCATCCAGAGGAGCAGCGGCTATCGATGCCTTCTCGTCGCCACCCCTTTGGAGATCTACCCTTCTATGGTGCGTACCTCCCCCCTATCTCCTTTGCCAGACATTAGCATGGTTGAGAGGAAACAGGGCTAAGGCGATTCTCGGACTGCCTTATTGGACTTCCCACCCCATCTTCCCTTCCCTTTTCCCTCCCAATTCCACTCCCCCTTTCGTGAAGGATTACCTGATGTTCTCCGAGGGAATGCACGTGATCATTCCGGGAACCATCACGCATGGCCCATTTTCTCGCCTTTTCATGGATTCCCCCTTCACTCTTCTCCTCATCGATTTCAACATTATTTGACTCTAGCCGTTTTCGTGCCCCCGATAAAGCCAATCCAGCATGTAGTCAAACAGGGGTTATCACGTATGGAGTACAAACGACAGAAGTGATAATTGTTGTTTGCAGGAATGCGGATTGGCGCATAATCCTGTTTGAATTTCGCGCCCTTTTTCTCCTCTTCCCCCACGCAGTCAAGCACTCTCTCTTATCCTCACACTCTCTCGCCGCTGATACTCAGCCGAGGGGGTCACGTGGCTTTCGTTTTCTTTTAGAGGTCACTCTAGGCTTTTAGGGGCTATTCCCCCCCACCCACCCATTAATCCCCCCCCCCTCCCCATTCTCCACCCTGGGCCGTCCGTGTATCGGTGGGAAGAAAGGTCAATAGGGAGTTCCAGACAGCATAGAACGACGAGAGGACGAGCAGGAAACAGCAGAATGAGAGAAGGTTTTTCCAGGGAAGAAGGCAGAAGAATTGATGTCCTTCCACGAAGCGGTGGAGGAGTTCGAGCCCTCGCTACTGCCTGTTCTCAAGAGATCGATAGAGGGAGCTCGAGCGCCCAACACCATAAGAGCCTATAAGGGATGCATGAAGAAACCGCTGGATTTCGCTAAGGAGAGAAGAATCGATCCCTTGTGTCCCGAGTCCCTCCTTATCTTCTCCCTCAGGAGATTAGAGGAAGGTCGTTCCCTTTCCTCTTTTAAAATCTTATCCTCCTCTATCTCCTTCTTCTCCGACCCCGTTTCCCCCTTCGTTTCTCATATGTTGTCCCTTTTCGCCGATTTTGCTAGAAGATGTTCCCTCGTTTCCCATCATAAGAATATCCCCGTGAGTCATGTCCATGCCCTCGTTCACTGTGCCTCCCTCTCCCCTCTTGATACCAATCGTCTTGGGGCCGGGCTCGGAACCGCCCTTTCTTTCGGAGCTCTGCTCCGAGTCTCCGAGCTCGTCCATCTGAGGTGGGACGATCTCACCTGGTCGAAGAGCCTCCTCAAGATCTCTATCAGAAAGGCCAAGAATGATCAAGCCAGCGAGGGACGAGAGACCTTCCTCTCCATCGAAGAAGACTCTGAATCCCTGTCCTTCTACGACGCCTACACTCAACAAGTTCCCCGGTCGGAGTGGGTGTTCCCATCCCTTTCCCACCCCTCCGCCCACATTTCTACTGATCAATTCAGAAAAGACCTCTACAGTCTCTGTGAAGCGGCCGGCATCGAGCGAGTCACTCCGCATCAGCTGAGAGTGTGCGGAGTCAATCATTCTCTGAGGTCTGGATCATCGTTGGCGGAGGTGCAGCGAAGAGGACGATGGAGATCGGCGGCGGGCCTCGCCCACTACGTCAGGGATTCAGTGGAGGCGCAAGGAGGAACACTCACCCTTACGTGACCTCTCCAGCCCCCTCTTGCCCCTTCCTTTTCTCGTTCTTCGCTTTCCCGCCCGTTTTTCTGCCTCGTGCTCTCTCCCTTTATCTCTCTTGTCATATCGTTCCCCATTCCCCACTTGTATCTCAGTCTCCTCGCTTTCACTGCTCGCTTTCTTTTTAGAATCATAATCATTTATTGTTTATTAACGTGTAACGTTTACAAGGTCACGGCCTTATCATCTGTCGAATAATGCACTTTTGAGTGCCTCGCTAGGACTTGCGTCACTTATGAGTGAGTGGATTGTAGCCGTTTTCGTGTCCCCGATAAAGCCAATCCAGCATGTAGTCAAACAGGGGTTATCACGTATGGAGTACAAACGACAGAAGTGATAACATAACAATTAAAAGCCAGCAAAACGGGTCAAAGATCAATTTACCTTTTGTCCGAGTGAGTCGGATGGCATATCCCCATAGGAAGTAGTCGTGATAGAGGGGAATGGCATCGCTCTCCACGAAATGATCCACCCTACTCAGCTGCTGAAAGAATCGTAAGATCCAGAGAAAATCAATGATCAGATGGAAAGCTAAAAGAACGAACCTCAAAATTGAGGGGAAGTGTGAGTTTGGAAGTGAATGCAAGGCAGTGCTCGATGTTGTCATTCTCACATCTGCCTAGGGAGATTTCACGGGGATGAACGGGGAGGTAGACTGGAGAGATCAAAGATCAACCATGGATGAGATGAAGAGGACACTCACGCTTGCAACCCGCCAGTGAGCACTTCTCCGTGATGTCGTCAACGATCTGAGAGATCAAAGATGACAATCAGCGAACATTATCGGTCTTACCACTACTGTGCCGTTTGATCTGAACGTGAGGGCGGTAGTCTCTGGAAAGTGGAAAGATTACGATTGATGTGAAGATAAGAATTTCTATCAGAAGAAATGCGATCATACCGGGTGGTTTCTCTCCTGTCGTGGGATCCTCAACCAGCGCCAGTTTTCTTCCCCGAAGGATCAGGGTTTCCACTGGGCGATGGTAGTAGAAAGGCCTGCCCTCTACCTTGTAGTAAGCGGTGGGCTGAAAGAAGCACAGCATTGATTGGGAGCGGGTACGACATTCAAATTCCAAACGATATTCATAGTCCCAGTTGGCAATGGCTCCAAAGCAGGGTAATTGGCTACCACAACGAACGCGTTTGTGCAAATGCACAATGACTAATGTGAATTATGAGAGCTTCTCACCATTTAGACGTGGTAGATGAGGAGTGAATAGACGGGAGAGGGGCGAGACGACCACTACGGAGGAGGAGAATGAGTGGAAATGAGGAAGAGGAAGAAAGGTATGAAAGTTCACTCATTGTGCGAGATGGATAAAAGGTCACTCTATGTTAATTATCTGATAGACGTTGTTTAGCTTCGAAATTTCTTATGCGGATTTCACAGCACTGCACAAACATCAAACAATTGCTTCCGTACTGTTTTAAAAAAACCAATAATAATATCAGTTTACGATTGTTCGGATCATGATGAACTGTTAATCGCAGAAAAATACAAGATAATGAAAATGATTTATTGTTCGATCGTTGTCATCAGAAGTGTACAGTCAATTTAGTTGGCATTCTCCAATCACTGATTTCCAGTGAGTCCCGAAGGACCGACAGGTCCCGCGGCTCCTTCGGGTCCCTTTCCTCCCTTGTTCGATCCCCACCACGCAGCGTATCCAGGGTATCCCCAGCCGTATCCAGCGTATCCGTAGGCAGGATAACCGTAGTACGGAGAGTAGGCTGCTCTGGCGTACTGTAAGAGATTATTGATTAGTTACAGTAGATCGAATGGATACGGTATGCATAGTAGGAAAGTGACTCACTCCGATGTATTGGGCAGAAGCCTGAGAGCAGAAGAGAACGGCAAAGAGGCAGAGGAGGATACTGAAGAGGAGAGAATTGAAGCAGTGAGTGGACGAGGATATGGAAATTTGATCTTCACTATTTTGAACGAACTCAAACTGCTACAGATGCAATCGATAAAAGAGGATTACTTACATCTTGGAGTTCATGGTAGATTGGATGAAGTGAATGTTCATGCCTTCTGCCCTTCTCCCTCCTCTTTTATACCAGTGGCACTCTCGTTTTTTCACTCATTCTTCGCACTGTTTGATGAACATGAGAAGAAGGAGAGAGAGAGGGGGACGGGAGATCAAAGGAACGCCAGAGGTGAATGAGGAGTAAATCGACAGGGCGATAGTAATGAGGACAAAATTGAGAACTGATAAGTTGACTTCAAGTTAAGAGGTCGGAGATACGAGAAATCTTGTGGAATTGAGGTGCGAACTTTCAAGTGGTATATTTTCCACTAGGGACCTCACTTCTAGAATTGGAGTATCGGCGACAGAGTGCTCAAAAGATGTTCGGCACACCACCGTCTCGCTGAGAGCTCTCACGACATCTATTGTTCTCGATTTTCTGATAATAAATATCTACTGCAGTCAATTTGATCTGTTTTCGCTGGAAATATGACTCACTTGAAATTCTCAGTCGAACAGTTATTTTCAGATCTTCCCATGCGCAGTTCGAATTTCAGTTTGTCCTACCGGTGTTGCTATCGAAATACCCTCGTGTACCTCTCCTCCTCGGATGTCTCATTTCACGCCCATGGCACTTGTTTCTATATTTTCCATCAGCAAACAGTGAGTATGTACGCACGAGTTAATGTTCACCGCGCACTCTCTCAATTCTGCACACTTGCTCGTGGGCTATGTGAGACGGGTGATCAGGTGAAGAGTGGAGACGGAGAATAAGAGAGAGGAGCATACCAGGGGAACATGTACGCGGGTATATAAGATGATGGAGAGGGACAGAAGGAATGAACATTCACTTCATCCACTCTACAATGAACTCCAAGATGTGAGTCTAATTTCTTCTCCAGTTGTGTTCAATTTGTTTCCTTTCGCTCTCTATTCTCAATTCCCAATTCTTCATTCCCTCTTCCTACTCTCTCCTGTTCAGTATCCTCCTCTGCCTCGTTGCCGTTCTCTTCTGCTCTCAGGCTTCTGCCCAATACATCGGAGTGAGTCACTTTCCTACTATGCATACCGTATCCATTCGATCTACTGTAACTATTCAATAATCTCTTACAGTACGCCAGAGCAGCCTACTCTCCGTACTACGGTTACCCTGCCTACGGATACGCTGGATACGGCTGGGGATACCCTGGATACGCTGCGTGGTGGGGATCGAACAAGGGAGGAAAGGGACCCGAAGGAGCCGCGGGACCTGCCGGACCTTCGGGACTCACTGGAAACCAGTGATTGGAGAATGCAAATTGAATTGACTGTACACTTCCGATGCCAACGATCGAATCATAAATCATTTTCCATCTATGTTGTGCTTTCTGTAATCGGTCAGGGCCATCATTTTTTTCTTTCAAGTTTCTCATTTCTCGCCGATGGCATCTGTGGCTATATTCTCCATCCGCAAACAATGGGAATGTGTGCACTAGTTAGCGTTCACTGCGCGCTCTCTCTGCTCTCTCGTTGATTCCGTGAGAAGAGAGATCAAGAAGATGATCCGAGATAACAGAGTGCGAGAGGGAATCACTGGAAATGAATAGTGTCATATTCATGGCAGTGAACAGATCGATTAACCTTCTACTGTAGCCTTTCTCCTCATCATTCTCTTTACAGTAGCCACTATAAGCCAATAGGCCAATAGCAATCTGTTACAGTCGCTAATTAGTAGCCCTAATCAGTGATCCTCTCTTCCTTCCTCTTCTCGCCCACTGGCAGATTGGCGGTAACTCCGCTGATTCCATGAACCCCCTGATAGCCTTAGGTCCATCTACCGTACCTTTCTTGTGAATGTGAGTTTCGAGGGTCGGATCCTCGTAGAGGACTCTTAAGGGGCAGAATTCTGTGTACTCTTCGTGCGGGTTCTCCATCACCTTCAACCAATCGATGATTCAAGCCCCGCATCTTCGAATCCTTCTGTAATCCTACCGTACCTTGCTGTTCTTGTTCTTGTAGAGTGTCTCTCCCGTCGCAGCTGCTGCAGTGGCTGTCGGAACGATCGACTTCCTGCCTCGTCTGGTTACGGTATTCGAGTGAGAGGAGGATACGGTAGACGACGGTTTAGCATCTGAGAAAGTATGGAATAAGCTGGAGAAACATCATTGACTCAATTCTCAGAACGGTTTCGAATTCAGATCGGATAATGAAATTGAAGAAGATAAGGAATGGGAACTTACAAGGATTTAATCTGTGTCTAGTCTGTCTCTGATGTGAAGGGATGGAAGAGGAGGAAGAGGGATAATCGTAGAGGGAGAGATCGGACCAAGTTGAAGACATGGTAGAGACGATCGGAGAGCTCAAGTGAAGAGTGAAGTGATGGAGGGAGAAGCATCCTTCATCATCCTAGCTCCGCCCTTCCCTATTGGTGCCACTAAAAGCCCTTTATGGTGTCGTATACGATGAGTCCAAGTAGGAAGTCCCTTTATGGGGCCGCCCTCCCTCTGGGGGTTCATGGAATCAGCGGAGTTACCTACAATCTCCCAGTGGGCGAGAAGGGGAAGGAAGAGAGGATCACTGATTAGGGCTACTGATAAGCACTGAAACAGATTGCTATTGGCCTATTTGACTATAGTGGCTACTATGACCTACTGTAAAGAGAGAGATGAGGAGAATGGGTACTGTAGTGGGTAGATCGATCGATAATTCACCGCCATCGATATGACTTGAAGGAATGAATGAAAGAAGAGGAATCAGAAGATGAAATCAGATGATTTGTGGGGGATCAGGTAATGGAACTTTAATCCAGATTAGAGAGCGGAGAGGAAAAGGGAAGACCGCTCTGTGCGACGAGGAATGAGATTGTCTCTAGATTGTCTCATGTTTAAACTAGTTCTTTACAAAATGACTATAAATCCGCACTAAAAACGCTCCAAACCAGCATTTTTCCTGGCCCTACTCTTCCGGAAGACTTTGCCCTTTCCCTCCCTCTTCCTCATTCCTCGCTCTCTCCCTCGAAAGAGCGGCACAGTCTTCCTCTTCCTCTTCCTCTCCGCACTCTAATCCAGATCCTTTCTGGTCTCTCTTCAAAGCATTGAGTGCAATCATTTATATGTTGCAAATTTATCAATCAGTTCTCTTCATAAAATACAGCAATAGATTTAAATATAATTGACCGCAGAGAAAAGAACACGAGATTACTTGGTCAACGGAAGGGGAGAAGTTTGAACGAAAAATAACCAAAACAGTGGGAAGACGGTTTCAAAGTAAGTAAGATGACTTATCAAACGATTGGAGGGTGAGGGAGGGGAATTTTATTCACTCGAAAATGTACGCGATTGCTCGGTCGAGGTCCCATCCACAGCACGAAAGAGTAGATATGGACTGGTCCTGATGAGAGGAAAGGTCAAAGATCATTACGTGATGCTCACTTTTCTCACCTCAGTCACCCCCAATTCACGCAGCTTCTCAATCTTCTTCACGAGTTCATCATCTTTATCTCTTCTTCCCTTCGCGTATTGAGAAGTCCAGAAACGAGCCGTCATCTAAAGAGAGGAGGATATTGATTTTTGTTCGCTTACTCCTGTTCAGCTGAAAGTGAATACACAAGTGCATCTCCTACCTCGAACATCTGTGGTTCATTCATTTTCTGCTTGGCCACAACAGCATCCTGGGGGTCTTTCGGTTCGGGAAGTGCAAGAAGAGATTGAACAGAGAGAAGAACAGTGCGTAGAGTGAGGGAGGCCGCCCTGCAATCGTCAAATCAATACAGAATACTACTTTCCTGCCAGAATAACAAGCAGTATTTGAAAACACTGTGAGAAGGGTAAGCGACATTTATGATAACTGACCACTGGTCCTTGAGGATATCAAGACAGATGAGTCCCGTCTGCGAGCTCACATTGGGATGCCAGATGCGAATTGCGAATTTGACCTGAGATGAGTCCAGATTATCCAGGTTACTGTAGAATACGGTACCTTGGGCGGGGAGAATGGATAGTTGGAAGGGATGTCGATATCGAGAGTGAAGATTCCTCCCTCGTAGGGACTATCGGGAGGGCCTCTGATCGTTCCGCGAAGTTTCGTCAGTTTCTCATCGATAAGTTCGACCGTGATGCCAGAATTATGTTTGTCCTTTGCGCTGATCACCTGATGAATTAGTACATTATTAACACTTGCCCAATTCACTGATTAATTAATTTAGTATCCATACCTCGCGACACTCTCTGGTCAGACGCATGAAGGCGATGTTGGACATGACGATTGAGAATGAGACACTGAACAGATTAATAGAGTGATTGCAAAGAGAAGTGAGCCAAAAAACCAAGAAAATTAGAATCGAAAGTTGATCACAAAATATTGGCTAAAAAGGGAGAAATGAGAGTAGGGAACAACTAGAGAAGAGAGAGAGAAAACTACCTATCGGGAGGACTGATCGAGTGTAGAGTAAGGATGAAGTGAGCAGGTCGCGACTCATCTCTCTCTCTGAGTCCACCCATCCGATGAGAGGAGGGTGAGCATGCCCACAGGGTGACCTCTTCATTCGAGATCGGATTCCCTCGAGGCAGTTGAAGTGCCCACGGGATGTTTCACTGAAGAAAGTCCTGACACACACAGGGATTTCTGCATTGCATCGATGGATGAATGAATATTGAGATTTACACGAAGAGTGACAGGGAGATAGACTGGGAGACTTAGTCAAATGATAGTCGAACAGACGAACTGAAAGGAGGTGTTTACGTGGGAATGAACACTGATCTTTGATTTCTACGAGGCAGAAGGATACTTTCGATTCTGATGCTGTGAAAATATGAATCAATTTCTGTGATTTCTACGCTGTCTCATTCGCTAGAAAACTGAGGGAGTAGAGGAAATAAGCGTGTCCTTTCGTCTGCCCCTTTGCATGTATGAACTGGAAATTAGCACAGCCGTAAATATATAGTTTATTTCACTGGCATGATACAAGATCCGTGGAATAATATGCGAATAATCGATAAATAATCAATAGAAGAAACATTTTAATAATACATGAATACATATAGATAGTGAAATAGCCGTTCAAAGATGTAAATATTCGCCGATTACAGGATTGGACTCGTTAACGATTTGGAACTCACATGAAGGGGAGGAAGAGGAAGGAAGGAGAGGAGGAGGAGACCAATAGGAACAGCTAGGAGGTGATTCAGTGTAGGGAAAATCGCAATAGGAAGCGTCGTTGAAGAAAGAAGAGATTTCAGGGAGGAAACTAGGGAATTCTGTACTAGAGGAGGAAGCCATCTCGGGATATGCAGTGGGAGATACTGTAGAGGGTACTGTAGAAGGGCAGGCCATGAATGAATCCTCGCTTCCAGCCGTAGAAGGGGGAGGAGTGGGGTAGATGGATGCATCAGGAATCATTCCGCGATCGGCCTCCATGAATGGAGAAGTCTGAATATTCATATTTTAGTAGGTCATTCGATATGATACGGTTGGGATTACTGTGGGTTAAAATAACTAACCGAAGTGGATTGAGCGATGAAGTTGGTCAGTTCATCGCGAGTCATTCCGAGGTGGAGGGATGGCTGAAAATACCAGAATCATTCAATAATTACTCCAAATGAACTACAGTCATCGCTCTTTCTACAGTATGCTACCGTACCTCAGTGTGGAAGGCGTATCGATTGGTCTTGATGCCGACAGGAATCATTACTTTTCTCTTGTAGCAGGCTCGGAGGTTACGGAGGATCGAATCGGGCTTGAGCTGCAAAAGAAGAGTACGGTAAGCTTATGGTATCGATTTGTCGGGTATGGTAAGTAGATCACTCACCGTACTCAGCAATCCCTGTTCAGTGCTCCAGAGGGTGACAACAGTGGGAAGGTAACGGATTCTGAAAAAGAAGACATTCGGATACGATACGCGTCTGAATATATTCTTATTGTGACTCGGTAAAGTTACTGGATGCTCTAGATGCATTGAGGATTTCATTTTCTTGCTTTCTTGCAAAACATTAATCAAAATGAACCAAAACAATGAATAAAAAGTTGGTAACTTACACGAATTCCCTTCCTCTTCCAGTCCACTGAATAGCCTCTTTCTTTGATGGATCCATCAGAAGTCCGAGAATGAAGTACCAGAACTGCTTCTTCCCCCCTGGAATAAAATCAGTTTTTGATAGCCTTAGATCTATCTACCGTACCTTTCTTGTGAATGTGAGTTTCGAGGGTCGGATCCTCGTAGAGGACTCTGAAGGGGCAGAATTCTGCGTACTCTTCGTGCGGGTTCTTCATCACCTTCAACCATTTGATGATTCAAGCCCCGCCCCTGCGAATCCTACTGATATCCGAATAATGCCTACCGAACCTTGCTGTTCTTGTTCTTGTAGAGTGTCTCTCCCGTCGCAGCTGCTGCAGTGGCTGTCGGAACGAACGACTTCCTGCCTCGTCTGGTTACGGTATTCGAGTGAGAGGAGGATACGGTAGACGACGGTTTAGCATCTGAGAAAGTATGGAATAAGCTGGAGAAACATCATTGACTCAATTCTCAGAACGGTTTCGAATTCAGATCGGATAATGAAATTGAAGAAGATAAGGAATGGGAACTTACAAGGATTTAATCTGTGTCTAGTCTGTCTCTGATGTGAAGGGATGGAAGAGGAGGAAGAGGGGGAATCATAGAGGGAGAGATCGGACCAAGTTGAAGACATTGGTGGAAACGATCGGAGAGCTCAAGTGAAGAGTGAAGTGATGGGGGAGAAGCATCCTTCATCATCCTAACTCCGCCCCTTCCCTATTGGTGCCACTAATAGCCCTTTATGGTGGCCTATACGATGAGTCCAAGTAGGAAGTCCCTTTATGGGGCCGCCCTCCCTCTGGGGGTTCATGGAATCAGCGGAGTTACCGCCAATCTGCCAGTGGGCGAGAAGAGGAAGGAAGAGAGGATCACTGATTAGCGACTGTAACAGATTGCTATTGGCCTATTGGCTTATAGTGGCTACTGTAAAGAGAATGATGAGGAGAAAGGCTACAGTAGAAGGTTAATCGATCTGTTCACTGCCATGAATATGACCTGTCGAAATGAATGAAAGAAGGGGAACCTGAAGATGAAATCAGATGTTATTTGGGGGAATCGGGAAATGGAACATCTATCTTTAGAATGTCTTTTCAACCAGACCCTCCTCTACTCGAAGCATTGGCTGCAATCACTTCAATGGTCAAAATTTATTGTTCGAGTCTTTCTGGAAAGAACAGCAGTAAGTTGAAATATATAATATTGACCACATAGAAAAAAAGACAAGAGATGACTTGATCATTGGAAGGGGAGAAGTTTGAACGAAAAATAACCAAAACAGTGGGAAGACGGTTTCAAAGTAAGTAAGATGACTGATCAAACGATTGGAGGGTGAGGGAGGGGAATTTTATTCACTCGAAAATGTACGCGATTGCTCGGTCGAGGTCCCATCCACAGCACGAAAGAGTAGATATGGACTGGTCCTGATGAGAGGAAAGGTCAAAGATCATTACGTGATGCTCACTTTTCTCACCTCAGTCACTCCCATTTCACGCAGCCTCTGAATCTTCTTCACGAGTTCATCATCTTTATCTCTTCTTCCCTTCGCGTATTGAGAAGTCCAGAAACGAGCCGTCATCTAAAGAGAGGAGGATATTGATTTTTGTTCGCTTACTCCTCTTCAGCTGAGAGTGAATACACAAGTGCATCTCCTACCTCGAACATCTGTGGTTCGTTCATTTTCTGCTTGGCCACAACAGCATCCTGGGGATCCTTCGGTTCGGGAAGTGCCAAAAGAGATTGAACAGAGAGAAGAACAGTGCGTAGAGTGAGAGAGGCCGCCCTGCAATCGTCAAATCAATACAGAATACTACTTTCCTGCCAGAATAACAGGCAGTATTTGAAAACACTGTGAGAAGGGTAAGCGACATTTATGATAACTGACCACTGGTCCTTGAGGATATCAAGACAGATGAGTCCCGTCTGCGAGCTCACATTGGGATGCCAGATCCGAGTTGCGAATTTGACCTGAGATGAGACCAGATTATCCAGGTTACTGTAGAATACGGTACCTTGGGCGGGGAGAATGGATAGTTGGAAGGGATGTCGATATCGAGAGTGAAAATTCCTCCCTCGTAGGGACTATCGGGAGGTCCTCTGATTGTTCCGCGAAGTTTCGTCAGTTTCTCATCGATAAGTTCGACCGCGATGCCAGAATTATCTTTGTCCTTTGCGCTGATCACCTGATGAATTAGTACATTATTAACACTTGCCCAATTCACTGATTGATTAATTTAGTATCCATACCTCGCGACACTCTCTGGTCAGACGCATGAAGGCGATGTTGGACATGACGATTGAGAATGAGACACTGAACAGATTAATAGAGTGATTGCAAAGAGAAGTGAGCCAAAAAACCAAGAAAATTAGAATGGAAAGTTGATCACAAAATATTGGCTAAAAAGGGAGAAATGAGAGTAGGGAACAACTAGAGAAGAGAGAGAGAAAACTACCTATCGGGAGGACTGATCGAGTGTAGAGTAAGGATGAAGTGAGCAGGTCGCGACTCATCTCTCTCTCTCTGAGTCTACCCATCCGATGAGAGGAGGGTGAGCATGCCCACAGGGTGACCTCTTCATTCGAGATCGGATTCCCTCGAGGCAGTTGAAGTGCCCACGGGATGTTTCTCTGAAGAAAGTCCTGACACACACAGGGATTTCTGCATTGCATCGATGGATGAATGAATATTGAGCTTTACACGAAGAGTGACAGGGAGATAGACTGGGAGACTTAGTCAAATGATAGTCGAACAGACGAACTGAAAGGAGGTGTTTACGTGGGAATGAACACTGATCTTTGATTTCTACGAGGCAGAAGGATACTTTCGATTCTGATGCTGTGAAAATATGAATCAATTTCTGTGATTTCTACGCTGTCTCATTCGCTAGAAAACTGAGGGAGTAGAGGAAATAAGCGTGTCCTTTCGTCTGCCCCTTTGCATGTATGAACTGGAAATTAGCACAGCCGTAAATATATAGTTTATTTCACTGGCATGATACAAGATCCGTGGAATAATATGCGAATAATCGATAAATAATCAATAGAAGAAACATTTTAATAATACATGAATACATATAGATAGTGAAATAGCCGTTCAAAGATGTAAATATTCGCCGATTACAGGATTGGACTCGTTAACGATTTGTAACTCACATGAAGGGGAGGAAGAGGAAGGAAGGAGAGGAGGAGGAGACCAATAGGAACAGCTAGGAGGTGATTCAGTGTAGGGAAAATCGCAATAGGAAGCGTCGTTGAAGAAAGAAGAGATTTCAGGGAGGAAAGTAGGGAATTCTGTACTAGAGGAGGAAGCCATCTCGGGATATGCAGTGGGAGATACTGTAGAGGGTACTGTAGAAGTGCAGGTCATGAATGAATCCTCGCTTCCAGCCGTAGAAGGGGGAGGAGTGGGGTAGATGGATGCATCAGGAATCATTCCGCGATCCGCATGATTGAATGGAGAAGTCTGAATATTGATCTTTTTTAGGTCATTCGATATGATACGGTTGGGATTACGGTGAGTAAAGATAACTTACCGAATTGGATTGAGTGATGAAGTAGGTCAGTTCATCGCGAGTCATTCCGACGTGGAGGGATGGCTGAAAATACCAGAATCATTCAATAATTACTCCAAATGAACTACAGTCATCGCTCTTTCTACAGTATGCTACCGTACCTCAGTGTGGAAGGCGTATCGATTGGTCTTGATGCCGACAGGAATCATGACTTTTCTCTTGTAGCAGGCTCGGAGGTTACGGAGGATCGAATCGGGCTTGAGCTGCAAAACAAGAGTACGGTAAGCTTACAGTATCGATTTATCGGAATGGTAAGTAGATCACTCACCGTACTCAGCAATCCCTGTTCAGTGCTCCAGAGGGTGACAACAGTGGGAAGGGAACGGATTCTGAAAAGAAGACATTCGGATACGATAATAGTCTGAATATATTCTTATTGTATCTCGGTAAAGTTACCGGAAGCTCTAGAGGCATTGAGGATCTAATTTTCGTGCTCCCTTGCTAAATATTGACCAAAATGAGCAGGAACAATGAACAAAAAGTGGCTAACTTACACGAATTCCCTTCCTCTTCCAGTCCACTGAATAGCCTCTTTCTTTGATGGATCCATCAGAAGACCGAGAATGAAGTACCAGAACTGCTTCTAATCTCCTGGAATAAAATCACTGTTTGATTATCTTAGATCCATCTACCGTACCTTTCTTATGAGTTGCTAGTGTCGGATCCTCGTAAAGGACTCTGAAGGGGCAGAATTCTGCGTACTCTTCGTGCGGGTTCTTCATCGCCTTCAACCAATCGATTATGCAATCCCCGCCCCTTCGAATCCTACTGTATCCCGATCGTAATCCATTCTACAGTAATCCCTACCGTACCTTGCTGTTCTTGTTCTTGTAGAGTGTCTCTCCCGTCGCAGCAGCTGCAGTGGGGGTCGGAACGAACGACTTCCTGCCTCGTCTGGTTACGGTATTCGAGTGAGAGGAGGATACGGTAGACGACGGTTTAGCATCTGAGAAAGTATGGAATAAGCTGGAGAAACATCATTGACTCAATTCTCAGAACGGTTTCGAATTCAGATCGGATAATGAAATTGAAGAAGATAAGGAATGGGAACTTACAAGGATTTAATCTGTGTCTAGTCTGTCTCTGATGTGAAGGGATGGAAGAGGAGGAAGAGGGGGAATCATAGAGGGAGAGATCGGACCAAGTTGAAGACATGGTGGAGACGATCGGTGAACTCAAGTGAAGAGTGAAGTGATGGAGGGAGAAGCATCCTTCATCATCCTAGCTCCGCCCCTTCCCTATTGGTGGCACTAAAAGACCTTTATGGTGGCTTTTAGGATGAGTCCAAGTAGGAAGTTCCTTTATGGTCCGCCCTCCCTCTGGGGGTGCATGCAATCAGTGGAGTTACCGTCAATCTGCCAGTGGGCGGGGAGAGGGAAGAAGAGAGAGGAGGACTGAATTGAACTACTGATTAGCCATAATGCCTGAATGAATATTGTGAAGGAGAAAGAGGTGGAAAATCAAAGAGAGAGAAGAAGAAACAATCAAATGATACTCAGATTAGTATTTACGTAATCAAATATTCAACAAATGTAAGACGAAGAGATACGGTGACAGAGACTACAGGACAACCTACCCACCTAAGAACCATAATGCTAATGGAATCAGCAAAGCACCTGTGCATCATGTAATGTTTTCCGTGCATTGTGCTTTTTAAAAATTTATCACATCCACGCATACGCTGAGGTGCAGAGTTTATCAAGAGAATTAGACATCCAGGAAAATGATAGTTTACAGATTAAATCGGTCGACAATCACAGCTTCGACGTTGTTCGATCTCAGTTCATGAACTTGAGTGCTCCTGAGAAGATCGATTGAATCGGATAGAGTGGTAGATCAATCGACTCTCACCTTGGATTGATTCGCCGATTACTGAAACTCCTTCTGAATACTCGAAGTCGAGCGCGTCTTTGAGAGTTGGAGCAGATAGTGAATTGTAGACTGACGTTCTGGTATTATGAGATTGCATCCAAGATACTGCAGCAAAAATGGTTACCTGTCGACAAGCATCCACTGATTTGGATGGGAAGCGATGAGTTTGGCCAGTTTGATCGCCTCTTCCAGAGCTGAGAAAGATGGTTATGGATTACCAGAGACGTCCTTGACCTACCCTTTCCCTTCTCGACGACTCGATTTGTGAGTCCCATGGAGAGAGCCTCTTCTGCATTCACTTCACGACCAGTCAGAATCATATCCAGTGCTCGACCCAGACCAATCACCTGCAGACACAATCGATGTGTGACAGTAGCTCGGTGAGAGATACGGTAGGGTGGTATACTACGGTATACTTTGGGTAGTCGGTTCCTCCGTCTAGGGGAGGCACGCCGACTCTTCTGCAGAAGACTCCGAAACGAGCAGAAGAAGAAGCAACTCGAAAGTCAGCTGAAAAAATACAATATATCTCGAATACAGTAAAAAATCAGTTACCGTACCCAGGAGAGACATCTCGAGACCGCCAGCTACTGCGTATCCCTCCACAGCAGCGATGAGCGGCTTGCGAAGAGCCATCGCCGTCGGACCCTGAAATTAAAATAGATGCTGTATATAGTCTCGGAGTACGGTAGAAGGATGACCTACCAGGAACCGGTATTTGCCAAGGAAGGTTTCGTCGGCGTACTCGAATTCTGCCTTCGACAATTCCTTCAGATCGTAGCCACAGCAGAAGTTCGATCCTGAAGGAGGGAGAGAGGTCAAAGATCAAACAACCAACGAATAAAACTGATAAAAAATGTTACATTTGAAAAGTTAGTCCAAGCAATCTACCCTCTCCGTGGAGCACGGCAATCTTCGCATCTTCATCAGCCTCGAATCGCTCGAATGCCTCGACGAGAGCCTGATCAAAGCAATACTCAGTTCTTGAGATCGTAGAAATAAATCAATTATCGATTCGCGTACGCCTATCGTATTCACCTTGGCAGTTTGGTGACCGACGCAGTTGTTTCACTTCGGATTGTTGATCGTGATGATGAAGATGCCGTCTTCGAGTCGAGATTTCACTGCAATCCGACATAATTAGAACTGTTTTTAGTAATGAATAGAAGAAGTAGAAATAGGGTGAAAGAAGTAACAAACCGAGTGGTGCCTTCGTCTCAGCCATCGCTGCGAGAGATCGCAGTGATACAACGCAAAAACATCACGCGTGTCCAAATTGATAGGTAGAGTTTATCTCACACTCAAATCACTACAAACTACAGTTATCATCTGATCAGAGACGGATCGCGTATCAGCTGCGCGAGTACACTGGGGCGAAGAAATTAGGGGCGAAGGAAAGAATAATAGGATTCAAATTGAAATATTGTATACTCTTCCGCACACTCGATTGAAAAACAGGGAAGAATCTCGAATGCGGAAACTAAATTTCCCCAACAATGTTTATCTTTGATGGGTCGAGGGTTTGTTTCCGTCTGGGACCAAGCGATGATGATTAAGCACACGGTCCAGCCATCTTCGGATAGGCTGTTCCGATGAAACTCTGAAAAGCAAATTTTTCGAATGATCTTTCCCCCCATTTTCGAGGCGGGTCGGGTGTATGCGACCCAGGACCGAAACACCCACCCGCTCTTTTCTAGGAAGTATTACTCTACTCTATTCTCTTTCTCTTTCTGGTAAGGCAGTTATCTCTACTTTTCATTTCACTTTAATTTTACCTCTGG
Organism: Pristionchus mayeri; assembly: GCA_036245805.1. Lineage (NCBI taxonomy): Eukaryota > Metazoa > Nematoda > Chromadorea > Rhabditida > Neodiplogasteridae > Pristionchus > Pristionchus mayeri. Next base: position 19,991,316 of record BTRK01000003.1, on the reverse strand, counting down.
TACCTTTCCATTCTGTTTCTGTTCATAACTCTGCACCTCAACGGGGCATCCATCCACGTTGATCTACAATCGATAATCAATCAATAATTTCTTGGAATGTACAGTACCTTGCATATCTCAGTGTCTCTCCTTGCAAGGAAGCAGAGAGTGAGTAGACTCATCTCGTATTCAGGAGAAGTTCCGATGAAGATCGACCCTCCCTTCTTCCAATCCTTCCCCATGAGAATTGGAATGTACCCAGGTTCTTCTGCAGCAAATGAGAAGAACAATCCGTAACTCGACTTTCATTCATTTACTTATCTCGTTGTGGTTAGCTCGCAAAAATTTTAGTGTACGAAAGAAAAGGATGCAGAACGGATCTAATTGGTACTCTGTCTTGTAATGAATAGAATTCTCTCCCATACTCTGACCCCCTTGACGATGAATCCCTTATAGTCGAAGTTCTCCTTGGGATTTCCCTCGAGTGCAGCAATTCTCAGCCAGTTGTGAAGGCCAGAAATCTGGCGTCTCTTCAGCTGAAAGGAAGGCGAATGACGTCATCCCTACTCAATCCGTGCCTCTCCCATGAAAACGTGCTCGAATGCACTGCTGTCGAGCACTCCCCTAGTACGAGAGTATCGATCGAACCACAGGCTGGGAATGAGAAAGAAATTAATTAATAAAATTAAAGGTTTTCGTCAATAAAAAAGGATAAAGGTGTACCCGCATCAAGCGATTTTACTGTCGTTAAGATACGACTACGCTTGGCGGTTACGCAGTTTGATTATGCAGTTGGAGAGGCAGACTGCATCCCTGTTGCCCAAGGAAGGGAAATTCTACGAAAGATAGAGTATTCCTTCCTCTCCCTCCCACCTCTTCATTGCATTCTTCAGTGTATTCGACGACTTTCCATATGGATGATCTGCAATGCTCAATCGATATTCTGCAATCTAAACAACTCACTCCTTCTCTGGAGGAACTTCAGGAGTGTCTGATATGGTTTCGTTGTCTCGATTGCATCCAAAAATGCTTTCGTCTCTGCGTAGTCCTGATTGTAATGCCTGAGAGTACTGTAACTATCGATCGATACCTCGGTCGAGGAGACTCTTGGTTCCGGGATTCCTGCTTGGGCATTGTAGTTGTTGAAGAGTTTTGTGAATGCGGAGTAGGTTGGTTTGGACAGGAGGGCAGGGTCGATTTTAGTGAAGAATCTAGAACTTCGCGAAGTGTCTTAGCACAATAAGACAGAAGTGGCAAACTTTTTGGGAGATGCGTCAATATTTCCATGGAGGGTTACACGGCCTCCAAAGTTAGTGACCACCTGTCCCTTTTCTGCCTGAATTAGAAATTTCGTTAGAATCTTCTCAAACGACTACTTTATTCTCATCTTCTGCTCTCATTTCATTAGCGATCTTCAGAAGCTCGTCGTTCGAGGCAGAAAGCACTTTAATTATCATTTGGTTAGGGATCAAAGATCAATCTCGAACGAGGAATCGTCTGAGATGCGACGATGGTGAATGAGACGAGGAGGAGGAATGGAAGTTGAATCATCATCCCGTTCAACTTTACGGAGAAATCTGAAAAAAGATCACTCCCAACTGTAGCTGAAAATATAAGTTGGTTCACATTTTGTAGGATTGAACTGGTTGTTCGACAATGGAATGCAACAGAATCGACTCCCAAGTTTGCTGAATATCCTTGCGTTCACGCTACTTCATGTAAATTCGGTGAAAAGAATTGTGAGAAGGAGGAGAGAAAAGAAGTCGACGATGAAAAAGAACATGGGAATAACGCAAGTGGATGATATATGAATACGTGCAGATATGATTGAGAATAATCGAATAGACTGAAAACTAATCAATAACTGGCAATTCAGTTTGAAAAAAAATGAATGAATAGATGACATATTCGAAAAGTTATCGTACATGTTAATATAGTAGAATTATCAATGAAATCGATGCGAATATTGAATTGAATATTGAAAAGCCGTCATGAAATAGTTGCAAAACTAGAGACGGAAACAATATGGAAGATTGCTTCGAAAGAATTGCTTCGCGTTGAAAGTGAGGTTTCTCTAGACGATGATTCACCTATCCCATTCCTTAAAAAAAGTCGTAAAAATTCACAAAATGTTGATTCACAATCTCCATTCTGATCGCAATGTCTACTTCATCTTGGTTGTCCTACATGTGTAGGACAGAACAAAAATCATTCCAAATGATAGCAATGAACTTTCAATCGCAGAAAAGAACGAGATAGGGAAAAAATGATTTATGGCTCGATCGTTGGCATCAGAAGTGTACAGTAAATTCAGTTGTCATTCTCCAATCACTGGTTTCCTGTGAGTCCCGAAGGTCCGGCAGGTCCCGCGGCTCCTTCGGGTCCCTTTCCTCCCTTGTTCGATCCCCACCACGCAGCGTATCCAGGGTACCCCCAGCCGTATCCAGCGTATCCGTAGGCAGGGTAACCGTAGTACGGAGAGTAGGCTGCTCTGGCGTACTGTAAGAGAATATCGATTGGTTACATAGATTGAGGGGAAACGGTTGTTCAAAAAAGTGACTCACTCCGATGTATTGGGCCGAAGCCTGAGAGCAGAAGAGAACGGCAACGAGGCAGAGGAGGATACTGAAGAGGAGAGAATCGAATTGAGTGAGTGAGGAGCTGGTGGAATTGAAAACTATTTTAGACGAAGTCAAAATTATTCAATTGAGAAAATAAAGAATACTCACATCTTGGAGTTCATTGTAGAATGGATGAAGTGAATGTTCATGCCTTCTGCTCCCCTCCCTCATCTTATATACCTACCCTCGTACAAGTTTCCATCCCCCCTGACACGCTCCTCTCTCTCATCCTCCATCTCCTCTCTTTACTTGAACTCTCGTCTTTCAGAGCCTACGAGAAAGTATTCAGAATAGAGAGAGAACAGTGAACGCTAGCTAGTGCGCACATACTCACTGTTTGCTGATGGAAAATATAGACACAAGTGCCAACGGCGTGAAATGAGACATCCGAGACAAGGATAGGTACATCAGGAAATTCTGAGAGAACTCCTGTTGGACAAACTGAAATTTGAACTGCTCATGAGAATATCTGAAAATAACTGTTCGGGGTAAAATCAGCCACGCGAAAACAGATCGAATAAATTTCGGCGTATTTAATTTTCAATAAATTGAGTAAGGTCGTCCGTCGTACACCGAACATGGTTCCACCTCTCCAATTGTGTCGCATCGTCGACTACACCCATCTCTGTTGTGCGTCTTCAAATTGTAACCAAATCCGCTTCTAGATTGCACTTGCTTTCTCATTATCTCTTCGTCTAGCCTGACCATAATCTCACTCTTTTCATTATATTTTTCATCCCATTTACAATAGTGCATACAATGCGTTGGATGGTCTTGCCCACAGTGACGTTCAATAAAGGTTGAAATTTGAAATTCTCTCAACGTGTGTCGAGAATGTGATAATGCGCCAACAAAGTCTGATTACCTACTTCCCATTGCCTTTATCAATCTCCAAAGAGAAATCATTTGGACTCTGTGTATTTGACTTTAACATTGTAAACTACTGATCGAAAACGTCCTTCCCTCCACCTTGTTCTGTACACACCCACCGGCCAGTGATCACTTTAACAATCGCAATTTAGGGCCGAGCATCCGGGAAAGGCGCTCAAGGGTGAAGATGTTGAGGTGAGTTATTTCATGATGGAATAATCGATCAATCTATTTTCTCAGTCGATCACGACCATCCTTTCTGATGTCAAAGTGAACGAAGTGAAGAATGAGACTGCACCAGTAGTGAGTTATTGGCACTTCATTACTGTTACTCGAGATATCAATATAACTGGAATTATTGAACAATGGAACTAGACATATCAAGGGCACATAAGAAAAACGTAAATGCTCACCGTTCACAGTCAGCAATCTTCTGGTTCGTTACCATCAAAACAATAATATCTGATTTGCTGCTTAACATTACACTTTCAGAAGAAGCCCGTTGTGAAGCGAGCGCCTAACAGTTCCGAAGACCCGTCGGGGTTGAGTACAACAAGCTGCTGCTCTGCAGTCGCGGGAAGCTCGCAGTGAGGAAGGGCCGTATTCATGAAGACCACCTGCATTACTCCCTCAGTCCTTCCGAAGGATAAAGACGTAAGCAATACCATCTCTCACTTTATCTACTCACATGAGTTAGTACACTGCCTCTGAACTAAAAAAGGGCGAATGAGTGAGGGGTTAGAGGGTGGTATTGGGGTAAAGAGGAGAGCATGATTCGGGTTTCTAATTATAATCCCTGTCTTTGATATAGGTCTCCAAGCTGGATTCGAAATCTTCGCTGAAGAGTGAAGTCTCTACGATCGGAGTGAAGTCGAAGGGGTGCATGAATATGGAGAGAGTGAGTCAATTCATTCTCGCATCAACTTATTCCAAATATCAGCTTTTCCATTTTGGTATATTTCATGGATAAGAGATATATTGTAGATAAAGGCGAAAGCTGCAACTACTACAGCGTTTGAAAGGAAAAGAAACTCGCCCCCCCCCCCTCTTAGCTGAAAGGCTGAGCGACTTGAGAATGCTTCTTGAAGACCAGAACCTCTGTCTCATATTCCAGTGAGATTTATTTATTTGGAATGTAATCGTATCTAAGAGTTATCGAGACAACCTTCTCTCTTCCATTGTCGGCACTTCTCAGTTATTCAATTTATCATTACAGAATCTATGAAATGGAATATCGCACGTCAATGGATGTCGAGATGATGGCAGAACGAATGGTCATGCGGCTCGTCAAAGGTGCGAAAAAAGATGCTTCAATTAATTACACGTAATTTTAGTTTTGCCTTCTTAAATAATCGCAGCATTGATATATTCCTTGCAGATAACGCTCTTTCCCTTCTCACTCGCCTCACTCGTCTCCTCCCCACACACTTCTCTTTTGTGACGACGACAATCGGGAAGTTCATCCGAGTGACAATTCACCCAAGATATTCACAGAGGTGCCTTTAGGAGAGATTGTTCGCCCGTTTTTTGTTTGTTGGCAAAGACAAAGAAAAAGAAAGATAGTGCTAAGTAACGAAACGGGTAATCTTCTCAATCTCTTTCCAATGGTCCCTTTCCAGGTGGAATCACTGCTGAAGAAGGAGAGGGCCGCGTGCATGGCATCCTCTGCAGCATCTTCACCTCGAGCACAAGCCTAACATTTTCATCCGTGATTACACCACGAGAATACCATTTGTAATAGTAATGAAAATACCGATAAATCAATTCAACTATGTAAATTAATTGATTAGCTCAGTGAAATCGATCATGTGAAGTTAGTAGGATTATCAATCAAATCGATGCGAATATTGAATTGAAAAACTGTTACGAAATGTGAGAAAACATTGATATGAATTGGAAATACTATGGAAGATGAAGCAAAAAAGCGCGAGCTTTCTCTATTTACTTTTTACGTGCTGATATTGTCTCACAATGCTAATCACAGAGGGGCACATGATAGAGGTAAAATGATTTATGATTCGATCGTTGTCATCAGAAGTGTACAGTCAATTCAGTTGGCATTCTCCAATCACTGGTTTCCTGTGAGTCCCGAAGGTCCGGCAGGTCCCGCGGCTCCTTCGGGTCCCTTTCCTCCCTTGTTCGATCCCCACCACGCAGCGTATCCAGGGTATCCCCAGCCGTATCCAGCGTATCCGTAGGCAGGATAACCGTAGTACGGAGAGTAGGCTGCTCTGGCGTACTGTAAGAGATTATTGATTAGTTACAGTAGATTGAAGAGATCCATTGAGCATAGTAGGAAAGTGACTCACTCCGATGTACTGGGCAGAAGCCTGAGAGCAGAAGAGAACGGCAACGAGGCAGAGGAGGATACTGAAGAGGAGAGAAATAAGAGTATGGAAGGAAGAGGAGGGAATTGAACGAAAGAATGTAAAGATGGGGCAATTTTGAAAAGTACGGAAGAAATTGGAAAATGAAGAATGCTCACATCTTGGAGTTCATTGTAGAGTGGATGAAGTGAATGTTCATGCCTTCTGCTCCTCTCACTCATCTTATATACCTTCGTACAAGTTCCCTCTGGTACGCTCCTCTCTGATCCTCCTTCTCTTCTTTTCTTTTGATCTCTCATCTCACAGAATCAACGAGAAAGTAGAGAGAGCGAAGTGAACACTAACTAGTGCACACATACCCACTGTTTGCCAATGTAAAATATAGAAACAAGCGCCATCGGCGTGAAATGAGACATCGGAGAGGGAGAGGTACAGGAGGGTATTTTGAGAGCAACACCTGTTTGACAAACTGAAATTCCAACTGCGTATGGGAAGATCTGAAAATAACTGCTCGAATGAGAAATTCAAAGCATCCGTGATCGAATATACTGCGGTGGATAGCGATTTTCAGTGAATCACGAAAGCAAAATTTGGTGAGCTCTCGTCGATAGCTGACGAACAATTTTCAAGATGCCTATGGTATATCATGGCCGGCAAATCGTCCTCTGGATTGTGTCTACCAGCGCCCAATCCACATGTGCGTCCATTCCTCCATTTCACAAGCTCTTTCGTATCTTTGATCTCTCAAGTTGATATCAACTCGATCCGGGCGCACGCTCCTAAACAAGTTAACAACAACCTTTTATCCAGGACGTCCCACTTCATGGATTCTCATGACTCCCTCTAACTTTATCGCTATTCATTCACTGTTGCTGTCGACGTCCGTCCTCACCTCTGGAGTTCATCTGACCTGCCCCCTCCATCTCCTTCTCACGTACATCAAACAGTGCGAAGAACAAGTGAAAAAACGAGAGTGCCACTGGTATAAAAGAGGAGGGAGAAGGGCAGAAGGCATGAACATTCACTTCATCCAATCCACAATGAACTCCAAGATGTGAGTATTCTTCATTTTCTCATTTCATCTTTTGAAAGTTGAACTTGTTCTCAATTTCCAACTCTTCATTCCCTCTTCCTATTCTCTCCTCTTCAGTATCCTCCTCTGCCTCGTTGCCGTTCTCTTTTGCTCTCAGGCTTCTGCTCAGTCCCTCGGAGTGAGTCAATTAATATGTCTAACGCATTGCTTCAACCTACTGTAACCAATCGATAATCTCTTACAGTACGCCAGAGCAGCCTACTCTCCGTACTACGGTTATCCTGCCTACGGATACGCTGGATACGGCTGGGGATACCCTGGATACGCTGCGTGGTGGGGATCGAACAAGGGAGGAAAGGGACCCGAAGGAGCCGCGGGACCTGCCGGACCTTCGGGACTCACAGGAAACCAGTGATTGGAGAATGTCAACTGAATTGACTGTACACTTCTGATGACAACGATCGAATCATAAATCATTTTCATTATCTTGTACATTTCTGTATCATCAATTATCGCAAACATTAGTATTGGAATAGTAGAACAACCAGTGACAAGTGGAAATGATTCAAATTGGAAAGGAAATCCCACTGGTTTCTGCACACATTTTTTTTTTCAACGCGAACTCTAGCGCTGAGGATTCCGATATTGTGAAGAAAATGAGGGTTTGAATATGTTCTAATCATTCATGCCAGAAAATAGGCGAATTGAGGGGGCACGACATATGATCAGACCATTTATCCGCGAGAATGATTGGGCAAGGAGAGAATGATTGGACAAGGGGCGAGATCCCGAGAGTGAAAGAAGTCGCTCCATCTCTTTCCATCAATCGCAAATTATGCATGTGATCGCTATGCTTTCTTCCCTTCTTCTCGTTGCCTCAGCCACACGACAGCATGAGGTTAGTCGTGATTTCTCAATATTTCACGCATTGCAAATCGGTTTCATGAGTTTTCAGATCACCGCCCTGTTGCCTGAGGAGATGGAGCAGAACCGGCACCTGAACTGGTGGCTCTACCAGGTAATCTTTTCATTTTGTAACTGTATCTAGAAGAAAGAGAGAGCGCATAGGATGTGCTACGTAATCATACCAGTGAGTCGATTGCTCTTCCAGGGCGACATCTCCCTCACTCCTGATGACTACCACCAGTTGATGGTCGACCACAGAAGGGAGGAGGCAAGGAAGCGATACGATGTCAGTTTTTGTGTCTCTTTTCCGACCATGAAGACTTTAGCACAAAGTCACCAATGCTATGCCGTGTTGTAAATATTGATTGTAAAAATAAAACTACTAAATAATCAGTTGAATCCAGTCACTTCGCCGCAGTCGTCGATCGATTATGCGAGAGGCGCTGAGGAAATGGCCGACGAGATCGCCCATCTACTACGATCTGGATGATGATATCGGTGAGCCATCTCACTCTTCTCTTCTATTGGACTCTCACTGATCTTATATATCTTACGTATCTCTGATACTTGTTCATAATATTTCGTAAGTCAGAAGTAGGGATGACAATTATGAGAGGGAGCGCTCCCTCTCGATTCTCCACAGCATGCAAATCGCATCATTCCTTGGAGGAGGACGAGAGAGAGCGGTCATCCTCCTTCAAGGATTGCTATCCTTGAAGGAGGATCATGAGTAAAAAGGTGCTTAACGTCCATCAAAACGTTCAAAATTTTAGGATTTGCATCACACCAATGAGTGCAACGTGATTAGAGTAGTTTAGATTGATTTCTGTTACTTGTCGTTCCCAGACGATTCTGATGAAAGCATGCTTGTTTTAACTATTATTGCTATTTCTGTGTCTCAAATCTGGTATGCTGCATCTAGTACCATCGAGTAGACTACGTCAAAAGTATTAGGCCTATCTCAGAATACTAGGGCTATCAACAGATAGTCGAAACAATACGGAAGTTAGTCACTTTCCCACTTCATTCCGCTCATTCCCGTAACTTCGTACTAAAAGAGATGAGATGAGACCTTACAATGTATAAAGTGTCTTTTCCTAGTACTGAGTAAGTGCAATTCAATGTTTGATTCAGAACCAGCTCGAAAACACGCTAGAATAAGAAGCGTGCATTCAAAAGTCCCATCGGTGACCTCGCGAATATAGGAAATCAATGTAAAGTGACCTCATTTCAAAGTTCTCCTTATGATTATGCAAATCCTCAAGTTTAATGTCTTTTTGTCAACTCAAAGCACTGTTTCATCCCCAATGCTCCTTCACGGGTCGCCATCCTTGAAGGAGGATCGCCGCTCTCTCCCATCCTCCTCCAAGGAATAATGAGGCGATTTGCATCAGCCGCCCTCCCTTGTCCCTTGAATCATTGAATTGTCATCCCTAGTCAGAAGTATAGCAATTGCATAGCGAAAACTCCTATTCATCCTTGTATTAGGTTGGCAGGAAAGTCTTTGTCCATGGTTTTGTTTTTACCCTGCTCGTCGCAAGTTCATTCTGAAGTTTCCTAGTGAATAACAATCAGTGAAGGGCCTTTATAGTTAAGAACTCCTCACTCCCCTCCCTTGAGTCAGGCTCTAGTAGAGCAACAATGTATGTTCAAGGTGCCACTCACTTCCAAATGTTTTGCGTTACGTCTCTCTATCCTACACCACGATGAAGGATTCGGAAACCCTACCAGATAATGTTTATCATACGCATGTCCCCCTATAACACCTTTAGGAATTGGATCAATCGCTTCGATGAAGGTGACTTTTCCATCAACGAATAGATCTGGGAAAACACGTTTGTTGCACTTCTAGACTTTGAAGAAAGCTGTTGAAACGGACCCATTTCACATTCCCCGTGAAATGACTATTGCACTTAGAGTCCACCATAGCACTGTCGAAGAAGGTTTGGGATCGCTTGGAATGAGGAAATATATCGGTCGATTCATACCCCATGATCTGGTGCAAGCCAGCCATGACCGTCGAGTCGATGATTTCATTACTCTTCTCATTCTCCGAGGTGGGGATCGATGACTGGATCAGCTCATAACGGGGAATGATAAGTAGGTCCTCTACGATAACAACCACAATATAGCCTATTTGGTTGGAGAAGGAGAGACCCCACAGGGTGTCTCCAAACTTGACATGCATCCCAAGAAAAAAAAGCTATCAATGTGATTTGGAGTGTATGGCTTGATACACTTTGAACTACTCCCTGGGGGCATGTTAGTCACAGGGGGCCAAGTACGTCACACAACTATAGAATTTAAAGTTGGAAGTCGATCGTTCAAGGCTGAAGGACAAGAAAGTGTATAATCAACAAAATGACCCCGTTTCACAGGTCTCTAATCAAATCAAATAGGAACTGGCTGGATATGCATGGATGGTTCTCCCTCAATACAATACAATACAATACAATATTTATCTGTTATCGCTTTCTGGGCGCAGATCAAGATGTGTTCTCCCTCATCCCCCGTATTCTTCTTACTTGGCCCCGTATTACTAGTGGCTTTTCGAAGACCTGCACCATACTCTTAGAGAGAGGGCGTACAATTCCCGTGGAAGTCTCGAGTCTGCTCTCAAGCAATACTTTGATTCACGCCTAGTTGGGTTCTAAAGAAAGGGGATTCATACATTGCGGGTATGTTGGGCGCACATTGTCAATAATAATGACAAGTATATTTGAACTCATGCTATTGTGTCTTCAAAGAAATAAAGTTTTTAAAAATGGACAAAGACTTTCCTGCCAACCTAATACAAACTCACTTATCAGCCTCAGACTACGAGCTGCTGTGGAAGATCGAGAACGTGCTATCCTTCTTCGCTTCTCGCACTTGCCTCGACTTCAAGAGGGGAAGGAAGGGAAGACCGACCATCCAGTTCGTGCAGGTATGAAGATGGAAGATCGTGTGTTGTTTATCCCCTGAGAGTCGCTTGAACATTTATGGCTTTGCTCATTTTTTCAATTTAACTCTACTGGAAGAATTTGCTTTGTATTTTCGAGTTTTGGATCGTCATGCAAAAGATAAGTAGACCAGTTACGGAAATACTTCAATTTTCACGAATTCGTCCAGTTTGGAAAAATAATTTACTCAAGACGGGGTAAAAGAGAGAAAGATTGCGATAAATGGAGAGACTCAGGCAGTTCAGGGCGATGGCTGCTACTCGTTCATAGGGCGGCAGTTCAGATGGAAGAAGCAGCCAATCTCTGTGGGAAGACCGTGCGATAAACATGTGAGACAGATCAGATGTATTTTTAGATAGTTTTCACCCCTTACTTAAACAATTGTTCTTCGAAATTTAAAAGTATTTAATTGTGATCAATTCATTCAGTTCGGCGTGATGGCACACGAAATCGCCCACACGCTGGGACTGTTCCACGAACAGGTATGTTCACTCCATTTGTGAATACTATAATTTTTTTATGAAGCTAGATACCAATGATTGAGCTTGCATTTCAGAGTGATTGAAATTTTCTAAAGAAATTGAGTTGACATTTTGTTGAAGGCTCGCTTCGACCGTGATGATTTCATTACGATCAACACTGGAAACATCGGGAAAGATTCGATTCAGCAGTATGACAAAGTAAGGAAGAGAACCTTATCCCGGTTCGGTTAGACAAGCACTCGAATCTAAAATAACTATCATTCATGTCCGTTCTTTCCATCTCCTCCTTTGCTCCAGTGATTCTAATTATCAATTTCAGGAGAGTCCTCTCTACAGCGATACTCAAGGGACTCGATACGAGGAGGGAAGCGTCATGCACTACTCAGCTAGTTCGTTTCACATTCATTAATTGCCGAAGATTCCCTGATTCGCACAATCTATGATCTTTGACCTCAGCGATAAACGCGGTCGATAAGCGGCGTCTATCAATCATTCCAAGGGATGCGAACCACGTGAGGTTCGGATTCCCGTTTTCAGATTAAATTCGTATTGAATTAAAGAACAATGGGTCAGCGAATGAAACCGACCTTCATGGACCTACTCGAGATCAATCGACACTACGAGTGCACTGGTATGATATGAAAATTCTGATTTGAACGCAATGTATCAATGAAAAGCATCCCAGTCTGTTTCTGCTATCAGTAACGCCAGTGATTAGTGAACTCATTTATAATATACTCGCTGAATTCTTTTAGTCCATAAATAGATGAAAACATAGTTATCGATACTCAACACAACAACAAGTACTGAAACTTCGTTCTCTCGTTACAGCCCATTGCCCTCTCCCAGCTCCGCGCTGTCTCTACGGAGGAATTCGAGATCCGAGAAGGTACGATTTTTAAAAATAATTGTACAAGTTATCACAATGTTATATTCATAAACGCGAAAATTGTCGAGAGAGACTTATGGAAATGGTTCTTTTTCATTGTCGAGAGAGACAGTTAAAGAAGGAGTAACACGAAAAATAGATTCTACATGTGGAATATTGGTTGTCGTAGAGGACAGAAATCCGATGAGAAATCACTTTATCCGAAGTGACACAGATGACTCTACCACGAGATATGAGAATGAGAAGATCGGGCCTCAGCGCAGGCTAAAGCGCGCGTATTTGAAATCAATGATAAAAGCAGCAACAACGAATCGCACCTAGCTGGATTTGAACGCTCGTAGCTTGCGCTTGGCGCGCAGGAGTTACCCACTGCGCTTTGATCACGATTGATTCGAGCTCAGGGGAAACACTATATCTACCTAACACGCTCATCAGAATGCATTACCTTCTCATCTCTTATTCGTGTTACTCTTTCTTTAAGTGGTAGTCCAGCCACACCCTACAAAATACTAATCAATTCTGATCAGGTGCGATCGTTGTCTGTGCCCGGACGGCTTCGCGGGCCACTTTTGTCAGCAGATCATTCAGGGAAGCCATCGTAATCCCGAGTGCGGAGGACTCTACCAGGTCAGTTCCTTCATTTTTTACGGTAAAAAGCGAAAATGTTCAGAATCCAGAGAATATTTCTTCGTCGATTGACGTTTTTCGCCCATACTGATATGTTTTCAAACAGTTGTATCCTGCAAAGAAGTTTCCTATTGCTCAGGCTTCGCATCGCTGGCAGGAGATCCGTGGTTCAGTTCACTCCTTCGTGAGCGAGCGAGGAGACTTCCTCTTCTTTCCCGAAACCTGCTGGTGGCATGTGAAGGTGAGTCGAAGAAAGACAAAGTCTCTCGTGAATCAAGAGCTGTGATCTACAATAATTATCAGGCGCCAATCGGTCGCCGACTACTCGTTCGTCTTGTCTATCTCGAGTCTGCCTGTTCTCCCGCCTGCGCCTACAACAACGTCGAGCTGAAGACTGGTCCATTCGAGTACACTGGATACAGGTGAGGAGAGGAGTTCCCTGTCTCCATATAGGACTAGAGTTCGATAAACGGGCCTTCGTCTCTTCATTTCCATTACTTTCTCACCGCTCAACCGATCTAGAGAGTGTACGAAATGAAGAGACGACTATCTCATATTTCGAACTCTAATCTAGAGACTGTGGAAAATGAAGAAACAGAGGCCCGTTTATCGAACTCTATCTAGTCCCACGCTCTCGTTTTCAAGCCTGTGGGAAAGTGACAATTTTAGTTGGAATGAATGCACAGGTGAACTGAGTGTACAGGGTGCGGAGAAAGTATGGCAACAAGGATTTAACCATGTATTTTCTTTCAAAACCATCGAACACATTTGTAACGGTACACAGCATTTATCAGAGATGTTAGGAACATAACAACGATAGGATATTCTATTTGACCTCCGTTAGCCTTGATGACAGCCTTGAGACGAGAAGGAACTGACTCGACGACGGCCCGAAGGTACTTCTTATCGATCTTGTCCCATGCCTTCTAAAGGGAGTTCTTGAGACTCTCCAGATTCTGGTGGCGGGTGGAACAAGCATACTTCTCCAGAACCGACCACACACTAATGTCGAGGGGATTCAAATCGGGGCTGTTGGAGGGCCATTCTTTCAATAAAATGAAATCCGGAAGATGGCTCGCACACCAGTTCTGGGTGAGTTTTGCGGAATGGTCGAGTGCAGAATCTTGCTGGAAGGTCTAATGGCGCCCTTTGAAATGGGAACGTGACCAGGGAAGAAGAGTCTTCTCCAGGATCTGCTTGATGTAGCAGTGCTTATCGACCTTCACACCGGGCTTGACGAAAATATGTGGTGTCTTGCCGGTGGCACACACTCCTGCCCAAACCATCGCTGACTGCGGGTGGGAAACTCGAGAAACGGTTTTGCCCTAGCATTGGCTTGCTGGGCAGGCTGGGCAATCACTCTCATGTTCTGACTGTTGAAAGCCTGCTCCACCGTGAACATCTTCTCATCCGAGTAGACAGTCGTGAGATGTTCGGCCCGCGTCAGAAGCTTCTTGCATCTCTTCAGTCTCTTTTCCTTGTGAATGCCAGTCAGAGCATGGCCCTTACGCATCTTATAAGGGTAGGGCATGAGTCCAGAATGGACGATCTTGCGCACTGAATGCTCGTCAATACCGAGATCACGGGCCATCTTCCTCATAGATCGCTCGGGATTGCGTGCGACTCGCTTCTGCACAATTTTTTTGTTCTTGCGGGTGACAGCGGAGGAAGGTCTGCCCATTCTAGGACGGTCCTTAGTCGTGCCCAGCTCCATGAAACGGCGGATGGTCTTGAAAACGGTAGGACCGCAAACACGGAGTTTCTTCGTGATTGAACCAACGGTCTCGCCGGTGATCCAAAGGTCAATAATTGATTGGCGGAATTGGTGGGGTCGAACCATGACTACGGGAAACAATTTAAAGTGCGCCTTGAATACACCGAATGATTAGGTAAAACCTGTTATAACATGTATTAACAGGTTTACAGGACTGATGAAATATTTGAGTTCAAACTTTGTTTCCATACTTTCTCCGCACCCTGTACATATACGTCATTCACTCATTTTCCCTGGAATGCGAAAGAATACGACGAAGTTGAAACTCTCAGCACTGGATATTTGATATGAACCTAGCAATTAGGGCTGAGCGATTCCTGGGATTGAGAAGCCAAGGATGTCTTGTGGCTTCACATTTTGATGGAAGATGAGCAGGTATTCTTAGCAACAGATAGAGCATAAACATCTCTAAATTCCGGTTCAATCCCTGCATTGATTGCAGATTCTGCTGTGACTCTGATCTCCATCGCACTCTACTCACTCAAGACAACCACCTGGTGGTCGGGGCTTACGCGAGAATTGCATCCACCAAGTTCGTCGTCAAATTCAGAGTACTCTGAAGCAAGGAGAAGATAATAATAGTAAAATATATTAATAAATAACATCATAATAATGGTTTTCATAATAAACAAAAAATGTACAGAACGCATAAGTTTTTTTTATTCTACTGGTAGAACATTCACGTTCTATATGATCTCTATAATTTATCTCATCGTTCTGCTATGGATAGACTCCCCAAGCTCCGCCCACTTTCCTCTGACACATTTCCCCTCGAAAGCGAGATTTAGGAATCACAAGCTTCATTCTCAACCAAATCACTCGCTCAAAAAAGGATTCGGAAGCTCTTTCCATTACCTTTCGATATAGCCCTGGCCCGCTGGCAAAAGTGTTCTCTGAATAGGTCAGCATACGATAATTAAGTTGCGAAAACGCTGGAAAACGCTGGTTTGGCGCGCTCAGCGAACATACATATACGGGACAAGGCTTGCCTGATAGCCTATCGGTATTCTAGTACCTCTATCAAGAAAACTCGATAAATTATTGTTTCGTTGATTTGTGATTCAAAAGAAACCAGTCCGAGATACACTGATTAGGCGGAGAGAGCGGAGTGCATTCTCTCTCTCCCCTCCTCCCTCTTTTGCACCAGTGTCTGCCCCGACGCGTGTAGAGAGCACCTGGTCCTGCAAAAGAGAGCGCTTGCATCCCTTCCTCGTCTTACCTATTGGGGGTGAGGCGCATCCGGGAAATGGCGAAGCCCTGCCCAAATTTTTGGCGATTTGACTGGAGAGGCGGCGGAATTGGCTCCGCCCCTTTCTTCCTCGTCTCGCTTTTCTGCCGCTTTCCGTTGACACCTTTTCACGTACTTTATGATCTCTAGCGCGATTCAGAGATGAGATATCGACAAACGGCCAAAAGTATGACCTTATTTGGATCCCAGCGGGCATTTTGAGCATAGTTAGGTTGGCATAGGTTCATTTCGGCTATACCCCTTGTCGTCCCTAGCTATGGAAGAGTGAGGAGGAAGCATTTTGAAACAGTTCCCAAAGACCAAATTTCTGAACTTGTTTATATTTTCTCCATTTTTAATAATTACTTTATCGAGGGGCGAGACACGTGTCATCTCCTAGTCTAGTCGAATAAATATACTTTCTTTTTTACGTTCGAAAGAATGTGCAGAAGAGGAGTACGGTATACATCAATATACGATCTCTGTAAGTAATCTGTTTGGGAAGAGAGTGGAATGGATCGACTAAAGACTACCGTAATCGCGAGCCGCGTCGAAACATAATCGATTGGCAACTGATCTTTCTTACCAATCGATAAAATGTCACGGAGCGACTCAATCTCTATGCTGCCAATTATTGCTAAGGTAAGAACGCGCCTACATAAGAGAGGGAGTTGGATCGTATCTTAGTTACTGTAGTCAGGGTTACTGTAATCAGGGACAAAGTAATGGAAACGGAAAGGAGAAGGGTGGAAAGTGTGCGGAATTGTTCAGATCACAACTTGAATTCTGGAATTATTCTGTGATTGGGAGGAACCTTCTAGGTATGAGTGCGTGTTTGGTCGATTGCTATTTACAAGAAATACCAAGCGAGGGAAGGACGAGAATTGGTAGTTACAAGTGCCTACAGTAGAGGTGCAGTGAGGGATCGAATTTGAACAACAACATTCGTAATTCGTTTCCGAAGAGGAAATTCACAGAAGATGAAAGCGTTGAAAGGATGTGATCGCCATATTTCGAAACTAGGTACTAACGTTGTCTTTCAAAGTCTTGGGAGCCGGAGTTAGGGAGTGTTGGCCAGAGCCGGAACCGGGAATTGGAAGGGGAGCGGAGCCGGGTTCGGCTTACTTTCCTCCGGCCCACACGACGATGATGATGATGAGGACGGTGGTGATGGCGCCCATGATGATGATCATCTTGATGTTCTTCCACCTCAAAGATCAACGATCAGCTTAGTGAGGGTGAAAGGACGAACACTGTGTACAATTTTCGAAAGATTCGGAAATTTTTGGAAATTATGTCGAGAAAAAACATTGTGTGAACGGAGTTCTTCTCGTGCATTTGGGCCCATTCGCTTCTTTCCCCAATGTGCACAAGAAGTCTCCAACCTTCTATCATCCTGTGAGCGTACGTCATTCTACTCGTTAGTTCCTTCACATCTCCCTTTCAATCTCCGAAATCGATCCCACTAACTGGAAAACCGAGTGCAGCGGGACCATGGGCAAAAAGTATGTAACAGACTCCCCGAAGTATTCGATCGATTTAGCTACGAGGATTCGTCAAATGAGTGTATTCACACCTTATAGGGCGATTTCCGCTCAATTTCATAGCCCCTTTAACTACGAGAGTCTTCAGTCATACAGAGGCGCAACAACGTAAATTTCCGAAATATTCCCTTATGCAACATTACCGTCCCGTGGAGGCCCAATGATATCATGCTAATGTCCTTTATCGATATTTCATTTCTAACTCGCTCCCACTCACCAGTACAATCCAATGAGAAAATCCAACGGGAAATTCCAATGGAATCACACTTTTGGCCATTGGTTGATATCTCCTCTCGATACTCACCAGTACTTCCTCTTGAGAGTGGCGGCACTCTTCTCGAACTGGGATGCGCCCTCCTGCAGGGCATCCGCACGATCGTCCAGCTGGGTCAGCTTCTGATCTCTCTCCAGCACCTGAGAAAGGACAGAGATGAGTCAGTAGGACGAGAAGACGAGCTATATTGCCGCCCTGACCACCGGGCAAGGGCTGAAGCGCATGTGCGTTCTAGTTCTGTTAGAGTGAGAAACTTCTAAGAAACATGAGCCATCAATGCTCCTTTCTTCATAAGTGGAATTTATCAAGGCTAGGTTTTGTGCTTATCATTTCTCCCTATCGTTTACCTTCTCGACGTTGACCTTCATGATTCCGACGACCTCATCGACCTGCGCCTGAGTCTGCTGCAGTCTCTTGTTCTGAGGGCGACCCTTGAAAGATTAGCAGTTAGGATATGTCGACTAGCTTCAGGTTTACCTATGCCCTGAGGTTCTCTGGAAACTCACTAGGATATAACATTCTCATCGTATTGCGTAATGAAAGGTCTGTAATCATATCAAGTGCGCATGTCTTTGTGAATACACAAGCTCTCTATTTATGGTCAGAGTTTTCATACTCAACTCCCATAGCTGTGAAGGATATCCAACCAAGACTCGTCGTAATTTCTCATGTTCCGACGTGGGATTTGCTGTCCCATCTCTTGTTTTCGCCTTCGAACATGACGAGAATTCCTCATAAATATATGCTAATGGGGAATCATTATCCGATTCAGACAAATGAAAGCTGTGGCCTCGACAGCTATCACCCTCTAGATTATTGATGTTGAGGGGAATGAGTCAATATCAGTCTTCTTTACAATCCCGGAAGTTGGGATTGCAAAAGATAATTTCTTATCAATTCTCTACATGTTATGGGACACTATGCCATGGCTGCATTCAATTTAATGAGCGGAGAGACTATTGCTCACATTCCAATCGATAAATCGATATTTTATCCCTAAGGTAGGTCCAACCTGGGATCCTCCAGCTGCGTCCGGTGCTCCTTCCATGTCGACTTCTCGATCGATAATTTACGCTCGCAAGAAACTTGAGCAAGTCCGAGCCGGTTGGAGCTCAAAACTTTGGTAATTAAACACGAAAGAACCAATGTTCAGGGTAAAAAGTCGAAAAGTCCAATAACTTAATAAAATGCACTAAAACTCACAAAAGTATCGATTTGGCAAAACGCCAAGCTCGCGATTCATAAGTTATGATGTGCAGGAATGCGGAACTCGCGCTTTCGCTTAGTTTCGGAAATGCGTGGCCGCGACGCGTGGTCACATAGACGCGAGCGTGTGCCTCTTTCCTCATTCGCCCTCTCACTAGTCGTTGCTGACGCGTTGTGCTCTACCAGTGCTCTCTTGCTACCCATTCCTCTTATTACGATGGCGAATTATTGCAGCGGTGAATCAGTATGCTCTTCTCTCTCATGGGATCAGCCTATCGCACCGCTTTTCTACTCTCCCGAGTACGAGCGCGAGCTCATGGAGAGATATCTTCCGGATAGTCCCTCGAGGTCTGAGTTTATGGCAGGGTGTGGGTCCGAGGTCTCTTCTCCCCTTTCTTCGTGTGAGGCCGCTGCCCCCACCGAGCTAGGCGGCAAATTGACTGGATTCGGGAATGGTAACGAGTGGCCCCTCTATGATCAGACCGAGTACGAACGCTCGCTGGTCGACCAATACCTACCCGGGTGGGGAAATGATAACTCAATCGAGTTTGATGACTACAGCCCGTCCTCCTCCAGTGCTGACTCTCTCGAACTGCGCGTTCCCGATGAACAGCCGATAGAAGAAGAAGAATACTACGAAGAAGAAGGAGTCAACTACATGGATGTCCCCTATGGTGAGTCTTTGCCCCCAGTTCAACCCCCTTTGCTTCATTCTGACCCTATCTTAGTTCTTTCTCCTCCCAGTTCAGTCCCTAACCCTTTCTCTTCAGAATCCTCGGACTACTCACCCACACCGTCGCCTCAGCCCGTGCCCAAGAAGCCCGTCGTCCGTCAGACCCGTGCCAAGGTAGCCCCGTCCCAGATCCAGATGCAGTCGCAGGGAGTTCGCAAGCGTGGTCGCCCCGCCGGATCCAAGAGCAATTCGAAGATGGCTCAGTACAGCAAGCAGTACCGCGAGGCAAAGAAGAACGAGGCCGCAGCCCTCAACGACCAGATCGACGCCCTCGCCAGGGACAACGACAGACTCGCCGAAGACAACGACCGTCTGAAGAGGGAGGTCGAGCTGCTCCGTCGTGCTGACTCCATCTCCACCAAGCTAGCCACCCTCCTCGAGACCCACCGAAGAAACCCCGGCGTGTTCCGACTGTGCGTCGACACGAACGGCACCCCTTTCCTTGAGGTCATCTAATTATTTCGTAGTATTGAGTTGTATCGCATACTCACAGTATAGCCGTATCCTCCCAGTAGCAAAAATAGAAGAAACCAAAAAAATCCCGTGAATAATCTCCGTGTACAGTTATTAATATTTTATTCGCATCGCTTGCATTGTCCATTAATATGCCACACGTACACATACTGCTAATGCAGACTGTAAATACAGAATTCTCTCTCTTACTTGACATCGATCTGAGCATTAAAGGGAAGGGGAAGGGAACAATACAGAAAGGGATGGGGAAGGGGTGAATTGGGTGGGAATCTTATCCTCTTATATCTACTAGTTGTCCACATTTTCGAAACTCTTCGTTGGTCATTGAGTCATCTTTTCTTGTTCTTCTCGCCTCTTTGTTTGGGTTCCATCCAGCGTTTCAAGCCGGTATTTCGAAACTCTTCGAATCTCTGATCGTCTCGTCTCTCTCCTTTCGCTCTTCTCTCTCTCCTCTCGCGTCTCTCAGGACCAGTCCATCGATTTTCGCCTATATTCGAAAGTCTCTCCTCTGTTGTTGTGCAATGCTGGAGAAAGAGGTGCGAGCGAGAGAGGACGCAGCTTTTTCGAAAGTCTGCGTATTCCCTCTCCTCCTCCTCTCCCTTCTCTCTTCTCTAGGTCACATCCACTGCAGGGGAGTACACTCCATTGTAAAGGAGGGGTATGTTTACCACCCCGACCAATGATCGATGGAAGGGGAAAGGGGAGAGTGGATGGGGGGTGAGATCTCACCTTGAATAGGGGAGGGCGATCACGTGTTTTTCCTTGTGTAGTTGACATTGATTGTTTAGCATCTGATGTTCGTTTGGTAGCTTCGTTAATAAACTCATGCATCACAGTTCACAATGTAAAAATAAAGAATGACAATGTGTCTAGAATGTGAAAATAAAGGAAGAATAAATAAAAAAGGGATAACTTTTATCAATAATAAAAAAATGAGAAAGTAATAATTAAAAAAACAAACAAAAAGGAGTTATCTAGTAAGGATTAACCAACGAGAGTAACGAAAAGATAGTGAAACCAGTCCATTTTTAAATTCTGAGAGATAATTCAATTTCCGTTGAACTGTTCTTGGTCTGTGCAACTCATTTTAGCCCAATCATAGAAAGCACAAACGCATCATTAATTACAATTTATTGTTTTTACATTGTTTTCAACAATAACAACAAAAAACAAGACAAAATTAATCTAAGAAAGTCCCGAAGAAAAATCGTCGCATACTGCTCTTCTGACAATAGCAGAGGGGCCTGAAAGGAGAAAAAATAAACAGATTAAAAATGAGAAAAAAGAAAAATACTAAAGAATTGTCAAGTATACCCGATTGTCTCTTCATTGCCAGAAGAGTTTCCATTTAGATTATCTCGAACCAAAAGTTCATGGTCTGTTCATGGCTCTGTACTGTTTGGGGGGAAAGCAGGATTTCGGGGGACACATGTCCACTGTAATTATGATATGTCCACCGAAATCCGACGTGTCCCCCTTAACGGGACACAATCAGCGATCTGTCCCCCAAAACGGTACAGAGCCCTTTTCATCTCCTTCCCCCTCACCGTATCTCATTGTTGTCGATGCAATTCGCCGTACTCCCATATGAATCCTTCCTCGTGACATCTGGAGAAACGACACGGAAGGAGCCGTGAGAACCACGCACGAATGTCTAAAGATTGTGATCTTTGTTCTTTCCATTTATAGCATTATCTTGTTTTCTATAAAAATGGCAATGACAATAAAAAATTAGAAACCGTTATGTTGTCCCATCAAGAAAATAAGGAGATAGAAAGCGTTTAGTGAGCTCATTATTTTGAATTTCACGAATTTTACGAAGCCCTTCTCTCGATCGAAAAAATCGCTCCTCTTCTCACCTGATACAATCCTCCACTAGGCTTCAGTCTCACTGTGGTCTCGTAGAGATCACTCGATCCCATCACTAACTTCAGTTCCGTGATCTTAATGAGCGATTCATCCATTTTCCTTCTATTTCAGTTATCACAATCCGAAATATTTCTGTTGTCAAGAGCTCACATTTGATGAAAATACAAAAAAAAGAAAATTAATGATAATGATTGAACCTCTTCATGCTCCAACATCGCGCAGATGTCCTGGACGTTGAACTTCTTCAGCTGTTCATTGATCGCCTCTGCGACTGCCCGCCCGATGCCAGAAAAGGCAGCAGTCAACCTTAATCATATTTGGTTTCATCGATCAAATGGTTCCATGAAGGCATCCATTTCTCATCGGGCATATCCTAATGATACTTGTGACATCACAAATGAGAAACCTAGAAATTTAGATTGGGAAACGCACTCGACAGTCTGCTTCTCCAGACTGCAAATGCAGTACTGGAATGGTATGGGAAGAGTCTTGCAGTTTCGAGCACCAGAAGGAAGAGGACGGAGGAGGGAGGTGCCCTGAGACGGAGGAGGGATGCAATGACTGTCGCCAAATACTCCCTTGTCGATTGTTAATTCGAGATATTTTCGAATACGTTTCACTGCGTACACCTCACTAAGAGAATTCACTTTTCCTCGATTATTTATTGTATTTTTAATCGTAGCCATTATCACTTACTGTTGTTGTTTTTATTTTTATGAACATTTTTCACTAAATTCAAAGTCCTATTCACAGCCTATTTGACTCTCTCTCTCACCCTCAGATTTTGATTCTGCACTGTCTTCGAGAAATCAGTCTCTTTCCCTCCACTGAAAATCTCCAGAATATCGACGAAAGTCGCGTGTAAATCGAACATCGTCAGCAACTCGTTCGCATTCTTCGCCAGATTTCCCATCAGCACCTTCTCATCGCTGAAATTCTACAGTAACCACCAGTACCGTAACCAGGTTAATGACCTACCGTAAACGTCTTGGTACGGAGATGTGCATCATTGGGTTGCTGACGTCACGACGGCCAGCAGGGGTGTCGCTCATCTAATTAATTAATTAATTAATTAAAATAAAAAAATCAATTACCTTTCCAAATCGGAGTCCATGGTCGCCCATGAAGAAGAGGAAGGAGTTGTCCAACTGCAAAATCAATTTTGTATTTTGTTCGTCAAGAGTCTGACAACTTCTCGAATGAGTGACCAGATGCTAGGAGTAAATAAAGCCATGAGTATACAATATTTCATAAAAAAGCATCATCTTGGACGTGCATTCCGAATAGGATGGTAATGTATTACCATATGCTCACTAGCTAATCGAACCTCTTCTTTGTTCCTCCTGAAGAATTCGAGATAGTCTCCATCTGCGTGGAAGGGTTCATTCGAGTAATCGTGACCAAGGGAGGAATCCCAGGCGAGACCGAACTTGGGCGAATCTGGAATTCGCTTCCTTTTATCCCTATCAACGTTATTTGCAGAAGGATGGATGATGAAAGATGCTACAGGTCGCACAATTATGACCTTTCAATGAATGAGTAAATAATTTAGAGCACAGAATTAAAAAATTCGTATCAACCGAAAAAAAACTTGCCAGGATAGGCTCTCATGAACTGTTGCATGTAATCGTTAACAAAGAGATGTGGTTCGAAGCAGTTGTCCTTCCCCTGGTGCTCGAGCAAATGTCTCGAGGGAGATCCCATTGCTAGTTGGAAGGGCCTGAGATATACGATCTTAGTGTTCGTTGATCGAATGACTATTAGAAAATGATTCAGCTTTTTGAAAATTTCCTCGTTCCTCTCATTCTTCATTGTCTCAATTTCGTTAATAAATTGTCCACTTGAGAGTAAATTAAAAAAATTTCAAAATTAGGAAACCGCATACCTCATGTAGTGGGTGGTGGGCGGTTTCCTGTAACCAGAACAATTGGGCCAGTTAAAAACGCCTTTGTCCCAGTCCTCAGCCAACATCGTCTTGTAGCCTACCTGAAGGGCTGATATTTCACTCTCAATTTGTCATTTCCATTTTCTTGGACAAATCTTGAAGCAAGTGCACATTGATGGATACTTCTCATCGACAAGAACACCACAAATAAAAATCAATCTTTGCTCTTCGCTCACCTTCTCAAACTCCTTCATAATCAATGGCTGATCATCCAAATATTCACGACAATACTCTTCATATCTCAAATCCGCCTGGATATTTGGATTCCCGAAGAGATCTTTATAGATATCTTGCACTGTTTTGCCTCAACCCAATTTCTTATTCCGCCATCGCCCACCCGCTTACCGAACAAGAAGGGAAACGCGTTTGGCCGACTGTTCTCTCCGACCTAAAAAAATCTTCCCACGCTTAAGATACTTGCCAATTTTATTACCTTGTTTAAGTGGTCCATCTCAATAGATTGAAATTCGTCTTTCAAGAACTTCAACGTTTTCGGGAACACTCTGAAGTGACGTTCTGCAGGACTGAAGATGGTTATAACGAACCTCTTCGCATGCGATGCTCCGAAAGAATCCATGATCATGATGTACACAGACGGAGGGTTGTCGTTGATCGCCTCAGATTGTTCCGGAGGCGATATTCTAAAATTTATTTAAATGTTGTTGAAGCAAAGCATTTCTGGTCTTATCGTTTTCAACTAGATTCCAAAGTCATTCTAAGAATCAACAAACCCCAACCGCTTCTCTCCACTCCAAATCTGTGAATGGATAAACTTGTAGACGACCTTGCCTCCTCTCGTACAGTCCACTTCCACGATATCGTTCTGAAAGAAGATTTCCAGTTATTTCATTCGGTTCTGCGCTCCAAGAAGAACCCGAAACGGTGGCTATTTTCATCCAAGACTGTTTTTTTATTCTTTCTGCCTTTGAAAAATATGAAATCTGCCAGCTCACAGCCACTGCAGTTCATATTGATCAGCGGATTGCTTGGCACTAGGCCGGATGAGAACTATGACGTCATACCTCCTTTGATACATCAAAGGCGGCATAACGTCACTTTTCATCCGACCTTGTCCCGATTGCATCAGAATGCTCACCTCGAACACGACCTTCTCCTTCACTGCATGCCATTCTCCGGGTGCATTAGAGTGGTCGTCCTTCAGAAGTAGAGCTCGAGCTCTGCACTCAGCATCCGAGAATTCACGCCGAATGAGGATTCGCCCATCGGCATCGAGGGAAGACCAAGGCCGATAAGATCGATCGCAGTTCCTGGAGAGGGCATGGGCATCGATTTGAGAGACTGAGGATATTTTTTTCAAGATTGACACGAAATGTTTGCCATTCTGAATCCGTTGAACAAAAATTTGAAAGATTTCGTTCTCCCCTTGCTGACTATAAAAGATGGTCAAGAAAAGAACAGAAGATGAACAAGGTTAACAACCAAAAGAGAAGAGTAAAGGAGACAAACTGTCGAACAAAACGAACTTGAGAGGGTCGTAGGCAGGGTTGAGCAGTCGTCTCATCTCCTCTGTCCATGTAGGATTCGATCTGAGTATGCACTCATCGAACACCGTGTCGTTCAACCCTGAAAGAACGTTAAATTATTACATTGGTAGTTATCGATCGCAATAATTTTATGAAAATCAGAAATAAATTTAGCACCTTCAACTCCCGAGATGCGAGCTATCGCCTTTGGATTGAAGAACTTCGATTGAGGCTCGGAGAAGAGCCGATATAACAAATCCTGGTAAAGAATCAATTAACTTTTTTTTAAATTTCCCCATGTTTATAGATGATTAAGTATGGAAAATCCAATTCTGCTTACGTCATAGTCGAGATCTAGAATGAGGAGGATGCGAGAGGTCTGAATAACAAGGAAGGCGACCATGAAGATGTGAATGAAATAGACCATCGGACTGAAAGTAGTAAATTGTTTTGCAATAAGAGGTAACAATGCAAATTTGTAAGCGGACTGCGATTTGCCAACAGTGATATAAATTTCAAAATTAATTCACACGTAGCTTACCGTTCGCATTCCGTCATAGATGGGAACGTGTTCAAAGGATGGGAAGACTAAATGGATCGAAAGAATGTCTGTTTCTCTGCTCTCCCTTTCTTCCTCAATCTTTTGAATCGATCTTTTCAGATCAGGAGTTCGAGCGGGAAGTTTAGAAGCACATTTGAGGGCTTTTCGAAACCGTCATTCTCTGCTCAGGAGGAGGTGCCCAAGTTGGAATCAGCCCTGTAATATCCTTGGG
Source organism: Pristionchus mayeri (assembly GCA_036245805.1). Classification (NCBI taxonomy): domain Eukaryota; kingdom Metazoa; phylum Nematoda; class Chromadorea; order Rhabditida; family Neodiplogasteridae; genus Pristionchus; species Pristionchus mayeri. Next base: position 19,965,336 of record BTRK01000003.1, on the reverse strand, counting down.
TGCCTCCTCCTACGATAAAGTGACTTTACAAGCTTGTAATTGACTTTAGCGTAGGGGGGGGGGGCACCCAAGGATATTACAGGGCTGATTCCAACTTGGGCGCCTCCACCTGAGTGGTTCTGTGAGGAAGCGCGAAATGATTCATATCTGAGAAAGAAAATGGTGGAGCTGTTCCTCTATTGAACAAGAATGCATGTCCATTCTTACAAGATGAAAATACAACTTGAAAACAGAGTGCTCGCGGGAATAGTGCTCCACATTGCAATTCAATGATCATTGAAAGGACGATTCCTGCTTTCGGCTTCATTTCATCTCGTGATCTTGCAAATTAGGAGGGGCGTGGCTATTCGGGAAAGTGTTCCAAAGAACCGCATTATAAATCTTTACTATTTCACTTTTTTGCAACACATTGTATGCACTTATTTTTGCAGGAATGGCTCTTCAGGTTTTGAAACGAGTTTCGTTGTTTTCTTACTGTAGCATCAGAAGATGAGCACTGTGCTTTTTCCATAGTCATTTCTGTTTCACCGATCTCATCGAGATGTTATCGCGAAGCGGCAAAGTCATCCTGACCTGCTTGTTTGATACTTCGATTGGTAGGATTGGTAGGTTGCTGGGCGTTCTGATTTTTGTTGAATCGTTAAGGGGCATCGCTGTGCGAGAGATCTATGCTTTCCATATTCGCTTTCACACTATGCTGGGTGCGTCCTTTTGTCTGACTAGTGCATCTTCAGTTCCCCTCAAGAGATCTTATCGCTGTGAGAATCTTCGCGCTGAACTATCGTCTCACAGTCTGGGAATGAAGAGTCAGGGGGGCTTTTTCTATTGTATTATCAAAAAAAATGTAATTCGTGACCTAAAACGATCAATATTGATTAAGAAAGGTACACATAGCATCGACCACAATTTATCATCGATTAAAAAATTTTACGTATGCGATACTTAATTTGTCCCGTACATTTCAGATACACAGAGGAAAATACCGTAACAATATTTGACTTGTTACAGAATAACAACAATAATTTCGGTCTGTAACCTAATGTCTACATATATCTACGTAATCTCTATCAATCCGAGGAACACATGACCTATGGAAAATATCCGTAGCGTTGAATCGCACATAATTCCCAGAGATTGGCTGAGATCGCATCTTCTAATATTTCAGCTATTTCAAGGCTTCGTTGCCTTCGGTGGTGAGGTTTTTGCTATCGGAGTGGATGTCGGAAGCAGGTTGCTCTTGCAGTAGCAGAGAGGACTGCAATTTATGCAATTGTAAGATTTGGTCGTATGCATTCCTATCCTTGAACTGAGAGAGCTATGGATCAAAAGGAAATGCAAGGTTACATAATGGCAATCCCAAATGGCTGACCGTATCTCATTGTTAGTGGTGCAGTCTCCCTGTCTTCCGTACTTGTTCAGTCTCGTCACATCGGGAACAACCACGGAGAAATCGCCACCAGAACCACGAACGAATGTCTGAAGTATCATATTTTTACATAATCTAAAATTTACAACTGATGAATCAATGGCCGGTCAATCAGAAAAAAAGATTAACCGAATGAACTTTTAAATTCCCTTTACTTTTCACATGTTTTCAATTTCTTTCGTTGGAAATAGGTTACGGCTAGGAGTTCGCTGAACTCACTGAACACGTTCTATTCAAAGCTAACAGCGGCTAGATCTTGAATGGGCCAATCTAGATTTTTAAACGAGATAATCCTCATTAATGACGTTTTGATGAGGCCACCGTTAAGTCTGGTCCATCACATGAATTTATTTTTTCTTGTCATCTCCCTTTCTTTCTCTTCCATCGTCTGGTTCTCTCTCTATCTCTCTGTTCTGTCCACGTGGGAAGGTGCACTTAAGTGCGCGCTCCTACTTGCAGGAGATCTCAATCTCTGGGCGGAATTCGGCTTGTCGTTCTGGTGGTCTCCTAGTGCGCAAAGCTGCATCCAGTGAGAAGAAAGGAGGAGCAAGCGGGGCGAAAAGCGGCTTTGATATTTCAGTGATGTGATTCGACGGTCGCAAAAATGCTATGGAATGAGCGCTAGCAAGCGATAGAATTTCCGGGTTCTTGCACTTTGCAGAATTAAATGGGATTGTCGAGGGAAGCTGTTATTTTTGTGGGGGATCGGTCACTAGTGTTCCGTTGAAATATCACTTTCAATCTCACCTGAAACAGCCCCCCGCCGGGTCTCAGTTTAACAGTCGCCTCGTACAGTTCGTTCGCCCCCACGATCTGCGTTAGTTGCTTCACCTGCAAGGACAATGTTTTTCCTAAACATCGGAAAATCGAAAAACTAGTCCTTCAGATTGATATCTATTGTTTCAATTTTCTTAAAATACCAGTGAAAGAAAGACTGAGCAGAATCTCCTGAGTTCAAATCATCTCCTAATCTCACCTCGTCCGCCTCCATTCTCGAGCAAACATCAGTCACATTCGCCTCAGCCAACTGCTCGTTCACCACTGCTGCTATTGCGACCCCGATGCCAGCGTGATCAGCAGTGATGCTGAGATGATCTTTGACCTTTTCTTAAATTTATGCTAAAATTTAGGTTGGGTTGGTTTGGTAATAAATCGTCTCTTCATTCTGCGTGTTATTTCGCCAGTCGGAAAGGTGAGCACGCGGAATGAAAAGAGTCAATTCCAGCGATGCCATCCCTATGATCTCACAACGAGCTCACTTGAGTCTCTCCCTTACGATCTCGCAGAGGCAGTACTGGGGAGGAATGGGCAGGGACTTGCAGTTGCGAGGACGATCGGGAAGAGGACGAAGAAGCGAGTGGCCCTGACGGCAGATGAAATCGGTTTTTTCTTGATTTTTGTTTTTGATAAACACTAGTGTTGTGTAAAGGCCCTGGCCTTGTACCCCATAGTCAATTAGCATACGTGCAGACTAGACTATCCCCCGTTGTCTCGAGTTGCACTCTCGCCCTCCTCTCCCCTCTATCCATTAGCATGTCCGATTTACATGTGACCTCGTGCCTATTTAAGGATGATTCCTCCCCATTCTATCGTCTCTGTGACTAGTGCAATGTGACCTCTTCTCTTGTTCCCCTTTCTGTAGATAAAGCTTATTCCCGCTATGCTCCTAGAGTCTGGGGACAGGCCAACTACACAATATTGGCGATCAGTACTCACGAGTAGGCGCGCTTGTTCCTGTGTTCGTTCTTGTTTTTCGTGTTCCGAGTCGTTTTGTTTGTGTGCACTGTCTGTGGCAGCAGTGTGAAATCGTGACTGTGGCAGTTACGTACTAGTTGTGGCAACTAGTTGTTTGTTCGTGTGCACTGTCTGTGGCAGCAGTGTGAGATCGTGACTGTGGCAGTTACGTGCTAGTTGTGGTAACTAGGGAACTAGGGGAGTCGCTGTGGCAGCGATCAGATCTTCCAGCTGAGTGGCTCAGTGGTAGTGTATACGTGGTACCAGGAGTACGGTAGTTCGACAAGGAGGTCTCACAAGTGGCAGTGAACCGTGTCGATGCTGTACTCGATCGATCGATAGTACACGTGTCACAAGGAAGGAAGATTCTGGCAAAGCGAGCGAGACTAGTGGCATGCAAATGCGGACTCGGATGCGAGTTGTTGACTTGTGTACGTGTAGACGTTGGCTCGTGGTCTTGTGACGAGTGGTCCGGTCTGGACTGGATACGTGTCTCTGTGGATCTGTTATTCATGCGGGGTCGGCGGTAGTTTATCGTCGAAAGTGTGATTGCTCTGGGTCGACGGAAGTGTATCGTCGAAGGAGTGATTTGCAGTCCCAAGGGTACGGTATCCTGACAGTAAGGATTACTAGTGAAAGTGAACTGTGCTTACGAGAGTGAGACCCGGGGTTGGAATCCCTGTGATACTCGATCGATCGATAGTACACGTGTCACAAGGACAACCGAGACTCACAAAGGATTGAGACAAACGCCATGCAAATGAGTCTCGGGCGCGAGTTGTTTACGTGATAGTGCGAAGAGAAAGATGCAAATTGACACGTGAGGCAACAACGAGAGAACAAGTGAACGAACAAGAGCGAGGGAATCTCAGATAGGAAGATATCAAAGATCAGATTGAGGGCTTTGAGATCAGAGAAGAGCCCATGAGGACTGCATGTAAGAGAGTGAAAGTTCACGGGATTCTGAAAGACCGAAAGAGGACTTGGAGAAGGGACGGGAAGATGTACATTCCTTCTTCTCAGCTGTCGCTCTGAGGTACAAGTAGGATGATGCGAGGTGGACAAAATGCAGGTCCGAATGGAGAACAGAGACCAATGAGGCTAGAGAGCCAAGGTGCGTGCACAGTTTGAATGGAGTTGAAGGTACCTTAGACGAAGGAACTACTCCAGACTAGAAAGTGCGAGTGAAGTGGATGACTTTAGGGGAGAAGCCAAGAGAGCTGAAAGAGTGCCAAAGAGCCGATCTCCTGAATGATTCCAGGAAACGGAATGAAGTAGCGGGGACTGACCTGTTGGGGTTGTCAGAGGACATGAGAGTAGTGATATTAGGGATCACTAGCAGTGACCGAGATGAAGAGCGACTGACCTATATTTAGGGGTCGCTAGAGAGAGTAGTGATTGACCTCTAGTAGGGATCACTAACAGTTGACTAAGATTGGTACTGCCAAGCGAACTGGCAACTGACCTAGTATGGGGCCGTCCGTGAACTTTGCGACCAGGATGTCGCGAGAAACTAGTGATTGACCTAGCAGAGAGATCACTAGAGGAAGCAGCAGATGACCTACGTTTGGGACTGCCCGAGAGAAAGGCGATTGACCAGGAAAAGGGATCACTCGTTGTATCAGTAACTGATCATAGTGATGGTCTGCAAGATCAGGTGTGCGCGTAGCACGGATGCCTGTGGCTAATAAGTCGAGACGTTGCCGTTTGGCAAGGCGCATAGCACGGATCCTGTGGCTAATAAGTCGTTGCTGTGAGCGGAGTCCAGTGATAGTACTGAATGAACAAAACCAGATCGAATTAGCTGGTGGCGCTAGGTTGAAGTGATTGCACGGAAATAGCGTCGTGGCCTGAAATGACCACACCCGACGGGGAGTCACGTTGAGTCTCGTGATTTCTGAGAGAGGGAAAAAGCGGATCGCCCCAAGAAGGACGTTTGTGTTCGAGCAAATGGCGAGTATCCTGACCTCAAAGAAAGCGAGAAATCGGAAGCGTTTCCGGGAATGGAACGTTAGTCTGAGAAGGCACGAAAGTGCATAGAAGGAATCTGAACACATACTGTTGTTGTTCGAGAAATGTGTAGTGTGAACACAGGTGGTTGATTCGGTCGACCCTGTGGATTGGAAATATCCTGAAAGTGTGTTATGGAGGATAGTGAGATCCTGCCGAAGACCATCACTGAGGAAAGCGTATGTTCGCCCACCCCAGAAGCGATACCGAGTTCAAGTGCAACGGCATCGTCATCGAGTTCAAGTGCAACGACATCTGCATCGTATTCAAGTGTGCAACTACGAGGGCGTCTACCCGAGTTTCGTCGAGTCTCGCAGTGCAACGTCGAAGAATAAACGAGCCCACGGAAGTAGTGGAGAACGACAGAAACCCTCTGACCAAAAGTGCTTCAACCGTGGCCCGTTGATTATTGCCTCGATGGAACTTGGCTATTATGTATCAGATTCACCCCTCAGTTTGAATCTTGGAGGGAGGTGTTGTGTAAAGGCCCTGGCCTTGTACCCCATAGTCAATTAGCAGACGTGCAGACTAGACTATCCCCCGTTGTCTCGAGTTGCACTCTCGCCCTCCTCTCCCGTCTGTCCATTAGCATGTCCGATTTACATGTGACCTCGTGCCTATTTAAGGATGATTCCTCCCCATTCTATCGTCTCTGTGACTAGTGCAATGTGACCTCTTCTCTTGTTCCCCTTTCTGTAGATAAAGCTTATTCCCTCTATGCTCCTAGAGTCTCTGGACAGGCCAACTACACAATAACTAGTTTGCTGCATCAGTTATGGGGGCACTGACAACGTACCGATAGATAAGGCTTCTCGATGGTCTCATTGAAGTTGGGCGGACCATCTCTCGAGAAAGTCTCGACGATATCAGTGAGAGTCGCGTGAGTGTCGAAGAGAGTGAGTAATTGACGGGAATTATTTTGGAGATTCGCCATCAAGTGAGGATCGTCCCTGGAAAATATCAGGTTGGTCATAAAGTTTTGCGCGATTTTGACTAAAGTGCATTCTCGCATCTACAATCGTTCGTTGTTGTCCAATCAACTTAGATCTTTTAGTGGTAGATAGGGGCTTTTATACTCTCTTTAGAGTACACTATCATAGATCTGTCCGATCAAGGAAAAGAATAAAGCGATGTACCTAACTTCATGTGGTTGATCAACGACCTGACTTTTCAAAGGATTTGCTTTTCATTTAGAACCGAGATAGGACCCAATCTAAACCACAGTAGTAAAGTATGATGGGAATATATCGTACTGGTGATGTTGAGACTGACCAGCCACAAAGGGCATATTAGAAATATGCGCGTAATCCGAATGTGGGTTTTAATGGCACTTGTCAAGATAAGATTTGGAGTACTATATCTATGCCGACAGTTAATGAGATTTCAATTATTCATGATTGTGAACTACTTTTACAGTACACGTCACAATTCCTTTTGGGGGATAATGGGGCTCTCCATTCACGAACATGGTTCTTCGGATTTTAGGTGCCCAATTTAGATCATCGAAATAGACACTTTAGGCTTTATTGTGCTAGCCACGTGGTTCGAAGGGCGGTTCTTTCGTGCTAAAATTAACGAACAACCCTTACCCTATCACTCACTAATTAGGAATATTGTGGAGGTCGCTACTTTTTCTAGGGTGAACCGTGCCTGAAGGCCCTCCATATCAGGTTTTTTCATGACGTTTTCTTTGCAAAATAAGTGAGATACAAATATCACTTTTTTAGATGAGAAAGAAAAATGTGCTCTTAAATATTGATATAATAGAGAACCATGTAAGTAGTGATTACAGCGCCCATAGGTAGAGGTCACCCGCGTCAATCCTCGAAACAGGTGATTTGCTCGATAGAAATCTTATTTTTCTAAGTGCCCGTGTTTCATCGACCTCTACGAAGCCCATTTCGAATTCGGCAGGTCTCTCTTTTTGAAACTAGGTAGTGCACGCCTAGTGCTTTTTAATAAACTTTGTGAGTCTCCATCTAAAAATTTATCTGCGAAGTACAGCAACTTTAAATAAAATCTTATTTTTTCTGAAAAATTCAAAGTTACGCAGATCTTGATTTCTCGCATAGTAGAGATACTTGGAATATTTCAACTATATTTTTCTAAAGGTCGAACATGTCCCTATATAACATCATCAGGACAATACGTGGCGATTTGAGCAAAAGAAAATAAACGAACTCAAACTTGGGGTCCGAAATCGCGCAAAACTTTATGACCAACCTAATAGATGGATAAGAAATCAGGGTTTCAGCCTATTCGAATAGCATTTTGTCTGCTGGAATTCCCTGGTGATAGCTAATTCCAGTTGATGATATCGTGTTGTTGTAGTGCACATTAGAACTCTTACTATTGGAAGAACGATTGAGGCGTTGAGAATAAGTAAAGTCACTCTCACCTCAGTCTCTTCGGCACCGAAAGCATGAGCATGGGATTGTTGACGTCCCTCCTTCCGACGGGATCATATCGGTACTACAATATCATTATTTGAATTTTTATAGTCGATGTAACCAACCCATCCGAATCGCAGTCCGTGATCGCCCATGAAGAAGATGAAGGAGTTGTCGAACTGAAGATATTGAGATTTTCAAATCAACTGTGTCTATTCTTCTCTGATCTAAATTTCAAATCAACTGTGTCTATTCTTCTCTGATCTCGTTAGTTGTGTTCCCACACAAGATAAGAAACGAAATGTTGATACTCTCTTGATGAAAAATCGCACAAAAAGTTTTCAAATAATTTCATGGAAAGTTTTGATAAATCTTTTTCGTTCTCCCTTCCGATAGAAAATGATGAAGAAGGAGGCACACCTCTTCTCTGTTCCTCTCGAAGAATTCCTTGAATTGCACGTCAGCGTGGAATGGATTGAGGGGGGAATCGTGGCCGAGGTCCGAAGCCCACGTGAGAGTGGCTGTGGGCACGTCTAAAGGAGAAATACTTAGCAATTCAGATTTTAGATCTGGAATTGAAAATATTTTTAATGGAAAGCCATACCAGGATAAGCCGCGAAGAACTTCTCGTGATATCCGTTGAGATGGAGATGATTCTCGAAGCAGTTCATTCCATTCATGGTCTTCCTCAGCACCTTCGTATTCCCGTGCTTCATCCGCAGTTGGAAAGGCCTAGAGAGGAGATAAGGAGGGGAACTTGGGAGGTACTAAGGCCGAACGCGGGTAATGTTCGGACTACCAAGACTAGTGACAAAACTAGGCTGCTAGTGAACTATGGAAGATAAAGGGAAATAAAGGAATCAAAATAGAGAATGCATTGCTCGCCTCATGTAATGTGTCGTTGGCTGGTTCTTGAACCCGAGGCATCCGGGCCAATTGAAGACTCCCTTGTCCCAGTCCTCAGCCATCAATGTCTTGTAGCCTTTCTCAAAATAGTATTTTCACGATCTCGCTTCAAATTCCTCTTTTCTTCAATACTGATCAGTTACGTTATGAGTCACAGAATTGTTGTCGTCTTTTATTTCCTCCTTGCTTTGATAATTCTGATGGAAAAAACACCTAACCTTTTCAAAATCTTTTAGAATGAATCCTCGATCGTCGAGGAATGAATTGCAGACTATGGATCGATTCCAGTCTCCGACCCGAGAGGGAAGACCGAACATCTTGCGGTTGATCCGCTCGATCAACTTACCTGCAATTGAGATAATTATCTTAGCTATTGAACAACGCACGTTATCCGCAAAAAGAGAAGAATCTAAAAACAGAATATAATTTTCGTAATTACCGAACAAGAAGGCGACGCCGTTCGGTCGACTGTTCTCTCCAACCTGGAATTATAGATCAACTTCAATATTTCACAATTCCATTACTTTATTCATGTGCAGCATCTCCACAGCTCCGAATTCCTTCTTAATGTATTTGTACGTCTGCTCGAAGGCTCTGAATGGCAGGAAAAGATTTCCAATATCATCTTTCTTCCGTATTTTTTCGAAGTTGACTCATAATTTCTAGTGCGTTTGACTATAATTTCTCATGACTCTCTCCTCTAGAGATGTTCAAAGCAGATGTGAAAGACCTGCTTTCAAATTTAGGTTTATACAAAAAATTGGTTTAATTACAGAAAAATTGGTTTATGTATCGATCGAAACTTCGCATTGTGTCTTTCCACATCCTTTTACCCTCTCAAATCAAAATTTTACTTGCATTGTAATAATTATTCTCTTCAGTTTCTGGAAAACAGAGTTTAGGCAACGACTGATTGCTTTCATAGTCTCACCCTATCCTTCTGATCGTTGCAAGAAGCAACAAAGCATGCGGAGTTGCGATAGTTCACAGGGTGCGAAATGGTTGTTTACCTCCTTCCATGGGAGGCGCCGATGGAATCCAGCACGATTATGTGCACAGAGGGACGCCTCTCAACTGATCTCTGCTGTCTTCTAGGAATGAAGGAAACTGTCTCTGCATTCCATGTGCTCTATCTATAGCCATAACTAGCTCACAAAGAAATCTCAAGAAGTGAGTTGGCAATAGAGAAGAGTTGTTAGACTCGGATCGACAATGCAAACATGACATTCCCATTTATCTTCCGTATTTGACCTAGTAGATCAAGTTAATCAGAATTTCTTATTCTGCATATTATTGCACACGATATTGCAAATAAATACTCATCTCCCAACTCACTTCGGTGCATCTTTCCTCCATATCTGATAATGGAGGAAGTTGTAGACGGTGACGTTGGCGATGAGGCATTCCACCTCGACGATATCGTTCTGAATGAGATGTAACTCCCTTGTTTCACAACATTTTTTGAACAGATAAGGCTAATAGCAGGCATTAAATTATGCTAGCTTCCGATTAACAGATGCAATGTGATTTCTAATCACAAAATTTGAGTAAATTTGAGTTTTCTGTATATTTTGATCCGATTTCGTCATAGCCTGGCTACTTTCCTCCCTTACCTCAAATACGAACTCCTCCTCCACATCGTGCCATTCTTTCGGATCGTGTCTGTACTCCGTCGCGTGCAGAATCGCTCGCGCCCTTCGAATAGAGAGAAGAATATCAGAAATCTTTTTAAAAAGCAATGAATTGAGTTGGAAAGAATGGGAAAATGTTTCACGGTGAACTGGTGCCCTTTTCCAGAAGTTTTACCATCTGATAAGTCCATTTGTGTTACCTGCAGTCGGCCTTCTGGTCTGCTGCTTCTGTTAGCACAACTATTCCATCGGGGGCGAGATTAGACCATGGAACGTACGAGCGATTGCAGATCCTGTAGTGAGACAGATGGTCATGTTTAGAAGTCTTCTCCGAACCGGCAATGGAATTACCAATACAAAAAAGTGTAAAACTTCAAACGCAATTCTCTACTACATTTTTTCCTTGAGCATAACACCTAGTCGTAGATTAGTTCCCTAACACAACTTCGAATAGGAACCATTTTATGCGCTCAAGATTGATCACTTGATCGTATATCAAAAAAATGAGGCGCTTTGACGTAAATGGTCCTTGTTTTCTCCGGATTTCGAACATCAACGAAGCACTCAGAACGCAGCTGGTCAATTTAGGCCGCTTCCATTGAATCGAATCGGAAATAGCGTTCACTTCATGGGATTATGGTCGGGATTGAGCCACTTCTTCAGATTCAGATTCCACAGAGGAGCACTCTCCAGTTTGCACTGCTCGAAGATGTCGTCCTTCAGTCCTAAAATTATCAAAATTATGCGTTTTTTCCATAGGGATAGATTCGCAATAAATGACTATCTTCATTGAGTGCATGTTTCACTGGTCTGACGGCACTAGGTCGGATGAGAACTATGACGTCATACCGCCTATGATAAATCGATATATTGAAAGCGGAATGACGTCATAGTTCTCATCCGATCTAATGCTGGTCTGACAGATGCAGAATGAAGAGACAATTTCTTGCAAAGCAAACCTAGTCCATTTTCCCTCTTGAATATCCTCTTGACGTCATCGTACTCGACTCCGAGCCAGAGAAGGATGTAGAAGATGAGGAAGAGCACCAGAATCGCACGAAGGAGAAGGTTCATTCACGGAGGGGCTGAGGACGAAGAATATTGATTGATTCCAAAATATCGATTATATATCGACAAATTACAAAAATCTATCCATAAAGCGAATAGGCGGATACTGGGCTCATGCGCTGAATGGATGGAGTCTCTCCTAACTGAGCGGGAGGAGAAGGGAACAGCTGGACAAATAACAGAAGATGGAAGTGCGAAAATGGCCGAAATCGCAAGATGGAAAGTCTCGAGAAAGTCTATCCTTTAAATTTCTAGTTGTGTTAGTGGACCCAACAAATTGTGCATCATCTGAAGATTTTATGGGTGTGCACCCTTCATCCTACCGCTTCTGCTCGTCAAAACAAATACTCGTCATCTCTCTAGACTGGGACATTCTCTCTCCTTCTGTCTACTCTATAGTTCCTCTTGCGTGGAAGGCGAGATTGGCAGAGCGGATCGGGTGACCTACCTCAGAATCATGACCTCACAAAGCCAAATAACGAGAAAGCATCTGTATCTCTACGAAGAATATTGGAAAAAAATGCACGTGATTAAGGATAAGGAATAATTGGACTTGGATAACAGACATCATCATGTAGGAAAAGCGAGAAACATTTTAGAAGTCGTCAAAGGTTTCTGAATCCGTGTTAAGATAATCTATGAGTATTCATAGTGTAAGAATTCCGGAAGTTCCGATGAGTGAAAGCATAAATGAACCGTCAACAAGACCAACTGCCAATGGGCTTCACGCATCACGGGTCAAGACGAGAGAGCAGTAGAAGTGAAGAGAACTCGTTTCGACCTCCAGCTTCAGTTTCAAAAACAACTACGCATCAATCTCTGCTGAGGAATGGGATATCTCTCCCCTTCTCGCCCTCTTTCTCTCCTCTTGGATGAAAGACAGGAAGGGAGTATCGGATGACCTACCGCATGCGTGTGCCCGCAAGCTAAGAAAACAACAGATCGAATGTTTCTTGCTTCTTTCTAATATGCAATATATTTAGAAAAGAGGCATCGGATAATTGCAAATGAAGGAGATTAACAACAGACTACTATATAAAAATATTACGAAATAAAATGAATAGCGCCTGAACATATCGAAAATGGAGCAATAATGAGGTATGGTTAATTCAGTACATCGCTGCATGCGCGTTTTTATGACTCAGCTGTCACGCCACACCCAATTGGTTCCTTACCACATTGGCCGCAGTGTTTGATGATGTAACTTCACTGGAACGACTAGAGGAGCATCATACGTAACCTGTCATTGAACAGGAGATTCCAAGTGTTGAAGATAACCTCCGAGCAATATTCAACTCTCACTGCAGTTCACGCCAATAGTCATCTTACAGATTCAGCAAAAACATCATCATAGTTGCATTAAATTCCACCCAATGTTCAACTTAGGTGCAAGAAGCACTAAAGATGGTCGGTCACCAGAAGACGAAAGAATATGAATAGAAAGGGAACACGGGAAATGACGCACGTTTGAGACCAGGAGACAATCACATAAAGGATGCATCGAGAATGGACAAAAAGCGAAGAGTCTGGACTAGAGAGGAATGGTCTTTGAACGAACAAGGACCGCAGACACATCAGAACGAGAGCTACATCACTGAGAGGTCGCAGTTCAAGCTTGAAATAACAGAAATATATTTCCAATTCATCTCAAACTGTATGCTTCAAACTGTAATTCAAATGCAAAGTAATTTCTACATAAGGCGATGCCTAGATAGTTATAGACAGAATTGTCAAAGAACGAAGGAAGAATTGTTACCCTCGTTCTACGCGCACTCTTCGTTCTTCTCTCAAAGAGGGAATGGCCAAAATAAGGAGAGTCAACTATGCCGATCATCTCTCGGATTAGCCATTCTTCTCTGATTTGGTTCCCGTTCGGGGTGTGAACAGCTCACTTCCATTGAACTATAGATACGAAATACTCGGATCAATTCGTTGACTGTTGACGGTCCGAAAAAAGTGCCCACATCTGGAGGCAATTATCTAGATAATAGTTTCCTGAGTGGCCAGAGAGGAAATACAAGAGTATTTGGAAATTGAAAACGCAATGGGACTTCCTGGAAGAATCGCACAATGATGCGTGCTGGCATAGGAAATCGAAATACGAAGGGTTGTAAGATTGAGGCAATAAAAGTCGTACATTCTCCACATCTGGAGTGGTATTGGCAGGGGGTTCATGTGAGGGTGGTGAGAGGGAGGAAAGCTGTATAGTCAAGCCTACGCGCTTATGTATATGCGAGATTTTCGCTATTTTCGTCAGCACTCAATCTCCAACTTTACCCAAAGTTAATAAAACATTTCAAAAAGTTGGAAATCAGTTCTCAAGAACATGTTGGACTTGTACACACAATAACAAATGGTTTCCTTAACTTTTCCACAAACTTTCTTTCGGAGGGCCATGTACTGAGGGCCACGGTGCACCTCCGAAAGACGATCGCCGCGGCCAGGAAAGATATCCAAACACTCTAAAAAGTTGGAAATCACATATCTAGGACATTGTGAACATGACTAAGCAATAATCAGATTTTAATATGCATTTCCCGAAAAGTTATGAACCTCCAAAAAGTGCACATGTGAAAAAGTGATTTTTTCATGCCATGAGGGCAAATTATAATATATTGTTTTCATATTCTCAGAATCATCTGCATTAACGATGGCGATCATTTTGACGCTTTGAACGGGTCTCTAACTACTCTGGAAGCAGAGTTCAGAATTTTAGACCCCGTTTTTGCAGGACGGCTACAGCGAATGTGCGACTGAGCAGCAACTTCAAAAATTTATTCTGGTTAGGCCTCGGTCCTATCTCCAACGTCAGAAAGTTTGGCCAGCTGGAAAAAATCTATGTAAGAATAATGCATGTTTGAAAAAGTGAATTTCGATTTCGTCATCACTATGCAATCTTAAAAAAATGTTTGTGGAACCGAAATATGTGTATCGTAATCCTCGATGAATTTGCTACATATCTGCAAAATTTCGGAATTAGATCTAATCTATAACAAAAGTTATGGCAACACTTCAAATCGTACGGATACTTTCCGGCGCGACTGTAGGTCTCTCAATTGACTGTTCAGTTGATCTCTTGCTTCTTTGAACGGCGATATTGCGCAATGGAACGCTCCTCACATGTCTGAACTAGAAATCGCAAGCTAAAAAACTTTATTATTGTACAATTTCGACTCCCTAATACAAAACGATCACTAGAACGTGAGAAATGAGCTCCTTTCCTCTTCAATCACAATCGCTGAACGAACCGACCCCCCTCACACACATTTGGATAGACTAGAGACTACAACCGCTTCTCAAATGTAGTGTCTTATTTCCAAAAAGTTGCATAGACTCAGCGTAGATTTCCCCACTGCCTTCGTGCTTTGCCCTTCCGTTCTGCTAATCCTCCTTGCGTTCGCTTCTTTCCTTCCAAATCGGCTCAACTCCTCTGGCAGATCACTCAGACTGGGCAGATTAAGCAGTCGGACCAAAGCCGCCCTTGCCTTGCATTGGGCAGATCAGAGACTCTCCTCCATTCACACACTCTCTCGCCCCTTCTCTACCAGAAAAAATATCTTTCCGTTGTGCACTTTGCTTGTATCCTGCTAATTCACTTATGTCCCATGCAAGAAAAGGAGGATAATTTGTGCTGATCTACGATATAACGTGAGAAAAACGAGAAGAAATCTCGCTCTAATCATCGAGGGAACGGTAACTTGGGAGGTGGAGGAAGCTAGCCCTCGGCAAGACCTTTATCTGCCAAAACAATTGCGGAGATGTTCCATTTCGCTTCGTTCCCTGTTCGAATATCTCTTTCATCTTAGATCAATGGTCTTTTCGATTCCTTCACACTTTCCTTGTTTATTATCTCATGAAGCTGCTAATCTTAGGATAGACTGAACGCTCAATTGGCGCTGTATTTACCTTACTTCCTTCCTAAAGGCATTTTCCTGATCTCGAGGTGCGATCGCTCTATCCCAATTGCTCCCTCGATTCCTTCTTGATCTCCTCATCTCCTCTCGATGGGGGAGATCTTCTCTCCAAATCCCTTGCTCTCTAGCTGCGACGGGTTAGGGAATTAGTCAGCGACTGAAACTGCCTGGGGGAGGAGACAGGGAGGGGATCACACGAGACTTTACACGAGTTCTCCCCGCTCGTCCGGTTTTGTGTGCTGCTCCCTTTCCAAAGGGCAATTCCTCTCGTTATCCCCTCATCGATTAGCTGTTGAACTAAGTTGTCTACGGTTAGAACAATTCCTAGAGATTTTAGAAAGTATGTTGTGAGTCTCTCCAGTTGATATGCACTTGAGCAACGAAAGTGGGAAGAGAGATCATCCTCATTCGGTGATATTTCCCATTGTCTCAGCGGGGGGAAGCACGATCGATGCTTTTCCTCACTCCTCGCAAGCACGCCTTTCACTCGCTCACTGTGGATATGCAGCACTTATCACTGTGTAATGGACCATTTCTTGATATTTTGCATGCCATTGCTTTAAATGCGACAGACAGTGCGCTACAGACAGAGTGCAATCCTTGTTCCAATCTCTCAAGAAATAATATTGCTACGTTATTCTTCGAGAACAGTTTATAAATATAAATAATAGTGGTTTATCGACGCAATCACTTTGTTCCTCCACTTGTGAGTTGCTTTTTTTGATTGTATTTTTTACGCTTCTGCATATTTCAAATTCATCAAAATGTTTCGGCTATGCTCGGATTTGCTTCAGCAGGGCTTGCCAATTGCTTCTCCTTTTTATTCTTGGATGATTCTTCCTCATATTTTCAACAAAAAATCACAAACCTCCTTGAATTTTCCATCTCTAGCCTACTCTCATTGGGAGCTATCCTTCTTCACCACGAGTTGGTTAATCTCTACTCATCTTCCTGTTCAATCACCATTCATGGGATCAATCTCGCATAAGATACGCCCACGCTTAGGGAATTGACCATCGAAGATACACACTTGGCACAATCATCTGACAAAAAGCAACCTTCATACCTAGAGACCGCAGGCTCCGCCCACTTAGGAGAAGAAAGAGGCGCGTCGAAATCTGGTTCTTGAAATGACGCAGCGAATACTTATCCAAAAAATATGGAAAAAATATTTTTGGGTACGTCTAACTAGTGTCTATAAACGACAGGGTGCCCGTCATGCATTATCTAATCAGAAATATCTAAAAAAGACCGATTTAGGGTTCATGATAGGGGAATGAAAAGGTTCCGACGACAATTCTTAACACGGGCATGGTGCGATGAATAGTTCCTGATTTTAGGCGTCGATTGACACCGAGAACGTATTTTTTGGATTTTTTTCCGATTAATCATTTCATTTCAAAGGTTCAAGAGCGTGCGCAATGGAACTGCAAAGGGGCGGTGCTTCCTCTCTACTTGCTCGCTTGTCTCTCACCCGGCGTGTCCAGAGAGCGCGCGCTCTTGAGGACCTCTGCCTTTCCTCTCATCCTCGAGCAAGCTCGATGCGAAGCTATGTTCAAACTTTTGGAGAAACCAGGCAGAACGGGCTCCGACCACTTCGCTCTCGTCCCGATTTCGACTCCCTTTCCGTTGTGACTCTTTCGAGGTGTTTTTGAGCCATAACTCGAGTCAACGATACGATATCTCCAAACGGCAAAAAAGTATGGCCTGATTTAGCCCCAAAGGGATATATTAGACCCACAAATGACCCTGCCAAAGCAATTCGGTCACCCACCTTGCGGTCTCTATTCATACCTGCTTTCCCTCTCCGAGTTCTATCAGCGTCTTTTTCTCTTATTGAACCAATACTGCGACAAGCCTTAGAAGTTATTCCCCATCATCGAATAGCATGTTTCATTATATGGATGGCTTCACAAGAAACTGATTTTTTACTCTCAATCACCAGTCAGATCGGCAAGAGGACACGCAAAGTGAAGCGAGTCTATTCTTTCGAAGCCACCCTGTTTCTTTGTTCATCTACAAAACTCATTTTCATGCATGTTTCGAGGTATAACTTCATATTTCAAACAGTAATAACCCATTCATTCCTGCGACTGTGCGATGTGTATCGATGCACATCCCAACTCGCTAATAGCGCAGTCACAATTGCCATCATCCCTCGCTCCTCCCGTTATCCTCACTCAATCTCTCAGCAGTAACGAGGGGAAGATTTATCCTCCCTGATCTCTACCCAATCAGAGAGAGCTAGAGAGTGTGCAGATTGAAGAGATACAGAGAAAGAGGAATCACAGTTCCGCTCAGCAGCCAGTCAACGATCAAGATAATCATCGGAGTAGAGGAGGCAAACTGCCTTGCACTCAATCGCAGTTCCTTTTTGCGTCGAAGTAACGGCAAGGAGAGAGGAAGGTGTTCCCTCCTCACTTCGCGAGCTCTTTCTCTTCTCTGATGAGTGAGATCATTCAATGTAGAGAGTAGCACTCTCTTTCGCGCTTTCCCGTGTGGTTTACTGTGTCAACTTTGTTCCGTCTCGCATTTCAAGAGGTGAAACCGCCAATCGTTCGGCTTTCCCCATTCCTTTCATCCCCAAAATATGATCAATTGGAAACTTCTCAACCACCTTGTTATTTTTCGATTGCTTTGATGATCCTCCATCACTCTCCTCCTCCTCCCTCATGCCTCAGGGAATGACCATGTTCTACTGCTCATTCTACCTTATCCCTCTCTCCTTCTCTCTATTGTAACTCTTGCCCGTAAACGGCCCTCACTCTGTGTGTCAGTCCAACCAGTATCCCTTACCTGGGCTAATGGCATGCGGCCTCTCTGTTCTACTTGTTCTATCAGCGTAGAGAGGAGGGGAAAGAGCATGGGAAGAGATAGGCCATCATCCTTTACTTGACGCGAACCACCCTCTCACGCTTGCCATTCAATCCTGCCCCCAAGGTCTGAATTCGGTGCACACATTGCCCTGCCAGCACCGGCGCATCGGCACTAGGTCGGATGAGAACTATGACGTCACAGTTCTTATCAGACCTAGTGCCGGCACATCTTTTGCTCAATAATCGCTGAATCCTTCACAGCCCATACTGCCAAGAGTACTTGAAATTGCTTAAATCGTCTCTTCTTTCCGAGCTCTCTCACGACAGCCAGAGCTGTGAGAGAGCACGCTGAAACCCATTTCATGTTAATCCATTCTTAAAGTGTATGCATAATTCTCAGCAGGGCGCAAAGTGGCGCGCATTAGGGAGGATTCCCTCCTGATCTCCGCGCTTCGTATAAACTCTGCTGCAGTGAAAGTTCCGCATTGTTCTCTCGAGATTCTCTGTCTCTCCTCGATCCTCACTCTCTTTCTTCTTCTCTGACCGATGAGAGAGCAGGGGAACTGAAGAGGGTCTTCCTCTCGTCCCTCCAGCCCTCCTTTATCATCCAAACCTGCTCACTTTGCCCTTGTGGTGCACACTTCTTTTTCTTCCCTTATCTCACTCGGATTTGTCTAAGTGCTGACGTCAAGCTGCCCCTTGGATCGAGTTATTGATTGCCAATTAACGATTACTTTTGCCCAAACCCATCTGATCTCCCACCGAACCCATCCAATCTGTGCTCGTTCGTCCATTTTGTAGTCATCGTTCAATCTCTACCCGATCTGTTCCCATTTCATGCTTGGCCGAATCACAAAAGTTCAATCAGCTGAACTCGTGACGGCAATCCGCGAATATAAGAGGAATCCAATAAGCAAGATCTGATTCAACCAGCCCTTTGTTGCACAAAATTTCGCTTTTCGTGTTGCGTCATGCGCCTAATTACTCGTGAAATGTCTTCCATAGCGCTTTTTGGTTCTGCATTTTTGCGAATGTAGTACCTCCGTGTTTATTCGTATCATTATAGAGCGCGTTACTTTAAATCCTGCCGTGGAGATATCCTATTTTCTTTCTTCAATTTTTCTCAGCCGCCATTTCTAGTCAATCGTATACATTACTTCCTTTTTCTCTTGACCGATTCCCAACTTCGATTTTATGGTCAAGAGCTATGGTCTGAATCTCTTAATTCTACATGCCCTTTCGCCTGTCTGATAGAGACGTAGAGCATGTAAAACCGGAAACTTCAAGCTATTGTTTGAATTTACTACTGCCAATTGCGTTTTTAAGTTTCAAAAGCTCCCATTGAGTCAATTTTACTTGCTGAAATGTGGAAGTCAAAATTATCAAACGATTTTCCTTCGGTGTTCGGCTCAAAAAACAATGATTTCGTTTCAAGCTACAAGCTCTTTTAGCTCATAAGCCCCAGTTGATCACATGAACTTTGATTTCCTTTCTCTCTCTCATGCTCTCTCCAACCGGCCATCGCTTCTGTTTCCACGGTGAATTAGTGTCGTGCTCGCCAGAGAAAGGGGCGTGGCTTACTGCCCCTCCAAACCCTCACACCCCCCCCCCCTCCCTTCTCACTTCTGACTTCTTGAATCTCACCGCCTTCACTTGTGTGCCTACGAGTAACTTTTGTACCCGGACTTCCTATGTTTAGTGACATTCCTTTCGAAATCCAGAGTCCTGGCATGCACATTAGTTGCACTTTCGATGCATTCCTTCACGAGCTGTCACTGTTTCTGAGTCACTTATCCTCTAGATTCGGCATAATCCATCAACTTCGCATTGCTATAAAAGACGCGCGTGGCACAGTCTCGCTATGTTTCCAGCTCCTTTCTGCCATTCCCTGCGACTCAAGGCTCGGGGGCATGTTAAAGTTAACGCGTCATTCTAACGCGTAGTCGTAGGAAACATTTGCCATGCGAAATTACGACGCATGTTTCTGAAACTTTTTGCATTGCAATCACTCCAGCTGAGTGCCATGATTCATTCGCGATATTGTTCTCCGAGTACACCATTGTTTTATCATTTCTATGTTCCCCCCATTTGAGCAATCTTACCGTATCATTGTAGCTCTACCGTACCCATTACCGTATCCTCCCCTCCACAATGGGCCTTTCTGGCTGGTTCGAATACGAGAGCGGACATGCTTGGTGCGAATCCGCCTACAAGTACACCACCAACCCCTATATCGCCGAGTTCGCCAATACGGTAGGAGTGGATTTCGGTAGACTACTGTAGGAAACTCAAAATCTCTCGAATTTGCCACTGACTGCGAGAACTCGATACAAGTTCTCTTGGTGTTTGCTTGAACCCGCGCGCGCTCTGAGAGTTCGTCCTTTTCCTGTTTTTTTTTGCACTTCGTAAAGGAAAACATGGTCGATTCCGAATAGATCAAGTGACCAGGGGGAGATCGGCTGGGTGCGAATTGAAGCTGAGTCACTACAGCTGAGCTCGGGTGGGGAAAATTGAGAAGTGACGTCACCAGTAGGAAATACGCGAAAAGCATGATTCATCGTTAGATACGAATCATATGCGCAGATCATTCTACAGTTAGCATAGTTCTTTCCGATTGGTGAAAGATAGTGCGAAAGAATGAGAGACAAGAGGAATTCCCCACACTTTTCCGAGTAGATCTGACACGTTCTCAAACGGAACTCCGCTCTGATTAGGAGCAATGAAGGAGAGAGTGGAGGGAAACGCTTACATTGGGTGCGTTTGACCCGAGAGCGGGAAGGCTGTAGAAAACACTTCCACTGTGCAAGGAGAGATGGTGCAATCAGTCCAATAATTTCAGGTCACGAATCTTCCGATCATCGTTTTGCCACTCGTGAACGCCCTCATGCTCAAGAAGTACACCTCTCAGGTTTGTCTTTCATCTTTGTTTCTTTTTTGGCTTTTCTCTTTTTTTTCTTCACAATATCTGACAACTTCTGCACTCTTGTGGCACTTCTACCGCCATTCTCAGTTGATCTTTGATCTTTCAGGTCAATGCCTCCATCCTCATCCCCAATCTACTAATGACAGTGAACGGCATCGCCTCCTCCTACTACCATGCCACCATTAATCTCTTCGGTTTGTTGATCTATTTGATCGCATTGATATTTGTATCCCATGACCTTCAAAACTCAATTAGCATCTTACGGCTTCGTCCAATTTCCCGTCACGGGCTTCACCTCGTATATTTGGAGGCAGGTCCCGTGAGGGAAATGAGAATGGGAGGGGAAATGGCATCGGGAATGGATTTATACTCATGGTTAGTGGTGGTTGTTAGGGGAGAGTGATGCTATATTCCTGACATTATTGGAAAGCAAATCACGGAACCATTGCCCAGCTGAACTCGCACCAAGTATGAAATCACACTGAAACATATCCAATGAATCGTTATGAAAACAATGCCTTGAAGTGAGCGCGGTAATTGATTAGTTGTAGCTTGTTTCCCGAGTCATCCTCCCTCTGGCTATTCTTAGCCTTCCTCCTGGCAGTCATGGCAGCACTGACTCGCTCCTGCACGAGAAGAAGGGGCCGTTGCCAGGGTTGAGTCAGGCGCCGGTCAGCGAAGTGGCAAGGAAGATTGGTTGGCACTGCTATTCAGGGACCTTGTTTTCGAGTGATTCATAGAGTCTTCTGCCTTCATCTAGTAACTAGTGACCATGGTCATTCTTGCTGGTGGCACCGAGTCCTGCCCCATTTGTCGAACCCCGAGCTTCCAGTGCCACTCTTCTGGTGCCAGTTTTGTGTCGAACTAAGCCTTCGATCTCTGGAGTCTGCTGGAAATGTCCATGGCTCCAGGGAGGAAGTCTTTGAAGGTGTACAAACAGCTCTCTCTCTCACACGAGAGGCCAGGAAACCAAAGGCGCACGAGGCTAGCACAGCTTCTGTTGACACGGCGGTTTATTACATGATCTCTGCTGCTGAGAAGCGAGGGAACAAGGGGAAGAGGGGAGGGGCTCCCATTCTGGAGTGACTCGGACACAAACTGCGACGGAATCGCACGAGAGAATGGAGGAAGAACACATTCGATACACTCCGAGTCTGGAAGAGCCCAAGTGCAACGAATGTGCGATGCGGAAGAGACGATGGAAGAGACGATGCACTCGACCTACCGCAGAGATCGGCAGTGACTCAGTTAGCGTTGAAGCGAAGAGGGGATATCGAATCTCCAATATTGGGGGGATATGAATCTCCAATATTTACAAGCTACTGCACAAGTCTAATATGCTCGCAAACACTGTTCCACAGGTGCATGGGGATGAGTTAGTGCATGGAACGGAATCGGACTTTGACCTCCCTCTCCCTCCCCTCCATCTCCTGGAGAGAGACAGAGATAGACTCGTGTTTGTCTACGAGATCATTCCGTGTAACTCGTGCTCCCTTTCCCAACCCTTCTTCGCGCATTACAAACAGAGGGGGAAGAAAATGGGGACGAGGGATCAGTCCCTTCTGGTGCAGAATAGGGGCTCGGAGAGATGGTCCAAGAGTGTAGGGGACAGAGATTCTGACAATAACATGCAATAATTCACTTAGATAGCATAAATTTAATTAATTGGTGATGAAATCAATAAATCGTTCATTAGAATTTTATCAGCTAAATTCCAGGCCAATTGGTGGACGAGCTGTCGATTCTGTGGATCATCAACACCTTCATCGTGGTCTACGCTCCCGTCTCGAAGTGGTACCCGGAGAGACACAGGGGCAAGATGTGAGCTTGGTCTTTGATTTTTCTATTTTTGGTATTTTTATCCTCCGATATAAGATCAGATTACTAAAAAACATTGATTTCCGATGGTCTTTGCAATCGATGTGAAACATACTCTTTCTTCCAAGGAACGAAATCGGATTCTTTTGAATGAGTTTCGATCAATCTAATTGCACTGAAAAGCTGTAACACACACATAATGACTTCTGCAATATTTTTACGATACGATCAATTGGTCAAATCAATATTTTCAGTAATTACAAAAATTCAATTTTAAAAAATCCTAACAATTTTCAGTCCGCTCTTCCGTGCCGTCGTCATCATCGTCGCTCTTCTGATCTCCGCCCTCTGCTTCGTCGAACCGAATCTGAATGCTCTCGCCCTCATGGCCTACTCCATCCCCGCCGTCTACCTCATCAGCTACGAAGCAAAGCAGTCAGTGTTCTTTGATCTTTGCGGAGGAGGGGAATGAGAATGAGCGATCTTTGATCGTTTAGAATCCACTGTTACTCTTTAGACGAACGAGAGATAAGACAAGGAAGGAATGATCTTTGATCTCTTCAGCTCTGGGATTCCTGACATCGCTGGATTTCCTCGTCGTGTCTTCGTCCTCTGGGGCATCGCCGTCTCCTTCTGGTTCGCAGACAGACTCATGTGCGACGTGTGGCTCTATCTTGGTGAGATATCTCTACTCGAGATTAGGAGAGATTCTAGTCATTCTGAGCGCTATTTCAATGGTCAAATCGTCAAGAGAGAGAGCAGATACCAAAGAAGACATCTATGTGAAAGCGTATTAGCGAAGACCCATTGCTAATTGAGATCACTAATTTAAAAAAAGGCCACAAAGAAGTCCCAGAAATCTCAGGGGATTCGCTCAAATTAGCAAGATCAGATTCGAGATGGTTGCGCTTCGATGAGCTCTACTAATCGATAATCCTCTCCCTCCCCTGCAGGTACTCCCTATTTGCACGCCCTCTTCCATCTCCTCTCCTCGGTCGCCGCCTACTCCGTCTTCGTCATGTTCTCCATGATCGACATCGAAGCACGATCGGAGCAGCACAAGTGAGTCTCAAACCTGACCCATCGAACTCGCAATCTGACCCACCAAACTTCCCCCACTTACCGTATTCCTCCGCAGGTTCACCGTCGCCGTGCGCTACTTCCCGGACAAGAAGGGCGCGCTCTGGTCGCTACCGTACCTCTCCATCGTGGAGAAGCACACCACCGACTGACTAGTGCGTGCGGCTCCTGCCGCCGACCAATTCGAAACCCCGCCTACCGAAAAAGTTAACCTAACTCCCGATCGATCTGAACCGCAAGTTGTGATTGCACCCTAATATATGTCCTAGCCTGAATACCGTATCCCGATCGCATTTCCCCGAGTCAACCCCCTTTGCCATGTGATTCTTTTCCTGTCTCGAGCACCCCCTCCGTCCCTTACGAGTCCGCTACCGTAATCCACGCATTTCGATACTGTCCCTTCTTCTCACCTAGGAACTCTTCACTCTACCGTAGTCCCATTCTTACCGTACTCTTCACCCTATCGTAACCCCATTCCTACCGTAGTCCGTTGTGATCTTTCTGCACCTCGCTTCACTGCTTGAAAATGAATGCTAGCTTTAACAGCCTCACATTCGATTCACTATTGTTCTTCCCGATGAAGTTGTTTAATATTGACTGATGAAAGTTCTATCAATCACTGACCATGAATCAGAAATGTTTCCTTCGAAGGTGGTGAAGGATCAAAGAAAGACGAGACAGTATAAATCAAAGACAGAAAACGATGAACTGATTAACTCCCTTGTGTTTTTCTCGAAGAACACAAAGGTTTTGCTCTGAGGTTGATGAGAGTTATCAAAGACTCCATGATGCCATAGATTAATAAAATTTAATCCATTTTTCTCGCCGTTCAGTAGAATACAATCAATTATATATGTGCAGGGGGCAGCAGAATTTGGCCTCCCGTGCTGCACTACCTTGTATAGTCGACTGTTCACGTCTACTTGTACTGGGCTGCATCGTTGCCTTTATCTTTAGACTTGGCAAGGATTTTCGCACACATCTCATTGGAATATGTTTCAAAAGTGCAAAACATTGGCATTCAAACAAAGGCCAGTCATTTCTTCCTTTCTCGCCTCTTCATTTCCACTCTTTTCCCTCCTCTAATGTGGTTGACTCGTCTCTCGAATGCATTCTCTTCCCCCGTCATCGTTAAAAAGGTGGGAAATACTTTGCCACTTCATTCAGCAGTACCTTGGACTGTTCAGCATCTCCTAGTCGCCCTTAAATAACCGTGCCCTTCTCACTACCGTATTTCTTCCAGATGATTACCGTAATCTTTCCAGAAGGCCGTTTACTACAAGGCTGAGGGAGAGTCTTTCTTCTACAAGCGAGAAGTGGAGCACTACACCCATCAGGGATGCAGGATGCAACTGAGTCTCGACCCAACGTTTGAGAAGGAATTACCCGGTGAGAAAGACAAGTTCCTTTATTATGATCATGACATATTCGAAATTTAAACGATGGATTTAAAAAATTCCAGAAGTTCATGGAAATCCATTTTTAAATTGTTATTGGAATTTCCAAAATGCATTCCCCTTTTTTCAGATACTTCTTGCGTCACATTCCGAAGTAACGGAGACGTCTGTGTGAGCAATATTCGTTGATCTTTGATCTATGACCTTTGATTTTTCAGATCGAGCCAGAGTTCAAAGTGAACTGCTCGCTGGAGGATTGCAAGCGTGAGTGGCTCCTTCATCTCATCCATGGTTAATCTTTAATCTCTTCAGTCTACCTCCCCGTTCATCCCCGTGAAATATCACTAGGCAGATGTGAGAATGACAACATCGAGCACTGTCTCGCATTCACTGCCAAACTCGCCCTTCCCCTCAATTTTGAGGTTCGTTATTTTGGTTTGCAAACTGATCCTTTCTCGATTTTTACCCTGTATTGCGATATTACAGCAGCTGAGCAAGGTTGGCCAGTTCGTGGAGAGCGATGCCCTCCCCCTCTATCACGACTACTTCCTATGGGGATACGCCATCCGAATCACTCGGAAGAAGGGCAAGTTCATCTCTGATTTAGGCTGGAAAAATAAGGCATTCTCTTGAAGGTGGCTCCTTCCAACTAACCATGGTGAATCTCGGGCCAAAGGCAGGAGAAGCAGGAAGAAATGGTAAGAGTGAAGCTGTCTTCAAAAATACTTTCTTTTTCTCAGGATACTGTGATGAGAACTTTCCTGAGATGAAGAAACCCCGCCTAATCGAGGCATTTCTGTCCATTCTCCAGCAGGGAAAGGAAGATGAGAAGATTGAACGTGAGTAAAAATACGATATAAACTGATAGCCTTCTTCACAAGATTCCTTCAATGATTAATGAGAAAGTAAGGTACATATTGTAATCTTTGATCTTGAGATCCTCTTCTTAGACCGCGTGTTCTGCGTGGAGGAGAAATTCACTGGTGAGGATTTGCGTCGACTCGGAGGTTCGTATGAAATAGAACATTTTACCGTTGAAAATGGTTCTACAAGAATTTTTGAAATAAGCAACTTGAAATATCTAAATTCAGACAGTTCTGGCTCTCTCCACTTATCCCTTCGTCTCGTCGTCGCTCGATCGGATTTTTCCCTTTCCTCAATCATCAATCGCAATCTGTTTGTTACCTATCGTAGTCCCTTCTGCAATCAATCGATAAGTTCAGGAAGACTACCGTACCCGAACCCACTCAGTCTCTCGTCGATGAGGTTCTACGTGGAGAGAAGCCGCGCAGAGCATGTTTGAAACTTAAGGTATGTGGTTCGTTTGTCGAATGTTCTTGGTTAGCTGGCCATAACGTAATATAACTACCCAACATGCTAATTCAGGCCGACCTTAGCTGCAAATGCTGCGATATAGATTCCTCTCCCACCTTTTCCCTGCACAAGTCTGCATTCGCTAAAACCAAATTCAATCGTGTTCTCGAGGTTTGTTAGGATAGCTGTTATTGTTGTGATTGCAAAGCAAATGTGTTCTAGAAAGTGCCGGCCGGATCGGTAGCTGATGTCAAAATCAAGGGACTCTGTGATGGCGTCGTTAGAATGGTGAGAATTTTGACTGATTTCCAACTGGGGAAGGGAAGTCCTTCTCTCAGATTATGCTTACTTTTGTAATCCAGTAATCCAGCACTTCCAATGAATTTCGAATGTTGAGATGATTCGCATTGGCTACGGTGCCACTCTTCCCCTTCCCGATAGGAGATGCAATGTGAACAGAGCCATGCGGTCACTCATCAACATCTTTCGGGTACAATCATTATTATTATTATTATTATTTAAACAAATAAAATAATGATATTTTTTTAATTATTGGGGTGTCCGGAAAGTTCGTATAATGCTTCGGAAAAAAGTCAGTTCGCGATCAAATGCAGTGATTGCGCAATCTGTTTGTCAACAATGTATTGCATCATTCTGACGTTGAGTAGTGAGAAGATTTAATCAGTCTCTTAGTTGCTACATTGATTCTTGTGATGGACTCCCATCTCTACCTCCGAGCAGTTTTACTTCATTACTACCGTCTTGGCCGATCCGTGAAGGAGGCCCACTCTGCCCTGGCCCAGTCGGAAGGAGCTGACGCCCCCTCCATACCCTTCTGCTATAAGTGGTTCTCCCGCTTCAAGAAATGGGAGTTTGGTCTCGATGATCAACCCCGCTCTGGACGCCCTCCCTCCCTCGATCAGCCTCTCGTTCTCCGCACACTGAAGCGCAAGCCCATGGCCAGTGTGCGTGAGTTGAAGAAGGATACTGGTACTCCCAGATCAACGGTGTCCGATATCCTCCATCGATCTGGGAAGAAGCCGAAACTCCCACAAGTGATTCCCCATGACCTCTCCCCCGAACAGCTGAAAAATCGTGTTCAAGTCTGTCGGGAATTACTCCATCGTAGATCCAATCTTCGATGGGTCAATTCCATCATCGCTACAGATGAGAAGTGGATCACGTACGATAACCCTGTGAGGAGACTGCAATGGGTGGATGCAGATGAGAAGCCCACGCCCGTCCCGAAGAAGGAAGAGCACGGAAAGAAGGAACTCCTCTGCTTCTTCTTCTCAGTGCTCGGTCCCATCTACTGGGAGATCCTCGCCCCTGGCACCAGGATCAATGCCGGCCTCTTCTCTGAACAACTGCAAGATGTTGCGATCAGAGTCCCTCCCAGACTCCTGAACCAGGGCAAAATTCTTCTTCTGATGGACAATGCTCGCCCACATCGAGCAAAGATGACCCAGAAGAAAATGGACGAGCTGAAGATCGAGAGGATTCCCCATCCACCGTATTCCCCGGATCTCTCCCCATGCGACTACCACTGCTTCCGCTCTCTCTCTGACTTCTGCAAAGGAAAGAAGTTCAAGAATCGAGATGAAGTTGTGAGGGCTTTCGTGAACTGGGCGGTCTCGAAGAAACCCGCATTCTGGAAGAGAGAAATCGAGACTTTGCCCAATCGCTGGAGGGAGGTAGTGAGAAAGAAGGGGGCATACATTGGTCACTGAGAATTGTAAAGCATTGAATAAAAAATAAAAACAGAAAATTATACGAACTTTCCGGACACCCCAATATTTTTAACAGCAGTCGTAATAAAAAAGTAGTGCGATTCAACCCGTCCAAGCTATTTCACTGTGGCATTGCAATCATTGTTTTCAGAACCACATTGCCAATCACGCGGCTCTTCAGTGGGAACGAGAGATCTGCAGCAGAGCTCTCGCTATGGATGTGAGTGCTGGCAAAAAATTGGCCTGCACCGGGCGGGGATCGAACCATTCAGACACGCGATCCGTCGTCGTCGATGGCCGAGTTGCTGTATCTCCTCGACATCGTCTGGTCTGCAGATGGAATGATGCCCATGGCGAAGAGAGTAGCCATTGGAGTGCTGGCCGATATGGTGAGGGGAATGGAAGAGCGAGTTGAAAATTAGTTTTTCTTATTTTTTTGATTCAAAAGGCGCATAAGCATATCAGTATTCTACAATTTGAGTCAGAGACTCGAGTAATTAAATTCACGATTTCCAGGCGCATCTCAACGCTCGAACCAGTCTGCAGCAGTGGGTCACCGATGTGGTAGGTCAACACAAATTGGAGCATACCATGGGATTACGGCTGCATACTGTAGATTACTGTAGCTTCTCCGTTGCAGGTCCTTCCTCATCTGGACGAGTACAGCTGCGAAAACGAGAATGTCTGTGGAATCCTCAGCGCCTTCCACAAGGTGAGAGCAGATCTCCAATCAACGAACATCTGGGTGAAAATCTAGATAGACTATCCAATTTTGACACAACTGGAGCTAACAAAGTTCAGAGACAGACACAAGTAATTTTCCTTTTTCCCTTTCTATGCCTACTCAATTCGTCTTTGTAGATGATGAACTCAGTGCCTCGAGTGGAAAAGAAGATCGTTCCTCTGCTGGTCTTCGACTGGCCCAATCTCTAGACAGTTAATTATTTCGGATAAATTATCGTGTATTACTCTCAGTTTGGAGTCACGTCGCAATGGGATAACACATAATGGTGAACGTAACACAACTCAAGCCAGTCATTAGTACAAACATTGTCTGCGATCCAAGAACAATTTCTATGGTATCGTGATAGTTCCTTGTTCCTTGACCACTGGTAGTGGTATGGGAAGGATGGATAAGTAGTCGAAGACCCGTCGATCCTCCAGAATCGCCCCGTTGCTGATGGGGCAAGAGTGGTAGAATCTGATGATGTGGGGATGAGAACGATACAACAGTTTTTTTTGCGAAAGCATGATGATTCATTGCGAAATAACACGTCTATGGTAAATATATTCATATTTTTTCCGATCTTTCATCTACCGCGCACTCCACATCTGTTGTGTAAAATGGAAGGAAACACACTTGAGGTAGGGATCGGGAGCATTCCAGGGACCGAAGTCGGAGCCACAGCCAGTGACTAGAAGTGTTTCGAATTGGCCTCACTTTTACGAAACCGTGATATTTTACAATTATTTTGAGGAGATTCTGCCTATGAATCGATCTTCGGCAAAAATCTGACCATTAAAGCATCCCTCCTCGTCAGTCCACGTTCGACCCATCAGCTCAGAGGAGAATGCTGGAATAATCAAGAAACTTTATTTGCATTCTCTGCCAATTTTTCGAACAATTGGGGACGTTCTTTTTACACTCTTCTCCATCACACGTTTCTAGAAATCCATTCAATAGAGAAAGCATACGATTTTTCGAAAATACTGTTTGCGACTACAATAAATGTTCAGTTTTGGAGTGATCGTTGATCTCTACTCAACTCACAATCCTCATCCATGAGATCGACTTGGATCTTCCCTGAGGGAACTCTGCTGTCTCCGAACTCACATTCCACTTTGCCCTGAAATAATATTTATTTTGTATCCGAGTGAATGGCCTAGACACAAATTCAAACACGAGCTCAAAGCTATAGATGAGAAATATTTCTGAAAACTTTAATGTCTTTCTAATTTCAAAAATTCTAATTTCAGGAATGAATGGTTGCTGTTTTTTTAAACAAAAATCGGATTTGAAATTTCAAAATTGTGGCTTACATTTATCGCGTAGCACTCCTCCTTAGCTGCGACTGCAGCAAACAGAGAAGTCAGCAGCAGCCGGAGCAGCAGCAGCAGCCGGAGCATTCCTGCTGAGAAAGAGGCATGACAATTTGCAAGTTCAAACACGAGCTGATTAAGCTTGACTCCATACAATGACGACATACTATGAATAAAAGTTCACGAACAGTGTTCAAAAGCGTTCGGATTAAAAAGGTGTTAGCGGACAGAGAAAGATGCAAACAAACGTGAAAATAGGAACAGACGGTCATTGAAAATCCGTTACACCAAGCGTAGAGTGTCATCTCACAATCGTGGATGAATCATCTCAAGTCAACGACACGAACGAACAAAGAGAGAACGCGGCGAGCAGTTCCCCACTCAAACAGCTTCCCTTCCCTCCCTCCGCTCACTCCCTAACGTGGTATCGCCCTTTGCGCTCCTTTCCCCTTCTCCTCTTTCCCTCTCTCTCTTCCCTCGCCCATACGAGAGATGAGAGAAAACTCGAATCAAGGAGAGCTTCTCCATGTGTTCGCTCAACGATTAAGGGCGATTTACGAGTGCAATTGTGTTGAAAAAGGGGATTTACGAGGTGCAGTCAGACTTTTTCACTTTCAAACTCCCGGTAAAGATTTGATCTCCGTGAATTTTTGTTAAACTACACTTACAGAAATGCGAAGCAGATGGGCAAAGACGAATGAAAAAACTATCATGGAGCATTGAAAATTAATACAACGAAATTTAAACTATGCAATTAACGAAGAGCATTGATATCGCGGTAACATGTGTGAAAGTATGAGTTTGACCACAGGGTTCGTCACTGTAGATGACCCCGCTGAAACAGTTACACGTCGAAAGAACAGATCAAAAGAGGAGCTTAGACAACACTAAGTATGTGCGTGGAACAGCCTACAATTCGAATAAGGAAAAATAGGATTGATATTCCCTTTACTCTATGTTACATAGACTGTTTTCCTTCCCTTGTTTTTGCATTGTTATTCGTCAGTTTTTTTTGCATAAATGATCGGCTTAAGAGAAAGAGACTTCAGGTGAATGATAAAAATGTGAATGTAACGTACATCTAATCTTGGAATCCCGCGAGGGAACTGGGCCAGCGCGGATTCAGTCGAACGTGGCGTGAATTCAATTACATTGCCTTTCTTGCATTTTCAATGCATTCCTTTCACCTTAATTAAACTCTAACGATATGTGAATCGCATCCTATGGTTCAAAGGCATTTTATCATTACAATATTCGATTTCAGCCTGTTTCTCTGTAGGACGGGGGTTTGGAAGGCACCCGAGTCTCTCCTTTTGGCATTGTACTGACGATTTTTTTGGATAAATGAATAACGATTTTCTAAGGAGCCGAATGCAGTGGCCTTTGCTGAGCTGATTCACAGCCTCATCATCCCTTCCCGATTAGCCCCCCTACTCTTCCTCTTCCTTCGTCGATGAGACTGCTGACTATCGTCGTACTATTCATTGCATTCGGTCCTAGCAGATGTGGTTTTACGTCAGTTTGTTTGCTTTCTCCTTCAATATTATCCACATTCACAACAATAGCCTGCCATAGAGAGTGTGAGAAAGGTTCAGAATGTTTCATTCTTCGATACTTCAGAGTGCAATCGGCCCTCGATGATTTGGTCACTGAGCTCAGCGGAATTAACACCGCGCTGCAGACGATGAGTCAAGTGCTTAATGGAATTCAGCAGTCAGTGCACACTAATGAGGTGAGGAAAGAACCAGTGCATCCAAAATCGCTGAATTTGCAGCATCTTCATCACGAACTTCACCAGGCGAATAAAGTGCTCAAGGCTCTTCACATATCGATCGATCCGAATGCCACTGATCTGTACACAACAAAAGCTCCACCTGTCCATTCGTGGCGTCGAGGACATAACAGAGCCTCATCGGAATCTCATCTCTCTGCGTCCTTCATTGTAGCTATCGTAACATTCGCAATGATTTACCCTTGTTGAAGATTGTTTCTCTCTGTAAAGTTGTTAGTAATCATGGAATAAAATCTTTAAGTTAAAAATAATTCTAGAATAATAGATTCCTAGCAATATTCCTCCCGAAACTGAGCTATAACTTATTCGATTTTGAAAATTTTGCCCTCCTGTTCTCTTTGTGTGATAAAAATCGAAATTCTGTTGAAATTCCAAAAATAAAATATTTTATTGTGATCGTTTAAGCACTGCGCTCGACTTTATCTCATGAAAATAAATACAATGTGTGAATACGAATATGTTGATTGGTACTACTGTTGATCGATTGATTTGACTCCGTGGTGATGATCGTGATGGCGTTTATTGTGTCTCCTTATCCCCCCAGGTGCATTCTGATTGATTGAAACGAGGAGAGAATTGAGCACTCGATTCGTCGTTTCCAGTTCATCTCTCAATCCCTGCAAGTCGACTTCGAGAATGAACTGAAATATCCCTAACCTCATTCGTTTTCAGGGAATTCAGAATCCCCGTGAGCGCATGAGTCATTGTATCCAGTCCGTTCTTAATTCCTTTCAGCTCACTCGTCATATCGTCGAGTCTCCACCTCAGTCTAAATAAATTATGCTCAAGATACTTGCACGGGGTAAATTGCAATTCAATAGCCGAAATTTAAAGAAATTTAACACAATTGTTAGAGTTAATAAACCGCCTCTTCTCTTCACCTAGAATGATCCGGTTGTGGATGAGGCATTACTCCCTGAGCCATCCCAAAAGAGAAATTGGATAAACTAACGTTGTGTCGTCTGATGTGAAGATGCATGGAATTGCGACTATGGCGGGAAGGAGGATAGTCAGGAATCTCATCGAGTTAGTGAAGAGAATGAAGAGAGACTATCTAATCTTAACGACGGGAATTGGGTTGAATCAGAATTGGGAAGGTCACTTCTTCCCTTCGATTTGACATTCACTGTCAGCTTACAATGGTGGAGGCACTAATTGATGAAAACGAATACAACGGTACTTGCAATCTTTTGAGAAATTATTTTTACATACTTTATTCGGAAGGAAGAGTAAAGAGAATATATTGCAATTATGGAGCAGAGCACGGGGGAACTTCAAAGTGCGCCGCTTGTCCAATTGATGGTGTTTCTGATATCTTGGCCATCGTTGTCATACTTGTACATTTCTACTCTGTAGAACGAGTGACATTCTTCTACTTCCATAGAGGATCTGGTCGTGGTATCGAATATTTCCTTAACAAACGTCGATCCATCTACATTTTCTTCCTCCAATTTCTTGAATTCCAAATTGGGATCAGAGAATAGACCGTCGATGGCTGGTTTGGGGACGTAGAAAGATACGAATTTCGCAGATGTCTGTGATAGACGAAACGTCTGAAGTTCATTAATTATTAAAACTGATATGCATGAATCGTTGCATATCTCGAATGCTCTGAGAATGCCCTGAGCAGAACAGTTTCCCTTCTCCAACTCGGCATGATTCGTGTGAGTGATTATGTGAAGAAGTGTTTCATCGTCCATCACACACTCCTCTGGAAGCACTCTTCTCATCTGAAAATTATCGATCTGTGCCAGTAACTATGGCTTCATAGTTCTATCACAATGGCCTTAAATACGAACCGATGGATTCCGTGCAGTCCACTCCATATTGAACTTGTCCACCTTGGGAAGATTCTTCAGCACTGCTCTCATTCGAGTGAATTCAGTGGCAGAACAACGACTGTTCAAGGACAGTCGAATTTGCGAACGTTCCAGGTTTCGGTCTTTCAGAAGAGATGTAATGAAACTTAAATATTCTAATCAGTGAATGGAAGTGATGGCAATACGAGACGAAGAAGTAAGTTCGCTAAGCCTCCATTTCCCCCTCCCGCGATGGTCGAGGTTCAGAAGACGTAGCGAGATCGCTACCCCGCCACTAGTAAGAAGCGCACAACAAATTGCACCTACGAGCAAACATCCAGGCCATGTTGTATGTCTTTGAAGTGCAGGTTCAATTTCTTGTATGTTGTTGTTTTGAGTAGAGTTGAGATGACCTCGAGCTCGTCGTTGCTTTGATCTCGCAAGTTCTAAAGTTCATTGATTAGGTTTTTTCCATATAAAACCAATGAATGCCAAGGAGAACCCTTCATTTGCTGATTTATCACCTTTATTTCAAGCCAATGCGCCTTGGCTTTTCTAAAAAGTCGACGCATGCGGTAAGTCGAAAATTTTGCCGGATCAGCACTGAATATTTTATATTCCGCATGCTTCGCGTATGCCAGGACTCCGAGTTCGTCCCTTGATAACTGTAAAAAATTAACTTTTTAGATTGTTGGACATCTTGGAACGTATTGTGTACTCGAGATTTCTTCGTTAAATGTACATACCCATTTGACAGCGATCCTTGAGTATTCAGTGCCTCCAACTTCAAGGTCGAGTTCTCTGAATCTCTTACACGTCGTTCCAAGAGGAAATCGATGAGTTGATGTGAGATTACCGAAGATCTTCATCCAAACTTCGTCAGGAAGAGTGGAAATTGGGTCCTGAAATTATTGTTTCACTGATTCGTCGAATCATTTGTTTCTGCAAATAATGCAAGCAGAGTGGTGCATAGGGTAAAGAAAGGCTCAAACCTTTTCATATTTCTCTTGGAAGGAAAGTTTGTCCATCGTCGAATGAAGAGCCGACGTGCGATCACAATCAGATATTCTTCAATACTGAAATGTTTACTGAGAAGCTGGAAAACAATAAAAACAAACAAAAAATAATATTCCATTACTTAAAGGATGAAAAATGTAGAATGAGCAAGTATAATGATGATATTGTGTGCCTACTTTCGCATAAATGAAGGTGGTAGAACGGATGCTTCCAGCCCTATCATCATGCTAGATAGATAAAAGGGTTATCACAGTATCATCCTTA
The DNA here is from genome assembly GCA_036245805.1 of Pristionchus mayeri. Taxonomy (NCBI): domain Eukaryota; kingdom Metazoa; phylum Nematoda; class Chromadorea; order Rhabditida; family Neodiplogasteridae; genus Pristionchus; species Pristionchus mayeri. The sequence continues at coordinate 19,930,267 of BTRK01000003.1, read as the reverse complement.
TTGCCTTTGAGCCTAGGATGCATCTTTAACAAAGTCAAAAAGCATCCCTCGTGGCCGCTCATGCGAAAATTTACAAATTCTCACAGTTTATTAACAATGACCAGCAAATATACTTCAAATGTTCTATACTTGGCACGAAAAAATTCTCTAATTGTAATTTGAAAAACGTTTAATCAAGAATGAAAACAACAAGGAACAAAAACAGCATAAAATGAAAACAACAAAGTTCGAATCAGTGTTTTCTCAGTTTCAAATCGCCGCGCGTGACTGCATCGCGTGGGTTCACTGGAGCATACAAACAATTTCTGAATGAGGAAAGTTAAATAAAACGGTCGATTTTGAAAAAGTTTCTGGCACACCTCACTTTTGGGGTCGAAAAATCGACTTTCTCAAAATCATGTGGAATATAGTTTTTCTGGATTGTTTTCACGCGTAGAAACCGAATTTCCACATCCGAACTCGAGAAAATGGGAATGACGAAAGATATGACTGAAAACCCGAAAATTTCGATCCGAAATGACACATAAAGTGACATAACTAAATTTGAAAAAAAATATGATATTGGGTGATTGGCATTTTTAGAATCTACTAGTGGTATCACACCTCCTCTAATTTTTAGGGATTTTTAAAAAAATGGATATTTCGACTTTTTCGACTCTGAACTTGGATATCTCGTGTAAAATTTTGAGATATCAGAATTTTATTAGCAACTACAACTTCTGGCATAAATTGGAACCATATTACCATTTTTTGGTTCTCGAATTTTGAAATTGTTGAAATTCGAGATTTTGCTCAGAATGTGACAAGAATGGGATATTCTTTATCTGCCCTAGCTTCTTGAAATCCATTCTATTGCAGTGTGGCATTCCTATTGTGCATAATTATCACCATTCGAAGCGTTTGCAGACAAATCTAAGATCTTGCGGATCCTTCACTATCACTAAATGAAGCAATTTCGTCCAAAATTCGCGTATTTTCGAGTTTTTCGAACTTAAGAAACGTTTTCATGAGTTTTTATTATGAAATTCGGATTCAGCGAGTCGAAATACACTAGAAATATTTATTTATTCATGATTATCAAAAAAAAAAATTTTCGACGAATTTCGAAAAAAATTTATTTTAACTTTTGTTGTAGAAGTTCACCTAAAACCACAACCCTAGTGTATTTCGACTCGCTGAATAAGAATTTCATAATAAAAACTCATGAAAACGTTTCTTAAGTTCGAAAAACTCGAAAATACGTGAATTTTGGACGAAATTGCTTCATTTAGTGATAGTGAAGGATCCGCAAGATCTTAGATTTGTCTGCAAACGCTTCGAATGGTGATAATTATGCACAATAGGAATGCCACACTGCAATAGAATGGATTTCAAGAAGCTAGGACAGATAAAGAATATCCCATTCTTGTCACATTCTGAGCAAAATCTCGAATTTCAACAATTTCAAAATTCGTGAACCAAAAAATGGTAATATGGTTCCAATTTATGCTAGAAGTTGTAGTTACTAATAAATAAAGTTTTCGTAGAGTTAGGGTGACGTAGGGTCCGTTTGTGAGAAATTGGAATTCTGATATCTCAAAATTTTACACGAGATCTCCAAGTTCAGAGTCGAAAAAGTCGAAATATCCATTTCTTTTAAAATCCCTAAAAATTATAGGAGGTATGATACCACTAGTAGATTCTAAAAATACCAATCACCCAATATCATATTTTTTCAAATTTAGTTATGTCACTTTATGTGTCATTTCGGATCGAAATTTTCGGTTTTTCAGTCATATCTTTCGTCATTCCCATTTCCTCGAGTTCGGATGTGGACATTCGGTTTCTACGTGTGAAAACAATCTAGAAAAACTATATTCCACATGATTTTGAGAAAGTCAATTTTTCGACCCCAAAAGTGAGGTGTGCCAGAAACTTTTTCAAAATCGACCCCAAACCTTAGTCATTGCTGCCGGCGATCAGCACTCGGGACCCCAACTTCAGAAAAAAAGTATGGGAATTATCGAATTTTTAGCCATCCGAGGACCTGTTACGTTCTCTGGTGGAGGGTCTCTTAATAGATGATCGTTGATACTGTCTAGCAGTCTCACGATCTCTTTCCCTCTGACCCTTCCTCCCTCTCTCTCCTCTCCTCCTCCCCTCTCTCCTTTCTCTAATTTCCTCCCTGTCTCGAAGTTCGATGTGAATTCTCCAACATTCATAGGCATCTTACGAACGTGAAACTAACTTGAACACAGCGCAATTGCAATCTTTTGAATAGACTTGTGCTAGAAATAATTGAACAACTGTTTTGCAAATTTTATTACACCGATGAAATGGAACAATGTGAGAATTTAAAGAGCACCGCTTGTCCAAGTTATAGTTTTTCTTGTTTTTTGTCCATCTCTATCGCATTTGATGAATTCGACTCTATAGTACGAGCTGTTTTCCACAACATTCACGGCCGAACTCGACTCAGTATCGAATATTTCTTTGAAAATCATGGATCCATCCTCGCTTGGCCCTTCCGTTTCCTTCAATCTTGAATTCGGAAGAAGATCAAAGAGCCCTTCGACGGTTGGTTTCGGAACGTAGAAGGAGATGTACTTCGAATCGATATCAGAAAGACAAAACGCCTGAAATTCGTAAAAATTTTCAATGCGTTGCTGAGCAGCAAACCTCGAATGCACTGAAGATGCCTTGTCCAGAGCACTCTGAGTTCTCCAATTCGGCATGATTCGTGTGAGAAGTGACGTGGAGAAGGACGTCATCGTCGATCAAACACTCCTCTGGAAGCACGTTTCGCATCTGAAAATTATCCATTAGCCATTCACAAGGTCTATCTCATCTCTTCTCAAAACGACGACTTTTTTATAAATTGGATCCTCATTTTGAGAGCAATCAGCAAGGCTTGGATGTTTTCTTGTAAGTTCAGTTCAAATTTCATCAGTTCAATGATTAGGTAATTGCAGTTTAATCTCATCTACTGAAAGATCAATAGCTGGAAAATTCACAATGATTCACTAACTGATTCATTCCGAGCAGTCCACTCCATTGTGAACTTGTCCACCTTGGGAAGCTGTTTCAGCACAGCCCTCATTCGAGTGATATCAAAGGCAGCACAACTGCTCTTGAGTGATAGACGAATTTGTGAATTTTCCAGTTTTCGATCTTTCAGTAGAGATGTAATGAAACTGAAATTATCAAATAAGTATGTAGTAGGTAATGCAGCGAGCTCGTAACGGCTCCCATGATTTCGCAATTCGAGGATAGACAAGCGTAGCGAATTCGCTACCTCGCCTCGAGGACTAGTATGACGTGTATACCAATTTCCACTTACGAGTAAACATCCAAGCCTTCATGCGTGTCTTCGAAACGTAGATTTAATTTCTTGTACGTCGTAGTTCTCAGAAGAGTTGAGATATTCTCGAGTTCATCGTTACACGGATTTCGCAAGTTCTGATATGCATATTGATATGACGGGAAAATGTATCAATCATTGATAAGAGCGATTTAGCACCTTTATTTCCAGCCAATCCACCATGGCCTTTCTAAACAGTCTCATCATGTGGTAAGTGGAAAATTTAGCAGGGTCAGCACTGAACATTTTATACTCCGCATGCTTTGCGTATGCAAGAACTCCGAGTTCGTCCCTTGATAACTGGAAAAATATTATCTTTTTTAGATTATTGAACATCTCGGAACTTATTGTGTCTTCTTGGTTTGAAGGAACTTACCCATTTGACGGCGATCCTCGTGTATTCAGTGCCTCCGAGTTCGAAGTCGAGCTCTCTGAATCTTTTGCACGTCGTGCCTAGAGGAACTCGTTGAGAAGATGTGAGATAACTGAAGATCTTCATCCAAACTTCGTCAGGAAGAGTGGAGATGGGCTCCTGCAATAATATTCTCATTACACCTTTTCCACAAATCATGTAAGCAGTATTTTAGCTACAATTTGTGCGAAATTCCACACCTCATCATATTTCTCTTGGAAGGAAAGTTTGAGCATCAGCGAATGACGAATCGGCGTGTTATCACAATCGGACTTCAAGACGAAAATATACACTAAAAAGTTAATTAACATCAATTTTTATGTACATGAGCAAGCGATGTAGTAAACAATGTTGGAAGCTCAAGCGAGAAAGGTGACCTTAACGAAACTCATGGACTCACTTCCTGCTGAAATATAGATGAAGGGAAGTCAGGGGGTACGAAAATCCTTTTGAATAAATAACTACTTACACGTGTTATTTATGGGCGTTTTATTGCTTTCGAGACTTGTTTCTTTTACTAATGCGTCATCAAGGAACCTCTATAGCGATGCTCAAGCGAAAATTTATGAAAGTCTCAGAATATAGCAGAAATTATGAAAAGCACAGAAAGCTCTAAACTTGTCGGGAACTTCCCCAATAATCTCTCTTTCAAAACTGGAAAAGGTTTTGCTAGCCGTTGAACCAGGACACATGCTGAATTCACATTTTTAATGTGTTTACCAGTTCCAAAGCGCGGCACGTTGCGTCTGTTCATTGGGTCACAGTAACAATTTCTGAAGCGGGAAGGAAATTTATCAAAGGAATCTAACATAGCAAAGAGCTTGGAATGAGAAGAATGTCTTTGTTTACTGCTCGTTGGGACATGCATGACATGTCACGCCTGATAATTACCCTCTCCCTTTCATCCGTCACACAATCCTCCGTGTTAATTATATTTATCATCGATGACACTTTCCAATATGGAGCACGATTTGACTTTGTCAAACAATTGACTTTACTGTGAGAGTGAAGAAGAAGAAAGATAGGTTAATCAAAATATGAGGGAAAATCGGCACGAAACTCCTGGGCACTTTTGGCCGGGATATCATCATCGCTATTCCACGCAACGAACTCGTTCATGTGATCTCCGTCCCGATCAAACTTGAGCATTTCGACGTGGAAGTAGTCATAACACTCGTTAACGATAAGAACCGATCCGGTCGCGAGATCTTCCAGTTTTCCATAGACCATAGGAGTGTCATAGCCGTGCTTCTTTGTCTTCTTCAATTGCGGATGCGGGAGTGCGAACAGAATGAGAATTGTTTGTTTGGGAACGTCAAACGATGCGAATTTCGAATCGACATTCGAATGGCGAAACACCTGGAATTTAGATTCTTCATTGATTAAATAGTTGTTTAACTGTTGTAGGCAATCGCCATAAAACATTAGGACATTCTACTAAAAGTAGATGGACATAGTACCTCAAGTAATAATATTGCTAATTATTTACTCAAAATAATACCTCAAATGCCCTGAGAATACCCTGAGGGGAGCAGTTTGAGTTCTCCAATTCGGCGTGATTAGAGTGAGTGATGATGTGAAGAAGGACGTCATCGTCGATTAAGCATTCACGGTCAGAGAAGTGCCTCATCTGAAATTATGCTGGTCAGTGTTGATGGAGGTATGACAGAACCACAACGAGAAAAGCGCCAAGTGTCAAAAACGACAAAAGCGCAACCGACAAAAGCGCAACTCTAAATATCTTAGTACAGAGCGATGATAGAACTTTGTGGTTGGTATCAATTAATTACTAATGACGAGAACTATCTGCCCTGAGGGCTAATTAGTGATTTCACCGAAAAAAGTGACGTCACTTTTTTCAGACGTATAGGTGTTCATGGTAAAAAAAAACGTGGTAGAAGCTTGTGTTGGATCTAGACGAGGTATCAATGCCCACACTATCTTCGACACACCCTCTTTAATTTGTCGGCTACTGTATCCCGATACACCGTAATCTAGCTGGCATAGGCTCACAAATTGATTGGAAGCGATCATGTTTTATCAGCCAAATATCATCTAGATTATGGTGTATCAGGATACGGTAGCCCGACAAATTAAAGAGGGTGTATCGTAGATTGTGTGGGCATTGATACCTCGTCTAGATCCAACACAAACTTCTACCACGATTTTTTACCATGAACGCCTATACGTCTGAAAAAAGTAACGTCACTTTTTTCGGTGACGTCACTAATTAGCCATCAGGGCAGATAGTGCTCGTCATTAGTAATTAATTGATACCAACCAAAGTTCTATCACCGCTCTGTACTAAGATATTTAGAGTTGCGCTTTTGTCGCTAGCGATTTTTTAAACCTATTTGCGCATTTGTCGTTGCGGTTCTGTCATACCACCGTGTTGATTACGTGTTAACCGATCCAATCCAATCCACTAACCGATCCATTCTGAGCACTCCATTCCATTTTGAACTTGTCCATTTTGGGCAAATGGTTCAACGCCGCTTGCACTCGAGTTATTTCGAAGGAGTGGCAACTGCTGATCAGTGAGAAATGAATTTGGCACTCCTCCAGGTTTCGACCCTCCGTCAAGGAGCAAATTAATCTGCATTTGAACTTTTTGTTCGAAGTATATAGTAATTGAAATTTATTCGCTTCCCATGCCGGCACGAAGCCTGAATCAGTTTTGTTATCCCTAGCACTCACTCGTAAACATCCAATCTTTTTCTTTTTGCTTGCTGGTGAGTTCCACGTTCAATTTCTTGTACGTCGTTTTATTGAACAGATCCGTGATGTGCGGTAGTTCAGAACCTTGCAGACACGTGTTCTGAAGAGAATCGGCGATGGGTAATGGTCAAATAACAGTGATTATTTGCGGACCTTAATCTCCAGAGAGTGCACCGAACCTTCGTTGAACAATCGCTCGGAGTAAGTAGTTGAAAGAGTAGTTGGTTCGCCGCGGAAGATTTTGTACTTCCTGCCATTTTCGTGTGCAAGAACTTCAATAAGCCCTCCTTTGACCTGAAAATATTTTCAAAGAAAATTCCATACAACTATCACAGATCTACGTCGTGATGTAATCAATGTAGGAACACACCCGATTTATGGAGATCTTTTCAAATTTTCTGTTGCAAAGTTCGAAGTCGAGGTCTCTGAATTTCTTGCACGTCGCACCAAGTGGAAATCGATCCGATTTGGTAAGATCGCTGAAGATCATCATCCAAACTTCGTCGGGAAGAATTGAGGTTCGGTCCTGAAAAGAGTTCATATAAACATGCTAGAGAAATGAATGTTTCAGACATCAAATGAATCTAGTGGCAGGATAATCGTAAACCTTTGTTTCCTTCACTTGTAAGGATAATTTGTTCATAGTCGATCGAAGAGCGCGTCTATTCACTCGATCGGACATTCTTCACTCCTGGAAATCGAACTAAAGTAACAGAAATATTTCGAAGAAGATGAAATGGAAAATTTGAAGATAGGGGCCGTTATCTAGAATGGTCGTCTCAATGAACCTCAGTTACCAAGTCAATGCTTTTATGATGGTTGTGGGATTTAAAAATAGTTGTGGGAGATCGGATGATTTAAATCTGATTGGATGCGCCCAGTTCGACGTTCTTCTGCCTCTCTTCGTCGGAATCCTCTATCAACTCTACTGCCTTCTTTGTGGTACTCAGGGAGAGCATACCCTGTGGTCTCTCTCTTTCTCCCTCTCCCATCTCACTTCTCCCTTTTCCATCTTTATTTTCTAGCCACTCTTGTTGCCTTTTTAAATTCAGTTACTGTTTACATCTAGAAGACATATTTGTTTCAGAATCCGAGGTTATCAGTCATGAATAACTTATCGGTTTACTCATCGAATTATCGGAATTGGGAGTTGCGCAACAAACACCACTCGATTTTCACAGATCAGAACGAAAAGGTGTGAATTTCATGAGTCTAATGTATCTTCCATCAGTTATTCATTCTCCCAAGTTTTCACATTATTCGTTATCTTGTAGTCTCGCTTGATATATTAGGTTGATGCAAAAGTTTCTCCCTATTTTATTTTTTAAACTTTCTCCAGCCATATTTGCCTGACTGTAATTTCCATTTAACAGTAGTGGTGGACGTATTGGTAGATTACACTCGCTGTATCAATTCAATCCTGGAAAGCTTAGTACGGGAATAAATAATTACAATGTTAAAATCTCAAAATTTTGCAATTTTTTGTGTACTTTGTTGAACTCTACCATTTGAACACACGCTAATAATTGATTTTGCCAATCTGAAGAGTGATGCTACTCAAGTTGCTCTTCAATAATATTAGAAAATATCAAACCTTCAATAGGCGTTGAAAGCTGAGAATTATCAAAATTGATGATTTCCCTGTTCAAATTGATGCACGAGTAGCCATCTCCAGTTTAAGGGTAATATTAAGACTGGCGAGCACTTCATTGTCCACCACAGTATGGTTTATTGAGCCAACGGCTAAATATTCGGGGCTATGAAATGTAATTCTGCAGAAATTTATCCCGCGGAATTATCTAATTAGGCGGTCATCTCAACTTGGCATGACGGCACACTGATATTGAATTACATTCATGAGCATCCCCAGTTATCATACTTTACACTGGTATGTATGATTAACCCCTATCTCTTTTCCTCGTTTTGCAATAACATTATAAAAAAATTGTTTGAAAATCAATTTTGCGAAATTTGACGGATTGCTGTATCGACGCTGCTAATTGTCGAGAACTGGGATACGGCTCGTTATAAAGAGTATTCATGTACCCTTTTATTGCACAAGATCGTAAGAGAATTGATCTACCTTGGAGGTCAAGGGATGTAAAAATGTAAATTTCTAAAAAAAGGGAAAAAAAAAACTTTTGCATCAACCTGATAATTTTTTTCCAGTTTCCAATAATATTCCTCAATGAGAAATAGCTGCTTCAGATTACAAGTCCTTCAGTCATGAATAAGTCTTCGTCGGTTTACTCATCGAATCTACGGAATTGGGAGTTACGCAATAAACATCACTCGATTTTCACAGATGAAAACGAAAAGGTTCAAAATTTCATGCCTCTAATGTATCTTCTATCAGTGATTTATTATATCAAGTTTTCACATGATTCGTTATCTTTTATTCTCCCTTGATACCATTTTTACAGTTTCAAATAACATTCTTCAATGAGATAAATTTGTTTCAGAATACAAGCTCCCCAGTTATGAACAACGTAGCATCGATCTGTTCATCGCTTCAGAACTTTGTGCTACGCCACCAACACTTCCAACTTTTCACAAATGACAAGGTGCGAAATTGCATCCCCCTAATGAGCCTTCCTGTTCCAATATTTGTAATTGATAGTCACTTCGATCACTGTCAGTTATTTTCAGGATTCATTGCCCTTTCTTCCCAATGAAATCTGGTTCATGATCTTCGATAATCTGGCTACGGATGATCGACTTCCTCTTGGAAAGACATGCAGGAGATTCAGAAAACTAGATTTCGAGCTTGGCAAAAAGCAATTCAAGAAAATAGTTCTCCAGAGGGTTCGTTCCATCGATTCATTTCGCTAATTCTTTGAATCGATCAGATTGTGTCTTTAATTAATTATTTTCAGGTTTGTCGCGGAATCGTTATTTTGGTTCATGGAACGAACATGAAAAACTCTATCAAATACGTTTATTACAATCCAATTGACGATTTGCCTCGCAACATTTTCAAATCAGCCACGACGGACGCTCTGCAACTAAAGGTTGTCACTTTTGTTTTTTTCATGAATTTTTCATAATTTAAGATTTTATTTTGATCTGTATAATATATTTGTTCATTCCAAATGAACATATACTAAAATTGGAGCAATACAGAGAAGATTAGCATGGCCCCTGCGCAAGGATGACTCGCAAATTCGTGAAGCGTTCCAAATTTTTTTCACTCTCCTCTCTTCCCTCGCACTCTCCTCTCTTCCCTCACTCTCCTCTCTTCCCTCGCCGCGATAGGGTGACCTCTTCCTTTCTCTATCGCGCGACCCAATCGATACTATCAGGTTGAGTAAAAAGTTTTGTCGTATTTTTTATATTTAAACATTTGGTTACTACTATGGTTCAAACGGGTGCATCATTTAGATATTCTAAGGGAAACCATAGATAGTCCCGTGCTATATATTAATGGTGTTGCGGACATCCTACTTGCAATATATTGGGCGCTATGATTCGAATAAGATGAGCATTTACATTTCAATGGCTCGTGATATTTGACTTGCCGTTCATCTTAGAAGTTAGGCAAGGCTGCGAACATGTGATGATTTAAATGTGCAATGACCAAGGAATAAAACAAGCGTATTAGAAGGTATCATCAACAACAGGCCTTCCCAGAAAGTGAATCTTTTAAAGGGACGGCTCAAGCAATGTGGGGTGAGAGGTAGATAATCTCACCTCCCGGATTGGTCCATTCGAGATGGACCTTGAAATTATGATAGTAGTGAACACATACAATAACCATTATGTACATGCAGATAGTTTTGGACTAGTTAGAAACAATGGATTTTTGACTTATTTGGTAAAATAATGGAATTTTTAGACAGCGAAAATGGCCTTTGGAAAGTTATCCTGCCTACCATGCTGGAAGTTCACGTGATTAATTGTGCTCATTTTTTGCGCAATCCTCTTAGCAACCATCCTACGCAGTAACATTGTCTAGGCAAATGGAACAGCCTCGGAGAAGGGACAAAGTCAGAGACACATTCATCATTGTGATATTGTGAGAATCCCTGTTTCAGCCGTGAAAATATTTTCCATATTCTCACACTCTTCGGAACAATTAAAGCCCATGGTTGATGGTGGCATAGTTATCTCCAATAGTGATGTTGAGATTGCGCATAGTGGGGTTGAGGCTATTACCTGCTCCTAAAAGAGGGCGCTAAACGACTGACGATGTAGATTCATCAGACTGAATCTAATCAATTAGATTAAACCACGTATTCATGACTGTATCGAACCAACTTCGCACAGCTGTAGCAAAGGGAGAAGTCCCTGATATGTATGCCCTATTTGATGTTTACCTACCTTTGTTGTCAAAGTAGAAATTAATAAGAACATTATTATGTCATGAAAACATGAACCCTCGTTGACGAACTTTTAGATTTAACTCGTTTAGATAGGCTGTGATTACCAAATGTAAATCATATCTAAAATGTCCCCTTGCATACCTCATTAACTTGAAAAATAGGGCTTCTGCCTTTGACAAAGAAATGGGAACGAGAGTATTGACATGGGTCCATCAAAATGCGACAGAACTTTCTACTCAACCTAATATTTACGTGACTATTTAGCACTTGTTTCGTTTTTCTTCTAATTCTATTGTATATTTTCACTCCTCTTGTTAATTAATGACTAAGCGTAAGTTCCCCTCCTTCCTCTGCCCTGGACGAAATGCTGCCGGTCTCCGTTCCCGATCCGGGTGAACTCCTTCGAAGTATTGGCAGATACCTCGATTCCCTCTCTCATTATGAGAAGGGAAGTTCCCTCGCTCTGCTGCTCGGGACTTGTGCCCAGCAGATGAAAGAGCTAATGGCTAGATCGACCACCTCGATCGATAATGACATTGAGAGGGACAAGAGGATTCGCTCGGTGGTGGTTCAAGGGCTCCCTGAGTCTACTGCAACGAAGGCCAGTGAGAGATTGTCGGATGACACTGCCAGAGTCATCGACATGCTCGACCTCGCTGAGCTGGAGCAGATGGGCTGCTGTTTTCCGAATGGGTGAGAGAAGGGATAACCGCCCCCGCCTTCTCAAAGTAATGTTCCATTGCCGCTCCGCCCAGATTTCCTTCCTGTCCCATTCCCGCACCGTTACTGCCAACTCCTCCAATGTGTATGTTCGCCCCTCTATGACCAAGGCTGAGCGTGAAGCCGCCTACCAATTGCGAGTGAAGAAACGGTTGATGATAGCAGACGGAAAGGACATGATGATCTACGGGGGCTCACTGATCGGTAAGTCACAACTTGAAGCAATGAAGAAGTCTCTCCGCCACCCTCGCTCCCAGAACTACGATACGTCTAACACTTCCGCCCATCCCACTCTCGTTCCCTCCGCCACCACTCAGTCCATCTTCCCCAAAATTCCTTCCCTCCTCGATTCTGCTCCCCACTACTCCCATTACTACTACTCCCAACTCGGTAGCCTCTCCTTTAAAATAGCTCAGCCCGAGCCAGCGACGACCTCCTTATCATGCCACTATTACAATATCCGCTCTGTCGTTAATAAGCTCGATGCTTTCCACTCATTCCTCATGGCAACCCAACCTGAGATCGTATTCCTAACTGAGACATGGCTATCAAGCAAGACCCTTCATCTCTCATTATCAGATCTCTACCGTACACCATTATTCGCTCTGATCGATCCTCCCGCGGTGGCGGAACCTGCATCATTCTTCGAGATTACCTCTCTTTCTCCACAGTATCCCTTCCCTACACCGAACACGAGATTACCTGTATCGACCTTTTTCAGTCGAGTGCATACATTAGATTATGTCTAGTTATCGTCCTCCCAGCTATTCCATTTCCAAGACAGACTCCCTCATTAATTGCTTATCAGACATGCATCGTCTCTGCTCCCCATCATTATTTCCGGTGACTTTAACTCAGATTCCCTTTGTACCATTCCTACTCCCGCTGATCGTCTATTTCGTGATTTCATTATATCTGCTAATCTCTCTCATCTTCACATGTTTCCAACGCGCGGCGTTAGATGTATCTATTGGGTCTTAGGTAACGATCCCACCGTAGTATCGGCAATTTCCGCTATTCCTCCCTTTCCTTCAAGAGACCATTTTGGTCTTTCTTTCTCCCTTTCGTCTTCTCAATCCCCACCTCAACTTCCCTTAATTCGAGACTTCTCTCGTGCCGATTATCCAGCTCTGTCCAACCACTTTCTATCCATTGACTGGTTATCCTTATTTCGTGACTGTCCTGATATCGATTCCGTGTATAACCATTTTCATTCAGCTATTGACCTCTTTGTCCCCTACCGTACTCCTCGACCTCCCTCTCTTTCATATCCAAGCCACGTTACTCGCTTAATTAAGAGACCGTCCACCAGAGAACGTAACAGGTCCACGGATGGCCAAAAATTCGATAAATTCCAAACTTTTTTTCTGAAGTGTGGGTACCGAGTGCTGATTGACGGCCGCAATGACTAAGGCTAGGGGTCGATTTTGAAAAAGTTACAGGTACCCCCATTTTGGAGGTCGAAAAAGTCGATATCTTGGAATGACATGGAATACACATTTCCTGGTGTATTTTTACTCGTAGAAAACGAATTGCGATATCAGAATGCGAGAAAATGCGAAATAAAAAAGTTAAGCCCGAAAAACCACTTTTCCGTCAAAACAATCGAGTATATCGATCTAAAATGTCCGAGGTGCACGTTGTCAATCCGATTTTCGGAATCTACGTGAAAAGTTATGCCTAGTGTGAAATTTTCAGAATTTTAAAATGATGACTTTTGAGATATTGCGATCCAAACTATGAAAAACACGACAAATTGCTGAACATGGGTTCGCATGGCCCCGAAAATTTTCGCCCCCTATAGCTCTACTGGTCTGAAAACAATTCATTATGTCTTATACAATCATTTTAATCATATTTCGACTTCGAAAAAGCGAGAAAATCTGAAATCTGAAATTTCATTTTTTCAGCATCGGTTCAAGGGCCAAAAATATCATTTTTTTAAAATTATAAATAAAAGAGGTTTTCCGACATTTTTCCATACGTTGAAACCGAATTTTCATGTTAGAGCTCGCGAAAAGCACTTTTGGCATCATTTTACATATACATATATACATATTGGGGTGTCCGGAAAGTTCGTATAATGCTTCGGAAAAAAGTCAGTTCGCGATCAAATGCAGTGATTGCGCAATCTGTTTGTCAACAATGTATTGCATCATTCTGACGTTGAGTAGTTAGAGGATTTAATCAGTCTCCTAGTTGCTACATTGATTCTTGTGATGGACTCCCATCTCTACCTCCGAGCAGTTTTACTTCATTACTACCGTCTTGGCCGATCCGTGAAGGAGGCCCACTCTGCCCTGGCCCAGTCGGAAGGAGCTGACGCCCCCTCCATACCCTTCTGCTATAAGTGGTTCTCCCGCTTCAAGAAAAGGGAGTTTGGTCTCGATGATCAACCCCGCTCTGGACGCCCTCCCTCCCTCGATCAGCCTCTCGTTCTCCGCACACTGAAGCGCAAGCCCATGGCCAGTGTGCGTGAGTTGAAGAAGGATACTGGTACTCCCAGATCAACGGTGTCCGATATCCTCCATCGATCTGGGAAGAAGCCGAAACTCCCACAAGTGATTCCCCATGACCTCTCCCCCGAACAGCTGAAAAATCGTGTTCAAGTCTGTCGGGAATTACTCCATCGTAGATCCAATCTTCGATGGGTCAATTCCATCATCGCTACAGATGAGAAGTGGATCACGTACGATAACCCTGTGAGGAGACTGCAATGGGTGGATGCAGATGAGAAGCCCACGCCCGTCCCGAAGAAGGAAGAGCACGGAAAGAAGGAACTCCTCTGCTTCTTCTTCTCAGTGCTCGGTCCCATCTACTGGGAGATCCTCGCCCCTGGCACCAGCATCAATGCCGACCTCTTCTCTGAACAACTGCAAGATGTCGCGATCAGAGTCCCTCCCAGACTCCTGAACCAGGGCAAAATTCTTCTTCTGATGGACAATGCTCGCCCACATCGAGCGAAGATGACCCAGAAGAAAATGGACGAGCTGAAGATCGAGAGGATTCCCCATCCACCGTATTCCCCGGATCTCTCCCCATGCGACTACCACTGCTTCCGCTCTCTCTCTGACTTCTGCAAAGGAAAGAAGTTCAAGAATCGAGATGAAGTTGTGAGGGCTTTCGTGAACTGGGCGGTCTCGAAGAAACCCGCATTCTGGAAGAGAGGATGTTAACGATCCATGTCATCGCGCCATCTCGTCTTAGGTCTTCCTATAGGTCTATTGCGATCCCACGCCGACCACTCCATGATTCTCTTCGTCCATCTATCATCGCCAATAATTGCGAGTCTTCTGGCCCAGTTCCATTTCCTCTGCATTTTCTCCATTCTCCATTCTCCATTCTCCATTCTCCATTCTCCATTCGAGAGCGGGTGAGGAGTGGTCGGTTCCCACTTCTCTCTCGGCCTGCGATCGAGTGGGAGTCCCCGTCGAGTCGCCTGGACAACCTCACGGGTCGCCTGTCCGTTGGATGCAAGTCTCCACCATTCGCATTGGAAGCCTCAACACGCGCACGCTCAAGTCGGACTCTCGTGTAGCTGAGTTGGAGGATGCTGTGAGTGCCCTGCCCTTTGATATCATTGCCTTGCAAGAACTGAGGAGGACTGGCCAAACCTCTCTTACCCTAGCAGTCATCCAGACCAAGATTATGATAAGCTACTGAATGAACTGGCGACTCTTGTGACCTCATCTGTTAATCGTGTTCATCTACCGGGTGGCGGGAGAGGTCACATAGTAGTCTGCGGTGATTTCAATGCTAAAGTGGGATCAAGATTGTCGGATGAAGAAGTGTACATCAAGAAGTGTGCATCATTTTAGCCAAGATCAATTTTGAACTTTTTTCGATTTTTGAATTTTTGACTTTTTTCAAATTTATGTTCTACATGACTTTATCACCTAAAAGTTGATTAAAATGATTGTATAAGACATAATGAATTGTTTTCAGACCAGTAGAGCTATAGGGGGCGAAAATTTTCGGGGCCATGCGAACCCATGTTCAACAATTTGTCGTATTTTTCATAGTTTGGATCGCAATATCTCAAAAGTCATCATTTTAAAATTCTGAAAATTTCACACTAGGCATAACTTTTCACGTAGATTCCGAAAATCGGATTGACAACGTGCACCTCGGACATTTTAGATCGATATACTCGATTGTTTTGACGAAAAAGTGGTTTTTCGGGCTTAACTTTTTTATTTCGCATTTTCTCGCATTTTGATATCGAAATTCGTTTTCTACGCGTAAAAATACACTAGTAAATGTGTATTCCATGTCATTCCAAGATATCGACTTTTTCGACCTCCAAAATGGGAGGTTCCTGTAACTTTTTCAAAATCAACCCCTAGCCTTAGTCATTGCGGTCGTCAATCAGCACTCGGTACCCACACTTCAGAAAAAAAGTTTGGAATTTATCGAATTTTTGGCCGTCCGTGGACCCCTGCACAGTTATTACGTTCTCTGGTGGACGGTCTCTTAAGCATCGTGATCAATTATTCGCTAAGATTCATATCCCGGCTGTTAGAACTCTTTTTGACAATCGTAGTAAGAAATTACTTTTCGAGATTGACAAATGGACTCGTTACTCTACCCGTAAGAAATTAGCTCGCTCTAAAGATTTGTATCGCCATATTTCTTCTCTCACAAAACCTAAGCTATCTATACCTGAACTAGTCTCATCTGATAATGAACCATTATATGATAGTTCTTCTAAGTCTAATTTACTTGCTTCTGAATTCGCTTCTCATTTCACCTTAGATGATGGCCTTCCCCCCCCCCCTCTCTCCTCCTTACCCATCTCTCATTCACTCTCTCTATTCACCCTTTTCCCTCATGCAGTTTACAAAGCATTACGCAAATTGTCCCCATCTTGCTCTACAGGTTATGATTGCATTCCTCAGATTATTTTCTCTAAGTGTGCATATGCTCTATCTACCCCCTTAGCTGATATTTACAACCTCAGTCTCATTTCTGGGACTGTCCCATCAGCTTGGAAACATTCGCTTATTACTCCAATTCCTAAGCCGGGCAAAGATAGCAAACTACCCTCCTCATATAGACCCATCTCTATCATTTCTCCTGCTGCTAAGACCATGGAACGTCTCATTAAAGACCACCTCAATAGTCACCTTTCTCGCTTCAATATCCTCCCGTCCAATCAGCATGGTTTCCGCTCTGGTGCTAGTGTTGTTACTAATTTATTGACTTGTCATAATGATTGGACAAATTCTTACTCTAAAAAGCTTATAACTGATGTAGTTTACATTGATTTCACTCGTGCTTTTGATGTTGTTCCCTACCCTAAATTAATGGCTCGATTATCTCATTACGGTATCCATGGTAATCTGCTATCATGGATTGACTCCTTCCTATCCAACCGCACTTTCTCCGTTCGTTTGCCCCCCGTCACTAGCGACCCCTTCCCCATCCTCTCAGGAGTACCACAAGGCAGTGTCCTAGGACCTATTCTCTTCTCCATTTATCTAGCTGACCTTTCTCGTCTCCTATCAAAGTTTCACAACGTATCCGTCCAATGTTATGCTGATGATTAGGGATGACAATTCAATGATTCAAGGGACAAGGGAGGGCGGCTGATGCAAATTGCCTCATTATTCCTTGGAGGAGGATGGGAGAGAGCGGCGATCCTCCTTCAAGGATGGCGACCCGTGAAGGAGGATTGGGGATGAAACAGTGCTTTGAGTTGACAAAAAGACATTAAACTTGAGGATTTGCATAATCATAACGAGAACTTTGAAATGAGGTCACTTTACATTGATTTCCTATATTCGCGAGGTCACCGATGGGACTTTTGAATGCACGCTTCTTATTCTAGCGTGTTTTCGAGCTCGTTCTGAATCAAACATTGAATTGCACTTACTTAGTACTAGGAAAAGACACTTTATACATTGTAAGGTCTAATCACATCTCTTTTAGTAAGAAGTTACGGGAATGAGCGGAATGAAGTGGGAAAAGTGACTAACTTCCGTATTGTTTCGACTATCTGTTGATAGCCCTAGTATTCTGAGATAGGCCTAATACTTTTGACGTAGTCTACTTGATGGTACTAGATGCAGCATACCAGATTTGAGACACAGAAATAGGAATAATAGGTAAAACAAGCATGCTTTCATCAGAATCGTCTGGGAACGACAGGTAACAGAAATCAATCTAAACTACTCTAATCACGTTGCACTCATTGGTGAGATGCAAATCCTAAAATTTTGAACGTTTTGATGGACGTTAAGCACCTTTTTACCCATGATCCTCCTTCAAGGATAGCAATCCTTGAAGGAGGATGACCGCTCTCTCTCGTCCTCCTCCAAGGAATGATGCGATTTGCATGCTGTGGAGAATCGAGAGGGAGGGCTCCCTCTCATCCTTGAATTGTCATCCCTACTGATGATGTTAAGTTGTACATCTCCTACAATAAGCCGACCAACTCTGCTATTACTTCTGAATTTCAATCTGCCCTTCATTGCCTCTTTGAATGGACCCAACTCAACCAATTGACTCTATCTGCTTCTAAATGCTCTCATCTTCGTATAGGCTCCAAATAATCCTCCCCTCGCTACAATATTAATTCCATTCAGTTACCCCTCGAGAATAACGTCCGTGATCTAGGTGTTCAAGTCCGCTCTGACCTCAAGAATTCTTGTTCTATTAGAAACCGTGCTCAGAAAGCCACCTCTAAGTTATTCCTGCTCCTCAAAGCCTTCCCATTCAACTGCCCCACCATCCTTCTTCGTAGTTACAAAGCGTATGTCCTTCCCCTCCTTGACTTTGCTTCTCCTTTTTGAAATCCTCATTACTTATCTGACATTGAAACTCTTGAGAAAGTTCAACATATTTTCACCCGTCAAGTATTTTATCGTTGCTTCCCCTCTCCTTCCTATCCTCTTTCTCTACCCTCCTACCCCGATCGTTTGAAACTTCTTGGCTTGCGCCCGCTTACTGAGAGGAGAGTCATAGGTGATATTTGTATGACTTATATGATTATGACTGGATCCACTATTATTCCCCGTTCATCATTCTATGTATACAAACCTCAACGAGACCAGCGAGATCGAACATCAACATTTGGTATCAATATCGAACTGACCACCAGCACTTCTAGATTTCATTCCTTTCCTGTTAGAACATCCAGATGGTATTCCCAACTCCCTGAAGAAATTCGATCCGCCCCCAACATACGAGTATTCGAGCGCCGATTACTGAACCACCCCTTAATCGCCATACTCTCCCACACTGAATAATTACTGAGAGTCAATTCCCATTTCCTTGCTATTTGATCACTCATGTACCTTACTGTTTCGTCGCGCCTCGGGCGTAGATAAATTATTATTAAATGATCACTGATGTTGAAAAAATTAATTCAGATTGCGGAAACTACGAGTGAAGCAGATCTTAGGCTATTATCAACACTACTCAAGACTGTGACTTACAAGAAGTTGGTAATTGAATGTTTCTGTAAGCCGGCTTCCGACAAATCTTCAGAAGTGTTCGAGTGAGTATACCAGTTACTCACTGTTATAAGTATTAGGTTGTCAAGAAAGTAATGTTAGATTTGGACCATGATGTTTTAGCCCGCCTAAAATCCTTATCGTTTAAGATCTCAAGCTAGCTCGGTGGAATATATTAGGAGTTGACTCGGCCCATATATGCATCTGTTCGAATCGAGTCATGCTTTTTGGATATCCTGGAAATCTAAGTTGTGAGAAATTTGAAATTTTCAAAAATTTATAAACATATTTCCCGCCTCTCATATTTAGTGGGGACAAATGGCTGTTCATTCTCATATGGTGCATTGATATGTCCAAACACAGTTCTTTTGAATGATATGTCTGGGATCATGACTGCTTTAATATAGGTAGACTTGAACAGCCTTGAATTCAAACATTTCGGAAGTATCACTTCGCAAGCTTTATCGTTTCCTGCTTCGAGACACATTCAGACTGACATGCAAATGAGTGCGCTTCCATGGTACACTATGCTGCTGCATATTACCGAGAAACATTTATACTCTCGCCTTTTCAGCTTTTAGAAACAATATATTTTCAGTATTGTTGATTAAGGGGCAACATTGTCAAAATTTCGATTTTTGATGTTCGGTGAATGAATACTTTTACCCAAATGGGAGTTAGCCCCTGATTTAGCCCAGCCGAATAGTGATAGATAAAGAGTTGCTGTAACAGTTAAGTCCAAAAGTTCGGATTTTTCACCAATCCTGAAAACAGGGCATTTTCGAATATTCGGATTTCGATGTTAAAATTTCGATGTCAGGTTGATGAATGCTGCATGTTTTTCGTAGAAGTATTGCATGTTCATATAAATACAATTTTAAGTTGACAATGGGACATATTTTTAATTTTCCTACATTGGAGATCGATACATACAGTCGCGCCGGAAAGTCACTTTACACTTTTTGACTTTGTTGTATCTTTTTGCCCAGGAAATGCATCATTCTGGAACTCAGGTATGATGTACCAAATCCATCGGAGATTATGATCATGATATTATGGTATGACGTCATCGCGTAGTTATTGCGTAGTGACGACGCAATCACTCTGCACTTTTTCAAAACGGCATTATTCTTACATAGATTTTTTCCTGTTCGCCATACTTTCTGTGATTGGAGATATGACCGAGGCCTACCCAGAGTAAATTTTTGAGGGTGCTGCTCGGTCGCACATTTGCTGAAGCGAAGCTACAAAAACAGGATCTGAAATTCGGAACTCGGCTTCTAGAGTAGCTAGAGACCCGTTCAAAGCATCAAAATGATCGCCATCGTGAATCCAGATGATCCTGAGAATGAGAAAGCAATATCTCAAAATTTGCCCTCAGGGCATGAAACAATCACTTTTTTGCATGACCATTTTTTGGACGTCCATAAGTTTACTGAAAAGTTTATTAAAAATGTGATTTTTATCTGGTAATGTTCAAAATATATTGAAGAACCGAATTCCAACTTTTTAGAGTGATTGGATATCTTTCCGACCCGCGGTGTGCGTTTTTAGGAGGTATAGTAGGGTCGGGAAACACCTTGTTTACCCCTATGGGCGAGAGAGTGCAGACGACGAGACTGCGTAAACAGGGTGTTTTCCGACCAGGGTGTTAAACAGGGTGTTAACAGGGTGTTAACAGGGTGTTAAACAGGGTGTAAACAGGGTGTTTAGTATACCTACGACAAACGCCCGCCGCGGGCTGGAAAGATATCCAAACACTCTAAAAAGTTGGAATTCAGTTCTTCAATACATTTTGAACATTACCAGATAAAAATCAGATTTTTATTAAACTTTTCCGTAAAGTTATGGATGTCCAAAAAATGGTCATGCAAAAAAGTGATTTTTTCATGCCCTGAAGGAAATTATGAGATATCGTATTCTTATTATCAGAATCATGTGTACTCATGATGGCGATCATTTTGGTGCTTTGAACGGGTCCCTAGCTACTCTGGACGCCGAGTTCCGAATTTCAGATCCTCTTTTTGCAGTTTTGCTGCAGCAAATGTGCGACCGAGCAGCACCTTCAACAATTTATTCTGGGTAGGCCTCGGTCATATCTCCAATCACAGAAAATATGGCGAACAGGAAAAAATCTATGTAAGAATAATGTCATTTTGAAAAAGTGCAGATTGATTCCGTCATCACTACGCAATAACTATGCGATGACGTCATACCATAATACCACGATCATAATGGATTTGGAACATAATACTTGAGTGCCAGAATGATGCATTTCCTGGGCAAAAAGATACAACAAATTGAAAAAGTGTACGGTGACTTTCCGGCGCGACTGTATATTGTACCGCATACGCTGTGAAAATAAATATTTCCGTTGATGTTCAATTAGGGCCAAGATCATAAATGGGTGCATTTTCTGACAGGCCTTTCACAGCGGACCAGGTTCGTATGCTGTATTGTAGTATACGTATGTCTTATGTTTGGGCTGTGGCATAATATTTGTAATATCTTAGCTCTCCACGGATTGCTGGGCCAAAACGAAATTCGTTCAACTATTTGCTGATGCACCTTTGACTTGATCTCGTGACCTCAATACCTATTGGATAGGCTTGCACCAATGTGCGATGAAAACAGTATCCATGTATTCAGCGAACTTATATAGCAATATGTTAATCAGACGGCAACAAAAGACGGGGTACCGCATAATCGAACATTTGAAAATCTAACATTACTTTCTTGACAACCTGATAGAACGCACAAGATTCAATTTAAATTAATTCGATTTCAGTCTATTTTTCTCAATGAGAAATCGGAATTTGGAGAATGTCTCAATTGCTCTCATTTGGAATGCCTCTACGGATACTTTCGATGTGACTCGAACGAGAGAGATGCTGAAGAAACTCCCAAAGATCGACAAGCTGAAGATCCAGTTTAGGTTGAGTGCATCAGGGGAAAGCTCGGTTAGTGTTCATTATTTCCCCATTGGCAAGACTTTCGACGACGACATGATAGAAAAAGAAACAAGATATTGTTCTTGACTAGGTATTACGACTCTGTTTGTGCGCACTATTGTCAATCTTAGAAACGAGGCTTGGCTGAGAATATTGAATGGTAGATACTAGGGAAAAATTGACATCACAAAATTTACGGCATATTTTAGACGGAAGAAGTGATCTTGGATGAATGGCTGATGGACGACGAAATTCTCACTCATGTCGCTCTGAACACAAATCATGCAGAGTTGGAGAAGGGATACTTCACAGTAGCTGGAATTTTTAGAGTGTTCGAGGTGAGAATAGCATAATAATAACATATCTTTAAACAAATTTACATATAATAACATATTTTTATTATTTGTTATTTGTTATTGATTATTTGTAAATTCAGATTGTTTGCCAGTCTGTGCTCGACAAGAAATTGGTCTCTTTCATGGTGCCTAAGCACACAATCGATGCAATTTTCAATCTTCCCGATTTGAACTATGAAATTGTTCGCCACCATAATATTCCTCATATGGCAATGTTTGACAGAAGAACTCAAACTGCTCTTCGAGTTGTCAATCAACACGCGTGTTATCGTGTTGAAATGTTCAAGTTCGACAACAAATCTCAGCGTTTGTATGAAGATATCGCCTGGTTCAAAGTTTAATCATTCGAGAATATTGAATTTAATCATTGTTCTTCACCGCTAAATTGTATTTAAATGGACAAGACTGATAAATTAATAATAATGATTGTACATTGAAACCGGTGAGTGTTTGACCGAATTGGCTTTTCATTGTGCGCCAAATATTTCCCTCGTGTAATATTTGCGTTAAGTTGGCATCGTAGGATCTTTCCTGATTTCATCTCCGGGTTTCAGAATATCTGTTCATTATGGAATTGAATCAGAAGGATAAGAGAGTGATGGGAATCTCGCAGTTTGCATTGTCTTCATCGCTTCCAGATTCCATGCCCTCGTCACTCTCGATTGCCTTCTGAATCTCCTTCGAAGCTTCCACTTCGAATGATATGCACTTTTGACTCCTTCAGGCATTTCTTGTGTTGAAAGATGCATGAGCCATCAACCGGATCCGTCTTCTTTCGTTGTATTACCACTACTTATTTTGCCTCTACTCTACTCCCTTCTTCCCTCATCCCAATGAAGTAACTACGAACCACACGCCGGATTCAATGGTGCTCTTCAGGTTCCTCACTTGGACCGCCCATCATGAAAGCAATTAGAATGATGACCTAAACTAATCTCAGCAATGAACTCTTAGCAAATTCTTTGGCCTAGGTGACCGGATGTTTCAAGTCTGCTTCTCTTTGTCGGATCCGCCTCTACTATTTTCTGTCATGTTAATATCAGTTACTCAATGGGAGTTACCCTGATGTAAAAGAACACTCTGGTCGAAAGATAACGACGAGTTCAAGACATATGGCCCAGTATATGCGAATTATACAGTGCCGCACGGTCTCCTCCCAGACGAGCGTGACGCGGCGTGGCGCAGCGGGTCGCATTAGGTCGCATCACTCCCAGAGACACTTCAAAGTGTGTATTATTCGCTGAATTTTCGGCTTCGGGTTCTTCTGATAACTACCTATCGATCTGCGAAATCTGCGTTTCTCAATATTCAGTTTGAGTTATTATGCGGATGGGTCATCTTTGGAGTCCCTCTCATCTCCTCCCCTCATTTCCCTACTACACCGCTCACTAGCCAGAATGAAGAGGAATCGTATCGTAGGGAAATGAGGGAAGGGGGATGAGAGGGACTCCAAAGATGACCTATCCGAACAGAAGCTCAAACTTAATATTTTGAAACGCAGATTTCGCAAATCGATTGGTAGTCATCAGAAGAACCCAAAGCCGAAAATTCAGCGAAAAATACACACTTTGAAGTGTCTCTGGGAGTGATGCGACCTAATGCGACCCCCCGCGCCGCGCTCGTCTGGGAGGAGGCCGTGCGGCACTGTAGTTGAACAGAGATAGAATTGAATCAACATTATTCGCCATTCCCTATTGTCATGGTCAATGCACGGAAACAATGAGATGCTTAATTCTTCATTCTCTCCCTTGAACATTTCCATCATGAAATACGAGCCATTTTCCTGTATTCTCCGTACCGAATACCCAGTGGCGGCAGTGATCCAGGGTGAGAAGAGGAGGAGGGGTCGGATGCTTCCATGCTGAAGGACTCACTGTAAGAACTAGCCATATACCTAGGTAACTGGAAGTCCAGACAAGAAGCATCCGATGTCCTACCCAGAGTATATAATGAGACAAGAAAGCATCAGTGATTCATTCTGCCACATTTTTATCTCATTCTCCCTCTCTCCCCTTCCCCCTTCTCCACCTTTCCCTCGATCGTTTCTATCTATCCTGTAGTCTATTTTTATTCAGTTACTGACTACATTCAGCAAGAAGAAATATTTGTTTCAGATTACGATGCCTTCAGATACGAATAACTCATTGTCGGTCTACTCATCAAATCTTCAGAAGAGAGTGTTACGAAACAATCACCACTCGCTTTTCACAGATCAACAATTCAAAGTGCGAAATCATATGCTCCTAATGAGTCTTACATTCAAATATTAACAATTCATAATCATGCAAATCTCATATTCCAGAAGGAATTGCCCTTTCTTCCCGATGAAATCTGGTTGATGATCTTCGGGAATCTGACTACGGATGATCGACTTCCTCTTGGAATGACATGCAGGAGATTCAGAGAATTGGACTTCAAACTTGGCAAAAAACATTTCAAGAAAATAATTCTCCAGAGGGTTTGTTGCTTCGATTTATTTTACAGAATTTATTATCCCAATTTATGTGAGATTATGATGAAAATATAGTGTATAAAATGTTTATTGAATTATTTTCAGACTTCTCGCGGAGTCAAAGTTCTGGTTAATGCAATTAATACGAAAACTGCTATCAAATACGTCTATTCCAATCCAATGGAAGATTTACCTCGCAACATTCTCAAATCTGCCACACTCTCCAATTAAAGGTTTTCACCTATTTATTTATGATTTTTCATAATTAGAGATTATATTAATGTTAAAATATATTTATTGATCACAGATCGTTAAAAATCAAATTCGGATTTCGCAAACTACGAGTGAAGCCGAGCTTATGCTATTATCAACACTACTTAACACTGTGGCCTACAAGAAGCTGGCAATTGACGGCTTCTGTAAGCAGGATTCTGACAAATCATCAGATGTGTTCAAGTGAGTTATTAGTTATTTGTTCGCATATTTAAAGTTGACATATTTAATTTGTTGATATATTTAAAGAGTATATGATTCACTAGAATTGGATTCGATTTCAGATTAATTTTCTCTTTGACAAGAGATCGAAATCTGGATAACATCCCAGTTGCTCTCACTTTGAATGCTTCTACGGCCGCATTTGATATGACTCGAACGAGGAAAATGTTGAAACAGCTCCCCTCTATGGAGAAATTGCTCATTGATTGGATACCGTGGACAAACTCGGTTCGTTTTTATATTTTTTCGAGTATTTTTTAGATAATGCATAAGACCGAAAAGAGGGAGAATGAACTTTGAATGGGAAAATTGAAGTTGTTTTAGATGGAAAAATTCGTGATGGATGACTGGTTGCTCGATGAATCGACTCTTCTTCAAATTGCTTTGAATACGAATCATGCAGACTTGGACAAGGGATTCATCACATCACGAGGAATTCTCCGAATGTTTGAGGTGCGTATAAGTATGATCAATGCATATAACAGTATATTTGTGGTATTGGTAATATAAGACAATGTGAAAATTGAATTTTTTTCTAAATATTTTCTTTGTTCTGAAAATACATGTTCTTATTTACATATTGTTTAACTCAGATGATGCGCCAGACTTCGCTCAACACAAAATTCATCTCTTTCGTCACTCCGAAGGACACATTCGACGATCTGTTTAGCAGTCAAAATCTCAATTAAGATAAGGTCAATGTACGTCGTCGCTCCCTCCCTTGTAAAACGATTATTGACAGGGAATCTAGAACAGCTCTTATAGCAATCCATCAAAAAGCCTTTTATCGTGTTGACATTTGCAAGATCGACCAGGAAGAGAATCCGTTATATGAAATTGTCGACTGGTTGTTTCGATTTTAAACGTTCCAATTCTTTCTTACATCATTTGTTTCCTCTCTTTCTACATTGTATTGATCTTTTGACTTTGATAAATACAAATATGTGTATTTTCCTATTATTTTTTAATCAGTCCCACATTGAAGTTGTTTTTCTCGCGGGAAGACCCGGGAAGATTAACAAACTTTTAAAACAATGTCCTCAAAAGAATCTTAAAAAAGTATTTGTCGTTGCCAAATGGGGTTACGGCCAGCCATCAGAAATAGGAATCGTTCTTCTTAGGTCCGTATAGTCTCTTCTTTGTTGAATTCTTCTCAGGGCTGCAGAACCCCTGTCATGTATAGAGTGGGATCAGACGGATAAGAGAGGGATGGGAAGAATCTCGAAGTTTCCATCGTCTGCCTCTACTCCAGATTCCATTCCCTCTTCCTCATTACCCTTGAGTGCCTTCAGCTACTCCTTTAATGTTTCCACTTCGAGGAGGATCTGCACTGGTGACTCCTTCGGCCATTTCTCGGGTTGGAAGATGCATGAGCCATCAACCGGATGAGTCTTATTTCGTTGCAACTACTTATCTTGCTTATGCTAACTTTCCTTCATATCTCCCCTCACTAATGTAACTATGAGCCACATGCCTCACTTCGGAATAAATGGTAATCTTCAGGTTCCTTACTTGAACCGCCCATCCCGAATTCAATGTTCTGAACAAAACTCAGCAGTGAACTCTCAGCAAAATCTTAGGGCTAGCTGAAAGGATGTTTCAAATCTGAAACGTTCTACCGGTCTGCTTCTCTTTGTCGGATCCGCCTATACTGTTTTCTGTGATGCGAATTTTACTCAATGGGAGTTCCCCTGATACGAGAGAGCATTCTTGTCGATAGATAACGACGATTTCAAAACATATGAGGGTTCCAGTCAATGAGAACTGGTCGTCAATACATAGCCCCTCAAGATTTCTATTGAATAGAGATTGAATCGAATCCATTGTAAACAGCATTGATCGGATGAAATGGCAGTGCTCAACCCATCATTAACTCCCATAACATTTCGACCCTGTAAAACACCCCATTCTCCTGTATCGAGTACCCTGTGACGGCAGTGAAAGAGAGAGAGACGAGTGGGGAGAAGTCTGATGCATCCATCCTCGTATGAATTAGTCGTAACGATGGGTGATTGGACGTCCAGACAGGAAACATCCTATGTCCAACCCATAGTGTATAAGAGATGACATCAGTGATTCATTCTGCCAACTTTTCTCTCTCTTGCCCTCCCTCTCTCCTCTCCTCCTCTATCCTTTCTATTATTATCTTGTATTCTCTCTTCATTTTTTAATTCTCTCCATCTTTCGCTCTATATTTGTTTTGCATTACTTTTGTTGATTTCTGATCGTCAATATTATATTCAGTGTGTGCAAACTACGAGTGAAGCCGAGCTTCAGTTGCTATCAACTCTTCTCAAGACTGTGTCCTACGAAATGCTGGCAATTGACGGCTTCTGTAAGCCGGCTTCCGAAAAATCATCAGATGTTTTCGAGTGAGTATCCTTATCGTATAGGTTCATCACTATCTAGAACACCTGCGATTCAATAGCAATGGATTCAATTTCAGGTTAATTTCCTCCTTGACAAGAGATAGAAATCTGGAGAAAGTTCAAATTGCTCTCACTTTGAATGCATCTACGGCCGACTTTGATATGACTCGAACGAGGAAAATGTTGAAGCAGCTCCCCAAGATGGACAAGTTGCGCATTGATTGGAAATCGTGGACAAGCTCGGTTCGTTTTATTATTTTCGTGTATACAACGAATAAGACCGAAAATAGGGGAGAGGTTCTCGATTTTTGGAATTTGTGAATCTGTGTTGATAGGTTCCATGGATCTAAATAGACTAATACCATGATAATATTAAAGTATGAATGAGACATTGAAGACGTTGTAGATGAAAGAAGTGGTGATGGACGACTTGTTGATTGACGACGGGACTCTTCTTCACATTTCCTCGAATTCGAATCATGCAGTCTTGGACAAGGGATGCTTTACAGCAGAAGGAATTCTCCGAGTGTTTGAGGTGGTTAGACATATAATAAGTGATTCAATGTTATTAACGCGTAAATCATGTATATTTTAAGTATCGGAAATACAAAATT
Organism: Pristionchus mayeri; assembly: GCA_036245805.1. Classification (NCBI taxonomy): domain Eukaryota; kingdom Metazoa; phylum Nematoda; class Chromadorea; order Rhabditida; family Neodiplogasteridae; genus Pristionchus; species Pristionchus mayeri. The sequence continues at coordinate 19,902,061 of BTRK01000003.1, read as the reverse complement.
TTTTTTTTTTGGAAATACAAAATTTTTTTTTAATGTTTTACATTTTTAAAATTAAACGTTAATTTATACATATACCAATTTTTGAATTTATATCATGTGCCAGAGTCCATCCGACAAGAAATTCGTCTCTTTCGCCACCTCGATGGTATCATTCGACAGCATGATTGACTGTCCCAATCTTAAATACGAAAATATCAATAATGGTCGCATCTTCTATCCGTATAAGGGAATGGTTGACTGGAAAACTCAAACAGCTCTCAGAGCCGTCCATCAACCACCCTATTACCGTGTTGACATGTTCAAGATAGACCCATTTCGCAGAACTTTGTATGAAGATGTCAACTGGGAGTTTCGACTTTAAAAATTCGAATAATGTTAAAAATGATTACATTCCTTTCTGAATTGTATTGATGTTCTGGCTTTGATAAATTAAGAACAAAATATGTATACTACTGGTTACAATGTGTTGGTGTAATTGATAATTGTGCGATTTCTTCTCCTAATAACATCGTTTCAAAAATATGTGGATAAATATTTTTTTCCTCATAGGAATAAAAAAAGGCAAATGGCATTGTCTCTTATCTCTCCATAATTCTCTCCCTTGAACTTTTCCACCATGTAATGCACTCCTCTTACTCTGAAAATATATTACACGAGATCTAAAATTGTGGATGCACTACAGTCCGGTCAGATCCCTACATGAAAACGGGACACCCCGGGTGTCCCCCCGTGTCCCCCCGTGTCCCCCCGCCATTTTTCGGCTCGGGCAGAGAAAGAACTAATTCGAATTTTCGGTTTTCAGACGCAGGGGGTCCTTCCCGATCGATTGGCATACAATTCATAAATTCATAAATTTGCTATTTATCGTAATTTAATTTTGAAACTAAAGATAATTAATTTGACACACCCGGAACTACAGTAGTTAATTTGATATTCACCGGTCCGGCTCTGAGACTCGATTTCTGCGAGCTTGCAGTTTGCTGCCACGTTTTCGTTCGTTTTTGCTTTCAAATTAGCTAATTTTGTATTTCAAAACCTTCGCCTGATTGAATACGTTGATTCTAGAGCGGTTACAGCCTCTCGTCGATTATCGGTAGCCCTGTTTTGGAAATGCTTGATTTTCTGCTCATTTTCTATGGATTCTAGTCACTTTTCCTTCGATTTTAGAGCTTCTTTTGTTATAAATTTAGGCTTATTATTGTTTCTGCAGGTCGCCCTTACTGCGACACGCCCCTGGAGTCTGGGGCGTCATGAGCGACTCTTCTCTGCTAGTCAGGTCCGACTTTTTTCCATTTTCTTTTCTATTTTCTATGCGGTGTCGGCTTGTGGTTTCCTTTTTTAAGGACCTATGCTTGCATCACAAGGGAAGGAACAAGAATTTATATACAACGATGCATCAACGGAAACTTCTTAACGGTCAGGTATTTTTGTATTTACAAAGTGATGGGGTAAACTTCTGATTTAGGCTAGTTTCAAAGAACTTCTATTATTGTAAATTTGTATAATTTAACGGGGAATAACTTCAGAAATGGAGTTAACGTGTTATTCATCGTTAACCATTGAATTGTTAGAAGAGTCTTCGTTTTGAGGGAAAGTGTATGTTGAAGATTGAACTCTTCTTGTCAGATTATTGTAGTTGTACCTTAGCATCCTCTTTTGTAATAACCTTTTGAGTCTGCATAACGAACCTGGACACGAATCTATTCCAGTCGGTAGTGCACTGTCTCGGGTTAGTAGGATGGCGAAGTTTACGGTATTGCTAAAAATGTAAACTAAAAATGTAAGACAAATCTGCCGACTTCTTGAGCGAATCGAGTCCTCATGCGATCCCTTTCCTGCACCTTCTTTCCAGTCTCACTCGGAAGGCAAACGGTATCAAGTAGGACACGAATGAAGGAGGAATCAGAGGGATTGGACTCAGCCAATTGATTGACTTCCTCTGCTGCCATGAACTCAGGTCCGTTGTCTATAGTTTTGATAGCTTTTACAATTCATATGAATCTGGATTCTAAAACGATTACTTACATGAAGACGGTGTCTTCACTGCCATATTATCATAGATAGTCTTCATCAATTGATCCTGGTCCTCCTGTTTCTTGATCACTTTATTGAGCAAATCCCGTAGCTAAATTTATATCCTGAACTTATTCATTGGTTTATAAACCTCAATATGCGAAGCGGAAGGAATTGCAGTTGGCTGCACGATCGGAGAGACCACAGAGAGAGGAGAGGAGAAGTGAGGGAGGAATCCCTTTCTACAATCGATTGTGTTGTACTATGGTGCGGATAAAACGATATTTTTATTAATTATCTTAACTGTTTCCGATTCACCTCTGTTGTGTGATTGGAGTAGGAAGGGCTGGTGCCGATAATTTCATAGGGGGCACACTATTCCTCCTATTGGATGCGATAGTCTTTTTATCTAGAATTCCCTCTGTAAGCGGATATTTATGAGTAGAAATGTAAAATACTGGGACGAGTAGGAATGCGAGCGGTGGCCTTGCTCGAAGATTGTTCGTCCAATGGCTCTTCCTTCACTCTCAGCTCGAATGGTGCTCTTATGAGCAAGCAACACCGTTGGTATGTTCCCGTGGACTTTACTTTTCTCTCTCATTCCCCTTCCCATCTTCATGTATTCCTCGATCTTCTCCATCTCCATGTCAATGTCACCCTCATCCTCCTCTTCGTCTTCAATTCCAGCAACTAAATTCCGGAAGATTAATCGAGGTTGGATCAAACTAACGATTGGTGATTCTCTTCATGGCTGCTCTACATTGCCCTTTTGTTCCCATGTGGTAGATGACTCTCTCCACTTCCACTCCCCCATCCATTCTGTATGTGACGATCTCTTCCATCTTCTTCTTTCCCTTTGTGACCATTCTCGATGGAAAGATGTCGAATCTCTCGACAGTGAGACATTTACCCAACACGAATGCCATCTGATGAATAAAGGAATACATCAACGGGAATAAGAGCAACAGATTCACAACAACCATGATCGAATTGTGCAAAATACATTTGAACAAAATAAAAAACTGCACCGTGTGTGGTCTGAATTGTGAAATATCTGCGGAATAAGTGCGTAGCATCCCATGCTTTTGTTCTCTTTATATTTTCATTGATTTTCATCGCAGCCATCGCACCGTGACGGTAATCCGTTTTCCCTATTTTCACTTGCTTTATTCACTTTCAGATGACTCGACTATCTGAGCATGCTCAGGTAGAGCTTCGACTGCAGAAAAATCTAGGCCAATCCGCACATCAAGCCTTTATCCATTTGAGAAATGTGAAGAAAATTAATGTGTCTTATCCATCCGTGCTAAGATACTACAAGGAGCTCGAGAAGACAATTGCGGAGAAAAAGTATAGGTACACAATTTAGTTCCTACACGATCACTATTACCTAAAACTTTTGCTAAACAGTTCCTACGTTCTCGGAGACACAACACAAGATGTTGGAGTAATGGTCAAAACATTGTACATGGAGGACAAGAGGCGCTCCGAACAAATGGTGGAAATATTTTACAATTCGCAAAGATTAAGCCACTATTTTCTCGAAAGAAGTATCTTGAACAAGTGAAAAAAAGAGTAAATTATTCAAGATATCGGACTATTTCAACAGAAAATAGTGGCTCGCAACACAAATAAATGACTCAAATAGATTGTCTCCCTTCTATCTTCTCGATTCGGCGTCGCCGTGAAGAGAGGAATCGTCCGAGAACTGAAAAAAATGATGCATCTTAAAACTGTTCCTATCATGTGCGTTTTATAAATATTCTACGCAATTTAAGTGAGCTATTTCAGCAAGGTTCCGTTTATCAATCCAACCCAAAGGATGAAGAGATTTAATTTCGTTTTTGATCTGGTGCATAATGAAGAAACGTTTCAACATTGGGTAATAAATAATTAGCAATGGTTGAGAATTGACTCGGTGACTTCAGGTTTGGTCGGATGAGTCTATCGTTCAGCTAGGCGGTAACGCAGGATGGGTCACTGTTGAAAGTGACTACGATAAGGACCGATTTCAGATGACCAAAAAATTCCCAGTTAAGGTATTTTAGTTCTCATGACAAAAGCAAGGTTGTCGTTCAGGTTCAAGTTTGGGCCGCAATTACGTTCGATGGTCATGGACCGCTTTGTTTCCTAAATCAAGGAGAGACTCTCGGAGCAGAGGCGTATCAAGGAATTCTCGAGGAATACCTTCTTCCCTTCCTCGATGGATGGATCGGTCGTGGTGCAGCCATCTTCCAGCAGGATGGCGCTTCGGCGCACACCGCCCGATCGACCATGAAGAAAATGGATGAGTGGGGAGTCACCGTGTCCCCGTGGCCTCCTTCCTCCCCCGACATAAACCCAATCGAGTTTGTATGGAGGGACATGAAGGAGTGGATTCGAATCAACCGCAAGCCAACTACTCTAGAGGAGCTAAAGGAAGCCATCCTTCACTACTGGGAGTTCCAACTGACTAAGGAGAAATGCATCAAATATATTAATCACGTAAAAGAGAATGTTCAGTTAGTTTATGGGTGCGGTGGAGGCCCCATTGTAGATAAATGGAAAGATCATAACCTCCAGTAGCTATTAATTTGTTGTTGATACTAGCCTAATTCAGAAGTTTACCCCCATCACTTTGTAAATACAAAAATACCTGACCGTTAAGAAGTTTCCGTTGATGCATCGTTGTATATAAATTCTTGTTCCTTCCCTTGTGATGCAAGCAGAGGTCCTTAAAAAAGGAAACCACAAGCCGACACCGCATAGAAAATAGAAAAGAAAATGGAAAAAAGTCGGACCTGACTAGCAGAGAAGAGTCGCTCATGACGCCCCAGACTCCAGGGGCGTGTCGCAGTAAGGGCGACCTGCAGAAACAATAATAAGCCTAAATTTATAACAAAAGAAGCTCTAAAATCGAAGGAAAAGTGACTAGAATCCATAGAAAATGAGCAGAAAATCAAGCATTTCCAAAACAGGGCTACCGATAATCGACGAGAGGCTGTAACCGCTCTAGAATCAACGTATTCAATCAGGCGAAGGTTTTGAAATACAAAATTAGCTAATTTGAAAGCAAAAACGAACGAAAACGTGGCAGCAAACTGCAAGCTCGCAGAAATCGAGTCTCAGAGCCGGACCGGTGAATATCAAATTAACTACTGTAGTTCCGGGTGTGTCAAATTAATTATCTTTAGTTTCAAAATTAAATTACGATAAATAGCAAATTTATGAATTTATGAATTGTATGCCAATCGATCGGGAAGGACCCCCTGCGTCTGAAAACCGAAAATTCGAATTAGTTCTTTCTCTGCCCGAGCCGAAAAATGGCGGGGGGACACGGGGGGACACCCGGGGTGTCCCGTTTTCATGTAGGGATCTGACCGGACTGTAGAATAAAGGAGTTATAAAATAATATTATCTGAAAAGCTATCCGAGGAACGTCGGTACGCAATGATGTGATCAAATATTATTGCACTCACAGCAGCCAATTCTTCGCCTCATCTATTATCAGAAGCACTGATCACTTATGCTATGGGAACGTGCCCACTAGCTCCGCTCCCTTGCAATGTTTCCCATCTTCTCACACTAGTATGCATCAATCATCGCATTTTCGCGCTCAAATTATAGACAACGACACATCTTTACCTCATTTATCCAACCGCATGCAATAAGAAGAATGGTAAACACAAAAGATTTGGGTAAGCACACAAGGGGAGAACATGTGAAAGAGATTATCGGGGGGGGGGAAGATCAAAGATCGAGTAGATACAGAGATGAAAGACCGTCTAGGGGAGGTTTCGAACCGGGGAGACGCGATAGGACTAGTAGAGTAGGGGGCTGAAAGACAGAGTGAGTAATGACCACGATATTAGTAGAAATCAGAGATTGTAGATCAAGTGTCGATCCAGGGATGTTCAAGCACGCCATTGGCCGTTAGACGGACGTCGGCGTCGACGGTGATCATCTTGCGAAGGAGGTGCTTAGCGTCTGAATTGTGAAGGTGAGAGTGAGATCAAACATATGAAAGTTAGGTGTTTTCAGCAACAGAAGGTTCGAATAATCGTCATTATTGAGCAGTTTATGAATTGGTTATCATGTTTTTCTTCATTGCTTTCCGTTATGCACTTCTATTTTACTTTTATTCGCTCTCTCCACTTACTGGATGACACGGTGGTCCATGGGTACTGGAACAACTTGAGCTGCCCTCGAGTGATCAGCTTGAACAGTCCATTGCGGTCGGTAGATCGGAAGGGTGCCTGAGCATCGATCGACATTTTCTTCTATTTAGTTATCGTATACCTGTCCGACGAGCAACACATGTAGAACCACGCCCAGCGACCATACGTCTACTGGGGTACCGTAACCTGCGGGGATCAAGAACTGGTTAATTCTTTGGATTGGAGAAGAAGCCGGACTTTTCCGTGTTGTTTTGCACATTTAATAATTTTAACGATGGAATTCTCGAATCCATATTGAAGCACCAGAAAAGCTTTCCCAATTTAGGAGATCTCTTAACTGACCACTCTGCGAGACTACTTCGGGTGCGCAGTAAGTGGGAGTTCCGCAGACTCGCGAGAGAGGACCAAGCACAGTGCAGGCCAGACCGAAGTCGCACAGTTTGACCTGCAGAAACCTCAGTTCAATTGGATGTTCCGACATTTCACTAGTTTGTCCTTGTGTCGCTTATGCTTAAAGGAGGAGTAAACTCAAAATTCAATTTTTGAAGCTATCATATGCACGGCCTAGAGCTCAACAACGATAAGAATCTCCGAAATTTTCACATTGATATCTCCATTCCGAACAGAGTTATAGCTAGTTGGCTGGGAGCCAGATCTGGGAAAGTTCAGGGAAGGGGCGAGATAGCACGCGGCTTGAAGAGAGTGCGTTCCTAGGTGAAACATATTCCAACCGGGCGCGCGTTTGCATTTACTCCTCCTTTAAATGCACTTTCACACATTTTTTATTAAATTTAAGAGATTTCGAAAATGCTGTGATTAGTAATGGAATAAATGCGCAGTTCCCTAGCAATCGTGAGAAGTATCCCTTTTCCGAAGTGTGAGCATGGTGCGAAAACTCTCGCAGAAGAACAAAAGGTAAGGTGTTGTGCGAGGAGATTGCAGAGAGAGAGAAGTAGACGAGACAATGGGAGTGTTTCCGGATGTGGGGAACAGAGGTCTCGCTTCCGCTATAATCTGCCGAGTGGGAGGGAGAGGAACTAGCCATCAAGGAACCCGAATATGCCATCAGAACTGTCGAACTTTTAGCAAAAAGAAGTCAGAATTTAGACATGGTTTATGTATGAGCATGTCGTGCTTCATTGCTGTCAATAATAGCAAGAAATCTTCTCTTCATTCTGCGTTCTCCATCACGGGGGAGTGCTGAGAGAGCACCATGTCTTGCGGTGTCATTCCGAATGATTAGAGCCCTTGCTCATTCCTGCTCCTCACCTTCCAGTTTCCGAAGAGCAACAGATTCTCCGGCTTCACATCTCGATGAGCGATCGAATTTGAGTGGAGATAAGAGAGGGCAGAGGCTGTCTGAAAAAATTCATGTTTTCGCTTTATTTAATTTGGTTGAAGTTTATTCATAAAAACTTTCGCACTTTCACTTTCTGAAGCATTTCTGATTTCATGCCATCAATAGTGTGATACTATTTCCCTCCTCAGATCTCTACTTCTCGCTTGCTGCTCTCACTTATTCACCTGTCCTCTATGTTGTCACTACTCGCTATGTTTCCCCTCTACTCCCGACTACAGCCACTCTCTCCATTCCCCACACTCTCTCAATCTACGTGAGAAGAAGGAGTGCTCGATATGAGGAGTGTCCCCTCCACATCTGACTGCGTCTCCCAAATTGCAGGTGCAAGAAGAGGAGAAGAATTGGAGAGGTTAGAAGGAGCGAGAGAGCGTGGGAATGGAGAGAGACAGAGTGGACAGAGGGAAGAAAAGAGTCCCTGGGACGGAAGAAGAAAAGAGGGAGAGGTGCAGTACGATTTTGGAGTTGAGAGTCTTGCACTTTATTTGAGGACTACCACTGGATTAGACGAAGTTTAGAGGGATATCAAATTAGTGGATGCTTGAAAGTTCGAGATTCAGAGCTAAATATGCGGCTGCATCAAGTGCTATTCCAGGAAGAATCAGATAAATCGAGTGAATATACTATAGCTGTAATTGTAGATAGGACACATCCGTGTGATGAACTATCTCCAATTGAGAAGTGGCCCACCTGTTGAATGACCCGTTGTGCCTCTCTCTCCTCCAGCCGCCCCTTCCTCCTGACCACCTCGAAGACATCGCCGTCCTGCAATCGTTTTTTTTTTTACATTCTTGTTTTTGTTTTGATGTTATTCCCCTAATGGCTTCCCTGCTTCTGATTTCTACTCCTTCATAGCAGTGAAGCCTTCCAATTTCAATTCGCGAGTCCTTTTCCACCTGCCTTTTCTTAGTCTCTTTGCGCGTATGTTTGCCCCGTTGTGGGAAGGAAGGAAGAGAGGGTGGAGGGCAAAAATGATCCCATTCTCTTCATTTCCCGTACTCTTTCTCCTCATCTAAGGTATGAGATGGTTTGTTGACCTACGAGCTCGAAGAGAGGAAGGATGAGAGGGTGGAGGGATTGATACCCGAGAGACTACTCGGAGAGACTGGAGATCTTTGTGGAAACAGAGAGCAAAGTGCATGAGAAGAGGATTGCAAGACTGCAACCGATGGGAATCGGATCAGAAAAGAAGGAGAGATTCAGTAATGCGAACGGGACCTGTCGGTTCTTCTTCGTCATTCCCAGAATTCTACGTTATCTTCATTGCCATGCTTTTTTTTCGCAATTCAACATAAAAGTGAAGACGCGGACTCGAACGTCAAGTCAGCGCTTTGGTAAAGATAGATTTACATTACAGTAACCAGTCAGGCACCAATCGATCCATGGGGGTCGTCTCGTACCTGTGCGTATTCGAAGAAGAGGTAGTAGAAGGAATCGGTCTGGAAGGCGTCGATGAGCAGGCAGATGTTGGAGTGAGACGAACCTGATCGGGATTTATTGATTGATCATTGATTATTGATTGATTTTATTTTTACGAGCTCAATCTGGACTGACTATCAAAAATGAAATTGCTCAGATGATGAAACATTCGTGAAACATATGCAAAACACCGATCACAATTGTTGAAGTTTTCAATACGTTTCGAAGAAATCACATCCAATTTTTCAAGGAATGTGCGGAAAAATCGATGATGGCCTTTGCATAACCTACCAGCGAGCACTTCGACCTCGTTCTCGACGAAGAACCACTTGCCCCTGAGCGATCGTTTGTCGACCTCCTGCAATGGCGTCATCAATAGGCAACCAATCAATAATTTGAGATTTGAGCATTTCGAAACTGCTTTTTTTCGTTGATGTTCGCAATTTTTTAAACAGTTTCTACAACTAATTGCATCTCACTGAGAATGAAGAAGAAGAACAGCGTGAAAATCATTCAAACATTCTATCGAGACGTATCCTTTTCCTATTTAGTAATAGTATCTCATCACGCCTAGGTAATCCTCCCTCGTGCTATAGTTCCGGTCATCGTGCAGTCTGTCCTTTCCTTTCCTCGCCCCTCTCGCTATAATAATTCCCTACCTGTCCTTCTCCCTTCCATTCTCATGCTTCGCCCATTCGTCATGCAACTTTCATGAGCACTCGAGGATGCAGCCACTGACTCTCTCCCTTTCCCATACTCTCTCGCTGGTCAGACAGATTGAGAGAACACGCGACCTGGAGAGAGTCCTGAGAAGTTGACCATAGCCTCAGACTATTTTGAGCTGGCCAATATGATTTCGACAGCATTTCGTCACATTTGCCAGTGATTGCACCACTTCGGGTCCCTGTGCCGTGCAGCCGGGGCCCTGGTATGGAAACAGCCACACAGCTGTCTTTTCCCTTCCGCTGTTTCCGGCTTTTAGACAACATTGCATCACACAAGGAGACTTTGGCTATACTTCGTAATGTTGCCGGGTTGTCCATTGTCTTTTTGTTCCTTTCGTACTAGTGGGATGGACGGGAGAGAGAGGGAAGGGGGCCAGAGTAACCATGGGGATCATAGAGTGACCACTACTGCTGCATCGAGGGAGGGGGGCTAAGTGGTCCCTCTTTCGTCAGTTGCTTTTCGTCCATGGGAACGGGGAGAAGTAGCCAATGCACCCAGAGTAGGGATAACTTCGCAAGAATTCGTCTGTACCTTCTAGAATTCTCTTTCACTTGTCTTGTGGGTGCGGCATGGAAGCACGCATTTGCAACCCATCTACAGTGAATTAGAAGATGTAAAGTAGGAAATAACATGAATGAGATAGATTCTCATTTTGCACGCACCTAGGAGGAATCGCATGATAGCTGCGTGAGGAGAGGTTCCTCAGACCAGATAGAAGCACTCTCTTCATTCTGCCTGCTCTCTCGTAGTCAGAGAGACGTGAGAGCAGGAACAATGAAGAAAGTCGCTACATTTCCTCGTTCCACGCCTCTCGCGAAGACTCAATGACAGCTATTTTGGAGGGGGATTAGAGTTCCGCCTAACGCACGCTCCTTATTCCCAGTGCTATCTGGTTTCTCTTCCGTCGAGAAAATCATTCCACGATTGATATATTGTCGGTCATGAGAACGTAACGACTTTCACGCGTTTCCCACTACGAATGTACGGGATTCTGTTGAGTATGGAGATCTATGGTGTGAGTCCCTGCAGCTTACACCCTTCCTAGAGAGATCGGGACATCCACAGATATTCCGGAACGTTCTGGTTCTCACCAGTTTCCGTGCTCTCTCACTTTGTCTGGCCGGAAAGAGCATGGTCAACACACCAGGATATCTACCGGAAGGAAGGCTCCAAAGTGCGGGGCGATTACAAGGAACAAAGTGCAGGGGAGAGGGCTTTACTATGCCTGCGGGACGACTCATATTGACCCTTTCTATTCATCCCGACCCCCCAGAAGTGCACAATGGAAGGAATGCGCGAGTGGGCTGCAACTCGATGCGAACCACAGGAAGTGTCCAGTCGAAGATCATCGTACAGTGTTATTAAATGAGAAAAACAGGCCTCAGGCGACTACAGTTCGATAATTATAGGCGATGGTCGCCTTTTGCATGCTATATCACTGGATTGGCGAGAGATCGTGCGGCTTGAAGAAAGGCATCAACTAGACTACCCAAAATGGAACGAATGGTGTGGGTTTTACTCGGCACTAACCATGTGAATAAGAGTTTAAACACGAGATGCGGAGCAATTGCTCAAGCAAAAACAGAGAGATAGTAAGTACAAACTCAACTGCGAACGATCAAAAAAAGAAACCTTAATAAAAGAAGCCAAAGAAACCTTTTGATGTTGTTTTGTTCAAAACAAAAACAAATTTTTAAATGAGAAAACAATTCTGACCTTGAGCGCGCACTTCATCTCGTCCTTCTTCCTTACTGCGTAGCGAACAGTCGAGAAGTTGCCCTGAAAGATTCAAATTCTCTCATTTTTCCACATTTCTTGCACACTGACCTAGCTCTTTTCTCGGAAAGCAATGTATAAGAAGTAATTTATCCTTTTTCGCTTCGATCAGACAATGCAAGAGAATGCGTAACATGAAGATAGTCTACCTTTCCAATCACTGATCCGATCTCGAATGATTTCTCCAGTGAGTGGCGTCGATCGATCGATCGGATGTTCTCCGATCTCTGCACATGGTCTTTGATCTTCCAATTATTTTCTGTTTTCTCTCTCCCACTCTGACGAAATACCACTGCTTACGGTTTTGCCCATTTTCCTAATGTGCTATCCCGTGCGTACGTAGGAAGAATTAACTTATTTATATTTCGAGAACGGTTCCGGCTCTCGAGAAAGAAGGGGGATTGAGTTATTCTCCTGTCTGCATCTCCCCTGCTGTCTCGTGGTTAGACAGTGCGAGAGAGCATGGGAAATAAAGAGAGTGGGATAAATCTCGTCATCTAAGTGTGTATCCTTTCACTTCTAGCGGCAATTCCATCTTCACATGCAATAAAATTGTCGCGCACGCGCAGAAAACAAGCAAAATAGCAGTGGTGTGCGTACCGTACTACCGTTCTGCGAAATAGGAAACGTCGCTACTCACCCCGAAGAATCCTTCGTTCACGTGCTTGGAGGTGTTGTGGATTAGGCGGCATTGTCTGGTCAGCTCGCCGGATCCATCCTCGCCCGATCCTCCAGAGGTACGGTCGCACGAAGCACTACCTGAAGCAGAGGGGGGCTTGACCTTTTATTTTTGATCTCTGATTTCTGGGCTCTGATCTCTACTCCTTTCAGCTTCACTGCTACAGCACTTCGAACAAGAACGATAGAAAAAATGGGATTAATCGGATAGATAAGCTTCGTTGCTTTGACAATTATGGACGCATCGGGCGAAAAACATTCTCTTGGGAGAAGGATTTTAAAAAAATCATTCATCGATGACCTCTGACCTCGTCTACTGTATGGCTGTCGACCAACGGCCGATCTCGATCTCATCGTTGACGTCCTTCTCCTGCCTCTTTATCCTCGACGACGACGTCGTCTGAAGAAGAAGTAAAGCAATGAGGAAGGAGAGTGACCAGGAGAGTATCATCTCTCCGCCCCTTTCCCCTCCTCCCTCTCTCTCTAGCACGAGTAGAGCTCCTCTCGGGTGAGAGAGGGGGAAGGGAGGGGGTTGCATGGCAACCAGTCAAGTTCGGGCCACAAACTCCTCCCTCATTCCACTCTCTCACGGCACTTATTAGCATCCGTTAATAGCAAAAACTTCGCTAATCAATCGATAGTGGCTACAGTATGTCGAAGGACACGGATACGGTAGCCGTCTGGCACGTGCCGCTGCAGGACAAGGTGAGCAGTTTGGATTAGCGAGCGAGAGAGAATGAAAAACGACCAGAGTGCTAACAATTTTGAGCCATTTCTCATTGGAGGTGCACAAAATTGAGTTCGAGCACGGCACGACGACGGGAAGAAGGCTCATCAAGGTGGATGGGAAGGTGGGAACGAGAAATTTCATTATTTTAGTTGTATTTTTGCTTATCTTTATCTGAAAACTTGATGGATGAAGCCATAATTGCGTGTTTCCGCGGGGAATCCGAAGATAAGCTGAGATCAAACACCCAGCTGCTCGAAATTGAGTATGTGTAGTGAGATTTGAGCAATGTATTATTTTTGTTTATTCAAAGAAAAAGAGGAACATAAAATTCATTTTTTAATAAAAATCTCCGGAGTGAAGCTCATTCCATTTTTTGTTTACACATTTTTAATTCCTTGGTAAGATACTCCTGAACAATATCGAGTGATGGTAGTCTTACAATTCATCTTCCGAATTTGCCCTAATTAAATATGAATGATAATATGCGGCATATTATATGCCAATGTTCCTCATAATCAGGAATTGTCATGATGATCTTTGATCTTTGAGGAGATAATCCGGCGTGATTGGATGTTCAAGTTGGTGGGCAAGGAGCACTTCATGCTACACGATTCTATCCGATGCACCATCACTGTCGAGGCCATCGGCACCTTCGCCTACGAGTACTCACTGGAGGTGAGCTGATCTTTGATCTCTGAATTTATGCTACTTCGATACCCCCAGGAAGCTTTGAGTCCTTGACATGCGAAGTGATTCACCCTTCTTTTCACAACACGCCTCTCTATTGGGTACCTTACTAATTTTAGTAAAAGATAAACTTCCTGTTGTCGTAGTGCGAAATTGCTGAGAATAGCATGGTGTTGTCAGTTTGATCTTATGGGCATTGACTAGATAATTAGGGATGACTCGATGTAAATCTCGAAAAGGCAAAACAAGGCTGATACAGAAATGCTCTCTATGAGTATGACTATCTAACCCTGATATTTGATCTCAGGTGGGCGGCAAGACCTACGAGAAGTTCCGAGAGGAACAGAGCAAGAAACTGCAGACTTGGCACGCTGTCATCGGAGGAATGGACTGCAGAATATGTCTAGGTGAGGGAAAGATCAAAGATCAGAGTGAAAAGTCCTTGCTGATCTAAGCAAACAGACAGATGGGGAAATAGCAAAGATCAAAGTGAATGAAGTCGGAAGGAAGCAGGATAATAAGTGGCTAAAAATATTGTGCTGGATATCATACATCGTAAACGCAGAGAGTAAGCCAATAGCGGGAATTAATGTAAGCTGAAGATTGACTACAGAAGGAGTAAGACTAGGTGAACAAACTGTCAACAAAATGGCCAGGGTCCAGGGTAGGGTTCAATGATTCTGTGGCCACAGTCCAGCCAGGCAAAAGCATGGACCTTCTTTGATAGTCACCAGCAGTCGTCTGACTCTCTCCATAGTCCATGCTCTCTCTCCTTGTCTGACTCGCGAGAGAGCATGGGAAACGAAGCGAGTGGGGCAATTACTCAGGAAGGATCGGGGGTGTAAACAAGGTGTGAATCCCCCCACTCGAGTGGTCAGAGTTACCATAGCTACGGCCACCCCAATTTCGAATGCTGGTGAGAGAGTGCACAGAATGGAGGGAGTCTCTGACTTCTCTGACTCTCTCCTTTATCCATGCTATCTCGCCTCTCTCTACCCTCCTTCTTGCAGACAAGCAGACGATGGACGTCTGGGCCAACGGACTTTCCGTCGAGACTACGGTAGGGGTTACTGTAGGCGATTATCGATCGATGATTGCAGGGAGAGTTCGGCGATGAAGGGACTGAGACGCACTTCCAGGTCAACAGCACTGCATGTAAAGTACGGTAATGGGAGAGAGTGCGTAGAATGAAGAAAGTCATCATCTTTCTCTGTAGGTCGTCTCGGTTAACTCTGGGAAGCGAAGCACGGGCGTCGTCCACGAACTCTACGTAGGCAGAAACCGAATCGCCGCTGATCCCATCCCGACCTCACAACCAAAATAATCGATTATCAATCGATAACCAATCTGCCATCATTACCTTAACCCCCCAAGGCCCGGTCATCTTTTGCACAGTGTATCGTAGAGCCCAGTATACGGTAGATGGCCAAGTGTTTCATCGATTCGTTCTATGTATGTACATTGCTTCGTGTATAAAGGAATTGGACTGACAATGAGTGCTTTTAGTGGATTTCTGAAGGGGACACATCTACAGCATTCTTGTACTCGATTTCATGAGGCTGATTCCTCTTCAATTCGTGTCATTAGCCTATTGCTATTTGTCAGCTCAACGACATTTTCATAACCTTACAATGAGTCGAGGGGGTTTTTGAATAATTTTCGAGTGATCAATGATGTACGGCCTAGTTGTAGAAGATCATCCACAACTTCAAGCATGCCCTGCGTATGACTAGTATTTATTGAGGTGAACATCGGCGTCATTTATCAATAGGCATTGATTATTTCAAATGATCTGATAAAACAGGGAAAGTAATATTCAGGCTACAGTATACCCGAAGATCGCACATCTCAATTTGAATATTCTTCGCGAAAAACAGAATATCAATAGAAATGTTGTGCAGCAATTATTTTATTTTTTGTCAGTTTTTATGATTCTAGAAACGTAATATACATAAATAGTAGAAAAACAAATTCGAAAATATTTTTATAAATTAGTTCACGATTAGAAGTGGTCGAATTCCTATCTTTACTCTACCGTACTTCAGAAGTGAGGAAATCTCGTCGAGAAGTTTCAAATTGATTTTTCCTAATTTTTAAAGTTTTAATTGTCATAATTTGTTCATTTCCCACTCCAATGTATCCTCGTGCAGCTAAGGATGATGTTCGGTGGTGGACCTGACATGGGCGCGGCCGCAGCTGAGAAGGCCAAGAGCGACTTCGGCCAGTTCATTACCTTCATCGTGCTCGTCGAGGCCGGTAAGACTATTTTATACTAGTAATCGCTTTGTAAAGTGTTAACCTGTGCATGCTATGGAGCTGGAATATATTTTTAGAGTTATGTCAATGCTTCTTTCTCGCATTGCAGGCGCTTTCTGCGCACGCAAATTCGGCGTCGACTGGATTCTGTTCTAATGCCGAACCCCCGCCACTCATCTCATTGATCTCCACTTAGTTACTCGTTTCCGTTGAGTCGCCTAGAAGAACGGATAGTCATTGTTAATACCCGATAAAGTTGTTTGTTCTTATCCTGACCGAGATCTTGCGCTGAATACGTGTCCAGCAGTCACGTTCCATACCTCTCTCGCTCTCTCTGGTCTAATTATAATTGTGATTCACAGATGGACAGTGACCCGAACCTCGCCAGATTCCTCGCCGCCCTCCAGACCGAGACGCAGCGACAAAAGTTCACTGAACAGGTACTCCCAGTTCACTCGGCCTTTGAAAAGTTTTAGTTGTCTTTCCTTTCCCTCTCTAGCGGGCGAGGAACTGTACCGCGGAATCATTGTTTATGATAGGGCTTCTTTGAGAGACCAGCGCGTCAGCAATAGGGGAAGGAATAGCAAATAGACACGAAGGACTATTGTCATCATGTATCTATTTTTATCTTTTCCCGGTGGTTACTTCATTTTTTATCGAATTGCTAATTGAAAATGGTATTTTTCACAACAATCTTTCAAAAAAAATCCATAGTACGGGCAATTACTGACTCATTTGAGGTGCACACGCTGACCTCTCGCTGCTGGGATGTGTGCATCGGCGACTCGCGCCCGCCCTCGAAGCTCGACGGCAAGACGTCGACGTGCCTCCAGAACTGCGTCAACCGCATGATTGACGCCAGCAACTTCATGGTGAGCGCCATCGGATTAGTAGGTACGGGAAGAGAGAGAAAGGGTGGATTATGAGATCGATACGTATAATAGAGAATTTCGCTTCTAGATTACTTCTCCGAGCGAATTTATCTGTTTATTGTCATATATAATATTATTCCAAAATCCAACCATTGTTTCCAGTTGTATTAGGTTGTCTCAAAAGTTTCTGACTATTTTCATTTTCGAACATACTGACCTTCCCCGTGCTTCGGAATCTATCAATCAACTAATGGTTTTCAACAGTTGATGTGGCCTTGGGAACCCTTTAAAACGAGTGTTATTGTGGACCAATTTAACCACTAAGGATAGCACTGTTCACAGCTAAATTCGACATTGGTGGAAATTAATCTCAGTTTTGAATAGATTTTAATTCTTGTGAGAGCTCTGACATCTGCTAAACAAAAGCACTGTTTTAAAGGCTAATGAGTGGGCTTATTAAATTTCTTAATGCCAAAGGATTGGCCTCAAACGCATACTTGATAATGGCTCTCAATCCCAGTCCTGCACCAATTACAATTTTCCAAATATACATTTGCTGGTATTTTGCAAGTGCGGATCGATTAGCAACCATCATTTGTTGATCACTCAGAAGTGCCCTTCCGTACTAATACACGGTTGCATTAGAGGATGTTCATAGATCTGTTAAGAAATATGATGTTTCGAAATATTTCTGTAGAGATTTGATTGCTGAAAACTGCACTTTTGACCGTTTACCGTTTCTCAGCAACGCTACAAACCAGTTTTTTTCACCATTATCTGAACAAGCAAGTTTTATTATACCAATGAAAATGTGGGCAAATTGGGTAGGCCGCAGATATTCGAGGATCAGAGTTCCTTCGAAAACACTAAAAAGTCACGATTTTTGCATGTTTTTACCTGGAAGTGCTTTTCTTGGGCGAACCACGAGCAATGTTTGATTCAAAAATATTATTGTAGTCTACTATCATGTCCTTAACTATAACCATGACGGAATGGCAATGAGTCTAAATACACCAAGAGAAACTTCGAAAAATAAATAGTCAGAAACTTTTGAGACAACCTAATACTTCACCAAAAATACCTCGAAAAGTTCTGCAAATAGTTGTATTAATAACCAAACTTTTCTTTTGCGACGAGGAAAAGAACTAGAAACTGAATTATCGAAACACCCCGTTAATATTAATCATTGAGATTACTCGATCTGAAAGTATCTGGCTCATTTTTTAATCTATGCAATCTATTCAATGATTCAAACTCCCTTAAAGACATTGACAACTGTTTTGTCTACCCCATTTATTACTGTTCTCCCGTTCTTTCTCATTCTTGTTCTTGCAGGTCGAGCATCTGCAGAAGATGGAGAAGGGTCTGGGACAGTAACCAGTGCCCGATCTCTCAACCCATTGTTATGACGTCACTCCTTCGATCGATAATCGACGATGACGACGCCCCTCTGATCTTCCCTCTCTGCACATTTTCATAGGTTCTTCACCCATATCTGTTACAAGTTTAGTCTATTTCCTCTGTTTTACGTTACCGGATCCCTCAGTGGAATCTCTGCCAACTATTGACCACTGGCTAGTATCGAGAGAACACAGTGGAGGGCCCTCTCTCCCATTGATATCACCTCACTGTGCCCCCCGTTGAGTCGATCACTTTAGCTTTCTTCTCCTTATTATTGTTAGCCCGATTATAGTTTACGATAAATTTATTGCTCGCCTACCATATCTCATCGTTTCACAGCAACCGGTTGAGGCACCGTAAGATATTTGAGCATTGTGGTGATTGGTGACTAACAGGGTACTGTAGATAAGGGTCGATCGATCGATAATTGGGCGAGAGAATGGGGTCGAAACTGCGAGGCAGTCGACTCGAATCGGAATTGGACCGGGCGAGGACTGAAGGTTGGTTGGTTGATGGCCATAGGGAAAGGAGGAATCACTAGTCAGTCTCGACATACCTACTTTGTAATGTTTATGAAACATGCTTCTCACTGCAGTGCACTGGTCGCGCCAGACTCGTTCTGAAATTTTTGGATTGATCCGGAATTTTTGTGTGATGTTGTATTCTTATAAATATTAGAATATAAATCAATAATGAAAGAGAGTAGGTCAAGGGGGAAGGTCGTTGCAGGCAACTGGAGTCGTGTGGCGGAGTTGGTGAAGGCGGCGCGGAGTCGTCAGTCTGGTCTGCCCTCCCACGTGGCCAAGCTCATCGAGGCAGAAGCCGAGATCGAACTGTTCCTCGAGACACAGGGTAGGCTGTCGGCACTTCTGCACTTCGCGAGACCAACCCGAAATTGAGCGGCGTACCAGTGTTTCAGAGATTTGACAATTTCAACTAGCATAGTCTAATTATTACAAATATTGTCTAATTGTAAGTGAGTCTAATAACACTCCAAATAATTTACATAGAAAATAGCAATATAACATCTTCCGAAGCACGGCTTGTCACTATTGCACGTAAATGACCTGTCATTCGTAGTCTATTATAGGTTGTGGTGGTTTATCTCTGTGAATCAACGAGTTATTGGGGCTGGCCGGGCTTCAGGAGACGCGCCTTTACTAACTGGGTGGAAACTAGCTATCAAATAAAATATTGTTTTCCTTTCACAATCAATCAATGTAATCTTCCAGACGTCCTCACTCCTCGCTCCTCTCACTCATCGGGTCTCAAGGCGTCCGAGGAGAGACTGAGGGCACTCCTCGCCGATGAGGATGCTGTCAGTAATGTTTTATATAAAAACAATTTTGTTATGATTCACCACACTATCATCGTTATGAGTACGATCTTGATTAAGTTTAACAATTGAAATATCGATCAGCAAGGTATCCAAACTATTTTTTTCAAATAAGGTTTCTACCTTTGTCCCTTGATCTTTGATTTCTGACCCCCTC
Source organism: Pristionchus mayeri (assembly GCA_036245805.1). Classification (NCBI taxonomy): domain Eukaryota; kingdom Metazoa; phylum Nematoda; class Chromadorea; order Rhabditida; family Neodiplogasteridae; genus Pristionchus; species Pristionchus mayeri. The sequence goes on along the minus strand of BTRK01000003.1, from coordinate 19,882,496 downwards.
TCATCTCGTAGGAGGCAGTCCATCTGGAGTCTCGTCTTCTGCTGGCCAAGTGTGCCTACGTGAAGGCGGAGGGGAAGACGGCGATCGGACTGATTGACGAGAGTGGAATGGAGAAGGCTACCACTGCATTCAGGTAGACGAGAGAGGGAGAGGGACAAGGGGGGGGGGGGTGAGGATAACGTCGGAAGGAATGTATGTGGTTAGATATCTTGAGAAGTAGAAGAGATCAACCTTTGAAACAGGCGCGGACTATAGGAAGGTGCAAGAATTCATCGTTTTGCGTGAGAAATATTTTTTCTGTTTCTAATTCCTCGTTCAGAACCCTGCGCGCGCTTCGATTGGTGGCCGAGGCGTATGCCATCAAAGGTAATGTTTTTTTATAATTACAAATGTACTAGTGAAATTTTGGTGAAATATGCTTTGTAAAAACAACTAGAAACAAAATGATTGTGTATTCTTTCCTTTGTATTGTCTATCCTGACATTCCTCTGAGTAATAACTCGAATAAATTCCTCTCTTTGCAGGTCTGTGCATGGAGTGGGAGGAGTGCGATCGAGAAGGAGAGGCTGCAAGGAGACAGAGGAAGGCCAGGATACTCGCCAGCTTCGAGAAGGCTGCCGAACTCACCATATCGTGCGTTTGTTGTTGTTGCCATTGTTATTTTAAGCTGCGAAGAAGCCTACGAATAACACAATATGAGATCAGCTGGCATACGCGAGACAAGAATCTGCCGGGAGGAAAAATCTCAAATATATTTTAAGATACGTGAGCGAGTTGGAGAAGACGCTGAATCCGATGCGAGGAGGCAGTGGAGGAATGCTGGGTGGAGGAGGAGGAAGCACCGGCAGTGGTCAGTCGACTTCCAAAGACAACAATTAGATGCAATCGAACCGCTCTGTTGGTGAGAGTGCGACAAAATATTTAGTGTTGTTTTGAAAGTCTGGTGATAAGGCTTGCGTCTTACGATCCACGATGATGATCTTGTAATGGTCTTGTACAACAAGAAAGTGCCTGTTTCACTATTTATTCTCAAACCCTCAACACGTCCGATATACACCATCAACCTATTACTCTACTCGGATCTGCAGGATCGTTGGTCGTCTCAACAGGCAGCACCTCCAGCAGTGCAGCAGGAGGGGGCGGGGCTACGACGGGCAGTCTGCAGAGGGGAACGAGGGGATTGGGAGGAGGACACGAGAGGATAGGTACCGGCACTTGATTAGTCCAGTATTTATTCCTGGCTATACGGTCTAAAAGAAGTAATAATTTTAGTTATATTTCCGTGATAATTAATCTCGATGCACTCATCATTTCATGAATGTTCTTGCCCTCAGGCGACATCCTCGAGCACTGCCTGGAGAGAGTGGCCAAGCTGAGACTGCGAGAGACGGGCATGGAGAGGAGAATGGCCGATGAGGGAGTGGAATGGTGAGCAGAGGGAGAAGAGGCGAGGGAATGAGGAAGATTTGTTTCGGAAAGACAGAAATCACTGAGATTCAGCATTGTTCAAGATCAGGCAGTCTTTTTTTGGTTGAAGTTTATGATTAAAAGCCGCGTAGAAGTGAAAGAACAATGGATGACGAGGTAGTAGGCTGAACATTGAAATGCATGGCGATTACAGGTATCGCACGATAATGACCTCGCTGGGAGACAAGTCGACGGGCGAACGACTGCAGATGAGACTGAGCAGGTGGGGAGGGGTGGAGAAGGGCGAAGATGGTGATAAGGGACTCGTGGAATTCGCGCTCCTCGCAATACTCATTTCATCGATTCGGATAAGCATGCGCTTTATCGAAAAAGTTCGGAAATTTGGCCATACTTTGCTTTGATAACTACTGGATTATGAGATGGAAAAACCAGTTGAAGCAATGGAACAGTAGCTGCTGCATATAAATCAGTATCTTTCTATTTAATACGGTAATCAACTAATCCTTTTCAGGCAGTTCGCTGAACTTCTCCTGCGTGCGATCCCCGATGCTCCCCAGTCGACGAACAGCAATGCACTCATGAACAAGAGCCAGAGTCTCGGGTGAGGAGAAGGGGGGGGGGGAGGGAGGGATGTATTAGATTACGCCATTGAAGGAAGAGCACAATATCGGGGGGAGGGAGAAGAGAGAAGGATGTATTAGAGAACGCCATTGTGGAATAGGGCAATGATGGACATTATGAAGGATATTGGACGAGAGATTAATAGGCAATTGGGTACGTGCGCTTTTCGAAGGATGCTCATTGTGCTTCATTCTTAATTGACAAAAGCTGAGGGGTCACTCTACATTCTCCTCACTCCCTTGACTGGTTGATCTGTGAGAGAGCTCGGAAAGGAAAGAGTGTGACACAATAGCATTTCTCGGCTATGAAATCACCATTAGTGAACGCCAGGGGGGGGGGGGGTGGAAAACGCAATATGCGGGTGAGACTATTGGACGAGAGATTAGTAAGCAATTGGGTTCGTGCGTTTTTCGAACGGGCGCCAGAAAAGAGGCAATCGAATAACTAACGACGAGTATCCGGTGGGAGAAGTGCAATTACGAGATTAAATTCGTCCGTCATGCCCCGATTAGAGGAGGGGGGGGGGAAGAGACCCAAGAAAGTTTAGAGGTATCCTCGGGAATACTCTTCTTTCCAGCAGGGCAAAGTCAGCCTTCTTGGAAAGCTTTGAGTTTATATTTTATAAGTGATAACGCACCAGAACCAGTGCTCTGTCCCTTAGGCCGGTTAAAGGCAATCACATAGTACCAGGAATCACCTAGATCGTTTTTCAATTACTTGTAATTCGAGTTCGCTCGCTAACCCTAATCCCCTCCTCAGATTCTACTCTGGTGGTCTCAAACCGCACTTCTGCCCTCGAAATCGACAGGAGGAGATCATCCTGCTGCTACTGCTCAGCGAGTCACTCTGCACCAAGGACATCGTGCTCGGCAGGTACTGTGATCAGGGAGCGGGTGAGGGGAGGTTACGGTAGGTTAGATTACGGTGATCGGATACTGTAGCTGTTAGCGAACCTGTGTTGGTACTCCTAGTGACTGGTCATTCCAATAAGCCGATCGTCCTTGACTGAATCAGGTGGTGAGTGGGCGGTGCAATTGACACTGAGAGTCGAATCGGATTATAAGTTGACGACGGAGCGGGAATCTCGCTGGTCACTGTAATACCTGCTGAGCAGGGTGGTATAGTGTTTACGATCCATCTATGTGGGTTTTCCTAGCAAGTTTGAAAGTAAACGGAAAATTTGGCAACTGGTGTAAACGCTTTCTTCCTCCCGTTTCCCCTTCTCCAGTTGTCTTTACACCTCCGATGGTTGTTAGTCATTGCTCGACTTCCCCGTCCCGATGCGTGGTACAATTAGTCAAATAGAAAAATGTTTAGAGAGAATTTTTTTTTCTTTTTCTTCTTTCATTCAGACTATTACGGATAGTGCACAATTTCTACGGATTTTTACGCCATTTGTGTGACTCGCTCATTCTCGGGCCTCTGATTTGTCACATGGGAGTTTGGCGTTTCAGCGCTGGGATTACGGGCGATAAAGGAGGGATTTTGCAATGAATCCCTTCCTGGTTATGCTGGATCCTTCGAGAAGACGAATCCGTTCCATTCCTTTCCCACTTCTAATTAGGCGCACTTTGCCTTTCCTATCCGACATTCGACGACGATTTCGCCTTCTTTGCCCTCGTAATAGGGTGTCATTTCCCCGTCCCCCTTTTAGATGCTCACAATCACAGCTAGTTAGGAGATGTGGGAGAGTGGAGGGCGGGAATCAATCTCTCCTTGCCTGTTCGCTCTCTTATTAATAGTCTCGCTTGTTGGGAACCCCGCGGATGCAAATTGTGCACCGTCTGACTGCTGGAGAAAACACACGCCCGAATGTTTCGTTTCCCATCTTTGCGATTCAAGAAAAGAGAGAGGTGCGAACATCTGGTGGACGGGGCCTTGAATGAGATCTCAATCGTTCGCACTAGTGCGAAACACTGCCCAGCTCAGGAACGATTTGTGATGTAGTCTTGTAGTGTTGTTTTTGTTTTCGAAATTGATAAGAATGTTTTGCAGAACGGACGAGGTTCCCCCGTGGCAGGCGCAGGCTGTGGGAACCGCCAAGGCTGTCTACAATCTGCTCACTTTGGTCAGTTTTGTGGAAATTCAGATTGTGATTACTTGGTGGATGCAGCCTGCAGAGTCTGATTCTTGAGTTCGTTGATCAGTGGAATTTCAATCGTTGATTTCGGCTGAGTAGAAAACAGTGATGATGAATGATGAGATACTCTAATTTGCCAGATTATGGGGAATCAGTAGAAAGAACCTCACACAAGCTGATTATCTCGTTATCTAATAATTTATCTATGCCCGAGGCGAGACGATATCATGAAAACATTAATTAATGGCTGTAGGGGGGGGGGGGTACCTCGTTATTCTCTGCTCACTGCAGATGTTCACATCTCTCCGTCAGTTCCACTCGCTCTCTTCCGTCTTCGAGAGGGCGATGAAGTTCGCCAACGACGACCCATTCCTGTGGTGAGTGCAGAGAGAGAGAGGAGGGGGTGAATCAGATTGGAAATTGGTTATTTAGAACTCTTGTTCTTGAAGCAAGTGATGGCAACTATTTTCCACCTCTTGTGGAGTTTTATAATGATACATCTACGTTAAAGCAGTGAGTAAAAAATCTAAGATTAGCACGATAATACTAGCCCGTGCATGAGTTGGAAACTGCACTGTAATTGCTAGCTTTAAGAGTATTTTGTGAGGTCTGGATCATGGTTGATTAATCGATGATATTTAGAAACTAATAGTTCCCCATCGACAGGCAGCAGTTCGCCCTGTCTACGGTCTCTCGTGGTGCCTCCTCTCCCTCGTCTTCCTTCCGTGCTCTGCGAGTACTCGAGAGATCACTTGCAATCGCACACGCCAGTCCCGGTTAGAACAGAGAGAAGAAATGAGTTGTTGTGAAAGGAAAGCATGATCATTTTGACCTGGAACATAAACCAGAGAGAGAAGGGATGGTGCCAGGAGTCACCACGTTTTGTTGTTTAGACGCTGCACCAAACAGAAATGTTTCTGAAAATAATGGAGATTTTATGCCTCACCAGTTGGCTTCTGGCTCCATATTTCATTCTTGTTTGTCGCACAGACCTCGTCTGTGATGAAGTGTGTGGTCCTTTGCTTGCAACAAAAATAATTGCATGTTGCAGTGGCAGAGTGTCCGCAGACTGCAGCACAGCACCTGGTCGCAGCCCAGTTGTACATCGAGAACGGAGACTACGATAAGGGTGAGGAGGATGTGATCTTTGATCTTTGAGTCGACTGTTTCGACACACATTACCCGCGTCTAGTGCGAGTATTGTGATTAAAAATTATTTCGAATTACGAACCAGTATGCTTTGTACATCAGAAGTTGCATAACAGTCTGGAGAAGAGGAACAGATAGAGATATTCGTGTGATACAAGATCTCTAATATTTCTCGCTCAGGCGTGGAGCACGCGGACGCAGCCTCGACGCTGGCTGGAGCGGGAGTGCTCAGAGGTGAGAGAGTTGTATTCGATCGAGCAAGACCCTGTTATTGTGGAATTTCTACCTCACCATCGAATGTAGAGCACATGAAGCACTCAAGTAATAAGGGAGATGAAGTCTGAAATTTGTTGGTCACTCCACTCGCCTCATTCCCGTATCGTAGCTCTGCATTTCTATTCCCATGGCTCCAGTTCTGCTAAAGGATGACTGGATAGAAACCCTCCCTCTGCAGGTCGTGCCCTGCTGCTTCGAGCAGTTTCCCTGCAGCAGAAGGCGTGCGCCAGCTGCACCTCCTACTACGAGAGACTGCAGCTGCTGAGGTGGGCGAGGGGGCGGAGTCTAGATATCATTCGGGTTGATTGTTGGATTGAGTGAAACGGGAACAGGAATACGAGTGTGACGGGAATGTGGCATACGCAGTGACTGCATCGCACTAACAATTTAGAGACAGTAACAATTCAAAAAATAAGTAGAGCGTAGATTGCGTACCACAGATGGTGGTTTTACGTTGCTGGTGCCGCTTTTAAGTAAGAAATATCATGAAGTTTTAGTGGATGAGCTGTTCTGCATCTAGACTTTAAAGGTATGAAATGGCGTCTTCTTGCAGAGACAGTGGTCACCAGCTGGAGAAGTGCATTGAGGTGGACGCCCACGACTACCTCACCCTCTACTACGCCGCACTCCACTACGCCCATGGTGAGGGGGAGAGGGTTGGGAAAGAAGTGTGGAAAATCTGGAAAGGTTGCACTGTGGTAACACCCTTATTGCGTTGCCTTGGGTTGAATATAGTTGTAAGGAACTTTTTCTTAATTGTGAGCAGAGCATTCCAATGTTTCAGGATTGGCATAAGTATTCATTTTACAGCATTAAAGATATTCTTCTACTCCTTTGCAGTGCGCGACTTGTCAGCTGCCCGTGAGCGACTCGCTCGATCACTGGATATCCACTGCGAGCAGCCACACGCACTCCTCCTACTGGCACTCATATTCACTGCCGAGAGCGATTACAAGGTACGGGGGAAGATGGAGAAGTTGTGAGGTGGCTCGGAGTTGATCGTTTTTCACCCATTTCTTTCCTTCACAGGCGGCGATCGAGATCGTGAAGAAGGCGCTGGACGACTTCCCCTCTGACTACGCCCTGCGAGTGCTGCAGCTGCATCTATACATCAAGATTGGTCAGTCGGGAGTGAATCGAACCACCCTAGTTTGTTGATTTCTGACAGCAGAATTGAGATGATTCCTTGTCCATGTTCTCTGATTCCTGTCGGAACTGTGTTTCGGCAGGAGCATTTGAGACTGTTGATTCGTGATTCTTTCTGTTCCTAGAAAAAAAATAGAGCAATGAGAATGAATCGACGACAGCGGGTTCTCGCCTATGACATCATAATCTGTGCTCTTGGCAGGTCGCGTGGGGGAGTCGATGGAGACGTGCAAGCACCTGCTGGATCTCTTCTCCCTTCCTCACTCATCGGGAGGATACGGTAGTGGAGGAGGAACGGGAGGAGCAGTGGAGACGGTAGTGACTACTGACTCGGCCAGCAGTGTGCACAGGGCGGGGAGCAGGTGAGGGAGGGTTGGGAAGGAGGAGGGGGTCAAGCATCAGTCCTCGGGCTAATATCGGCTTAAAGGGCACTAGAATTATCAGTAATGCTGCTTTGATATATCAAAGGCGGCATGACGTCATAGTTCTCATCCGACCCTGCTTAACGTGATTAGTGTAGAACGAGCGATAACTGGGTACATATTTTTGAAATTGGCGTAAAACTTTTTCTCACAATTATCGATGATGCGAGTTCTGGTGTGCCTAGCTCTGAAATCATTACAAACTCACTATTGGAGAACAAATTGTTGTTATGAAACCGGAGATTACGCGTGCCGTAATTTTGAATTTCCAGTAAATGAAATTAACCTGCTGATTGAGATGGGGCCGCGACAGTTCGACAGTCTACTCCGCCCCACTCGGAGGAGGCAGCCAGAATGGATTCGATGTGTCCGGTGAGTCAGAGAATGGAGTACTCGCTCCGTTTCCCCCATGCGGTCTCCTATGCCAGAGGGCATACTCTAACCCGGTGTGTGTAGAGCGCGCCCTCTCCCGACTCTATTTAGTCGGCCCGGTAGAGAGCAGAGGAACCGAGATGACGACAGAAAAAGGCCGAGCTTTAGCGCGGGTGCCACCTACCGTATCGAATGCGTACCTTCTTCTCTGGTTCCATCGATTACGGTAGGATTACAGTGCCCGTCGATGACTAGATCGCGATCCTGATCGGACCATTTTGATTGGGTGGCGTTAGGATGTTTCACCTTTTTGCACAACCTTTACGCTGTATTGGACACTCGTTGAAAACAAACAACACAGCTTTTGCTGCAGTTTACGTTTTTTGAAAGTCCCAGCGTGTAGTTAGATGCTTTCTTCTTCAGACAGTGGTGTGTTCGCAGCTTCTGTCTCCGAGATGGGCGGGGCGTCGACCCACTCGGAAGTGTCGACGGGAGGAGTCGGAGTGGCTGCAGGAGTCGCACGGAGGTACCGGGCACAGGTAAGGAAGGGGTACGGTAGAGATGGGCGACGATTGATGGGGTTCGAGTTCTGTGAATTGCGCCCTTGACAAGTACTTTAGAAGGAGAATAACTTTTGCTTTACGATTACCGAGGTAATTCTTTCTCGATGAACAATGGCTTGGAAGGGGATACTATTTCTTGTTTCACCATGGCAAACCGAGTATCGATGTTCCCTCCCTCTTGCAGGCGTCTATCTGGGTGTCTCTGGCGGAGTTGTTCCTGGACGAGGGCCGACTCAACGACGTCCAGCCATGCATCGAACAGGCTGTGTCAGTAGCTAGCATCTATACAATAATATGTAGTAAAATAATTGGAATACTTACTCTCTATCATTATGCAATGTTTTACAAATAACACCTGATGGTCATTTGTTTCGAGAAGTGTATTTACCTGGCTAGAAACGAATTCTCCGATCGTAAAGAGCTGGTGATTTTAAGGGGGGAAATAGAAGAAGAAAGTAATTTCGCACATTTCCAGTCTTCTCTTCCCTAATTCGGCGCACGCTCTCTACTTGAAGGGACGACTGCTCGCTGCTAAGGTGAAATTACTTTGCTTTATTTTATAATGTAATATTTTTTAATAAATTAAAAATGTTTTAAGAGCGCTTCGATGAGCGTTGCAAACGGCGCGAATCGAGTGAGGGCTGATGCGAGAGGAGCCTTCCTATCCGCACTCTCGCTTGCACCCGGTGAGTAAAGGGGGAGACGAGAGAGGGGAGAGAACTGGGGGGAGTGGAGTTTCGAAAATGAGCGAAAGGCTCGCGGCTCTCGCTATTGCCAATGCCAATGAGATCTTTCCTTGCCCTTGAATGCTTTCCCTCCGTGACTGTTCTTTCTCTGCTGTCAATTCTTCATCAACTATTTCTGGAAACTCTTCATGATATCTTGCCGATGCTAACTATTGTGTTCTATGGTTCTTCCTGGTTCAATCTTTTCTTCTCCAGAGTACGTCAACGCGTTGTCTCATCTGGCGAAGCTCTCGAAGGAGGACGGGCAGATGGAGATGGCCGAGCACTGTCTCAAGTGGGCACTTTTATTGATTAATCCTTGGTTAAAAATAAGTTTCCGCATAGGCACTCTGCGGATACTTTTGCTGTTCATGCGCAATGTCTGCAATTCAGTGTACACCATTTGTACTAAAACTTCAAAATGTTGTCAATTAGGAAATTCCGATAGTATTAATAAAGAGATATCAATACCTATATATAAAGCGCTAATTCCTGGCGCGTGACCGGATTGCGAAACAGTTGCGAAATGAGGAGAGAGAGAGAGAGATCGCGCGTCAACAAGTTGCGAAACCTAGATACTCCGCTAGGACGGGGCCCCCGCCGAAGGCGGGGGGCAGCCGGGCTAGTATTTAATAAAGAAATATATATATATTCTGAAGAGAATTGCACTGTTCACTTTGGCTTTCTCGGAGTATGTAATATCTTCGAAGTAGACATTGTCGGACTTGTGAGTGTTCGGCCATTAATATACCCCCTGTCTTCTCCGCAGGGAACTGGTGCGAGTGGATCCTCTGGATGGTCGTTGGTGGAATGAATTGGGGGAGTTGCTGCTCGCGAGAGGGAACGAGACAGAGGCCATTCCCTGTCTGGCGAGTGCTGCCCAGCTGCACAAGATGCAGCCACTGCTGCCATTCACTGCCATCCCCCTCGTATTCCCCTCCTCTATCTAGGGTACGGTAGGAGGAGTACGGTGCCTCAGTCGCTGGTCGATTGGAACTGTGATAGAACTTGACTGCCAACTATTGAAGTAGACGGCTATTTAATAATCCTTGATAACTTTAAAATTCGCTCAATTGTTTGCCATTCACTCGGTATGATACTTTGTAAAATACGGTAGCTATATTTATTGATTTGGCTCGGCCCTTCTAGGTTGTTTTATCGCCCGTAGACTATGGTTATGATAGTCATCGTTGTATTCCAGTAGATCAAAATTGTCTAGGTTCTCAAAAGTATTGATTATACGGAGAATCGGCCAGAAGTATTGTAATGTGCACATCGATTGGAGAAATTGTACAAATATAGAAGATAAATTATTTAAACTTTAAAAGTATTGATCGCCGAGTCGTTTCTCGTCGACGTCAGATCATTCGTTCGTATACTGTATCGATTTCGCCGGGAATCGGCTCGTTACTGTAATGGATTCGATCGATAATTGGTTAATTATCGTAGATGGAGCCGGATCAGCTTCTGCCTGTGCCAGACAACGTCGATAACGTCGACACTACCGTACCCCCACAGAGTGCAGAGCACTACCTCGCACAGGTCAGAGATCAAAGTTCAACTTGGGGCCTATTTGTTAGGCAAGTTCATGTGTATGTTGTGCAGCCGTATTATAATGTTCGAAAATGTAAGGACTCCCGGTGATTCAGTTCTGCTCAATATATTCGAATCTTTGCCATGTTTGACTGATACCGATCACGTTAGCCATCAAATCCCAACTATAGCATCATACGTTATCCAGGTGATCGCCTCTCGTCGTTCTTGCCCTCTAGTGGTTCGATCGGAAGTGAAGAGGAAGGTTCCGCCCCCTGCCAGTGGACCGCCCGAGGATGGAATATTCGATGGTGAGGGGTAGGACGGTCATGAGATGTGAAAGGAACCTTCTCTAGTAGTATCGTTAAATTATCGGAAATATTGGAAAGATACTGCAGGGAATAAAATATCTATGCAGAAGACAGGATGAAAGTGAATGAGAAGGTCTTTGATGGAGTTATGATAGAAACTGGGATATATTCGAGAGAGAAAAATATATACAAGTGGAATGGACTCATTTCGTCATTTGTAATCATTGTTATTCGGTTGTTTTGCAGCTCCGGCGGCCTTCTCGCGTTCTGCAGCAGCTGCGCCTGCGAGAAGTCAATTCGCCCCGTCGGAGGAATGGGTGCAGGCTAAGGTTAGCACAACCTGGTTAATTGGAAAGATGTCTGTCGATGAATGATTGTTTCGGGTTTCGTTGCTACTTGAAGTTAGTTCATTTGTGAGATGAACCAATTCTGCCTCGGAGTATGTGTGGTAAAAAACGAATAAGAATGGCGCTTGTTTTCCTATTTTTCCAAGTTAATAGTTGCTATTTTAGGTTGCTACCTTCTGTGCTAATCGAGACCAGTTGATGTCCCAGAGTGAGCAACTGCCCAAGACGGAAATGCAGTGGCCAGCCATGGTACGTTAGGGAACCCAGGGAGGAGTACGGTAGCGAAAAGACCTTCTAGGGATTCATGTGTTGAAGATACGAGATAGGTTAATATTATGCTCTCGGCTCAATCAACATGTGAATTTATACCATTTAGAGCGACTCTCAGGAGGCGAAATGGTTGTCGATTGCGATGGAGGAATGCGCACCCGAAGCAATCAACTTGAAGGAGAGGTATGCTGTGGAGGTGGAGGGGTTCTGGAATATTGATCACTCATTATCGATTGGCAGATTCCCCGCCCACAAGGGAACTCCGCCGGCGATCAGCGTGCTTGCTGCAATGAGTACTGCACAGGCGAGTGTTTTCTTTATTTTTCGTTAGCTTTTTTATAATTATTTTTCGCTGAAATTTATATATTTCGAATAATGCAATTACAGGTCCACTTCCTGCTGTGTGCACTGATGGAGGATTGGGACGACGAGGAACGACCGAGCGAGGTCCCATCTACTTTTTAAAAATTATCTTGCATTTTAAATGAACGAATGGATGAATTTTATTAATAATTATGTCGTTAGTGTGAATTTTGAGATCATAATTCTTTTAAAAATAGAATTATTGATTGCTCACTCGATTGGAATCGCCATACGCGGAGTAAACCCGAAACAAATTGCATCTGAACATCTTTCGCTTTTAGTAGAACACGCTGCAGGTGCCCTCGAAAATGTTTTGTTGTACTCTTAGATCATAACAAAAATTTCCCATCTCTCTCTACGAATAAACCTCACAAAAGAATGCACATCGTTTGGGCGAAATCCCTTTTCTAGCTATTCCATTTCTCCTTCGGTATTCCCCAATCTCTCCTCTCTTAGGCTCTCCTCCAGTGGATTCATTCTCTCCTCCTCTTCGCCGATCTGCCCATTATGCCAGATGTAAGTGATGAGTGGAATATTTTTCTCGATTTTGTGACCCGAGAAAGGACTTGATATTGGAATGATGTGCGTTCAATTTATTTCCTCAATCTGTGCAGTACGGTTTTGCGAGAATCTCTAAAGTTGTTTTTCTTTCAAGTGTTTTAATTTAAATTGTTGATGATGTGATAGGATGGGCTGAACTGATTATCATCATCATCTTCAGGTGTGCTCCTCTCTACGTGCATTCGTCCGCTCGCTCCGCACGCGACGCGCCATCGAGACGGACGAGGCGACGCGGCTACAGTACTCCTCGTTCATCGCCATCGCAGCGCACGCATTCGGCCAGAAGGATCTCGCAGATTAGGAGTACTGTAGACTACGGTCGATTCGAGATTATCGATCTCTAATTTTTCAAATTGATAACGCATTTGGCATTTTTCAAACCATTTTCTTTGTTAATCGTCTGATGTATCGATTTTCTATGTTCCTCATAACTTTTCGGGTTTCTCATTGTGGATATAAAGTTGCTCCTGGAATGATTTTTTCAACTCGTCATGCTTACACATTCCTCAACTCTTTCCATTAGTTCGAAATTGAATATCTATTTTTGGAAAATTTTCGACCGCACTCACAAATAATCAGGACAATTCTACGTTATTTATAGGAAAGTTTTGTGATAAAGAAACTGTAGATGGAAAATGTAGTTTCCTAGTGGGCAATACAATTGAATAGCGAAGATGCGTTGTATAAAAGTAGGATTGCGGGCGGCAAATATAGATCACTGATTATCCCGTGGTTGCATTCACTACGATTCCACTTGGGTTGACGCAGCGATGGTTGAGGACGATCTGAGGGAAGTGGAGTAGGGATGATGCAAAAGGGAAGATTTATTACTACTCTTCATATTCAGTATTTTTCTTACGAAAAACTACCTAACAGTAGCATTTGTTCTGCATGTAACTGAACTTCAGCTATCTGCTAATGACCAGTCAATGACTACTCACGTATCCCTCAGGGCATCCGCACGCGAACGAGGGCAGATCCGGCTGAAGGGCGCACGGTTTCGTCGCGAAGGCGCACGATTCTCCGTACAGCTTACAGTACTCTGAAGGTATAATACGTAGAAAGCATTTACTGTAGCGAAGTGCAAGCTCTCTCGCTTTCTCTGATGCAAAATGAGGATGGTATTCCGAATGAGCAAAACTCACCCTCATCACTCCCATCCTCGCAGTCTTCCTTCCCATCCAGTAGACGGGCAGCCAGGATGCACTCCCCACTCCCACATTGGAACTCGAAGGACTCGCAGATTACTGTAATGAGGAGTATTGTAGAAAGGGTGAGAGAGGGAGAATACGATGCCGTGACTAGTAGGATGAGATTGCAGTTTTCAAGCAATCAAACAATCTTACTCACCAGAAATATTAAATGAGGCGTTCTCTCCGATCCTCAGTCCGCTCAATTGCTCCGCGGTTTCATTTGCTCCCTTACGCTCCTCTACCTAAACAATTTCTTTCTGATCTTTGATCTCTCATCGAACCCTTCTATACTCGATCGACAGCGACTTCATTGATAATTGAGCTTTGGCTTGATAACCATCAGATTTTCTAGATTCTTTTCACGGGATGATCAATAGATTAAAATGCAGAGATGAGAGAACTCTCAATTTCAGAAGTTCTCTTTCACTCTCAACTCACGATCTCCTCCAGTGGTCTGGTGGTCGTTGTCGTCGTGGTCGTCGATGACGTCGTCGTGCTCTCCTCCTCACTCACACAACGAAGCATCCCCGATGCACAGGGGTCTGAAGAAAGGAAGTACTCATCAAGAATTGTTTGTGCATTCAGAATCCTCTCGATGACTACAGGGGTACTCTCCTCATTTCGAGTGCATTATCGCTATGTTGTACAAGGGAAGAGTGTGTGCTAAAGGAAGAGAAGGTGGTTCATCTCTATCGAGCTCTTCCTCTCACCCTCATCGCTTCCATCTCCACAGTCATTGACTCCGTCTCTCAACCAGTGGGGGAGCACACAATTGGGAGAGTTGGGACAGCGGAGTGCGGATGGAGAGGAGGAACACATGCGTTGATCTGAGGGAGACTCATCACTTAGAACAACGCGGTTGAATTGAGTGGTCCGGTCCTTTTTTGTCAGCAGCATTAAAATACGCTCACAGCGTGTAGAGATACAGTGGGGAGGAAGAGGCGTGCGCAGACACAACGGACACCGTGCTCCCGCCATCTGACACAACGCCTGACCCAGCGGACAACCTACAGTAATTGATCTACGATGACATGCGGATTCACAGAAATCCTTTTAGCGAGCAAATAATTATCAGTTATGCATTTGTTTGCATGTGATGCCTGTGAACTGCTACAGTAGCCTGTACCGTACCTCTCGGGCAGTCGGGGCATCCTCCATTAGCGCAGGGGTAGTAGAAATCGACAGGTGAGGGCTGATTATTGATTGGAATGATCCGCGCGTAAGAAGGTACTGTAGGCGGGAGGGGAGGAGGGAGAAGAGAGAGGGATAGGAGAGGGGAGGGAAGAAGGAGGAGAAGGAGTGGGTAGGTCATCTCGAGGGCATGCCACTACTGTGCTGGAGGGGATTTACTCGATGCACTAAACTCTTCCGTTCTTTGCTTTCCTCAACGTGAAAAGGAGGGGAAAGAGGAGGACGAAGCATAAAAGGAGAGTGGAGGGAAGGGGGGGAGGAGGGGTGATTGAGGGGCTATGGCGGAAGTCGAGAGACTCGAGGGCAGTACGTTTTTAATGTGCACCTGGCAAGAATAGGAGAGTTTGAAGCGAGGAGTGGTTCAGGAGGGAAACTATGTTTCCTTTGAAAATCGTATTTTCATCCTTCGTTCCAAATCCTCATTGATCATGAAAAGGCAGATAAGTCTCCTTGAAAGATACCCCTTTTCTAGTATAGCATACACGAGAACATTTGATAATTGTGGAAAGGATGAGGAGAAGAGTGGGAAGATGAAGAGGAAGGAGAAGAGTAGGAAAAGGAAGAGCAAGGAGAAGAGTGAGAAAGATGGATGAGAATAGTGGGAAAAGGAAGAAGGAAGAATGATGAGGGAAGAGGAAGAGAAAGGAGGGAGAAGAAGAGTGAGGAGGAGGGAAGAGTGAAGAGTGAAGAAAAGAGTAGGAAAAGGAAGAGGGAAGAGGGAGGAAAGAGGGAGAGCGAGAGCGAGAGCGAGGAAGAGGAAGGAGAAGAGTGAGTAGAGGAAGAGGGAAGAGAGAGGAGAAGAGTGGGAAGAGGAAGAGGAAAGAGGGAGAAGAAGAGTGAGAAAGAGGAAGACGAAGGAGAAGAGGGGGAATAGAAAGGGGAAAGAGGAAGGAAATAGTGGGAAAATGAAGTGGAAAGAGGTAGGAGAAGAGTGGGAAGAGGAAGAGGAAGGATAAGAGAGAAGAAGAGGCAGAAGAAGAGTGAGGGGAGGGAAGAGGAAGGAGTAAAGTGGGAAGAGGAAGGAGTAAAGTGGGAAGAGGAAGGAGTAAAGTGGGAAGAGGAAGAGGGAGGAAAAGAGTGAGAAGAGCAAGAAGAAAAAAAGAAAAAAGAGAAAAAGAGAATTGTGAAGACCCTATCAGTGATAAAACTTAAGTTGAAGACTCTATTTGTTTTGCATTTCACTTCTAAAGCCGAAAAATAGATGTGCTCAGAATCTTGGGCATTTTTCCTTCTGGAATCCTTAGTCATGTGGTCGATGAGTAGGACGGAATCCGGTTCTCGGCTTCTGTTCTTCCAACAGCAATCCAATTCCATGCGATACAATGGGTTGATTCATCAGAGGAATCATCGATGACAACGACGTGCTTCAGTGGAAAGCAGATGGGATTCTGACTCATGCATCACTTTAATTTCCAAAATGGGACAGCTCATTCTCTAAAGGAGTTGAGAGGATGTATAATAAAGGTGCCAATGTGAAGAAGAAGGAGCTTGGTTATTTTGAGAACCAGTGGCAACTGAGTAATACTCTCGTGAACTTCCGGCATCAGATCTCAGAAACCATGCAAACACTGAATAGTCACACTGTTGCCGTTAGAAACTGTGCACTTTTACGAATGATGAATAAGAGAATCAACATAACTACCGTTCCTATGATCTCCATCACTTTATTCCGTTTGAATAGTAGTCGAGAGAGTGTGCAGACTGGAGAGAGCATCAGCAGGTTCGATGGCAAGCAATTCTCGGATTTCTGCTTGCTCTCGCGTTGCAAACAGCCACTGACATTGAACATGTGGTCCATTGCTCATTTTAGGAGGGTAACTTTCTTGAAGTGAGGTGTGAGGTCTACATCGGTCACAAGACATCAACATAAATAAGATGATTAGAAAAAAATGCACGCGACGAAATCGGTGTGAATATCAAATGAATAAATTTTATGTGAACAAGCATGATATCATTCTATCTCTGGGCTCTACCATCGACTAAAATCTTACTGAAATATTCAAACTCGTCATTCGCTTTTCTCCAATTGTGTAATCATGGAAAATGTGTGGCATTTGAATATGTCGCCTCCACAATTCATCACATGAGAGGATTGAATCACTCCATTCTTCGGATGTCTATTTCCGGTATATCAAATGAGAAGAGAAATGTTCTAACCTAAGCACCGAAAACTCTCCCGGAACTCACGTGTAGTTGTTCTCTGTTGTAGTAACCGTCCCACTGACTCATCCAGTCAGGAGAACTTCTCATCTCATCAATTCTCCTCTAACTCGAGTATTACTCACCTCGCACTGTTTGCCCACGCTACCTATATAACCGTACCCGAGAAGGGAGAGGAAAGAACCCCCAACGATGCTCACAGCGACCCTCCTTCTGGCAGCAGCTGTAGTCGTGCAGCAAGCTGCATCGGTCGGCTTCGACCAGTCATCAGCTGTCGTAGGCACTCTGATGTGCGACGGGCGCCCTGCCTCCCACGTCACCATCAAGCTCTACGATGACGACACTGGTAAGGTACCGTAACCTTACGTATCGTATGCTTTCGTTGCAGGACCAGATCTCGACGATCTCATGGATGAAGGAGAGACTGATTCTCAGGGCAGATTCTCGCTGAGCGGCTGGACCGATGAGGTATACGGTAGGATCGAGTACGGTAGTCAATTATCGATCGCAGGCGCTAACGATAGACCCGAAGGTCAATATTTACCACGATTGCAACGATGGACTGTGGGTGAGTAGACGGGGAATTCCCATTTCGAGTTGTTTTGATGTGACGAGAATGCATTCGCAATTGGTGGTCGTTAGAATGATGAATTGCCCTGTTTTGCAGCCGTGCCAACGTCGGATCACAGTACACATTCCATCCTCGTACGTCTCCAGTGGCAAGAATCCCACCAAGGTACGGTAGGCACACCACCGATATATACGGTAGATGATGAATACCGTAGCAATTACCGATTACAGACGTACAACGCTGGCACGATCGAGCTTGCGGGCAAGTTCGAGGGCGAGGAACGTGATTGCATCCACAAGAGGAGAAGATAAATGACGATGACGTCATCCTTACGCAATGCCACGGTTCTCTAGTGTCACGTTTTCCCCATTTCCGGTGATGTATCTAAGAGATCGGCCAGAGTCTGGCCAAACACATTCCATGTACCTATTTTTGTCGTTTATGAGTAAAGTGACTAATCACAGTTGGGAAAACTGAACATGACACGAACAGTATTGAACGAGAGATGTCTAGCATAGTGATAACTTGTTTAAAGCCTGGTCAAACGTCCGCTTCCGTAGCGCAGTAGGCAGCGCGTCAGTCTCATAATCTGAAGGTCGTGAGTTCGAGCCTCACCGGGAGCAAGCGTTTTTGCTTTATTTCTACTTTGTCATTTTCATTTTCCCAATGTCTTTTATTTATATGTTTGTGAAAACAACATTTTTTGCAATAGTGCGAATTTATATGCTGTTCACTCAGTGTGTCTGACAAGGTAGGACGAATCAGGATTTTCTCTTCAGATCTGATCTTCGATCTTTGGTTTACTTGTTGCTTTTCGCACTCTTGTTTCTGAATCGTTCTTTTAATTTCGGATAGACTTTTCGAAACGTACGCGTCAATCTTGGATAGCTTCGGTTCGTCGTAGTACTTTTTGAGGTGAGACACGAAATCGATCACGTTTTTCTGAATTATCGATTTGCGATACGGTGGTATACGGTAGGTCGCACCGCGTGGTTCACGATGTGCGCATCGAACGAGTTCAGCAGGTTTTGCACCTAAAATCAATCTATTATCCTTGATCTTTGATCTCCCTCTACGAACATGCGCTGTCTGCATCTCGAACTGCATGATGGACTGCTTGAAGTCGAGTGCCTGAAGAGTACGGTAGATCGTTTATCGATCCAACTACCGTATACCTTGCGATCGAGGAGGTTCGGATCTTGGCAGTCCCGAACGGCATCTCGCGCCAGATCCATCTGCTTGAGCAGGCTGCAAGGGGATGATTACGGAACCAGTCAGTTGTCGATTGCCCAAGATGGTGGAGCTACCGTACTCCTCCATGATGGTGTAGTCGCCGTGCAGCTCGAGGTACTCCTTGACGGAGAAGCGGCGCACATGTCGCATCGACATTCGCATCGCATCCTGCACAGAATCTTGGCGTACGGTAGGGTAGACGATTATCGATTGATTGATCCCTTGATCCCTCTGAGGGGCAAAGTCTGATGTTTTCTCATGTTGCTTCCTGCTTCGAGTGAATGCCAACTGACGCGGGAAAAGAGACGAGAAAAGAGAGGAGGAAAGAAAGAGAGAGAGAGAGACGATAGGTTGTGTTACTACTCCTCAATGTCCCAGATCTCTGACTGCTCGGCTATCACGCATTGCATCGATTGTTCAAACAGACAGGGGCAGATCAGCGTAAACAAGAGTAGATCAGCGAGAGATCGAGTAGATCAGAGAGAGTGGCCAGAGAAGCAGGGCACTGATTAATGAGCCTGAGAACTAATGAGCCGCAGTCTCGTTCCGGGTTGGAGACAGCTCTTCTCTCGATGCAATTGATGGGCTCGCGGGTCCCCCAGGAACCAACTGGCACCTGTCTCTACTATGGTCGCTTGGGAAAGTTCCTGTTGCCCAGCATAATCGGTGCTAAGCAGCGCAAGTCCCCGGTAACCACCGTAAGTCTGACACGATGGGATCGTTGGCTGTTGGAGGCTACGATGCACTGCGACGCCACCGTCCTCAGTCGGTTCTTCGTCGGCTTAAATTGATCTTTAATCTTTGATCTTTGATCTCGGTCCTCTGATGGTTCACCTGCTCGGGGATGCACTTCTCGTAGCTGTCGAGCGCATTCGCCAGCATCTCGTACGGATTACAACCTTCCGCCTCGTTCAGCTACGAATACGGTAGCATTATCGATTGACTGGGCTGCTGCAGTATACCTTGTTGAGCTTGAGCACCTCGGGATCGGGCTGCGCGACGCGCTCCATTCGCAGTGCGAGATCGTCGATCGCCTCCTTGTACTTGTCGATTCTGTAAAATATCGATGTAAATTAGGATTATCGATTGAAAGAATCAATAAATTGAATGTTTCAATGGATGGTGTGCTGTGAAAAATTTGGCAAAACGCTTGCTCCCGGTGAGGCTCGAACTCACGACCTTCAGATTATGAGACTGACGCGCTGCCTACTGCGCTACGGAAGCGGACGTGTGCGGGGCACAATCTATGTTGCTATCAAGTGAGTGCTATATCGATGCCAACCATGGTTTCTTCCAACCAGTAGGTGCAACTCCCCGCCACTGGTCGGGATACTGGTTACTAACTGGTCAGGTAACTGGTTAACCAGTGGTTAGTCTAAGCTCCGCTCACTCTAACTGGTCAACCATTGGTGAAAAACAGCTAACCACTGGTCATCCAGTATCCTGATCAGTGGGGTTGCCCACCACTGGTCAGGAAGAAACCAGAGAAGTCAATGTGATATTGGTCATTTGGGGATACTGTATTTCGGTCATTTCGTACTTCGCCTTCTTATCCTTGATTCCGCCGG
Organism: Pristionchus mayeri; assembly: GCA_036245805.1. NCBI lineage: Eukaryota > Metazoa > Nematoda > Chromadorea > Rhabditida > Neodiplogasteridae > Pristionchus > Pristionchus mayeri. Next base: position 19,862,413 of record BTRK01000003.1, on the reverse strand, counting down.
AGAGAATGAGCGGTTGGAGGCGGATCTCGTTGGCGTTCGGGCGGCCTTTATCAACGATTTTCTTCTTTGGCAGCTCTTTCTCTGAAAGATCAAAGATCACTCCTTCCATCTCTTATCTTTTGTTATCGTTTCTTTGCATCTAAGCCATTCCTTACACATCTTCCTAGCACAAGCGTCAATTTGTCGGGGCAGGTCCCTCAGCTAGCGTATCTCTCTCTCCCTCTGACGCAGTTGGGTAAGTGATCCCCTCCGGGCAGACACCTGCTGCCAATCGACCCCTCAGGGCATACTCTTCCCCTCTCTCTCTCAGCCGAAAGCAGCAGGAAGTGCAGCAAAACTTCCGCGTTTTAGAAACGTACAAGACACGGGGATCAATATGTTACAGTAAGGTGGATCAGGGAGAGGATTACGGCAATGTACAATAATATTGACATTTTTACTTACGATTCTCCATATGTGATCACCGTCCGGCGAGAAAGCAAACGTAGGAAATGAATGGAGGAGAGAGGGGGAGAGGATCGAAAAGTCATTGTGGAATGATTGTTCGAATTTGAAGAAAAACAATTGGACTTGGACGGAATTTTGCCAAATTTTTTTTGTTTTGGATCTTTGAATGTTCGTTCTTTCAGGGGATATACGTTGTTTCTCTGTCCCTCGTTCTCGCTGGTCTTGACGTCAACACGTCTGGGATCCCCGTGGGAAGATTATTGACTGAGGCTGACGAACGGTGATCTTTGATCATTTAGGCTATTAGGATAAACACTGTCTGTAGATAATAGTAAAAGCGTACTTGATCTATAGATAACATCGAATGTGTATCTACTAGAGCGATGTTCTTTGACCCACGCAAAGGTATGTAGAAAGTGCCTGGGAAGATCGGGTATCGACGAATTCTAAGGATTCGCTGGGATTCGATAGAACAGATACTGCAAATAAACGCCCTCGCACATTCTGCAGAAATCGAAGAGACCATCGTAACTTTGAACAGTTTGGTGCAGAATTTGACCTTTTGATCTACGGATCCTCGACTACGGTACCCAATCCGGATATCAGTGCATCAGTGTGCAGTTCCGAGGGTCAAACTTATGAACTGTTTAGCAACTACGTTCTAGTTTGGTGCTTTTTTGTGCACTATTTTACACACTCCTCTTCTGCCTTTCCCCTCTCTTTCTCTGCTGAAATCCCTCCTCGATTCTGAGTTGAGGGAGATTCCCAGTCCGTCTCGAAGGCGGCCTACGAACACCTACTCTCACCAGAGGCCGCTTACTCAACCCCCCTCGCCCTCACCCCCTCCGAAGGAATCTTGTGACAATTCACTCTCCGAGCACCGCTCATCTCAACGAGTCTTCTTTATCAAAGTAAGTAGTCATCATCAGTTATTAAAATAACACAAATTCATTAAATCAATTATCGATCACAGTAGCAGTCAATGATAGGACGAGGGGGCACCAGAGGGTAGATCAGTAGAAGAGTTCATCTGTGAGGGCGTGTTGCGTATTTACAGTGAAGGGCAGGGCTTGAACTAGGGGGTTGGCACTCTCAATTTGTCCTGCTTCCTCGTCCGTCATAGAAGACGAAAGATAACAGGAAATGGAGAGAATCCAGACACTAAGCACTAGCTAGGGGACTAAGCATGTTGAACCGGAGGGCTAAGGAGGGGAAGAATGGTTCCTGACGAGAGGAAAGACATGGTGATATGGGAATTGATCTTTGATCTCCGATCTCTTAGACGGAACTCTGGTTGAAGCTGCGTGAGGGCTGCTGCTGCATCGTTACCGTGCGCATCTGAATTTTTGAATTTGAATTTGGCGCCACATTATTTGAATTTCATCTTGGCGGGATCACTTACATCGTTGAACTGGGGCTGGTAGGGGTCGTAGGACTGAGGGGCAAGCAGAGGCTGAGGCTGCTGAGAGAGAGGAGACGGAATCGCCGACTGGCTGTACCTGCAAAGAGTACAGTAGGAATACCGATCGAAGCTATCAAAGACTGGCTTTTCATCCGAAGGCAGATCGATAGCGGGTTTATTGGGTTACAACAGGCGGTGGAGGGGGGGGAGGATGAGGAGAGGGAGGAAGTGTTTTGAGATCTTGGGCAGAAAGGCAGATGTCTGTTCCCCATTCTTTACTCTTCTAGATGCGAAACTGATCTTTCATCTTTGATCTCTAATATCACTTGATCTACTGTTCTCTCCGCATTTAATGTAGCCGAGCCAAAAGTGATCTTCAAAATCTATGGGCCATGGACTATGGCCCCTAAGATTGTCGATTCCGCAACTTGATGTAGTCACTCCTGATGTTTTATCGCCGCATGCAGATTTCTTCGTGCTCTCTCTCTTTCTCTGATTCTCTTCATTCCCTCCACTCCCTCGTCTCATTCCAATCCCGGCGTGTTTGCCTAGCAAGTGCCCGTGACTGTACGAAACTGATTACAGATTGCGCCACTCTCCCCATTTCGCGCACTCTCTCGTCACTGTCTGGCCACTCTGCCGTCTCTGCGATGCGTATGCTCTCTCGCTCTGGCGTCAAATATAACAAGAAAGCCTCGAGGAACAGGTGAAAAGCTCGGAATTGAAGGGGAAGCAATGACGTACTCATACTGCTGCGAGTAGGGTTGGTACTGCTGCTGCTGGGAGTACGTCGGCTGCTGCATGTACTGCTGCTGCATCGGCTGCATCTGCTGCAGACCCGGACTGGGCGCGTACTGAGAGGTGGGCACGGGCTCAGCCGGACGATAGGCAACTGGAACGAGTGGTCTTTGATCTCTGGTATATCTCCCTGATGAATTCCAATGGTGGTAATCGTTTTGACTGCAGAAGAAAGCCTATTATTAGTGAATGTAGAAATGTATCGGTGTTTTAGATTTTTGTGAAGCACGACTCTCACCGGATGATTCGACCCAGGGAGATGGCGAGGCGCGAGAAGTCAGTTTCTTCTTGTCCTCCCGCATCTAAACATGATCTTTGATCCTTTTCGGGCATGTTTCAACGGATTTTATCGATTTGTTTGCTTACATTCCAATATTATCCCCTTCTGTTGATTGAATTTTCTCTTGTTGACTATGCTATCGCTTATCAATGGCGCATAGTTTGGGGGTGGTGGGAAGAAGGGGAGCAAATCGATGGAATGATGACTGGACTGTGAATGGACGAGAGGATGCGGAATGTGCATGAAGGGAATTTTAAGTATTTGCGGTAGTCCTGATATCGGTTAACAGTCTGGGCGAAGCTTCTTCTCTGTTCTTTTTTCTTACGCCGCAGTGTGTAAGGGGAGCAGTGAACGCAAGTAGTGGATCGGGTTTCGTGTGCAGGTCGGGAACCCATCGAGGACTGGAGAGAACCCCCTCAGGGCGAAGAGGAAACCTTTGCCAATTATATGAGCGAGAAAAAGATGCAGGTGGTTTTCTTCTTCACTTAAAAGCAGTACTTTTGGCATAACCTCAGAAAGTCATCAAACGTTCGAACCAAAATTAAAGACCAAAATCGCGAGAACTATCTCCGATAAGTTTCTAGCGAGATAATGCTGAATGGAGTCAATCTATCTCCACTCACATTGACAACGCAGACATAGTAGATGCCGGCTACGGTTCCGCCCAGCACGATGAGACCGCCGATTAGGATGGCGAAGATGACGGCTATCTGCAATGTCCAGATCTTAGGCTAGTTGCCGGTCTTGGTGCTCCGGTTCTTGCGATGTCTAGTTGTTTTCGTGGTCGCATGGATGGTTCGAAAACTATTATTGTCAGGTTAAGAATCTCAATCTTTCGTCGATGGGACGAACACAACAACAGAAAAGTTCGAGAACCAGACCTCGTCTCTTCATTTCACATACTCTCTAAACGACTGAGAGAATGTGATAAGAGAAGGAGGATCGTTTCAGGAAGTCTGAACAACAAAGATATGCCATGATCTCTGAACACATCTGAGATCCGTCTGAGAATAGTTTATGCCCAGTCGAAATGTCACTCATGTCATCAAGTTTGTACCATTTCTTCCATGTTATTAGTTTCATTTTTTCCGATTTTCATGGCTATTCTCTTCGTGAAGAGAGACTTTAGCTTCTGCTTCTGTTCCAGTGATTGACTGGGAAGCCTAATCAGGAATTCGGAGGGGGAAAGGGGGCTATTTGGTATTGCGCGAGCCTCTCTCTCTCCCAGCTTGCGCACTACAATCAGCATTGGAAGGGATGTTTACTGAAGGTGGTGGGAGAGACGAGAGAAGCAGGGAGTGGTACGAAACACACCAAAAATGGTGCCAGCAGAGCGCTGATTATCGATTGATTGCGCGAGATTTTATGCGAAATTTTGTCAGAAGCGTTAGATAATTGACTATATTTCTGTCCAACTTGAATAGCAAATGAGAGCGATGTGGAAGAATAAGATGAAGCTAGGATGATAACTAGGTCACAAAACGAAGGAAATCGAACCTGATAATTGTAGTAATTCCCGAAAACTCCCATGATGAATTACAGGAGGAGCGGGGATGAGGAGAGGAATCGATCGATGCGCGGATGAGGACTGGAATAAGGGTACTATAGCGATGACGCACGGTAAGTGACTGATTGAATTACGGTATCTACACGTGACGGATACTGAAGATAATCGATAAAGGAAGAGCACAATCAGGCAACTGGTTGGAATGAAGTCACGCGGTAAGAATCGGGCAACAAGTCAGTCGGGTATTTGCACAGTGAGAACTTACTCAGGTAGAGCGAAAAAGAGGAGACGACAGGCAAAAAACAGTGCCTGACAACAACGATCGGGTTACGGTAGACCCAGTGGAGATCGGGTTACGGTATGGATCGATAATAGAAACAGATGACGGGGTTTGTGCAGGTAGTCCGTGTACAGATGTAGTGAGACAGAGGGTGGTAGCGCCCCGAGGGGATGGAGGGAGAGGGCACCTTCAGAGGGGGAGAGAGAGACAACGACAAACATGGATCGGAAGTGGAGGGAGAGGGAGGGGAGGAGGGAGAGGGAGAGAAGGAGAGGTGGAGAGGAGGTGGGAAGGGAGGTGGGAAGGGAGGTAGTGCGCGGAGAGTGGTTGAAGGGTTCAGTGGAATCAGTGGTGCGTGATTTGAGGTGGTTTGTTGATTTTATTGAAGCGAGTTTGCCAATATATCAAATCAAGCTGTTTCTCCGGGATTCTTAGAAGCTCCGACTCAATAAAACATTTGGGATTTTGCAACTTGATGGAATGCAAGAACAGTGTTTGGTAAGTGATCGAGTGGTCCAAGGTTTAGAAAAATGAAAATCGCAAGATGCACGTGGTTCTCTTCATTGGGAGTTCTCTAGCTCTGTACGGCAGGCGAGAAAGGATGCGAAATGAGGAAGGCATGTGCAAAATTTCGAAGGTTTGACAACACAAGATGCGGAATACGCGCATTGATTGGCACGTCTTCGGCTCTTATCAGGGGGGAATCATAGTGGGGAGAAGAAGAGGAGAGAAGACGAGAATGACTCATGAAGGAGCCAGAAAAGGAAGAAGTGACTGAGTCAGACTGTTGTGAATGACCCCCCAGGGGTGATTAGGATAACGAGAGGGAGGGAGAACACCGGATGCAGTGACGTGGCATGGGGAATGTCCGCGTTGATAGGACGAGTCATCTAGCCCTTTCCGATTCAGGCACACTTCCACGCATTCTGACCTACGGAAGAGCTTGCAAGCTTGAAATATAACTAATTTTATTGGTGTGTATTACACGGTACACACTGTGTAACGATTTAGGTGAAAATTTCATTTTTGCGGAGCTCAGAATATCTAAAGATCTTTCTAATTCAATTATTCTTCCATCCTGCCAGAATTACGAAATTTGGATGCTCATTTAGTATCCGGTAATCAGAAAGTATAGGTGCTCTGAAATATCCAGGTGCTATGGAATCCCGGAACTTTGGCTGTTTGGATTCTTCGGGGTTGCACTCGGAGTCTCATCGAGATCCGAGCAAAACAGCAGAAAGAACAGCAAAACAGAAAGAGCAGAGCACTCATTTTGTGCCAATTATCAGAAATCAGGGAGAGATGAAGATAGGAAGTGATCGTGCGCCTAGAGGTCGATGAGATCGAACAGTGATCGACCATTTTTGTTATTAAACAAGTTGCTAAATGATGATACTTTAGAAGATTTTAAAATATAAAAAAAATCGGCAAGGAACTAGATTCATGGAAGAAATCGCATTTTAGCGCGCGAGCGCGAACGAATCGTATGCGGGTTTCGCATGATAAAAGCGAGAAAGGCAAAAGCGAAGGGGTGAATCATGGATCGCGAAAATGGATGATTCCTTGTCTCCCTCCTTCTCCTTCGATGAGTGTCATCTATGCATTCTTTGCTAATGTTTTTGGAAGTTTGCTTCTCCCTTGCTACAACATCCAATTCGCAGAATCGATTTGAATACCGTGGGAATTGTATGGTGGCCTTTCTCAGAGAGAATCGAAATGTAGGATACGTTAGTATCCTTCGTAGGAGTGCACGGCTTCCCAACTCTTCTAGATACTTTCAAGATCTCAAAATTCGCGACTAATTGGATCGAACGTGGCTCACTACGGCAAACGTTAGTTTCTATGTTTCGAGTGCTATCTAGAATACCCAAAGTAGGAATGGCGAAGAAGGAGCGGGACATCTTCATTCCTATACCCAGTTCGTAGTGGAAAGAATTCTTCTTCCCCATTCCTTCCCCGAGGCGCACGCCTTGCCCCGAGGGGATACGTGCCGAATCTCCCCCAATTGTTGAGTTCTCTCTCTGATCATCAGTCGAAATACACCGAGAAAACATCGTCGGGGGTAAGACGCTGTTATCCGCTCCTTCCTGTTCTTCTTCCACTCGTCGTAAGGCTGTTGTGATCTTGAATCTCAAGATGCTCGCGAATCTTTACTTCTTCGAGGGAGAAAAGTGAGTGTTTTACTGCGAGAGTGTGAGGAATATTTGCGGTAAGTGAGAAGGAAGTGATAGGGTGTGATGATCAGTGAGAACTCTGGTCGAGACAGGGGATAAGTGGGGATCTGTTAGCTGAGGAGGGCGAACACGTGAAATGCAACGGGTCGACAACGCGTCGAGTCTACAGCTGCTTTCGGTAAAAAGATTTTTGTTTTCGGTTGCTCATGATTTTGAATGATTCTGTGCGTAGATTTGATGCTTTCAGAAATTTTTCTAAATTCGATTACCCGTTTATGGAATAATTTTAATCGCATTAGATATCGGAATCGTAACTAGATGATGTGAATTTACAAATTCACCTTGCTGGTTTGGGAAAGTCTGGCAGATTTCCGAGAACTTTCGCGCTTCTTGCACTTTTCTGTATGGTTTCCTGAGTGGGCGAAGGTTTGGGAGTATCCCACCCTCCTCTTTCAGTGCAAACCATCACTACAAGTGTAACAGACTCGCAAAAAGAGGAGGGGGTCAAGGAGGGGGGGGGGGGGGAGGAGATCTCTGAGGGGGGAGATAGGCTCTCGTGTCAATTGCCGTTGACGTCATCTGAGCCTCTTAGCCATCGGAAATATTGCCCGAGATTATAATCGGCTGAGAAATTGATGAGATCTGACGGATCGATAAGGGGTCCTTCCAGAAAAATTTAGACCCTGAAGGGAAACGATGGAATACGGTAGCTGGATGGTCGTTGATCGTTTATCGATTGTCTGCTAGCTGTTTTTGATCCTTCATGTTCACGGTTGCTTCTTCTCCTCTCTCTCTCATTCATCTCTTCTGAATCCTCTCTCCCTCTCTCTCTCACTTCTCCTCTTTACAACGAGGGGAGGAAGAATGAAAGGAAGAAGGATTGACGCAAGAGATGAGGAAGATCTCACTTCGAGAGGCTGCCAGCTAACGGCAGCGGTTTCCTCTGCCTGCGTCCCGCCACGAAGAGACGGTAGGATACGGTAGGATCGCACTTTGATGTTTGGTCAGCTGGCGAGATTTACGCTCCCTTCGATTGTTGTTGTGCGCCGGGAACATCGCGAGCGTGTCAGTTTACTGGGACGCAGTTTTTGTTGATGGGAAGAGAAGTCGAAAGAATCGAGAAGATCAGTTAGAAGACCCATCTTCTTCTCGCCAAGGTTACTCCCGCTGAGAGTGAATTCGAAAATATATTTGCCCGTACTTTCGCGTGTTTCGTCTCATAATCATTGGAAGCCCACTCATTCATTGCTGCTTATCAGTAGGTCGGCCGAGTTACAGATCGTAGCTTGTAGAGAGGGGAGAGGAGGGGAGAGAAGCTAGAGAGTCAGCTTAATCCCTCCTCACTCTCTTATCAACGCACTTCGCCACTCGCCAGCTCACTCGGGCGCGCGCTCGTCATAATCTCTCCCCTTTCCTAATTTTATTTGACAATTCAGACAAAAGAAAAAAGTTAGAAAGAAATGCCGAATAAGGAGTGTGACACGCGATGCGCGCACGCGGACGCGTTTGAATTGCGCGCGTTACCGTAACAGGGCGTGCCGGCCCTGAATGGTGACGTCGAACACTGCGCGCTTCGAACACCCCTTTCTGACCTCGTTCCCCCTGGTCATTCGAGAGCATTCAGTGTCCTGGATTATCGATTGGTTTCTGTACTTCGTGGCTATTAGTTTTGATCGAATAATTCCTTCTGGAATAGGGGGATTTCTCGTTGTCCGCACTCTCCTCCCCTTTCCTTGTCTTGTCATCTTCCCTATTCCACGCCGTTTATTGCCCCGTTTTCATCGTTGATTTCTCTCCCTCTTCGCTTGTTCCTCCTTATCTTCCACACTCATTTTGCTCCTCTTCCATCATCGCACTCAAATTGTAAGTGAAGGATGAAAGGCTTAGCCTATCCTCTTCTCTTCTTCGTTTCTCCCCTCTCCTCAAGCCTCATACCATATGCCATCATCCACTTTCCCCTCTATCCTTCTCGACTCAAGTCTATTCGTCCCTCGTGGATCACAACCCCCTCATTCGCCCCCCTTCCTTCCCTTCCAACTCGACCCACTCTCCCCTCTCACTCCCTCTCTGACTCCCGTCGTCACCTTTGCAACCCCCTTGCTATCAAAGTGTGCCCAATCGGCTCGAGAAATATCCCACCGATATCGAAGCTCCTCTGTGTGTGTATTTATCCCTCCACGCGTTCGCATTTTCACGTTGAACCGTTCTTCCAGGAGCTTCCTCTTAATAATAGCTTCTAAATTGCAGCAAAACTTGGCAGAAGAGAACCGAGGGACGCCTGATCCGATAAGTAAAGGCGACCTATTCCACCATGGAAGACGCGCACAGCAAATCGGCCGATGAGGTGAGAAGCTTGTAAAATAATTTATGAAACCTAAATTTGAAGGTCTGCCGATTCTTCGGCACCGGCTCTGAGGGTCTCACTGATGACCAGATTGAGCGACTCCGCGCCAAGTATGGCCCCAATGGTCAGTTTGCATTTATTTATTAATTTTTGTGTTTTGCTCGAATCATTCGATATCGATCGAAGGTGTGATGAAAGTCGGGGATTATCTGAGCGAGCAAGTGAAAGTTTAGTAATGAGAGAGAGAGCCCGCGAGAGTATTAGTTATTCGAGAAGAAGATGAGTGCGCGGCTCTCGTTCTCACCACAACTAGACACACAAATTAGTAATGGCGGCGACTAGTACACGTCGCACTATCTAATTTCGTAACCACTTGGTCGATCTCTTGTGCTGAGTTGCCTCTATTCCATACACACAATCGCCTCGCTCTAACTCGATCTCATAGTGTTTTCCTCCCGCTGCTCCACTCCACTCCTAGGGAATTGGGAGTTGCCGGCCGTGGGATAGAGCGGAATGTTGTTTGAACGGGGCCTACCCAGAGAGTAACGAGGCCCGCTCTGTCACTACACGGAAATGGCCTCTTCTCCTCTGGGGTGGAGAGGGTAACAACGCTCTCTCTCGTGAAATGGTGATGAATGGTGCTAAAGCGAGGGAGGAGAACAGTGAATACATTAACGAGAAGCGTGTATGAGTGACACGCTCCTAGTGGGAACTCAAGAGTACATAGCACAAAATGCAATCAATCGATAATTGAATACCTTACCCGTTTGCAGAGATGCCCGCCGAAGAGGGCAAGTCGCTGTGGGAGCTGATCCTGGAGCAGTTCGACGACCTTCTCGTCAAGATCCTTCTTCTTGCCGCCATTATTTCCTTTGTGAGTTTGATATGCTGTCATTTGCGCTACCCTTCTATGCTTTAGTGCGTTTTATGTGATATTCGGTGAAAAAAATCGGGCACATTCTGATCCTCTATTTTTCGAGGTTGCAAATCTTTTAATCTTGCCCTCTCTTGATCTCTGCCAATCCTAAAATAGTGCGCGTCCTTTGCCCGGGTGATCATTAGTGCAGAGCGGATGTTATCTATTTGTTTGACGTCAGCAATCCGAAAAAGTGACCATGTATGATTTGACTGGTAGGCAGTTAGTTGGTCAGCAGATTCGGGGGGAATGATAACAGGATTGATAAGGGGTTTTGACGTAGATGGCGAGCGTATCTAGTACCTGTGGACTATTTATAGTGCGGATTGGTGACGCACGGCCACTGATCTTATCAGCCTATCGATTTGGAGATGGAGAGTTGAAAGACTGATGGCACTGATGAGCTTATCTCGAAGATCGCTATGCCAATGATAGCTAGGGATCATGGGTTTAGCGAACAATAGATTGTGTATTGATGCATGATAACACTCATGATCAGCGCATGTGATGGTCTGTACCCTCCACCTGATAGCACTTATTGATCGCGCGAAACCGGAAGTAGCCGGGGGTCGGAGGATCGCTAGCTGAGAAAACCGCTTCTTCTCTTCCCACTTGACCTCGGTTGTCTGAACTCAATGAGAGAGCGAGAATGAGTTGTTCTCCTCCGTGTTGGTGTCCGTGATGTCTCGGGGAGATCTAAATAGAGAGGGATCTCGCCTCGCTACCGGAGGAAGGATAAGAAGTGGAGCGAGTTGTCTGTTGAGGGGACGGAGCAGTCGGAAGATAGATGGAGGGAGGAGGGAGATGCCAAAGAGTGTTCTGTTGTAATGTTGAACGAGAGAGAAGTAGAGAGGAAGGGAAGCAGGGGGGGGGGGGGGGGGGGAGAAAGGTGATATGGAAAAGAAGTGAGGAAGATGACTGAAAGAAGGAGACGAGGGATAATGTTGCAAGCGAGAAGACTTGGATTTCATGGGAAATGGCAAGACGAGGCCGATTGATTTGCCGGACAATCGTGTAATCCGATTCTGAATATTGAGAAGTTGAGCATGCCAGCGATCGCGATTGCTAGGGTGAAGGATGAGGCAAATGTAACAAGACATTTAATTTTATATTTGTACATTTTTTTGAATCTCAAATGTCGCAGGTTCTCGCCCTCTTCGAGGAGCACGACGACCAGACTGCCGCCGTGACTGCCTTCGTCGAGCCCTTCGTCATCCTTCTCATTCTTATCGCCAACGCAACCGTCGGAGTCTGGCAGGTACGGTCGCCACACCATTTTTGATAATCGACCATTGATTTTCTTGCTCGAATTCGATAAAAGTATTATTTTTCTCCAGGAGCGCAATGCCGAGTCCGCCATCGAAGCCCTCAAGGAATACGAACCCGAAATGGCCAAGGTATTTTTACTTTTATCCAATGAAAATCAATCAATAATTTTAATTGTAGGTCGTCCGCGCCGGCAAGCACGGTATCCAGATGATCCGAGCACGCGAGCTGGTCCCCGGAGACGTTGTCGAAGTGTCTGGTGAGCGAATACATTTATTTTATTTTATTCAATATTTTAGTCTCCCGAACATCCCAATCACAGTAGGAATCCTCACAAGCAAAGCTCATCTGCGCAGCGCTAATTCAACTCTTTGGAAATTAGTCTTCACATGCTGGGAAGCCTAGTTGTTTGAAGTGATGCCATCGTAGCCCCTCCTGTTGAGAGGTTGAAGAGTTTTGTGAATCGTCACATCAAGGAACACAACGTCATCTTTTGAGAGAGGGAGAAAGTCGAGATTCAGGATAGCGAAATTTTGAGTGTATCTGGAATTGTGTTGGAGTGATATCGCGTAGTTGTACAGATAGAGAGAGAGAGAGAGAGTCAGATGGGTGCACTACAGGATTGAGAGAGAGCAGGTTGAGGATTGTAGAGGATAGATATCTCGATAAATCGGAGTAAGGGGAGATCAGTGCCTGTCTATGTTTGCTTTTTTATCCCTCGAGTGCGGGTATCTCATCCAATCTTTTTGCTCCTATTTTCTTATCACGGGGACTTCTGGCAAGTAGATCAAACTGGCAACCATTATTGATTTCTGGCTCTATTTATCGTTTTCCGTGAATCAAAGAAGCAACGGAAGAGAAATGCTTGGGGTGTAACACGGGCCGTCTCGCCTTGAGTCTTCCCTCAAAGTTATTCCTTTCCTCGCGTAGAGAGGAGAAAGGAAGGATTTATTAATGATGGAAAGCTTTGTTGCGTTGAGCGAATTGTTTTCGTCGAACGTTGAAACTACTTTTCCATGCTTCTCTCGCAATAACTCAATTCTATTAAAAATTCCATCGAGACACGCGATAGTATAATCTAAAAATAGGAAGGGAACTAGTGAACCGCCGATTGTGGTGAGAGGACGTCTCGAGGGAGGAAGCAATGTTGGATGAGATAAAGAGGAGGAAGTGGAAGGAAAATTTCGAGCTGGCTAAAACAGAAAGCATTCCGAATGGAATCTGCGAAACACTAAATAACGGGTTATATATTTCAGTGGGAGACAAGATCCCTGCGGATCTCCGTCTCGTGCAGATCTACTCGACGACCATCCGCATCGACCAGTCCATCCTCACTGGAGAGTCCGTGTCCGTGATCAAGCACACCGACTCCGTGCCCGACCCCCGTGCCGTGAACCAGGACAAGAAGAACTGCCTCTTCTCGGGAACCAATGTCGCCTCGGGCAAGGTGAGAGATGACAGTCGGAAAAAGAGCATGGGCGAGAATTGTAGACCACAAGCAGATGTGAGGTTGAAGAGTCGGTGAAAGATCATAGACATGTTAACAAAGATAAACAACTGAATCTGCTTTTCTAGTGTGAAACGAGAAACTGATTGGTGCTTTAGAGCGCATTTTTTGGCGATGGTTGAGTGTCTAGGCTAATCTCGAAGTGACGAGGTGCAATGATTGCGGCAATATTTTCTAATCAGTAATGATATTTCTGTCTCGTTTACGAGGTGTGAAACGAATGAAGTCTCTGGAAATGAAAAATTTTGGTGCTATCGTTAGATTAGTTTAAATTATTAATCACGCGGAGAAGGTGGCTCCTGTGAAGAAAGGGCAGCAACAAATTAACGATACATTTTCTAATTATTTTTTAAAGAGCATTGCACAACTTATATTTGCATCTTCAGGCTCGCGGAATCGTGTTCGGCACTGGTCTCAACACCGAGATCGGAAAGATCCGTACTGAGATGGCTGAGACTGAGAGTGAGAAGACGCCTCTCCAGCAGAAGCTTGACGAGTTCGGAGAGCAGCTCTCCAAGGTGCGGTGGAATTACGGTACCGGCAGGAAGATTGAAGCACGGTGGATGGTGCAATATTGATTCCTTGCTTGCTCAGGTCATCTCGATCATCTGTATCGCCGTGTGGGCCATCAACATTGGTCACTTCAACGACCCCGCCCACGGAGGATCGTGGATCAAGGGAGCCATCTACTACTTCAAGATCGCCGTCGCACTCGCTGTCGCAGCCATCCCCGAAGGTGAGCAGGGAGAATGATTGCGGGTGGGGGGGGGGGGGGGGGGGGGGAGATCTGGATAATATTGGATAGGTGGCGATAGAAGGAGGAAGTACATGATTGTATAAATTTAAATAATAGGTGGAATTGAAGTTTCAAGGCATGCAAAATGCCGTGGAAGAGTTTGTGGAAGGGATAAATCGCTGGGTGCAAAGATAATGAGTGTACAGCGAAGAAGTGTCGCGAATGTGCTATTCATTGATTGAATATTTCGCCAGAGGGTGGGAAGTGGAGGGGAGTCCATAGTGATGTGATGGCACGGATTTGACGATAAGGAGAAGGAAGTAGTGAGAATGAGGCACGAAAAAGCCAGTTGAGCGGTGGAATACAACTTGACAAGTCATTTGTTGAGGGGATGGTTAATTCCTAGAATAGTTGCTCATTAACAGCATTCGTAAATAGCTAATTTCTCCTTGTTCAGGTCTGCCCGCAGTCATCACGACTTGCCTCGCTCTGGGCACTCGTCGTATGGCCAAGAAGAACGCGATCGTCCGTTCCCTCCCCTCCGTCGAGACCCTCGGATGCACCTCCGTCATCTGCTCCGACAAGACCGGAACCCTCACCACCAACCAGGTACGGACGATGGAACCAGGAACCAGAGAGTGAGAGAGTCGTGGTTCTGAAATTAGACCGGCACTCTGAGGCTGCGGAGGTGTCATAGAGGCCGTTGGATTGTTTTTTTGCTCTCTTGATGCATCTGGCAAACACAGAAATATTTATCATTGTTAAACTAGCTACTAGAATTTTGTTTACATTTCTTATCTAATCTATAATTACGTCTTAATTTTCAGATGTCCGTCTCGAAGATGTTCGTTACCGAAAACGCCTCTGGAGACTCGATCTCGTTCAACGAGTTCGCCATCTCCGGATCCACCTACGAGCCCGTCGGCCAGATCACCCACGGAGGAAGACCCGTCAGTGATCTACCTGTTATCGATTGATTAATTTAACACTGTAGTTGCAGTGATTGTACGTGGTATTGATTGCAGGTCAACTGCGCCGCCGGAGACTACGAGGCACTCACCGAGCTCGCCACCATCTGTTCCATGTGCAACGACTCCGCTGTCGACTACAACGAGGTACGGTAGTTTTTGACAAGACTACCGTATTCTACTGCTATCGAGGACTGACTAACTTGTCTCCTTTGCAGGTCAAGAAGTGCTACGAGAAGGTTGGAGAGGCCACTGAGACGGCCCTCGTCGTCCTCTCAGAGAAGATGAACGTCTACGGAACCCCCAAGAGCGGCCTGTCTGCTCGCGATATCGGAAACGTCGCCAACCGCGTCATCCAGAGCAAGTGGAAGAAGGTACGGTAGACGATCTATTCCACGGCTCTGGATTCTCGATATGCGGTAATTTTACAGTACCTCGTTCCTTTCAGGAGTTCACCCTGGAGTTCTCTCGTGACCGCAAGTCGATGTCCTCCTACTGCACTCCCTCGAACGGCGGAGACTCGAAGATGTTCGTGAAGGGAGCTCCCGAGGGAGTCCTCGGCAGATGCACCCACGTCCGCGTCGGAAATAAGAAGGTACGCAGACTGGTTCTGGTTCCTGGTACCTGGTACCGAGTCCTTGTGGTACTCTGTGAGTGACCCCAATCTGCTTGCAGGTCCCGATGACGCCCTCGATGATGTCCAAGATCCAGGATCTGTGCATCCAGTACGGAACTGGCCGTGACACCCTCCGTTGTCTCGCCCTCGGAACCATCGACTCGCCCATGAGCCCCTCCCAGGTATGTGTGGTAGCAGCCAGTGGGTACTGTGGTACCGGAATATGGTAGCTGAACAATTTATTGATTGATGGATTGCAGATGAACCTCGAGGAGGCCACCCAGTTCGTGCAGTACGAGAAGGACATCACCTTTGTCGGAGTCGTCGGCATGCTTGACCCTCCCAGAACCGAGGTACGGTGCATTATGGTGGTCAGCGATGATTATAGATTGATTTGGAAATGATTTTTCTCTGTTTTACATTGATGTGACCAATATTTCTTAAAAATTAATGGAAGCTAGAAACTTGTTCTGAAAGCGCAATTTTGCAGGTTATGGACTCGATCAAGGCTTGCAATGAGGCTGGAATCCGCGTCATCATGATCACGGGAGACAACAAGAACACGGCTGAGGCCATCGGCAGAAGAATCGGACTTTTCGGAGAGGTATGGATCAATCTAGTTATTTATTTGAGAGTTCGACGCACAATCGCATTACTGACCATGAAGATGTGCACCTTTGGGAATGGGGTGAAATATGAGCTCATTTGAGAAAAATGTAGATTCAGCCATACGAAACTAAATGGGTGCTCATTGCAGGACGAGGACACGACTGGCAAGGCATTCACTGGCCGCGAGTTCGACGACCTCCCCATCGACCAGCAGAGCGACGCCTGCAGGTATGCAGTTGTTTGCTATCTCGTCTTTATTTTTCCGACTCCCACGCAGTATTATTGAGCCAATATTTTCGTGAAATTCAACATTGAAGCAAGAATTACCTTGGCTTGTTGCTTTTATCAAGCAACTTTAGCAAGTATTGTTGCACTGCTTAATATTGGTTTAAACGAAGCGATTGAGCTTAGCTTATTGGATGTTAGATCAAACCATGCAATGTGGTTGATTCAGAATCGCTAAGCTGTTCGCCCGAGTGGAGCCCTCTCACAAGTCGAAGATCGTCGATATCCTCCAGTCGCACGGAGAGATCACTGCCATGACTGGAGACGGAGTCAACGACGCCCCCGCACTCAAGAAGGCCGAGATTGGTGAGGAACCATTATCGATCGAGTGATTGGATACCATACTCTAGAGCAGAACTTATGATACGCTCTGTAGGTATTGCCATGGGATCCGGAACCGCCGTCGCCAAGTCCGCCTCTGAGATGGTGCTCGCTGACGACAACTTCAGGTACGGTATCTTGAATATTGATTAGCATTACGGTAATTGAATATTGATTGATTTAGCTCTATCGTGTCCGCCGTCGAGGAGGGACGTGCCATCTACAACAACATGAAGCAGTTCATCCGTTACCTCATCTCGTCCAACGTCGGAGAGGTACCGTTGTTTAGAAAAACTTGATTAATATATTATGGTAGATCAGCATCGTCATTATCGATTGATTGTTCCAGGTCGTCTCCATCTTCATGGTCGCCGCTCTGGGTATCCCTGAGGCTCTCATTCCCGTGCAGCTTCTGTGGGTGAACCTCGTCACCGACGGTCTGCCAGCCACTGCCCTCGGATTCAACCCGCCCGATCTGTGAGTCCATCTTGTTGCTGTTGTATTTATTTGACGAAAAAACAACCACTCATTCGCGAGAAATTGTCTAGCAATGTTGTTTTTGTTCTCGAGAAGGAGAGGGATATTGCGTCTGGCTGTCCCTTTCTAGTTATGTTTCATTCTCGGTACGGGCGATCACCAGATTGATGGGCGTCTCATTGCAGTGACATCATGGACCGTCCTCCCCGCTCCGCCAACGAGGGACTCATCTCCAAGTGGCTCTTCTTCCGTTATCTCGCCGTCGGAAGTGAGCTAACGTTTCTATTGCAGATTATAGTAATTCTTTCGATCAATACAAGAAACCCGATTCGACAACGTCGACGGACATCCGTCTATTGTTTTTTCATCTCGCCTATTACTTGCATATCCCCTTTGACGGAATAAATAATGAATGAATACCTGACCATTTTATTACCGTATCCCTTGTTCAGCCTACGTCGGAGTGGCCACCGTCGGAGCCTCGATGTGGTGGTTCCTGCTGTACGAGGATGGACCCCAGATCACCTACTACCAGCTCGTGAGTTTCGAAATAATTTGGTCCAGTTGATCTTGGGTTGCACAGTTTGAAGCAATCTGTCCTTGGTTTCGAGATAGCAATAAAGAATGAGTATTGCAGACCCACTGGATGCGTTGCGAAATCGAGCCCGACAACTTCGCCGACCTCGACTGCGCCGTCTTCGAGGACAACCACCCGAACGCCATGGCCCTCTCCGTGCTCGTCACCATCGAGATGCTCAACGCCGTCAACTCGTGAGTGACCTACCATACCCATCGATCGCTTGGGTACTGTAGTAGCAGTAGTTACCGTAACCTGCTCGCAGGCTGTCTGAGAACCAGTCGATCCTGGTGATGCCTCCCTGGACGAATCTGTGGCTGTGCGGAGCCATCTGCCTCTCGATGTCGCTCCACTTCGTCATCCTCTACGTCGACATCATGGCCACCATCTTCCAGGTACGGTATCTGGAGTAATCGATAATAAAGACATACGGTAATGATGATATAATCAGTAATCCTTTGCAGATCACTCCCCTCTGCTGGGCTGAGTGGTTGGCAGTGCTGAAGATCTCGATTCCGGTCATCCTTCTCGACGAGATCCTCAAGTTCATCGCCCGCAACTACATTGACGGTACGTCGGCGCTGTCCGAGGGAGCTAGTCCGCTGGCGGCGCCCGCGAAGCGGTCGCGTCGCGCCGGTATCCGCGCGGCCCTTGGGCTGGTTGCCTGGGCAGGCGTGTGGACGGCGTACTTCTGCTGGATGGTAGGCCCGTACGAGGGCGAGATCAGACACGCCCTGCTGGGTCCTCCCCATCCCGAGCAGAGCGAGGGAGGACAGGCACTCAAGAGCGAGCTGTAGAGAGCCACCCGTCACCCCCCCCCCCTCACCCCTCCTTCTAATCGCACCCGTTTCCCCCGTTTGTGAGTCCTCCGTCCAATACCAAACCCATCCTCCCCTATGTCACACTACTTCCTCTCCTCTCTAAGTCTGCCACACCCATGCTACTAAGTCTGAGTGCCCACACGCGTCTTTTGTATGTAGAGTTACACACAGCAGCCTTATCACTATGCTCTCTATCCATCAAATCTCGCGAACACGCATCTTCCTTATATAAGCGCAAGTTTTGCAATATTATTTGTAAATTTCTTTCTGCCTTCTTATTAGAAGCATTCGAGAGTCACAGAAGAAAACTTACTGTGATGATTCCCCCCCCCCCTCTCTACAAACTATCAGAGTATCTAAATTATTCAATTTAGTAAACCATGTCTTTAAGAAAATGTGATCCCAATCCTTCTTTAGCCAATAATTACCTTCTCTCTTGCATAATATCTCTACAGTATAGGTGTAAGGCCATTCCATGTTCTCCCCTTTTTGTGATAGTTCATCTAAACCAATCTTCCTTCTTGGGATTCTTTCGCTTCGCATGTTTGGATTCCGTAGGCATGTTTCCGATTCGGGCTGCTCAGCAATTGCATTGATTGAAGACCATCGTGGAATGCAATTAGGACTAGGTCCCTGAACGATTCCCTACCGTATCTCCCAGGTATCAAGTGCAAGAACCCGTAATAATTGCCCTTCTCTCCCCTCTGGGTCTCTTATACTTTCTCACTTCATGCCCATGCATCCTTCCCCCCAATCCCCTCCTTTGATCAATAATGCCCATCTACCGTACTCTATTTATCACCTCGATTGTTTGGCCCAACATATTTTGTGTGTGAGTCCTTGTTTGTTTGTTTTTTCCTCTGATCCATAATCTTTATAAAGATGGTAAAATTCACAATCTCCTCGTATGCTTAATCCCTTCTCCGTCTGTCCGCAAGTCTTCTCGCGTGGTGTACGGTATTCTTACTGTACACCACACCATCTCCTCCATTCGTCGCTTACACCACACACCGCTGCCTCTTCGCCGTTTGGCAATCGTCTCTGGGCCTCTTCACTATGGTCTTCCTCTGTTACTGTCCCAGTTTTTTCGATTGGAGATACTACGGTATGCGGGTGCTTACTATTTTATGATCAACTCACTACTTCTTACCTCGATTCTAAAGAGTGTTCTTACAACTTTACGAAACGTTGATGCATGAGTGAGACTAAACAAGCTATGGGGAATATTAGCGAGCTCGGGACAATGACCCACTGCGCAATTAATAAATATTAATTTCAGTCAACGTCGTGGTCCACGAGGACAAGAAGAGGAAATAAGCGGTCGACTACCGTATTCAATCGTCGTCCCTTCCGTACACCACACAATGCCATCGACTGGTGCACTAGTGCACTCAACGTGTTTGTATCGTACTCTTTGCTGTCACTTACGGTAGCCCTAGAGGTACGATACTCGCGCAACGAGTAGTGTAGTAGTTTGTTAGTCTCCCCTCCGTTCATGACATACCCTATTCTCGATCTACCGTAGTCTCGCGGCTTACGGTGGTCACTCGAGAAGCTGGTAGGCCATCCCATCTCCTGCCTTATTTTGCTCATATATATACCTTCTTCTCTATGGTCTCGGTACTGGAGAGAGACACGTAAGCTCCGCCCCTTCCGGTTCCCCTTCTCATTCAATCAATATATCCTGACAGAAAGTCGTTGCTCAACCTAGTCGTTGTTAGAGTATCAATGTGCGTGCCAAAGGTTACTGTATCTTTGTGTTCAACCTTGTTTCTTTCGTTCACTCTCCCCATAATGCACTCACAGTACCCCTATAGCCTATCTCTCTCTCCCCACTCTACAGTATCTTTCTCAAGGATCCCTTGATTATCGATTAGCGTCACAACTCTCGCAATGGTGATCTTTGACCTTCTTCTATTACCAACATCACACCTCTCCATCCATCTAAATCCTTCGAGGTTGCCCTTCCCTGTTTCAATTAATACTCTTGTATTCTCTATATGACGGATAAAATGTTTAAAAATATTCCGCGAAGTGTGGAAGATTGCACTGTGATATCTGTTGAATGACTCGCGATAATGCTACCTGATTGTGAATGGATGTCGAGTATTGGATATTCGAAACGAACAAATTTCATTCATTTGAAACTATGGGCATGCATTAATTTGCGATAGTGACCTCGGCACGAGAGGACTCGTGCACTTGAACAAACAATGAGAAAGAGCAAATCGAGGAATTGGGGAGTGTAGTTTTTCCATCTCTTCGCGAGTTGTGGCAGTGTAGTATTAATTTTATCCAAATTTAATGTGAGGTTTATTTGATTCTAAGTGATTTGATCGTCGCAATGGTATTGGTGTCGTCATTGGCGGATAGACATGAGCAACATGCTCGCTAACAATTGAATCTAAAGCATTCCATTATGTTGCGACTCCCCTTTCTCGATATCCATTCTCTTTTTATTCCCATCTTTTCTCCCGTTCGCTTCCAAATCCAACCAGACTCTTCCTCCTCTCTGTGCCCCCACTCCTCTTCCCCTCTCCTATCTATCGTCCCTCTGTTGCCATGCGCCACGTATGGCTACGTTTCCCTCACTCATCTCTTCAGTTTTGATCCCAGTCGCAATCTTTTTGTTATTACATTAATTAGCCTGGTTAAAATATTGTCTGCTTCCAATAAATCGTTTTTAAATATATATTTTAATCATTCGCATGATCTCCAATTATCTTTTAATGAATCAATATTGTTTGCAGGATGACTCAATAAGGTGTTTCTCTTCCAAGGATCCTCGTCGGCTCGTTTCCGTAGTTTGCTGTAGAGAAAGAGAGGAGAAGAAGAATGGTGGTCCGTCTTCTTTGCCGCTACCTCTCGCCCCGGAGGTGAGCCCGTGACCTACCAGAATCTGTTGAATCTTGATTAGAAATTAGGCTTAATTTAGTTCTGCTCAAAGAGAATCTCATATTGTTCACACGGAGAATTTCGCATCTTATCACTATTGCACAGGGCCAATTCACCTAGTTGGATGATACTAAAAAATGTACTTCAAATTTTCAAAATGAGGAGATTCTCACCAGTCCTCGATCAGTCCTGGATGCCTACCGCAACCCTTGTCTTCAGATTCTCGTCGGCGGTGCAGGCAGGCGTCTTCTTCGTGGGTCTGTTGCTCGTCTCGTACCTCGTCTACTCGACATTCCTCGCTCCAGGAGCACCGCCCAAGGGTACGAGAGAGATCCGCTAGTTGAATACTGCGATAATCAGAAGTACTTTGAAAACGGAAATCGTAGCAATGGTGTTGGTGCGATTTCCGTTCTCATAGTATTCAATATTAAAAATAATAAATGTGCTCCTTCTGAAGATCTACCCAACTCCAACGAACTATTCTATTTCAGAAGTGGTGCTCGATCGGATAGCACGCGCTGGACGCAAGCCGGGCGACGCGTACGCCCGCGTGAGGGATGACACAAGCAGGTGAGAGTTATCTTTCAGGCAATGATGGAAATATAGCACCGACGAACACACAGCCTATTACCAGTGTAATTCGCGCTCATGACGAAATCCACCAGGCAATCTGGCGTTGCAGGCATGCAAGATAGAGAGATTACCGTTAGGTATTCCAATGGTAGCCTTTAACAATAGATTCAACATGTGAAAAAAACAGCTAAAATTAATCAATTTGCTCATATTATTAATAACCAGACGCGGTCCGGGAGAGCAAGGCGAGGCTGTTCGACTCTCAGGGGAGGAGAAAGCACGGGGCGAGGAGGACATGAAGAAGTGGTTCATGAATGTCGTCGTCAGGTTTGTGTTTTGATCTTTGATCTTTTGACATCTTTCCGGTTTATTTATGTGAAAACAATGCTCCCTCTTCTAAAATGCTGAAGAGATTCGAAATTTTTGTCGGAAAAAAAGAAGAAAAGAAAAAAGACAGGTGTTGCACTATAGGGAAATCGAGGTTGCACCAAGGGCATTATCTCAATTCCCAGCCGATTGCTGACCAATGCCTTGTTTTGAACAGCATGGTTTTACAAAAACACAATTGGAAAGACAGGCTGATGGCAATTTCACCCTTTGTCTCTATACCTCTTTCTCTCTCGTCGTCTCTCAATTCCCTGCTCTCTCTCACTTCTTTGTTTCTCTCCATAGATTCACCGCGAGTTTTCGTTGGCAGAGAGCCGTCTCTTTTACAACCGAAGAACGAAGGGAGAGAGAGAGAGGAAAAGATCTGGTTGATTCGAGAGGGATGAGTGAGACTGGCGGGGTTACACTATCAGCGAATTCAGGAGATGTGGGAGGTGTGAGGGATCAATGTATAGATAATTTTTAGAACTATAAAAACATTTTTTTTATAGTGGAAGTAGTGTGATCTAGTTGAATTTAAAATGAAAGACCGTGTATGGTGCTGTGATTTTTGGGCAATCCCTTTTTGGTACTTTTTGGTTACCATGTCAGCAAAGCGTTATCCGTAATAGATGACCTTTAGGGGCACATATACCATAATAATTTAAATTTATCTTTGTTGCATTATGATAAAAGTGTTAAACTTTGCTAATTTGCAGTGACAAGATCTCGTTGGATCGATCGATTCGTGATGCGAGAAGAGACGAGTGCAAGGTGGGAGATCATCGAGAATCCTTCATTTCATTTTTTAAAAATTGGTGCTGTGAATTTTTGTGCACTATTTGCTCATTTTTTTGTGCAGTAATTCAGGATATTTGATAGGATTTCCTAATGGAATAACGATTTATCAAAACTTCTTGAGTCGATCTCATACGATCTCTCCTCGTTGCCTCGTGCCTCCGTGGTCATCATCTTCACCGACGAGGCGTGGACGCCCCTCTTGAGGTGTGCTTTTCTAATGTTCAAAAGGGAGGGATTGGGGGACGGGTCTGAATAGCTTGTAGGAAAGTTTAACTATGGGCTGGTCCCTCGAAGCGATGAAGTTCCACGTGTTTCTATTCATCTGCTGCAGGACGGTGCACTCGGTGATTAATCGCAGTCCGCCTGAGCTGCTGCAGGAGGTGATCCTGCTGGACGACAACAGTCAGAGGGGTGAGAAACTATGGTATTGCAGAACCTCTGGGGGGACCAAAAATGCCCCCATTGGGAGGGGAACTGGGGGACCATTGGGGGGAGATATATCCCTGGGATCCCAATTGGGGGAGCATGTACACACCCACTTTGGCTGATGAAAACCAGAGAAGGGGGGGGGGGATGGGATAGGGAATTTTTATTGATTTGTGTAGAAGCGGGTTGAGCTGTGCAATCAAAATCTACTGGTGTTTGAACATTTAACCATCCCCTTTATCCAGTGATCAGGCGCCATTTTTTCATTATCTGTTTATTTCTGATGGTATGCACTGAAAGGTGTTCAAATATGTTATTTTTAAAAAAATTGATAATATTCTGGGCACTATCTCTGTGGAATTTACTTGTCTTCATCGGGAAAGCTGCAAACACTGATCGTGATTGATTTGAAAAACCCTTATGTATTTGATGAAAAAGAATCAGATAGCAAAAAAATAAATTCAGACGAACTGAAGGAGAAGTTGGATGAGTACGTGAAGCGATTCGATGGTCTGGTGAAGATTGTGAGGAAGAATGTGCGACACGGACTGATACGGTAATTGGATTATCGATTACTGACTTATTTGCATAAGGTAAAATGTATTTGAAAAACCCTTATGTATTTGATGCTCATTGCGTTGCAGAAACTATTGTTTGCTGGATGAGCATGAATTTTCCGGCTAATACAATAGATCATAACCGGTTGGAATATGTGATCTTTGAACTCTTGCTCGTTGAGAGCTAAGCTGGCTGGTGCTCGCGAGGCCACGGGAGAAGTCGTCGTCTTCCTCGATTCCCACTGCGAAGCAAACCATGGATGGTGAGTAGAGAAAGGAGCAAAAGAAGTTATTTGTCCGATATCTTTCGATATTATTTTAATGGAAATTTGAGAAGAGTAGTTTCTTCTGCAAAGGGAACCTTACAATAGTGTCTTTGCTGGCTTCCCCTGTACTCCTCTACCGTACTATACCGTAGTCTGCTCCTCGCAGGCTGGAGCCTCTGGTGGCGCGCATCGCTGAGAATCCGTCTGTCATCATCTGCCCCATCATCGACTACATCAACTCGAAGGACTTCAGCTACTCGGGAGACCCCTACGCACAGTCGGTCAGTCGAGGAGGAGAGGGAGAGGGAATGGGGGATGCAGTGTATGGTGATTTGTATTCGCCTACGAATGTCTTCGTTACTGTCGCACCACAATCGTAGGTCTATTAAAAATGTTCGCGAAACCTGAGATGTACTTTGCAAAACCTGTTCGTGCCAGTTTGCTCATGTACTTTGTTTAAAAACTTAAATATAGTTTTGCGATTTTGCTACTATTTTTCTCATACGGAATTTTTTTTATAAGCGTAGAATATACAAATTTAATTAATAACAAGCTTATTGTATCAGGTGGGCGGGTTCACGTGGTCTCTTCACTTCACGTGGGAGCCTCTGTCAGAGAGCGAGAAGCAGCGGAGGAAGTCGCCCACGGAGTACATACGGTGAGGAGTACGGTAGATTACTGTAGGTTATGGTAGGCAATGGTACTATCTCTCACACGACTGAGAATTTATTCATCAATAGCTACCCGGCAGTTTCTGGCCCCAGAAATGTTTAAAACAACACAATACTACTCATTGCAGTTCTCCAACGATGGCGGGTGGTCTGCTGGCTGCAAATCGTGAGTACTTCTTCCACGTGGGAGGATACGACGAGGAGATGGACATCTGGGGAGGAGAGAACCTCGAGATATCATTCAGGGTAAGCACTTATTCTGACAAGGGAATGGCACGCGCACTCTGTACAATTATGGAATCTGACATATTGGAACTCAATCTGGACCATGAGTACATTAGAAACCTTGTTTCAGAAAATGCGCGATTTTTGTTTTGAGCCAGATAAATCGATAAATGTGTCTGGGTGCGAATAGCCTCATGGGGTGTATTATGTTCTTCAGTGAGTGCTCAAAACAAAAATCGCGCATTTTCTGAAACAAGGTTTCGAATGTACTCATGGTCCAGATTGAGGTCCAATATGTCAGATTCCATAATTGTACCGAGTGCGCGTACCATTCCCTTGTGAGTTTCGAAATTGCTGTTTTTTTTTATTTCATAGTTTCATTGTTTCGACGAGTGGAAGAGAGAGGTGTTTCCTGTTGAGCAGTTGTATTTGTGGAGTGCAATGAGTCAGTCATGTTGTTCTTTGAAGTTATTAATATTTAATCAGAAGAGTCAATCGCCAAGTGATTTTCTTTGCAGGTGTGGACGTGCGGTGGCTCGATCGAGTTCATTCCGTGTTCGCACGTTGGACACATCTTCAGAGATGGTGAGGAGAGGGGAGAGAGATAGGGAGATGCACTCCACTCGTTCTCAATCTTTAGTAAGACCATAGATGAGTTCGATTTCACAGTTGAGTTTTTTTCAAGTTGAGCTGTGATATCTAATGTTTGGAATGACGATGAATGATACTGCGTTCTCGCTCTAGTTCAAGAAATGTTTCGATAAATTTATGAAATGACGAAAAATAGCTGTGTAACTTGTCTTTGCTTTCAGGCCATCCGTACAACATGACTGGCCGAGGAGGCAACAAGGACGTGCACGGGACGAACTCGAAAAGACTCGCCGAGGTGAGGGTGATCTTTGATCTTTCGAATCTGTTTTGTTACCTCCGCTAACTTTTCCTCCCTGCAGGTTTGGATGGACGACTACAAGCGAATGTACTACCTGCACAGGAGCGACCTCAAGACCAAGGTGAGCAGGCAGGATTGTTCTGGATAGTGATTAAAAGTGAATTTGAAATAGAATGTATAACAATTATATGCTGTCTGGAGGTAAAGGAATGTGGGCAGTGATGTGCTATGAAAGGTTAAGCTTTTCAAAAGTCCGCTCCCCCCGGGGCTTAAATTTGCGCGGCCCCGGTAGCCAGCAGGTTGGGCTGCACAGGCTATAGCTTTACGGCCCCCGGGGCTGTAATTTTTACGACTTGGCGACCTCCCTCCCCTTCGTGTGCCAGCCGGAAACCCTCCCCTCCGTCCCCGCAACCAGCCGGGGGCGCGCACCACCGACCGCATAACCCTCGCGACGGTTAACCGCGGGTGCGCCCATAACCAAAACGCGCTGCCCCGGTAAGGCAAAACACGCGGCCCCGGGCCATTTAACCTTCCAAGCCCATCACTGAATGTGGGTGATATTGCTAGATTATCTTGGAAATGGAGAACGATGCCAATTGTGTTTTAAGGGGGTTGAACTAACAATATGGGTGGCCTCGCGTGAATTATTGATTATTTCCCAGGACGTCGGTGATCTCTCGGAGCGACACAAACTGAGGAAGGACCTGCAGTGCAAACCATTCAAGTGGTCAGGGTTTGTTTCGCTCAAGTCTGGGGTCAAATCAAGCAGAACTGTGTCTGCTTTTTTATATAAAGTTGGAGAAGCAGATCATTTGGTTTGAAAGAAAAAATTGTAGCCTAAAGGTCGATGTTTAATGTGTACTTTTAGGGTTTCTGGTGTGATATTTGATCTCTTACCTCTCCCCTCCAGGTTCCTCGACAACATCGTCCCGGACAAGTTCATTCCCGATGAGAACGTCCAGGAGTACGGAATGGTCAGGAGATCTGGGAACTCTGCGAAATAACTTTATCGACCTCACAATTCCTAGTAGATTGCTTGTAACGGAAAAGATTTTTCCACTCCACATATTCAACATCTGAAAGTCCTTGTGCATTTTCTTATTTTTGAGGAAAATACAAATGGTTCTCATAAAAATTATTAATTAATATAATTATTGATTGTATTTGCCAGGTGCAAGCGGTGGTGGGCGGGCAGAAGATCTGTCTGGACACTCTGCAGCAGGACGAGAAGGGCAGCTACGGGATGGGCATCTACTTCTGCCAGGGAGGAGGCAGCTCCGCCCAGGTATAGTGTAGCTCAGAGGTGTACGGTAGTTTTTGTGAATACTGTAGTCAGTATGCGATATGCAGATTGTCCTTGGAATATGCGTAATGCAGCCTGTATCCAATTTATATATCAACATGGTGCAATACACTGGCCATGCGGCGAAATGTTGATGAATTTCTTGGAGAGTGATTGCTTTGTGCCTCCTGACAATCTGATCTCACCTTCCCCTTCCAGTTGATCTCTCTGGCTCGTGATGGTCGTCTGCGTCGAGAGACGTCGTGCGCCCATGGAGTAGTGAGGGAGAGAGAGACGAGCGGGACTGTCGTCATGAGGAACTGCAGAGAGAAGGGAGACGAGTGGAAGAGAGAGGCAAGGGGGGGGGGGATTAGGGAGAGAAGGAATGGCTTCTCAAGAGTTGACTCCCTCCATTATGCGTGCTCTTCACTGTCAAGGAGGCGAGATTACAGGAATAAAGGAATTTAAATATCAACTTCCTGCAGGGCGACCAACTGCGCCACGCCAACTCGGGCCTGTGTCTCTCTATTAGGGGAATCAAGTCTGGAGAGAAGGTGGGTACAGGAGGGGAATTGTAGTTGATCAACGAGTGATTGAAGTCTTTTGTATCATTTGAGGAGCTTTTTGAGAGAAAAAAATGAATTTTGACGCCTGTGGACTTTTCTATTCTAAAGGTTACGAGAAAGATCGTGAGATACGGGATATGGTCCCATTCTTCTTATCGATTGCTATCAGATGAATTGAATTTCAGGTAATCATTGAAGTCTGTGATGCTTCCGCCCCTGAGCAACAGTGGAAGTTTGTGAAATCGTAGATCGCTCTTTGATCTTCGATGTTCGACCCAACCCGTCCCCATCTAATTGTTGTTTCATATTGTACCTAGTCCAATTATATCCATTTTCATACTATTCAAGAGTGCATGACCATAGTATTTATGTATTTCAGGCATGTTTTCATAGTCATATTTATTCGTGGTTTACGTGTTTAGCATCCAACGCCTTCTGTGATAATAGTCAGTTTGTGGTTGTGAGTACCGCCTACCGTAGGCTGATGATAGTACGGTAGATACTCGTTGTGATAGTTTTCAATTGTTGACGCAGCCCAGTTATTCATGCAGCTCAAAGATGCCTTTCTCTCACAGCTAATTATCCCCGTTTCACTTGAAAATGCAATACGAACCATGACAAATAAAGTATTTATTTCGTTAATTGATGGGTTTTGTCTCCAGACTGTTGCTTGTCAGCTCTCAGTTACCTGAATTTGTTACGGTATCTTTCTCTAATCGATATCCCTCAGGTACAGTAACCCTCGTGAGCAATGGCAGCAGCAGCAGTTGAGGACACGTCTCCGACTCTGGAGAGGAATCCCCTCTACCCGATGACCGTGCAGTACTGCGGAGAGTGTTCGATGCCCCCTGAGTACTGCGAGTACTCGGGCATGTATGACAGGTACGGTAGGGGTTACTGTATGACTACTCGATAATCACTGACATTCTTGCCTCTGAGTACTGTAGGATTAGGTAGAGTCGTGCTGTACGGCAGTTTATACGAAATTACGTCACTTCTTTTAGATGCAAGAAGTGGGCGGAGGCTCACTCTTCGCAGCTGCTCGAGGGACTCACCCTGAGCGGAGAAGAGAAGAAGGTGAGTTGTTTATTTTTACATTTCTTCACAAATGATAGACCACTTGCGAGCAGGTAATTCGAGATATTTCATACAGTGGCGTAACCGAAACTGCACTGGCAAAACTTATGTGACAATTTGGTATATGGATATAGGGACGGCAGCCCGAATTTTTGAGTACGGAATATTAGTTGCCTCCTTCCGACGCTTTTGCTTTCAAACTACCGTACTTTTCAAGCCAAATTCTTTCAATATTTTAAAACATTTAAAAAAATATATTTTCTGTAAGAAAATAAACCATTCCGCGCATTTCTCAAGATTACGCATCGTGAAAATGGGCGGAGCCTGAATTCATTAATCGCGCGTGTGAGTGCGATTTGTGCGCGGCAGTGCAAGCTGCGCCAAACTCGTTCTGTCGTGTTATATTGACACATTTGAAATTCGTTTTGCATCGATTTAGTTACTACTTTAAGCAATAGCTTAATAAATGGCGTAAATTGCGCGATAGAAAAAAATCGCTCGTCGAAATCGTAAGCGCGACCCATTGATAAAGCGTTCCGATAATTAACCATTTGGGCCGATTGGAGGCGGAGCATGCTAAACAGAGAATTGCAAAAGCTGAGCATTTGAATCTTACAATAATGCGATTTTAAAACTATTTTATTGATTGGAATTAATATGAACACATATTTAAAGAACACCAAGCATGGCTAGAAGAGACATATCGCAGAATTGGAGAAGCACGAAGCGATCGAAAATACATGTTTTTTCAGAACTAAGTGTTGAAGCTTCATTTCCTCAGTTTAAGTAGATTATCAATCACAAAAAATTGTTTTCACAATAAAAATAAATATAAAGATCAGATATTAGAGAGTGAGGACGTCAGAGTTGGGCGTTTTACCGTTGTGAAAATACACTTTCGGTATTTCCAACGAGGACGACTTCCGTATATTTGAGATTTTTTGATATTTGTTTTTGATATTTGTCTGCGTTTCCCAATATCTGGTAAAAAACCAGAAATATACGGAAGTCGTCCTCTTTTTCAATGATTTTAAAAGTTCTTGGTACCATAATCTTAACTGATTCTGAAGTTCTACCAATATTAAACTTTTTTTCCCATTATTAAACGATATTTCATTGCTGTCGGAGTACCGTTAACATGAGAAAAAAATTATTGAACCTCGTTCATAAAGTTTTACAACGCAACCGAATTTCAGTTTGCGATAATTTTAGTAAAAAACTTGACTTGCGATGCGCTCCACTTGGACTAAAAGCGTCGGCCTTTTGCTTATCATTCATTTATGATTTTCTAATTAATTAAAATATTTTTTACTAAACCAAAGTGAAAAGTCGGAATGGGGCAGGCATAGCTTTCAGTTGTGTATCAATTTGTGAATTGTTTTGCTCGTTCGTTAACACCGTTGCAGTCCCTATATGGATAGGGTATTTTTGAACAACATTCGCTTTGAAATTTTCGAAAAACTTGATATCACTAATCGGAAACCATAGTCGAATCGGCTCGTTTTGCGAGATCAGTCGGTTAACTTTCGAGATAAGTTGTTTAACTTTAATTTATTTCCTCTCTCAGGACGGTCCGACTGTGGTGGACGACAACGCAGCTGCAGCAGAACCCGCGGCTGATGGAGACAAGAAGCACCAGGTGAGAGCGAGAACCAAAAATCAATGCACAGTATCCTGGGAAAGCGAAGTAGTCATAGAAAATATGCCTGTGATTCTTTTCCTTTCCTTAGGTTCGTTACATCGTAGGGAATTATTCCCATGTTCTTATCTCATCGCTTGCTCTTGCAGAAGCGTGGCGGGAAGGGGACGGGAGGGAAGAAGGAGGAGAAGGCGAAGAAAAAGGGAGTGGTCACCGTCCAGAGGGCACCCAGAGGAAAGAAGAGCGTCACCGTGGTCAAGGGACTCAACGGATTCGGTGAGAGAAGCAATTGGACTCTGATCTACTGGTGGAGTCTATGAATTCTATCCGTGACATGATGGCGTTTTTTGGAAATTTTTTGTGTATGAAAAATCGAGCTTGCCAGTTTCTAGTTGCGCTATGGTGATATCAAAGCTTCTTTAACGGCTCCCCTTGATTCCGACTCACCGATGTAGTATATAAAGCAATGATTGATCTGTTTGCATTTATAAAAAAGCTAAATTCCCCCAATTGCAGATATCGATCTGAAGGTGGCTGCCAAGTTCTTCGCTTCCAAGTTCGCCTGCGGCTCCTCTGTGACTGGCGCCGATGAGATCGTCATCCAGGGAGATGTCAAGGTACGGTAGGAGGGGTACGGTAGATCGATCGATAAATAGAACAACCCAAGGTGTTCTTGTTATTTGGAATTCTTATGGGCAAATTCTATGTTTCACTTGTCTATCATTTCGAATTGAGAGATCAGGGAAATGTTCTTTATGCGACTTCGTGTACAATAACTAATACAATAAAACACAGGACGACCTCTTCGACCTCATTCCCGGCAAGTGGGCAGCAGTCACCGAGGAAGACATCGAGGATCTCGGAGATCAGAAGCGATAGATTATCGATCGATCCTTCGATGGCTACCATAATCCCCTCGTGTTTCCGTGCTACTTTCCCTTCGTCTTGTTGGTGCACCTTTGGTCTGTGTTGGTGTCTGTAAGCTATTATTGTTGTTTGAGTCATTCCAAGTCCAGACACAGAATGTGAATGAGGTAAAGAATTTATTTCGAGGAGTTCAGTACGGTCCTGGCTAGAATCAGTTGCATGTGTACTGATGTCTTATTTCAATGTGCATGGCCAATGAGATCCAGTAGGTAAATATTTATTCAACTCCACTGAATTGTGTCTAGAGGTGGAATTAGGATTAGATTGTGATACATGCTGTAGATTATGGTAGGTTACTGCTGGCGCATCAGGCAAAGAAGTCGCTCGGCGGCGAAGGGGGTCTCTGAGCGATCGAGTGTACGGTAGGAAAGGGGGCGGGGCTATATTACCTTCTTGGCGGGATTCGATGCCTTCTTCCTACTGCCCTTCCTCCTGCTCGCACTCTTGCTGCTCTCATCGCTCCGCAGACTGCGCAGTTTCTCGCGCCATTTCGCGTCCTGAACGGATCAAGTCAGGATACGGTAAAGGAAGGCAGGCAATCGATAATTATGTATCATCATGACCTACCTTCTCACTGCTCACGGTGGTCTCCTCGGTCGTGGTGGATCTCGTATCCTGTCCGTCAATCTTTGATTTCTTATTCTTCTTATTTTTCTTGCGTCTTTTCAGCGTCTCTTTCGTCCTGAATTGAACAAATCAATTAAAGTTGGTACAAAAATTGGTGAATCAGAAAGAAAATGATTGAATATGGCTCGGACCTCTTCTTGATTCTCTCGAACTTGTCAGTGATGCTCTTGAGAATGCGCGAAACCTTCGACTTCTCCTCCTTTCTCTCACTCGACACTCGAACACTCGATTGCGTCTTGAGAGGACGACGAAGCATCACCGACGAGGTTGCCGGTGCCCCTGAAAGCATACAGTATCTAGTCGAGACTACGGTAGATCAGTTGCCAATAGCCGTATAGTCTGCCGTACCCGAGTAGCATCCGGCGAGGACAGGGACGAGTGTGGGGACGTGCACGAGGAAGAGCAGGAAGGGAGAATCGGCGCGGAAGTGGAAGTTGGGGTCTATCGATCGATCGAGAGATCCCTCCAGGGGAGAGTACGAGTGGGGCAGACGAGTGTGCGGCTGCAAGGTTGCGGTATAGAGTGCGGTGGGTCAGATGGAAGACTACAGAGACTACAGCATACCTTATCGTCTCCCTCGAGTGTGCAGTTGATGCCCATCTCATCGATGCGCAGTGTGGCACCGTGAACGGCGCTCACGAAGGGCGGAGAGATGGGATGAGAGGAACGAGGACCCGAACGGAGCGCCGACACCTCCACGCCTGAAGAGGGGTACGGTAGAGGGTGCGGTGGGTCACGACAATGACTGGCGAATAGGGGATTTACCTGATAGTCGCCACTTGTTGAGCATCTCGGCCTGCGAGTGTAACTGGAACCGAGGAAGCAGTATCCGACACTCGCGAGACTGGATGGATTACGGTAGGGGAGGAGTTCGGGTCAGACTCACGCGCTCGGAGCGAAGATCGGATAGGAGGTCGTGTATATGGCGCGGCCGGAGATCCTCCCGCAAACGGAGTATGCCTGAGGATACGGTAGATCAAGGGGGTACGGTAGTTGCTCTCACCGCCTCGTCCGAAAGGTCGCACCAGGATCAGGGCCAGCTGGTCCTGCGAACTGTCCTCGTCCGTACGAAGATTGATCCACCACGCCTGGAGTAGATTATGGTACTCTGAGTGATACGGTATGCGATACCATATACGTTCGAGTGATCAGCTTCCTGCAGAGACCATTGAGCACGAAGAAGTCATGCATCTGCGACTCGCGGTAGGTCAGAGCGAATGGCCGAGAGGGGAAGTGCGAGGTCTGCAGAGGGTACGGTAGGAGTGGAGTTGGAGCGCACTGATGATCACCTTGCCGAACCACTCGGCGACGACGCAGGCTGAGGCCATGCCCACGAGTCCTTTCGTAGAGGGAACGATCGTGTGAGTGAGGATCTGAAGAGTACTGTATCTCGAGGGTACTGTACTATTTCCGATCAGGATAGGATTCGCCGGCTTTTCTATCTCTTGGGATATCAAAAATCATGCCTTCGACGAAAAAAGGCTGTGGTCTTGCTGTTACCAACATCATTCGAATGGTTCCGAATGTAGTCCGGCATCTCCTCCTGCTTGACGGACACCACGATCTGCAGAGGGTGATTAAAGGGCCCGAGCAGGCTTCAGTTGCATTTCCATACTTTCTATGTTGCAAATGGGTTGGTTGTGATAGCCATGCTCTTGCGTGATTAAGATACTTGGTCGGGAGTATGTTGTATTCCATCTGTACGCGTACCTTGTTTCCGAATATGGACTGGACGGTGTCAGTCCACGAGTCGTGCACATCATCCAGTTGTGATCGATGGACGAAGACACGGAAGAAGAGAGAGGAGGGAGGATCGAGGGAGGAGAACAGCGAGGAGACCAGAGGACCCAGGGCTGCAGAGGGAGACCATTAGTTCTACCTCACTTAATTAATCAATTTCTCTACGCCCGAGGCGCGACGATACCATGAAAATATAAGTAATTTTCGACTTGAATGACACGTTTCATCTTAATTTTTACCACTTTTTTTCCGTAGCTTTCTGGCAATCAGGCACTACTATTGTTGCATTTCTATTGCAACTGTGCAAACGATTCATGTCCGGTCCCGTCCGTAGCCTCTGGCTGTCAGCTGCCTCCATCCGTGTACTCACAAGTTATGCTCTTCTCAGAGACGGCGCAGATCTTTCGCATTCGCTTGCGCGCCTTCTCTGCCAGAGTGAGATACAGTAGTGAGTAGAGGGTGAGTGTGGGCAGGGGAGCGAACACCTGAAGGAGGGTACGGTAGGCGGCAGGGGATTACGGTAGCTCACGATCGATAGGTTCTGTCGTGCCGGGAGCAGGTCGTTGCCGAAGCAAGCGAGGGTCCATCTGCAAGGGATGGCGTGACGACGTTACTCGTTGATTACCGTACCTCTCGAGTACTAGCTCAACCTTCTTCGAGTCCTCTTTGGGATTGACTGCGAGCGAGGAGGGAACGGGCGCCGCCTGAGGATATGGTAGGGTTACGGTAGGCAATCGATTGATCGAGTGAAGGATTCTGTGGAAGACTTACGGGCTTCCCGAAGAACGACGCGACTTTCTCGAAAAATCGCATGCAGTTGTTCTTGGCTGGAGGAGTCACCGGAGAGACCGGATCCGGCAATTGGCTGGTGGAGGGACCGGAAGACGGCTTCGTTTCCGGATGACGGGAAGCGGAGGAAGGATCGGGCTCCGGCTCCGCACGATGGGAGGCGGAAGGGGGATCCGGCTTCGCTTCAGGATGATGCGAGACGGAGGAAGGATCCGGCTCCAAACGTTGGGAAGCAGAGGAGGGATCCGGCTCCGGCTCCGCACGATGGGAGGAGGGGGAAGGGGAGAGACGAGATGGAGTTTGACCGCTCGTGATGGGAGAGGGGATGGAGAGTGGGGGGCGAGAGGAGAATGAAGCCATAATTGATCTCGAAATGGAATTTGAATACGATTGCGAATAAGATTTGCTTATTTTGTTGTCTATGGAAATTTGTTCTCACATCGCTGATCATTTCTGTTTCGGTAAATAAAAAAGTTAAAGGTAACTAAAAAATTCTACGCTTGAATAAGTGGTCCCTTCCAGATGGCAGATCATCTCCCTCAGGATAACGAATTGGTCCCTGATCAATTTGAGGAGGTGGAAGTGGAGATGCCGGTTAGTAATCACCCTCACATTTCGCACACTCTCCCTTCCTGTTTGAGCGGTGAAAGAGAGTGTGAAACGGGGAGGGGAAGAGTGAGTGTCACTACTGCAGGAAGAGGTGGAACAGTTGGGTGATGAGGAAGATGTCCCTGATCAATTTGCGGAAGTTGAAGTGGAGATGCCGGTTAGTATTCACGTTGCTTAGTTCACACACTCTCCCGCTCTCTTTGAGTGAATGAGCGAGTAGAACGATGAGAGGAGGAAGAGTGCATGACATAACTGCAGGGAGAGGAGAGGGCGGAGGAGGGGAGAGAGGGAGCAGCAGCCCCTCAGGAGGATGCAGCTGCAGCTGAAGTAGGTCGCATTGTGAGGTGAGCATTGCACTGATGTGATTCTTTCCATTTCACGCACTCTTCAGCAATTTTTTGACCTGCGTGAAAGTAAGAGGAGGAGAAACAACCCATTATATTTTTTCCTGAACTGAAAATTTTATTAGCGCTCGCTGTTCTGTTGTAATGTTTCGCCCTTCTTACAAAGCAAATGAGTGTCGCATTGTTAGATTAGCGAGTTTCTAGGCGATGGGTGACTGAAATGAGGACGACTCACTTGGAATAGATTAGTCCTGGCCGTTGCAGACAGGACGAGATCCGTCTTCATCTGGAGGCGATTGTGGAGAGGAGACGGAGGGAGGGACAGGCTGGGATGGAGGCTGCAGCAAGGGCGTTCAGGGAGAGAAGAAGGGAGAACCAGAATGTGATACGACGATTTGAGCAACAGGCGGAGAGAGAAGATGAGCTGATTGTGAGAGAGAGGAGAATGGAGAGAATGATGAGAAGGGCGCATATCGAGTGGGAGATCGACAGAGAGGAGAATCCCCATGTGGAGCATCCCGCCCAGAGACTCGCGAGGCAGTTCCGCCCCGCCCAGCCAGAGGACCCGGCCATCTGAGGGAGATGCTGGAAGGACTGAGGGAAGCGGTCGAGATGCGAGTGGGACAGAGGAGGATGGAGGGACAGGTACGCAATGATTCACACTGTAGGCAAGAACTAGAAGACACCACCTAAAGCATGCAGTATTAACTAGGGTTGGCAATTTGAAGTCGATTTCCGAATGCCCAATCGTTTCCATCTCACGGATTTCGCAATATGCGAGGGGGAGGCGATTGCGATTTCGCAATTCGAAATTGCCAATCCAAGTAGGGACGCGTATCGATTAGTGAAATTATATTTTAAACACTTTTATGACCTTGAAACACGAGTCGTCCTATTTGAGATTCCGACGGAGAGAGGACAAGGAGACGGAGGGGTGCGAGTGACGGATGAGATCATCAGAGAGGCCACGAGAATGAGGGAGATGGATGAGAAGTTAGCATCTTGCCCATCATTCAAGTACCCAGAAGGGCTTCGTTCTCCATATACGTCACTAGGTCGGACGAGAACTATGACGTCATGCCGCCTTTGAAATATCAATGGCGGAATGACATCATAGTTCTCATCCGGCCTACCATTTACTATAATGCACAACGGCTTTTTACTTTTCTGCCCCACTTTAAGGAACATATTGATTTTTATTCCCTATAGAAATTGGAATTGTCCATTCCACGGTATCGATTGCAGCGATGGCTCCTCTACTCGGTACACTCGTTGCTGCGTCGTCTGTGTCATCGAGAATCCCCGTCAGAGGGCAGTCTTCACCCGGTGTGGACACATCGTCTGCTACCCCTGTGCTGTGGATAATTCGAGGTGAGTTGTGATAGTTTGCATTCTTACAGCACAATCCACATAAGCTGTAGGTCGGATAATTCCCTTCTCCATGATTTATACAGTAGCCTTTTGGTATTTTTTTTATTTTACAATGAAAACATCGTTTTAAGGTGCTCTTATGGTAATAATCAGATTTCAACGTTCTCTCCTTCAGAAGCCCTGCCACCGAGGGCAAGTGCGTCTACTGCAGAGCCGTCAGCGGATTCGTCAAGCTCTTCGAAGATGAGTGTGGGGAGAAGAAGAATGACGTCATCGACGAGAATCGATCGATGATGAGGACGATCATCGATTGTGGCAAGACAGCAGGTAGGTCATGGTTCGTGCTGATCTGATCAATCCCATCTGTTTAAGGAGGTCGATTCCATTCGCTTCTCTCCAATCCTTTCACTTGGTCGATCGTGAGAGATGCTACTTGCATCGGACTGGGTCTGGTTCTCTTCCAGAGAGCTCCCCCCAATGCACGAATCTTCGTCGGAATCCAGCTATTTGCTCTCGCCAATATCTCGCTTCACCTCGGACTCAAATAGATCGAGTTAAACCGTTGTCTATCCTATCCCTTTATTCTATGCTAGGTGTTCATATCACTCAATTCATGGCTCAAATTTTAATAGGGTATCAATATTCCCGCTTTTCTTTGAACAGCATTCCGTCTAGTGAATCGTAGGTTCCATCAAGAGATCTTATTATTTTGACCTTCGTTGTTGAGAATATCTTTCTTCTGCTTTCAAGCTTTAATTGAGTTTTTTGTAAGGCTCATTCGGTGAATGTCTTGAGTATGTGATTGCTAACCGCGGGTTGGGAGCTTACTTCTGGTGCAACAAGATGTGAATAAAGCCTATTTGAGGGAATCTCCGTCTCTACTATTGTTTATTTACTTGCAAGGGGTGCACTGTGCCTCCGTAATAAATTATTATCCACTACGCATGGTAAATACACAAAAAGCAGTATTTTAACAAATAAAAATAATAAACAGTTTATTATAAACTCATTTTGTATTTGCGATACGGTAAATTATTCCAGGGTGTACGGTAGAATATTTCGCCATCACCATCGACGTAAACAACTTGTGAAATCGTGTTTTTTCATGTTTTCCGTGTCTATGTTCGCCTAACTCAAACGTTCAGACAAATCCTCCTGGGCCCAGCTGGGTCACTCATTGCAAAGGTCCCACATTTCCCTGTGATTTGTAATGTTTTTTACTTCCATTTCCTCTAAATTGGTTTCCTGCCCAATTTCACCCTTGTCTGTTTTTCTTTGTGTTCGATGGTACTTAACGATTAGATCGACGTAATTCATTGGATGGCTGGTCGACCCTGGGAGGATCAGGCTGGTGTATTTCGACTCATGTGGGAGCAGCCACCGCCTAAGTGAGTTTATTTCGTTGATAGGATGAATTTGACATGTGCTCGTGTGATTTTGTTTGTTTAGATATAGTGTTCCTTTCATTTTCAGCTGGGTCATAATGGAGAGAGTACGAGTGGAAAGAGGGGAGCCGATCCCTGTCCAGGTTCCGCCCAGAGATGATGTTGAAGTAATCCTGTAAGTTCCCGCTCCTTTTTGATGTCAATTACTTACTTTCTATCTCATTTACGTTCAAAATATTTTTTGAATTCAGTAATGTAGGGATAATCTTATGGATTCGGATAATCCATTTATACGCGTTGCGTCGCGCGTGGTAAAATAGATAATCCAAACTAATAGTTAGTTACTAGCCCGGTTGCACCTCGTGTTCCGCTGGATCTCGCGCAATAGGTTTCGGAATCACTTGTGGCAAAACTTGTTGACGCACGCTCTTTCCCCCCTCGCGACCTATTTCGCACTACAGTCAGACGCGATCACTCACACTGCGCTTTATATATAGGTATGAATATCAACTGTGAGCCTTATTTTAATAATAATTTAAATTGTAGAATCGACGACGATGAACAAGCGGAGGATGGACTCGAGCGCGTCGAGCGCGTCAGGAATCGCCGCTTCCCTCTCGCTCCCCCTCTCCCTCCCGTGTTCCCTCTCCCTCCTCCTATCCGTGTCCCTGCCCCTCCCCATAACCGTCTCCTTATGCGTGAACCTCCTCGTATGGTCATTCCTCCTCCTCCTCTTTTCCCTGTGCCTGTCCCTCCCCCTTTCCCGGCTCCTCGCCGTTTCCCTGCTCCTGCTCCCTTCCTCGTTCCTCCTCCTCCTCCTCCTCAACTCGTGGAAGATAGATGGCAATGGTCAGTATGCAGCTCATCTGCAACGGATCGACTTGCACTTTATAAGATGTTTAAAAAATAATATTAAATAATTTGCCAGGATCGACGAAGACATTGAGCTGGAGCCTCTGTTCGACTGGGGTCTCGATCGAGATGAGGGTGGAGGAAGGATGGGCAGAGGACAGACAGTGACTGCGGAGATGATCAAAGAGGCAGAGACACTCAGAGTTCAGGATGAGAGGTGGGCGGGGCATCAGGGTATGCAGGGAGATTGCCACTTCAGTTAGGTTTGAAACAGGAGTTATGTCGAGTTATGGGAGATACTTCTCCATGTTCCATGCTCTATCGCCTTCTGTTACCTCAGAGAGAGTGTGCGAAAGGAGGAGAGTCGGAGCACTGGAGTTGGCCTTTTCCATTGATTGTCCAAGTAGATCTCCATCTCCATTCAGCAACAATCCTTCTACCATCCACTACTCTCGTGCGTGCCCCGTGTGCGCCATCGAGAACCCGCAGAAGAGAGCAGTCTTCATCGACTGTGGTCACTTCGTCTGCTTCCCCTGTGCAGTCGAGAATGCGAGGTGAGCGAGGCCAGGACCTCATAGCAGAAATAAGTTTAGCTGGCACTAGGTCGGATGAGTACTATGAAATCATGTCGCCTTTGTTATAGCATGACGTCATAGGTATCCTCCGACCTAGTGCTGTTTAGCTATTC
The DNA here is from genome assembly GCA_036245805.1 of Pristionchus mayeri. NCBI lineage: Eukaryota > Metazoa > Nematoda > Chromadorea > Rhabditida > Neodiplogasteridae > Pristionchus > Pristionchus mayeri. The sequence continues at coordinate 19,822,517 of BTRK01000003.1, read as the reverse complement.
AAAATAGTATAATCAACGTTGCTGATCATTATAATATTTTCTCCCTGAGCGGTCTGTAAAATAAAGAACTTAGGAGGGGCATTTTTTCCAGAAGCGTCTCAACTTATGGCAAGTGTGTGATCTGCCGCTCGAGGGGCGGATTCGTGCGACTCTTCGAGTAGGAGGACGGTAGAGAGGAGAAGGAACTACTGTAATCATAATTGAAATTGCTAATCCCACCTGTAGAAATTTTTCTATGCACTACTTTAGGAAAAGACTCCGAAATTACCCCATTCCAGCTCTATACTCATTTACACCCTTTGATATGATGTTAAAGTTACCCAACAAGGACGAAACCCTGATCTCACCCTGATCCCGTCGCGTGTACGAGAGAGTATGCAAAAGTGAGAGAGCGCGGGATGACGCTGATCATTTCCGGCTTTCCCTTGAGGCTATTATTGATTTTTAGCATTTTTGTATATTCATTCTATACTAATTCAACCATCGGCTATTCGATGGACGACAAAAATAATGGGTCAATTTCATCCTTGTTGGGTAACTTTAAGCGATTTCATCATTGTTTAGGAAGATAACTAATTCGTACTTTTTCTGTTTCTTTTTTTTTGTTGGTAATAGCAATTTGTAATCTTTAGAAGCTCATGAATAAAGATGTTGTTGGAATGTTGCCAATATTGTTCTGATAAGTGCCGTTGTCAACGGTAAATGAATACCTCTGATATTTACTGACGCGAAGACTGTCGGTAGGTCAATGTTCAGATGGCGGGCCGGCCCTCTCACAAGAACAAGGAGAAGCTGGCTCGAGAAGTCCAGTAAGGTTGTTCAGAGTGATAGGTTACTATGGTTTGTATGGTATTTGATAGACTTATTTAGAAAGTAGAGGATTGGTTGTAGAAGGGGAAGGCGCTGCGTGACACTTCTAAAGATCAGAGAAACGAAGAAAGCGCTTATCCTTTTTCATAATCTCACGCTTGCTACTGTGGTTTTCGTGGCGATTGCTGCTTACAGTACTCCAGGCCTCCAATCGATTGCAGACGGCACATGAAGCTGCTGGAGTGGACTCGCGCGCGGCAGAGAAGACGATGGATGGATGAGAGAAGGCGGAGACTGAAGGAGAAGGCGGGATTGACGAGGAGGATTGTGAAGATAGAAGAGAATGAAGCGAGATTCGAGGAGCAGGGAGAGATGGCCAGAGAACACGGGCACAGATTGGCAGAGTTGGAGAGGAGAGTGGGAGAGATTGCCGAGTGTCTGGATATGGAGATGGGAGAGGAAAGAGTCACGGAGGAGATGGTGGTGGAGGCACGGAGGATGAGGGAACACGAGGAGAGGTAAGCGTGTAGGGGGTGGAGGCATTAGGTCGGATGGGAACTATGACGTCATCCCGCCTTTGATACATCAAAGGCGCCGTTATGTCATTGTTCTCATGCGACGTTATGCCAGAGTGGACGAAGATAGATGAGCAAGCATTGATAATGATTTTTAAAAATTGGCTTGTAGGGAGAAGTCGTCTGCTCGCTACATCCGCACGTGTCTCGTGTGTGCCACTGAGAATCCCCGTCAGAGGGCAGTCTTCACCCGCTGTGGACACATCGTCTGCTACCCCTGCGCAGTCGACAATGCGAGGTGACTTTGAAAGTTCAAGTAATTGTTGTTGCCTGATTGTTTAAGAATATCATGTTGATGTTTAACCGATTATACTCTGTGATAACGCACTGCGGCATTATTTGCGGCTTCTTTGTGTAGCTATAGCCTCTTTTTCATTGAATCAGTTGCTGTATGTCTTGTTGATTGCTCACAATAACACCTGGAAATTGCCGGGATAGTTCACTCCCCTGTACTTTATATACTTTACGATTCCCTCGCCAAAGCAAGATGAGCTGCTAATGATATTTCATGGTGTTTATAATAATTCAGAAGCGATGCAACTGATGGAAAGTGTGTGTTCTGTCGATCGATGAGTGGATTTGTGAAGATCTTCGAGGACCAAGTTGTGGAGTAGGATTATTGTACCATCGAATAGGATCGATCTGCTCTTTACTTGTACTTCAATTGTGCCCTAGTCACTATTATAGTTTATACATAGATGCCACATACATATACATGCCCTTAGTTGATCAGGACGTGTAGAGATATATTGAGATATCTTAGTTTTACCTAGAGAATAGTAGTTCATACCAATTGTTCGTTTTACCTCTAAAATTATTCGAGATGTATGTATTAAATGGAGCTTTATCATAGTATTTATTCGGATATTAATTCTGCACGATGGTTGCTAATAAAGTTTTGTGATCTCGAACGAACTAAATTTGGATACTTTCAAACGGTTGCAATGAGCATCCGTAATGATATTTCCACTATTGATCTCATGTTGTAGCTCTCCGAATAATTCGGATAAATGTTTTAGAATGCCGGAAGAAGATGATAGAGAGGGTCGGGATTTCGAGGAGGAAGCACAAGAGTGAGAAGTTATCTCTTGTAATATTCACCTGCTTAAGTTGTACATCCTTTCTGTGTAATCGGTCCGGCCTATCCTATGGAAGTTCATTCTATTCAAAAAGGCGTCCGCAATCCTGCTCTAAGTACGTTGTGGTCGCGCGAGAACAATTACCCGTGGAAAGCTACATTTTTTGCTACTGTTTGGGTTATTCTTGTCACGTTCTCAAGGGACTGCACAACCTGGGCATCACGAATTCCGATTTATTAATCCATATAGAGGGGGGATAATTCGAGTAAGGTTGCAGAGTGCTGGAAGACAATGACGTTCAGCAGTGGCAAGCGTTGGCGCACGCATTGGCAGACGAGGTGGAAGATGCAGAAAGAGAGGAGCAGAGGTACTGGGGGGATGGGTACTAGGTGGGATGAGAACTATGACGCCATGTAGCTTTTGATATATAGGCGGTACGACATCATAGTTTTCATCCGACCTAGTGCCGTGGGAATGGAAAGCCTGCCCGTTGGTGTTGTGTTTGGTGCGCGTGAAATGAACAAGCGAGATAATTGTAATAACGTTGTCCTCAATTTCCCGTCCCCCTATGACAACTTTCCTGTGCTTTCTGTTCGATAGTAGAAGATTTGACTTCTCAACTGAGCTTCGTATTCGAATTTGTATGGCTTGCAGAGCCAACCGAAGGAGAGAGGAGGAGCTCCGGAGGTACTTGCGACATTATGAACTGGTTATGGGAGACGAATATCCGTTAGTTATAATGGTGGTTACATTTAGGATTAGGCTCTCACATTAATGCTTAATTTTCCAAGCAGAACAGTTGAGGTTTTTCTGATTGCGAATCTCACGTTTGGAAATCACAAGGGCTTTCTTATCAGTCTATTACTATTGTGGGAATAGAATGCGTAGCAAAGTGGTGTACATGATAAACTTCTTAAAGTACTACAATATTCGCGGAACGGGAAAATGTTTAGCCGTGAATATTTTCCCGTTCCGCGAATATTGTAGTACTTTAAGAAGTTTATCATGTACACCACTTTGCTACGCATTCTATGCTCACAGTAAAATATTTTAGTAATAAAAATATATATAAATAATAATTAAAATGTATGTCTTGCAGATTCCATGAGGAGGAAGCTGCAGAGGGAGAAGTTGATGAGAGGGAAGTCGATCGTGATCCGATTGATGATGAAATGGAAGCAGTCATCCAGAGAGAGTGGTCAGTCTCCCGCCCTCATCATCATCTTTTCTTCTTGTGCTTTTTCGAGGTTTATGTAGAATCTGTCGGGAAAGTTGAGAATCCCTGGAGACAATTGGTATAAGCAGGGATGGCGAGGATACGTAGGGTGACCCAGCAAGTGCTCTCGTCGCTTGACGGCTCTAACTCCACTTGAGATGGATGCACCTTCACCTTCCCTTTTGCATTCAGGGATGACTTCGTTCCCAATTATCGCGCGGCGGTCAGACACGAGCGCTTGGCGATGGCCGAAGAAGTGAGAAGAGGAGAAGGATGGGATGAGCTTCTAATTGATGACGAACAAGAGGAAGCTATCATCGAACGACAACGGTCAGCACCAACATTGATGTTGTTTTTTCTGATGTTTGTTTGATGATTAAAGAAGAGATAAGACGAATAATTAGTTTAATGTGTTGAGTAGCAGATTGCCTTTGGTGGAGTCTTGAGTGTTACCCCATCTTCAAGCATCTTCTTCAGGGATAGATTCTTTCGGGGTCGTCGCATGCAAATTCGAATTAGAGAGGAAGAGGCGAGGAGAGAAGCGGAGCTGTGAGTGCATTCGATCAATACTTTCTCCTTGTCCCCTAACTTTCTCCTTCTCACGCGATGAGCTAATAACAATATGGATGGATGCTTCAATGAACGGGGCTATTTCTTGCCTAGCCATGCCTACTTCAGAGTCCATGCTGGTGGACGAATCGTATTCGAGGTTCTGAATGTCGTCGAGAGGGAAGGTGAAGAGGGAGGAATGGCAGCGGAGCTTCAGCCAGCGGAGGTTCACCACGACCAAGGGCCCCTGTCAGTTTCTCGCCTTCATAGTTCACTATACTATGTACAGCTTGGCTTATGATGAGTTGGGCTAAAGGGGAAGAGTCGAAATTTTGATAACAGTTTTATTATTTTATTTTATTTATAGTACACCACAAGGGTGCTTCAGCAAGTTCAGAATTTGAAAATGATGAGAGTTGGTAGTGTTGAGCCGGTTATTCATCGAGCATTTTCTCTTCTCTCTCTGCACTCGCCTCACAATCTCGTACTGTTATGTTATTACATGGAAATTGTTTTTTAATTAAGATTTTTAAAAAAAACCCTATAGTTCAATAAATTGCTGATTTGCAGGCCGGAGCATCAGGTGCGAGTTCGTGCGGGAGACGGGGAGGATTGGCTGCAGCTGCATCCCCGTCCCGCCAATCCCGACCCCATGAATCCCCTCCATCGTCACTTCTGGCCCGATGGATTCATCCCGCCCGGCATCGTCCCTCCTCCCGTCCCTCCTCAGATGGACGCAGTTCCTCCCCCTCCACCTCAGCCTATCCACCCTCCCTACATTCCTCCCAATGATCCCATTCCCGTCCCCCTCCATCACCTTTATCTCCATCATCAGCTTCATGCTCATCATCATCATCACCATCCTCATCCTCCTCATCATCCATATCAACTTCCTCCAGCCCAGCCGATTCGAGTTCCTCCCCGTGATCTGCCTCCTTTCGGAGGAGTGGCGATGCCCCCTCATCTCCCTCCGCCCCCTCCACCCCCTCATATCCCCCAGTTCCATGTGTATATCAGAGGTGTGGTGCAGCATCATGATGAGGATGGACAGATGACTGGAGGAGGAGGAACAGTAGTCACTCCAGAGTTGATCAAAGAGGCCACGAGACTCAAAGAGGAAGACGCTCGGAAGTGAGCGAATTTGTCTAATTCAAGTTATTTAGCATGACATCCAAAGGTATTTTGGTATTGCCTGATTCATGATGTACCCGGTGAAGGAAAAGAGTATTGGTTGCATAATATGTTTGAATCTGAACAACATGCTATTTTGAGTGATCCGTCTCCCATCCGCTACTCGCGTGCGTGTCCCGTGTGCGCCATCGAGAACCCGCAGAAGAGAGCAGTCTTCGTCCAGTGCGGACACATCATCTGCCTCCCCTGTGCAGTCTCCAATGCAACGTCAGCCATTCATTCACCTTCTTTTCCTGTTCGACAATTTTGAAATTACATAGATATACTAACGTGAATCTATGAAAGTTGGTAAACATTAGGGTTGGCAATTCGAAATCCGAGGAGGAGGAGACGAAGGCGAATTCGCATTCGACTTCGAATTGCCAACCTTATCAAGGATGACTGTTTTCCAGGAGCGAGGGGACTGCTGGAAAGTGTGTCAAGTGCCGTGCTGCGGGTGGATTCATCAAGATGTTCGAAGACGAAGATGAGGAGAATGGGAATGGATGAGAGAAGAGAAGACAGAAGGAAAATCAATGGTATTATTGTACTTGGTTTGTTGTTTTCTCATGATATTTAGTTATGCCACCAGAATTAAAACCACAATTGCCTGTGAGTGAAATGTATTTCCATCATTGGAATTAGGAGGGAATGATGATAGTTATAATGGCGATTCATAGGAAGGGACTTCATGGGAAGATGTAAAATATTATGGGTTTGATATAAAATATTGATTTCAGCTTCGACCCAATCGAGCTGTCTTCTTGTCTACATAATGTATATTTTACGTTGTTCGTCCAATGTATTCATGTTATTATTAGCTATGCTAATTTTGTTTAATTAGCATGCGTCATTTTGGGATGTTCGTTTTTTCGTTGTCTCAAAAATCATAAGTTTTTATCCCTGTCCAATTTTGTGTATCGTTTTCTGTCGTATAGTAAGTTCTTGTTGTTGTCGTTGTGAGTATAAATAATGTTGCAAAATGTATTGCATGAACTTATCTTATGCTGTTACCAACGGTTGTTGTATACCTTCAAATATGTTCTGTCCTGTCACATTTTTTTAGGTTGTTCACTTGTGATCGGTAATTCTAGTGTCTGTTCTTAATTAACATAAATTGACGTAGTAGCGTATTTCTGCAATTATTGATGAAAGAACCGCAACGACAAATGGGCAACTGGTTTGCGCAAATCTGTATAACTCGCGATATCCTCGCTCCTCACGAATCGCAAATTGCACAATGCAAGCCTAATTTTAGAGAATATAGATTCTATTTTATAGAACGTGCGATAACAGAAAACCTGAAAGGTGCAGTAATGCATTTATCATTGAAATAATTTGAATAATAAAGGAAGAAACTTGTAACTAGGTGGAAACAGTAGCTACTAGGGTTGGCAATACGAGGGGATGAATCGTTACTTCCCCTCCTCGGATTCCGAAGTAAATGGGGGGAGGGGGCGTAACGAGCTCGCTACCTCCCCTCGTATTGCCAACCCCTACTAGCTACCATTGTAAGAAGAGCATAATTACAATTTTTGTATTTAGCTGTTCTTGCGCCTTTGCCGTTGTGGTTCTGTCATTGTCATTGAGTCTTCCTCTAGAACTTGCATGAGCGGAATGAAACTAAAGTAGTTAATTTAATGTTCATTCCGATTTTAGAATGGACGCGCGACAAAATTTTAGAATCCGAGTTGCGAGGATGCACGAGGATCGCCTTCGTCGACTTGAGGTTAGGAATGACCTCTCGAGAAGTGAATCTTTACTCTGTGCTCTCTCTCTCTCTCGCCTGTCTGGCCAGAACACAATGAAGAAAGTGCCATTTCTCACGAAGTCATTCCTGATAATCAGGGCCTGATTCAGGCAGAAAACGAGCAGAACGGAAGAGAGGAGGAGGGGAGGAGAGAGGAGGAGGCCGCGTTGCAGTTGAGAAGGTGCGAGTTTGCCATGTTTTCTATTATTTCCTTGTGATCCGGAAGATTCGTTTACTCTGAAGAACAACAATCTATATTCGGTGCTTGATTGAAATATTATGTTTACAGAAATCATTGAAGTGGTACAGTGAATTCGATAAAATAAAGTTACTTTTTTCCAGGGAACAAGTTGCTGCGGCCCGTCGAGCTGCTGAGCTGCGAGCTGCGAGGATGTTCGAGGGTCGGGAGCAGCAGCAGCGACCTCCTCCTGAGGACATCATCGAGCTAGACCCTATCCCCATCGCCCGTCCCATCGCCCTTCGCGAGCTTCCCGAGCCGAGAAGAGAAGAAGTGGACAATCGTGTCATCATCGTGTACGTTGGGGATCATACTTTGTCATGAAGACAGAGTAGGAGAAAACAAGCAGATGGTTTAGAAAAATTAATTAGAAACGAATCAATAATACGATGTCATAACTATACGACGAAGTTCCAGTTCCTCTTTCGTAACGATTGTGTCTGATGGAACTACTACCTATAGTTGTAATGAAAAGAGTATTGCAGCCTGGAGAATGATGAAGAGGATGGAAGAGATGAGATGGTGGTCAGGTTAGACTTTTTTTCCGATTTCTATTTGGAATTATGCTCCAGAAATAGGGTTTAGGCTCTAGCGCATTGTTTTGATGGTGATTCCATGCGTGCTGAACAGAAGAAATGGCAAAGACGCATTTCCAAGCACCGCAAATATCCATGCTATTTTTATGAATAATATTGGCATTTGGTAAATCGTTGTTGGTAGGATGTGCAAATTGTAAAAGTATGACTGTGAGTTCAATAGCATGATTCGACATTTCTTTGGTTTCTGCCCCCCCCCCCCCTCCCCACTCCACCCAACCCCTCTCATTTCCCATTCCCTCCCACCATTGAGGGTTTGACCATCCGAAAATCAGGGAGGAATACCTAGAAATGAGGACTAGATGAAGGAGAAGGGGGGGGGGGGTGGCCATAAACCGAAGAAGCGCGCACAATTTGATGTCAGAGCACAACTTCGCGATGCCCTGAGAGAGCGTATGGAACGCATGAACGAGGCTCGTCTCGCGATGCTTCAAGGCGTCCACGATCAAGAGCGAGAGCGAGATGGGCAGAGGAGAGAGGCAGTGACTGAGGAAATGATTAAAGCGGCCAGTGCACTGAGGGAGATGGACCAGAGGTGAGCGAAGAAGGGAGAGATGAACACTGATCAATCAGAAAGATGTTAAAATGAGCACGGCACTAGGTCGGATGAGAACCAAAAATATTACCCTTCCGTAGCATAGACGTCAACGGCTTGGGAACCTAATGTGAAAATACTGAGGAAGGGCACTTTTTTGGTTCTCATCCGACCTTGTGCCATGAGCACGAAGGGAAGGTTATAGAAGAAATAGCACAAGAATTGCTGTAAAATACTTTATGCGTACACATTGCCAGCGATCCGTCGACGGTGCGATTCAGTCGCGGCTGTGTGGTGTGTGCCAGTGAGAATCCCCGTCAGAGGGCCGTCTTCATCCGCTGTGGACACATCGTATGCTACCCCTGTGCAGTCGACAATGCGAGGTAGGCAATAGGGATGGCCATTCGATGCGAGGTAGCCATCCCGCCAAGCCTCTCCCTCACTTCTTTTCGCAATGGAGATGCGTAGCGGAATATCGCATCGACTGGCCATCCCTAGTAGTAGACCAGTCTATGCTCTTCCCATTCATAGGGTAAATACTTCGTGATTAAACTGGAATTTGCATGTCGGCAAAAATGGTCGGGCGAAACCTATTTGACCTATGTTCCCATTCCTCTTTCAGAAGCCCCTTCACTGAGGGCAAGTGTGTCTTCTGTCGATCGGATGGCGGATTCGTCAAGATCTTCGAGGACGAATGCGAACGTGAGAAAGTATTGGTCGATATAAGTTGATTCTTCGCATTTCAGGCTGAGATGAAAAGGGTACCGCCGGATTCATGGCCGAGTGGTCTGAGGCGCTTGCATTTATGGAACATGGTAGGAAACGTGAGGTCTGGTTCGAATCCCACCGTATATAAACACGTTTGCTAAGCTTAGAGGAATGTCTGGTTAACTTTTCAAAATTGGGCAAACGTTGCAAATGGAATTGCACCTGGTGGTATTCGAACCACCGCCGGCGAATCATACCATGTCACATAGATGCTAGCGCCTTAGACCACTAGGCCATGAACTGGAACGTCGTTCCAGCACATGTATTTCATCTCTGATTTCAGCCACTCCTCAATCCGACTGATCGTCCTACGCGGTTCTACAACTTTCCTTGTATTTCCCCATTGTGCTTTTAACACCATAAGGGTTAGACAGCGCATTGTTAACCGCTTCCCTCATGATATCTCGTTGTTGTTGTTTCACTTTCCCGTTCGCGGATAAAAATGATGGAAGTCAACGTTCTCGACTACTTGTCGTATCCCGTTGGGAACGGTCACTCAATACCTTCATGCGTGCTTTCTGTGCACGATATGGATGACAGAAACAGATTCTGCGTCGTATGAGTAGGTCAAGGACCATAAATTGACCTTTTGTGAAGCCTATTTTATTTAAATTATAGTCAAATAATAAAGTAAATCGATGTTCTGCTCGTAGAATGGGTGAGGAGACGGAGAGACTTCGACGGGCACTCGTGCACGCTCTCGAAGATAGAGTGCAAGCCGCCCGAAGACGAATTGAGATCCAAGTTGGTTATCGAGGCACTACGTCGGATGAGAAGTATGATGTCGTGCAGCATTTGATATATCAAAGGCGGCATGACGTCATAGTTCTCATCCGGCCTAGTGCCGGTTATCGACCATTCCAAAATATTCTGAAACCGACGGAACTTACCAGAAGAAAGGGTTTGAAGACTCAGCTAGTATTGAAAACAGCATTTATTGGTCCATCTCATTGAAACATGCGATTGTTTTTAACTGTACTAACTGGAATCTCCATTTGTTGAAATTTTCGAATAGAAAATGAGACGTTCAATGATTTTTTTTTTGCAGGCGGAGGATGTCGGTCCGAGGGAAGATCCCGTCCAGGAGGGAGGGGAAGGAGAAGGAGAGAGGGAAGCAGTGGGCGATGGACAGGGTCTATTCGCCAGAGTGAGACAGATGGCGAGTGATTTGAGAGGAGGAGGAGTAGTGACGGGGAAGATGATGAGAGAAGCACGCGCACTCAGGGAGAGAGACGAGAAGTGAGTGGGTACTAGATGATTGGGCAATTCTTCTATAATTGGTTTATTTCTGATCCAAATTTCCAATCCCTCTCCTCTGATGACCTAACCTTGTCTAGATTTATCCATAACCCTTGCAGGATGTCAAACCTAGAAATGAGGAGTGTTTGAGTGGGTGGGCCAAGTATCGAAGACTGTTCGTTGTTCTTTTATCTAGAAGTGGTGGAAAATTTCGATGAAAATGTGAACAATATTGGGGCCATCTTCATCCCCGACAGGTAACTGTAACGGAGCATTTTGAGCGTTCCGTCGTGCAGTCGCTTCTCCCGTTGCTGCATCATCTGCTACCATCCGAATCCCCGCCAGAGAGCAGTCTTCGTCCGATGCGGACACATCGTCTGCTATCCGTGTGCTGTCGATTATGCGAGGTCAGCGATAATAATACAGTAATATTTTCGCAGTTCAGGCAGTGGTCGAAAGGGTAGGTCACAAAAATTTTAAAAAGTGGGCACGTTTCTAAAATTTAATATGAAATCGTTGAAATTTTTTTATCAATTTTTCTAAAAATTACTTTAAAATGGGCACGTTTTCTACTTTTGTACTGGTCCGAACTCCAAAGACCGGGCACGTTATGTCATTTTGGAGCTACTTTTCGACCACTGAGTTCAGGGAAAAACGCAATGATGGCAGAATATCAGACGATTATTATGATGGTGATTCACATAAATGAGTAAACTCAAACAAGAGGACGGACTAGTTCATTTAATTTGGGCGCCATTACAGCGGAAGTGCATTAAGAAACGTGGCATCAAATGCTTGTGTGCACGCAAACTGACCTTAACCGGGGAAGAAGTAGATTCGATTTCGAATCACTGCTCATGTTCAGCAAGAGTTCCTCTGGAGGGAAGTGCGTGTACTGTCGATCGACGAGCGGATTCGTCAAGATCTTCGAGACGGAATGTGCAGAGGGAGAGGAGGCAGATGCAGTCATCTACGAGAAGAGGGAGAAGAGACCCATCCCCGTCCCTCCAGAAGATTCCATCAGGAAAGAAGGTAGGTCAATCGAGATTATTGAGTCCAGAAGGAGTATTATTGATTAGTGGGATGCTAGATTTCCTCCTCAACCCAGTTGCATAATGAGTTGATACTTCTCTGATTTGTGCCTAACTTCATTGTTGTGTTCTGGAAAACAAGAAAATGTATTGACGTGTTTGCAGATGATCTCTCTCCAGTTCCAGTTCCTCGTGCTCCTCCCTCTCCCTATCGCCTTCTCATCGCCCTCTCCTTCCTTCTGGCTGCTGTGGCCGTTTTCATTGCATTGTTCATGTTCTCGGATTGATCAGTTCACGATAGATAGAATCCTACTTGTTGTATTTTATGCATTGCTCGTACTTGGATGTAGTGTTCTTGTCTATTCGTTCTTCATTCAAAAATTTTACCTTGCGGCATATCTCCATTAGATCTCTATATTCTCCAAGTGAATCTTGTTTTTATTGTGTACATAATGTTTTGCTCGATCGATAAACAGTCGCTTTGTTGAACCAATTTCCTAGACACGTTTTCTGAACTCATCTTTCAAGTGCTACTGTAGAATAGTTCTTCTGAGGGAATGGATTCTGTCTGGCATTGGCCACCTTTGAACAATTCTGATGAGCCTTCTACAGAAGACTAATGAGTTTATTCCTCCTTCGTTTTCTTGAATCGTAAGATGCTCGTAATGACCGTAATAAAAATTCTGAAGGAAGCGTAGAGGAAGATGAGGGAGAAGAAGAAGAAGATGACGATCACATCCAGATTGTGGTACTCGATGAAGTTCATGTCGACGCTCTTCGGCCGAAGTGCTGCAGAGGGACCTGCAACGACACGGAGTTCTGTTGGAAGAAAAGTAGATACAGTCGCTCTGACACCATTAGCCGAGTCGTGGTAAATTGTAAACTGTCAACGTCAAAATTCTTCAAAATGAGTCAGTACATTCCAAATCTCTTTCACGATAGAAATCGAAATGAAATCCTAACCGAACTCTGCAGCGAATTCAACGTGCTTTATCAGCATTTCCTTCGACGTCCACGGCTTCATCGCCAGCATCTTCGAGAGACGACGGGCATTTGATCGATATCTGCCAGACTGCATCGATTACGGTAGTCGGTAGGTCAACTAACTTGTCGTTCTCGACCACATCTTTGATAGTTTTCGCCAACTTTTCGTCATTGTGCAACTCAAACTTGTCGAAGACACGACCGAGTCCGTTGAACTCGAAGAGACCCCCGTTGCGAGGCTGATCGAAGAAGATGGGAACGAAGAGACCTGAAGCTCCATCGGTACTAGGACGGATGAGAACTATGACGTCATTTGATCTATCAAAGGCGGCATGACGTTCTCATCCGACCTAGTGCCACTCCATGGTACAGCAGATATTGTAACATTCAAGCACGAGTTCTCTAATCAACAGCCTGATATTTCAGGGGTTTTACCGTACCCGGCACTCCTCTCCTCGCAGTCTCCATCGTCGATGCCATCCCTCCGTGAGTGATGAAGAGCGAGAGATTAGGATGATCTCAAAGAACGGGGGATTGCATGGGCACTAGCTCGGATGAGAACTATGACGTCATGCCGCCTTTGATAGATCAAATGACGTCATAATTCTCATCCGACCTACTGCAATTGAATGCAGAATCAAAGAAGCAGGCACATTTCCTCTGCTTCCGAAAGCACTCAAGACTCACTGAGGATGTCCAATTGCGGCATCCACTTCGTCAGCACGAGATGCTCCAACTTCGATGATTCCCTCGCGAATTCATCCTCCAAGTCTTCGTACTTCCAGATGAAGGTCACGTCGGGGAATCGAGCGATCGCCTGTGTCAATATTTTCTCATTCTAGAACGAATCAAATTGTGGATCGGATCTACGGTAGATAGAAGAGCTCGAAATGCGTGTCTTCATTCTACACACAATCTTTCTCTTTCGAGTCTCAACCAGTCTAGCAAAGAATTAGATTATGGAATAAAGAAGCTGTGGAATTGCTCATCGAACGCTATTAGGTAATAGAAGCTGACTCTGAGTATGCCTCTTTTGCTCGTCTCTGGAAGTTGGGTGCTCTTGGCGACAGATCCGAAGGAGAGAAGAACAGTGCGAGAACGACGAGTGAGAACTCCCTCCCAGTACTGGAAACGAATGAATGTACGATCTGTTCACAGAATATCGGCATATGCATGAACAGACTAGTAAACAATTGGTCCGAAGAGAATGCTAGTCAATGTTGCCCATGTATTCCCACCTGGTCCAGTGGTTTCGCAGCTTTCGCGCCTATTCCCGGAATGTTGATGATTCTCGCAGTGGTAGGAGCTGCAGATTCCATCAGCGGTTCGGAATTAGCGAAAACGAAAGCGACGTTTGAGGATTGTTCCTGAGATGATGCTAGAGTGATCAATTTGATAACGGTTTCCCACTATATCAGGACTTGCAGTATAGATGAGCAGAAATGGAAAGGAAAGAACTAACAGCAATGGTGGGATAGTCGGCCCCGAAGTGCTTCCTCAGCACTCTGTTGACTGCCCTTCTCTTGAAGGTGAAGGCCATCCTCAGACTCAGGTCAGCGTACGTATTCCAGAGGCGAGAGACGAGAGAGTGCACGTCCAGATTAGTGCAGGTTAGGGCTGACAATTGGAGTTCGTACATTTGGACTAATATCTTCCACCTAATAGTTTTCCGGTGCAAGCAGATAAATGTGGGAAAACTCAAACGATAAGATTGTAAAGGCTCACTTTGTCTGTAGCTCATTGCAGATTCCACTCCGAATTCCTCGAGTTGAGTTCCGAAGAGAAACGTCGACGAGGAGCCAATGAGGGCCTTCGGGGAGATCGCGTGAGCAATTCCTGCGAAGATCAATTGTATGTTCTGTCTTTGTCTCACGGACACGAAAGATCATCGTTAACGCAATCCTTTTGCAGTTGCGAACACTCGGAATAGGGATGGCTTCGCAAGCACTTGTCTGTTCATTCTGTTTCTGCTTTATCTTACTGGAGAGAGATCGCTGGATCTATTTGGCCATTCCTAATTCGCAGTGAAGAACATATTACTCTGTCTGAAACATACCCATGCCACAGACGTCGAAATTCTCAGTGATGTACACATCGTAGTTCTCTGCTCGCAATCTCTCGATCAGTCCCGGTTCCTCTAGAACCTTCTTGCAAGTCCGCTCGAATCTGTTGGAGAACATCGAACCGACCTGACGAGTAGATATTCTGCGTCACTTACGATATCACACTCACCAAGAACGGAACTAGCGGATTGAACATGCTGAAGTCGAAGAAGTTCACTTCTTCCTCCTTTCCAAAGCTGAAATGAGATTTCGGTTGAATTAAAGAAGAGATGCGAACGATTTCAAGACGACAGGATCGGCATCTATGTGGATCTTCAGCGATTTACTAGTGCCATCTGCGACAGATGGATTGATGATAGGAATGAGAGAGGTCTGGAATGGCACAGTATCTTCCTTACTATGAAGGAATAGTTCTCAGATGCAACATTTTGTTCTCACCCAATACTTTATTAGTTTCTTGATGATCTCAACACGAACCCACCACATTATGTCCAGCCACAACAAGGATGTCCGCAATCTGCCCGAGAAATGAGGAGTGAGAGTGAGCGTACTGGGAATTGTACACCAGGATCTTGTAGGAATCTGCACGAAGGACGAGGGAAGCGAGAAGGATAATGGGAAGCCTCATGGTGTAAAGTGTACCCGTCGTTCGTTCTTTTTATCATGGGAGCTGATAAGTGATAAGGGCCGACTCCAATGTACAGACAGAGAAGGTTGTCCCTTCTGTGCTGCAGAAACAGAATGGCAGCACTGTTTGGAAAGGGGGATTATTGAAGGAGGAGGTGGAAAGCAATGGTAAGGAAAGAACAAAGAGTGGAAATGACTACAGGAGATGATCCTGTAGTCATGGAGTGTATTGAGCACTGACTATACTAGCAGAACTGTCATGAAAACAAAGCGTGATCAGGTGGCCGAGTGGTTAAGGCGTTGGACTGCTAACCCAATGGGGTTTCCCCGCGTGAGTTCGAATCTCATCCTGATCGAATTTTTGCAATTTTTTGTTGATTACGTTTTTTCAAAGATTACATTGTTTCAACAAATATTCCCACAGCATTGACCAATGATAGCAGCATCCCCATCTTCCAGATGTTCAGGCTTATGGTATTTTCAAAAACATGGATTGGGAATATTATGAACTTATGTTTTCATTACTAGTGATCACTTTTACTCAATCGCTTTTAAAATATATGTTAGAAGAATAGTTTAAAATTTATCAGTCTTCGCTAAAATATAATTAGTACGCGATCAATTAGAGCCTGTGTGTTACCATTTTCTCCTTTTCATGACTCGACGCACCCTTCACTACACGCTATGCACCACTTCGTTGTTTTCGAAAAATGCCCACACCACTCGCTCTTTTCTCTTGTAATTTTGAATCATTGGTTTATAACACTTGTTTTTTCGTCAGGTAGAAGCCACAACCAGTCATGGTGCGAGTTATCATCAAGGGAGGTGTTTGGCGAAACACCGAGGTACGTTGTCCCACTTTCTCGTTTTCTTTAGTCTTCTTTAGTTTAGTTCTTTAGGGGGTCATAAGTTTTCTGCTTTTCATGTACAATTATGGTTGAACAAAGGGTATTTTAAGGATGAAATCCTCAAAGCCGCCATCATGAAGTATGGCAAGAACCAGTGGAGTCGTATCGCTTCCTTGCTGCACAGAAAATCCGCCAAGCAGTGCAAGGTGCGTTCATTTTTTTCTATTTTTAAATGTTAAAATGGCGACAGTGTCATAGAATATTATTTTTTAATTGACGTCTCCATATTAGGAGTAATTTGTGACTAGTACATAATATTTTAAAATTTGAGGCTCGCTGGTTCGAGTGGCTGGACCCTGGAATCAAGAAGACTGAGTGGTCCCGTGAGGAGGATGAGAAGCTGCTGCATCTGGCGAAGCTCATGCCCACGCAATGGAGAACCATCGCACCCATCGTCGGAAGAACTGCCGCCCAGTGCCTCGAACGGTGCGCTTTTATTACATTTTCCGGTATAACACTCAGAATTCGGTTATTGGCTCCTTCATTTCTCTATTTTTATTTTTACATTTTATTTTAATCATTTAATAAAATTAATATTGTTGACACTTACTATCCAGATACGAGCAATTGCTGGACGAGGCGCAGCGAAAGGCGGAGGGACTGGATGATGAGGCAGCCACAGACGCGAGAAAGCTCAAGCCTGGTGATATCGATCCCACGCCCGAGACCAAACCCGCCAGGTGCGATCGATAATTGTCGGGCGAGGTTTACGGTAGTTTTTCAGACCGGATCCGATTGACATGGACGACGACGAGCTGGAGATGCTGTCGGAGGCTCGTGCTAGATTGGCAAATACACAGGGAAAGAAGGCGAAGAGAAAGGTGAATTTCCTCAAATCGATATCCTTGAAAGTTTGTCAAAAATATGGAGCAGTACTACATGTGCAAGTGCACTCATAGAATGTGTTATAATATTAATAATAATATTGAAGGCCCGTGAGCGTCAGCTGTCGGAGGCACGTCGTCTGGCGTCTCTGCAGAAGCGTCGCGAGATGCGCGCTGCTGGACTGGCAGCGTCGCGATTCTCGAAGAAGAAGAGGAACGTCCTCGATTACTCGGCAGAGGTGAACTGGCATGTTTGATGAGATGATTGGATTCATGCTGAAGAACCGGTGTAGAGTATTGAACACTTGTCTAGAGAAAAGTGGATCTGAATAATTTTGTGTTGATAAATGCGCGAATATTACACTCAAATATATTATGAAGTGTTGTACCGACTTTCATGCGCGATTTATTATGACAAAAATGTGTGCTTGACGAGATGAAGTATGTGGTAGGGATGGCTAAACGATACCGATATAACGAGACCGTAACACGCGCGCGCTTCCATTCCGGTCTCGTTACCTCGGGTCAGAGATAACGAGATGGGAAGAGGTCTCGTTATTCTCGTTATTCTCGTTATCGCGCTCTCCCCCTCGATCCAATACATTTCCTTCTCTGCGCTCTCTAAATTTCCCATGCTCTCTCGCCCACATCCCTTCCCACCTAACTGGCGGCAACCGTAGCGAGAGGTAACGAGAATAACGAGACCGCTTCCCATCCCTCTCTCATAACGAGACCGTAACGAGCGCTCGCCTCTATTCCGGTCTCGTGACCTCGGATAGGAAGAGGGAGAGGAATAACTGTCTCGTTATTCTCGAATTGCCAACTCTAGTATGTGGCACATGATCATTGTTATCAATATTTGCAATCTATACTTTGCAGATTCCCTTCCAAAAGCATGTTCCCGCTGGATTCCACGATCCGAACGAGGACTCCTTCAGCAAGGAGGACAACCACAAGAAGGTACGGTAGGGAAAGGAAGGAATATGGTAGAAAAAGTAGTAGAAACATTCTTATGCACTACTTCGTATAATTTGTCAGTCGTATAATATGCAGACTTTTTAAAAATACTTGCAGATTCAGGATGAGATTTAATGCAGTTACCTGGTTTTGCTAATTGTTGAGATGAAAGATAATTCTCGTGTTTCTCAGGCGATCGATGACTACCAGAAGAAGCGTGGACAGCAGGTGGAGAAGGAGTTGAGACAAGAAGACAAGGAGAAGATGAAGAGGAAACGGTGAGTGGAGGAGGCATTGATTGAGTAATCGTTTAACACGGGTCTTCTGTAAGAATGCAGGAAAATGAGCCCCTTTTGCCACCAGAAAAAAGTCATAGTCATGGATTTCGATGAAACTTAGTTTATATGAAATGTTCCTCGTTTTTATTTCAATTTCGGATTCTACGGGCAAAATTAGGTAGGGTTTATGTTGATCACTTTCCATATTTCGTTCCGATTTTTCAGAAAATTTCGTATTTTGATCATATCTCAGCTCAAAATGGCCCTAATGAGAATTAAAAAAAATGAAATCGAAAGATCTCGACGGTATCTACAACTTTGTTTCTGTACCTTGAAACCAGAAAATGACTAGTTTTTTGAGTTATTGGAGAAAAACGCCTCTAAACGGCGAAAAGTGCAATTTTTTTCGTGAAGAAACAATATATATTTTCCAATTCTATAATTTATTCTTGCCTCAAACGTTATTTTCTGAATGGTTTAAACTATGTCTTTACATTATATTTTCAATTTCTACTTAATTGTAGTTTGTATTAAACGCTGCCGGCGATTTACATCTCGTTCTTCCGACTGTTTCCAACAAAAAAATCACTCCCATATTTTCATTCGCTTCAATCACTTCAATCTCCTCCGACACTTGGCGAATGGACGGCACAAGATCCGTCCAGAGAAGGTGACCCTTTACGACTTCGCTCTTGGCCTTTACGAGCGCATGCTTGAAGAGGTTCTATGACTGGATCTATGCTCATAAAGATTTGTTGGAAGATGTGTCCTCTCCGATTTTCGCTGATCCTAAATTCGATGACACAGTTTAAACCATTCAGAAAATAACGTTTGAGGCAAGAATAAATTATAGAATTGGAAAATATATATTGTTTCTTCTCGAAAAAAACTGCACTTTTCGCCGTTTAGAGGCGTTTTTCTCCAATAACTCAAAAAACCAGTCATTTTCTGGTTTCAAGGTACAGAAACAAAGTTGTAGATACCGTCGAGATCTTTCGATTTCATTTTTTTAAATTCTCATTAGGGCCATTTTGAGCTGAGATATGATCAAAATACGAAATTTTCTGAAAAATCGGAACGAAATATGGAAAGTGATCAACATAAACCCTACCTAATTTTGCCCGTAGAATCCGAAATTGAAATAAAAACGAGGAACATTTCATATTGCTAACGAGAAAAATCGATAAATTGGTTCGAAAATTCGGTTTTTCGAGAAAATGACCACAATGCTGACGTTTTTGGTAAGGAACCCTGAAGACATATTTGTAGGGCTCGTCGAGACGGGAAAAATTCAAAAAAAAGTTCGCTGTACGATCAAAATTGACCGAGTTACAGTGCTTCGAGCAGGTAGATCAAAAAAATCGATAATGAGCAAATTTGACCAAAACAAGTGGATAGGCCTTCATCGGACCCTCAATAGTATCCATAAACTAAGTTTCATCGAAATCCATGACTATGACTTTTTTCTGGTGGCAAAAGGGGCTCCTTTTCCTGTATTCTTACAGAAGTCCCGTGTTAAGACGTTGGAAAAGTTCTTCCTCTATGTATATTGTCTGAGTGTAGACTGAATTGAAGAGATGTTCAGAATTTAGTTGACTGCTTAGACTGGATTGTGCATACTTTTGGAATAATGTCAGTGTAATTTTTCTTTCGCAGCGCGGAGGCCGAGCCCGAGGCGATCTTCAACAAGAATGAGAAGAAGCGATCGAAACTCGTGCTCCCCGCACCTCAGATCTCCGACCATGTACGGTATACTTGCTTACCGTAGGGCAACATCACTCTAAAATTGGATACCGTATCCTAATTTCTTCGTTTCAGGAGATGGAGTCGATCATCAAGATCGGGCAGGCATCGGACAGCGTGCACCAGTTCGCCGACGGCTCCGCCACCTCTGGTCTTCTCACGGACTACGCGGCTGACGCGCGAGCGAACGCAGTCGCCGCGCGTACTGCGCGTACGCCCGCCGCGCCTGATACCATCATGCAGGTACGAGGGGGTGGTAGTGGATGTTCGAGACTGGTCATGGAATAGTCTTTAGCTGAAATTCGTGCCTCTATGGGACTAAAGTAAAATGAAACTGTCTGGGATAATCTTCATACAACATCAAATATCTTCTCTCTCAATTTTTATATGCATGTTCGATCTTCCCCAAATAATGGGGGCATGAACAATCACACAGAGTGGCGTTCCTCTGAAACACTCCTCACCCTTTCCCCCTTCCAATCCTCTCCCCATTTCAGGAGGCACAGACGATCCTCGCCCTGCAGAACGTGCAGACACCACTCATCGGCGGACTGAACACGCCCCTCATGAACTCGGACTTCTCGGGTGAGGGATGACCTTTGATCTTTATTATTCATTTGACAATTTGCAGCTTAAAGACATTGTATCTTATGTGTACCTTATTCCTGCAGGCATCCTTCCCACGCCCTCCACCCTGGCCACTCCCAACACGGTGCTGAGTGCAGTCGCAGCTACGCCATCAGCGGTCGGACGTGAGTAGTATGGTAGTGATAGACGGGATACTGTAGAACGTGGAAAATTGAAGGTGTTTCAATTAGTACTTCCTGATTGTCAGGCACTCCCGGCACTGCGTACTCGGCGACACCTGGCGGTCCCAACGCGACGCCCTTCAGAGATCAGGTAAACCGACTACCGTATCTCCTACCGTATCATATCACTCGTCTTCCAGATGGGAATCAACGACGGAGAGATGACTGCAGAGGCTCGTCACGATCTGCGTCGCGCTCTCGGAAGTCTCCCCGCACCCAAGAATGACTACGAGATTGGTGAGAGAGGAAGAGCTTGATCTTTGATCTCTGAGGAGTATTTAGTTCTTGTTCACTTATTTTGGACTAATTTCTGAGCGCATTGTCTTGATCACTGGGGAAATTGACACCAGTAGATTGATGTGGAGAAACTTGAAACTTGGAGGCCTGGACAATGGAGGCTGGAGGGTTATTCGATCATTTACAATATTTGTAGTGGCTCCGGATGACGAGGAGTACACTGAGGAGGAGTCGGATCGACCCGAGGGATGGGTGAGATATTGCTGTATATTTATATATTGTATAATTATTTAAATGTTACTTTATTTTGTTTGTGCTCATATTCGATCGTTGGTAGGTCGAGGACGCAGCTGACGTCGCGGAGGAGCGAGCGAAGGCCCGTGCCCTCAAGAGGAAGAAGGAGATGGCCGAGCGGAGTCAGGTAATCTTAGATTGTAAATTACGGTAGCGAATCGTAAATTGACTTAATTAGATAAGGGAAAGAGGTATGATATCTAATCGCAATTGTGGCAGGTGATCCAGCGTTCTCTGCCGGTGCCCAAGCAGCCGAGTGAGGTGGCACTCAAGCCAGCTGCCACGAAGACAGAGACGAGCAAGGTGAGCGAGGGGGGAGGACTGGAGAGGTTACGGTATCGGAGGTTACGGTACCAAGGATTCAATGGGGAATCCGTTATTTTATATTCCGAAAATTGTCTTAGTTTGGCTTAAATTACACTCACTAAAATTAATTTGATTAGCTAATGACTTGTAGGCGGACGACGCGATGAAGGCAGCAATGGCGGTGCTTCTGGAGTGGGACACGACGGGACGTCATCCCTCAGGGGCAGACTACTACGCGAAGGCCGAGTTGGACGAGGCCAGAGACGCCATCCAGTGAGTGCAAGAGAGAGAGGACTACCAGTCTGTGTTTCGAACGTGAATCTCCAAATTGCACTTTAGTTGTCAATTTCATAACGAGTTTATAGGTCAATGGACCATTTGTGGAATTAATAACTACAAATTGAATGATTATATATTTTTTATGCACGTTTGAATTTATTTTTCCGAGTCAATCAATAATGATGTCAGGGACGAGCTGGAGGCTGGTCCGCCCCTCGACGCTGCCATGTGGTCGGCAGTGGAGCAGTGCCGCGCCGAACTCGTACTCTCCAAGGGTGAGAGAAAACGTCGACCAAGGGAAACGTCGACCACGCACACCATCGTGGAAAAGTTGTTAAAATACCGATAGGAAGTGGGAAAAGTCGATCGAGCACACGCAATGAAAAAATGGGCACTGATTTTAGGCAAGTTCACGCGTCTCGGAGTGCTTCCGCGCGCTGAGCAGATCGAGGCACTCACTGCTCAGTTCCAGGTGAGCGATGGTGGTGTGATCGGGGGTGCGGAGAGTGTGCTTCGGCAGGGCGACGTATTCTAATGTCACATTGCAGCTGTACCGCGAGTGGATGAACGGGCGTGCCAAGCGCACGGCCAAGATGGAGAAGCGACTGAAGGTGAAGCTGGGCGGATACCAGGTGCGTTGTGTGATGTAACCGGTGGTGCAGAACCAGGCCGATGTTTGATAATCGTAGCCTCCGTGTTGCAGGTGATCGCGGGCAACCTCTCGACCAAGATCACTGAGGTTCGCAACGAGACCGAGCTGATGGCGGTGGAGAAGAGCACCTTCGAGTGAGTGGTGTGGAGGGGATACGGTAGTTGTGAATTATGTCGCAGCGAGTGAAGGTTTGCTTACATTTGTTTACATTATTCGAAAGAAAGTAGGAGATGGTTGTATTTTTCCTTCTCGTTCACATCAATACATCAGAGTATGCGTATAGGAGATTCAGCATTCATTTCCCAAACACGGCCCGTTAAACAGTGGAAAAAGAGTCCGGTCAGACAACCGCGTTGCGGCCGTGACGCGGACCAGTTCACGAATAAAATATTTTGTTAGGAGTGCAGAAAATACGGTATAATTTGTATGAATTTTAACAAAACATGTGCCGGCTCTGCACCTGGACTTCGCTTGCTTTGGAAGTTTTCGATTTTTAATTTAAAAAAATAAATTTATTTTAAATTAATGCAAACCTAACTTTTATAGGCGCTTGCGTTATGCATCCATATATATACTCGATTTAGCGTAAATGTGGCAATCAAACAAGTTCTGTCGCTTTTTAAATTTCTTTTAAAACTATCCAAAACGACATTTTAGACTGTTTTACTAACGTATATCAAATTATTTATATTTTTTCGAACCTAACTTTTATGAGGCATGTATGTAAGAATGTATACATGGTAAATTCACGACCAGACATATTTAATGAAGTGACTTCTGTCGATTTGAAGACAGCGAGTACGAAAGCTAACATAGAGTTTTGTCCATTTTTTTCGCCTAAATGACGTACATGTATACCTTTTTTGAAATATTAATATTCGTTGTGCTTCTGCGGAATAGATTATATAAACAAATAATATTTTTTAAACCAAAAATTGAACACTCACCCAATATTAATCCTAGGATTATTATTATTTCGCTACAGCGAACTCCACGCGCATTTCTTACGCGTTGCGGCTCTGACCCCGGAGGTTTTAACGGGCCGTGCAAATGTGGACTAATGAGACGAACCATAACACTGTCCTTGTTGAGTCGTCTTGCCTCGCACGAGTCTCAGTCGATCACGAAGCGAGTGGGGCATCTTATGGAGGAGGTGCGACAGCAGGAGGAGAGGGAGAGACAACTACAGAAGAGATACGACGCCCTCAAGGTACGGTAGGGGGGAAAGGAGGGTACTGTAGACTAGGATGAGCGAGTTGAAAGAACTCGGGTGTGAATGCTGACTAAATAATAATAATAATAATAATTTATCTACACCCGAGGCGCGACGATACCGTGAAAAAACATAATTAATTAATGATTGCAGGTGGGGGGGGGGGGACTCTCCTGAGCCATTAAAGATGAGAGAGGTCAGCGATTATGGGGTGGCTTTCCAGCCGGCGCTTAAATATTCGGATGTTGGGGGCAGTGCGAATAACATCGGGAAGTTGAGAATACCATCGGGAAGTTCGAACAGGGAAAGAGTGGAATCTGGCGGTGCTAGTTGTCGTTTCAATGTTAATACCAAAAGAAGAGGTACGGTCTCGCTGGGGTTTGTAGACGTAGAATGATGAACGAGGGACGATATTAGAACCAGTCATAATCATATGAGTCATACAAAGATCTCCTATGACTCTCCTCTCAGTAAGCGGGCGCAGGCCAAGAGTTTTCATGCGATCCGAATAAGAAGGTAGGGTAAGAGGATAGGAAGGAGAGGGGAAACAACGATAGAATACTTGCCGAGTGAAAATATGTTGAACTTTTTCAAGAGTCTCAATGTCAGATATGTAATGTGGATTCCAAAAGGGGGATGCAAAGTCAAGGAGGGGAAGGACGTATGCTTTGTAACTACGAAGAAGGATGGTGGGGCAGTTGAATGGGAGGGCTTTAAGGAGCAGGAATAACTTAGAAGAGGCTTTCTGAGCACGGGTTTTAATAGAACAAGAATTCTTGAGGTCAGAGCGGACTTGGACACCTAGATCACGGACTTTATTCTCGAGGGGTAACTGAATGGAATTAATATTGTAGCGAGGAGAGGATTGTTTGGAGCCAATACGAAGATGAGAGCATTTAGAAGCAGATAGGGATAATTGGTTGAGCTGGGTCCATTCAAAGAGAGAATCAAGGGCAGATTGAAATTCGGAAGTAATAGAAGATTTGGTAGACTTATTGTAGGAGATATACAACTTAACATCATCAGCATAACATTGGACGGATACGTTGTGAAATTTGGATAGGAGACGAGAAAGGTCAGCTAGATAGATGGAGAAGAGAATAGGTCCTAGGACGCTGCCTTGTGGTACTCCGGAGAGAATGGGGAAGGGGTCACTAGTGACGGAGGGAAAACGAACGGAGAAAGTGCGGTTGGATAGGAAGGAGTCAATCCATGATAGCAGATTACCATGGATACCGTAATGAGATAATCGAGCCATTAAGTTAGGGTAGGGAACAACATCAAAAGCACGAGTGAAATCAATGTAAACTACATCAGTTATAAGCTTTTTAGAGTGAGAATTTGTCCAATCATTATGACAAGTCAATAAATTAGTAACAACGCTAGCACCAGAGCGGAAACCATGCTGATTGGACGGCAGGATATTGAAGCGAGAAAGGTGACTATTGAGGTGGTCTTTAATGAGACGTTCCATGGTCTTAGCAGCAGGAGAAATGATAGAGATGGGTCTATATGAGGAGGGTAGTTTGCTATCTTTGCCGGGCTTAGGAATGGGGGTAATAAGAGAATGTTTCCAGGCCGATGGGACAGTCCCAGAAATGAGACTGAGATTGTATATATCAGCTAAGGGGGTAGATAGAGCATGTGCACACTTAGAGAATATAATCTGGGGAATACCATCATAACCTGTAGAGCAAGAGGGAGACAGTTTGCGTAATGCTTTGTAAACTGCATGAGGGAAAATTAGAAATTAGAAATTAAGAAACGTAATTAGAAATTATGTTTCATAAATGACTCAAGGACCAGAGAAACTATAACTGCAGCAGTTGGCGTCAATCCCCCCCATTGATCCTTGGTCTCTGCAGGAAGTGGCGTGGAAGCTGGATCAGCAGGCGCGTCGTGCGACGGCGACGATCTCTGCAGACGCCGTCGCCTACGAGAACGGAAACCACTAGAAGAACGTGATCTTTGACCTTTGATCTCTGATCACTCCAGTTTAAAGGCTGATCTGCACGATCACCTCCCATCTCTCACACCAACAATCCTAATTATTCATGTTCCTCCTCACTCCCTGATGTTTTGTTGTATTTCTACGTTTTATTTGTACTCCGGCAGTTTCGCAGTTTCGAGTTGTGTTGATCGATTGAGAAGAAGAGTTTGTTTGGAAGGTTACTTATTTGTGCAAGCGAGAATTATTGTATAGCTATCTAAGGTAAAGTTTTTTTTGCACTGGTTGGTTGACCGCTGTCGCGTGATTCATTAAAATGGGCAACCATTCCCTCAATCTCTCACATGATCTAGCTTTCCAACCGGCGTGAGAGCAAGAAAACGGAGGGATTCAGCGAAATTGGTGAATATATGATTTTGCCACGGATTAGAAGACAGTCTGACGAAATGGTCTCTTCTCACGTCCGCCCACACGGCTACTTTCTTTCGTTCTCTCTCAGCACACTGAATGCTGAGAGAGAACGAAAGAAAGTAGCCTCGGAGCGACACTACGCTTTATATATTACAGATTATAGATAATCGAGAACACATCATAATAAAGTTATTACAGCATGTTGCGAATGAAAATGAACCAATACAAGGAAATTTCAGTGAATCGAGATACAGTTCGAGTGGATATGAGAGTTGTGAAATGTCATCAAGTTGCAATCAGTGAGATACGACATGTGGAGATGCTCAAGGGGAAAGCTTAGAGATACGTCTCGGAATGTAGTCAATAAGTGGAACGAAAATATTACACGGCGAATCATAACTACAAAGAATTAGACATGTTCCCAATCGAGAAAATGCATACGAATGAAACCAACATAATACATCAATAAAGCATGTACATCGAGTATCGAATGAGTGGCAGTATTACTTGTGAGGGTGGCGATACCGTATGCTTCGGTTACGGTAATTGCCACATTGATCTAGCAATGTCTGCGAGTCAATCCGGATCGGCCGAATGAGCAGCAGTCGAGATGCTTCCTCCTTCCATCCTCCAACAGCGTCCCCGTGTGCGCGATGTGCGCCCTTCCATCAGGGTAGAGGTAGTACTGCAATGCATCGATTGATTGATTCAGATAATCACCATTTCACAAAGATGCACTAGGTCGGACTACTGCGCCATGCCACATTTCAAACGAAATGGGTCTCATCAGACCTGGCGCCACAAGGAATAATGAACGTGCCCTGATCTCAGTGGCTTCGTTTCGATCGAATACGACGATGGCCTCTCGCGAGTCTCCCCTGTACTGCACCTGCACATATTTATTATTCACAGTTATTTAGTTTCTAATATTCAGTTGATCTACATATACACGTGTTAGCTTCACACCATCGATTGTGTAATTGGTGCCAAATATAAAAGGCTGCCCCTAATCTCTCTTGAGAACAACTTCACTCACGTAGAAATGGGGTTCGTAGAACTCGATATTCCTCTCCGAGTGGATGACCACTACCGACTCCCCGTACTTCGAGTGCCGACGAGTCACCGAATTGTCAGCCCCTGAACAACATTGAGGGGATGGAGAGTGGAAGGAGTGACCAGTGATTTTCCGGCTGCACACTTCATTTATACGAATTGTGCGACTCTGCCATTTATGAGTCACGTACTTATTCGATGGCACATTGCAACTCCACCTCAACCCTAATGGGGTTCGTAGAACTTACAAAAAAGGGTATTCATTAATCTAACGTGCCATAGCAAACAGATATCTATGCGAAATTAGTTTAAATAAAAGTAAAAAGGGAGCTCACCCTGCATGTACATATTGGTAGTCTTGCCCGTTCGCCCGTCGTACATCGAGTTGTCCCGCCAACTGAAACGAAGAACCACTCATTTAGAGTTACAAAACACTCGTGATATTATTTGAATTTGCGCGCGTTTCAGATCACGTCCTCTCTTGGTTTTGCATACTTTTCGCTCCTTTTGCCGTGAATAATTTGACGGTTGTTGGGTAACTTTAAAACAAAATTGCAACATATTGCGAGTTCTCTCTGCCTGGCTGGATTTGAACAAGGATAGAGTGCCACTGACATCTCGAAGTGCCTCGTTCCCTCCTCTCGATTCATCATCACTTCCACTCGCTGCACTTCTCCCCCCACCAATCCGCACTTCGTGACCTCCCTGCCCGATCGGAGGATTTCCAACTGCAAGAAGTAACGAGGTCATAGTCAGAAGTACGACGCCCACTTCGGGTATATTTCTAAAATCGATATTTCCTATAACTCTTCCAGTCGAGAGAAAGAGAGTAGAATTAAGACAAAGATTCGAATTTTGAATTTTAGTGAAATATGCAGCAAGTTGGGAAATAGCACACAAATAAAGCCACGAGTTCCTCCCTCTTCCATCTCCTGGTAAAGGTATTTTTTAAAGAAAATTTACAGCCGAATACACACAAGCTAGCCAAATTAGCACGAATTCACTACAAGGTTTCAATGTAATGGCTGCGCGATTGAGGTTTCAGGCTCCTTTTATCTGCAAGCTCAGAAACCACGCCTCACCGAGCCATCGGAGATGCAGTACTTGACCTGGCATCTGGATCCCCACACTTCCAACTCCATGACTCCATTCGACCGTAACCAGTTGAACTGCAACAGGCATACTCACAAGAGAATCCATACTGGTACCATATTATCTCCCCATTCAGGTACCGTATCCTCGCCCCCATCTTGATACCGCATCCACTCCCCACTTACAGTAGTCGATCTACCGCGCAGATGCTTCAGGTCGCCATTCGCGTGCTCGATGATGATGTCGCCACAGGCGGGCTTGTGCGCGCGATACTGCACAATCGATATTGCCGCTACCGAATCCCAAGGCTACAGGATCTTCATAAGAGCCTAAAAGAGAGCAGCATCACCGACCGTGCTGCCGAGATCGTTGCGGTAGTAGATCACGGGCCCGAACTCACTCATCCCACGACCAGTCTCGAACTGAAAGCACAGCTATTTATTTGCAGTATTTTAGAGTCATAATAACTTAAAAAATGCTCATTCTAAAATCGCTATTTTGTTCCCGATTAATCGTTTCAATAAAAATGTCTTTGTGCAGACAAGAGGGAAACAATTTGTTCAGTAGATCATTATACACCCAGCTTTTCTATTCGGTCAATCGATAATCGACTCACGAACGAAGGGAGCTGCTGCTCGACAGTGAATGTCTCGTCTGGCGGGACGGTGTAGGTCTCGTCGGCGAACCTCACTTGGTTCACCTGGTTCCTCTTGAGAATGCCCTGAGGGAGAATGCCCTGCGGGGCAGCACCGAATGCACCTGCGAGCGGAGGAGAGGGGACCATCTCGTTCTCCTGAATTGTAACATTATTTATTTTAAAACTATTCTTTAGAATGAGAAAGAGGATCATTAGCCAATCATCGTTGAACATTCCACGGGTGAGCATCGCACTTTAGGAGGATCATCTCTAATCTCAATCTGCCCTCATCCCCTCTCCCACTGACCTTTCCCATTCCACTGCTCGATCCTCCTCTCGTCATCGTCATCATTCCATTCCTCCGAGGTGCCGCAGCCGCCTCGTTCTCCACGCGTTCGAGGCAAGCACGATGCGCGGATCGACTACGCGCCATCGCCCTGAGAGACAACGGACACTGCCAACATCGTGGATTTATGTTTCTTGCTAGCAAAGTGAGACCACTAATAATGGAAGAGAAGACCCATTGGAGTCTTTGTTCAAGTTGAGAAACCGCAATGAGCAATGAAAAGTGACATTCGAGATTCTAGATAAAATTCGCTATTTTGTGGAACTTTTTCTGAAACCCGGACCGTATTGCAAGAGGAAGTAGGTGGGGAGAGCTTGCAATGAGCATAGCAAGAAAAATATATTTTAAGAGTTAATCCTAAAGAGTCAAAATGCCTTACTTTCCCCTTTCAAATTCCTCGATCCTCTTGCTCATGCGCTCGTTCTTGCGCCTGAGATCGGCGATCTCCGCCGTTGCCTCATCGAGGGCCCTGAAGAGATGGAGAGGATGAGAACCAATCAAATGGTGGGAAATGATCCTTATTCGGCTATAACCCTATCTAGGCACTATGCGGCACTATCTATATATCATTATATCATTACACATAGTCTATGCGGCACTTCTCCCCCCCCCCTCTCCCTCATCTAAGCCATTCATTTCTAGGCATTCCTCCCTGATTTTCGGCCGATCAACCCCTCAATGATGAATGGGGATGGGAAATGAGAGGGTTGGGTAGCCAACGAAGTATCGTCAAGTCCCTCGAATGGCTTACTACGGCACTAGGTCGGATGGGAACTATGACGTCATGCCGCCTATGATACATTAAAGGCGGCATGACGTCATAGTGCTGCTCACTTCTTGGTCTTCGACTCGACGACCTTCCTCCTTGCTGCATCAGCTGCATTCTTCGTCTTCTCCTCTCCGTATTTCTTCTTCTCCTCCTCGTATTTCTTCTGCTCTGCTTCAAACTGCAACATGGAATTACCGTGAAAGTAGAATGCGTAGCAACGCGGTGTCATGATAAACAAGAACAACAATACTCGCGGAAATATTCACAGCAAAATATGTGCCGTTCCGCGAGTATTAATGTACGCGAAGAAGTTTATCATGAAACCACATTGCTATGCATTCTACTCCCACAGTAAACTGGAGTGAAACCATAGTTGAAACGCATGGAATATTGCAAATTTTATGAAACATTTAGAATATTTTCATTCTAAAATCAATCAATAAGATAGCATCTTCTTCAATTCACCTTAATCCGCCATTCCTTCACTTTCGCTGCTTCGTTCTTTCTCATCAATTGCCGCTCCTTCTCCAACTCTGCTCGTACCTTCAAGCGATTTCGGTAATCCCAACGATTATCAACAATCAATATTTATGTGATACGATCAACACCGAATCATTGCAATTTTCCACAAGTCCACCTCCTCTACCCACCTGTTCCGTCTCAATCTTACTCTTCTTTTCCTCTTCTTTCGCTTTGTTTTCCCTCACTTGGTACGCTTCGGCCACCTTGAGCACTTGCCTATCATGCTCGATGCAAAACTGCAATTCAATCGATATCACGCGACTATCGTACTCCAGTTCGTCTACTACCGTACCTCCTCCATCATACTTCTGAAGGCAGCCTCTGCCAGGTCGAAGTGGCCGATTCCATTCAGCAGTTGCACTTCCATACGTTGCAGCCTCTGCAAGTTTTAATTGCTACCAAGCGCATCAGTGTTGTGAACAAACAATACAAGATGTTGTCTAGAGTTGCTTGAGCGTGAATCTGCTCCGGCACTGCTTCGATATTCCCCCCCCCCCCTCTCATTTCTCTCCCCATCGCAGAGGGATTGTGCGACCGAAAACAGAGATGAAAAAGCATGGTCATCCTACCGTTGGAAACCGTGGCCTAGTGGGTTAAGGCGCCGTGACTTACATACTATGGTGGGGTGGGTTCGAGTCCCGGCCTCTGCAGTTACTTTTGCCAAGCTCGTACAATTTTTGCCTACTGTTGGCTACTTCCCCCGAAGCTTGGCAAAGGTGACTGTAGAGGTTGGGATTCGAACCCCATACCTTAAGATCCACCATAGGATTAATCCTATGGTAGGTTTGACCGTGGGTTTTTCATCTGTGACCGAAAATCAAGGGAGAGATACCTAGAAATGAGTGGGTAGGGGTTGGCCCAATTTCGAAGAAGTGTCTGTGCTCCTCTGCTCTCACCTGTCGTTCCTTCTCCACCTCCCTCTCTCTTCTCTCCACATCCATCCACTTCCTCTCCTCTCTCGTCGTCTCTCCTCTTCTCAGATCATCCCTCCGTCGATCCATTGTGAATCGCTGACTGTAGTCGAAGACCTCCTCCTCCTCTTCATAATTAGGACGAGAGCTGCAAAATATCAAAGACTGGTCAAAGTAACACTAAGAAGATGAGGCAGATCACTTGTTCGCAAAGGGGGATTTTCATGCACAATTTATCTACGGACTACATAGGAATCACTTCCATCAAAGATCACTCACTAATCTTCGTGAATGCCGATCGACGGCTGCCTGAGGGTGGCTTGAGAGGCGCGAGTCTGGTGGCGAGGTCGCTGCAAGAGAATAACTATCACGAGAAAGAAGAGTCGTCAGGGAGGGACGGTTATGGCTAGATGTACACATACAACAGTTTCTGCCATATAAACAAAAATAAACACTACTTCAACAGCCAAACACGAATGTATTATATTTATAAACGAACTGAGCCAGGTGCTACCGTAGCATAGTTCACCCTACAGTACCCCCTTCCTTCTCACCTGCTGCGTTCCGGTTATCTCTGCTCCTGATCTTCCGACCTGGTGCAATGGCAGCCGCTCGCCCACTGAGAATAACTCATTGGCTGCGCAAACGAAGAATTCATGGTTGTATTTTTTCAAATATTATTCAAAACACTGGTCGAAATTTTGCAAAAACAAAAACAAGAAACAAAAATATGCGAAACTCACGCAGATACCTCCTCGCAGCTGCCGTCGATCCACTCGAAGCTTCAGAGTCTACAACCAAGAGTTGGGAATCATACATCATAACAGCAATCCCTACGGAATGAATGAATGGATAAATCTTCGAGAGTTGGCCCAAATGCATGCCATTGTATATCTCCCTATATCATTTATGTTAATCGAAACTTGAACTTACACTCGTCCTGGCTTCGCCTCCTCAGATTGAGTTGAGAGGGGAACTGACTCGATCGATGAACTCCCTCCTCCCTCTCCCTCCCTCTTGCAGCTGCAGCTGGTCCTCCTCCTGATTCCACGCTGGACGTCGCTATTCGGAAGTTCGAAGAGACGGAAGCAGGACGAGAAGAACCAGCTGGAAGGAGAGTGATCAGACCATGAAGACATATCAAGGTTATCGAGGGACAACCATCTCATCGTTCTTCCATGTATCGATAATGAAATGCAGTAACCTATACATCTGCCAGTAGCCAAGCCAACCCACGTTCGGATCCTCGGAATGAGAGGCCTTCGACCATGTTCTTCGGCTGTCCATCCGAGTTCTCGATGGGAGAAAGGACGGAGGCGTCGGAGTGGACTGTCTCCTCTAGACGAGTTCCCACTGCAAACCAGGAGAGGTAAGAATAGGAAAATCAATATTTTCATTATTGCTAAATTCGTCGGATAGTCGTCTTAGCTCTTCATGAAACGCATTCGACCCAATGGACTGCACTGGGTGTCATACTGGTGATAAAATGCTAAATTCACTCTGACTAGACTCACTCATTCTTTGCTGCGGGGCGGAAGGGGCTTGCCAACGAGGGATCATCTCCTGCAATCGTACCTGTTGATTCAATTCCGACAACTCTAGTGCGGCCAGCTTCAAGGGTGGGGCTACTGTATGGAACACGTGAACTACCGTACTCCTCCATCCTACAGTACCTCTCCCTTGTCAGCTCGGACCCGCGTGAGCACCTGTCTCGCGTCCTTCCGCATGTGGTTGGTGGCGGTGGAGAAGTCCGAGTCGGAAGAGAGATTCGAGTAAGCGGCCATTCCTGCGAATTCCATAAATTTCGAATTATCTTAATCTTTGCTAAAAATATCCTAATGATTGAAACACTGGATTAGAGGAAAAGTATATTGAGATTTTCAGGAAATCAAGAGAATATTCCCCTCTGCTGACCTCTTCTCTCTCCTCTGAGTGCTTCCTGCTCACGTCGCTCGAACTCATGTGTCGTGTCCCCGATCACTGACTGATCTGAACGACAGGTCGATTACGGATAAAGAATTAATTACACACACTCACATCTGACCGTTATTAAGTCTGCATCTCTAATTTGCCTAGACAAGAATTGGTTTCTACGTTGAAACCACAATGCACACAGTTTTGTAGTTGTTATGATAAATGCTATCATAACAAATACAAAACGTAGATTACAAACTACACAACGTCATTTCACCCCACTCCTCATCCCTCTCTCACTCACCCTGCAGCCGACTCCTCCTGGCACTGGGGATGGGCGGGGCGGCAGATGCAGCAGGCTCGACCTTCACCTCCTCCTCATCGACTGCTGCAGCTGCTGGAGAGGGCGGAGTGCGGGGGAGATAGCGAGACGAGTTGAGGCCGTCTAAATGTTTCACAAATTATAAGTGACTAAAACTGAGAGTGAATCAATTGCCTAGTTGTGCTTATGGGCAACAAGTGTGGCACCAAAACACAAAGTGTACTGTTGAAAAACCAAGTTGACCAGATATAACTCCATGTTTGTCCAAGTTATTACCACAAACAATCGTAAACATTTGTACTTCAATCTACAACCATCGTACCGTCCTCTTGGCGGTGTTCGGCGGCCATTCGCTGATAGGTCAATTCTTCGACCATGGATGGGATCGATGAGGCACGAGTATCTCCCGTCGAGGAAACGGGAGAGAGCGGCCTGCAAGGAGAACACGACCACATGAGTTGTCTTCTCTTTAAATTTTTTTCTGCTAATTAGACGCGTCGAAACCTGTACATAGTGCGAGATATTAAGTTCTAATCACTAATCTATGAGCCTTTTATTCTACAGGTTAAGGATAAAAAGGTATATTCTTTCCTCGCCCTGCTCCCCATTTTCACGAACATTCTTCACCTGCTGAAGTACCATTGTGGTGTACGATAAATAAATTTTTAAAAAGGTGAACTGACTCCTCTCTGGCGAATCCCGAATCGACGGTGCCTGCTGTGCGAGGACGGCCAGACTGCAATTATTTCTTTTTTTATTAGGTTGTTGCGAAAGTCTTGCTCGGCGTTTAATCTTTCCGATTTTTCTCCCTTCTGAACTCAAGTGCCTGATATCTCAGAATTGTTGAAGAGGGTGAACCGTTGTTTCACGAGCATAATTGATTTCAATCGTGATCAGAATACATGCCATGAAATTTGAGATTTCATAAATTAGCAAAAATGTTGCAACGAAATTTGGTGTGAATTCTGATCTGTCAGATACAAGAGATCGAAGTCCAAATAAAATCCATATATATTTTGGAAGAGCATAGTGTGCTCGATAACACCAGCACAAAAGATCGATCATTCAAGCTGCGCAATAAATGAAAACTTGATAGAAATATCAAATTCAGCATTCCAAGAATCCTTTCAATGATTCGAATAGCCATATCTACTCAACGCAATTATGAATAATTCCGGTACTTCATTTTTAAGAAGAACATAATAAGATAATTATAATTTCGGTCGATATTGATCCCTGTGCCTCCTTACCCAAAAACGTGAAGACAAAATCGTATTTAGCTAAAATGTTTTCACTATACATTCCCAAAAAGAGACACGTCTAAAGAAAGGATTTTAGCACTGACTAATAGTAAGTGATCATAAGTGATGTATTAACATAGCAATGCACGCTTGTACTTCAGGTATGGCCATATCTCTATTCTCCATAAAATTATGATAGAAGGAAAAGTCATATCGCAAGATTTGAACTATAAGTAAGCATTCCTAAATGAAATGAGAGGTCTGATCTAAGGTGCGCTAGAATGGACATTGATACCCTCATATTATAAGAAAAACGAGGTAAGTCTGAAATGAATTCGAATGCCAACGCAGACAGAAGTATTACAATGATAAAATCGAGCAAGACTTTCGCAACAACCTGATAGAATGCATTATCGATTTTTAAAATAAAACAATTCCAACTTACGGGTAGTCCGGGGGAGTTGCTCATCATGTCCCTCACTCCCTCGTCCGATTCGCCCATTCTCCTCTCGAGACTCGATCCGAAGGCTGTCGTGCGAGGCGGAGAATCACTCTGAACGGCCATTTGAGGATACTTTGAATTATTGTCCACATCCCTCCCCCTATCACTTCCCCATCCTTCTCATCCATTGAGGGGTTGAAGGACCGAAAACGGGGAGAGATATCTCGACATGAGTGGGGATAAGAGGGGAAGGGGGGAGGGGGAGGGCCAGACACCTAAGAAATTCGTAGGGTATCTCGGAATCGTTAATGAAGAGTCCGCCCCGTGTTGATCCTTCACAACAACATACCACTAGTTATCAATAATAATCTGTGAATCTTCTCTCCCAGACCAATTACGACATCTTCGTGCTCACCGTTCTGGAGTAGTCCGAGACGGAAGGACTTCTCTGGCCCAGGACGCCCGTCTCCGAGGGCATGTTCAGACGAGGCACGGCGAGGGAGGGAGCGACGAGAGGGGAAGAGGACGTGGAGGAGAGCGGGTGGGATGGCTGCAACTACTCAGTCATAGCGGATGAGGCTTGCACGCAAAGTTATCGTTTACGCTAATTGCATCAAACTGTTGTTTAACAGAAGCGTGAACATCGAAGGCTCACATTCCACCCCCCCCCCCCCCCCAAATATTTTCCTAACCACAAAATTTGAGAAATCCCTGCGAGAGCAGTTAAGCGAACATTCATAATCACAATTTCTGCTCGCGAGTGATTTTGCCACTGATGAAAAACCACATGGTCGGATCTACCATAGTATCATTCCTATGGTTAGATCCTAAGGTATGGGGTTCGAATCAAACTCTCCGTAGTGTTCATCATCGAGTGAGAGTAGTGCAAGCATCCCGTACCTGCTCCCTCCTTTCCTCCCTTCGAGGCATCGATCTGCGCTGCTGCGGGGATTGCCTGTGCTGCAGGCGCTGCTGCAGCTCGACTTGCCCATCGGGTGGCGGCTGGTAGACGCCCGATCGACGGAGCACCGGGTACTCAATCTGGAAACCAATCGATAAATCCCTTTTGGAATTCTTCCAATGAAAAAACAATACTGAAAACAAAAACATGCCTTGGTGTACTTTCCCTGTCCCTTCTTGAGGAAGGGCCGCGGTTTAGAGGTCATGAATACCCTCGATCAGACAGAAATTAGACATCATTGGTACGACGATGTAAGAGACAACAGCTGATATGGGCATGGAAATGGCCTCAAGTCAAATGGCGAGTGAGGGAATACCCTCAAAACATCGTGTTGGGAAGGGGAGAAAGACGATAAGAATCGGTGCGCGATGAATACCTCTCTTCCTCTCACTAGCACACAGCGGGACAACCAAGGACCATTAACGGCTAATGACCTACCTACCTACCGTCTCAACTATTGATTCATTCTCGCTAGGGATTGATGTCACGCTAGATCTACTCTCTTTGTGGGACTGAGAGGGGGATGAGAAGATGAATGGTAGGGTTTAGACGGTATGGGAAGGAGGAAGGGACAAAGGAGGCATTCCACGGGGCCAGATGTGTCCTTCCCTCTCTCCTGGGGGATTCTCACTCTCTCGCAGTTAGAGGAGTCAGTGAGAGAGCCAATGACTTTCCCAGAAAGGTCGTTTACAGGATCCGCTCTCCCTGCGGGTATTCAGAGAAAACAAGGGGGGAGATAGTTGTATTCGGTAATCAACCGATGGAATCCGAAGAAAAGACACTGTACAGATGTGAATATCTTTATACATCAACAAGAACGAATTAACAAGCGGACAACAATGACAAATCATGATGAGGGGCACTACTTCTTGCCCTGTAGTTTCTCGAGGATCACGGCGACCTGCGCGCCCAAATTCGGCTGACCCTTGCGGTTCTTCTTCTTTAGAGCCTGAATATATTTTTTACATAATTTTCCAAGCACATGCCAGACTTTTATATGACGAATAGACTATAATATAACAGGACTAAATTCCTGGACAGCATCATGGTGTAAACATCGAAAACGAGAGGAAACACGAGCGAACCTTGTTCATTTTCTGCTTGTTCTTGTTGTACTGGTCCATTGCCTTCTCTCTCTTCTCTCTATCTTGCTGCTTCTTCTCCTTTGCCTCCTGTCTCTCCTTCTGGATCTTGTCGAAGATCGCCTTCGCTCGCTGGAAGTTGTTCGGTCGAGACTTCTTCCTTCAAAAAGTGCCCGTCTTCATGACTAATTATCCACATTTATACTTGTAGGAGCTACAACATGGTATTACCATCGTTGATTTTCATTGTATATTATGTATACTGACTAAATATCGTAGAAGTAATTAATTTAGCTAGAACTAACACTTTTCCTTCGCTGTCGACGGGCTTGACAGTGGTGGAGGGTGCCTCGACACTCGCGCTGCCACCAGATTTTGCAGGCTTGCTCTTCTTCACTTTGGCCATGTCTAAACACAAAAATTTTTACAAAAAGATAAAAAATTAATGTAATTAACAAAATTAAAAAAATGAGCTTCATTGGCTAAATTCCAAAATTTGAATTTTCACTGGTGTGGCGACTTTAATCCGGTCCTGCATCACGCTCCGGCTCTATGCCACTTTCGGGTATTTTTGACGTGTCCTTATTTTCGCTTTCTTTTCATGCGTTAATTCAGGTTCATTTAGCCGCTTTTATCGTTAAAATTGCTGTGGATTATCTGACCTTATCCCTTTCGCTCATGGGAAGCGTCGTGTGGCTCTACACGCTTTCACTTCCTCCCTTTCCTCACTCATTTGTTCCCTTCCAGGCAGAATGGGCGACGATCAGTTGGATCCCTCACTGAAGAACATCGTCGACCAGTCGACACTCAAGTGGATCTTCGTTGGTGGCAAGGGAGGAGTCGGAAAGACCACCTGCAGGTATGTCCGTCACTCATCCTCGTTGGTTCACATCGTTGGTTCACCTGTAGGGTTCTCTTATTGGAAATTTTTTGTATCATTTTCAGATATGTTTCACGTGCACTCTATATATGACCCATATAGCGTACATGAAACATATCTGAAAATGATACAAAATTTTTCCCATAAGAGAACCCTATTCACCTGTCTTCCCGTCTGTTCATAGTCTATTAATGTATATTCTCTTTCCTTTGGCCTTCAACTAGTATTTCTTAATAGTTTCCTATTAGTAAATATAATGCTCTAAACAATATTAGTTCGCACGCGTACTCGAATGTCATCACGATTTCGCCATCTATAGACAATGATCTTATCTCTACCATGATAACAATCCAGCGCACTTTGTTACAGCAAGTACGCGAAATCATGCATTGAGAGTAGGAAAGGGAAGTCGAAAAGATAGCGTTGTTCACGAGACAATTTGCGTCTTCGAGCTCATAAACAGAGCAATATCTTGATAAACAGCTGTAGTGATAAACCACCATTCCCCAAAGAATTCTACAGTGAGTGGGTCGAGAAGTGAGAAAGTCCAGAGAAAGAGAAAAAACCCTCATCCTTTTAAATATTCTTTCGCCAGTTGCTCTCAAAAAGGATTTTTGCTTTAATTAATCAAATGCCCGTTCAGTTGCTCTCTGGCGGTGCAATTAGCGAAGAAGCGTCGTTCCGTGCTCATCATCTCCACTGACCCAGCCCACAACATCTCGGACGCCTTCAATCAGAAGTTCTCGAAGACGCCCCAGAAGGTCAACGGATTCGACAACCTCTATGCGATGGTGAGTCAGATGGATATAAACAACGATTATACAACACGCATGATTATCGAACAACGCTGTCTTTTTAAGCAAATTCATATTTATGTTTCAGGAAATCGACTCGAATATGAGCTCGGATTCGGCAGTGCCTGGCCTCGACTCACTCCCCGATACTGGAGGTGAGTCTTCATTAATTATTTATACCAGCTATTACAATATGACGAAATTCCATGAAGTTCTGGTCTTAATTGAATACTCTGTAGCTGTAATAGAAAGTTTAAACCCTTCCATGAACATATTGAATAACAGGTCGAACAAGAAAAAAAAAATCAAAATCACGGCCCCTTTCGATAACCATAAGACTTTTCGTAGATGAGTAGAAAAATGAAAATTGAGGTGTTTTCCTTGTTGATGATGAGTAAAATATATTTTAATAAAATTAAAACATAATATTGGCAGACGCGTTGGGTGGTATGACGAAGCAGCTGATGCAGGATATGATCGGAGGACTGCCGGGAATCGACGAGGCCATGAGCTTCTCCGAGATGATGAAGTGAGGGGGAGATTGCAAACTGATTATTTGATTATTGTTGCCACTACCCAGTGGTCAACAAGCAGGTCCAAAATGGTATAACATGTACATTTTTTGGAGTTCGGCTTCGAACCATAGCAAAAATAGAAAAACGTACCCACGTTTTAGTATTTTTTTTGTTAAAATTGGTGAGATCTTACTCATTTTCAATGATTTCTTGTTAAACCTTTAAAAATGTGCCTACTTTTTTACAATTTTGTGACCTTCCCATTCGATCAGTGTCACTATCTTTTCGCTAGCATGCGAGGGCATGGATCATCTACTGTAGACATTTAATGCAAATTCGAATATCCAAGCATACACGAAAATGCAGCATGGTTTTCTGGATCTTGGAAGGGGCAGATCTAATGGAAATAAAAGAGCAATCGCAGACTGATCAACTCGATGGACTTTGACTGCGTCGTTTTCGATACTGCGCCCACTGGTTCGTTTACTTTTATATTGTGAGAATCCACGAGCGAGTGGCGAGCACTCAGCGTGTCATAGGAAGTAGGAAACGCGAAACCGCAATGTTGCCACTTTTTTGTTTTCATGATTATTTGGTGATGCACTTGGACATTTTGCAGAACGCAATGATAATTTGTCGATTAAGCCAAAATTGATCATTCTCTCACAATAGCTTATACTTTAGAGAGATGCGCTGTGTGGCTGATATAGCGAAAGGATGATGCAATTATGTAGTCATCCAATCAATCTCTATTCATGGCAGGTCACACGCTGCGTCTGCTGCAGTTCCCGTCGATCATCGAGAAGGGCTTCACGAAGCTGCTCTCGCTCCAGAGTACCCTCGGACCCATGATGACCCAGGTGGGGAAGGAGGGGGTGGAGGGATGAAGTGGTTTTATGAAACTACAGTGAACGAATCCACGGAGATAGGACGTTGCACGGAGACATGTAACGGCAATCAAGATATTAGTGAAAATGTAGCAACATTGCGGAAGTGAACTCCGCGTTGATTTTGTTATAACCTAAAATATCGATGAGGTCGTCCTTACTTACTTATCGGAACTTCATGCTAATTGGCGGTGTTGTAGATGAGTCAGATGATGGGACTGGGCGACCTGACTGGAGATGAGGCGGGAAGGAAATTGCACGAGACACTCGAAGTAGTCCAGAAGATATCCGCCCAGTTCAAGGACTATGTGAGTGAGGGGAGGGAGACTTTCTCACTCTGTCGGGCGGCGATGGTGTGAAAGGAGGGTGGAGGGTCTCTAAATTGCGCACGCGGCACGCTCGAGAGAAATAGACTGTATGTATAAGTGTGCTTCAAAGTTATTAGTAGAGATCCGCCATGGAGGGTATTCAATTTTAATGAGAGAGAATTGGGAAAAAGAGAAAGCAATATCTTGTCTCGTGACAAGCGAGATGGGCGTTGCACGAGTGTGGCAAAAGTGGGAGATGTTCCTGTCACGGGTGTTCACAACCAGCAGCTAATTGCGGCCAGGCGGAAAAATATTTTTAAATCTCCCTCTAGGGATTAGGATGTGCAAGATTACTCGGATTACAGTAATAAATTTATTAAATCATTCGAATGAATTTATCGAGAACTGGTACTACGGTACCTCGCGAGTCCCTATTTCGAAAATCTGTTTTGAAACAGTTTTCCATTTCTATTGATTTATTTTGACATGTTTGCTTGTTTTTGCGGTTTAAAATGCTTTAATGTGTACAATATAATGAATCAGAACTCCTTCGTGTCCTCCGACGGGAGAATACGCGCAAGCGTCACTTCACCGCTCCATCCCACATCAAGAGGAAGATTATGTCCGCTCACCAAGGAGCCCCGAGGAAAGCACGGGTTACGCGCCATTCCCATCAGGTTAGTAAGAGCGTCGTCTATTTCGAAATGAGTGCAGTTTTTTTCTTTCCAATTACCGTTATCTGATGAAATTGCTGTTTAGAATGGACGATGAGGTTATCGCCTCCCGCGGACACTACAAAGGCAACTCCGGCCGTGTCATGCGCGTCCACCGTAAGAAGTTCGTCGTTCACATCGACAAGACCATCCGCGAGAAGCCCAACGGATTGGCCCCTCCGGCGTGAGTCCACTCCTCCAAATTTCTTATGAAATGGCGCGCACTTTTTTAATCTAAAAGCAGTTTCAGTTGTTCGTCTTTATAATATCCAATCTGCTCTAATTCAGGTCGCCATAACCAAGCTAAGGCTCGACAACTGTAGCAAGAAGATCATCGAGCGCAAGGCCGCCGGAAGAGCAACAATTTTGTGTTTTTTAACGATCGAATCGATACCTTGCGATAAAGTCTTATTCTGCATCTCTCGTTTCAATATGATGCAAAATAGTGCACTTCGATTGTGCGATCATGTAAAAATTATGAGCAACGTTTTTGAACTTGTGAAATTCCTGGCAAGGCCCCGCACGGCGATTAGGAGGGAGTGACGCGCGCCAAGCTCTGACTCCGCCCACAAAGTAAGAGGCGCACGCTTTTGGGCAAACGCCGCGCACTAAATTGCGAGGGGGCGGGGCCGCCGCTTCCAGAACAAATAGTTGTTGGTAAACGGTCATTTTGAACACCCGTGCCTGTGTGGTAATAGGAAGGGATTAGGGAGGAAAGATATAACTAATTATTATTGATTAATAATGTAAATTAATCTCAGAAGCTGACGACATTCGTGTGCGTGTGCATCGCCGAGTTCCTCTCGTTGTATGAGACGGAACGACTCATTCAGGAATTGACGAAGCAGGTGAGAGGGAGGGAGAGAGTCTCTCCATCTACCAAGCTCTAGAGTTCACAATTCGGTCTGTCTTTCGGCCTGTCCTTTCCAACACTTTCTCGATCGGTCTACGATTACTCGAATTTCGAACTCTATCATGCTCTTTAGTCGAGGAAAGAGAGACCGAGATTGAAGGGGGGGGGGGGTGGAAAGGGCGAGACTGCTGCATAGTTGCATTCTTCATAAATCCACACTTTTCATTTTGATATGGAATGAATTGAGAATGGACGTTGCGAATATTTTAATTAGGCAATTATTGATTTACACAAGTCCGATTTCCTGTTGTGAGAAGCGTGCAACCTATAGCATCCATGATTATCTCCATGGCAGGGCATTGACACCCACAACATCATCGTCAACCAGCTGCTCTTCCCTGATACGGTATGTGACATAATGATAACGGTAGACCATTGATTGCGAACAAAATTCAAATTTCCCTGAACCACAAATATGAGGTAATTGTTGTTCAGGACGGGAGTGGGTGCATCTCGTGCAAGAAGTGCCAGTCTCGTCACAAGATCCAGACCAAGTATCTCGACCAGGTATCGAAATCGACTGTATTATCTTGCTTATTATGATATGCCGGATAGGGTACTAGGTCGGAAACTATGAACTTTGACGTCATTCCGCCCTTGCTATATCAAAGACGCAATTCTCATCCGACCTAGTGCCGCTGGATAGT
Source organism: Pristionchus mayeri (assembly GCA_036245805.1). NCBI lineage: Eukaryota > Metazoa > Nematoda > Chromadorea > Rhabditida > Neodiplogasteridae > Pristionchus > Pristionchus mayeri. The sequence goes on along the minus strand of BTRK01000003.1, from coordinate 19,779,479 downwards.
TGCTTCTATTCCTGAGTTCGTACTATCTAGTGCATCATTCATATGGACATCTCTATAAATTCTTAGTTTTGATGAAGGAAGTTGACTGAAACGGGATGAATGAGTTCCTTTTGTGTTCCTGGTTCAGTACTTACACCCTCTATTTTTGCGTCATGAATATTATTGATAAAATGGACCTTGTAAATGACAGTAGTGCAGATGTTCTGAATTATCCAAATCACTCATTCTCAGATCGCCGACCTCTACGAGGATTTCAATGTGACTAAGCTGCCCCTCCTGGAGAATGAGGTGCGAGGTCCCGACGCGATCAAATCCTTCTCCGAGAACCTCGTGACCCCTTACAAGAACTCGGCCTGAGTACCGTATCCCTCCCTCGACCTACCGTATCCAATATGAGTAGACATCGTTGTGATTATGTCTTTTCCTTGTGCTGCGCCTTTCATCATCCACGATGACTTTACAGTACCTTCTCAGTTGTCTGATTCCATCCATTGTTCTTACTACGAATCAATTGTTGTTTCTGGGCTAATTACAGCAGATTATGATTTGCAAAGTGTATTAAAGATGAATTATATGATGTATTAAGTGTTACTGTTTGTGGTTTATTTCGAAGAATGAATACAATACATACAAGTGAAATGGACATTCACTATGATTTCCAGCTAAATATTAAGAAATTCCTGATCTTCTCGAACATATTTTCACCACAATTCTCTACGGATTAGTTTTTGTTCGCATTGCTGAATGTCTCGTATCTCACAGATCCTAAATATTAGAATGTGGTTCGCATCTATGTACACATATCATAAGTTCTCTAGAATGAGTAAGGTCATCTACAGCCTTCTTCATTCCCTGTGCGAATTCGCTCTCTTTGATGATGACTCTGAACGACTTTTCCCTCTTTTCGCCTCATTTCTGTCTTCAGTCGTTGCGTCGGCTGATCTTCCTCCAATCGAAGGACTACACTTCAGCTAACCGCTTGCCTTCAGACTTCTTTATTTTTCATGGTTTACCAATGATTTGTATCCTGAGAGTCTCGAATACGCACTTCGATATTGAATTGATCCCCGTTTAATTTTCATTACTTCATAGTTCATGAATTATTAAAATAAGTATTGAAAATAACCTTATCGTTGACACAATTTCGATGAGCGAATTGAACCGATCGAACAAGTGGATTCATAATATCAAATTTCATCGATTTTCTAAATAGGAGTTTAACAGGAGTGAAGTAGTGAGATGAAATCGAGCGAAATTGGCGCTACTCTCTCCTCTCCTCTCCCCTTCTCTCTGCGCTCGCTCGCTCCACCACAAACCCGGCGCGAATAGAGTGCGCCCTCCCCCCCTGGTATATAAGCGAAGATTTCGCGGGAACAGGCAGGCACTAGGAGCCTGAAAAGTGTGTGTCGATTCCGGCAGGGAATCGACACACTAGCCATACTGTCCGTCCAAAACGACCCTCCTCACACCCAGCAGATGGTTCAGCCTGCGGAAGTTCGACCTGCAGTGTAAGAGAAGGAAAAAAAGAAAAAACTTTTGCAACGCTAAGTAACGCTTCCATATTGATATCCAAAACTGCTGTTATTACTGACTTTAGCTTGGAGAGTGATGCGACGAACAGTCGCTATTGAGGGTTAGCTCCGACGCGACGTGTCGGGGAAATTTTGGCTGGGATACGATAAATTCCCACGGTTGCGAAGGCTCCTGAGCGGGTAGGGCATCCGGTCAAACACAAATCCAAGCATCCAGCTGTTGGAGTTCTTCTGCCGGAACATAAGGGATTCTAAATCCGAAATTTCAAGTCTCTATCGCAACCGGAAATGCCACAGGGTGATTTCACTTTTGTTGGTTTTGAAGCATTGCGATGATGGTCGCGAGCATCGTAGAGAGATGTGCTAGCTCATTCGACATGTTGCATGCAATTTTCCCCGCCATGAGACTTTTCATGAAATGTGAAATTCTTTCCGCAAAGGTGCGAAAGTTACCTCCAAAGTTTGAAATGTTGGCTGGTTTCCGGGGTAAAATTCGATGCTGATCATGACTATCTGCACCATATTTTATGAATTATTGAAATAAATATGTAAACCACAAGCACAATGTCGAGATGAACGAGTTACATCGATCGAACCGGCTTTACGAATAAATTCAGAATATCACATTTCATCCAAAGTTATCATACGACTTATGATTGGTGTGAAATAGTGAGATGAAATCGAGCGAAATCAGAGCACTCTCTGTTCTCCCTCCTTGCCTCACACTCTCTCGCCTCACAAAACCGGCGTGAATAGAGCGCGCTCTCTAGCATATAAGCGAGTGTCTGGCTCGATCGTGTGCGAGCTCCCAACCAATTTCAGTTTATGAAGAAGTAATTTAATTCATCCTTCAGGAATGTTGCTCGCCGATGTGAAGACCTTCAATTGGAGGAGACAAAAAAGAAGTAAAGCAAAAAGAACCACCTTCGTCTCTCCCATTCGAAGGGCAACTTCGGCTGTCCACCTGCTGGTGGATTGCCGAAGGGAATAAGAGTGAGGACGTCAGCAAGGAGATAAAGTAATTGGAAAAAAAAACAAGAAAAACAATTTTGCATCGTTAATTAACACATTCTTAGGGATATCCAAAATTGCTGTCATTACTGCCTTTAGCTTGGAGTCAGAGCGAACTTTAGGTTTGGTCATATTTTTTTGCTTACAGGCTTTGAATTCCTCCGGAAACTTCACGTGATGTGGAGATGTCGCCATCAAGAAATTGTACTCGTGACTGTTGCTGCAAGATAAAATTAAATAATTTCTAATTAGTTTTTCACGTTCGTGTGCGTGTTCCTCTCACTTTATGAGACGGTGAGATTCATTCAGGAACTGACGAAGCAGGCGAGAGACAGAAAGAGTCTCTCCATATACCTCTCGCTGAGAAGGATGGAGAAATCTATCGGATCGATAAATCGCATCAGAAGCACTCGTTCAATCCATTCGAAATCAGGAATGGACGTAAGCTGTTCCCACTCCCTTCCTCCCCCCCCCCATCTCATTCATTCTCCCTCCTCCTCTCCCCTCCGAGTGGTCAACTCGTTCTCTCCCTTCTACTCGCACTCTCACGATGGGATCTCGTCTGACTAAACTTCCGTCCGATCCGTCTATCGTGGTATGGTCGATCTTTGATCTTTGCGATTGCGTCACCGTTGAAGGACTCGGTCTGTTTCAGGGACATGCATTCCATTGGGTACGAAAACGACGACTTGACGTCGTTCGCAGCCACGCCGGATGGCCGATTTGTATTCGTGATTGGGACAGTGGATCGAGTACGTGGCATTGCTCGCATTCAGATTAGGGATTTTCCACGTTTGCATTCTACCTCACATCTATTATCGACTAGAGAGTTCTTCAAAAGTATGTGGATACCATGTGTCTAGAATTGAATCTCTACTGCAGTATTCATAGTTTCTTATTTCGTTATTTTTCAAAATTTAAAATTCTTTAGACTGGAATTCCCTTTGCTGACGACGATTTGTTCTACGACGAGAACGACGCCGTCTCCTTCGATCTCGACTGCTTCGACCTTTTCCGATCCAAGTAAGTGAAAAAACCGAATTGGTACATCAAATCGAGTGCATCTTGGCTCCTCTTTTTCCAATCTTTAGTTGTTTCTTGTTGATTTCTCCAGGCACATTCGTCTTCAACTAGGATACTTCTACGACTTTGGTTTCATCATGGGCATCAATGCCCTCCATCAGAAGACCGACTTGACGTTGTAATGTAAATCTAGATTACGCGAGCTCGGAGCCATCCCAACTCTACTACAATGTACTAATCAATTGCAGGGTCGAAAGTCCCTCAGGCAACGTCTCATCTCGATCGATTACGACAAGCAGACTGTTGGTTGCACCACAGTTATGATAGATGAATGTCTTTTGCTTCCAGGCCGAATGCCACTTCTATCGATCGTACCGGCTTCAACTTGACCGCTTACCAGGAAATACAGTCGTTTTGGGGGTGAGAAAGTGCAGGAGAACAAAGATCAACTGTACCGAACACAGGACCGGACCATTCTGGGGCTTTGGACGGACTCTAGGCATGTCAGTAGGAATCGCATTGGTGATATTTGCGATGAAAAAACAAACTTGATTCGCTATCTGTTTGAAGGGCTAATCATCCCCTCGCTTCCTCTCTCGCAACTTCCTTCCACTACACTCGACCTACCGTACAATCAAGTGAGGAACTACTCATTGTCAATTATTCAGCATTCATTTACGATTGATTACTACATAAAGAAATATCGTAACGTCTGTCTGTCTGTCTGTCTGTCTGTCCGTCTGTCCCTTTGTCTGTCACACTTTTTCTTCAAATCGCTGTAACACGGCTCAAAATCATCCTATGTGCCTAGAACCTTGACCATATGAAATCCCTTGACGAGCAGTTTCAAAATTTGAACTTTGATCTTTGAACTTTGTAGTTTGTAGTTTGATCTCTTTCTTTAAATCGATCTAATTCGCTTCAAAATCATCGTAGCACCATAGGACCTTGACCGTTGGTGACCCCTTGACGAGAGTTTTCAAAAAATTGATCTTTGAACTTTGAACTTTGTAGTTTGTAGTTTGATCACTTTCTTTCAAACCGCTATAATTCGCTTCAAAATCATCGTAGCACCTTAGGACCTTGACCGTTGGTGACCCCTTGACGAGAGCTTTCAAAAAAATGATCTTTGTAGTTTGTAGTTTGTAGTTTGATCTTTTTCTTTAAATCGCTCTAATTCGCTTCAAAATCATCGTAATACCATGGTACCTTGACCGTTAGCATTGCCTTGGCGAGCACTTTCAGCACACCACACACCATGGTGCATTTTACCAAATCGCAGAAAACTCAAATGCACCCTGCGCACCACCCACCACATCACAACTTCCTAACCTGCTCTCACTCCCCGCAGCGTGAGCGTTGTGAAAGGCTCGTGAGGCCGAGGGTGATTCGAAAAAGTTGGGATGGGGCGAAGCCCCATCCCAACTTTTTCGAATTGCCCGAGGCCTCACGAGCCTTTTACAACGTTTTAAGCAGGCTCTCACCAGTCGCGTCCAATTGTTATCCTTAAAACACAACCCCGCGAACCACGTAGCGACCGAAGGTCGCTAGTTGAATCGATTGAATCGATTCTTAATAGACTAACTTATTGAGATTCTCGCGTTTCTTCGTGCACAAGGGGCTCCCGCCATGTATGGACAACCCGTATTCCTTTCGACTACGGTAATGACCCAATATCGATTGAAATTATTCAATTCATTCATTGAAGCGTGTCCTCTTCTTTGTCATGAAACAGGAAAGCCACAACAGTCACCCCGTCGAAGATCCGAGGAAGGCGGTCGAAGTGGATCTAGTGTGAGTCTACAGTACCCTTTCCGAGTGCCTCTACCGTAATCCAGGAGTGGCAAAATGAAGATGGTATCGATCGCCTATCCACCCGCATGGAGTCCGAATGTTAATCCTCATCCTCTTTCTGTTTACTGGGATCAGAACAATGGTCAGGTCTGTATCGTGTTATCTTCCCAATCGATTCCATTGCTGAACGTCGAAATGACATTGACAATGAATGAGAACGAGAGTAGAGTAACTTTGTCTTGATAGCAATTGTATTATCTTCCTAATGATCTTGATCTTTGCCACTTTAGGTTATCATGCGAGTGAATTTCCTTTGCACGTATCGTAGCTGGAAGGTTCTTTTCGCTGAGCCACCATTCAATCGACTGATCAGCGTAATCTTTGACCTTTATTCCGAGAAAATATTCAACCCTTCAGCACTCTCATATAGACTCTCGAGTGTCGTGCATCCCCTCGCGGTTCGTTATTTTCCCCTTATTTCCGGATAATCTTTGATCTTTCGTAGACTGGCAGTTTTCCTCTTCTACATCTTCGGTCGACAGAAGGGAACCATCGAAAGTGCGATGAAGGAGATCTATCAATTGTACAAATGGAGCAAGGGACGATTCGCAAGGTATATTTTTGCCAAGTATTCAGTTTCTGCTTGGAATTCCGAATAATACATTGTATTCGTCTTAACCTAGACCTACAATAATTTCTCCGTTCTATTTATATTGAACTGCTCTTTCAGGAATGGTGTGCTTGATGTCAAGGAAATGAATTGGAGGGAGATCAAGGTATTATTAACAAAGAACATTCTATGCGGTATTGTTGACACTTTGCCTACTCTATCGCCCTGTCAACTAGCGTGTGAAAGGAGGAGGAGGAGAAGAAAGAGAGAGAGAGAGAAAGGTCTACGGCTAACGTAGGAAATGCAGTTCACTGAAGAGCACTACACTAGAGACACGAGCCCAATTCTTCTGGAAGATGGCACAATCATCGCCCTCAATGATGTTGGTCTTTGATCTTGGAGAGTGCAGCTGATGCATGAGTATTCGGGATATATTTCGAATGCAGAAAAATTTATCAAATTTTGCAAGAAATGAATAGGAGAATATTGGCAATCATGATATTTTCTCATTCTTCTTTTCTTTTCACAGACCAAGCGCGTTGGTTCGAGTCGATTGGTCGGAAGAAGATGCAGCATGATGCAACTAGTTGAGCTACTACGCAACAGGAGAAAGTGAGCTGCGATACATTAACATTTTTAAAAAAATTACGTAAATTACAGTATTCAATTATTGATTTGCATTGTATAATCGATATCTCGATTGCAGAGTGCAGTCGCTGCAGAGAATCTCGATGATCGCCGTCCAGAAGAGTGCGATGAGAGGAGAGGAACTCGAGATGGTCGCAGATCGTTTCTGCTGAGTGACGACGGCCTTCTGAATCCAACTGTGCTTACCCGTGTTATACCGTAATACTTGGGAGGATAAACAATTTGCGATTTCCACATCTGTTTGCACATCTGTCAAATTTCGAGAGGGATAAGAGAGACTATCTGAGTGAGTGGACATTTTTGTGTAGGTGCTTGGCACTAGCGGAAAAGCGGATTTCTATTTTTAATTGATATACATGTAGTACTCAGTGAGTATAACTCAGGCGTGGCTTATTTAGTGTTCTAGATCACGCTTTGAGAAATGAGATGCTCTTTTGTCCGAAAACGTCAATTTTTGAACTTCGCTATTTCGCAATCGATCCGAACTAGAGTTCGCAATTCGGGCCGGGACAATCGGTATCGCATCGCGGCCCGCGATCGGTGAGCGAATAATGAAAAGGCCCGAAACCGGAGAGAAAAAATGTGTTTAAATCAGAATAAGAATGGGACAAAACGAAATATTTATCTTCGAAACAAGTAACATTAGTTTAGGGATGCTCGTAAATTAGACTTGAGAGGTTAGTCTGTAGTAATCGGGTCTAGCAGCGTCTCTTCATTCAGTTCAGCGTGTTCAGCAAAATCACAAGGAGACGTCGCAGAGTGTCCATGGAGTTTCATAACTAGACCTAGCGCATTGGAAAGAGGATACAAATCTAAGAACTTCTGTTGTTTTCAAATTTGCTAAACGATCTTGGGGAAGTCTGGGCTCATAGTGGGGATAACCAGTCAATTTATGAAGCTATATCCCTAAATTTCCATACAGCCCAGATCTCTACAGGATCGCTTAGCAAATTTGAAAAGTTCTTAGTTTTTCTCCTCTTGCGCTAGGTCTCGTTATAACACTCCATGGACAATCTGCGACCACCCCTTGTCACTTCATCCATTGCCGTTATCTCCCTGCATCGATCTGACACATCATTCAGACTATACATCAGTGTTCCCTCGAGATTTTCCGGTTTGATGTTGCCCCTCCGATCAGTCACAGTGAGGTCCTCATAGCTGAACATTCTCTCGCTTGCCGTGCTTGACGCGGACATCGAGAGTGCCGCACGCGCGAGAGGGGCAAGGTGATATTAAACTGTTAGCGTGTAAGCCATGTAATATCACAACCATGGTATAGCCATTTAAGAGAGAAACGAAATGTAGAATGTACCTGTGCCCCTCTTCTTCGTCAGACGTAAAATTGGGGTGGGTGATCTCTCCTTAACCGGCTTCGAACTTTGTTTTGTAGATTTCCTGAAAAATAACCAAATATTGGAACTTACTCCTTAGAACATGGCTTTACAGGGCAAGAGGAGCTTCACGAACTGTGGATGATTTTAGTAACGGTTTGATAGAAAATATACCTTAAAGCGTACCTCAGAGAGACTGAAGGAGCACCCGTGTGCCGCTTACCACCATGATCACCAATCACAATAAGAGAAAAATGAAGAAATGAAATGAAAATAATCTCGCGAACTCGCGAGATCGAAAGATCAACGATCAGGAATACTTAAAACAGGGTATTTACGTGCATTTCCCCCTCTCGGTTTCGGGCCTCTCTCAATAATTGCACGTCGGTTTTGGGCCTCTTTCGCAGCGATGATCGATAAGTAGATAAGTTAGCTCTTCCTCTTGAAGTTCTACATCAACCCTCATTCTTCGCTCGTTATCCTTAGAAACGGATTCATATCGAGGAGGTCGATGATCTTTATCTCTGCTCTCTTGCTTTTACATGCTCTCTCGCCTTCTCTGACCAAAAGACCAGTTGATAATCCTCCTCAATACAGATCGTGATCCTCCTCCTGCTCGTTGCTCCTCACGTAGCCGCGCTGTCGGTGAGGTCCTAGTTTAGACTTCAAGGAATGCCTCCCTTCATTCTACGTTATCTGTCGCCTATCCGATAGAAGAAAGTGATTTCTCGCGAAGGTTCCCCTTACCGAGATAGCGAATTAAGAAGAGATTATTTCCCTTTAGAATCTCCGGCCATTACGTACACTCTCTTCTACGTCTTCATCCTGGTCTACCCTGCGATTCTCGCTTTCTGGAAACTACGGACCATACGGCATGTTATCTAATAAATGTTGTGCACTATTGAAAAAGTATATGATGATTTTGAAGCAAGATACATGGTTGAGTACATGGGTCATTACTTTTGTGCCATCCTTTAATCTAGAATGGAAATTTATTATGCGATTAACATTTTAAATTAAGCGGGGACAGAGATAGGCGAGTGAGACACATCTTATTTATTCATCTTAAATATTCCACATTACGTCATCATATTACAAAAAATGCTTAGAGGGTGCATAGTGAAACAAATACGCAACGAAGAGCGATCGGGCAGGGTACACAACGGATATTGGAAAGGGGAAAGTGCAGATGGGGGGAGAGGGAGCACACGATGACGACATCGAGGGGAAGAGACTACTGCCTGAAGGTAGGATAGTTCTCCTTGAGCAAGTCGTAGTACTGGTCGAAGTAGCCATCTGATCGGAGTCTCTTCTCCGCTCGAATCTGAATGATGGAATGTGTTATACAGAAATCTTTCGAATTTTGTAAAGCGACTCTCTCCGAAATTAATTTCGATATATTTGAAGCTTATTTCCGTAAAATTTGTGGTTTTGGAACATTCGATCTTTACTTCTGAGATTTACTTCTTTAACACTTTGCAAATGACGAACGACATTCATTCAATTTCTGAAATATTAGATGTGCTTACCTCCTTGACAGTGGAGGAGAGATTCAGCAACTCCTTGTACATGGCTCTGCGCTCCTCCCCAAAGCGCGTGGAGTCGAGAAGTGTGATCAGAGTAGAGAGGGCGGTCTCTCTCGATTCACGGAGAACGAGAGATTCCTTGAGGAAGGAGACAACGCTTCCGACTGCCTTCGAAGAGAGGATGGCGGCATCGGCGGAAAGATCGCTGTAACCATTGAATGAAATAGTACTCATTAATTCGCAATCGTCGACATTGGTAAAATATGTTCCTTCCATTCGTGCTAGATTGTCTCATTGTTCACCTTATCATGGCGAGCATCATCACTCGACAAGCAACCCGGATCGGCTTCTCCGCATTCATTGCCTCGATGAATGCCATGAAGGAATTCGTCGCCAATGCATTGCACTCTACAACACAAGAGAATCGATGAAGAGTGTGAAAGAGGACCGATGCTTATTCCACTCACTCTCCCTTTTCTTCTTCTCTTCTGCCGTCTCCTTCTTCTGCTTCTCCGTTGGAGCTTCCGTGGTTCGGAAGGACTGAAATATCGGAATGAGTAGTCGTTCTTCTCTTCAATGCGTCAAAACTCTCACAGTGACTATATGTTCGCAGAATGTGGCCAGCTGAATATCGGCCGAAGCCCATCTGCTCGGCTTCTTTGCGATCCCATTAGCGCACTTGACGAATGAAATCACAGCGCGCGTTCGCTCTTCCAAACTCGAGCTATCGATCGGATCGTCGAGGGTGGCCAAGAACTGAATTGACATTTGTACTAACTAATCTGCGATTCAAAACTCACGTCCGTCAGCTTCACTCCGTTGTACTTGATCTCTCCAGTCTTCCCTCTCAACGCCTGAGTCATCTTCGAGAGGAGACTCTCCTTCTTCTCACTCTTCTCCATCCACCTCGGTGTGGCATTCATCTCGGACCGAGTCCCCTTGATGAACTTGCCGTCCACTTCGTATGCATCTGCTGCCTTAATCTTCTGAAGCCGGAGGATCACGAGGGAGAGGTCTGAGTAGCCTCTCAGAACCTAAAAGTGTCAACATCCATAACTTCACATCGACTCTCATTTCCGAAAATTAATTGATGCACATTTAAATTGGCGGACAATTGGAGACAAGCACGAGTTTACAATTCAAGCTTACCCTGATCATTTTCCTTCTGTTCAAGTCAGGGATTTTGGACACGTAGACGTGTCCGGGCTGGCTAAATTGCAGCCTCGCCACTCGATCCGTGGCCAAACTCGGCGACGTCTCAGTCGACTCTCAAGGTGGATAAGTGTGACCTCTTTTCCACTTCTCCATCTTACCTCCCATGAAAACACGACACTGAAGGGAGGAAACCAGAAACTTGGCACGAGTGCCCATCTGAGTCAGTTTCTCAACCACATTGGCGAGAGGAAAGATTTCCTCTGATTGCACTTGCTTTCTGCCTAAAGAGACAAGTGAGATTATCTTATCAATTAGACTATTGAAATAGTATGATTCTCAATTGGGACCAAAATGTGGACAAATTGATATTTCAATCGATCGGCTTTTCTTACATTTCATTCTTGACCAAATCAAAACAAATTTGCTTACCGTGCACGCATTGCCGTAGCACATCTGTTTGCCATTGAGAATTCCACCATGGCCGATTATGCAGAGGACAATTAATTCGAACTTGTCCCCAGAGGCTCTCAGCGTCTCCAGTGTCTCATCCATCTTTGAATTTGCAATCATTTCGACATTGGTTCATCATTAAGATGGGTGCACTTACCTGACACCAACAATCATAAGGACCCAGGTCCAACTTGTCGAAGGGCGCGGAGTATCGATCCTGTGAATACGTCGGAATCAATTATATTTGGGGTGAACGAATGATAAGTAAATCCATATTATCATGGCTTGGTGGGGGTAATAATTCGCTTCGTTGATAAATGTAGTGAACTGCCTTTTCAAAATTCAAACTTGAACAAACCCTATCGACCAGACTGCCCTGGTTGTCCACCATCGAGTTGATGTCGGCCACGAGGACCGACTTCGGGTTTCTCACTGCCGGCAGGAGGGAGGGGTTGTAGGACCGGAGTAGATCCATGGCTCGACCCATCCATCCGAAAGGCGCAGTGGCGCTGAATTTGATTCAGTCAAATTCATTCCTCTGCTTCTTCTATCTCATAGTTCTCAATCATATCAGAGTTTCTCACATTCCCTGCTCGTCTTCCTGTGCGCCCTCGAGCAAGTCGTCGTCCTCCGTCTGCGTAAGAAGCAAATTAAAGGGAAGACTGGCTTCTGCTCACCGTGCCCAGGATGGGAAGCGGGCGATTCTTGATGTACAGGAGACACACATGCTGGTAATGAGGCGATTGTTAATGGCCAACACCATTTATTATGGCATTTGAATAAAAGAAATATCGATGTCATCGTTATCAAGACTCAGCATTGTTCTCAATATCGAGCACATCATTCATTCAGTTTTTTAATTGAATGAAGTTAAATTGGTGTTTGAAACACAAAACCGATGAAAATCGGGATGTGGATCATTATCCGGGTTTCTTTTTTTTCATTAATTTTCAAATTGTCATGGGAAATCTTCAAAATCCTTCATGTTCCATAATTATATGCATTAACACAGGTATCACGAGTCAGCGGAGGAAGCTGTGAACGATTTTTTTCAAACATTTTAAAAATTAACCATATTAAGGTGGTATGAGGTTCTAGAGACAAGAAATCGAAGGAACCAGGTTATTTGTCTCAGAGCCGGCTTTTAGATATTTTCCGGTCTCAGAACCGGCTATACCGTATATCAGCTCACAGTTATGCTATGGGGATGGTCCGGAGCGCAAAAGACGCGGAAAAAAATAACGAACAACTTTACTGTTGACCACTTTTTGGTCGGACCAAAACGCAGAAAGTTGAGCTCAAAAAACCAATTTTTGAGTGATAAAAAAAATTATTTCGGTACCACGCAATGGAAACGCAGAGGTTTTTATTGCAGAATATGAAAGAGGAAGTTCAATTGTGTATTAGAAAAAAATATCGAGGAAAAATTTTATACCGTGTTTTTTGATTTTTGCGATCGAAACCGTCCAACTGTGAAAAATGAGAAAAAAAATTTTTTTTCAACCAGTTTCCAAAACTTCACCATGCCTTCCTAATTAGATAGTCAGTGTATTCTTACTTCGATTTCGATGTTTTCATCCCGTTAACCTGTTTTGTTTTTATTGTTACATGCATATTCAGATATTTTATGCAATAATCATGGGAATGGAAGGAAAATAAATTTTTTTTAAAAATAAATGTGGCATTTATTTGTTTGTATTGTGTGAATTGAATTGTTTTGATGTTTTGTGTTTTTACGCTCCTCGTGATAAGCTGGAGCGAGACGGCGAGAGAAAGAAAAAGAGGAGAGTGACGAAAATTCCGGTTGTTTACCCGACAAAGCCACACTTTCCCTTTCCTCCTTTCCTCCTTTCCTCCTTCGCTATCATTGATCTGCTATTGATCTGCGTTTTCTGAGCGTGTTTCTGTTTCTATTTCATGTATGTGCTTTTATATTTTGGCTTTTCCAGCATGATTCTCTACTCAAGCCTGTTCCTGTTAATATTCGTTGTATTTTCTGACGTGACATCAGGGAAGGATCCCAAGGTGATATATATTGACTAAATGATTGTTTAATTGAATTTCACAGCCATCCGATGTGAAAAAACCTCGAAAGTGCTATTTTGCATCACCCAAAGTGAACAAGGATCTCGAGAAGCTTCCCCGTCCCACATCAGCCACTACAAAATCCTCGTGTTCTGTCAATTTCATCGAGTAAGTTTTTTCCCCTCAATTGTAGGTATCGATATGAAGTGTTCAGGCTTTCCTCCCTTGCGATGAATAAGGACAATGAAGATTACTTTGGTGCCCCGGACGAAGAGGCGCTTGTTATTTCGCGATATGAGGGAGTATTCCATGATGAGCACTCAGACCGATCGAAATGGGAAGGAGAATGGATATGCTCCAATCATCTGGACGAATTGTCGAGGCAGTTTGACAGGCTGTATACGGACATCACACCCGTATCAATCACAAGCTCATTTGTGGATATCCAGAGAAGGATCACAAGAAAGCTCATGCTGTCAAGGGTCTCGAGCTTACGTACAGCCAATCGAAATATCTTCTCGAGAATCGTCACTTTCTTCTTCTCCCTGGAACACGTGAGGTTTTAGATTCATTTTTTAAAGATTTAACAAGGCATATATTACTATTTTTTGATATTGTGAGGTATATTATTTATTAGCAGTCATTTAATGTTTATTTCCAAATATAAATCGAAACAAACGAAAAATGCATCAATTAATTTCAGCAATGTGCCGTAAGCACCACGATCTGTTGATTGGAATGCCGCCCCCGAGTTCGCGCGAACCTCCACTCGATCTCGGAGCAGATGACATGGATGTCGGGAGAATGGAGAGTGAAGACGTTTGTATGGGCGACGACGATGACGGTTCCGACCAAGAATACAAGGGCCCTCCTACTACTCCGAATCCACTTCGTGCTGCTTTCAAAGAATTTGTGAAGCAAGCGAAAGTGTGCAAGATGACAGGTTCCACTTCCTGGGCTAATATTGGTCCTCGGGCAAAGTACTACAAAGCCCATGGATTCGCAATGTTGGCTGAGCTCATGATCGATCTATCGGTGAATGAAAGGGGGAGATCAGAGCTGAAGATGATGGCAATGGATGCGTGGCTTGGAAAAGCCCCTCCTCTTGATGGAGATTTCGTCGCACACGAAATCCTGTCAGCGGTGGCTGAGCAGTTCGAGCAGGCCAGAAACACCCACGATCGTCTTTTATACGCTAGCTCCGTTCACCAAGATTTTTTCGTATCCTGATGTCGTGCAACACATCCCGGGTCTATCTCAACGACTCTGGACGCATGAAAATGGGCATCGATCTTAACTCGTTCAAGCTCGAGGACCGTGTTCTCGAGCGCTATGACATTGTCAAGCTGGCATTCTTCATAAACTTCATCACTTCGTAATATATTATTTTGGTATATTATCCAATATTTCTCATTTAGACCTCACATCCTCATTCAACTTCCATTTGGAGAAGCAAAGGTGCAAGATTCTCATGGCAACATTCACTACGTCACCAATGCCATTCGCCAGACAGGGCTGTATGAAACAATTGCAATGTATGAAGCGTAAGTTAGTCCACCCTGATCGCTAAGAAAAATAAAAATCAGGTACATGAAGGAGAACAAGATGGAGTCGCTGCTGCTGAAGCGTACGACCATGTACAATATCCTCGCATACCTCCCAATCAAGAAGGCAGTGTCCATGCAATGTGTGGATATGTATCAAGCTGACGCGACGAATGCGAGTTTAATTAATTTTAAAATTGAAGATCGTTTTTGACACTTCAATTTATCTCACTTTAAACTGAAAAAATATAGTCAAACATTGCAGGCATTCATCGAAATCTCTCGGATGCTGGACTCTCTTGTGGAGATGGCTTTTCTGGACAAAGAGGACGCAGCTCACCTCAAGCGACAGTTTGAAGAGACCAAGCTGTACCTGAAGGTAACACACAGTAACTGATGATGTTTCATCTTAGTGTTAAGGGTAATTACCGTCTGCACGTGAAGAAGGAGAGCTTGTATAGCGACCATTGTCTATTCTGGGGTCTCAGCGACCCCGATCACTCCCACTTCGCAGTTTCAGACGAGGAGCACACTCACAAACATCAACAGAGGTGTCCAGACTGCAAGGCGATGGATGATGTGATCAAGTGAGTTTCGACCGCAACTACCATCCAGTATTAATCTTTTCAGCAACGTCAAGGCTCTGCTGAAGAAATTCAGTGAGAAGACGGGCCTATCGTACGACGTGCAGAAGAAGGTGGACGGCTACGTGCATGACTTCAATCTTCAATCAGAGAAGATCTACGAGTTGAAACAGCACTACGCGAGAGCAGTCTACGCTTCGATGGAGTACGAGAGAATCATAGGATCGGTCGAAGATGACCAAGGTATGCCTAGAATGCTATTGCAGAAGATATCTTGTTATTACAGCTACGCTCCTCTTCGACTTCGCCCAGAAATGGGAGGCGACACAGTACAGGGAATCACAGCCGGACTACTACGGCAAGGCCGGAACCAGGTGAGAAGACATCATTCGAATAAAAAATCTGAATACTTTAGTATGCACGTCATCCATGTGTCTGCGAAGATCTCTGGCAGGGCAGTCTCTCATCAGCTGGTTCACATACTCCCAAATGCGGAGCAGGTATCTCTATTTTGTGCAGGGCAGCGCTGAAATATGTTTCTCAGGATTCAACTACGGTGGTCGCAATCGCTGAGCATGCCCTCCATCAGCTGCACATGATGGGTATCAAGAAGGTGCACATCAGGAGCGACTACCACTCGTCTGCTCTTGTCGCCTCCATGCCCTCCATCTCAACCAACACCAAGGTCACCGTGCTCAGCTACTCGTTCAGTGAGAAGCAAGCAGGGAAGGGATTGGCTGATCGAGACATCGGAAAGGACAAGAGGAAGATGAGATCCGAGAGAGACAAACAGCACAAGGTGATCACTGCTGATGATATGTTCGAGGCACTCAATGCTCCCAAGCAACTGAGAGGCACTTCGATCTATCTGGCAACTGTGGTGGAGAAGAAGACTTCGACTACAAAGATTCCGAAGATCACACGACTCAGCCACTTCGAGTACCGAGGGAAGGAGAGTGCCCGTGTGTGGCAGTTCCATGGCATCGGAGAGGGAAAGGACATCCACCACCTCAATCCGACAGTAGCGCATCTCGTGATCACGAAGCAGGGAGGCAAGCTCGCAAGTGCTGAAGTGAACAAGGAGGATCGGAAGAGAATCGCTGCAGCAGTCAAGAATCCCTTCTCCGACTACGATGAGCCGACCTTCTGGAATCTTCCTCGTGAGAAGAATCCCCTCGAGCAAGAAGTGAATGACAAGGACGATGACATCGTAAGACCGAACAATCCGGATCCGATGAGCCCTGCAGGTGCACAGCACAAGTCGCTGTTCTACTGCTCGGAATGTGGGGCGTCTTTCATTAGACATTCAAATCTGATCAGCCATCTCACTACTGGAAACCACAAAATTCGCCCAATCCGGGTTAAACTGCTCGATCGTGTTCTCGGTCTTTTCTCGCGGGCTATTGAGGAGACTCTTGCTCACATTCCATTTTCCCCCATTTCCGAAGTTCTCAAAGCATTCAAGAGATCGCCTGAACCGGAGCTGAAGAAAGGATGGGCGATTGGATTCGGAAGGAAGACTATGCGATATCCCGAGGGAACGAAAATGTTCGTGAAGAATCGCTTCGAAGAATACGCCAGAAGAGGAGCGAAGCTGAGGGCAGAAGAAGCGGAGAGACTGATGAGAGCCGACCGGCAGATTCTTCCTTCTGAGTGGATGACGAAGACGCAGTTGAAGAACTACATCAACACTCTCAAGAATCAGATGCCGAAGCTGAGAGTGTGGAGAAGATCATTAGATGATGATGAGGAGGAGGACGATGAGCACCATGTTGAGATGGAAGTGCCCCCACAGGAAGAGGATCTCAGATACACAGAGGAAGACATCTACAATTCTCTCGATGAGAAGACTCTTGAGAAATTCTTCACTCATGTGAAGGATCCCATTCGTTCTCCAATCCCTGAAGGAGCTACTGAATTCGATTAATTATTCTAGTCTTTTTAATATCGTTACATTGAATTCATCCTTGACAACAACCCTACTCAAACTTGCACAGTATACTATTCACTCTAACTAGCTGTTCATGGAATAAAATATTTGGCTGTATGACCATCCAGAATGATAACCTGAATGAAAACATCGAAATCGAAGTAAGAATACACTGACTATCTAATTAGAAAGGCATGGTGAAGTTTTGGAAACTGATCGAAAAAAATTTTCTTTTCTCATTTTTCACAGTTGGACAGTTTCGATCGCAAAAAATCAAAAAACACGGTATAAAATTTTTCCTCGATATTTTTTTCTAATATACAATTGAACTTCCTCTTTCATATTCTGCAATAAAAACCTCTGCGTTTCCATTGCGTGGTACCGAAATAATTTTTTTATCACTCAAAAATTGGTTTTTTGAGCTCAACTTTGTGCGTTTTGGTCCGATCAAAAAGTGGTCAACAGTAAAGTTGTTCGTTATATTTTTACTGTATCCCCCTACCGTATTCACTTATCGCCGACTACTGTATTCTCCTACCGTAATCACATATCGCCGATTACTGTATAACCCCTACCGTACTCACTTATCGCCGACTACAGTATTACCCTACCGTACTCACTTATCGCCTACTATTGTATTCTCCTACCGTAATCACGTATCGCCGATTACTGTATCCCCTACCGTACTCACTTATCGCCGGCTATTGTATTCCCCTACCGTAACCACATATCGCCGATTACTGTATCCCCCCTACCGTACTCGCTTATCGCCGACTACTGCATTCCCCTACCTTAATCACATAGCACCGATTACTGTATCCCCCTACCGTATTCACTTATCGCCGACTACTGTATTCTCCTACCGTAATCACATATCGCCGATTGCTGTATCCCCCCTACCGTACTCACTTATCGCCGATTACTGTATTCCCCTACCGTACAAAAACTATTCTCAGTTAATACTATTAGCGCCTAGCGATTTGTTGTTCTCTGACAGAGTTGAAACCCCATTGCACCTATGTGCCACTACTTCAAACCTTAATCCCTATAGTCTCAGTAACAAATCAACATGCTAAACATAATCAATGCTTGAGCTCACCTTTCCTGGGGGCATCTCGAAGGCGGTGATGGCAGATGAGAGTAGGAGACGAACAGACACAGCGAGGAGGAAGTTATTCTGAATAACGAAGATCACTCGGAGAGATTATGGAGGGAAAGGTATGTCGAAGTCTATCTAGAGGGAAGGAGATAACGAACCCTTCGAAGATGCGGAAGAGGTGCGGAAGAGGCCGAGCAGGGGACAGACGACGCTAGACGATAAGAAGAGCAGGGATGAGAAGTATGTGGGGTGAACTTCGCTCGATAGGTTTCCCCTTCCCCATCTAGTATAATGTTTCATTACCATAATCATTGAGCCAGATTAGATCAACTCATTGAATTCCTCATGTAAATGTCGCATTCAAATTAGTTTGCTCTCTTCTCTCTCGTCAATAATCCATCTCATTGAATACCGATATCTCAATGCAAATTTCTCACTATAAATACTTTTCCCCGTTCTCATATAATTTCTACCGCAGGGAACTACAGTCTTCAACGCCCTCTACGATGACAAGTGAAACTACCACATCAAGGTACCGTACCCTCCCCACCCCCTGTTCGATACTCTAATCTGGGTTCTGATCATTGCCTTCCCATCTCACTTCTACTTCCCCTTATTCATCGCTCTACAGTAACCCATCCCATTCCAGGTGACCAACTCCTCTGCTCGCCGCATTGGATGGGACTTCAAGACCTCCAACATGAAGAGACTAGGAGTTGACCCTCGTCTTAGAATGGAGTGTAAGTGGAAACAAGCATGAAGGGTCAGTTCGTCAGTTTATGCACCATTTCAAAATCGACCTTGATTCGTGTCTCGTGAGTGGAGAATGGGACGAATATCGGCTCCCCCCTCTGCTGATAACACCCTTCCCCCCTTCCCTTCTCCTTCACAACAAACCACTCTCCTTCACTTCCCTTCTCTGCTTATTCGCATGGAGTTGGAACTACAACCACTCGAATGCGATCGAGATTTGTACACCGAAGGTCGCATAGACGAAATTATATATACTTCGCGATCTCCACGGGTATTGCTGTCGTCGAGATCAAGGTTTGATACCGATCACTTCATATATCAAGTTAGGTCATTTCAGTTCTGAGACGAGGCAAATATCGATCGTTTCTGAATTAATGCCGAATGCAGAATCTAATAAGCTTGTCTACGCTGGATCGACTGAGCATGGAATGTGCTTTTACGTGCAGAAGAAAGGATGGATTCTGTATCAGGTGGCACCGCTCCGAAATAACGATTAATTGTTTTTTTTGGAATTTCCTGCTCATTCGGTACGATATTAGAGAATCGACGTTCACTGTACTTCGAGAAACAGTGAGTTTGTTTGAAATGGGCCAGGATGTGAGAAGTTTCTCTAAAATTGCTCATTCATGTGGGCAGTAAAAATATATTTTTAACAGGAAACTCCGCATGTACGTTTTTTGCACCGTCAGCCGTATTATCTTATTAAGTATGTGAAGTAGTTACATTTTGATAGGAGATCGAATTACAACTTATTCCGAGTATTTATGCATGAATTTATCTCAAATCGAAAAGCCGTTTAATCCATTGGATACTTTTAATGAACAGCTTATTTGTATGCAATGAACAACCTACATATATGTATTCTTACATTTCTATACTTCTAGAATCGAGGATTGCAGGCCGGCAATATTTCCTCCATTTAATTACACCGTTTGCTCCTTTGACGGAAATCGAGTAGAGATTCCTTGGGACGGAATCATTGTGGATGATGCTAACTCTCTGTTTCTCTACAATAAGTACGATAGCACTATGACGTGCAAATATAAACGATTTTCAGTGAGAAAGTGTGCATCATTAGCAAAGCGTCGACTGAGGTGAGAAGGAAAACAGGCAATATTGTGCGGTTGTATCATCCAGATGTCGACGGCAAATGTGTTCGTTTTTGGTAGCTTTTTGTAGTTATACTCAAGTTCTTCAATCGAATTCTCGGAATTGTATGCACTTTTTCAGACGGCGTTTTCGGATCCCAACGAGCCCGTCCTTTACATTGCTCTATCTAAATTGCCAGTGCTAATGACCTTTGACATTGATACGCTCGCATTGGAAATGGTCCAACTCCCGTAAGTTCCAGCCGATGGCACTCATAGAACTGCGCGCTAATCAGCTCACAAAGTGTTGGCATTTAAAAATGATTAATATTATCTAACCAGAATAAAATTGAAAAATTGCAGAAAGGTTCTCGACATTCGCTATGTCCATAGAGGGCAACTCATATTCTACGATCCAGCTGAGAAGGGACTATTCGTAGCACAGCTGGAAGTTCGATACTGGATGGTAAGTACAGGGTGCGCCAAAATTATTGCAACTTTTTCAATTACTTCTGGCTGACAGCTAAACAAAAGGACGCTTGCGAATATGTAGCCATTAGTAGATCTACTATAGTCTATAGAGAATTCATAAATTGAGTTTGGTTTGCAAACCATTCCACTCCATCATTCAGTATAATGATTCAAAGTTACTTCGCTAAGACACGATAAGTCCGCAGGTAGTTTCAACTTTGAAAGAGTATTATGCGCAAACTAGAAACATTCTGATATTCATAACGGGCATCACAGAGAAGGCATACATTGCTCTTCATAATGCTATGTTTATCATTGGATCAGAGCTATAGTTCACTGAACACAAAACGAATGCTCGGGTCTATCTTGGACGCCACTCCAAATGTTTTTGCTTAAAAAATTTAAACTATCCCATAATTTCTCCATGGTTTGGGATATGATCATGAGTTGAACATATGTTTATTATGGGGACCGACAGTTTCAATGTAGGGAACTACGAAGGGTCAAATGTGCGTAATTTTCTATAGTTGTTCAAAAATGTGCATTTTCACAGTACGTTTTGTTTAGAGACATATACATATATTTGTGAGTGTGGAATATTGCCCGTCTAAGTGTTCGAAATTTTAAAGAAGCTATCGTACGTGATGGAAATTTAGGAACGAAAACCGTGCAATTTCCAAAATATCACGTTTCGTGGATTATGGTGAATTTTCATTTTTATGACTTTTGCTTTTTTGCTTTCTTTTTTCGTATGCGTTTTCATAAAACGGATGGGATTTTACACGGAAATATGGCTAGAAATGCAATAAAATCACGTGAAAAAACATGTAATATTGACGAAATAGCCATAACCGGGTTTTAGCACTATTTCGTCAATATTTCATGATTTTTGACGAGCTTTTATTGCATTTCTAGCCATATTTCCGTCTAAAATCCCATCCGTTTTATGAAAACGCACATGAAAGAAAGAATGCAAAAAAGCAAAACTCATAAAAATGAAAATTCACCATAATCCACGAAACGTGATATTTTTGGAAATTGCACGGTTTTCGTTCCTAAATTTCCATCACGTACGATATCTAGAAATTTGCTGAGACCCTTGATAGTTAGAAAGGAGTCCGAGTTTGGATATAATTATTTTATATCCGAAAATATTGAATTCGCGGACTTGGTGGTTCGTGCGGGTATTTAAATTTGCATATCTAAACAAATATATGCTCAGGGAATCCAGTGATTTATGCATATCGGAGGACTTGTTAGTATGTAAGTACACGCGAGTTTCATCGATCTACCGTTGTAGATAACAATGAAATTCATATCGGAACCTCATAAGAAGTGCTTTTGATGGTATGATATTTCGAAGATGTGATGCATCGAAAAAACAATAATCAACAAGGGAATTTTTCTCCTTGAATTGTGTGAACCCAAGCAACTCCCCTGAGAACTAAACCAGTTCTCTGGGGTAGATGAATGGGATATTTCATAACAAACATCAATGGTCGTAGTGTCTCAATGCTGATTAGGTGCAACAAAGATCTCTAGAAATGCTAATATGTGACCAATCCCTACTAAACATCTAGGAGTTATAAATGAAGAGCCTATCTATTACGTGGTACATTTATGAACTTGTCAAACGTAATTGAACAGAAGGAGTGGAACAGCGAAAAAAAGTTGCAATAATTTTGGCGCACCCTGTAAACCAGGGAGTTCAGATGATTAATAACTTTTCAGTCCAAATTACAACTTCAAGTGCAGCTGCAAAGTGCCTTGAAAGGACTCGAGAATGCAGAGGATGGACAGCACATTGCGAGAGAGGAATACGCATTCGAAGAGGTATCTGATGCAAAAAATGATTTAAAAAATACGCTTTTTTTCGTCCAATTGAAAAAATTTAATAGTTGAGATTTTGGAATTGAAAAAATAACGGTCAGTGAATCCTTCCAGGCGAAACGATTAGCGACGGAGGAGGCAAATGCGAGAATTCGAATGGAACGAGACGCTATCGAGAAGAGAATGGCTGAGCTGGAGAAGAAATATCGAAAGATGTTGCTGCTTGTGAGTATCGAACTGATACTCCTTTCTAAAAGAAAAAAATATGGAAACTGGATTGAAAATCAAGCTTTACAGCTTGGTCGGCAGCAAAGTCGAGAAGAGGCAGAGTGAACTAATTACAAGTTACGATTCACAGACAAAGTACAATGCATGCAGTAATGGGTAATAAACAATAATGCTTTTGATTTCATTGATAATAAATATTCACTCGATCCTTTTGATCATCACATTTAAAGTTTCAATAAATGAGAACCACGATGGGAATTAGTTTTGAACTCAAATGCATCACTACTTTACACAACAAGTGAACAACATCAAATTGAAAATTTTCTTCACCATTCGAAGAAATTCTTGACCTTCTCGAACATGCTCTTCACCTGAATTCAATCACGTACATTTTCGCATTTCAGACTCGAGTATCTCACAGACCCGAACCTTATTGAATTGAGTAAACTTCTTGGAATTGTTTGTATAATGAAAGAAATATTGATCGATGCCAAATGTAAGAGGGAAGAGTGACTCACTCTCTCCTTCATATCGTCCATGGCTTTCTTCATTCCCTGCACGAAATCGCTCTCTTTGACGGTCACTCCAAATTCCTTCAGCTTTGTCTGAACAACGAAATATTTGTGGCTATCCTACACTCTTCACTATCTTGTGTTCTTGCAACTGAACGATTAAATCTGATAACGAGAACAGACAGTACGGGAAAATGAGTACCTCTGGGCACAACAAAATAGATATTACCAGCATGTTCTTTCCGAATTGCTCCAGCTTCGCTCCAATCTTGTCCGCTTTTTCCTTGAGACTCGTGCGAGTGGCGTTCACTCTCTGAATCAATTTTGTAACTTAAAAATATCTTGAGATCACACAACATGGAACTAGTGTTTATGTATCTATTATATAGGACAATTGGGACAGTTAGAAGCATCATTAATGTAGTGAGCAGGCTAACATCGAAGGTACCTCTCTGGTAACAATGCTGGAATTGGTGAACATATCCAATACCTGAGGAGGGAATGAATTGCAATAAACGATGTATGCCATTTTACGCCCTAAAACAAATGGCACTTGAGCTTGCACCCAGTCAAGAACTACCACTTCTGTTAAGGAAAACGAGTTCAGAGTCCCACGAAAAGAGTAGACTTCACTCACAGTGTTCAACGCAGCTTCCTCTGCCTCAACAAGTTTCTTGAACTGTTCCTGGTAGTTCTTTAGGGGAGTCTTGAACGACTTCTCGAAGTCTACCTACAATATTCCTATTGAGCTTTCTTTCTGAAGGGTATCAAGTGTCGGAATCTGGGGGGGGGGGGGGGCAAAACTGAATGGGGAAAGGATTGTGATGGATGCTGTCTAAGCAACAAATGGAATGGTTACTCCCTCGTATAACGACGGTTGGTTGTTTCGGTAAGTCTGACCTTGTCTTTGACGCATCCTTTCAGATTCGCGAACGTCGCGTCCTTCTCGCCCTTGACGAACTTCTCGAAGATCTGAACGAATTTAATTTATCGATCGATTCATCGTATCATACGTCTAATTGGGGCTTCAACAAGTACAGAATGTGCGTGATAATGTATACAATTTGCAAGAAGCATATAGCACTTGGATACAACGGCGGCACTACGGAATGCTAGATGGAGGGAAGAGGTTTAATTACACTAGTTTGAGGTGGTTTTATTGACTGATGATGGGCTGTGGCCCGAAATGACTCAATAAACTCCGATGATGATCAACCCATTTTGCCCAACTATTGGCTACACAAATATTACAAGCAGATGAAAGGTGATACCGAATTTGAGCAGTTGCTCATCACTCCCACTGCCTCGGCGATTCCCTCGGCGATGACATTGAAGCGGTCGATGAACTCGTTCGACGTCTCCGCCTCAAAGAGTCTGCTTAGCATGTGCACATATTTCGTCGAGGGAATATGCGAAGAGACTGGAAATATTGTGAATGGAGCTTCCTTCTCTGACAATTCGCAAGAAATCCTCCTTTCATTCTGCTTGCTTTTTCTCAAGTTTGATCAGAAAAAATATGCAGAATGAAGCGCATCACTCGTTTTTTCTCGCCAACAGATCCCTTCTCCTTTATATTGAAGTCACCTTCGGAATGTTCACAGTCGTCTGAGTTTGAGTGAAGGGCAACACGGCAATCAGCCAGAGGATCAGCATGATTACTGTAATTGGGACATTTCGAAAACTTGAAACAGAACAAATGAGAAAGTGCACAGAACAACGGCATAGTACGCTCGCCATGCTCTGAAAATCTTTCGTAAGCCATCTCTCAATTCCAATTTATAGGGTATCGAACCATGAAAGTGGGGGGGGGGGGGAGGGATTATGAACATCCAACCTGTGCCCGCGACGAGATTCAAACGAAAACCCGCGATTATCCTATGCTCGTTTACGAAAACCTACAGTTTAACCAGATCACCACAGGAAAGAACAAGCGGAACTTTCTATGTGAAATGGATGTGCAATCTTTGTGAATTTCGGAAGGCAACTCAACTCACTAGGGAATGAGTTGAGTGCCGAACGTCAATGAGGAACACTAGGTCGCCAAAATAACAGGATCACACCCGAGTGTGAATCATCGAATTAAAATAAGTGACAATCAACGCACTATACGTTCAAAACATGGAAATTGGGATACATCCTCTCGGACAGACTGACAGATGTGAAGAAATCGAAATCCGAAATCGAAAGTTTGATCATGCGAAGTTACCGAAAAGGGCGCGCTCGAAATCGGATTGTCCGCTCACTTTTGTTCGTGATGAGTCAATCCACTACAGGAGTTAGAGAAAGGAAGGACGAGGTTGGAATGAGAAAGTCAACCAGCAAAACAATCACTGTAGGCACAAATGATCAGAAAGAGAAGATCGATTAGCACCCCTCTCGCCATCCTAAGAAACAGAAACGCTCGAAATCGCCGAATTGGTCACGATTCCACAAGAGACTTATGCGATTAGACTATATTCGACAATTGCGACTAAGTGTTGCCCGGAAACGGGAAGGTGAAGGGAAAAGGGGATCATAGGGGGCAGGGGTCAACAGATTGATCTCTGACGCTCAATCGTAACGTTGGAAGCCTCGTGTAGCCCTCCCCACGGCCACTACACGTTCCCGTGTGAAATTCGCAAACATCCTCTCCCTTTCACCTCTCGAATAGCAGTTACTGCCTCTGCGCTCTCCGCATATCGCGTGCTCTCTCGCGGTCTCTGCCAGGCAGGATAATAGGGAGAATGGAAAGAGTAGTCGTAGCCAATGAAACGATTATTGCATGCTTCGATGGCATTGGACGATCACCTTAGGATAACGTCCTAACCTATTGTGAAAATTCTTGAGAATGATATCTTTGGCTCTCGTGTGGAAGGAAATGCAATCGATAATAACCTAATCCCTCTTTGATGCTCTTGAAGTGTCAAGATTCGAATCATAAAATCGCATAATCCACATCAGGTAAAGTTCAGGATTCCCTTGTTCCAATGGACAAAGATGGAAGGAATGGAGAATCAACCGCTAGACAGTTATGCCCATAGAAGATGTGCATTTTGTAGGCTTCATCTTTCTCCCTCGACTGCGATTTTTACTTCTTTTGCTCCACTCCTCCACTTTGTCCAATCATTTTCGTTTCATTTCATTTCTACCCATTCCCCTCTCCCTAATCGGTCGCCTCCCTCGCAATGGATGTTGTTAGTTTCGAGACCCTTCACAAACTTTTGTATCATTTATTTTTACTTCTCTTCAGAAATCGCCTGCCATGAAGCCTGGTAGATCGCTGAGAAGGGAGTGGGATTACACAACGTGGATTCTCTACGTGATCCTTCTCTGCCTCAATGTCGTCCTGAAAGTAGCGGAGTGGACTCTAGAGTCCCGGACGGTATTGTAATTATAATTATAGTTTTATTTTTATTATTCAGGTCCTGACTACTCCACTGCCCACAATCGAGTATCTCACTCTCAGAGGATCGGTAATTTTTTAAATTTTTTTTGTCAAGAAAAATAGTGGAAATTTCCGATTTAGCAAGTAGTCTTCATGGACGTTCGGGCGAAGTACGAGGTGTGGCTGAAGCATCCCCTCCGCCCTCTCTTCCCTCGCAATCAATGGGTTAGTTATTATCTATCATGTTTTCAAATATCTATCATATCAACAAGCAGATAATGACCATAATGATTGATTAGCGTGACGTTGCTCAGTCATGTATACCTTTACATTGCTGGCCTTTGCAGGTACTCGAGACTCACCATATCTACGTGAGTGCTCCCATCCTTCAAGCAGTGAAGGCAAGTTTCCATCTACTCTTGGACGAAAATGTCTTCCTTCAGTTTCTGGCCGGACGAATCAACAAGCTGGCAATTCCCATCTCCGTGTTGAGATCCCACCGTGATATGGTGACTACGCTCCTCAAACAAGTTCGAGTCGGAAGGGTCACTTTCTTCTGTGATTTGCACGCACTGGACGATGTCCTGGGGTGAGATTTCATACATAATAAACTTTTTTTCTGATTTTTTGTATCTTTTCAATTGCTTACTTTCATTTCCTATCTCCATTGTTGTTTATCAAAAAGGCAACATCCACTCCACGTTCTCTCGTGGACTGGACTGTCCCAACAAATGGAAAGTCCCCATGCGATACTGAGCATGCGATTCCAGATCGGCGATGCTCGCCATCGTTCATGAGTTCTCCATCAAGGCAATCGTCATCTCTTCTCCCTCCATGGTCTCCCTCAACATCAGTGAGTGCTTGCATTTGGACTAGGAATGGCCTCGCAAGAAGTGATTCTCTCATTCTGCTCATCTCTCGCCAGTCTGAACAGGGAAGAGTGACGACAGCATCTTGCGAAGCCATCCCAAATTCCACCAATGTTCATCCACAATAAACAAAGAGAATGAAGGATCCATATTTTTGTAACAAATTTCAGAAGAATTCCTCGCGAGTCTCGACAAGATCTGCCTCAGCGTCACGCTAATGGACAAGTGCCCCGAGCTTCTCCTGTTTGGGCAATCGCCCATCTTCTGGAAGAATCTAATCGCTATGAAGAAGGCTCAGGGATACGACGTGCGATTCATTCGTGCCGGCATCAAGGAGTACTCCTCTGATCCGACTCAGATCGAGGACTACTCAATTATCGAAGAGGTGCATTGGGGACTGGAGTGAACGATAAACAGTGCTTTAAGATGCCTTGATTGCTTTGCATAGTATGAATGATGAACTTACGCATAAACTAAGCGAATGACACCGAATTTCAGTAGTTTGATAGTTATGGCCATACAAGGTCTAGAGTTGGCTTCATCTCCATTTTTTAATGCCATTTTTACTATTTTGTCTCTTCTCTCCACCCAATAACTTTAATTCCCTTCCATTCCTTCTCTTGTACTCCTCGCTATCCGGTCGTCTTTCGCAAAATGCCTGTTAGTTTCGAGGCCATTTTAACGCTTTTTTTGCCAATGATTGTTGTACCGATGAAGTTTTATTTATATTGATTATTCAGGACCTAACTATTCCGACTCTCGAGTACATCACGATTCTCGGAGTGGTATATTTAGGTGTTTAATATAGCGAACATTTCCGATTCAGATTGAATTCGTTGTGGAAATTCGTTCGCTGTACACTGCGTGGCTGCAGCACCCGCTCAGTGCATGCCCCGCTTTCCCTCGCGATCAATGGGTGAGTAACTGACTTTATAGTGAAACATGTACGCTTTTTGTCATCACTTCAATAAGTGAATAATCAGCATAGTGATTGATAAGCGAGGCGTGTCACTGGCGTGCATATTTATAATACATTCGCATAGCTGATCCTCGCAGGTGCACGAGACTCGCAATGTCTACGCACGTGGTCCTCTCCGTCTCGCCCTACAGGCAAGTTCAGAACTATCTATGCTTTGAATGATGAGCAATGTTTTCCTTTAGTATCACACATCATTCCTTACTTTAATTTCCACTCT
Source organism: Pristionchus mayeri (assembly GCA_036245805.1). Lineage (NCBI taxonomy): Eukaryota > Metazoa > Nematoda > Chromadorea > Rhabditida > Neodiplogasteridae > Pristionchus > Pristionchus mayeri. Next base: position 19,750,906 of record BTRK01000003.1, on the reverse strand, counting down.
TGCCCTTCCACTCGCTTTTCTCATTCACAGTCGTGAATTGCACTAGGTCGGATGAGAACTATGACGTAATTCCGCTTTCGATATATCAAAACTGATCTATCATAGGTGGTATATCACCTAAATTGGTATATCAAAGACAAAATGACGTCATAGTTCTCATCCGACCTAGAATCAGTGAATTGGGCAGTGGTGTAAATGGCGGTTCCAGTGTGAGAATGAACATGTGATTGCAGCGCTCTCATTCTCTTCGTCATCGCTCACTTCGGAATCGAGAACGTCATCATCTCATGCCCTTCCGCAGTCACTCTCAACCTCAGTGAGTGTTCTCATTCTGCCTAGGATTGGTCTGACTCTCTTCATTCTGCGTGCTCTCTCGCCACTCTGACCTACGAGAGGAGGAATGAGGAGAGACTTCTTGCGAAGACATCCCTTATTTTTTAATGATCTTCTACTGAAGAAAATGGATGCAGAATCAAAATTTGTTTACAAATTAGTGCTATATCACTATTTATTTTGTAAAGCGCACTTTCAGAAGAATTCCTGTCCGACCTGGAGAAGAGCTGTCGAAGCGTGACGCTGATCGATAGAGCCCCTGAACTTCTTCTCTTCGGCCAATCTCCGATCGACTGGAAGAATCTCATCGCTATGAAGAAGGCTCAGGGCCATGACGTGCGATTCATTCGTGCAGGCATTCAGGGATACCGCACGGATCCGGCTGAGATCGAAGACTTCAGCATCCTCGAAGAGATCCATTGGACTAGAGTCTGAATATGGGGCGATAAAGATTGATTGAGAGAAGCGTTGAATGCTGTCGCACAGTAATGGTCGAATCAGACACACAAACCAAGTGACCCTAGACACCACTGGACTGCAAGGATCCGGCGGAGATCGAAGACTACAGCATCCTCGAGGAGGTCCACTGGGGAATCAACGAGTAAAACTGACGATAAAGATGTTTCACAGTATTGGTCGAAACACAAACACAAACTAAATGGCAAACACCGGGATATAATTGATGATACGGAGGTCACACCCTCGATGATTCCCTTGAATATAGGAAGAATAATGGGGGGGGGGGGGGGGGGGAGAACCTCAAGTAGGCTGGGGACTAGTTCGGATGAGAACTATGTCGTCATGCCGCCTTTGCTTTATCATAGACGCCATGACGTCATATTTCTCATCCAATCCAGTGCCGTAGGCTGTGCATCTCAGGGTGTTCATTCTTCCCTTGTTTCTATGCCCTAAGGCGGAATAGACAGAATCCTCATCTATTTTCCTCGTCTAGTTATGGAAGATGGGCCTTCTTATGACGCCATCTCTCCCTCGATTGCTTCAGGAAGTACTCAGTAAGGCTGATGAGCGATGACGAATGAGACGTGCACTCCTCCATTCTCTAGTCAGTGAGAGAGACGAGAGAGCACGCGAAACGAAGAAAGTGTTTCCTCTCTCGCTCTTCCATCACTAATACGCGCTCTCTTTGAGCACTACCAGCGGGTATTTTGTCGTCTGTCTCTTGCCCTTCTCTCTCCTCTCTCTCATCACTCCACCTCTCCCCTCCAATCTCTTCCCTTCTCCCCCTCACTTCCCGCATTTCGACGCGTTCCTCTTTCTCTTGTCGGTGTGTATCAAGTTTATCGCTGTAATTTTCCCCTTTTTATCACCTTTCTCACGTTTTCTAGCCGAGTTAGTCATCAAAATCTCACGTTTCACTGTCGACTACAAAATACAATGACAATTTCCATAGTAAAAAGCTCGTATTTCGCACGTTTCCATTCAAATCGTCAATTCTCAGTGCGAAGAACTCCACCATTTTCCGCCCTCTCTCCTCTCGTTTGCTGGTCGTCTCACAAAGAATGAACACGCCAATGGACATTGCTGGTGAGTGCTCCCTCTCTTTCTCTGATTCTCTCGTACCAGCACACTCTCTCGCCTAATCTGGCCTAATATCAATCTAATCCTAATCTTAATCTGATAAGAGAGAGATGAAAAAAGTGTCTTGCAGCCTGGCGCAAGGCGTACAACGGCTATCAGCAGCACCTGCTGGAGGACAGTCTACCGACCAAGGATCCCTTCAAGCTCTTCGACGTGTGGTGCGTGCCGCGATTTACCAAACGTCGCAAGTCAAAATTTCGACAAGAGCGAAGGTTGCAGGTTCCGCGAGGTAGCCGTGCTCAAGGATGAGATCTCCTACGAGGAGATCAACGCCGTCTCCGTGTCCACCGTCTCGGCGTGAGTAATCTATCTGACCGGGCTTCTGACCTTCTGAACCTATCTACCGTACCCCTTCAGTGAGGGTCGCCCGTCCTCGCGAATGGTGCTGCTCAAGTCCTACGACGACAAAGGATTCACCTTCTTCACCCATTACGACAGTCGAAAGGTCAGTTCTCATGTTAAAAAAAACTACGGGAGACGTTTCCGAAAGCTCGAACAACGGCGTGAATTCAAGAATACAATACCTCATATTGTGATAGATCTATAACCCATACCGTATCCAGGGTACGCAAATGGCCGCCAACCCGAACGCGGCCCTCCTCTTCTACTGGCCGCGCTTCCACCGTCAGGTTGGTGCCGTGGTGTCACGCTTGGTGCATTCTCCGAAACGTCGTCTATCGAATTTTCAACACAGGTGCGCGTCGAGGGCGTCGTCGAGCGGATTCCAGATGAGCAGGCGGTTGCCTACTGGAACTCGCGTCCCATTTCCTCCCGCATCGGCGGAAAGTCCTCCGCCCAGTCTACCGTAATCCCTAATCGCGAAGTGGGTTGTGTGTGGTGCGATTTCCGAAACGTCTCTTACCCCCATTTTTTGACATAACGATTACTTCCAGCACCTCGAGCGTCGCAAGCACGAGTTGGAGAAGGCGGTGGCGTCGCAGGGCGAGACCGCGGCCTCCAAGCCGCCGACGTGGTGAGCCTCCTACAGTAGCCCGAGATGGTGTTCTGCTCTTTCCAAAAGCTCGCTCCGTCTAAAATTGGATTGCAGGGGCGGTGTGCTGCTGCGACCGCGCTACTTCGAGTTCTGGCAAGGCCAGTCGGACAGACTGCACGATCGGATCTGCTTCAGCACCGAGAAACCCCCTGCTGGTACGGTATTCAGGCATACTGTAACTACCATTTCCTTCGTTACTGTAACTATAGTACCGTTTCAGACTCGGCCGACTTCGTGCGAGCCTCCGACCGCCCCGATTGGCACGTGTTCCGACTCTCGCCCTGATTCAGGAGCCTACAATAGTCCCCGGAAATTTACCTACCTTAGTATTCTAGACTAGTCTGCAATTCACTAGGTCCCTGTTCTCGAACTCAGGAGATTATCCTCTATCAATGTGCTATAAACCACCGCTCATTATTTCAATTGTAGCTTTTTTATAGCTGGTACCACTTTACCGATGAATTGTCAGATCCAAAACATTCCTTGTTCGATTGTGTTTTTATAATTTTCAAATATGCAAAAATTGTTTATACGAGCATAATAAAGTATATAAGATGTTGTTTCGAAAACTTCTGATCTCTACACTTTCGGAATAATATAATTTATTAACTTAGAATCGTGCAATATCTAAATTTGTACAATCATTATCAGCTTATGGACACAACTTCGAACCTAGTAAATCGATTGCAAGGTCTTTGAAATATGCGAAAATCATACTCTCTGTTTTCAAATAATAATACGGGTCTACAAATCACAATTTGGTATACCCATCGATAAAATCTCATTCAAAAATTCATGTACAAGGAATGTGCATTCAAATCAGTTCAGAATAATCCCAAGCAATATCAGGGAATCACTTGGAGAGTCCCACGAAGATCGCGCCTACCGTAGTCACTCCGATGGCGATCGATAAAATCCTCAGATTCTTCGCTCCTCGAATCTCGCGGAAGTAGAAGACACTCCAGAGGGCGGATAGGGCACCTCAAAGCACGTATATTATTTTGACCAGAAGCCAAAGTTTTAGCAACAATCCACGCGCGGTCCGTATTCTAATTTTTTTGGAACCACTAACCACTGGCTAAAAAACAAGTTATACGAGAAGCATTACTTAATTTCGAGTCGAGCGTATTCGGATAGTGACTGCACTCACTAATCACCAATTCATGGATGCAACCCCTATTGATCGAAGTGACCTGGCAGCATTCCGATGATGGGGAAGGAGACTGCCTGCGAGAGGTTCTCGTTCGCTACGAACCTGCAATCGAGTATTTTTCATGTAACTGAGTTGTCAGGAAATTTGTGCTTCAGCACGACCATAGTCATTCCGGATTTTCATCATTCTTAAAATTTCTACGATTATATTGAGCGATGAAGGCTTTTGAACAATTAAATCGAAGTAGCTGAACGTGTACCACATCCTATCTCCAAAAGAATATCATGAATGGGGGCTCCAAAAGGCCTTCTGAACGCCAACGACAAAAAAAAACTAGCAAATACATATTGTTATCATTAGTTACGATTCAAACCCCTTCAATCAATAATGCCTACCATGCAGCTTGGGCGATTCCCCACATGAATCCCGCAGCCAGACTGGGGCCGACGATCAGCGGATTCACTTGAGGCTGCAATCGATTGCTCGATACATCAATTAATTCGCCGATTCGTCATCAAGCGAAGATTTAAGTTAGAAGAAAAGTGTTAATCGACATGCAAATACATATCTCTCTCTTCTATAGAGTGGTAAGACTGAAGAGAAGGAAAGATGAACTGCATGATCATTATCGTTCCTGAGTTGATTATCGAATTCCAGTGCCGGCAAACAAGGTCGATTCTCGCTTCATCCTTACCTTATTGCAGGTCACCGCAATGTAGACGATGAAGATGACGGAGGAAGTGAGGAAGATGCCGCAGTAGTGGGAGAAGACGTACGGAAGACCAGCTGGAGAAGCATCGGGGAACTGCGAAAGAAAGACTCGATTGAACTGCGAAAGTATCATTTCAGAAGGAGCATACTTAAAATGAGGCTGAAACATGTTTTTAATGCGTATTAGAACAAGGTTATTCATTGTTCCACCACATTTCCAATTCGATTTCGCCATCATATATTTTAGTGTCGACAGACGCTACAATATGTGATGGCGAAATTCAATCATCTCATCTCGGTTTTGAAATATCACGTGAAATCATGCACTTCTGATAAGAGCTTATTTAATGGTAGTGCAATTAATTGGGTTTCTCGCCAACCATTCAAAACTGAGCATCGATATTAGGAATTGAAAAATTAAAAATCTATCAAATTCCTTCTCATCACTTTCTCGCTTCACGCAGCTTTGAACATGTCTGACTTTTCGACTTTCCAATTCCACCTCTCTATCAAACTCAACAATTCCTCATCAATCTCACTAGTGACGACAAAACGGTAAAACGACTTTATTTTCAATAATGAGGCTCATTCGAGTCGACTTGATTAGTAAGTATTGCCATCCCTGATTCTGACCTTCTCGACGTGGTCCTGGATGTAGATGACTGGGACGAAAGTGACGCCATAGAAGACGCCCGCCACCAGAGAAGCCACGAAGGCTCTGTGAGAACAGAATTGCATTTGGATTTTGGATAAGACATTCTTCACATCATCATCACTTTAACTATGGCTGCTTCGAGTTATGATCGTTTTAAAATTGCCCATTGAAGTTAAAGGCACGTATCGAAACTAGGATTCATCAAATGCAAAGTTCAGAATTTTTGCCAACGACGTTTCTAGATATGTTGAAAGCATTTTTATTGCTCGTTGTCAGACTATATCTTCTCATGAACTGCTTCCCAAAGATCAAAGATCGCCACTCACACAACTCTTCGTTGTCCCTTCACTTGTATATAATTGGCTGCTCCCTCTCTGTCCAGGGGCGGCAGCAGCGCATCTTCTTCATGCGCCTGACAGAGGGGGGAATCGATGTAATAGTGTCCCATATCAATCGATAATCATGTTTTGCGTAAAATATGGAATATAGAGCACCGTTCCATTAGGAACATACAAACTATCTAAACTCGGCATTCTGCAAAAATGCTCTAACTTTTATTAGTTTATAATAGTTTATACATGTTAACGATCCCACGCGAGTGCTTCGCCTCCCACCGACAGCTCACCTCATCGACGACGGGGAAGGACTCTTCCTCCAGATGCCCTGCACTGCCCTTCGGCGTCGGCCGAACACGAGAGAAGAGCACGCCACTGAAAAAACGCCCCTAGTTATATGATAAACCATTATTAAAGGCAATTCGAAACGTCTCAGCTTTTACAATTAGATACAATTAACTTCTCTCCCTTTGCACCAAGCTCCTCTCGTTGACTTCCTCTCTACAGCACCTCTTCCCCTACCGTACTCACCCTGCCAGCACACACGTCAGTCCGAGGGCGTTGAAGAAGACGTTCGTGGGAGGGTGAGCCGTAGTGCCGAAGAGACCGAAGGTGCCTGATCGAGGAAATTGATCATATTCCAGTCCATCATAACTAATCGTTACAGTACGATCCCGCATTCGTGCACCGTAATATATACCGTACTCTACAGTAAACTACGGTAATCTACCATACTCACCGCATGCCCATCCGGTCAGGACGTTGGTGAGTCCCCACACGAGCATTCCCAGGCCGATGCCCAGCTCGCCCATGATCGGCACCGCTGTCGCATTGCCTGGAGAAGAGAGAAAGATAAAAGATCTATAGTATATGCGCAGGAGTATTGAGTCACTACTCATTAATTAGAATAGGCTATATACGTGGAATAGAGAAAAAGCAAATTGAGAATATGTTGCTGATTAGTTTCAAAACTAGGCAGAGACAACCGGGATTCGCGGGACCCAGAATTCGTAGGGGCCCTTCTGGTGCCAACAATGATGCCCAGCGGAGCTGCTCTTAGGGTTGGTAATTCGGAGCAGAATTGAGATATCGCAATCCCCTTCCCTCGCTTATTGCGAAATTTGAGGAGGGGATGATTTCGATATCACAATTCTGCACTGAATAGCCAATAATATTGCTCACCGATGCTCCAGAATGCTCCTCCCAGCATTGCGAGTGGGTAGAAGGGCGGGAAGGATTCGAAGGCGTGCACCGTCAGCCCGATCAGCAGAATGCCCGTCGACATGACCCACTGCACGAAAAGACCTGCCAGGAGGGGGATTACGGTAAGAGGGCTACTGTAGGCGGCCACGCACTCCTAATTCTCAATCTCTACAACGATAGAACTATTTTCATCCAGCCCTCAACACGAATATTTTTATAAGGCTTGTCCAGATGAATCATCGCTTCATCCTCAACAGTTTCTCTGACGGAAAGCTAATGGTTCAGTACTGAAATCCCAATCAATAACTGGTCCCTTCCTACCGTATACCCATCCACCGTACCCCTCCATTTAATACCGTATCCCCATCTACCGTTATCCCTCCCTCACCATTGCCTGCGTCGTGTCTCTTCACGGGCACGAAGACGGATCCGAAGAAGAGCGAGGCGACGGCGCACGCTGCCAATCCCGTGGCTGTGCCCATCCCAGAGGAGAACAACTGAAGGGTGGGGATAAGGTAGAGGATGTTAGGTCGGATAAGAAACACAATTTGCACTTAGAAAAGCGAGTACAAAGTGGAAAGGTAATATTGCAAAGTAAATTAAAGACAAGTCTCAAGGAAGTAAGAAAAAATGGAAACAACTACTAAAAATACCTAGATGAAGTTGGGTCTCGGCAAGGCGTTTTCTAATGCCGTGGAAAAAGTCGAAGGAGGAAAATTCAGAAAATATTTTCCTCCTTACTGCCATTTCTGTTCTAATAGAGCTAGAGACTTGAAATTTGGACTGGAGGTGGTAAAACCATTCAGGAACACTTGTATTTCGTTAGGAGCCATAAAGTTGAGTTTGAGCTCCGCTATGCGTTTTCCACTATTTTCCTCCTTCGATATCGCAGGAGGAAAATAGTGGAAAACGCATAGCGAGGCTCAAACTCAACTTTATGGCTCCTAACGAAATACAAGTGTTCCTGAATGGTTTTACCACCTCCAGTCCAAATTTCAAGTCTCTAGCTCTATTAGAACAGAAATGGCAGCAAGGAGGAAAATATTTTCTGAATTTTCCTCCTTCGACTTTTTCCACGGCATCAGTTGGTCAAAAGCGCTTTCGGCACTGGCAGGTGAATGAATGCAAAAAAAATTGAAAACAAGGACGAAATTTCGGTGTGGATCTTTGCTTGTTTTTAATAGCCCATACGAAAGTACATTACTAACACGAGAGCGGGAGAACTAGCGTGGGTTCGACGAGAACTCGTGAGAGACTAATAACATTTTCGCGTGTGATTACAAGTTGGAAGTGTTGAAAGGATGGAAGTGGGGAGAATGCTGAGAGGGAGGACGTTCGTCATCGATAGGGGAAACATTGGTAAATTATCAATTATTTGCTGCAGAATAAGATTGTTTTCATTGAATCGCTAAGCGACGAAGTCGTAATCAAACAAAATTAAAGCCGCAAATCAACAAGAATTCTACTCACTAGGAAAATCTCTTTACTACCATGAAACATTGCAGCAAAGCGGATCACCTGTGGCGCGCCAATGCAAAATCTCTCACATTTGCATTATCTCACTCGATCGATCGAAGCGAACGTTTCCCGAATTATGCCAGCTGAATACCGTGAAACATATGCGATGCAGGTCACCTCACCCCCCGAGGTTCCCTCAATCACCACCCGCAGGCTAATAGCACTCCTCTCTATTCTTCCCCACTCCAACAATCCAGAGATCAAACGTTCAAGTGAAAGTAGTGACTACGCAACGAGAGAAGACGGGGAGTAACGAGCTAGAGTATAGAATATGAAGAATCAGTCGGGTACCACCACCAGAAAACAACCAGGAAAACGACCGAACGAGAACCGAAGAGAAAACGAGGAAAACGAAAACGAGAAGAAACGACCAGGAAACAACCACCAGAATCACTCAGACTCCAAAACAGAGGGTGAGGAGAGGGCGGGGATATTATGTCTGTGTATGTTGAAGTGCAAGGGGAGGTTCTAAAGTGTATGCGAAAGTGCAAATGATGGGAATGTCAGCTGTTTTGTCAATGAACCTTCATTGTATCAAGGGGGGGAATGGAACCAATAGAACGAATACTGTGGCCTCTTTTACACATAATGAATACGACAGAGAGAAAAAATAGTGTGCTTAATATAAACAAGATCCATAGCTCCAGCTTTGTTTAAAGTATCTCTCCCTATTGATTGGTGCTCCTGATATATGGAAATTGAAAAATCAACCAACAAAATCTGTACGGCGATACTAGTAAAGTGATTTTTTTCCAATTATGTTTACAAATATCTCACAAAATCAGTCGTTTTAATATCAGTGATAGACGTCTAAAAAAGGAACAAATGAAAACTTGTAATGAATAGTAGATATCACCAGCGTCTTGAACGCCATTTCGCCTCTTCGGCGAATGAATCACAATGACGCCATTCACTCAGAGAAACCATTTATCCTTCTGCTTACAATATCTCGTCTCAAAACAGCCATAAACATAACGATCAATTTAGGACATACAAAACAATCAGAAGTATACCCGCATGGCAAACTTGCTACAAAATTCAACAATATCACTATCTACGCAGGCCAGTCACGAGTCTGATCCTTGGAGTGACCTACTGGACTACCGTACTCTAGTCGTCCATCTCGATGACCTCTCTGAAGTCGTCGTCCTCATCGGTGCGGTCCTTCAGGTGGTCGTACCGAATAAACAGAGGCAACGTAAGTCCTCAACGACCATTTTGGAATAAGATGTGCAAACTTTCAGGACCAATAAAGGTGTAAAAATGATTTCGAATGCTCAATATGAGTCTGGTTGGTAGAAGTAACTGGATATATAGATATATTATTGCGATGGAACTGAATATAATAAATTGCAAGAGTGGTAAATGAATCGTCGTTCGCAGGCAACGCATACACTACTGTTCGCAGCGTAATAACTTTACCGAAAGCGTGTAATTAATTAATTAGCATGATAGTACCTCTGATATCTCCCGTCATCTTGATCTTCGTGTAGAGCGGGGGATGAATGTCGAGAATGAGGCTGGAATCAAAAGACAACCATCATCTCATAAATTAATAATTCTCCGATACAAGTGGTGCTTGTAAGTCAGCTGAGAACTATTGCGTCATGACGCCCTTGACATATCAAAGGCGGCATTACAAAATACTTCTCATCCGACCAAGTGTGAAAAATGCTTCTCACGATGTATCATCATTTCACCCCATATAGCTGCGCAGGCAAAAAAAGTCAGTAGTCGATTCACTTCTTCTCCCTACCGTATCCCTCACCGATTCCTCTTCAATATGTTCCAGTAGTACTCCTTCCCTCCATCACAGTGATCGGTGGACGTACGTGACGAGATTGAGTCCGCGTACACGTCAGTCATGTATCTGAATAGGTGAGGAAAAGTTACTGTGAGAAGCATGTCTACTTCCCCTTTCAGTTGCCGTACTCTTCCCTCCCGACTACCGTACTCTCCCCTTCCCAGCTACCGTACTCTCCACTACCGTACCTGTACGTCTTATCCCACTCCGTGTTGCCGGCCCAGGCTAATGTAGTGCAGACGGCGTAGATGCCAGCGAAGGAGACTGCCGTGGTCCCGAAGATCCTCGCTCCCTAAAAGAAATCAGTAGCTGATAGGAGTACGGTAAGCAGAGAGAGAGCAGCTACAGAGCTCGGATGAAAAAAGGCTTGCTGTAGCGAGTACCATGAAATATAGCAAATATGCTTGAGTGCTTGCGGATTCAGTGCTACACGATTGCATAAATAATGAAGCGTGAGTGTTCCACTCAATCTTTTCAAGGCACGCACAAAATATTAAAGTTACCGGACGAGGACGAAACCCTGATCTGACCCTGATCTCGTCGCGTGTACGAGAGAGTATGCAAAAGGGAGAGAGCACGGAATTACGCTGATCATTTCCGGCTTTCCTTTGAAGCTATTATTTATTTTTAGCATTTTTGTATATTCATTCTCAACTAATTCAGCCATCGGCTATTCGATGGAGGACAAAAAATAGGGGGTCAATTTCGTCCTCGTCCGGTAACTTTGCGTCACAATCGACCTATGGTATCCCCCCTCACTTACCATGTGCAGCCAGTAGGTGAACAAAGAAGAGAACGTCGCAAACGTGGCAAAAGTGATTGATCTGAATTTTTAATGATTATGAAAAGGAATTGCAAACCAATTGACTCAACGAATTAGTTCGCTCTCAAAGATCTACGATTTAAGAATAAGTTGTTGACTCTTCAAATCTACAATTATCTCGAGGCGCCTCATACAATAATATACTGATGATTATAGTATTCATTGTTTTTGAGGTATCGTAATGATCAAAATAAAAAAAAGTGTGACCCTCCTCTGCATCCTCTAATCACTAGGGCCTAAATTGATTTTTAAAATGTTAAAACCAAAATAAGAATAATAAAACAATTGCACCTTTGCGCAATTGCTGCCCATCCATCGTGCGCATAGAAGTCACGTTGCACTACGAACCGCGCCGCCTGCATTTCACCAGTTCTCGATCCATCGCCCATCAAGTACCGTATACCTTGTCGGACATAACGAAGGTCTCGACGAGCTCTCGACCTACGTCCGAGTCCCACACCACCGGCACCTGCGCACCCAGGTACGGTAGCGCCTTCGGGTAGTGCGTCCTGCAATGAGGGATACTGTAGCTTCGTACTGTAGGCTATGGTAGACATTAGAAATATCTCAAGATATGTGAACAACGCTTGTGATCAGTGGTTATATCGACGTAGTTGTTTGTTTTTCATCCGAGAACTCACGCGTAAAAACAGTTTTCACTCTGTGGCAGTTATGTTTCGATGCTAGCTAATACTAAATCAGGAGCGACTAACGCCACTCAGACAGTCGTTCGAACAAAACTCCAACTAACTTGAAGTACTCAAGTGCCTCCTCGACGGTTTTGAACTGGAGGTAGAAGGGTAGGGCAAACTCGGCTCCCGAACGGACTCCAAGCGAACCCTTCGCTACAGTATCTATCTCATCTGAAACATCAGGTATTCATCCACTTGTTTGATCATCTTGCTTGTATCGTTGGATTGTAATTTCAGTGATAAATATGCAAACAACTAGAAATGAAACCGGTACCGGCCCCGGAAGGATGTATACGATAGCTAGATACGGTTGGACTATTGAGCTTTGAGTGAGACTCGTAATGATAGAATAAGAATTAATTAAAGCGATAGAGGACAGGAGGTAGACAGGAGAAGAGCTAAGTGATCAATTCCACATATTCCATTGCGTGAGAGCAACAATCGTAGCACTCGTTGTGCGAGGGAAATCGCTGATAAACGAAATAATCTACTCATTTGCGAACAAATCATTAAATTGTTCCGCTCTTTTTTGTCGACGATGTATATTCTGATCGGAGATGTGTCATTTTAGAACTCTACAGAGGGTGAAACACAAATTGTTCAAATACAAAGTTCTAAAATTACCAGTTCTAATATTATACGCCCCCATTCTTATGATACCTGTTGTCTTCAACAGATGGTATCGATGCGGTGCCTCCTTCGGCAGTCGCGAGTTCTTCTCGAGGAAGTGGTCGTACTCCTGAGATTAGACTGTTCATCACGATTAACGCCATAAATGACACACTTGAAGTAGACACGCTATCGTAGTCATTTTCGTCCGGGGGAATATAAAGAAAGAACTTCTTCGGTTTCAGGCCACCCCACCCCACTCATTTCCCATCCCCTCCCATCAGGGATTGAGCGACCGACAATCAGGGAGGAATACCTAGAAATAAGTGGGCTAGATGAACCGAAGAAGTTCCGGCAAATCACCTTCTTGACGATCTCCTCCAGACGGGGAGTCAGCTGCTCGTACGAGTGTCGGAGGGGGAACGTGTACTTCACCATCGGGCCATTCCAGAGAATAGCCATCGACGGATACCCCACCACCGTCGCTGAAGGGGGAACAGTCAAGAATGGGGAGGATTTGCGCAAAACTTGACCGTAAACAGTTGATAAGACACTCACAGCACTTATTTTCACTCTGCTGCACTACTGCAATAGTAAAAGTGCCATATATTGCAAAAATCCAGTTTAACAGACGCATGCAATGTAAGAAATCGCACCTGCGAGCAGTCCAAGCCTCGCGCGTTTTCCCCATTTGGTATCCATGAGCCAATCAGTCGCCCGAGCGTTCCACGCCCTCAAATGTGAGGTAGATCAAAATACGATACCCACCGTAATCTTTAACTCACCTGTAACGCGACAGTACCCGTGGTGTCCGGAACATGAGCCCTGCAGACAATCAATCAATATATCAATTCTAGATTCTGCCATCAGATATAATCTGCGCAACGAACACATTAATGCAAACAAACAAACAAGAGAAAGAAAATTTTTTATCAAACGATAACAATGAACTCGAAACATTGAGCCTAGGCACTTTTTACACTGAGAGCAGGTACTTATGATCAGCTATCAACAAGATCGATAATAGAGAGAATTTAACGTACCCGTACACAAAAGAAAAATAACTCTACAATGCTATAACCACTTGTAAACAGGTACTATTCAGAATTTAATCTATTTCTTTATCTTCCGCCTCCATCAGATTCAACTGGTCGATTGCTCGCAACCTGGAAAAATCTATCTTTCAATCTTTACAATCAGTTCTACATTTACAAATCCCCAAATGCTCCCTATGAAAAATATTACAACAATAACGTTCTCTAAAGCAGTAAAAAGCCGCTGAGCAGGAATGGCTGCGAGGGTAGGTTGGAGGTGTAGAACGAGACCTAGCAAGATCGAAAGAGGGTCAAATTCTAACAACTTCTACGTTTTCCATATCTGCTGAGGGCCTCTGTGGATGGCTGGGTTGTAGTGGGATTTCAGAACATAGCCTGAGAAATTAACGGTTTTGCACTCCTCCACACTATGAGCGCAGACATCCACAAATGTCCTTAGCAGATATGAAAAAAACGTAGTTCTTAGAAGTTGTTACCCTTTCGATCCCGCTAGGTTTCTTTCTAAAACTCCAACCTATCCTCGCGGCCAGTCCTTGTGAGACAAATAAAATCAATAAATCGATAATCGATCCATCTACCGTACCTCCTGCTGTAGGGCACGGCGTCTGCCAGCAGGTCACCGTTCTTCGCTATCCGCAGCTTGCCCTCTGAGCCCATCACCTGAAACAATTATTTTAGAAAGATCACGACCCTTACATCCAATGTTTCAGCAAGAGTACTACGAGTGTTTTCGATCCTGCGACTGATATCATCGAAACAAAATATAATTGACCGAGCTCCTACGAGGAGACCATACCGAAGAGCATCTTCCGAGGAGGGATTTCTTGGATTTTTGCATGACTGATATTCGACACTTCCTAGATAATTGCCCCCCCCCTTCCTCATTTCTAGGTATCATTCTCTGATTTTCGGTCACACAAATCCTTCGTGATGGGAAGTGAGAGGGGGGGGGGGGGGTTGGCCAAACATCCAAGAAGTGCCTGATACTCAGCCCTTCTCCTACCTTCTTGAGCATTCTGCCCACTGCCATCTGCGTCGCGAGGTACTCTCGTGCGCCCTCCTCGTACTGGCGACCCCTGATGAAGAGAATATTAATTGGGTAATTAACTAATTAATTATAAGTCAGATGTCAAAGTAATATGACAGAAAAGAATAAGAGATGATCAAAATAAATTATTCATGAGAATGACTATCAGTGACGCATCGGGATTCCTTTATTTTAGGCAGATACCTTCCTGTTTCAGGTGACTTATAGGTGCTTTAGCCACAAAACTCATTGCCACTCGTAAGACTTCTTAAAATATCAAACAACCCCACTCACATCCTCACAGTCTTCTCGTCCGTTCGGAGCGCCGCGAAACCTTCGAGCTGCAATTTTCATCATCAGAAAAATTTAAAAAATCTTCAAAAGATTTACGGAGCTCATCAAATCACATGGAGCCCTGCAACACCAGGGAATTTATCAATCCATCGAAATTTATTTTTCTTTGTCCAAAGACTTCTACTGCGACGAAAAAGTCAATATGTATACCATATAAGCAGTCTCACTAAGCCCCTTTTATCGTCGCAATATCTAAACGTGTGACCTTCTTGAGCAGTTCCCTGTAGGCGAGCGTCGCTCCTCCGAGAGAGGCCACGAATGACGCCGTGAAACCGATGAATCTGAGAAGAAAGAAGAGATCAAAGATCAACGATCAGTGTTTGAAGTACGGCAGGGATTCAATTACATTGCCAATCGCGTGTCCAACAGTTTGGGAACGTGCTTATCATACGAGTCTAGCATACTAGTGACACTCTAGACAGATGTGGTCAGCTGAACGCGTTATCAAACGACCCTATAAACTTATCACTACAAACTGTAACAGTGTTCGATAACTTGTTGTTAAAGTACGTCTGCGACACGTCTATATCAGACAGAATGAAAACATCAAGAGTTTTATAAAAGTTACCCAACACCCGTGAAATTATTTGAATTTCGCGCGTGCCTGCTCACGTCCTCTATCTCGTTTTTACATAATATCTCACATATTTTGCCGTGATCAGGCACGCGCGGCAATTCAAATAATTTCAAGGGTGTTGGGTACCTTTAAATGAGGGATTGTCTGACCTGCTGAGCATGAGGAGCATCGGGTAGCCTGCAGTGGACAAGGCTGCCCAGCCGAAGAGAGGCAGAGAGAAGAGGAGACCACTGCAAGGGGGGAGTGCATTTTTCTCTACTCCTTACAAACTCTTTCTCAGTTAGACAGATAGAGAGGGAGCGTGGGCGCTACGCAGGATGAGAACCAAAAATAGACCCTTCTGCAGAACTTGCACAGAATCATTTTTGACACATTGGGAGCGTACAGAGAACAGGGTTACTTTTTGGTTCTCATCCGGTGGGTTATCATCTGATCTAGTCCGGGAGCGCGTGAAAATGAGAGGGTCAGACGATTGCTCGCGAGATCGAGGCTGGTCGATCTAGTAGAATTCCAATAGGGGACCGCCACACTATTGCGAGTTATTGGGAAATGAAAGGAGGTTCGATTCCAATTCCAACGCGAGACCCTACTGCCTATCTATGCAGAATTCCATATCCTCTGACACTAGAATATTTCCAAATTCGAACATTGCCTGAACGTTAGTACTAGATGGATAGCTTATTTTTTAATCAACCAATGTGTGCAGCCCAAATCATACTAGTGCCCAGCACAACTCACAAGTACGAATATCTAGAGGCCCTTCCGAAAATCCACGCCCTACCGTAATCCCCCGACCGTACTCACTCGTTGGCCCTCTGCAGCTGGCTCTGTACGATGAATTTCTTCGCCTTCTCACTCAGCATCATCCTCGTTAGCATCTCCTCTGCTATCGAGGAACTGTTCTCCAGCTTACGACGATTCCTGATTTTACTCATTACCATTTGATCTTGGCTATGCTAATATTAACCGAGCAGTGCGTGTATAAGTTTTTCTAATACAAAAATCACGAAATTCGTTGGAACTCCACCCGTCGAATTGTGGCTCCACGGATAACTGAATGTCACTACGCTAAGTAGCAATGCCATAGGCAAAAGGAAGAACTAAGATTGCCTGCTTATTGATGATCATCTAGCACGAGGGGCAATAACAGCGACAACAATAAGAGCTCCAACCTGGTCTGGCCAAAGTCCATCTCGATGTGTCCTCCCAGTCTGCGCGCGTACTCGATGTCGACGAAGGAAGCTGCCAGCGGGAACTGAATCTCCGCCCCGTTCCTGAAGAGAAACGGGGTGCAATATTACTGCCAAAGCTACTCTCTGTCGGGTGAATAGACAGGCTTTAAATTGGCACTTAATAGCGTAATGCTACCACGACCGGGAAAACTCATTAAATATTATTCACTGAACCGACTTCAGGAAGAAGCCTCCGAATACGCTAGGCTCCAGCGAATCAGTCAGCGTAACATGCAGCTGCAATGGGCGCAGATTTTGAGGAGATAATTTTTAAACATGTTCGCCTTATGCGTAAGTATTGTAAATATGCAACGTAACTTCAAGAGGCATAAGCTGATCTGTTTAGAAGAATAGCATGGCTTACCCTGGGATGTTGGACGTCGCCTTCAAGGTTGTCGAATTCGTTCTCGACGATCTCTTTGAGGTGCTCGGACGGCGCCAAGTCGCTTCGCTTCACGTAAAACTTCGTAAAAAAGAAATCATCGCGAACACCTAGAAGAAATCTGGGCTAAAAACATGTCGTAGCAAACCAAAGGTAATCGAAAAAAAGAGAAACTCACAATGCACGAGTAAGTAGCCGATGGGGTAGGCGGGAATACACCCCAGATACACCTGTCGTACCCATTGCGCATACGTCCACATACTGGAAAACACGAAATATATTAGTACAATGAAAGGGAAGTTTAAAGTTTCAAATAAAAAAAGCTGAAAAGAGGAACCGGGTATTGCCAGAACCGTGAACTCCGCAACTACAGTAATACACTTTATGGAATTGGAAAGTGACTTATAATTCATTATTTTTCTCTGCCAATCGATAATGTACTGCCGTTCATATATACACGCCGAGGTGTAATATCAATGTGCATAGATGCAAGTGCAACAATATGTTCCATCAACTAGCAATTCGCCACACTACGGTAAGCATAGATGCACAGGGACGTAATAATTGCAAGTGAACGAAGGAAAATCGATAATTCCCCAGTCCTTCGTAATTCGTTTGAAAACTAAAATTTCTAGGCAGAACTCGGTTCAAATTTATCGGGGCAAAAGGAATCCGGCAAGTCTCTGAGCCACATAATACAGATGATCACATGGAGACATAACGACTGTCAGTGCTGTCTCCCTAATATCTTTTACAAATTTCAGAAGTTACCGAATAGTTGCATCTATTATTCAATCAGCATAATTTTCATGCAGCTTCACTTCGAGCTCCATATTTTTGACAATGAATACGATGCACAATGGGTGGCAGAGAGTGATTGTGAACACGTGAACAAAGGAAAGAAAGGGCATGCACTGGAACGCGTTGCGCTCATCCCTTCACAAACAACAGCAACTTCCATTATCATAAACTATTTATCTTCTCTGAGCAACGCGATAATCACATTATCTACTTTTGGAACAGTAATACACCAAATATCGTACAACTGTATCTACAAACCTACTGAAACACAATTAACCGTGAGTGGGGAGCATTCCAAGAGAAACGAATGATAAATGTAGCACATCTGAGACTGCATGGCAATAAGAATATTCAAAAACTGGGGAGAGGGATTACGGTAGATCGACGATTATCGGTCGGCGCTCAGACCTTTGCCTGCTTCTTGGGTCCATCGAGCTGCACGTAGAGTTTGTCCAGCACCTGCAATCAACAGTTACAGTATACCCCTAACCAGTGTTTTGCGTCAGCATTCTCAACATCAACAACAAATATCGATCGGCAGAATGATGACCACTCCGCACGTGATCACGGAGGTCACGCGCCGTTGCCATCACTTCTCGATACCACTCCTCTAAGGTACGGTACCTGGTTGGCGCAGGTGGGCAGTCTGGTTCCGGGGCCGAAGACGTTGGAGACGCCGGCCTTGTAGAGGGCATCGTAGTCCTGAGGGGGAATGACGCCGCCAGCGATCACGATGATGTCACTGCAGAGGGAGAGAGATTAGAATCCCACGACGTCGGAAGAAGAACGAGGGAATCATAGTACTAGGAGTTTTACAGCATCTATCAGTAGACCAATGACAGTTTTTTTGTTTTCGTTCACTTGGATATAGGCTCATTTGTGAAGCACAAACTTATCAGACAACATCGAGTATTCATTATATACCAAAAGGACAGTGGCTAAAGGAGCACTGTATGAAAATCAACATCATTCAAGAACGACAGAAGAGAGAACACGTGAAAGTGAGAGAATCAGAGAGACAGAGAGTGCTTCCGACCTTCTGCCCAGCTTGGCCAACTCTTCGATGAGCTGAGGGACGAGTGTGAGATGGCCCGCAGCAAGGGAGGAAGCACCTGATATCGATCGGTAGACAAACGATACTGTATTTACCGTATTCCCACAACGACCAAAACTACCGTACCCACGACGTGCACATCAGCATCGACGGCCTGCTGGGCTGCCTCAGCCGGCGTCTGGAAGAGAGGACCGACGTCCACGTCGAAACCTACACGGAACAAATGTAATACATATTTTCACATTCTAAGGCAACAAATGTAATCGCATAAAATCGTGCTTAATCGCACCTCCTCCTCCTACCGTACCCATATCGGCGAATCCGGTGGCGATGACCTTGGCGCCTCTGTCGTGTCCATCCTGTCCCATCTTGGCGATCATGATTCTCGGCTGTCGTCCCTCCTTCTCAGCGAAGTCCTTCACACGGGCCATCACCTGAAGGAGCAAGTGGAGGATTCGTGAAACCGAGTGACAGGGAACATTAACTACTGTCAAAAATTGAGGATAAAAAATATTTCAACATGACAGTCTATGTTTCAACAGATAAGTATAGTTCTTTGCGAACAACCTATTTAGTGTTACGCCGATCTACAAAAATAATCCTTTTTAAAATGCGAAAAAAAGTAACTTCCGCCCTAGTTCAGTCATCTTCCCTCCCTCACCTGCGCCAATTCGTTCGTCTCTCCGAACTCGTTCCTGTAGGCGCCAGACACGACGCGATTAACTGCGGCGTATCTGCAATATAGGAACTTTTCCTTAGGCGTAGGTTCTCAAATTAGAGTGTCTATCTATCCTCCATGAAGCATCAATAACCCAAATTTAACATATCCCGTCATTAGCGATTCATGCAGATGTTGACATAGGCTGTCCCGAATTCCTATTCCTAGTACCCCCTCGACCTAGACGCCCCAATTTTTTTTCAATTACGTAAACGCCGTTCCACTTCCACTTTTTACCATTCCTTTCTCGCCAATAGAACTGTATCCCTCATAATATTGTCATCTCTAGAAATAGTGAATTGTTCTCACTTTGTTCTCTGTTCTCTTGAATTGTTCTCAGAGTAAAATCAATCCATAATATTGGTTACTCTCATTATTGCTAATTAGCTCTTTCTTAAACTTATTATATTTATTGTCATGTTTCCCTTTGTCATCAAGTTATGGCATCGTAATATCATGTCCTGATTTCCCGTAGCAATCTATTCTATAACTCTGTGCTGTCACACATGATAAAATTATTAAATTAAATTAAATTACAATTTCGATAAATTCTAAGCACTCCTTACGGTCCAGTCTCTTTGAAACACGAATGCATCTCCCCTTTTCCTCGGCCTACGGGCAGGAGTAAGCCCCCCCCCCCTCTCTCTCACCTCGTGAACACCTTCTCCATTGCATCGGAGATCTCTCCGACGGTGCAGCGAGCACGTGCTGCGTCCACTGCCGCCTCCAGCAGGTTGCCGCTGCCACCCGCGTACTGGAAAGAGGGAAGGGTACGGTTATGGACATGCATACTGTAGATACGGTAGGCCCACCATCTAGACTATTTTCACACATCTTCCTTTTCCCGTCTACAGAACCCCCTCCCTCCCCTACCGTACCTCAGTGATCCTCTCGAGACACTGCTGAGCGAGCGCGGCGTCTCTCGTCTTCTTGATGCGGTCCAGCTTCGCTATCTGCGACTCGCGCACCTGAAAATGTAAGAAATTTACAAAATGCAAAGACGGAACTTCTCGGTATCAGCCACACTTCAGAATTTCAAAAAATGGACGAATAATTGAGTCTGTGCACTTTGAAAGGTACAAACATCAAATAAACGAATTTCCAGCACACTACAGTATCAGTACCTTTCTGTTATCGATCTGCAGCACATCGACCTTCTGCTCCTTCGCCAATCGATACTTGTTCACTCCCACGATCACATCCTTTCCGGAGTCGATGCGAGCCTGCAGGATTTTAGTGATTATTGATTTTCAACGAGGCCAATCTCCCCTTTCCAGTCATTTTCCTACCAATCGTCTATCGTCTTCCGAACACCTATCTTCCTACCGTACCCCCCTACCGTATCCTAAAATACCTGCTTCTTAGCAGCTGCCTCCTCGATCCTCAGCTTAGGCATTCCCGACGCGACTGCCTTCGCCATTCCTCCCAACTCGTCGATCTCCTTCACCACCTACAGTAGCAAAGGGTAGTATTGATTGATTGTAATACGGAACGCTAAAAATTATTGATTTTTAGAACCATATATTTTTAGTTGGTTTCCAATGACAACGACGAAAGCATTGCCCACTAGACTCAAGCAAGAATACAACTGATCCGTGCAACGCGTTTCACCAAGAACGTGAAACAATAAATGCCAGGCAATAAGAGGTTCCAACCGAAACCGTTAAAAGACTACAACTACAGTGTTTCCATCATATCATTGATTTAGATACTGTATGCAAAAAATTATTGATTTTTATAACCATATATTACCTTGAGTGCCTTCTCGTACAGCTCGTCAGTGAGCGACTCCATCATGTACGAGCCTCCCCAGGGATCGGCGACCTGACAAGAGAGGGAGATGTTCCCAACAAAATCACATTCCCAATCGAAGAACTACTACCGTAATCCAATCGATAAATGCCACCGTACATTGCAGATTCCGGACTCCTCCTGGATGATAATCTGCGTGTTTCTCGCGATTCTCGCAGAGAAAGGAGTGGGCAGACCGAGTGCCTACAATTTTTTTTAAAGATTGAAATCTATTTATTTATCCATGATATTCCATGTTTCAAATAAAGAATACAAACACGAGCGTAGCCGTGCAGTCAATGAATCAACATAAATTGCGAAATATACGCACATCAAGTACAGTACCCCTTTTCCCTACAGTAATCTCTACCGTATACCTCGTCGAAGCTGTTAGTGTGGAGAGACTGCGTGCCTCCGAACACGGACGCCATCGCCTCGATCGTCGTACGGATGATGTTGTTGTACGGGTCCTAAGAGGAATGAGTCGACTATTGCTATGGAAAAGATATTGAAAAATGTATTGAAAATTTGCTTTATTTGTAGCTCTTATTATGAGCTATTACTGTGAGAACAGAAAGCGTAGTCCATGGTGCGGTGGCGAGATTTAGTACATTTGATTCCAAATATACGCGGAACGCGGAGGAAAAAATGTTAAGCGTATATTTAGAATCAAATGTATTAAATCTCGCCACCACACCACGGACTGCACTTTCTGTTCTCACAGAATGAGCGGACTATGTCATTACTTGCGGTCATTTTCAAAATGAACTAGCATTACCTCTCCCACTGTAGCACGTAGCTAGCGAGCAAAGTATCACCACTCAGTAGCTTACTCCACCCTCATCTCTAACCCGGCTTGTCTAGCTCACACTTCCCTTCCTTCTCCTCCTTCCTCACCTGCTCAGTGAGCGACCATCCACTCGTCTGCGAGTGCGTCCTCAGCATCATCGACTTGTCGCTCTTCGGAGCGAATCTCTCCTGCAGCAGATTCGCCCACAGACGACGCCCCGCACGCATCTTGGCGATCTCCTGAATCAGGGACAGCGTGATTACGGTAGATCGGAGGCGGATACGGTAGCACCGATCGATACCGTACCATGTAGAAATTCATGGAGATGCCCCAGAAGAAGGAGAGACGGGGCGCGAATTGGTCGATGGTGAGACCAGCCTTGAGACCCGTACGACAGTACTCGATGCCTAAAGGAGAGTGGATGAGGTGGGAAGAGTGAGAGGGGAATGGTTTGAGAAATGAAGTTGAGCTCATTATCTGGTCGTTGTTTTCGTTTTTTTTCCACGGATAGTGAGCGAAGCGGTTTTTACAAGATTGCGCAAAATAAACAAACAATTTTTTTTAAATTGTAATTGTCTGAAACCGACCGTCAGCGATAGTGAATGCCATCTCGAGCACCGCATCCGCTCCCGCTTCCTGAGAAGTAATGCATAATTAAATCTTCCTAACATCACACAAATTCTCAACACCTCCCTGAATCAGGCAGCCTGATACTGCTACTGTATACCTGCATGTGGTATCCCGAGATGGAGATGGAGTTCCACTTGGGCATGTTCTTCGACGTGTACGCGAAGATGTCGCCGATGAGGCGCATCGACGGCTCGGGAGGGTAGATGTACGTGTTGCGCACCTGCAGAAACACGAGGTCACCTTCCCCTAATCGAATCGGAATTGGTGCACTCTGGTTCCTCAATTTGTCATGCTACTACCCCAGCTAATGCAACATCAATCCTTCACTTTTCACAGTAAAAAGTATGCCAGAATGTTCGAGTCCCCAAGGGATGTATGAGTACACTGATTCAAAGATTCTATTGACAGGTAGGACCAGATCCTTCTCCCTCTCTCACCATGAACTCCTTGAGGATGTCGTTCTGGATCGTACCCGCCAACAGCTTCTTATCCACGCCCTGCAGAGAGATGGAGAGTGAAAATCGACATAAAGAGCAAGATTAAGGGAATCTACGACAAAGTGCAATCTTCAAATATATGCCTTCCCAAATACTGGCATACAATTCTGGCATTTGTTAATTAGCAGATATTCCTATGAGAGTGTGATAAAAGGGGGGGGGGGGATTCCCACTGACCGACTCCTCAGCAGCTGCAATGTACATAGCGAGGACGGGAATGACTGCACCGTTCATCGTCATCGATACCGACATCTTGTCCAGGGGAATCCCTGAGATACAGTACCTTCTTCGCTACCGTAACTTTGTTTAAGTGAATCGTATGTTGAGTTTTCTACCCAAACAATGTTCAGCTAATGCCCATGGGCGTTGTAATAGTTAAATGGGCAATAACATTTTACTATTATCGATTACCGTAACCCATATCATCTACCGTACCATCGAAGAGCTGTCTCATGTCCTCGATCGAGTCCACTGCAACTCCTGCCATGCCCACGTCTCCGAAGACGCGCGGATTGTCAGAATCGTAGCTGCAAGGAGAGGAGATTGAGACCAGGCGGAGAGCGGCTTCACTCACGATTGATCAAGAGGGGAAATCTAGGCATATAATTCGAGCATCCTATTGTGCCAAATACCCAGTATTTCTTAGCTTCATGCATACTTATTGTGTACAACAAGCAATCAAATATAGTATCTTGAAGTTGAAAACGCAAAATATTTAAGCAAAAATAAACAAAGGACTAACTGACCCTCTGTGGGTGGCGAGATCGAAGGCGACGGAGAGTCCCTGCTGGCCTGCCTTGATGTTGTCCTGAACGGAAAGAGATACTGTACTCCGAAACTACCGTATAATATTTCCTACGGTAACAATATATGCAACAATATACCTTGTAGAATTTGTTGGACTCCTCGACGGTGGAGAATCCGGCGTACTGTCTGATGGTCCAGGGCCGTTGGGTGTACATCGTCGGGTAGGGCCCGCGAGTGAAGGGGAACTTGCCGGGCAGCTGCAGAGGATACGGTATTATTGATTGATTAGTTGAAAATGAATTTATAATTAGGCAACCTAGTACATTTGTAGCACTCATGCAAAAAATAAATTCCTCGCAAGCATGCTACAGGTCTTCCTAGTAACCGAACGACCACTCAGTTTTCAATTGGAGCCACATCGTGCATCACAAAATCACCACCCTCACCTCGGTGCTCGTTCCCAGGTCGCATTCTCTGTCCTCTGCCAGGTAGAGTGGCTTAATGTCGATACCCTCGGCTGTCTTGGAGACAAGAGTGTCCGCCTCGCGACCCTGAATTGACTAGTGAGACTCTGGTTTCACTTTTGAGCTACATATATGATGTGGTTTGAAACGATAATCCGCAGTACAAGTGTGATATGAGCAAAACAAGTGCGTCTGACGTCAATAAGGGAGCGAAATTCTGAGGAAAAACAACAACTTCGACGTACCTTCATGGCCTTCTTGGCCATGGCCGCCCACGTGCCGTCGATCGGCTTCTTCACGTAGCCGGAAGAGGCGCGCACGCTCGCCAACCGCGCCGACGCGCTCGAACACGAACGGAGCATCACTTAATTAGCTAATTTTAATTAATTAAGAACACAAAAAACAATGTGAACAAGAAAAACAAGTGATTTAGAGGAGCAATAACGATAATAAACGACCGGAGGAAGAGGAAAGGGCGAGGAAAGAAGAGAGAAGACCACGCGACGACCGACAATTGCGAGTCTTTCGAGTGCAATGGACGAGTTTGCACGTAGTGTTGAGAGAGGGAGAGAGAGAGACATTTGCTTCGAGAAAGAGGAATGGAAAAGCGCACGGGCTAGAGACTAGTGAGGGAAAAGAGCGGAGTTCATGGAGTCCAGCTAGGTCAGATGATGTTTGAAGTTTGGTGAGTGACTACGCACAGTGGTGACGTGCAGTATGTGATAAATACTGTGCGCATACGAGAGGAGGATGAGAAACACATTACAGCGAGAAAGGTTGGGTAGAGAAGGGGAGGAATAGAAACGAGACGAGTGGACTTGAGGGATGAGTTGAATATCGTGGAGAATGAAAATGCATTACGTGATAATTGCTAGGGAATATAATAACATAAAGTCTT
This sequence comes from Pristionchus mayeri, assembly GCA_036245805.1. Lineage (NCBI taxonomy): Eukaryota > Metazoa > Nematoda > Chromadorea > Rhabditida > Neodiplogasteridae > Pristionchus > Pristionchus mayeri. The sequence goes on along the minus strand of BTRK01000003.1, from coordinate 19,725,460 downwards.
CAGAGAAGATAGCGGTCGAGTTTCTACGAATGAAGGGCAGGAGCAAAGAAAATGGGATGAAAAAATCCACTTCTAAAGTTAGTCAATGGTTGACACGTAAACGAGGCAGCAATACGAGCAAGCAGACGAGACGAGCGACCTAACAAACTGTGAGTGAATGGAAGAAAACAGGAATAATTCACGACACGTGATAATGCAAGCAAACAAATTGAGACAAACGTGCACTTTTGAAGTTTTGACCGGCTGAATAATAGCTGACCTGCCGCACTATACACCTTTTCACGGCTCCGATTTTGCGCCCGGCTCTACCGTAATTTTGTGGCTCCATTGGCAATTTTGTTTTTGTTTCCTTTTCTCTTCCGAATACAAATGTCAATTTCAATGCAATCAAAAAATACGCAGCGGCGAAAACAACAAGAGATCAATTGAGAGCAAATTTATTGGTACCCGATATAAATGAAGTGGAATCGAAACAACTTTGATGGTGGGATTGCGACTAGATTATGGATAGCTGCTGACGAATCTAAGATTAAGAACTACATCAACTACTAATTAAAAATGGGGAGAATTAAGCTTGTCTCTGATACATGATGAGGGAGGCGAAGGCGCTAACGTCCACGCTCATCAGATCCGACGGGAGTTCCTGCGATTAAAATATTATAAAATTAAATATAAATCTGCAAATTTGATCCCAGTTTCAGGAGGTTTTCCCCCTCAAACTCCTTCCTGCATCCCCCTCTGTGTCTAAAAGCTCCTCTCGAGAAACGCCCTTGACCGCGTTTAGCCGTCCATTGCGCAATTCAAAAGCTGGCTCTGACGATGACTCTCCCTGCGCACATAACAACACCCCATTTCCGAGGAGATTTACGAGCCTGAGGAATGGCCAACCGAAACCCAGCTGATTGACTCTCCCAAGGTATTCGACCCTAGTGGAGATTCCATCAGCCCGAGATAGCATCGGCTTCCAACCAGTTCATGGCATTTGAAAATGGGAGCTTGTCATCATCAAGGGCAAGAAATCTACTTCTATGCAATTTGCCCTATTCTTGAGTAGCTAGCAACATTCCTTGTCTTCATATCGTTTTCCCAACACTATCTTCTTCGTACTTGGGGAATCAGACAATCAAAAATAATCAGACAAAAAAATGAAACCGTCCCATTCAGGCTGATCTCTAATCAGCCTGACCTGCGATAAACAACCCAGATTGAAGAATCTGTTCCTTGCGTCATAGTCAATCATGCTTTAACTCACTGAGAATCTCTGTTGTTCGAAGGGCGAGACTGGTTGTGACTCGACCCTCGACTGCTTCCTCCTTCCCTCCTCCTCCATCACACTCGTCACGCCATCCAGTAATCTCTGCAAAATTCCGAATAGAACCGCCGTTCACTTCCCGGTTCTGTGCAATTCCCGGTTCTGGATCAACTTTTCTCTCTCGAATCACGCGCTGCCCTTCCCTCTCCTGTACTCGTACTGCACTCTCACTTGAGATGTGCACTCTACCCGACCACTGCACTACACTGCCTTCGTTGGGTGTTACCATACCCCTACCGTATCCCTCATGCTACTGTACTCGTACTGTACTCTTTCATTCATCTCGAGTAGTCTACGAACTGGTTCTTCTACGATGAGCACACACGCGCGGCAGAGGGAATGGATCTCGAGGGAGGGGGGAGAGAAGGGGGAATGAGATGCAGTGCCACGCCGTGTCAAGAGATGGCCAGTGCGCCGCACCGAGTAACGAGATCTTGCTAACGTGATCTATGCAATCACCTAGACTTTAGCTGCAAAACTTCCTAACGTTCTAGAAACTCTCGCAACGAAATGTCACGATTCTGATGTGGCAGTTTCTTCTATTGTTTTTGTCTTAACATGGGAACTCTATGAGGAATAGATCATTTGCCTATACCTCCCGGGGATTGAACTAGGAGAGAATCGCACCTGATAAGCATTGGCATCGCTGGGCAGTTCGTGCAACAATCCTCGCAGTCGACCCAGCAGAACAGAACCCTCGGTGCAGCTGCAAGGAGAGAGTACTGTAGACTGAATACGGTATAGGTTACGGTAGATCAATGGCGCTAGCTAGTACTGTGGTGTTCTTCATTATGAGTGAGGGTGGGATCGATCAGTTGTGGTTCAGGTATTTCACAGATAACTGGTCGGTCGCGCAACTTCAATCGCTTCTGTTTCATACAATTTTTTTGTATACAATTTAGTTAATATCTTAAAAACAATTCGATTGATAGATATTCTCATGCTTGAAAAGAGGATAATGCAAACATACATCAGCTAAAGAGCAAACCTGGTCTTCCTAGGGAGTGGAGAATTGGAGAATGAGGCTGAGAAGGGAGAGGAGACTGAGGAGAAGGAGGAAGAACACTCGCTGGAAGAAATCGACGAAGATGAACGACGTCGCTTCCTGGAATCACGACGATGAAGACGTCTGGATTAGCCCTGTGCCCTCCTCATTCCATACGACCCCCCGCAGCTCGGAAAGACTATCTATCACGTGTATCGCGAGTCAGTGAATGAAATATTAGCTCCCCGGGAACAAAACCGAACTTTTTTGCCTGATCTTTACGATATTTTGGTGGAAGAATACCCAGGACGGATGTTGTCGAAAAATATAGGTTGTTGGTCCCAGAGCCGGCTTTTAGGAATTTTCCGGTTTTGCACCTTGCTATACTGTATATCAGCTCCCAGATAAGCTAGAAGGGTGGCTTTGAGCTCAAAATGTTCGGAAAATTATTTCCAGCAACTTTTCTGTTGAAAACATATTTGAAAAATCAAAACTGGAAAAGCTATAGAAGAAAAACTAATGTGCGAGACAGAAAAAAATTATTTACCATATCACGCAGGAAACTTTCAATGGATTTTTATTGAATTAAATCAAAGAACAAACATTAATACATGTAGGAAAAATATTGAAGAGAGCTGACGCCTTTTTCAGGATTTTCGGCGCCGAACATGGTCATGTGGTAAAAAATCAGAATATTTTCATTCCAGACATCCTTAATTTACTTTTTAGTTATAAATAAAACCGATTTGAGTCGTTTCTGGAACAAGCAAGTTTGATGATGCTCAAAAAACGAGATTTCGGATAACTTTCAAAAATCGATTTTCACATCCTCAATTTTCCCCAAATTTGGGCATTTATAATTTCTCACGTTGGTAAGTTCATCCAGGATCTGTATGTATTATTTGTAGTAGACTCCGACTAGATTTGATATTTATTGGAATTGGTAGATCCATGGTTTCGAATCCCTTAGATTCTTCGCTCGAAAATGCCTCCACGGGAGTGTTCAAAATTTTCAAAATTAGTTTTCAGCTGAAATTGTGTGATTACTGATCGGATTTGTGCATCATAAATCTTTAAAATAGGGTATTAGTCAGAATACGCCGAGAAGTTAATGAATCAATACTTTTCTAAAGAAATCGAAAAATTCTAAATCTAAAAAAATCAATATTTTTCTTGCCAAGCTATATTGCATTTTGGCTATGTTTTCTTATTAAGCAGTCCTAAATATGATTTTAGATGCACAAATCCGTTCAGTATTCACAAAATTTCAGCTGAAAACTAATTTTGAAAATTTTGAACACTCCCGTGGAGGCATTTTCGAGCGAAGAGTCTAAGGAATTCGAAACCATGGATCTACCAATTCCAATAAATATAAAATCTAGTCGGAGTCTACTACAAATAATACATACATATCCTGGATGAACTTACCAACGTGAGAAATTATAAATGCCCAAATTTGGGGAAAATTGAGGATGTGAAAATCGATTTTTGAAAGTTATCCGAAATCTCGTTTTTTGAGCATCATCAAACTTGCTTGTTCCAGAAACGACTCAAATCGGTTTTATTTATAACTAAAAAGTAAATTAAGGATGTCTGGAATGAAAATATTCTGATTTTTTACCACATGACCATGTTCGGCGCCGAAAATTCTGAAAAAGGCGTCAGCTTTTTCTTTCTTCAATATTTTTCCTACATGTATTAATGTTTGTTCTTTGATTTAATGCAATAAAAATCCATTGAAAGTTTCCTTCGTGATATGGTAAATATTTTTTTTCTGTCTCGCACATTGGTTTTTCTTCTATAGCTTTTCCAGTTTTGATTTTTCAAAAATGTTTTCAACAGAAAAGTTGCTGGAAATAATTTTCCGAACATTTTGAGCTCAAAGCCACCCTTCTAACTTATCTGGGAGCTGATATACAGTATAGCCAGGTGCAAAACCGGAAAATTCCTAAAAGCCGGCTCTGGGACCAACAACCTATATTTTTCGACAACATCCGTCCTGGGTATTCTACCACTAAAATATAGTAAAGATCAGGCACAAAAAGTTTGGTTTTGTTCCCGCACTCCTCCACTGGCTCGTGATACGTGTGCTATATCACACGAGAAATGAGTAGCTATTCTTGACGGATCTCATAACTCAGAACTATAAATCCCCGGTAGATCATTGGCAAGTTTTATAAATTGTAGTATCTTCACCTGCCAAACTCCTTCTCCGGGGAGGTCACCGAGGAGGAATACGCTGATGATGATGAGGATGCTGATGATGAGCACGAGGGTGTAGTCGCGTCTCTCCAATCATACAGAAGGGAGTGATCTTCCAGATTGCCACTTGTATGCGAATTCATTCTGGAATGTGGTAAACGAATGGATTGAAAGGGAGCACGCTCAAGATAGTAACGAGAAAACAGCGAGAGGCGATCAAAAACACGTTTCAGTATCAAATGACATTCCAGCTGAGCCAACCCTCTCTTCTCAGAACCACAGGGGATAGCCGATGGCTATCTCACAAAATATGTACCGCCCCTATCCTCTTCTTTCCGCCTTACTCTCTCCCCCCTCCCCCCTCCTCCCCTCATTCCTTCCCCTGTCCTTGAGCTCTTCTACTCTCGATCTCTTCTCAGAGATCTTTCTTCCCTGGTGGCAGGCACTCTCTTCGTTCAGTGCACTCTCTTGCTTCTCTGGCATACGAGAGATCATGAGAAATGGAGAGAGTGAGCTAGGGGTGCTTGGCACGGGGAGAAGTGCATTTCCGGTTACTGGAAACGGCTCAGTGAATGGGAAAGTGCAACAATGGCTAATTTTCTTATGTAATCGAAAGACTCGTTTGGCATTCAGAGAGATCAAACCCTTTACTTGAGATCTTCGAATAAATATAGACTCGTTCGTGTCTAATATCCGGGTGCGGTTCTGGGTGGGGGACAATGTTCGCATCCTCCTCCTGATCCCTTGTCTCCGTGGGAACCATCTGCACCGGCGGAACCAGAATTTCCGGGAGCTCCATCGGGCCCCTTGTCTCCTGCGGGACCAGGAGGACCAGCAGGGGAAGCTGCAGCAGATCCGGGATTTCCAGCGGGTCCAGGAGCTCCGGCGGGGCCGGGAGGACCTGCAGGTCCGGGGGCTCCAGGAGCCTCGTTGGTTGAGCCGGCGGGTCCGGGCGGTCCAGCGGATCCAGGTCCTCCGGGATTTCCAGCGGGTCCAGGAGGGCCTGGAGGTCCAGCGGGGCCGGGTCCACCAGCAGGAGCTCCATTTCCGGGAGCTCCAGGATTTCCAGCCGGTCCGGGAGGTCCGGCCGATCCGGCGGGTCCAGCGGGGCCAGGAAGGCAATCGAAACAAAAGTCGGGATGGGCTGATGCTGCAGGTGCTGCATTGGCACCGGGAGATCCGGGTCCTCCGGGTTGTCCATCGCTTCCTGGGGCTCCATCGGATCCAGGGGGACCGGCAGGACCAGCAGGGCCCATTCCACACGAACAGCAACTTCCTCCTCCACCACCACCGGAAGCTCCTCCTCCTGCCACCAATTGGGCTGCGATGTCACTGGAATACGGTAGATCAGTGATCGATCGGTCTAATCATCGTGAGGTTACGGTAGTCGACACTCACGTAGGTCCTCCTGAGCTGTAGGTCTCTGCGGCACGCGCTCTTGCTCTCTTCTCCTGATAATCAGCAGCAGTCCTATCGTCTCCGAACAAGATATTTCGAGGGAATCGAGAGGAGGAACGGGCGGCAACATCCGGCATCAGTTCCTCTGAACTGTCTTCAAGTCTCGATTTCTTCTCCTGACCACCACGAGGGATTCGAGAGGGCGGATGAGAGATCGAGTACTGTAATTATGCAGATCAGAGTACTGTAGTTGAGAGTACCATAGTCAGGATGGAACAATCAATATTACTCACGAATGCGTACTCTTGCCAGAGGGAATTAGACCTGGTCTTACAGAAATCGACCTCATCTTGGATGTTGGAAGCGACATGCTGAAAGGGAGAAAGTTATCACTCATATTATAATTTTAGATATTATATGAGTTCCTTTCATGATAGGACAGCGCAACCACTAATGATGTAAGGTATCAGTAAGGTGTCAGGCTGTCAAGATTTTCGATTGATCTACGCAGCCTTCAAGAATGATGTACGTAAGTGAACGATACTGAATTCCAACCTGCATGTAGTTGTACATTAGGGGAACAGCAACTACTGCTCCGAGGATTGCGACTGTGGCGAATGATACAGAGAAGAATACGACTCGTCTGAGGGATGCCTCCTCCGAGGAATCACGCTTCGGATCCATCTCTGAAAGAAGGTTACTTAGAGTATGCATTGATTGAACAATTAACAAGAAAATATTTTTGTTTTTTTTTCATGTTGTTCATCCACGAACAATTGACAAAGGAAAACAGAATGAGAACGTAGATTTTCATACCTTTGATATCTCCTTTTCGATCAGTAGTGTTTCTACCTCGTTCTCTTTTATACAAACTAATCGCTCGCCTCGGGCGCTGATAGCATTCGGCCAGGGAGACAATGCCCTCCTCAATCCGTAGTTCTCTTGGAGGCGAGAGAGTGTGCAGAAAGAGGAGAGTAGCTCTCGACTTTCTCGTGCTCTCGATACTATCCAGTTGCAGCCGGGTGCCAAAGGGGAAGAAACGAGTTTGACGCTGCCGTCCATTAGTCTCTCTGCAAATCTGATAAACTGCTGCATTAGTTTCTCTTCCATAGCCAAGAAAGCGATATAATCTGCGCCCATCTGGATCTTAGATTGCAGAAATGCTGTATTTTTAAACGCATTCTGCAAAAACATTTTCACTCGGATGACAAAGTACATCTGGAACGTGTTTTGTTCTCGAACTATGGCAGCGGGGAAGATTGATGGCCCCTTAGAATGGTACTCATCCCGGGAGTATAAAAGGTAAAGAGGTGTCAGAGTACCCAGTGACAACTCGATCGAATCAACGTCTTGAAGCAGATAACGAAATAAGTGAGATTCGGTGCAGTTTATTCTTCCTTTTTCTTCATCTTCTCATTTCTCGCTTCATCTTCTTCTCATTTCGCAGTGTCACTACGACAATTGAATAGATGCATATTTCAAAACCTTGAATCAGGGAGTTGCATTGTCAACGATAACCTTAATCCACCATTACATTCCCAATCCATTTTTTCCATATCTCGCTATCCTCTAACGTGATCTTCTCCTCTTCAGGAATGGACGCCAAGCGTGATTCCTCTGAGGAAGCATCCCTCAGAAGAGTCGCTTTCTTCTCCGTTTCATTCGCCACAGTCGCAATCCTCGGAGCCGTTGTTGCTGTTCCCCTAATGTACAACTACATGCAGGTTGGAACTCAGTATCCTGCATCTACTTATCCTTCCCCAATACCGGATGTAACGTAGAATCACTGAAGTTATTGAAAAAAGACTGATACTCATGCGCAACACAAGTGTTTGCATTGTCTTAGCATGCAATCAAATGATAAAATAATTTAAACATTTTTCCTGTTCAGCATGTCGCTTCCAATATCCAAGATGAAGTCGATTTCTGCAAGACCCGGTCTAATTCCCTCTGGCAAGAATACGCCTTCGTGAGTAATATCGATTGATCCATCCTTACCACAGTACCCTCAATTACAGTACTCTTATCTGTTTAATTACAGTATTCGATTGCCCATCCTCCCACTAGATTCCCTCGTGATCAGGGGAAGAAAGCGAAATTTGAAGAAGACAATTCAGATGAACTGATGCCGGATGTGGTAATATTATGATATTTTTTAAAGTAATGATATTCACATGCCTACAGTATTCCAAATTACAGTACCCTATCGTACCATTTCAGCATTCCTCCTCTCGATTCCCTCGAAATATCTTGTTCGGAGACGATAGGACTGCTGCTGATTATCAGGAGAAGAGAGCAAGAGCGCGTGCCGCAGAGACCTACAGCTCAGGAGGACCTACGTGAGTGTCGACTACCGTAACCTCACGATGATTAGACCGATCGATCACTGATCTACCGTATTCCAGTGACATCGCAGCCCAATTGGTGGCAGGAGGAGGAGCTTCCGGTGGTGGTGGAGGAGGAAGTTGCTGTTCGTGTGGAATGGGCCCTGCTGGTCCTGCCGGTCCCCCTGGATCCGATGGAGCCCCAGGAAGCGATGGACAACCCGGAGGACCCGGATCTCCCGGTGCCAATGCAGCACCTGCAGCATCAGCCCATCCCGACTTTTGTTTCGATTGCCTTCCTGGCCCCGCTGGACCCGCCGGATCGGCCGGACCTCCCGGACCGGCTGGAAATCCTGGAGCTCCCGGAAATGGAGCTCCTGCTGGTGGACCCGGCCCCGCTGGACCTCCAGGCCCTCCTGGACCCGCTGGAAATCCCGGAGGACCTGGATCCGCTGGACCGCCCGGACCCGCCGGCTCAACCAACGAGGCTCCTGGAGCCCCCGGACCTGCAGGTCCTCCCGGCCCCGCCGGAGCCCCTGGACCCGCTGGAAACCCTGGATCTGCGGCAGCATCCCCTGCTGGTCCTCCTGGTCCCGCAGGAGACAAGGGACCCGATGGAGCTCCCGGAAATCCTGGTTCCGCCGGTGCAGATGGTTCCCACGGAGACAAGGGATCAGGAGGAGGATGCGAACACTGTCCCCCACCCAGAACCGCACCCGGATATTAGACACGAACGAGTCTGTATTTATTCGAAGATCTCAAGTAAAGGGTTCGATCTCTCCGGCAAAGTTCTTTCAGCATTTTTGAAATAGAAGCATCCTTGAACAGACAATGCAACGAATTTCTGAATCACAATTTATTCACTCGAAGTAGTAATCATGGTTATCCCTAGAATATTTCTTATTCCGTTTCTGACATGATCATGCGATAGAGCCAAGATAATGAGCACTGATAATATTAATATCGTCTTTCTCATTATTCTCTTCTCCGTCCTTCCATCTTCCTCTTTCACTCCTCTCTCGGGTTTCAATCGATGAATCTTCTACTTCGCTTTTCAGCCACGACATGGTTGTTGTTGTTTGATATTTGATCTTATCCTATTAATCTTCTAAGGACGCACTGCAGTAGTGCAATGATCGTCCATTCACTGGGGAAGGAAATTGTCTGTTTGAAGCATAACACGTCCCTCACGTAAGAATCGACTCAGAATGACTCTGGTTTGGCATTGACGCGAAATTTGAAATTGAAATAAATATCTTCAGGGTCCACTGGACCCAACTAAGACCCCCTGCACTGAATAGTGTATAGTTCTCTTATTCTCCATCTCTCCTCTCCCCCATTCATTCCTTCCCTTTCCCTCCTCGCCGAGTGGTTCACTCGCTACAATGGGTGAGCATTATCGTTTTTCGTCTAACTTTGATTATAATTTTCAATAAAACTCGCTTTCAGACCATTCTCTCGATCCTTTCGCTGATGACACCTCTACTTGCGTAAGTTCCCACTCTTTCCTTGATATTATTTTCGCGGAATTCCACTCCACTTATGACGATCTTTGATCTTTGATCTTTGGATTTCGCAGCGCGAAGAAGATGATTCTCCTCTCGCTTCCTCACTCAATCAGTCGGATCTGTCGGTGAGACTTCTCTTCATTTCCTCACTCAATTCCTCATCTCAGGATACTCAATGGACGGAATCGAGTGAAAGGGAGGAGAAGGAGCTCACTGAAGAGACAGCAAGGGATCATTCCCTAGTCGAGTTAGTTCATCCTCCTAATTCGAAATAAGGAATGTTCTGGCAGGTCATCCACACCTTCCTCCTCTGTTTCTTCTCTCCTCGACGACTCTTTCGCCCATCTCACTACCTGTGGTGAGGCACTCGAAAATCTGAAATAACGGCTTACTCCTTCCAATTTACGGATGAAGAAGATCAGACAATCTTGATTTCCCTCCGTGTATTTCACTAATCTCTCACTTTTGACGACAGAGACCACTCAGAGTGAAAGGGAATGGGGAAAATGAGCACGGTGATATAGTGACGAGTTCTTCAGGAATTCGGTTGCCCATTCGAGTAACTGATGATGTAACCGACTGGAATGTTGTCAAGCACTCCGTTCCTAAGGTATTTATTGATAAAGTTAAAATTTAAAATTTTATTAAAAATATTAAGATATTTAGTAATTTATTTTATTTTATTAAAATTGAATGCACAATTTTAAACTTCGATTTCTGCAGGAACTTCGCCAGTTCGAGAAACTCCGTACCAATGGCCACAGTTTCGACGCGCGCATCAAGAGTGGAGAGAAGACCATCGGGGCTCACAAGGTCAGTCATCAAGGTCAAGATTCAGGTGATGTTCATAGGATGAAACACGAGAACTCGATATGATAGGCACGGAATAGGCTCATCTTGGATCTTTCGGATGGCAATAAATCAATACTAATTCACGAAATAGGAATCATGAGTGCCTGTTTGATAAAAATTCAAATACATTTCTGCTAATTGTAAGTGCGATAGTAGGTAAAAATGTTAAAGGCGTGCTCCGGGGAATGAATTTTAGGGAGTCCCACCACGAAAATTCTGCGCTCTCAATTGGAAACTGTAGCGAATTTACCCAGAGAAAGAGGCGAAACATAAGTGGAACTCGTGAAACATGTCTGAACCAGGCACGACCCTGCGCTATCAATGAACTTTGCGCGTTTGTAAACAGCCTCAGAGTCGACTGTGGAACTTCGGATAAAGTGATTTCTGATCGGGTGAGTGTCCTCTACAATATCCACACTATCACTATGGGTGGCTGAACATTCCCCGGAGCACTCCTTTAAAGCATGTTTTGATCCGACGATTCTAGCCTAATCCGGAACTTTTAGATTGCTCGCTCATTCGCCTTTGTTTCAGGAGCTCCTGAGTACTCGAGTGCCCTACTTCAGTGGAATGTTCTCCTCCCACTTCGCTGAGTCTTCCACGGGAGAAATCGACATGTCGAGAAGTAAGAGATCAAAGATCAAAAATCCATTAATCATAATCTTAAGGTATGAGTTCCACGACACTGAAGAGTCTCGCCGACTATGCCTACAAGGGTAAATTGCTGATCACAGAAGACAACGTCGGAGAGCTCTTCATGGGAGCTCGATTCCTGCATATGGTGAGTACTTTACACCGCTGATTGACAACTAAGTGTTCAACTCGGAGAGAATCAATCGACAATTTCCCTGCAGGACCGAATTGTGCGTGAGTGTGCACAATTCTGGACGGATCGAATGAGTTCATCGACTGCTCTCTCAATTCTTAACGACTTCCGAGATGTCGATTACTTCGAGATCGATCACTCCATCGGCAGATTCATCTACGTGAGTGGAGAGGAAAATGATCTGGAATCTGGAGTAATTCAGGCCAATTTCGTCCCCATTTCTCTATCTCGGGAGTTCCTCGAATTGAATGCGGTTGAGTTGATGTCGATACTCCAGAGAGACGACCTCAACGTCGATAATGAGACACAGGTAGGTCACAGGATGCAGTGAAAGGGAGGAAAGAAGTGCATCTGAGGGATATTTGAGGGGGTTGAGGCGGTGGATCGATGGATGGCCCACGACAGGGAGAGGATGCAGTTCGGACCAGGGTAGATCACTCAAATACCATTCAATGGTGACTGTTCTCCATTGAAGTCTACTCAAATGCGTGCGTCTCCCTCTCATTTCTCCATCCTTCCTCGAGGGCAAAATCAGGAAGACGGAGTGGGTGAACGAGTCGGAGGAGTGTCGAGTGCTGCTGGAGACTGGCAAGGTTGTCATCATTATCGGAAGATCAAAGATCAATCTGAGCGATATCAGAGTGTCCCTCTCACTTCGATCCATACTCGCGCCAATGATGACGCTCATCGATTCATCATGGCTATGGGTTAGGTTTAGTCTCTGATCTTTGAGATGTTTTCATTTTCAAGGTTGGAGACGCGAGTACAGGGAGATCGCAATTTACGACCCTATACCAGATATTTGGACGCGTGAGTTCTACCATTCTACCATTGAGAGACTCTCCCGTGACTCTCATCAATTCTTGTGCTCTCTCGCTCTCTCTCTGACCGATGAAATGGTCTGTGAAAGGGGGAAGGAGAAATAATATGCTCACAACTCGTGCTTCAGAAGGTCGAATCAATGTCCGTCGCACATGTGACATATTCTGCAATGGAGCTGCCGTGGTTGGAAACAAGGTTCGACCGTGCTATTCCATTCTTTCCGTCAACGGGTCTTCAGTGCTATTTCTGAACCTACAATGATCTTTCGGAGATCTATGACACGCAAACAAATCGAATCATTCAAGTAATAAATCAGTTAATATTAGTCTAAATGTGACCCTGATGATGAATGGGCAACCATTTTTTTTCATCCAGAATCCGACGGGACTCGGTTGTAAACACAATTTCTTCTACTCAACCATGAGTGTCTACAACGAATCGATGTAAGCTATCTGAATGAATATTACTCAATTTTTAATATGTAATCAAATAATTTTTATATACAGACTGGCTGTTGGTGGATTTGATGACGATGCAGAAACAATCGAGACCCCACTTGATTTGATATTGGAATTTAATACGACGGACGAAAGCCCAGGTTTGCTCTACTCTCACTCCATTCTACAGGGGAAGGCGAGAGGTGGGAGATTGTAGAGGAGAGAAAACTCTCCATTCACAGAATCTTTCGTTAATTGTCCCAACAACAAGTCGTGTACTGTTGAGCTAGGGAGAAGCTTGCTGCTAGTGCACATTGCTTTTAGAGTGGAAAATTCTCTCGATCATGAGCAAGGGCGATGCCGCGTCTTTCGTCTTCGATCACAAATTGTATGGTGGGTGATCAGGCGAAGATGGGAGAAGAGTGAAGGAATGCTCAGTCTTCGGAGGAAGGAGACGGGGCGGAGTCTGTAGAAGCGGCGAGGTCTACGACTTCACGACGGATAGGCAAGTGAATTGCAGGGGAAAGAGATTGCGGGGAATGAAGATGCAGACTCTCGACCGAAGACCGAAAAGCTCAACGATAAAATGAAGTTGCAGCTGGAGAATGCTTCCTCGAATGAAATATCGTCGAAGCGGAGGAATGGCCACGGTCTTCCGAGGGCTGATCTACGTAGTTGGCGGGTGAGAAGTACCGTTGAATCCCTTATCAAGTTACTCCAATTTCAGCAACGAGAATGGGAGACGAGTGGAGGCATTCGATCCGTCCACCAACACATGGACGACTAAAGGCAAGCTGAATCGAGAGAAGTACAGTGAAGTTCAGTGATGGAAGTGAAGAGTCGATGGTTTCAGAAAGAAATCAATCAACGGAGGAACTCTGGCCGTGTCCAATAACCGGCTCTTCGCAAGCGATCGTTGCTCTCTCGAAGAGTACCTTCCCGAGAAGAACAAATGGATGGAGAGAGCGGCCTGTCCACTCGAAACGTGAGTCGAGTAATTTAGCTCAACCACATGAGTACTATACTTGATTAGGAGCAAATAACTTCGTCTTCCTGGGTTTTCACTGTTTGTCTGAAAATTATGAGCGAATGCTGGAAAAAGAGCGTTTATTGCTCTTCATCTTGCGATTCTTTTCATATCTTTTCGCTCTCCAGAAAGGCAAAACAACATCCATAATAGTGCACTTGCAGCATGAATTCTGCCCAATTCGTTCTCCCTGTCTCTGCCTTCTTCCCGATTCCTCCCTCTGCTCTCAAGGTTGGGAATTGACATTTAACATATTATCCAAATAAACATGTATTTAATCAACACGTAGTTCTCTGCGAATAGAACTCACAACAGTGCCCAAGAACTTTGTTGTGAATTTCAATAAAATTATATCCAGGAGCGTCCTCTCTTGTAATTGAAGGAAGAATGTGCATCTTTGAGTGAAGAAACTCGATGTCATTCCATGTCACCCATTTCTGAAAACTGATAAATCTTCTACATGGTATTCTGTTTGTTCCCACTGAATCATCAACACAAAGGTCTGAGCACTACAAAATACCTATTCCTTCTTCTACTTCCTTCACGCCATAGAAAAGAGAAGAACTTCAAAATGTACATTTCATTACTCCTTCGACCGTTCTGCACCACAGAAATAGTCAGTTCTTTCGAAGCCATCTTTAATCGTCATCGTGAGATTACACTCGTGCAACTCATTCTTTAAAAAATGCAATTCGGTGAGAGGGAGTCGCTCCACAAAAGAATCTTGCGCTCGCTATTTGATTCGGCCGACTTTACCATACATGACGACAATTACGAAGAACGATTAAAACATAATCGCTTCAGTATTGAAATTTCATTTTGTTAATTTTAGGGCACATGAAAATGGCCTAACAGGCATCTGTGCCACCAGATAACGTGAATCACGATTGGCTGACTTCCATTTCTCAAAATAATGACTCATTCAACTAAGATTTTGATCATCTGTATTTGAAGAGCAAAGACCGAACCGACTAAGAGCGGTAGGTTACAAGAAAATTCAATGCATGACTTTCATTGATTCTTAGGAATGCCAATTTGTAAGCAAAAGTTGTTAATTAAACGTTGGTCGAGAAAAATAGGAATGGAATTTAGAGATTTTTGACGTGCGCCTCTACTCCTCCACTCATTCCTACTCTTTCTCTCCTTGCCGAGTGGTTCACTCACTACAATGGGTGAGCATTATCTCTTTTCGCCTAATTTTAGATTATCATTTTCATTAAAAAAATGCTTTCAGACCACCATCTCGATCTTTTAGCTGATGACACCTCTACTTGCGTAAGTTCTCACTCTTTCCGCGTTATTTTTTGGCGGAATTTCGCTCCACATATGATGATCTTTGATCTTTCAACTTCGCAGCGCGAACCAGATGACTCTCCTCTCGATTCCTCACTCAATCAATCGGATCTCTCGGTGAGACTTCTCTCCATCTGCTCAGTAAAGCCCTCATGGCTGGATACCCAATGGACGGAATCGAGTGAACGGGAGGAGAAGGAGACTGAAGAGACAGCAAGGGATCATTCCATAGTCGAGTTAGTCCATCCCCCTTCTCTCAATGGATATTCTTCTGGTAGGTCATCCACTCCCTCCTCATCTTCCTCTTCTCTCTGTGATTCCTCGTTCGCTCACTTCACCACATGCGGTCAGTTATCTGCATTTTAAAAAGCGCATTTTTGTCATCCTGGCGCATGAAAAAAATCAATATTTCAATTTATTCGTCCATTTCGTTAAAGTTTCCCTCGTTTTTTTCTGACCCTAGAGACCGCTCAGTAAGAGTCGAAAATGGGAAAATGAAGACGGGAAACAGCATTTTTGGCGAGAAGAACGGATGACTTCTTCAGGCATTCGACTCCCGATTCGAGTGCGCGATGATGTCATCGATTGGCAAGTTGAGCAACCCGTCCCTGAGGTACATTAATCGAAAAATATTTTATTATTTATTATAATAATAAAAAACTTGAAATTTTTTTTATGACGATTGCGCAGTGATTGATCTTTGATCTTTGCAGACTCTCCGTCACTTCGAGGTTCTTCGCGCCAATGAGGAAGCATTTGATGTGAAACTCAAGTGCGGCGATGAAACCATCGGTGCGCACAAGGTGAGAACATTTGGAAATCAATTAATAAATCGGTGGAAAATATTTCTAATTAGAAAAAAAAAAGCAGCAATTGATTTTTTTAAAAATCTGATTCGCAAAGCTACAAATAAGTAAAAAATAATGTTATCATCCAACGGATCACCAACTAATCGGAAGAGCGAATCTTACTCATTTGTCTGTGGTTTCAGGAGCTTCTGAGTGGTCGATCGCCCTACTTCGCTGCTCTGTTCGCCTCCTCATTCGCCGAGGCTATCACGGGAAAAATCGATTTATCCACCAGTGGGAGATCAAAGATCAAGTATTCCTAGCAACCTCAATGCTCAGGTATCGATATCACGACGCTACAGCTCATCCTCGAGTATGCCTACAAGGGTAGATTGCTCATCACAGAAGACACCGTCGGAGAGCTCTTCATGGGAGCACGGTATCTGCACATGGTGAGTACTGTAGCCTGCCGATCGATAACTAAGTCATTTAACTCGGAGAGAAATCGATAACTTCCCTGCAGAACCCAGTGGTGCAAGAATGTGCACAATTCTGGTAGGGTCGATTGACTGTACTGCTCTCTCGCTTCTACACGACCTTCGAGATGTCGATTACTTCGAGATCGACAGCTTCATCTGCAGATACCTCTATGTGAGTGGAGGAGGAGATTAGTCTGGAATCTCGACTAATTCAGGCCAATTTCGTCCCCGTTTCACTCACTCTCGAGTTCCTCGAATTGAATGCTGACGAACTAATTGTGATACTCCAGAGAAACGACCTCAACGTCGATAATGAGTAGCAGGTAGGTCACAGGATGCATTGAAAGCGAGGAAAGAAGTGCATGTGAGGGATACTTGAAGGTGCTCGAGGCGGTGGATCGATGGATGGCCCACGACAGGGAGAGGATGCAGTTCGGACCCGGGTAGATCACTCAAATACCATTCAATGGTCACTGTTCTCCATTACAGTCTACTCAAATGCGTGCGTCTCTCCCTCATTTCCCCATCCTTCCTCGAGGGAAAAATCAGGAAGATGGAGTGGGTGAACGAGTCGGAGGAGTGTCGAGTGCTGCTGGAGACTGTCGAGGTGATCGACATTATCGGAAGATCAGAGATCAATCTGAACGATATCAGAGTGTCCCTCTCACTTCGATCCGTACTCGCGCCAATGAGGACGCTCATCGATTGATCATGGCTTTTGGTGAGATTTGATCTTTGATCTTTGAGATGTTTTCATTTTCAAGGATGTACTCAGGATTGGGACAGGGTGATCGCAATTTACGACCCGAATACAGACACCTGGACGCGTGAGTTCTACCGTTCTACCGTACCCCTCTACCGTACCACGATACCTCTTGTGATTCTTCTCAGTGCACGCCCTCTCGCTCGTTTATAACCTGTGAAAGAGTTTGTGAAAGGAGGAGGCGAAATAACTCTATCATTAAAGAATACTGGGTGTGTGTAATTCACTTGATTCAGGAAGTCTCCAAAACGTGCGTCGCTCAAGTGACTTATTCAGCAATGGAGCCGCCGTCGTGGGCAGGAAGGTTCGACCATGCTATTCCATCCTTGTCTTCAACGGGGTTTTCAGTGCTATTTCCCGTCATATGAGGGCCTCTCGGAAATCTATGATACGGACACCAATGTTATCACTGAGGTTAATACTCAACTAATATTAGCCCGGAGTCGAATAGGAAATTGTTCTGGTGTATTGAGAATCCGACGGGACTCGAGTGCAACAACGAACACCTCTACTCGACGATGGTCGTCCACAGCGATTCGCTGTAAGCTACCATCTAAATGAATTGCATATTATCACTCAATATGCATTCTAATTATTTACTTTACTACAGAATCGCTGTCGGCGGAAGGATATTCACAGAATATGCAGACCTTTGCGAGGCCCCCATGGACTTGGTGATGCAATGGAAGACGGCTGACGACATTCCAGGTTTCCTCTGTTCTCACGGAGGCGAGATGTGAGAGAGTGCAGAGGAGAGAACACTCTCTTGCCATTGTTTTCTCGCTAGTCACTCTCAAAATAAATAGCTGGTTTTGAGCCAACAACTAGCGTATGTTGTTGAGCAACGAAGGAGTTTGGCACTTCCTCGGTTAGGTGAAGGAGAGGGGGTGGCGAGAAAGTAACAAAAGTTTCAAGATTGTGGCTGAAGAATATTCTGTAGTACACATTTACTTCAGAGTGGACCATTCTTACTTCGATGAGCAAGTCACGCGAGGCTGCCGCATCTTGCGTCTTCGATGGAACACTATGGGGTGACGAGGTGAAGATGGAGCGAGGGAAGATTCAAGGCATTTTCAGTGTTCGGAGGATACAGTTGGGAAGGAGTTCGCAGAAGCGGCGAGGTCTACGACTTCTCAACGGATAGGCAAGGGGCACTTCTTTACTTCGCGTCACCCGCCCATAGCAATTGAATAATTTGATTGAGACGGTGATTATTGTTTGGGAAGTAGGCACGCTTAGGCGTTAGATCGCAATAAACTGACTAAATTTACTGTAATCATCTAATCATAAAACATAACTATGATCATTCTCAAATATTATGTGCTGGTCCGGCGAAGTAAAGAAGTACCGGGACTCCCGGCCTCGCTGCGAAAAGTTCAATGAGAGAGTGAAATTGCAGCTGGAGGAAGATTCCTCGAATGAAGTATCGTCGAAATGGGGGAATGGCCACGGCCTTCCGAGGGAAAATCATCGTAGTTGGCGGGTGAGAAGTAACTTTGAATTCCATATCAAGTTAAACCATTTTTTTCATTTTCTCTCTCTCTCTTCTTTATGCACACCCAAACTCTCCCTACTCAGTGACTTTCTAACCTCAGTTTGAGAAGAATCAAACAATCCTGCACCGCAACCCATACTATATTATTCATCTCGTTGCGCTTTCGAGTGTAGATAAAATTTAAATAAAACAATTTTCAGCCGTGAGCACGGGAGACGGGTGGAGGCATTCGATCCGTCCACCAACACGTGGACTCAAATTGCTAAGCTGAATCAAGCGATGTACAGTTAAAGTCAGTGAAGGAAGTGGAGCGACAATGGTTTCAGGAGCGTTTGTCCTAACCATGGAGTCTTGATGGTATCTCATGGCCGGCTGTTCGCTAGCAGCCCTTACTCCCTCGAGGAGTACCTCCCCGAGAAGAACAAATGGGTGGAGAGAGCTGCTTGTCCACGGGAAACGTGAGTCAACTAGCACATGGGCGCGACACTTGATGACAACCAAACAATGACAAGACCGGATTTCGTTACTGTTTGTCGAAAAGAGCGACATTTTTTTGCTATTCATCTAGTAATTCTTTGCATATCATACTTTCTCCTGACAGAGAAAACCACAGACATTGAAACATTTGCAGCTGTTGCTCAGCTCAATTCGTTCTCCCAGTACCTGCCTCCTTCCCGATTCCTACCTCTGCTCTCAAGGTCGGGAAGTTAAATTAATTATTATTATCCAAATAAACATGTATTTCATCAACACGTAGTTCTCTGCGAATAGAGCTCACCATAATGACCAAGATCTTGTGAATTTTAACAATATACTTTCCAGGAACGTCCTCTCTTGTGATGGAAGGAAGAAGGAGCACCTCTGAGTGAAGAAACTCCCTGCCATTCCATTTAACCGATTTCACAAAACTGACAACTGATAAATCATCTGCATGCTATTCTGTTTATTCCTCACGAATAAACAAAAAATAAGGTCTGAAATTCATTTCCTTGCTTCTACTTCCTTCACACCATAGGAAAGAGAAGAATAGTTCGATAAATTTTGCGAGTCATCGATCGATAAAGTACCCATTGAACCTGAGATATTCCGAATCTCCAATGGCTATTCTTCAATCTTTCCACAAATCTTTTTTAAAAATTCATCTCACTCTTCGAATGTATCTTCGGCATTCAATTGTCTTCGATGGAGGAGATGCAATCACTGAACAAACTTCGCTTGCTCTTCCTTCCAAGCTCAAGTAATTCTGATTAAGCAGTGCGAGCTTATGCAGATGACAGGAAATTTTACTGAAAGGTAAGCGGATATGCTTTGATGTGAAACGCTCGAATTTCGACACTATTATGTGCCATTTTGCGTACGAAAAATTTGGAGTCGAAAAATATTGAACATTTCAGAAGTAGCGTCTAGTTAGCACTGAACTGAATAAACGAAACTGCGAGTATTCAAGAGAGCAGAGAAATCTGAAAACAATGATGTTCGAAGATGAGATTGAAGAGGAAATCACATGAGGAGGACTACTTTGTCCACCATCTTCTTACTGCTCTTCTTCTCAGCAGAGAAGTGCAGCATGGTCGATGATCCTCTGTGCTACCCATTACAGAAAGAATGAGATGAGAAGAGTACTACGCGAATTCCCTTGATTGTAATTTTTTCACCAATTTCATTCATAGATTTTTAACGCCCATGTTTTCGTATTCATTTTATCTAATGCAGACAATGTAAGAAGCAGATGCCATTTGATCCTAGCTTACATTCTCACTTGTGTATCGCGCACTGCCTGCCTTGACCCAATGAGATGGTTTTCTATGATTACGCCACTGGAAGAGGAGTAGCGATCGCATCCTATCGACGAGAAGATGAAGCGAGTTTATAATGAACCCATGTAGAGGACAAAGGTGATCAGCATTCGCTGTTCGCGGAAGGAACAGATTTGCACGTACGATACAGCGAATAGCGCCCTCGTTAATTCCATTTTCCCCTCGCCTCAACACGTTCTCCGTTTGAGGAATGACTGACGATTGAGTGAGCAAAATATTTCCATCTTTAAAATTTATCGTATATGCATATTGGACTCTGCCCAGCGTTGCTCTCATCGAATTACTTCATGCGAGGTTTCTCCTCCTCCTCCTTCTCCTGCTCATCTTTGTAGGCGATGCCAATGAATTCAAGCGGGATCCACCATGATGCACCCTTCTTCATCTGCAATAATTTCCTCATTTCCAGATTTCTTTGATTGTTGCTCGCCTCCTCTCACTTATCCTGCTTCACAACCTTCAGAGACTTGTGCACCACCTTCAGCTTGCGAGGCTCCTCGATAATGGTCCAGTCCTGGGCCGCGGCTGAAAAGCTATTAGTGAGATGACGAACTATGGATGGACTTTGAACCGTGAACAAGCAATGTCTACTATGCAAATTTCTCAACGCTCTCACATGAGCGGAGCGTTGAATGTGTATGCTACTTCATGCAATGGTTGGCTTCCACTCAAAGCAAAGTAAATGCTTTATATTTCTCTGTCTTTCTTTCTGATAGGAGAGAGAGAGCAAGTGTAACGGAGAGATGGATGGCATTGCCAGCCCTACTGGGCAAGATATGGGGGAGATGAGAATACACGAAATGGTGGCAAAATCTGGAGTAGTCTTCGCTATGCGAAAGTGCCGCGTAGTTAACGTACAGTCGTTCAATAGGAATGGAACTGCTTCTCCGGAACAACTTACGCCGAGTGGTCGCATCGTTCCCATTCGCCGTGTGCATCTCGGTAGAGTTGAAGAGGGGCATTCCGATCTCGCCCAACTGCAAGATATCATGTAGACCCTTTTATGCTTAGTCGTAAAAGGGGATCCTGCGCAGATATGATATCAATCTTATAAATGATAAGAGCTAAATCGTATGATCATAAAGGAGCTAGATCTGTGAGTTCGCAATTAGATATATGCGAATCTCTTAATTGTGGGAGTGTCAGAGGGCCAATTTCACAATGGCTCACGGTAGAATCGCTGATGTCGTTCGCTTTGGGGAAGACTGCCGAATCGTTGGTCTGAAGCGGTGTGCTATTGAATTCGGACTAGAAGATGGGTCTATTTTGAGGATCCATTCCACGAAGGGAATGGGAAAACCAAACTGCCCCTTGTCAGAACATAATCCACATTGATTTTAAAAATTGCTTTTCCCCACAAAATTTAACTATAATTGAGAGGTATGGTTTGTATGAAACATAACCAACCGCATCCATGTTGAGCGTACTCTCAGCCATCTCGAGGACACTGATCTTCAATTGAAAAGGGTAATTTTAGATATTTATTTAAATGCGCTATGGTCAGGTAACCTAATTATCTAACTTTCCTAATGCGACCAAGGGACCATACTATGAAGCGCTTGTAAACAGGTAAGTGCCATCAATTTGTTACAGATCAGCTTGATCGCATCGATAGTCGGGGATTCTGGAGATCAACATCGGTTCACCTGGGCATCATTGTAGACCTTGAAGGGTACTGTCAACTTCTCGTCGCCTCCAGACTCGACGTATCTTCAATAAGTGGACTCACTCTTAGTTCTACAGTAAAGAAATTTTGCTCATCCGAGATAACGATCGTCCCTATTTCTATCTTCCCTATGATATGTATAACTAAAACTGACGCTTCCAGCTGCGAAATGCGGTCGAGAATCGCGTGGAACTGAAAAGTTGGGCATCTAGGCTGACTGCAAATGTCGCAAATACAACATGTGCACGGACTCAAAAGGTGAGATCTCGAATGATAATCAGGTTTTGAAAAGATGAAGCACTCAAACCAACAAACTTGGATGTGACGAGATTTCTTCTGCAGTCCCATCTTATAGAGCATCCCTTGTGTCGCGTGGAAGATTCTGATTCAGCACATCATGTATGAACAGGAAACAACATAATATATATTAAAAATACATAATATATATCACAAATATTTGTTTTTGTCTCAACATATCGATGTTAAAAAGTGGCTGTGTTCAACAGCTTTGTTGTCTGCTTGCAAACTAATATTATAACGATGAAAAATCTAACGAAACATAACAAAACAAATTTGTGAAGACCACCTTGCGGTGATGGATGCAGGTGAATCTCCTGTTGCAGCAGATACGTGTTTGGCTACCTTAAAATATCGATTTCCAACCGGCCTCAAATATAGAATGATTAAATGTTCATATAGAATTAGAAAAATATTTGAGAAAAAACATTAACCGTGCTGAAGGTTCCATTCATGAACAATCCTTTGCATTCAGTAATTTTCCTCAGAATTTTCAACTCGAATGTTGGCGTCCATTTCGAATTGGGCCCTCTTGCTATCGACTGCCAAGAATCATAATATTTTGATTGCAATCGATATTGAATAAGGTCAATTATTCAAAAAGTTTCGGATATGGTAAAGTCTACCAGACGATGTGCAAGGCTGCAACGATGAATCTCATACTCACGTAATTGTGTCCTCTTCCCGATAAGCAATGATTGCCGAGAACGACAACGACACTGATGATTATTAGGAAGAAGCCGCCTTCAGTTGATGAATTTGAGGGCAAGGGGTGAACCACGGGAAAATACGTCGTCTGCAATTATACTTATATTTTAAACATTATCTAAAACCTTTTTTTAAAAATATTCTTATATTACAATTTTTATAACTATTTTGAAAATAATTTACCGTGCCCGAAGCACCCTTCAGATCACACTTCTTCTCATTTGAACTGATGCAGCTATCGACCATCGAACAATTCTAGAATTGAATTAATTAATATTTCCTGAGACACATTTGCTCTTTGGTAAATGATGGTCAAATTAGAGTTAGTCACGATTAACTTTTTCTTGGAAAAATCAATAAATATTCATAAGCATGCGTTTTAAACTCAGTGTACATGATAAATCTCTACTTCGATTTGATGAGTGAGCCCAACGCTGTGCGATTGCAGACGAGATTTCACAGTTACGAATTCTGCAAAAAGTCACGAAGTGAGATACTGTCCCTTTGCACATGACATGGTCTATCGTTGGTTTGAGTAAGAGACAGGGAAAAGAGAGTGGACATTCGGTTGATGAATAACAATTACAATAATACGAACATATATTGTACTAAATAGTATTTATATATAAAATATATTTTATGTTATTATTATTGTTTATTATTTAATGTTTGTTATTTGCTGACCGTCGTTCACAACGGCAGCGATGATAAGGGAGAAGATGAGAAGGGAAGAGATGATGAGAAAGTAGCGAAGGAGAGAGAAGAGTTTGCCCTTGAGACCCTCACTGCAAGAATTGGGATGACAAAGAAGTGCATTGCTATGACCAACAGGGATTATATGCATAAGCACACCCGAGCATAGCTCGCTTGCGAGTCGGACTAATAAAGTGGCAGTACCGTACCAAATAATTACCTTAATCAATGCATTGAGTCAGATTTAAAACAAATCAAAGATCGATCCCACAATGACTATTCCGTAACGTCCTGTAAGCCTATCAACATTTAATCTTTTTTAATGAGTGACCCAAGGAACTGAATCTGACACATTGAACTACGGTAAGCATTGCGATACTGTAGCATCGATTAGGTACGGTACTACCGCGATGATAGTCCGAATTCCAAGCGTTAGCGGCTAGCATTAGCGAACCCATCCAGTTCCAGGGGAGAGAAGTTCGTGGTCGGTGAAGGTTGAAGCTTCGAGGGGGCAGGAGCCTCATTGGAGTTTGACGAAATTGCGGTTTTCTCCGGCATTAGAGGAGCAGCCTCACAAGGGGCCAATGGGATCCCTTTGTTATCCGACATTATCTGAAAGAACATTATATTATATTTTTAGTAGCACAATAACTCACTGTAGTCGAAGGGAATCGCAGAAAAAGAGAGGGTGCGACTGCTCCTCACGAGGGAATGGAGCGAAAATGGACGGAAAAGAATTCAATTCAGCGAACAAGGGACGTTGTTTTGCATTCAAATTGATCTCGGAAATTTAACAGAGATAAAAAAATCACAAAAAAACGTGATAAAATGAGTATTTTTGAGCTCACCCTCGCTCTCCCTTACTCTCCCTCCTCTAAGTATCTCGCTCACCCCCCCCCTCTCTTCCCTCTCCTCCCTTCAGCCGGGCTCGCACCAAGATTAAAGATTTTTTTGTTTTTCACGCACGATGATAGCTCATTTATTTACATTACGTCTTCTACGAAATCATTACTTATTGTACTGTATTCAGAAGCGCATTCCCTTCGAGACCAATCGCGAGAGAGCCTGTAAATTCGCGAGAGATTTCACCTCTTCCTCTGTGCTCTCTCATATCCCGCTCATCTCTCGCTCAGCCGTGAACTACCATTAGGGATCCTTCTTGCCTTCTCTCAAAGGATAACCAGCAGAAGTCACTGGCTTGTGTGATCTCATTTACGCTAAAACCAATACCACTCTCATTTTTTAAATTTCGATGTTGATTTCATTAAAATGCATACTTCTGTAATTTTGGTGATGACGGCCGTATTGAACATTTTCTCTTCTCTTCAGGGTCCATCTTCAACTAGTTCCATATTTCCCCCAATCTCTCCCTTCATTTCGTTGTCTCGATCTCTTCCCTGAAATGGCCATCCATTTTCCACTAGAAAACATGCACAATCACTTTTTTCTTTCACTCTTTCTGTTCCATATGTATAGGTAGGGACGAAACGGTTTTCTCGTAGCATCGATGGTTTAGTGGTAGAATGCTCGCCTCCCACGCGGGCGGCCCGGGTTCGATTCCCGGTCGATGCAAATCTTTTACTTTTAAAAAAAAATATCATCAGTATTTGGACTATTGGAATATTTATGATTTAGTATATATTATGTTCAACAATTACATAATGTTCTCGAATTATAAATATCCTGTTATCATCACAACTTTTATAAAAACAAATCGTTCGTTGAGAGTTTTCTTTGAAATAGTCGTTGTTGCATTGTTGATTATGGTTGTATCGCAGATATACAAAACCTCTATTAGGGTGTCCGGAAAGTATTTGCACTTTTTGATCCGTTGAACGTTAAATCAGCCATATTGATTGCACATTCCAAATGCTAGTACTGTTGAATAGAGTAGTCATTGCCCAATCACGTATGCCATGGAATTTGCATCAGGTGCCCTCCTCTGCTTTTAAGAAACTTTTATGTGAAGGGTAATGTAGTGACCCACCAACGCGTTTTCCTCCTCTTTTCTTTATTTATGTACGACTTCTTCTTAATGGCGTGGGTGGCGCAGTGGTGTGAGGCGCCGCTCGTCATACAAGGGTCCTGAGTTCGATCCCCCGCCTGGGCAGACCAAGCCCTCTATCCCTCCGGGGTCGGTAAATTGGTAGTGACCTCGGTCGCGAAAGGTAACGTTCCCTAGAAGCACTTTGACAGCAGGGTTACGTAGTCCTAGCAGTAGTCGGCCTCACCGCACTACACCACCTAGCGTAGTCGTTCACGACTGTAAAATCGCTTGACGTGGCTGCACCTTTACCTTTTTTTTTTTTTTTTCTTCTTAATGAAATCATCCAAGATTTTCTACAGTTTTATAAAGCATCAATTGCTTAATACATATACTAAATTTGGAATGAATTGGTCAACTATCTGTATCTATCTGCAACAATAAAATATTTTTTTAAAATCTTAATCAAACTTTCAACTTTTTCGATGAAATTTCATGATCATGCAAACAATTCGTATATTTTTTTATTCCAAGCTCGCCAAATGTTCTCTGTACAATGTGATATGGAGTACCACTGAATACCTAAAAATTGAGCATGGTCAAATTAGCGTTCGATTCGATTGTGGGAAGAAAGAACCGTTATGGTGCCGTTTGAGTATGATTAGTAATTACTGCTAGCTATCGTAAACTACAAATCAGTGCCTCAAGTGAAGCATGCTGAAAGAATTGCCAGGTGATGTATTATCAAACTGTATAATTAGATGCATTAATCCATTGTGCTCCTTTGTAGGAAAACAATTTTAGACGAAATCGAGACGAAATGTAACTTCAGTACCCGTCACATATTTGTTTCTTAAAAACCAGAGAAAGCAACTAATGCAAATTCTATGACATATATAATTGGGCAATGGTTACTCTAATAAATGGTGATAGCATTTGAGATGTACGGTGGATTTTACGTTCCTCCGAACAAAAAGTGCAAATACTTTTCGGACACCCTAATAAAAACACTAAATCTAAATCTCTTGATTTTTCTGAGTACCTATCAGATGAGTGTGGAAGTTGGTCCGTTCTTATCACTGATAGGCACTCTTCTTCTACCAGTGATCGATCAGTCGCGTTAGCACTTTCGTTTTCTCGTGTAATTTTCAAATTTTTGAAACTGAAAGTTACGATATATTTGTCCATCAAATAGTCAAACACCTTTTTTTCAGATGGCGTTAGAACTACAAGACATCGTCGAGCCCGGCGAATACTATTTTGAGGGTTCTATTGATGGGATGCGTCTTTCAAAAGAACTTGTGCTGCTCTCATCCAAGTCGAGGTACATTCAGAGATTTTTCTTTCTGTGGGAACCTTCTTTTAGCGAAGGAGTAGCTGGAGAATTGTTCATTACCGCACAACCGCTAATCGAAGGAGAAGCTGCAACTAAACTCTTCTATGCCGGCACTCACAATGATGGATCTTTCATGTACTATTACGCAAAGATAAATGGCGTTTTGTATGTAAGTCAACTCGAACTTCAAATTCAAAACGAACAAAAATTACTTTTCTAGTCGAGCTTCTTACTTGTAGCATTGGATTGGACCTCGCACTTCACAATAATTAGATACACGGTGAACAATCGTTTTAATTTGCTGTTGGGCTACGCTTCTCAAAAAATTGAAGCGCACTTGGGTAACGAACAATATAATATTCTCGCAGGAATCGCCCGCCGTTACATTTTTCCATCGACAGCCGTTCTATTTACTCAGGTACCGGTGAACGAATACTATGTACTGGGCGATCTGAAATCATATAAATACTATTGATATGAGTGCGAGTAAGAATTAGAACGATCGAGAATCAATTATGAATATGATAATTTGCCAGCTTTTAATTTGTCGAATTTATCCGCAAATGATAGGCCAATCTCGCTCAATACCCCACATTTGAAGTACATCATTGCTTCTATTTCTTCCCTCTCAGATCATTGGGCAAATCCATTCAGAAGTGGTGTGCTTACTTACACTTGGACGATCAAGCACTTTGCCGAATCGGACTTTTCAATTCCAGTCAACTTAACTGGAATTTCAGTGCTCGATTCATTGCTCGTTTACAAAGAGTACGATAATTTTATACTTTAAAGAACTGATTGTATTATTTGATTTTCAGAGCAAAAGTATTAATTATCCGAAGAGCGAACATTGAGACGAGGGAGAAACGTGGTATTGTCGTCGTAATTCAACATCCTCATTTGGGAGAGAGTTGTGTAAATTTTTCAAATGCATATTCTCCATTTTCTACTATCAACGCTACTATCTCTTGATATATCACAGACTGCTTTCACGCACGATGAAAGTCTATTCATCTATATTGCGTGTTCTACGAAACAATTACTGTTTGTTCTGCATTCAACATCGCTCTCTTTGGAATTGATCGAACTACCGTATGAATCATGCTTATTTTCGCGTTGCAAATCATGAATTTCAGAATGATAGTCGACATACGGCATGCTATTGATGATTGCCTTATTTTCGCATCAATAGCTTATGGGTATACGAAATTGTATTCCACGTTGCTGCCTCTCCGATGCTGGATAGTATGCATACATTTTTACACATTTTTTAGCTATACAATTTTGAGACGAATAGAGAGCTTGAAGATCAGCATAATGATACGTTCAAAAATTTGTTGGCTTCAATGAAAGGTTTGACTTTTCTAAGAATACTGTTTTTGCGAGTATGTTATTGATTCAATTCATGGTCAAATTTCAGCTGTCATTCGGCCTGTTTAATCTGTCAGAAATGTGCGAGAAAAGTTGCGCAAAAAGTTCGCGAACTTCTGAGGTGCGTAAAGACTGTTTCTCTCAAAAAAACCGCGCTCTCTCGCTGTTTCTCTAACCACCTCGCTGAAAAGTTCACGAACTTTTCAACGAGCTCGATAAAAAAGGTGGATGAAAATCTGCGAGAAAAGTCAGAGAAAGAAGAGAGAGCGTGCGATCGGAGAGAGGGAAAAGGAAGTAAACAACCTCAGCTTCCTTTTCCCTCTCTCCGATCGCACGTTCTCTCGCTCTTTCTCTAACCACCTTGCTGAAAAGTTCACGAACTTTTCATCGAGCTCGTTGAAAAGTTCGTGAACTTTTCAGCGAGGTGGTTAGAGAAAGAGCGAGAGAGCGCGGTTTTTTGAGAGAAACAGTTTTTACGCACCTCAGAAGTTCGTGAACTTTTTGCGCAACTTTTCTCGCACATTTCTGACAGATTAAACAGGCCGATTGTCATTAGCACAAAGCGAATCATCACTCGCGATTTTAAATAAGAAGGTTGCAACAATTATAAGTAAATACTCGAAGCAACATGTTTGGATGGGAATATCTGAGAATAAGCGAAAAGTGCTTGGGAAAGATCTCGCAGCTGCAAATGCAACGGTCAATCAATTAAGAAAGCAACTCGCAAGGGTTCGAATATCGCAGTTTGAAATAGCAGAAACAATATTTCTAAAGAATCAACATGAACTCGACCATTACGGTACAACTTACGAAGAATTGGAAGAGGTTCGCCTTTTTTCAACATTATTATATAATTAATTCAAATTAGCTTTTTTCAGCTGAAGTTATCATTAGCACAGAGTGACGTAACAATCACAACGCTGAATGAAGAGGTTACAATGAAAGTGCAGAGTAGATAGATGAAAATCATATTTTAGCTGAGAATAGCAAGCGAAAAGCGAAAGGTGCTTGGGCAAGGTCTGAATGCTGCGAATACAAGGATCAATCAATCAAGAAAGCAACTCGCCGTGGTTTGGGTTTCGCTAATTAAGTCAGCAGAATCAAATATGTTGAAAGGCTCAACGTGAACTCGAGAAGGAAAAGCAGGCAATTAATCGTAGGACAAACGAAGCTCAACAGATAATTCAACTGAGGAGTCAACTGGCAGCGGTTAGTTGCTAGGCATCTAGATAGCACAATAAATGAAATGAAGTCAATTGTAGATGCAACAAGAATTGAATAGCGAAAGGCGAAAACAAATTAATAATGCCGATGCTGAACAGCAAGTAGTTCAGCTCAGAAAGCAAATGGCATCTGATAGTGATTTTAGTTATTCATATTTAACCTTTCTAGATGCAAATTGAGCTCAATAACGGGAAGCGAAAATCCGAAAAGCTCAATGGAAGCACAAATCATGTACAAAATGGTTTTCTCAAAGAAAAAGAACACAAGCGAATGATGGAGAGAATGATCCAAGCAACTTCAGTGAGCTTAAGTCCCATTAAATGTTGTCATTTATGGATATTGAAAGCTCAAAGCAGCTCAACCAATCATGAATTGGATCGAATCAGGGAAGAACGAGATACACTCGTAGAGGAGAAGAATGCACTGGGGAAGAAATATCGACGAATGCTGATGCTGGTGAGGGGGCTTACACGGTCTTTGCCGGCTCGCAATGGTGTATTGCATCGGTGCGAGTGGGAGTAATGCAACAGTTTGATCAGTGCTGCTTCATGTCAATACGTGAAGTATAGTAATTCGTTCTAAATTGTATCCCATTATAGTTCGGACGACAGCAAAGTACTTCGTGTAGCGGGCGAAATCCAGATGGTCAGAGATCAAAGATCGTTGAACCGGCTCAATCTGCCGGTTCTTCCGAGGAGAGCACGAGGAGGGTCAGAGAGGACCAATAAATAAGGGAAACATCGTATTATGCATAGGGGTCAAGCATGAATAAACTTTTCAGATCTATTCTATGTTCTTTGAAATGAATACACACAAGTGTCAAAAAAGACAGCATCACTCCGTTATAGGCTAACTGGGGAGGTTCTAATCCCCGCAGCTAGTCTACGTTTACCACGAGTTCTCCCTCTAGATTCGCATAGTCGATGTGCGATTTCAGTCGTACTACTTTATCATCCATAGTCCAATAAGGGTAAAGTGACAATGGAAATGCAAACGCGGAAAAACACGCGCAATAATAGAGTGAGCAATTCGTGAGCATGGATGGGAGAAATAGTGGGGGAGAAATATCAATGAGAAACGGAGTTCAAGAATCGCGAGGGGAAGAGTGTAAACGCATGTCAGCTGTTGGTGCGAGTATCAAGGCAGCTAACGAGGGAAAAGAGTGTGAGCAACAAAGAGAAAGCGGGAGAAACAAAGAAAGAGTAAAAAGGTCGCGTCGCGTGCTCGATAGATCCGTGAATAACATTGCCCTGACACTTCACCTTATCACTCATTTCTCTTCTCCATTCTTTTCTTTCGGCAAGCGGCGACGAATCAATTTGTGTATTTCGTCCAGTTCATTTCCACGTTCTCGTAATATATTTTTGATGTTTATATAGATGTGAGAGAGCACTGGAATTTTTAATTGCTGACTATATTTTCTCATGTTTATTTATTTTCGCCCGGAAATACATAGAGAAGTTGGATTCATGCTCATCAAATTGTTTTTGCCTTGATTGCAGTTTTTTTTTTGGAATTGCGTTCCTTAAGCGATCGGCCAGAGTTGTTCACCCCGAGTTCAGATGGAGCGATTTTGGTACGACGACAGCCTCAGATCCTTATCTCGACTGGGTTTGTGGTTATTTATCTTTGTATTTTTTCCTAACAATCCTCGCGACCCTACTAGCTGTGTTTATTTCGAAGGGTTTTCTTCTTTCTTCATAGTGCCACAATTTCAAAATTCTGGAAAATCAACGATATTTCGTCAATTCAGCTCGTCAGAGCCACGAGAAATGTCCATCCCGCTTGATATACCAAATGCGGAATCACCACTTCTCCATTATGCGGGGTCATACAATACGATAACATATTTTTATACGAAGAGGAAGTCAGCGTTTCTCGAAAAGGACTACTTGATTGTTTCGCTTATTTCGCTTCAAATGCCGGATTATCGATCAATTACTGATACGGTCAGTTTCGGCAGCTTGGTGCTGGATATCGTTTCGCTTGTGTGTTTGTATTTTTTAAAATATATTTCCATTCGCATCTTCAGGATTCTGAAATGTTCTTTCATCGACAACCGTATTTATTGCAAAAGTACGACATCAACTTTAGTCCTAAAGGTATCAAACACTCTTTAGGTCTGGATTATTCAGTGTCTCATGGCTCGTTAAACCTTTATATGAAGGAGATGAAATGCAAGTGAACTTGAAAGATGTTTCCCTCGAAGATGCGCTGCTTATTTACAAAGAGTAAGTCCATTATTTGATGTTTTTTCGATTGTGTAATAGCGAGAAGATGTTCGTTCTTCGCAAGGGAAGATGAGAATGGAGTGAAGTAGCAGAAAATGTTACAGTTATCCAGCATCCAGATTTGGACTCCAACTGTGTGAGCTTTTTGGTTTAGATATTTTTATGCAATGGAATTATTTTCAAGACCGCCTATGCAGAACGGATCGTAAGCATAATTTACGTAACGCTATCAACAAAACCGGAATTATTGATTATTGATACGAGTAGTTTTTCAATGGAAATGGTCCATTTACCGTAAGCTGATCATCAAACGCAAACTGGTAATGTTTCGTTCTTCAGAAGAATACTTGACATTCGATATGCTCAAGCAGGCGAGTTGATATTCGAAGGAGTGACAGAGGAAGGAACCGAGTTATGCGTTGGAAACTGGAAATGCGATATTGGAAGGTGTGAAATGAGTTCTATCAGGTTTCTTTTTTTTGTTTTTTATGCAGTCACATGCAATGAATTCACAAACAATGGAATCGTCATTTCAAAATTTGAATTGTATTCTTCAGACAAAGGCGCATCTCGATTCTCAATTGAACGGCGCTCTTAGGAAATTGGAGGATCTGAGGCGCGGGGGAATCGCTGCTCGGGAGGATTTCGAAAGAGCAAAGGAAGAAAGGGAGAAGGTGCGTATTTGTAAATTCTCATTGTGAGTTCGAAAGTCTATTATTGGGCGCATTTTCGAAATATCAAAAAAGCGCTTCGCATAAGGAAACATTTCTCACAGGCAAGAAAACTGAACGATGAACGTCATTTGCTGGAGGATGATCTGGCTGTTGGTAGGGCTCAGATTGGCCTGCTGAGGAAGAATCTCACGGAGGTAGGGAATATCACGTATTAAAGCAAAGTTGCCAAGCAAAGTTAGAAAGTTGCCCTTCATGCAGTAAAGAAACTAAAATAGATGGATTTGAGCAAGATTCTACTTAGAGCTTTTTGAAGACGATAAAAAGAAGCGCAGGTTCAACAAGAACGCTAGAGGAAGAGTGGATCAACGCATATTCGGCCTGATCTTCCGACTGACGTTCAATATATTCAAGCAGAACGAGATGCTCTCGCGGCTCGTAATGAGGAGTTGGAGAGGAAATATCGAAAACTGCTAATGCTCGTGAGTTGAGCTTTCCGATGGTGCGAAGAATTATCGATACTCATTTTGCTCTTAAAATACAACTTCAATAAGTAATTGTTGCAGCTCGGTCGCCAAGAACACGATCCGCAATCCTCCAAACAAGGAAACTCTGCAACTAAGAAGCCCCATCAAGAAGGAAAGTCCTAAGGTAAATCAAAGTGAATTCCCCCTCACGGAAGTGCGAGTTGAAACCTAAAAGTTCACGAGGCTTTCGTATTGTATTCACGTTAATGTAGTTTGTATGTGAAATTCGATTTGAATAAATGTGCGTAATGCAGCTACTATAGTGTGCACTTCCAAACAGGAATATTTTCTAAATCACGTCAATCATCTTCAGTGTCCTCTTATCAAAGCGAATGGGTTGAATTTTTTTATCACTTATCACATTGACCAACGATTACTCATAGCATTCATCGATTGTTTGCGCCCAGCTTTACGTTGTTTGCCCTTCTCAGACGTAATGCATCACTTTTACTTACGAGTACTTGCCCCCAGACCATGAGCGGAAGTACTCAGTCTCTATTCCTCTAGTGTAATAGGTTCGCGAGCGATTTAGAACTAGGTGAGAAATGCTGTCAAGAACAAGAAAACGAGAAGCTAAGATATCGTTGCAGCGGTTATTCTTTTCTCCCAATCACCGTTAATTTCATCGTTTAGTACATCCGCACATTCTTTCGATTGAAACGTTATTTCCCAGTCGTTCGATTCCTATTCAGATGGCCCTGCAACTAAGTCCACTCAATAGTCGGCCCGAACTCTTCATTGTCAACGTGAGCGGAATATACACGACGGCCGAGCCTCGAACTATGCTTTCTTCCTTCAACACGTAACTGGCCTGACATGCCAATAGTATGAGTATTAAACATTCAATTGGGATGCCTTTTAAGGCCTCTTCAAAGAGTCGCCTCTGCTCCAACAGAGATAGCGATACGGGTCAATGCGCCGGAAGCTTGGAATTGTGCCCATTATGCGGGAAATGGGGCAGTTATGAATCCGATGTACTTCTATGCGAAGAAATCAGGACTCTTCTTCAATCAGGTTTCGTCGTGATGAATTCTAGATGAACAAGCGCTTTTAGAACTATTTGCTTATCAGTGGAGATTTGACAGGCTTTGATATGATCGTCATCAGAGAAACAGTAAGTAACTTTATTTTCGTTAATTCTGCAGATTATTTAATCGTTGTGCTATTAAAATATTCTGCACACATTACAGGAATCCCCAAATGTGAATATGTTTCATCGACAACCTTACTATTTGCTGAAGTAATTGGCAATTTTGCAATGTTTATGGAGTATATTTTTTGAGAAGCGGAGTTTTCACAACCACTTGGTCAATCAAGCATTTCGCTCACAATGAGCCTCCGATGTCAGTTGATCTATCTGGAATGGCACTGGAGGAGGCCCTACTCATGCGAAAAGAGTAAGAAATATAGAAGCTAGCTTATATTTATACTCTGCATTTCAGTGACAAACTGTTCATTCTCTGTCAAGGACTGAAGAAGGAGAGAATCGAAACTGAAAATATCGTAATGATTCGGCATCCTGAATTAGACAGTAATTGTGTAAGTCTGCATTTTTCATTATTTGCATTGTATGCTGCATATTATTATACAAGTGCATGTGAGAAGGTGCAAGATGGGTGTTCACATCAGAAAAGAGTGAAACTCTCTCGTGTTTACATCAATTCTCCGTCTATTTTTTGAACTTTGCCAAGAAAAAGCCGTGAATTAGAGTTAAAATGTTCAGACAGCCTACGCCGATGATTGGGACGGGCGTATTTATGTCGCTCTCTCCACTAAGCCGGAACTATTGATCATAGACACGGAAACACTTGCAATTCAAAGTGTACGATTACCGTATGTTATTCATCATTAAGCCATAATAAAAGAGGCTTGACAAGCATGGTTCATGTTTGGCAGTGAAATTCTCGATATTCGGCACGCGGCCAGTGGAATTCTCATCTTCGCGAGTATCTCACCCGAAGACAAGGAGTTGAAAGTCGGACAACTCGAAGAGAGATATTGGATGGTCTCTTGCGCTTTTGCTTGTTTCCCTATTTCAACATTTTTCAGCCTAAGAGTCTGCTGATTATGCAACTAAACAGGACTACACGGCAGCTGGAAGAGAGCCGGATAAGAGAACGCGTGGCAGTGGAAACACTTATAAGAAGAAACCAAGAAGCGCAGGTATCGCATACTGTATGTATTCAGAGAATAGAAATCAAATTTTTGAGAGCCATTGAATTTTTTTTTCAAATGTAAGCAGCTCACGTTGTAGTTCGTTCATATTGAAACATACTTGGATTTAATAGGGAGCCAACAATGAGAACCTAGAGGCATATATCATGTACCGACAGTACTGTTTTAATTCTAGTTCTCTCCGACTCAGTTCACAGTTTGCAGACGAGCAATGCGAAGGGGAACTCGAAGAAACACAACGATTTACTTGCTGCTGCAAATCAGAAAATTAGTGAATTGACGATGGAAAATGCAAGGGTAAGGAAGCTCCTTTTTATCATCGTAGAGATGCACATGGATGCATATTTTCAGACAAAACGACTGTGTTCCCAGAAGGGCATGGCGAAAATTATTGAAGAACGGGATCGTTTGACGAAGGAGAACAAAGAATTGGAAAAGAAGTATCGAGTTATGCTGCTCCGAGTGAGTTTTTAAAGAGAATTAGTCAATAGATTCCGATAAATCATGTCAAAAGAAATCTAATTATCCATTCCAGTTTGCTCGCCAGCCGGGTGGCCTGAGCCAGTCACCCGAGTTTTCTGATCTCTTAGAAGCTACGAAGAATTTGAGCATTTCTTCGTCTGGGGTGAATACAGCAGAGGAGAGAAGTGAAGAAGCAGTTGAGATGAAAGATAACACAAAGGAAGGGCTTAACGAGCATGGGAAGACTATGAGTGCATCCAAAAGACGAACCAAGAAGAAGAAGAGGTAGGAGATTTGCTCTGATTTCATGAGACAACAATTAATTCGAACTTAAATTATCTTTGAATTTGGTAATTCGGATGACGATTGTGTTGTGCAGCCCGTCTGATCATGAAGAGATATTGACCATTCCACGACCGAAAGATGCTGGAACGAAGACTGAAGGAACGGAGAAGGAAGAATCCCTTCTGGACTCAAAGGATGCGAAGAAGCTCGGCAAGAAAAAAAGATGAAGAAGTTACGTGAAGAACTCGTCTCGACTCATCCAGTGGTCCAAACATGATACCGTACGTAAAATTATTGTTAAATTCGATAAAGACTATCTGTTTTCCCGGTATTCGCATGGAGATTAAAGAAGCAGCAGATAAACTATCAAAAATTGAACTCTGTTTCTTTGATCATTTTTTGTGTAAATTTTTTATTCTTATTGGCGGGTGGTTCAGAATCATTGCCTTTCCACTTTTGAGTGACCTTATCGAAGGACGAGCAAGGGTCTGAAACCCTTATCAATCACCATGCACTTTGTGTTGTGCTCGGCTTTCGTTGCCAGCACTAATGTGTCATCAATTAATTGGTATGACGAGATGCGCGCCTCAAGTGCCACCATAGAGGCATGCACTCGCTGAAGAGCCCAACTTAGCCAGTATCCAAAGACGACAAGTACGGATTGAGCTGTCGGTCTCGTCTAGAGAGTATCATTTTTCATTCCTTGCTGTGAGGACATTCCAATTAGCTGAAGATTTCGAGAGTAATTCGATCGGATTGTGTGCTGATAACGATGAGACTGGGACTTTTTTTGCAAAAGCCATTTTCCTTTATTAACAATTTTCGGTCTATTGAACTTTTATTGGTAGCCTCTTCTTCGCATGAATTTTTTTATGCACCAACAATATTTTCAGAAACCCACATTTCATAATTTTCTCAAGTAAAAATAATTGATTTCTCGAGATTTGTCTGATAAATGCAAGCCTTTCTTTTACAGACGCATACTTCTTTGCAACTGACATCTGAACAGATTTCGTAGTCTGAGTGATGGGTTTGGAATCGCTTGCTCTGCCCTCTTGAGTGCTCTTATCAGGCCGAGACGGGGTCTTAAACCGTTATCAACCCCGCACTTCATGTTGCAATCAGCTCTCGCTCGCTTGTACAAATCACGCGGTTCACAAAGTGAGAGCAGAGGGGGAATGGGGGGAAATCGGCGCCTCTTGATCTCTTGGCTGGTCTTTACGCCGCGTGCGATTGCACTCACCGTGATTCAAAAATATTAATTTGCATATTTTCCAATCAACAATTTATTCCAGAAAATTCCACAATGAAGGAGAATTCATGTCACTTGTTTTGCAAATGTAATTAAATTTTTACTGCCACTAATCAAATTTGAATAGTTCCCTCCGCTTTATGGCCTATTCGATCACGGCATCACTTTTCCATACATTTGCCCTATACTTCAGCTTGCTTTTTGAGATCAACAGCAATATTTTCAGCGTATAAAAAACTGAATCTCGAAAATATTTTGAGCCTATAAAAAACTCAATCTCGAAATGGTTGCAAAGACCTCATCACTGATACAAAGGGTTAGTTAATTCATTTTTAATAAAATACTTTTAGAAATTCCAAATCAATAATTTCAGCTGCGCAATTCGAGCAACTGGGCATTCATCTGGGCTGCATTGGGCATTTTCGTTTCAGCCTATGCCTATCACGTTGAGAAGGAGTTCACGACGAATAAAGAGTGAGCTTTCTTTCTCTTACCCTCCAGTCGCACACATGGGAGATAATAACACTAGTTCATCCAAGATGTTGACGTTACTGATCACCTTTTCAGTTATTTGAGAGTTCTTTTTCAGTTTCGTCGCAACTTGCGACATCAACAGCTTCATCTCGTGTACTAAAGTGGTCGAGACTGGCCACTCAACGGGATTTGGATTCATTGGATCCGTGCTTGGCGAAGAGTCCATATTGAATCAGGTATTGAGGTGCCGTTATTAACCACACTAAATTTTATCTACGCACAACGCACGATGACATAAAATGCTCAGACGACACTCTGGTAAAAGTTTCCCTGTGGGGTACCAACTGGGAAATTTCACTGTGATCCCACCGGGAAAGTCACTATCCCAGGGGGTCACTGTGTGATCACAGTCGAATTTATCAGTAGGTACTCTGCAGGGATCCCACTGGGAAACTTTATCAGAGGAGCGGCTTCACAAAATCGTCCACTCGCTCGAAATATCGATATGACATAAATTTTGCAGAAGAATGCCGTCTATGGAATGGCGATGTACAGTGTCTTTCTCATCCTCTCTCGATTCCGATCCCCCGCTTTCGTCCGATTCAACCTCTACATCGCCTACAGCCTGATACCGGGTGAGATGTTACTCGACTAAGTTTTCGAACAAGTCGTTGCTTCTATTTATTGGCTAAAATACTGCTCCACATTTTGAGTATACCATTCTTTCATGAGGAAAAAGTGTATGGCATCAAATACCGAGCGATTACGAAATTCTCGATCAGCGACTCTCTACTTCCTCTCTATTCTCTTCCGTCTGCGTACTCTCTGTCTCGTGTGCATCCTCACGTACTTCGTCAATGGAGCACTCTTCGTGAATACACGAAGGAGGAAGGGACTCGTTGATCAGATGGAGCGATCGGAGGAGAACAATAACAAGCGAGATTAGAACACTGTAGGACTGTCTGGATAAAGTATTTTTTTCAGTCGCAGATGACAGAAATAGAATTATTATTCGGCTTTTTTACGCAGAGAACAAAACTTTGGTTTTACAATACAAAAATCAATCGAAGTGATATTTTTTGAAAGTGTAGAAAAAAATCAAACGACTTTCCCGCTGTTTGAGAACACAACTTTTATTGATCAATCAAGGCGCCAAAAAGGAAGGTGGAATTTGTTTCTGCTCTCCTTCTTCTCGCTCCTTTCTATCACACTTTCGTCCACTCCAATTTAATCGCCATCTCTTTGCTTCTCTCGTCTCATCGATTATTTCGCTCTCTTCTTCATCCCAGATGGTCGTGCAATTGTGTCCACTTGCTATTCGGCCCGAGTTGTATATTACTGACGAAAGACCCCCGTATGGACCGCTGAATGCTTTTATCTACACGAAATCGAAGCCTCATGTACTTCTAACTTCGAAGAAGTGGTCAGTTGGCTTCATTCCCATCTCTCTTTGAAATGTGCTACTATGAAGCTGTCGCCGTCAACGCGAAATTTCGCTGTGGATAGAGGGAGTTGCTGGCCAAGATACAAGAAATTTTCACTACGCTGGATCATTCAATCAAGCGATGTATTTTTATAGAGAAAAAAATTCAGATTTTGAAGTTATATCTTATTCTGGTTCAATATAAGTTTTAAGTTCAGCCCGATTTGTTGATCGAATGGAATGTGGTCAACATGAGAATGCAAGGAATTCGTGCAGCTGTAAGTTTTTAAAACGTTTTACGCGTTTTAGCGTTTTTTTATCTGAACAATCGTGGACAACTTCCAAGATAGAGGAATTCCCTTTTTAGTGGTGAATTAACTTCGATAAAACTTTCCAGTAACCACTAATCTTTCCGTATCCATCTATGGAATGCAAATGT
Organism: Pristionchus mayeri; assembly: GCA_036245805.1. Taxonomy (NCBI): domain Eukaryota; kingdom Metazoa; phylum Nematoda; class Chromadorea; order Rhabditida; family Neodiplogasteridae; genus Pristionchus; species Pristionchus mayeri. The sequence goes on along the minus strand of BTRK01000003.1, from coordinate 19,685,917 downwards.
AACTCTATTCGAAATTTGCTGTTCTGAATTGTGCAGAAGCGCAAAAACTTTACTACACTCCAACAAATGTAATTTCAATTGACTAGGACATAACAGTTGAAAGAAATTGAAATTGTAAGACCCCATATTTTATAGGAACATCCGAATGTGCTTTTCTTCCATCGCCAGCCATATTATTTGATAAGGTCATATCAAGCGTAATAATTTCAACAAAAACAATTATAGGACTGGACCTGAAATATGCCAAATTAGACACTTTGAACTCCACAGGCCTCCGATTAATGTGAATTATAAGCCGTTGCCGTTGAAGAATCCTATGCTGCTTTACAAAGAGTGAGAAATCTAAAACATAAAAAATTCATTGGAAGCAATCAGTGGGACTTTATTTATCCTACGGAAAGGAAGTGATGAACGATTATTGGAAGCAAGCAAGAACATCGTTGATATTCAGCATCCGTTATTAAACAACGAATGCGTATGTTCAATGCTCATTGGATTTTAATTAAGATTATTTAATCTGTAAACAAAAAAACAAGGGATATATGAAAAAAATTCAACAATTTCAGACAGCATTTGTAGACGCTGACGAACCCGTTATTTACGTTTCACTTCATTCGAACGCAAAGCTGATGATAATTAATGCTAAATCATTTGGAATTCAGATCGTTGAGCTGTATGGCTTTCTGTATGGTCACATTTAGAGGATGAATATCTGCGAAAAACACTGCAGAGGACTCGGGGTCGATATCCGATATGCTTCTCGCGGACTGCTAATCTTTGCTGAAGTGTTCCATACAGCGCCTTACACCAATCTGAGCTTCGGACAACTCGAAGATCGATATTGGAAAGTTGCAAAATCACTATTCAATGATACTATATCTTTAATGTATATTTCAGCCAACTTCGAATCCCGAAAAACCACTCATCAACGACCTGGCCAGTTTGCCAGCGTCAGAAATTTATGGGATGGCCAAGCCAGAATTGGCGAATGACGAGCGCGGTGAAAAGGACAAGGTATCCATCCGTTATTGTGTGAATATTTCAAGTTTTCGAGCTACTTTTCAGGAACAAGTTGTTCCTGCCATGTCTCAAGAACTCGCTTGTGCAAACGCCAAAATCAGTCAGTTGATGGAAGAGCTTTCCTCGGTTGGGAATTATTTCCGCTGCAAGCTTATTACAAAATCGATTACAGGTACAATTGGAATTCGAAGAGGAGAAGCGAACACATTCGGAAAGTGAAATGAATAGAATACGAGAAGAACGAGATCAGTTGGGGGTGGAGAAATTGGAATTGTTGGGAAAATATCGAAGACTATTACTGCAAGTTGGTCATATTCACATTTTGGAACTTTGATGCAAACTTTGTAGGTGGGACGGTCGTCCAAGCAGCCAGAGCCAAAGATTTCTCCCGAGGAAACTCCCATATTAACAGCTCCGATTAAAAGAGGTGGCAGGGGCCAAATAAGTTCATGAACATCCCGAGCAGCTATTTTTGAATGTAATAAATTATTAAATTCCTCTCGATATCCTTCGAAGCACGCCTAATTGACAACCATGATCAAAGAACATTCCGGGATTTTTCGATAGATTTGAACAAGGTGTGACGAATAGATTTGACAAGAACAAGACAGACATCTTAGGAACTACATTAATGCACAATTTGCTGATTCAGATCCACTATCATTCACGCGATCTCTAATCTCGCGCGGCTTTTGCTTGCCTTCCATCCCCTCTCCTCTCTCTCCGATATCAATGACTCAACAATCGGGCTGAGTACACTCGTGCACGCAGACCAATCACTCAGAACTGCGCGCTTCCACTGCATTTACTGTTAGCTTCAGCAGTATCTTACTCACTTATTTTAATGCCCGAAGTTGTATCCATGGAACTGAGAAGGAAAATGCTTTTCCACATTCATGATGCTCATCTACGATTGTTCCCTTCACCTTATCACTCCTTTTCCGTCTCTGATTCAGCCTTTAACGCCTGTACGCACTGCGGTTCTTTCTATTGTTTTCGTTGAATACTCTTCAATATGTCCAGTTTCTCTATTCCAGAGGCACATAGGCATTGCGCTAGATGTCTCGACGAACATCGCAGTCTGATGTCCGTCTCACTTCATACGGTGAGTGCGAAAATCTATAACGGAAGTCCATGATTTCCCTCGCAAACTTGAATAAGAATTGCAAAGTTTGCAGCCCCGGTAGCTCCCGATGAAGACTCGACTCCGTCCACGTCCAACCCTGGCGCACAACAGAGTGAGTGCCTCTGAATTAAGATGTGCTGATCCTCTTTCTAGTACGATTCGTGTGGTTGGCTTTGATCAGACCACAATCAGAACTAGAAATAGTAAAGGCATTCTCATTGACACTTTGCTTTGACCGCATCAAAGAGACGCACTGAGCGGAGATAAAAGTGCGAGAGGCGCGAAAGGGAAAGAGAGAGAGAGAGAGAGAGGAGTGATCAAATAGGAAGAAAGTGCGCAAATAGGGATGCCTTGACTGCTTTATTGCGTGAAGGCCAAATTTTCATCGAAACGTAAATCCCAGAATTCTGATCAAATTGACTCACACTCCCCTGAGAAGGTGGGTGGAGATTAGGATGAGGAATTCCGTTTGTAGCTTCCTCAGATATAATTTTCTAGATAAGAGCAGCCGGAAATGCTGGCAACGATCGGGATCGCATAATGTGGACGAGAGGGAACGTCGACTGAGGGCAAACGACCAGGAGCACAATAAACAGTTCAAATACGCGGTCAGAATTTTTTGACATATGTTGCTATTCGAACTTCATTTTTTCCCCAGAATAATATCATCAAGACTTCCAAATATAATTTGTTGACATTCTTGCCGATCAATTTGTTCGAGCAATTTCGACGGATTGCCAATGCCTACTTCCTTATTCTTCTGATTTTACAAGTGAGTTTCAGCGTGCTATTCGAATTTTCTCTGAAATTTGAAGCCCATTTTGAATCGAGAACTTGAATGAGAAGAATTTCATTTCAGCTTATTCCGCAAATTTCCTCCGTTTCATGGAAAACTACCCTTTTCCCCTTACTTATCGTACTTACCTTCACTGCAGTCAAAGACGCCTATGATGACATCGTGAGTATTTCATCCTGTTTCTATGGAATGACAAGGTGAACTGTAAGTGATAAACTCAAAGTGATAAATATGTTTTTCACAGAAACTGTCGATTTATTGCAGCAACGCCACATCTCCGATCGGAGTGTCAACAATAGGAAATCGTTCGTGGTCAGGAATGGTCAACTGCTTGAAGAACCCTGGTCGAAAGTTACTGTCGGAGATGTGATACGGATGACCAGCAATCAGTTCGTAGCGGTAAGTTACAAGGGTCACAACCATAGTTGCCCAACACTGGCGGCGAGGTATTTTCAGACCATGAACCCCTATTCATGCTGGGGCGCTTCCCCCCTCGATATGAGTGGGGAAGCGCCCCAGCATGTATAGGGGGCCATGGTCAAAAAACGATCGGTAGGTCAAGACTAGGTACCATACCCAATCGATAGTACAGTATCCCCAGATACCGTATACCACTACCGTAACCCACGATTATCGCAAACTAACTTTATTTTAAAAAAGTTCTGGTACCATGCCCAATCGATTCTACAGTACAAAACTGACTACCGTAACCCAGTTCCTTGGGTCAGATCCAGTTCCTTGGGTCAAACATTTTTCTAAAAATCCTAAATCGAGCAAAATAATATTTTAAATTATCCTTCCGCATCTCTAATTACTGTAGAATGAGTATGTAATCGATTTGGGATTTTTAGAAAAATGTTTGACATTTTTAGAAAAATGTTTGACCCAAGGAACTGTATCTGACCCGAGGAACTGGGTTACGGTAGTCAGCTAGGTACTGTAGAATCGATTGGGCACGGTACCAGGACTTTTTAAAAATAAAGTTAGTTTGCGATAATCATGGGTTACGGTAGTGGTACACGGTATCTGGGGGTACTGTACTATCGATTGGGTATGGTATTTAGTCTTGACCTACCATTGACCTACCGATCGTTTTTTTACCATGACCCCCTATACATGCTGAGGCGCTTCCCCCCTCGATATCGAGGGGGGAAGCGCCCCAGCATGAATAGGGGTTCATGGTCTGAAAATACCTCGCCGCCAGTGTTGGGCAACTATGGTCACAACATAACTTTGAATATTTCTCTCAACTGTATATTTTTGGCTGGCTTTATGGGGATATTGATGTGACCAATGAATGAAAAACTACTCAAAGAGAATGGAAAAAAACACAATAATTAATTCCAGGCGGATCTGCTTCTCCTCTCGACTTCCGAACCCCACGGGATCGCTTACATCGAGACGAAGGAATTGGACGGAGAGACGAATCTGAAGACTAAGGCTGCGTTGGCAGAGACGGAATCGATGGGAGACAGATTAGATGCCATCGCTAGTTTCAATGGCAAGTGATCTACTTTCTCTAATCGATAAATAATTCTTTTAGGCGAAGTTTTGTGCGAAGCTCCGAACAATAAGCTAGACAAGTTTCAAGTGAGTGCATTTTTCAAACTTAAATAATCTTCATATGACAGGGTCAATTGCAATGGAATCAGAAAAGGAGCGCGATCACGAATGAGAACATTCTGCTCAGAGGATGCATTCTGAAGAACACGAGATGGTAAGACATTCAATATTTTCTCAATTATTAATCCCTTGTTAGAATTGGAGAAACATTCAGTAAGATAGTTCTCCCTTTTTAAGGTGCTACGGAGTGGTCATCTTCGCTGGACGAGACACGAAGCTCATGATGAACAGTGGAAAGAGTCAATTCAAGCGAACTTCGCTCGATCGATTTCTCAACATTCTCATTCTTGGGGTGAGCGATTCTTCCTATATTTTCTGAATGTAAACTTGCTTTTAAAACATGAAAATTAGATATGAAATTGATTTGGTACATTCTTATTTGTTTGGAGACACGATGATTGTGCAGAAAATTTGATAATTTGCATACCGGGATTTATCATAATCTAAATATTTAAATTATGCAAAAACCCTGCCCAGATCGTAGTCTTTCTCCTCGCGATGTGTCTCATCTGTTGCATTCTCTGCGGTGTATGGGAGTGGGAAATCGGCCGATTCTTCACAGATTATCTGCCCTGGGATTCCATCATTCCGGATCCTGCTAAATCAGGTATGCTAGGCTCGAGGTGCAATGAAAACGCAGGATGGAGAGATCCAATACAGAAAGTATTCTCTAAAATTTGGCGATTTTGGCAACGAATAAGAGTTTGCAGTTCCGAAAAAGTTCCTTGACCAGGTCCGGCAGCGTCAATTGCTGTAATCGCAACGCTCAGCTTCTTCTCGTACATCATCCTGCTGAACACTGTCGTGCCCATCTCGCTATACGTCAGGTAAATGTTTTTCATAAACTAATTAGACCTAGATGTTCAACCCTGAGTTCAAAGATCTACAAGAATGAGAATACGAAAAAGATCGTCGTAATTAGACGTCGTAATATCGAATTGTGATAACTAATATTCACCTCCATGCATATCCTCTAATTTCTGCTAGTATTCTCGCCAGAATTATACCCATTGTAGTGTGGAAGTAATCCGATTCGTGCACTCGATGTGGATCAACTACGACAGTCAAATGTACTTTGAGAACGGCGAGAATTCAGTCGGAGCTCAAGCGAGAACGACGTCTCTCAATGAGGAATTGGGACAGGTACGAGATGCTTTCTGTATTCTGCCTTGTATAATTCGTGAAACCACACCACGGTACCTTCGTTCCATATATTCTTGCTCAACTCAAATCCCGAATTTTCCATTAAATTTTGTTCAGGTCGAGTACATATTCTCCGACAAAACGGGAACTCTAACAAGGAACATAATGACCTTTAATAAGGTGAGGAACGAATCCATTTTCGTAATCTAAACTCGAGAGTTTGCAGGCATCGATCAACGGGAAATCGTACGGAGACCTACGAGATCGACGTGGAAATATCAAAGAGATTACCGAGGTTAGCTTGGCTATTATACATTTAAAATGGGGTGGCACAGCCTTTCTTTCTTTTCAATCTTCGCATCTCTAAATTCTATCCGTTCTAGCGAACTCCATCCGTCGATTTCTCCTTCAATCCACACCACGAGGAAACGTTCAAATTCTACGATAAAAGTCTGCTCGATGCGACCAGGAATAACGTGTCTGAGGTATGTGTTCGAAGCATTAGATATTCTTCGACTCATTATTTGATGTTTTTACTTGCTTGTGGAAACAAAGGATCTCGTGGAGGGAAGACTCCATAACTCGAAAATCTTGGTAGAACTAAAATTTGAGGTGCGCGAATTCTGGCTGATTCTCGCCCTGTGCCACACTGTTATGGCGGAGAGAGACAAGGGAAACCTCGTTTACCAGGTACTTTAAGTATGCACAGCAGCTCCGATCAAACTATGAGTTTGAGTCAATGAACTATAACATATTTCATTCTTTTCCAGGCGCAATCTCCTGACGAAGCTGCCCTAACTTCGGCTGCTCGCAACTTCGGATTCGTATTCGTCTCTCGCACTCCCAATTCGATAACCATCAAGGATAATGGGAGAGATGTGGTGAGACAATCTCTATTACATTTTGTCCTATATTGCTCTCTCGTATCTAGGGATTCACTAGGTATGCGGCTAAATTTATAACTGAAAATGTTAGCCCTATTTCAAATTTTGCTCCTGATTAATTGCAATTTCGATGTTTAGACATACGAACTGCTCGCAATTCTCGACTTCAACAACGACAGGAAGCGGATGTCCGTGATTTTGAAAACTCCCGAAGGAAGGATCAAGTTGTACTGCAAGGGAGCTGATATGATGATCATGCCTCGGTGAGGAATTTGAAAAAAACTTTTTTAAAATGCATTCTCTGTAAGAACGGGACAGTCGACATGAGGGGGTGGCACAATGCTTCAAAGTGGTCGAATCGAGCTGAATCTTGGGGTGGGTAACTCTGATGTGTAGGGTACTCTTCCACCGAAATGGGAGTACGGTAGCTCAACTTTTTGACCTACCAAAATCGAAAAATAAATGTCAACATCGAGTGACGTGTTATACATCATTCGAAAGAGCATCAAAATGTGTGACTAAATCTATGTTTAACTGAGGATTGATGCACTTTCACGCTAATTAGAGCTAATTAAGTGCATTTCTGGACAGTTTTCCGGATGAAAGTCATTGATGTCGTCATTAGTACGGAAAATCCTTATGACCAGTAGGTTGAAGGTTTATTGAATGTTTTTTTCGTTAGTTTGCTTCATATTTCCTCTCCAGAAGACCCGGTGGATTTGCTCATTACGTAGTCTATCGCTTCCCCCCCCCCTCTCTTCCCCTTCGCATCTATCGTACCCTCACCCTTAGTAACTATTTTTACATTCTTTCTCTTTACACGCAGACGTTGTCTTATGCCGTGATCAGACATGCCTGATATTAGTCCCAGAGAAGAAGAGATGATAAATCTACACGCAGACTTTGGGCTCTGTCTACTTGCACGCTGTCAAATAAAGGCAACCTTCGAGATCCTTCGAGATCTGGCCACATGGAGATCGGAGAACGAGTGTTCTTTCCCTAGGAATCATTCTTAGATGGCGGAAACGAAGGATCGTTGTGGATAATGGTAACGGGAGGGCAGAGGAGGGAGATGAGGAGCATTTCTGGAGGGCAGCTGCTCCGAAAGAGACTCGATCATCTGATGATGACGGTCTTTTTGCATGCCCGGTAATCACATGCAGTGAATGCTTCAAAGTACTGGAGGATTTGGAAGTGCATGTCCTCGAGAGGAATCAGAGCGTTTCCCCCTTGAAAATGTCGATGAGAGTCACTGTGTCGATGAGATGTCGATGAGATGTCGATGAGATGAGAATCACTGCACAAGTTCAAGGCGCGACGCGAAGTGATCGCTCAAAGTCGAATATAAATTCCCGAGGTGGGCAATGTTGTGAGGGGGCTGGAATTATCGGTCGACGATGGTCTTCCGAAAGTGGACAAAGGGTATTCTCTCAAGAGGAAGAAGGCATCGGCCAGGTACAAGGAGAGACGAGGGGATTATGTAGAAGTCGAACGAAAATCTCTCCCGAGAAGCTAATGTTCTCGGAAAGGAATATGGATGGAAAAAAACTTTTCAGGGAATATGAAAGACTGAATAGCCGTCAACTTTTGGAACTCCAAAACACTGACTGGGGTTGGGAAGGTGAGGGAATAGGAGGGTGAGGGGATAGATGCGAAGGGAAGAGAGCGGGGGAGCGATAGACTACGGAATGAGCAAATCCGCCGGGTCTTCTGGAGAGGAAATTCGAAGCAAACTAACGAAAACACATTCAATAAACCTTCAAGAGTGTCTGCAACGTTCATGTGAAGTGCAAATACGAGCAGAGAAAATCGGCAAAAATAATGCATCGGGGAGGATTCGAACCCTGGTCGACGATTGCATGTTAGAAAATGCTCTGCAGCGCATGATTGGTGCTCGAAATTCGTAAATTGAACATAATAGGTCGATAGAGAATTAAAAATGAAACCTGCTTGTCATAAGGATTTTCCGTACTAATGACGACATCAATGACTTTCATCCGGAAAACTGTCCAGAAATGCACTTAATTAGCTCTAATTAGCGTGAAAGTGCACCGATCCTCACTTAAACATAGATTTAGACATAACTTTTGATGCTCTTTCGAATGATTTATACCACGTCACTCGATGTTGACATTTATTTTTCGATTTTGGTAGGTCAAAAAGTTGAGCTACCGTACTCCCATTTCGGTGGAAGAGTACCCTACACATCAGAGTTACCCACCCCAAGATTCAGCTCGATTCGACCACTTTGAAGCATTGTGCCACCCTCCTCCCCTTCTTACAGAGAGCGCGTTTTAAATCGAAACTGTTTTTGTAGTCTTAGTGATTTCTTTAAGATTGAACAATCAGTCATCGACATCCATTCGCGATTTCACAATCGCTCATATGGATGAATTCGCTGCTGTTGGTCTGCGAACTCTCTGCCTCGCATACAAGGACCTCGACATGGGCTATTACCAGGATTGGAATGTATGTTTTTTACAAACAAATATGTACACAAATCCGATAGTGAAATCTACTGACTGGAGTACACATGAAGAAAGTTTGCAGAAGCATCGGAAAGAAGCCGCAGTTGACATGGTGAGCAGAGAGAGAAGACTGGATGAGTTGTACGAGGAGATGGAATCAGGTAAACTACGCATTAGGAATGGATTGGTAAGCAATGTCTTTCTTCCTTTTATCAGTTCTTCCTCTCGTTTGATTGATGCGATATATCACACATGATGAAAAGAGTTATTTCATCACTTATCCGGAAAAATTTTGTTTTGAGGGCTAACTCTTGTGGGAGCCACGGCTATCGAGGACAAGCTACAAGACGGAGTGCCCGAGGCAATAGCGAGACTCAAGCAGGCGAACATCAAGATATGGGTGCTCACTGGAGACAAGACGGTTAGTTGGCAATTTGGGTCGGATACTGGATTATCCATGCACTGAGCGAGAACTTCCATTTTTATTAGACTGTTCACTTACAAATGAAAAACCTGTAAAGCCAACTTAGATTATACATTATCTATTTGACCACACATGGCGCGATGCGTGAGTGTAGTAGATTATTGGAATCCATTTTCCCGTCCCTAATGTGAAAACATTCTCAGGTACGGAAGGAATTGAGATATAAAAGGTAGTATATCTGTACAGGAAACAGCGATCAACATCGCTTATTCGTGTAATCTCCTCTCGGACGACATGAAGCACACGGTGGTCATCGATGGTACCACCGAGAATGAAGTGGAGGTGAGAACGTAAACACTTCACATCAAATATAGGGAGAGTCATAAATTTACGATTAGCGCAAAACACGGAATTTTCAGGTCCAACTGAAGGCCACGTGGCGTCTCTTCGCTAAAGGAGTGCGGGTTCGTTCTTGTCCAATCATGCATGTTCATGCAAACCCATATTCCCCCTAGAGTTCCAATTCGTATGATGCTTTGAAAAAAATTACGTCAGAAACCGTCCTCCGCTAGGAGCGAAGGCGGCGACAGAGCCTACGTGAATATTGAAGAAATGCGCAATGGGGGAATCGAATCTGACGAGGAAGAGAACAACAATGACTTTGGTAATATCGATCTGTTCTGCTGCATTATCATTATTATACAATACTGATGATGTCCATTGGGGAATGATCATTTTATATGCGAACATAGTGGTCTTCGAAACTTCAGAGGGGGGAGGTTGGCCAAATATCGAAGAAATGCTTCATGTTCAATCGAAAAAAACAGGTATGATCGAGGAGGGTTCGACTTCTTGTCTGGAGAACGTCGACGACAAGGTGGCCATGGTCATCAACGGGGACTCGCTCGGATTCGCCCTCTCTTCTCGTCTCGAGCGAACGTTCCTCGAGTTGGCGTGCAAGTGCGACGCCGTCATCTGCTGCAGAGTGACGCCGCTCCAGAAGGCCGACGTCGTCGATCTGGTGAAGAGAAACAAGAAGGTCGGAAGTAATTGAAAGACGCTCATGTTTTGTCTGAGCCACGATTTCGAGAGGACTGCAGTGAGCTACCAGTACTTTACAATTAGTGCTATTTGTATCGATTGGGGCAGTTGAAAATGCGAAGAAGATTTTTTGGATTCAATACCATAATTTCTATTCCAGGCAGTGACACTTGCAGTGGGAGACGGTGCGAACGACGTGTCCATGATCAAGACCGCGCATATCGGAGTCGGAATTTCTGGTTAGCATTTGCATAATCATATTCTGATTGTATTAATTTCATGCCACTTCCAGGCCAGGAAGGGATGCAGGCAGTGCTCTCGAGTGATTACTCCATCGGGCAGTTCAAGTACCTGGAGAGACTGCTGCTCGTGCATGGTCGATGGTGAATTCTCATTCAATTAAATTCCCGAACCAACATGCGATAAAACAACTAAATTGCTTGTTCACCCATAGAAACAAAATAATTTCATTACGCCGGTCCCCTAAAAATAATCTGCGATTGCAGGTCGTACTTACGAATGTGCAAGTTTCTGCGGTACTTCTTCTACAAGAACTTTGCATTTACACTCACCCATTTCTGGTTCGCCTTCTTCTGCGGGTACTCTGCACAAGTTAGTTTAATATTTTCGCTTTGGAGCTTACCGCTCGACAGTTGCATATTTCGCTCAATCTTTTGCTAAGAGATACTGTTTATTGGTTATTTGAGAGCGTTGCGTTCAGTCACCGAAGATACCATCTTGCAGGAACATAGTGTCTGACGTCAATATAAATATATAAATGAACATTCAGTCGATCTTCGATGAGATGTCCATCGCCGCGTACAATCTCGTCTTCACTTCCCTTCCCGTTCTCGCGATGGGAGTACTCGACCAGGATGTTGACGATGAATACTCCATCAAGTTAGAAATATGTTTATCATTTCGGTCTACATAGAACTGAAACCTGTGAAGATACAAGCATACTTGAATCCTGAGATATCTGATGCTTGGAAGTTTTTTTTGTATGCGTTCTTCCTTGAACACATCAAACACAAGGTTCTTTGAGGTTCCCTCAACTCTATCTTCCCGGTCAATTCAATCGCTTCTTCAACATGCGCATCTTCATCTACTCCGTCCTCCATGGAATCTTCTCCTCTCTCGTCATCTTCTTCGTTCCCTTCGGCGCTTTTTCATCAGAGGTTTACTTTTCGATCCCTGTTGTGTCCCTGCCTTGTACCCGACAACGGTTCGTAAGGGATATAACTTTATCCACAAATTAGTCGGGGAAATACTAAGAGGGGGAAGGGGAGCAACTACTCTCCGCTCGGGAGAGAACTAGACTGAAGATGGGAAGAGGGTCAGGAGAGGGAGAGGAGGGAGAGGTCACGCGAGTCGATAACAAGGGGAGACTTCGAGTGATCTACCCCACTCGAGGGCGTCTACACATTCTTGTGAGTAGGGGCAACTCTACGATACAACACCTCCCCTCCAAGACTCGAACTTGGGGAGAGTCTGAACAAATAAAACATACAATAATAGGTGATTAGTCCTCTCGGTAAGGCACCTTCGAAGGATCGACTTTCCTGGGGCGAGTCCGACTGCGCGTTGATCTTTTCGGTGCACACTCCTGTGCAGTCTCACATCCGACCGAATCAGGGATCTCGTCCTTATTCATCGCATCCGTCACCAATTCACCTTCATAACTGAGCTCCTTCTCAATCATGGCGATTCCACTTATTGCACATTACACTCAGATGTCCCACTCGATCACACTTGTAGCAAGTTGATCCGATGTGGGGGCACGAATCCTCCGTATGTCCTCCTTTTCCACACCGTGAACAAAACGATTCTCCAGTTCTGATTCCATCACCGCTCTTGGCCGATTCTCGATTGGGCGACTTTTGCCACTTTGAGTAGTCTTTGTGCACGGCATTCACCATAGGAGAATTCATTCCACTCTGATTCACAGCTGCATGAGCATCCCCATACACTGTTCTGAATGTGTCAGCCACCTTCAGCACATTTTCCATTGTGGGAGTCTCTTCTCCAATCTGGTTCATCACATGGAACATCGTAGACGTGTACCGAGGCACATCAATTTCCGTCAACAGAATCATTGCTTTGAACTGCTCGGGTTTCATCTCGCTGATGTTCGCATCCTCGTACACTCTATTCACAACACTCGCAAATTCTTTCAGATCTTCACATCTCAACTTCGACATTTTCAGATTGAATAGGTCTAGTCTCTTCTCGAACTGTGATTTCTTGTCACCAAATAAATCTTGCATGATCTCCACGATCTCTTTGAATGACAACTCTCCTGGACTCTTAGGACGGATGTGATTCCTGAACTGCTTATCGACCTTGTCGTCGACCTTTCTCAGCAGTGCTCTACCCTTATCACCATCTTCCAATTCACTCAAATCATGCTCGAAGATCTCTCTGTGTCTCTCCATCCAATTATCGAACGTGAGTCCCTCTTCAGGCCTGTACGAGAAAATTCTGATCCGCTTTTCGAGTGCATCCACCGATGGTCCTCGTCTTCCACCCGCCTCAGATCCCATTGAATTCCTCTCTTTCCTCTCTCTGAGCAGCACCTGAATGGCTTCATTCTGTGTCTCGATCAATGCCTTCTGATTTGCCATCTCCTCTCGAGTGTTCTCTACCAACTTGGACATCACACTCATCAACTGAGCAGTAGTCGGCTCCACGCCCGCACTACTCTCCTGCTCAGTCATCTCTACTCTTTCTTGCTTGATCTACCCTCGACGATCCAATCAGTCAACGTGTTTCTATCACTTAGACAACACCAAAGCCACGGCCTTGCCTGCTTTCCTCAGATGGACTCTTCCACTGAGCTTGTGAGGGGACGGCCTCGCCTCCACCCAACACAACAACTATTTCTGAATTCCACTCAGACAGTAATACACTGAGAACTAGTTCAATTGAAGTGCGAGGCTCTGCCTCCAACACGACAATCCCTTTCACAACTGCCGACTCACCGAATCGAGTAAACAAGGACAGAGAAGCACGTGAGTAACTAGTACTCCTGAACGCCACTGTTGTGTCCCTGCCTTGTACCCGACAACGGTTCGTAAGGAATATAACTTTATCCACAAATTAGTCGGGGAAATACTAAGAGGGGAAAGGGGAGCAACGGAGAGGAGGGAGAGGTCACGCGAGTCGATAACAAGGGGAGACTTCGAGTGATCTACCCCACTCGAGGGCGACTACACAGTCTTGTGAGTAGAGGCAACTCTACGATACAACACTATCAATCGATTTTCTCGAACTGTTATTTCATTTTTTGTCAAAATTTGTTTTTAAACTGAACGTTCAGATGGCAGCCAACGGGAAGGACGTGGGAGATCTGGGAGTGATGGAGTTCACGACGTTCACTGCACTCATCATCGTTGTCTCTGGACAGGTATCAGCCATCTCTTCGAAGATAAATATCTTACTCAATTTTTCCCTTCTTCTCTATTGATTAAGAGTTCGCCCAAATGAGCAATTCCAATTTTTTTGATATTTTGAAAAAACTATCAATAAGAATGGAAAAGTAAACCTCTGATGAAAATGCACCGAAGGGAACGAAGAATATTACGAGAAAAAGCTCAACTTTTCCATTATTTCAGATGGCCCTGGACACCTCCTACTGGACGGCGATCAATCACGCTTTCCTCTGGGGGTCGCTCGCTATCTACTTCGTACTGTGCTTCGTCATCTACGAGGGTTCCTCCTTTATTATTTTTTCTGAAATCAATAAGTATACTCACTCTTAAACTTTCCACAGTAAGAGTCTGCATTGCAGCCCTCCCCTCATCCTTTCTCTCCAAGCGAGGCGGTTCCCTCTCGCAGGGAGTAGTGCTCAGAAGCATGCAGACGCCGCACTTCTGGTTCTCTATCTTATTGGTTAGCTTCTTGCAATTTTCGAGGGTTCGATAAACAAGAGTTATCCTAGAGTAAAAGTAATGATTGACAAGAAGTTACCTTTTCGGTATTGCACACACGACAACTATATTTCAAGCCAAAGCATAGCTTGGTATCTGAATAGCTTCCAAATCGATCGCTCTCAGGTGTGCACAGTCCTGCTCCTTCCCGTGGTTCTCAATCGCTTCCTCCGTCTGGACTTCCGTCCTTCCTTCTCAGATCGACTGCGTTGCAAGCGGAAGATGGAAAGACACACACCGAAGGAGGAAGTTCAGCACAGGTTCGACTTGAATCTCTGCGTTTCCAGTGGAATTCCAGTGTATTGCCCAGTGAGGAGCACTCACGTCTCCCACTGGGAACTCCACTGTCTTCTGACTGGGACACCTCTCTCTATGTTCCCACAGCCTTGCTGCTCTCACTCCACTGTGAAACTTTTACCAGAGTAGAAGAAAGAATTTCTTGAAATAAAGTTGTCTTGAAATGAATGGAAATTTCAGACCAGTTATCATCCGAAGGAGTTCTACGAGGAGAAGTCAGAGGGATTCACTCAGGAGCTCATACGCTTTCTCCTATACTCAAGTCAGTTCGAACCTCTATCAAAACCTCAACGAATTTTCGAAAGCAAAGACCTGCTAAATTTAATCATCTTTTAGGGTTTCGGTGACCTCATTCTCAACGGTATGCTATTCAACTACGATGATGAGCTTCGAGTTCGAAGGTGAACCCCTTTTTTCAAATTTTGATATTAAAAGTTCTTTACAGGCCCTCAACGGCCCGTCTTCCACCCATCGAAGAGGTGTCGACTCCCGGACCCTTTACGCCTGCGTTCACGTCGACTGTGAGAATCCTCATTTACAAAATTACGAAAAATAATTAATTTTCCTGAAATTCCTTCTAAAATACTCCCTATTTCAGCCTTTGTCCTCGGTGAGATCTCGATCTCGTCAGGAATTGCAAATGGGGAGAGCCGAAACAGCGGTGTAGTCAAGATTTCTGTGATGTGGTGTACTATGCATATGAATAGTTTACTTGATGTATGTACATTATTTTAAACTTTCTGATGACTCCGCGATATTTCACATGACCGAAGTCATCCTCAATTTCACCCAAGCGGAAAAATATGAAAATATCAGGTTGGTCGGAAAGTCTTTGTCACTGGATTTGTCTTAACACTGCTCGTCGCAAGTACACTTTGGCGTTCTCTCGCTCCTAGTAAACAACAATCAGTGAAGGGTCTTTATAGTTAACAACTCCCCATTCCCTTCGCTTCAGTCATGCTCTAGTAGAGTAACGATGTATGTTCGTAGTACCATCCACATCCGCCATGTTATACTTTACCTCTGTCTATCCTACACCACGATGAAGGATTCGGAGAACCCTACTGAAGAATCTTATGGCGCACATGTCCCCTCTACAACACCATAAGGAATTGGTTCCATCTCTTAGAAGAAGACGAATTTTCCCTCAATGATCAGGTCGATCTAGAAGACCTGGTGAGTTGGAGTTGAAGAAAGGGGTGGAAAGAGAACCTTTTCAAACTGTCCGTGAAATAGTCATCACACTTCGAGCCCATCATATCACTGTCTAAGAAAGCTTGAGATCTCTTGGAATGAGGAAATGTATCGGTCGATTCATATCTCATGATCTGAGCCAAGCCAACCATGGCCGTTGAGTCGATGATTCCATTACTCTCCTCATTCTCCGAGGCGAAGATCGATGGTTGGAACGGCTCATAACGGGGAATAATAAGTGGGCCCTCTACGGTAACAACCACATGAGAGCCCAGCGGGTTGGAAAAGGAGAGGCTCCACAGCGTGTCCCCAAACTTGACCTGCACCCCAAGAAAAACAAGCTGTCAATGTGGTGAGGAGTGGATGGCTTGATCTGCTCGGAGCTATTACCTGAGGGCATGTTAATCACCGGGGTCAAGTATGTCACACACTTACATAATTTGAATTTGGAAGTCGCTCGTTCAAATGATAAATGATAAGAAAGTGTACATTCAACAAAATGACCCCCGCCACCAGGTCTATAATCAAGTCAAGCAGGAACTAGGTGGATAGGGATGGATAGTTCTCCCTCACCCCCCGTATTCTCCTGACATGGCTCCGACCGATTACTGGCTTTTCGCAGACCCGACCCATGCCGTTCGAGATAGGGCCTGCAATTCCCGTGGAAATCTCGATGCAGCACTCAAGCAATACTTTGCCTCGCGATCAGATGGGTTCTATAGGGAGGGGTTTCATAAGTTGAAGGAACGTTGGGCACATATTGCTAATAATGATTACAAGTATTATTGAACTCGTGCTATTGTTTCATCAAAGAAATTAAGTTTTGAAAAAGTGACAAAGACTTTCCGACCAACCTAATACAAACAGGAGGGAAAACTCAAGTTGTTTATCTCTGACAATGAATCACTTTTGAAAATTTTCATGGAGATCTTTGGTCCTACGAACTAGACTGTTTGAACTATTAATGTCTCATGAATCAGCTTAGTCATGCGAAGTCGCGTGCACATTATTATCATGATATCGTTGATTGACGAGGAAGAGTCGGAAATATGAGTAGTCTAGGGTGAATAGAGGCCAACAGATCACGGTCACAATCAAGCTATTGTCGAATATGTAGACATAAATTATTATGAGTGTTCCTGGTTCAAAGTTCAAAGTTCAAGGTACAACATTTCGCTTGAAAAAGTGAATGTGAACTCTATTCAATGAGAACTGGCAGTGGGAGTGGAAGAAGGAATGCAGAAGGCGCACAACTTCTTCTTCTGAAATTTGCTTCTCTGTCATTAAATATGTTCATTCTCTCGGGGACTTTCGTCAGACCAAAACATACATCATTCATCAAGAAAACGACCGCGTTCGTGGTCGAGTTCAGCAGTGAAAGCAGCACAGGAATTCTAAAAAAATGTGACATTTAAAGTTTTTTTCAGCCACAATCATCGTGAAAATTCTTACCCTTTGACCCATTGTGCTGTGGTGGGAGGCAGCAGCGAGAATGTTCCCCACGAGAGCACGTAGCCGATTGCTATGACCGCAAATTGAGCGGTAAATCTTTAAAAAAATCTTTCAAAGTTCTGCGGTAGCGCGCTGCTATTCCAGTGAACAATAGCCTCAGACAGAGTTTCTACTTCAATTCTTGTTTTCTCCTCCTACTGAGCTCTCTTGATTGGAGATTCAGACGTTTTCCAACGAAGCGAATGGAGAAAAGGATCTGGAATAGATGATACTGTCTTGAAATGATCAACGATCCTGAAATGGAATCGCGCACTCACAACGCAGTAAATCGCCAGCGGAATCACAGAGCACGCTATTTTCGCGGGCAATTTGATATACGCCCAACCGTAGTTGAAGACGCCAGGAATGAGCACTTCGCGGAACGAATAGCTTGCGTAGGCGAGCTCTATCCTGCAAGCGCATCTTTATGTAGGAACAGAACGACATTTGGTTGGGAATTCAAATGTGGTAAAGCGCTTTTTTGTCATCACTACGTTGCTCGTCTCACTTGCAACAGGGAAGAATATATTGGAGTGTTATTGTGATGAGGATCGCGAGAAGATGCTGGAGGAAGGAGAAGAGAAGAGTCCTAGAGGGAGTGAAGAAGTACAGTCGCAGAAGTACCGTCACTACGAATCTGCATACAACGATTTTCGAAAATAATTTTTCCAGCGTATCACCTGTTGACTGCGAGAGACACTTGCGAGAGGGAGTTGTTGTACCAGCAGTAGGTCTGGGCGGAATCGAGAAAGGAAGACAGGTAAGGTCCCAGAGGGTCGCCAAGCAGTGTACACTGAGGAAAACATTCAAGGGAGATAAAATGAGACACACCTGAGTAATGACTGAAGGAGCGACGTAAAACAAGTGAATCAATTCGAATACGATATCAGTAATCAACGGTTGCAGGTAGAGAATATACATAGCGGACTGAAAATTTCTGATTATTGATTTTAAATATGTTATCCAACATGATTCTGCCCGAGTTTACCCTGAACGACTATACCGTGAATTGTGAGTGAATTTAGAGCAATCTGAAGAGAAGTCTCGTTGAGATATCAGAAATGCAAGTTTACCCCAGTTGCGGATACAACAATGTAGGCAGATCCAACAGCAATTGGCGTCTCCATGAGAAGGAAGCTTAGTCTGTGACTACTATGTGATGATATCACGGAAATAGAGTGCGATTCAAAGAAGATATTGTTGAATAGCGCGTAGGCAAGATGGATGGATATACGAGCATGACTCATCTGACTACGAAACAGATACTACAAGATTCATACAACATCTAATCGACATCTCTTCGTCCCGATAGATTTCCTTGACACTACACAAAAATAAATGAATAGTTCATAATGATTTAAAAAATAATTTGTTATATTTATTTGGAAATAAAGCATTCAATAAACATTATCAGAGAACATCTCTTTCGAAATATTAGAGTACGTGATGTACTGTACATTACCCGAACTCGAAAACATGAGTGCAAGCCTTCTAATCACACTTGTTTAGCATTAACTTTGAGTCACAAAAATCCTCGCAAATATTTTGCTCTGAAATCACTTGTGGCAATGTTATCAGTAGATGTTGCATATAAGGGAGAGGTTTCAGCGGCTTCACACATTCGGAGATGAAGATTGTAATAGTTCTGTTCGTTGTCCTTCTTGTAGCCGCTATTGCTGTAAGTTAGCTGATTTAGTATTAAAAACGATCCCAACTTTGCATTGAATGCTCCTTGCAAAACTTTACATTGAATGCTCGTTAGCTTAGAAAACATAACACACACGATTTTCAATAACATCATTTAGGCTAGCTACCCGAAAGCCTCCACCATCGTTCGCAAGCGTTTTCGTCTTCTGTCTCCAGATGACGTGATAATTCCTCGACGTTCGCGACGACAAGATCATCATCGTCCCTCCTTTTGAGTTTCGATAACCGACTGGTCCTATTGAATGAGAAGATATTATTGCCATTATTATGCTCCCTGTACCTGAAGAACACAGGCTAAAGCCGAATTCCGTCATCTCCATTTCCAGCTTATCATCAAGAAATTACGCATTGATAAAAGTTCTTGTTTGCGCATGTAACTGGATAAATTCATTTCAAAGCCAGATGAAGGTGCAATACCTCTTCCTTTCTTAAAGGAGTGCTCCGGGGAATGTTCAGCCACCCATAGTGATAGTGTGGATATTGTAGAGGACACTCACCCGATCAGAAATCACTTTATCCGAAGTTCCACAGTCGACTCTGAGGCTGTTTACAAACGCGCAAAGTTCATTGATAGCGCAGGGTCGTGCCTGGTTCAGACATGTTTCACGAGTTCCACTTATGTTTCGCCTCTTTCTCTGGGTAAATTCGCTACAGTTTCCAATTGAGAGCGCAGAATTTTCGTGGTGGGACTCCCTAAAATTCATTCCCCGGAGCACGCCTTTAAAGGAGGAGTATGTGCAAACGCGCGCCCGGTTGGAATATGTTTCACCTACGGACGCACTCTCTTCAAGTCGCGTGCTATCTCGCCCCCTTCCCTGAGCTTTCCCTGATCTGGCTCCCAGCCAACTAGCTATAATTTTGTTCGGGATGGAGATATCAATGCGAAAATTTCGGAGCTTCTTATCGTTGTGGAGCTCTAGGCAGTGCATATGATAGCTTCAAAAATTGAATTTTGAGTTTACTCCTCCTTTAACGTTGATTTTGATAAATGATCAATCATTGACCACTCGAATTGTCGTACGTTGCATTTGCATCACTCTCAGTGTTTTCGAGCCGCAGGGACTCATTTTCCTACACTTTTACAGGAGACCCGTGTTATTTCATGTTGATAAAAATCACGATCGAAAATTTTTCGAATTTTTTTAATTCGACATCCGACCAACATGAAACTGTGTACAGTAGTGCTCCATCACTAATAGTACCTGCAAAATTTTGGCTCTGTAGCTCAACTGAGCTCAAAGATATGACCAACAAACAAAATGTTAGGTCTATGAAAATCGATATACCGGCTTTCTCTGAAATGCGCCAAACCAGTTACATGTCAGATTATGATCATCAGAGGTTGTGCTCTCTACACAGTTAGTGTGAACAGATTGCAACATTCCGTAGAGTTTCAAAAAAATAATGTCTAACACATACAAGTTATTTGATTACGGTATTTTGCAATAAAGGGATAATCAATCATGTATGGTATCGCTATATTCTCGTACGGTTTACCTATCGAATGCTCCAACCCATATGTCTCTAACTTAATTTTGAAGAAAGTTATGACAACGAGAAAATAGTGGCGAAACTTTTGTCCGGTACTGTAACTCATACGTACCATACAATCAGATGGCCCTGGACACTTCGTACTGGACGGCGATCAATCACGCTTTCCTGTGGGGGTCGCTCGCTATCTACTTCGTCCTGTGCTTCGTCATCTACGAGGGTTAGGCTCATCCTTTCTTATTTTTTCTGAAATCAATAAGTATACTCATTCTTAAACTTTCCACAGTAAGAGTCTGCATTGCAGCATTCCCCTCATCCTTTCTCTCAAAGCGAGGCGGTTCCCTCTCGCAGGGAGTAGTACTCAGAAGCATGCAGACGCCGCACTTCTGGTTCTCCATCCTACTGGTCAGCTTCTAGCAATTTTGGAGAGACCGATAAAGCAAAAGTAGACTAAAAAGAGTGATTGCCAAGAAGGAGAAAAATATAAAAATGTCACTTATCTGTGTTGCAAACCAAGCTAACTTATTTCAAGTTCACTTTATTTTTTTGCGTTCGAAAAGCTTTCAAACCGTATTCACTCTTAGGTTTGCACAGTCCTGCTCCTTCCCGTGGTCCTCAATCGCTTCCTCCGTCTGGACTTCCGTCCTTCCTTCTCCGATCGACTGCGATGTAAGAGCAAGATGGAAAGACACGCACCGAAGGAGGAAGTTCAGCAAGGGTATGATTTGAGAGAGAGCGAAGCTCTTGAAAGAATGTTGGTGTGAAATAAAACAATTTCAGACCAGTTGTCATCCGAAGGAGTTCCACGAGAAGGAGTCAGAGGGATTCGCTCAGGAGCTCATACGCTTTCTCCTATCTCAAGTCAGTTTGATTCTCTATCAAAACCTCAACGAATTTTCGAAAGCAAAGACCTGCTAAATTTAATCATCTTTTAGGGTTTCGGTGACCTCATTCTCAACGGTATGCTATTCAACTACGATGATGAGCTTCGAGTTCGAAGGTGAACCCCTTTTTTCAAATTTTGATATTAAAAGTTCTTTACAGTCCCTCGACGGCCCGTCTTCCACCCATCGAAGAGGTGCCGACTCCCGGGCCCTTTACGCCTGCTTTTACTTCCACTGTACGTTTCCTCGTTTTAAAGAAGGATTGTCAGCAAAGTAAAATTTAAACGGTTGGGACTCTTGCACAGAAAAATCGTCACCTATCAAGCGGAAACTGTAGACTTTCCAGACTGAGATTTCGCAGCAATCCTTGCTAACCACAGTGTTTGCGATTCACTGCGCAACTCACTTTCTATTTTCCCTTTTTTTTGGTTAAGCTCAACTTCCCCGTGATATTTTGCTGCTCTTTTGTGCGTTTATTGTCACAACTCATTAATAAATTGCCCTAAACGCTGCAGTTTAAAGTGCTAACTTCTTCAAATCTGACCTTACGTGATTTGTCCACTTAGGATAGTTCACATTGCTTCCATATAGTTTTCTTTTGCCTTACTTGTTTAAGGAATGCTAAATTCGATGCCATTTCATGAGATTGCTAATGATAATAATTATAGCTTATTTAAATAGGCCAGTTCACGATTCTGCCGATGTTTTGTGTAGCCTATAAGCTGGTTGTTGAAATCCGTTGTTTCATTATTTCGCTTTTTTGTCGTTAAAAGGGCGTTCAGAGGATGCTTTCTTGTTACTTCGTTGTTGTTTGTATGTTGTTTTTGTTCAATATCCCCTTTTTACATTCTTTTTTCATCAGATTTACCACTCAACATGGGACGCGTCCGTACCAAGACCGTGAAGAAGGCCTCTAAGGTCATCATCGAGAAGTACTACAGCAAGATGACCCATGACTTCCACACCAACAAGCGCATCTGCGGCGAGATCGCTATAGGCCGGTAACAAAGTATGTTCCCTTCTCAATATCAGCATGTTCATTTATTGTTGTATTTCACTATCAAAACAGTCGAAAATAATTTATTAACGAAGACATGAACACAATGTTTACATAAAATAAATAGGACGTGATATAACAGTGTCAATCTACTGCAAGAATTAATGATTGATTCTGTTGGAAGCGTTATACTACTACTCATCCGGTTCCTTTTCCAGGGCCGCATCCAGAAGCGACTCCAGTTGCTCCATCGGAGTGAGGGCGGGGAGAAGGAGGCCATCCTCCTCGTCCTCCTCATCACTGTACGAATCAATATTTTGGTCGGCAGCGGAGGGACGACTCGGTCTGATGAGTACTTCCCACAACTCCTTTAACAAATAATTAAATATTGTCCCCGTAACTCCGGTCCAAACTCTGCCGCTTGAGTGCTGCCTTTCTTCTTCTCTCAGTAGCATCTGGAGTCAATCATCTTCTCGCGTACCTGGAATAGGGATTACTGGGTATTTCCTCATTCGGTTCTGGTGTTAACCTTGTATGTACCCTGCTTTATGTCGTTTCTCCAGGTGTGCGAGGCGGACTTGCGCACTTTCCTCCACACCTTCTTCTTGTGTGTTGGGTTGGTGTAGGACTTCTTGCCCACATGAAATAGAATCCCCTATAGTAGGTTAGGGGGGGGGGGGGGAATGTTCATACCACCGGCCTCGATCCATCCATTGCAGTGGCCTTGAGGTGATTCCAGTGGAGAACAGTGAGACGAGTACGAAGCTCGTGGCCCGATCTTTTCAGTAGAGGGTATTAAAGGGACCTGGCCAGTTTAGGCATGTTGAGCTCAGAAAACGCAGTTTTGCGTTATGATTAAACAGAAAAAAAAAGAAAATTCATTGTTTAATTTTGAACCTACTAGAAGCAAACAAAGTCAGAAATCCGGAGCCGTAAAGTGGTGAACGGGAGGGATCGCCCGGAGCACACTCGCTGCACGCTCGGTTCACCACTGTTCTACCGTAGCTCACAAATATTGATTTTTATTTAATTTTAATTATTTGTTGCTTATTTTCTGCATTCAAAATGTCGATATGAACTAAAGATGTACATGATTATCATATTCCCCCTAATAACACAGTTTCTGGCGTACAGCTTTCGCTATCGTTTCGATATTCGTCGATAACTTTAAGTGGTGGATTCCGGAATGAAGCGAAAGCGAACGCAAACTCTCGAGAAGCAGAACAGAAACGGTGGATTGAGCGTCTTGGGCTGAGTGAAGAGGAGAGCAAGGAAAAGCTAGCAGACTACCGGAATAAGATAGACCAGGGGACAGACATACGATGGTGCTCAGAGCACTCTGATTCTCCAATTGGCCTGCCACATGATGTAAGTCTATCCACACTTTATCATCACTTCCCTACGCTACTACATTGCACTAACGAGCTTTACCAACGAACTATAATGATTAATGGACGTTTGAAGTAGTTATGCTAATTAAACAACCAGCATCGTCCAGCACGACCAGCACCAGCATCGTAACTAAACAGCGTCGTCATAATCCGTCGCCCTCCCTCCAAACATGCGCGCTAAGGCGAGCTTCAGTTTGAGCGACTACAGCAGCGATACCGTAACCCTACCGTGTCTTCTATGCCCGCTGCTTCCGACTCTGAGATGGATGTGGACGAGGTTAGCATGAAACAGTTTATAAGATTCAATCAGCAGGAAATAATGATACTGTAAACAGTATTTGTCCATAGTATTCGAACTATCTTAGCGAATGTAAAAAAGTTTATACACAAATCACACAATGACGATACAATCAACTTTGGAGAAACATGTGAAACACAAGTACTGAATAGTCTGCATCTTTGATTCATTTTTGCTACGACAGAAATGTAATATAATCGAAATACCTTAGGTGCGAAAAGCAGATAATTTGTCAAGTTGACAATTTCTTTGGAATGGAATCATGGACCAGGTTGTGATTTTCTATTTGACCAAACAATGAAATATAAATCTGCCAAGCGTGAAATTTTTTTATAAAAAATCCTATGTGCCCTTCATAGGTGTCCACGAATGGGGGCGAGGGGTGCTGCGTTTAGACGCACCGTGCGTCTGTGCGCAAGCATGAATGTAAAAATCATGTAAAAATCGATGGTAGGTCATGGTAGGTCAAGAATAAGCACCGTACCCAATCGATAATGCAGTAACAGTAGATACCGTATATCACTACCGTAACCCGCTATTATAGCGAACTAACTTTATTTTTAAAAAGTCCTGGTACCGAGCGCAATCGATTCTACGGTACCCAAGCAATTACCGTAACCCAGTTCATTGGGTCAAACATTTTTTCTAAATATCTGAAATTGGTTATAAAATGATTATACAATAATGACATATACAGTAGGATACTTTTAAATTATTTTAAAATCGATTTTGGATTTTTAGAAAAATGTTTGACCCAACGAACTGGATCTGACCCAAGGAACTGGGTTACTGTAGTTACTTGGGTACTGTAGAATCGATTGCGCACGGTACCAGGGCTTTTCAAAAAAATAAAGCTAGTTTGCGATAATCGGGGGTTACGGTAGTGGTATACGGTATCAGGGTGTGCTGTACTATCCATTGGGTACGGTAGTTGCTCTTGACCTACCATCGATTTTTACCATGACCCCCTATTCATGCTTGCGCACAGATGCACTGTGCGTCTATGCGCAGCACCCCCCTGTCGCCGGCGGCGTGGACACCTATGGTGCCCTTTGTTAATTCTAACTCGTGGTTTATATATTAGTCATGTGCGTTTTTATATATTAGTCATGTGCGTTCGTGATTTTAGAATTCGGCTTTGATTGATCAAATCTTATTCTCGAAATTGGGGAAACTAATTGATCCCTGTCATGGTAGGGGGTGGCATAAGCCTAACTGATTTTCAATTGCTGAATGTTCGACGTAGCTACTTGGAAGTTGTTTCATTGTTACCAGTATGTGCTACTCACTGATTAGATCCTGTCACCATGAGTTTCGCTTTCCCACGCATGTAAGTGTACTGGGTAAAGGTTCCATTTTGGCAATTGATGGGAAAGTCATCGTTTGATTAACGCAAACAACCATATCCAATCAATACTACTTCACACAAGGACCTACTGTAACTCAGTTTCTCGGGTCAGGTTCAGCTCTTTGGATCACATGTTTGAACAAAAATCCTTGCGCAAAGTAGTATCGATTGGATATGGTTGTTAGCGTTAATCCAACAACGTCTTTCCCATCAATTGTCAGAATGGAATCTTTACCCAGTATCCTTACATGTGTGGGAAATAAAGTATAAAATTCGGTTAATCATCTCTTGATTCCTCATACTCTATCACCATTCAACCGATCTAGTGGGAAGCGAAACTCATCACCACCTGGTGACAAGATCTAATCAGTGTGATAAAGAGTAGCACATACTGGTAACAATGAAACAACTTCCAAGTAGCTACGTCGAACATTCAGCAATTGGAAATCAGTTGGGCTTATGTCACCCCCTCTTATTGTCTACCAATCGACTAGGCGAAGAATTCAAAAAGTGCAAGCCATGATAGGAATAGATTAGTTTCCCCAATTTTGAGAATAAGTTTTGCTCTATCAAAGTTGAATTCTTAAATCACACAATTGATTAATTGTGTTTTCATATCGATAAATCGCACATGACTAATATATAAACCACGAGTTAGAATTAACAAAGGGCACATCGGATTTTTTCTAAAAAATTTCACGCTTGGCAGATTTATATTTCATTGTTTGGTCAAATAGAAAATCACAACCTGGTCCATGATTCCAGCTGGAAGATCACTTTGGTTGTTCTTGATGCAGCTTTGTTCGATGGGATGAGCCAATCATGATATAATTTGAAGGAAACGATACTGAAAAAAACATCAAAATATCAACCACGGTAATGAATATTTGTAGAATTCGATTATCTCGATCTTTCCAAAGAAATTGTCAACTTGACAAATTATCTACTTTTCGCCGCTAAGATAGTTCAACTAAACAAATAACGAAACAAAATTAAATAACAGGCCGGCCTTGTCACCCCTCCTCCAATTCTTTCGCCGGCTCGTCCGTCTTCCCCTCTTCGTGTCGAGTCGCTTGACCTGAATGGGTATCACAATGACGAGATGTATTATGGCGATATGGCAACACATAGGCAACAAAACTTGAGAGAAGTCATCGCGAGACAATAATCGTTTCAATAATATTGCACCAGTCATGCGAACGAGAGAGAATACACAAACTGAAGAGTGATTTCCCGTACGCTAATAAAATGTAAAATTTAGATTCTGGTCGATAGTGTACGCGTGCGCGAGCAACTGGAACATACAAGAGTGGAGCGCCGACTCGGAATACCCTCAGACCTCGTTTTTGACGAGATCTGCTCGTGGTACGAGAAAAGAAACGAGCAAGAGGAGGAAATCGAGGGAGAGGAAGGTGAAGAATGCGAGTACGATGAATACGAGGAGGGAGAAGAAGATGGAAATGAAAGTCATGGAGGGGAAGGAGAGGAGGGTGACTACGGGGAGCGAGAAACCGATAATGACACGGATTGAGCCGATAAAGAACGAATAATTGACTGTTTACGTTTTCACAGTTGTACTACGATTGTTATTGTAATAAAGTTGAACGAAAAAAGTGGTAGGATGGCTCTCACAAAGACATGATAACTATGGAAACGATCGATCAGTCATAAAAAACAACGCGGGAACGGTAAAGTGAGCGCATGCTGCTTGAACCACGTTCAAAAACGTCGAATGAGGGGTAAAGAAGCGACATATAATTGCAGCAAGTGAATTCAAATGGCAAAATCGGGATAAAACTCTATGAAAACGCGCAAAACGCCTACAAGCGCCGGCTGGCCCCGGCCAGTGGGCGTGGCTTCCCCCGCGTACTTTCGATAGCAGGAGTAGTCAACAAGTGAACTGACGGAACGATTTAATTGGTTACTGTAGGTTTGCTAAATTATTTTAAATATTTATTTTTATTATTTTTTAAATATTTTTTACTTCACTCAATAAAATTAACAGAAAGGAATGAAAAAACAAAGAATTGTATTTCACTTCAAACTCCCTTTAATGCGACTAGAACTACTGAGACTACCTGATGAAGTATAGATCTTTGGGCGCGTATCTCCATGCGAGGGCATTAATGCTTTCACATGGAGACGTATCGAGATTAGCACTGACACTTTTGATATCCTCGCAGTTCTTCTCCGTGAATACCTTTAATTCTAATTTTTAGGAAAGAGTGCGGAGGGGGGGGGGGGGAGAGAGAGTACCTGGTCCTCCAGTCTCTTGTAGGGGCCTCCTCCCTTGGGAAGATAAATTCTCGGATTCTTGGGAGGGTCATGTGGGCATTCCTTCAATATTTTGAAGGATGGATCCTACAATATTTCCTTTTGATTTATTACTTGAATTATGGTCAAACTTGTGCTGCCCAGCAATACAGCACAGGATGGCACGGAATTTCTCAGAGGCTAGTTCTCCATTCCCCTGGGCAGAAAGCACAGCATCATAACATCTATTGATTATGGGCTTAACCCAAATCCTGGCGGGCGTCATATATTTGGCTTTGCAAATCTGCGAAAAAAAGAGACATATATTTTCCATTCCTCCAACATTCACCTTGACTAAGGCGAGGGTGATGTTGCGGAAGAAATGCCACGGGTCATAAAGGTGCTTGATCCCCGGAAATTTATCGTGCATCATCTTAGTGACTGCTAGGTGTCGATCGGTGACGAGACTAGCAATTCCATCTACTCCTCCAATCATGAGGGCGAGCTCTCTTAACCCTTGCTCCAGTGCAGCCACCTATTTTTTGTTTTTTTTTTACTAAGGTCCTTATCCGAACTAACTTCCATTGTGCTCGATGAACCAGTGTCCGTCTTGTGCATGATGATATAATGTAGGACCTCTCCAGTCTCTGCATTAAGCAGGAAATATCGGCAATAGGCAGCCGAGTACCCTCGAGAATCGAAACTGCCGTCCCCACATAGATGAACCTTCTCCCCCTTCAATACACCACTTTTCTGCTTGAATGGCTGTTCTATTCCGACCTTTGCAATCCTCTCCCTGATTGAATCGATTAGGGCACCCTGTGTTCTCCAAAAGAGCTCATCAACTGCTGGACGAACGTAGTGCTTTTTCAAAGCGATGGAAGGTGGAGGTGGAGATCGGGGAGATGCCAGACATTAGGAAGATCTGCCGCAGCTTCTGAAATTAATGCCAGCTATTCCACGAATTTAAAGTTCTTCAGTTCATTCAAGCCCCCCCCCCTTTTTGTTATTTCATTTATGATGACTATATCAGAACTCACAGTTCCTCCTACTGCTGTGATGATTGCACCAGTCACAACATCGACATTGATCTTAGCCAATTTCTCCTTGTTTCCCTCATTGGCTGTCTTCAGCACGGGGCTTCCTGACCAAGTGTCAGTGAACCCGCACTTATTGCACCGCGTGCTGCACTGCACGGCCAGGCCTTCCATGTGGAAGGACAAGTGGTTCGCTCCCTCTACGCATTTCTTGCACTTATCGAGAAGTGAAACGAGCGCATCTCTCGATACTACGAGATATTCCGCAGCAGGGAGGCCTAGAGTAGTGGGAGGGAGAAAGGGCGGGGGAGTCCAATTAGGATCTCTCTTCAGGTCTGACTTCTGAAATAAATAATTGTGTACAATTACGTAGATGGTACTAATCGATAATGAATACACACCTGTTCAGGTCTGCAGCAGCACTCGCAGCACGGAGGAGGACGGCGGTCCATCAGAGGGAGCGGGCGACTGGAAGGAGGAGGAAGGACGAAGATGGAAGAGGAGGGAGGAGGGGTCAAGGTAGGAGGGAGAAGAGTAGGTGAGAGGGGTACGGTAGACATCATACCACTCGTCTCCTAAAGGCTGTTGTATTACTGCACTTGATAGTAATAAAGTTCCTTTTTTTCCTAAGCTGTTTGTTCTACTCACAGCATTGAAGGGGACAGAATCAGATCGAAGAAGGATTGTCGAGAGAGAGTGCACGTATTGGGAAGAGTCGAAGTGAGAGGCACAGAGGAAGGGCTTTCTGGTATCACTTAGCTTGGCCATGAGTGATCTCCTTCCCTCGATGGTGTTACGAAGGGCATTTACCCACTTCCTCCGCTTGACCTCGTTCTCAGAGAATAGATGCATCGCCTTTTCATCGGGGAGGAACTGCATCTAGATCAGTGATAGATTAGTAACGAACGAGAAAGAAGCAAAACGGTACATAAAAAACGGTGAAAAGAGATAGGAAAAGACCAGCAATGAGCTGATCACGATGCATCGAAAGTATGCAAATAGTATCGACCGATTGGATGAAGAGTCTCCTCATGATCTCTCATGACGTCCTGAGAGGTCAGCCTCACTTTGCTCTTTGTATTCCATTATGTTCTTCTATTTTCGTTCAAATGTTCAACTGTGCGATAAATGCATTGGAATCTTTTCATAATCAGTTGTAAAGCATAATCACATGTATATCATGTATTTTAATGACAATCAAAACATCCTGCAAAATGATGGTCACCGGCAGGATTTGAACCAGCCTTTCCCTCCCTCATTTGCTATACAAAGTGGACCGAGAAGGGAAGAGGGGGGGAAAGGCGAGGGAGGAGAGAAAGTGGTCAGCCAGAGGGCGCGCTATTCAAAATGAGTGTTTTTCATTAGCATACTGTACTTTCCCTGCCCTGCAAGTAAATTTCGCGCGAGCGTATCTCCCTTCAAAATGGACCTCAGACTTTCATCTTTTGGGATTCTCTCATCGTTCATGAGACCAATACGCGTATTGTCCCATATGCAATTCTCAACTTTGCTGACACTCCTTCTTTAATCGGCACATTTATCGTTATAACTCCTCCGTCCATTGTATTCTTCCTGCAGACAATGCTTACGCTTAAGCAGAATCGCAATGTAAGCTTCTAATTCTGTTACGAAATATTTAGTTAAGCGCATTGGTACTTCCGTCAATCGAGTATGTAGTTGTCAATATACGGCAGTATTAGGTGGGACAGTAAATTGAAGTCGACTGTAAAGTGGGACGAAATGATTCTAGGAAGCGTTATCGTTACAGAAAACCATAATAACTAATCTCGCAGAAATTTCCCCCTGCGCTCTAAGCAAACATTGCAGCATTCAATCTCAACTCGAACGAAGACAACGACGGGACGAATGTTTCATGTTCTTGTATGGCAGGTTAGTTGTTTGATTAAAAATAAATTTTCTCGTATTTCAGCTGAACGGTGCAATTCTGTGCGTAATCTTGCCTTCCGGCCTCATATTTCTTTTCCTTCTTTTCGATCTTCGTTCTGTGGTTTCCGATGCTTTGTTTGTAGCGCTACGGTTCACATGCTCGGTGCGATGCTGAATCTCGGAAACAAATCCCAACGTTTTCCGTGTTTTCTCATCGTAAATCCTACTCAATTCTGTCTTGTATATGTGATAAAAACGTATGGATTTGTCAAGGTATTTGTTGCGGAGAAAATAAGCATAATCTTAATTTTAGACATTTGTATTGGCTCGAAATATTATTATGAACAAGTTGTTTGGAATTGCTTATTCTCCGACAGTGTCTGTTGTTGTATCCAAATGCCGCAACAGTGACTGATTAAGAAGCCGGATCTGAGGAGAGTTACCATTTGGACCCCCCTGGCGGACATTCCGCCAAGATTTTTGATTCAGGCCATGATGCTCATAGGACCTATAGTGCATAGGGAGTTAATTTGAAATTTCACAATGATACCGCCTGGGAGGGGCAAAGCGGACAGCCATGTTCGGGTACAGTGAAAAATGATGAAAATTCATATTTTCTCAACCGATTTAGTTAGACTCAAAATTCCTTTAGCATTATGCTAGGCTACCCAAAAGTGCTGTAGGAGACCATGGATATCGAATTTGGTTAGATTTTGAATGTGATAATTTCTCCAAATTTTACACTTTTCTGGAGTTTTTCCTATGTTGCAATTGTTTCGGGATATAATTTCGAACACCTTGTTGTAGCTGGCTTACATGCACTTCATATCTGACTATAGCAGATCAAATCCTTAGTAAGTCGCGAAAAATCGCACTGAAGATCGGGTGGTCATGACTAAGTCGGTGGTTTTCCGATTTCCACATTTCTTTTTCTTCAGAATGTGCTCGAATTTACTCGAAATTTATAAGACGGTGTTCCGCAGTACTATGGACCCATTTTTTTCGATTCATAATATCTTTACAATATCATGCTATGATCAATTTTAATTATTTTTTCTCGTTTATTTTCTGTTTTGCAGTTGATTGGGCGTATCATTTCCAATACCGTATGGTAGCTTACCCACACATCTCTTACATCAGACCATAGTATTTCAAATCCGCGTCTTAGTAAGTCACGAAAAGTGGCATTGAATGTCGTGTTACCATGACCATTTCCATTGAATTTATGTCTACGTTTAAAATTATGATCAGAATGTACCCATGTTGACTCGAAATTCTTCATATTTTCGCCCCACTTGTTCACATTTCCTGCTTTGTTTGCTTGCATTACTCACTTATTTTCATTCTCCTCTCGAGTCGATAACAATTGTTGTCCACATGGGAACGATGGATGGAAAGAGAACAAGAGGAGGAGCAGACGGAAGAGAGAAAACCCGTAAACATAGAGAAAGGAAGAGAGAAAGAGAAAAGTGGGGGCTGCCGACATTTCACTATCCACTAGTATCAACAACTATGCGTATCGACGTGTGCTTATTTTTTCTATTATCTCTCAATTCCTTCAACTCGGCTCATCCGTGGGGTGACCTATCTCTTCGTCATCGGAGAGGAGAAGATACACTTCCGAAGGGGTCAGATCAAGAAGGAACATCAACGGGAAGTGAAAAGGAATTTTTCTTTTCCGAAAAGAGAGTAAAGGAGAGAGAAGAACGCGAAAAGAAGGAGATCATTCGCCCTGTCTATTCAAAAGTTGGGAAGAAATGCTCAGTGAAGATTAAAAAGTAAGTTTTTTTAGGCTCAGCTTTTCGTATTTCATATAATTTTGAAACCATGTTTTTCGTCTATTACATATTTCGATTCAGAATGTCCGACCTTGCGGATGTGACTGTCACCAATCTTTACCAATGCCCAAACTACCGTGCTTTAATTCTCGTCAGAGGAGCAGGAATGTTCGATATTGACTGGGAGAATAAGCAGGAAGTGGGACGGTTTTAAAAATTGCCCTAATACTCGGTCAGGTGAACTTGATCAATGGTGAATGGATTTGCTCAATTCACGAAGCAGAACTCGGACGAAATTGGCAAAATGCTGGATATAATCACTTCAGAAGGAAGGAACGCCAAGGACGTTAGTGGGCAGGTGAACAGACACAGACGCATTCATTTGTTTTCAGGAAAAATATATGATCCTATTTGCTCGATGCCTCTGCCGTTCGAGCAGCAGCCAGTTGTTCTCCACGAGAATATTCATTATATCGAATCCGACGAAGCCAAAGCTATTTTAAAGCTAAAAGGCGTCCTGATACACCCGGGGTTACGTGCGTAACATTGTTACTTTGCACCTACTAATTTGTCGATTTGAAATTCAACTGTTATATTCAGCTGTGTGTGCAGGTCACAATGATGTCGCTAAAAAGATCCTCGCCCAGGCATCAATCGAGGTGAGTGGGCAGTATTCATCCTACTAGGGTTGCCGGAGCGAAAACGAAATGGGGATAACACACCTTTCCTTGTACACACCAATCATTCACAAATTTTATTCGAACTTTTTTCAACTGGCTAGATAGCGCGAAATTTCGATATATCTCAGGCTACTATCGTTCACAGAGCAATATCTTCTCGTCAGAAACATAATCCCTGACTTTCATTACTCTCTCATTCTCCTCTTCTTTCATAGATTAGCAGATGACTACACCTAAAGGGGTAGGTGCCAGAATTTCGAACACATTAGGATTTTCGGATCCTTTCAAAATTTAGCAAAATGTTAGAGTTCACAATTCGGGTCGGGTCATTCGGTGTCACTCGCCGATCCGCTGAAGTGTGAATGAGAGGGACATAAATTCGGTTTTGACCCGAATTTCTCTCCCTCTCATTCCTTGTTCGCGGTGCCCCGCGGTGTCGGGTCGTCGAACTCTACAAAACATATCGTGATGCAAGTAGTGCGCGATCTCTAAGAAAGGGAAGGCGCAAAATCGGACGAAATTGGTCTCGTAATAAAAATAAGTTAAAATTGTGGAGTGTTATTATAAAATTATGATACCTTATCTACCTTATCCTTCTGACAATGATATTTATTGAAGGAACCTGAGACTGCAATGGATATCGATTCGGATTCTGGCGACGGAGACAAGGAAGACCCGCCTTTTGTCCCTCATCATCGAGAATTTACCGAGCGAGAATTCGTTCATCCCCCCAATTACCCTGCTGGAGTGAAGGAAGCTTACATCGAGTTCATGAACAAGCTTGAATTGGACCCTTCGATCGCCACGAGTAACTGGCACGAGATCGATCCGAGAAGTCGCAGAAGGAAGGCTGAAGAACTCACAGTCGCAACAAATGTGATGGCTCACTATATGGCACCACAAGATCCCCAATCCCTGATGGAGAAAGTATGCTAAGGATTCGGTCCCTACGAGCGTCCTCGATCCAATGATTACATCGAGATGATGAATCACGTTAGAGACGCCTTCCAGTACGCCGCATCCCGATCTGAGAAACTTGCTGCTCTCTCGATGATCTCACATTTTCCCCTCTCTGAGATCCAGAAGTTTATACCGAGGCTATCAAGATATTATCTAAACGACGCCAGGAAATACGCTGAAAGAGGATTTCTCTTAGTTACCCATCGAAGACGCTATATGCGCGTCAATAAGCCGATTATCAACCGGTTCTTGCAGCATTTGTGCAGGTATAGTCATATTTACTACTTTAAAGAAATATAAAACAACTTCAGCTTCAAGTCCACCCTGAACGCACCTTATGGAACGAGAGAAGTCAAGGATTCTATGGGAAAGTGGATATCGATTCCTAACACGATCAGAAAATTGCGAATTGGGGAGCTATATGCGACATATAAAAAGTCAGTTCTTTGGTCATTCAACTCAATTTATTATTTTCCTCATCAGAGAGCTGATAGATTATGAAGAAGAAGATATGCTCATTCCGGAAACAAGAAAAATAGCCAAAGTGTGTGCTGCTGAGAGAAGGAAGTCTCTCCACGGAGTTGATATTATCATCGCGGATGCGATGGAAGTGGGTTCACTTTTTGAACTATCATATATTATTTTCAAATATTATTGTGCAATAATAATTATACAATATTTTCAAATTCTGGTATGCCGAGATTTTTTTAGGCTTTCGATCGTGCTGCGATTGCAATTGAGAATATGATGGCGAAGAACTGGATTTCCAAGTATCTTCATGACTCTCTTCGCTCGATGATGCTCGCAAGCAGGCAATAGTACTCAACCATCGGCGATCATTGTTGGAGGTATAAATCTAAAATGTACAGTCAGTGCAATTTTGAAATTCAGCTTCGCACTTTCCGACCCAGATGATCTCGCTTTTCAAATGGACTGTATCAAGCCGAAGTCACCCTGGAGTCATGGTCACACGCGTGTATGCCATCACTGCGAGAATGTGCATGTCTGGCTCACAGACATGAGGGAGACTCTGAATGAACTCCTGAAGAAGCACAAGGAGGACAAGAAACTCAAGCATGAGATTGAGATGATGATGAGGGACTTGAGCGACTGGGTAATCAAGATCGAGAAGCTCAAGGCTCATCAGCTTCATGTAGCGAAGTCGGAGTACGACAGACAGCAGATTGTGGCGGGATTGAAGGTAATTGATGAATATTTGAAAGGATATTTTAAAATAATGATATTCAGCCCGGAGAATGTCTTCTGACACTGGACTTTATCATGAAGCTTCTCCCCCTCAATCCACGAGAATCGACTTCGGACTGGTACGCCCTTAGAGGGATGCCATGGCACATGGGGCATGCACTCATGTGGGAAAGGGGCGATTTGTGGCAGCATCACTTTGTAACGATCATCAAAGGAGAGCGAGAAGTGAGATATATTTTTCGATGACTTCATTAGAAATTCGAACAAACAATCACAGGATTCAGCGATGGTCACGGCTATCATTCGCTCAATTTTCTACCAGCTTCGTAGAAGAGGCATTTCCCGAGTCTTCTTGAGATCGGACCAGGCTGGTTGGTTCTGAGAAATAAATATTGAATGCATCTATGCAAAAAAAATCATTTCCATATAGATTATTACGAAATAAAAAGTGTAAACAACAATATTCAGGTCCATACAAGAGCTCCTCCACAATTTCGTCGATCTACTCCATTGCAATGGACGAGAAAGTCGAGGTTGCGGCTGGTACTTCTCTGAGGCGCAAGCCGGAAAGGGGCCTTGCGACCGTGGTTCCGCTGTAATGAAGGGTGATGTCCGTGCATACGCCGACTCAGGAAAGCCAGTCACAAATCCTGACCAGTTATTCCACGCTTTGGATCAAGGAGCGACTCGTCCTGGATACAGCTACGAGCTAGTCAGATTGGTGGGAGATGAAGAGAACGACGAAGTTGAAATATCCTCTTCTCCGATTCCCGACCTCATCAAGTACAATGCGTTTACTTTCGAGGAGGATTCAATTCGTGTCCATAGATTCTGGAAAATCGGAAAGGGCAAAACGATTCCATATTCCACTCTCATTCCCAATAAGGCTAGATTGGCGGTGGAGAAAACAGGAGGAGCTGAGTACTTGGAAAACTTCTGGGCTCGAGTGGGAGAAAAGCGAGAGACGAAGCGTGAGATGATGATGCGCAAGGAGAAGGAAGCTGCCGAAGCAATCGAGAAGATGGATGAGAACAAGGAGGGAGGAAATTTATATGAGGAGGAGGAAGAAGAGGAAGATGAAGACACTGTGTGTGACAAGAAGCAGGAGTCGAAGGAGTGCAAGCAGAAAACTACATTGGCCTCTGCACTATATCGTTGCCCTATCGAATCATGTGCTAAGGAGTTCCTTTCCGAGAAGCATCTGGAGAGACATATGCTTATTGGGAAGCATCTGAGACGACCTGAAATCGAGAATGTCCTGGATTATGCCCTTCATTCATATTCAAGTTTTGTCGAGGCGGTATTCCCTCCAAGAGTCTGTCCTGTAATTGACGAAGCTTCATCCGCTCTCCTGACGACAATGCGAATGGAATACAGCAACAGATGGGATGGGCCCTTCCGAAGAGAAGACAGAACAGGCGATTCCCTGAGGAAATTCCTTCGGGAGATATACGACGCGGGTGAGAAGTCTGAAGCGAAGACGGATGCGAGAGGAGCTGAGGAACTAATGAGAACCAAGACTAAACCGGGAGGAGAAATGATGTTCGCACTGGACGATCTGCTCTCTTCGAGACAGATTGCTGGAGTATTTTCAAGATTTAAACGAACGAAGATCGAAAAGAGGAAGAAGACTGGGCAGAAGCACAAGAAGAAGAAGCTGAATAAGGAGGAAGAAGAGGAGATGATGGAAGTGGATGAAGATGAAGTGAACGAAGTGAATGAACTATTCAAAACTGAGGGAGATGAGGAATTGGAATACGAAACGGAGCCACTATTCGACGAGGAGGAGATCTTCAGAAGAGCTGTTATGGAGAAGTACGATGAGCTGCTCAAAGATGATGCAGATGATGATGAATCAAATGTTACCGAGGAACCAGTCGAGAATAAGGAGCTTGAAGAATCAAAGGGTACAATAGATGCAGAGATGCCTTTGATTCCCGAACTTCCCGAGATTCCTCCGATTCCTCCGATTCCTGAGATTCCTAAGATTCCTGAAATTCCTGACATACATTAGAAACAGGGGGTGACCGATATGCTTGTACACGACAGGCACCTCAAGAGGCCCCACCACTCTTGCTTTGTTTTATTTTTAATCATGCTAATATGTGAGTGTTTCTTTCACAAATAAACAATTCGCCGAAGTCCAGAATTAAAAATGTCACAATTTTCTCTATTTCGAGTCAACATGGGCACATTCTGATCATAATTTAAAACGTAGACATAAATTCAATGGAAATGGTCATGGTAACACGACATTCAATGCCACTTTTCGTGACTTACTAAGACGCGGATTTGAAATACTATGGTCTGATGTAAGAGATGTGTGGGTAAGCTACCATACGGTATTGGAAATGATACGCCCAATCAACTGCAAAACAGAAAATAAACGAGAAAAAATAATTAAAATTGAGCATGATATTGTAAAGACATTATGAATCGAAAAAAAATGGGTCCATAGCACTGCGGAACACCGTCTTATAAATTTCGAGTAAATTCGAGCACATTCCGAAGAAAAAGAAATGTGGAAATCGGAAAACCGCCGACTTAGTCATGATCACCCGATCTTCAGTGCGGTTTTTCGCGACTTACTAAGGATTTGATCTGCTATAGTCAGATATGAAGCGCATGTAAGCCAGCTACAACAAGGTATTCGAAATTATATCCCGAAACAATTGCAACATAGGAAAAACTCCAGAAAAGTGTAAAATTTGGAAAAATTATCACATTCAAAATCTAACCAAATTCGATATCCATGGTCTCCTACAGCACTTTTGGGTAGCCTAGCATAATGCTAAACGAATTTTGAGTCTAACTAAATCGGTTGAGAAAATATGAATTTTCATCATTTTTCACTGTACCCGAACATGGCTGTCCGCTTTGCCCCTCCCAGGCGGTATCATTGTGAAATTTCAAATTAACTCCCTATGCACTGTAGGTCCTATGAGTATCATGGACTGAATCAAAAATCTTTGCGGAATGTCCGGGCAGTGGTGACTGTTCTCCGATCCGGCCTCTTAATTGTTCCGAAGTGATATTCTCTGAGTAATTGAGTAAAGTTAGAAGACTTTACAGAATCAAAAAAATTGTTTATCGCAAACAAAAACATTACGAATCCCAATTGCTGTTCCTGTATCACTTTGTTCTGAAATGATTTGGCTCACGAGAATACAAACAACGAAGGTTTCATGGTTAAAAATAAATGAACTCACTCAATCGGATCGTTTGGGTCGCTCGGGAAATCAGGATTGTGGATAATTCGATCGTCTCCGATATCAGGAGGAATTATGACATCTCCGTTTAGATCTGAAGGGATTCTCCAGGGAATTCTCCGGATTTACAAAAAAAAAAAATGGGTACAATAATTTTTGCTATTGTTTTGTACAACCTGGAACTTGCTTATTGAATTCTCAATGGCGCTCCTCTTGTAACAACCGCCTCTGGGTCGCGGTCGACACAATAACTAGAATTAGTACATTTCCTATATTATTTCTTGATAAGCAGCTCCGAAATGGATTAAATAGTTTCTTTAAAAGGAGTTTTTCATTGATTTATGAGCAGTGAACGTTCTGGGTAGGTAATTACTGATCCTTGGTTGCTACCCATTGAAACCTTACCGCATTAGTTGTCACTAGCAGAAATACGAGAAGAACAATTGCAGCTTTCATTGTCGACTGATGCATCAACTGGCATCTTTTGACCTTTTATAGTCGCCCCGTTATGATAGCATTTGATAGCGCGCAAAATATTTGCGAATGTGCTGAGTGACTCAACTTCGTCGTCAGAAGTCAGCAATGTTTTGTTTTCGAATTTTCAACGTCTGTCGAAAACACAGATAGACATGCAAATGCAACGTACGGCAATTCGAGTGGTCAATAATTTATCGTTTATCGTAATCAACGTTTAATCAACGTTAAAGGAGGACTGAAGGCAAAGTTCAACTTTGGACCCTGTCATTGCCATGACCTAGCTCCCCTTAACGACTAAAGGCTCCAAAAAAATTAAATTAATATCTCTAGTCTAAACATAGTTATGATTAGTTGGCTGAATGTCATGGACGCTTGTGGGACAGGGAAGTGCGCGAATTCAAATATCTTGAAGTTTTGTCAAAAACTGGTGGGGATCGAAACCGCAACTTTCCGATTACGTGACGGCTGCTCTACCACTGAGCTATCCCATCGATGTGTGTACGCTTCCTAGCCCGCGCTATGATCTTTGGAGGGTGGAACCTCCCTTCTATCAATGTGGCTACTTTGCCGAGAGCCCTCCTTTAAGAAAGGAAGAGGTATTTTCAACTGGCTTTGAAATGCAATTATCCAAGTACATACGCAAACAGGAAATTTTGTCAATGCGTAATTTCTTGATGATAAGCTGGAAATGGGAATGATGGCATTCGGCTTTCGACTGTGTTCTTCAGGTACAGGGAGCATAATAATAACAATAATATGATAATAACTTCTCACTCAATAGGGCCAGCCGGCCGGATAAAGTCAAAAGGAGGGACGATGATGATCTTGTCGTCGCCAACGTCGAGGAATTATCACGTCTCCTGGAGACAGACGACGAAAATGCTTGCGGGCGATGGTGGAGGCTTTCGGGTAGCTAGCCTAAATGATGTTATTGAAAATCTTATGTGTTATGTTTTCTAGGCAAACGAGCATTCAATGCAAAGTTGAAAGTTGGGATCGTTTTTAATACTCAATCAGCTAACTTACAGCAATAGCGGCCACAAGAAGGACAAGGAACAGAACTATTACAATCTTCATCTCCGAATGTGCGCAGTCGCTTGAAACCTCTCCCTTATATGCAACATCTACTGATAACATTGTCACAAGTGATTTCAGAGCAAAATATTTGCGAGGATTTTTGTGACTCAAAGTTAATGCTAAACAAGTGTGATTAGAAGGCTTGCACTCATGTTTTCGAGTTCGGGTAATGTACAGTACATCACGTACTCTAATATTTCGAAAGAGATGTTCTCTGATAATGTTTATTGAATGTTTTATTTCCAAATAAATATAACAAATTATTTTTTAAATCATTATGAACTATTCATTTATTTTTGTGTAGTGTCAAGGAAATCTATCGGGACGAAGAGATGTCGATTAGATATTGTATGAATCTTGTAGTATCTATTTCGGAGTCAGATGAGTCATGCTCGTATATCCATCCATGTTGCCCACGCGCTATTCAACAATATCTTCTTTCAATCGCACTCTATTTCCGTTATATCATCACATAGTAGTCACAGACTAAGCTTCCTTCTCATGGAGACGCCAATTGCCGTTGGCTCAGTCTATATTGTCGTTTCGGCATTTGGGGTAAACTTGTAAAAAAAAACTTATCTCAACGAGACCTCTTCAGGTCGCTCTAAATTCACTCACAATTCATGGCATGATCGTTCAGGGTAAACTCGGACAGAATCATGTCAGAGAAGATATTTAAAGTCAATAAACATAAGTTTCCAGTCCGCCATGTACATTCTCTACCTACAACCGTTGATTACTGATATCGTATTCGAATTGATTCACTTGTTTTACGTCGCTCCTTCAGTCATTATGCAGGTGCATACAATACGTTTCTTTACTGATATTATTTCCTCAGGCAACTCTGCTTGGCGACCTTCTGGGACCTTACCTGTCTTCCTTTCTCGATTCCACACAGACCTACTGCTGGTACAACAATTCCCTATCGCAAGTGTCTCTTGCTCTTAACAGGTTGAACGCAAGAAAAAATATTTTCGAAAATATGTCGATGCAGATTCGTAGTGACGGTGCTTCTCCGACTGCACTTCTTCACTCCCTCGAGGACTCTTCTCTTCTCTCTCCTCCAACATCTACTAGCGATCCTCATAACTGTCACTCTCCAATACTTTCTCCTCTGTTGCAAGTGAGACGAGCAACGTAGTGATGACAAAAAAAACGCTCTTTACTTCACTTGAATTCCCAACCAAGTGTTGCTCTGGTCCTTCATCAATATGGGCTTGCAGGATTGAGCTCGCCTACTCAAACTATTCGTTCCGCGAAGTGCTCATTCCTGGCGTCTTCAACTACGGTTGGGCATATATCAAACTGCCCGCGAAAATAGCGTGCTCTGTGATTCCGCTGGCGATTTACTGCGTTGTGAGTGCGCGATTCCATTTCAGGATCGTTGATCATTTCAAGACAGTATAATCTATTCCAGATCCTTTTCTCCATTCGCTTCATTGGAAAACGCCTGAATCTCCAGTCAAGAGAGCTCAGTAGGAGAAGAAAACAGGAGTTGAGGTAGCCAACTGTGTCTAAGGCTATTGTTTACTGTGCTAACAGTGGTCTCCAGGAGAACTTTGAAAGATTTTCTAGATTTACCGCTCAATTTGCGGTCATAGCAATCAGTTACGTCCTCTCGTGGGGAACCTTCTCGCTGCTGCCTCCCACCACAGCACAATGGGTCAAAGGGTAGGATATTTGATGATGATTGTGGCGGAAAAAACTGTAAATTACACGTTTGTGTCAGGATTCCCGTGCTGAATAGCAGTGCGCTACCGCAGAACTTTGAAAGATTTTTTTAAAGATTTACCGCTCAATTTGCGGTCATAGCAATCAGCTACGTGCTCTCGTGGGGAACATTCTCGCTGCTGCCTCCCACCACAGCACAATGGGTCAAAGGGTAAGAATTTTCACGATGATTGTGGCTGAAAAAAACTTTAAATGTCACATTTTTTTAGAATTCCTGTGCTGCTTTCACTGCTGAACTCGACCACGAACGCGGTCGTTTTCTTGCTGAATGATGTATGTTTTGGTCTGACGAAAGTCCCCGAGAGAATGAACATATTTAATGACAGAGAAGCAAATTTCAGAAGAAGAACTTGTGCGCCTTCTGTATTCCCTCTTCCACTCCCACTGCCAGTTCTCATTGAATAGAGTTCTCATCAACATTTTCAAACGGGATGTTGCACCTTGAACTTTGAACCAGGAATTTTCACAATTGCAATTTATGTCTACATATTCGACAATAGCTTGATTGTGACCGTGATCTGCTGGCTTCTATTCACCCTAGACTACTCATATTTCCGACTCTTCCTCGTCAATCAACGATATCATGATAATAATATGCATGCGACTTCGCATGAGTAAGCTGATTCATGAGACGTTAATAGATAATACATTCTAGTTCGTAAAATCAGAGATATCTTGCGCTTTCCCTCCTGTTTGTGTTTCTGTCTTTATCCGGGCGGATGAATGACGCCAAAGTCATTCAAAATAAAAGAGAGTCATCAGAAAGTACATGATAATTTACATACATCAAGTAAATGAGTCATATATCTAGTACAAATCACCGGTTCACGTGCTGAATTTCTTGACTACACGGCAGTTTCCACTCTCCCCATGGTCAGCTCCTGACGAGATCGAGATCTCACCGAGGACAGAGGCTGAAGTGAAATAGTAGATGAAATTTCAGAATATATATTGCATTTTCATTATTTTTAAAGAAGGAGTGTCAGCAAAGTTGAGAATTGCATATGGGACAATACGCGTATTGGTCTCATGAACGATGAGAGAATCCCAAAAGATGAAAGTCTGAGGTCCATTTTGAAGGGAGATACGCTCGCGCGAAATTTACTTGCAGGGCAGGGAAAGTACAGTATGCTAATGAAAAACACTCATTTTGAATAGCGCGCCCTCTGGCTGACCACTTTCTCACCTCCCTCGCCTTTCCCCCCCCCTCTTCCCTTCTCGGTCCACTTTGTATAGCAAATGAGGGAGGGAAAGGCTGGTTCAAATCCTGCCGGTGACCATCATTTTGCAGGATGTTTTGATTGTCATTAAAATACATGATATACATGTGATTATGCTTTACAACTGATTATGAAAAGATTCCAATGCATTTATCGCACAGTTGAACATTTGAACGAAAATAGAAGAACATAATGGAATACAAAGAGCAAAGTGAGGCTGACCTCTCATGACGTCATGAGAGATCATGAGGAGACTCTTCATCCAATCGGTCGATACTATTTGCATACTTTCGATGCATCGTGATCAGCTCATTGCTGGTCTTTTCCTATCTCTTTTCACCGTTTTTTATGTACCGTTTTGCTTCTTTCTCGTTCGTTACTAATCTATCTCAGATCTAGATGCAGTTCCTCCCCGATGACAAAGAAGTCGAGCGAATCCTCTCCAAATATCACGCGTACTTGGAGAAGGAACAGAAGATGTTCGCGGAAGGAGTCGATCTCGAGCGAGTGTCCGAGTGCACCTGCACTCACTGCCCCCCTCGAGAGCAGAGGGACAAGCACGATTACTGCTGCCAGTCACTGTTCCTCTTCCCCCTCATCAACAAAGGAAACCTACTCAAGAAGGGTCTCTCCGACAAGCTGAGAGATCACGGGAGCACTCCGTGTGTGACTGGGGATCGTCTCTTCACCGAATTCCTCATCACGGAAGCTGTGAGTTGCTTACCTCTACACAGCCTACTGTATTACAATGAATCGGGATGGCATATTTGAACCTTAGAAAGCGTACTAAATCAGGGTGCAGAGGCCGCTGTTCCTCTGCACGCTTACCAGCACGGACATGCAGCCAAGGATGAGAACGAGTGAGATCATTTTACCCTACGCGCTACCATCATTGAACCTAACACATTCACATTCTGTAATTGCTATACGAACCACCGATAATTGACAACGTCCCACTAGCGAAATCAGCGATCATCTACCGTATCCCTATAGTAATTGAATTGAGCATACCATTAAGGGCGAAGAGATACGGTTGCTACCGCGTCATTGTTGCTTCCCTCCTTGGGCCTCTTGGTCGGGGAGTGAGAGTACGTCTCCCTGCGTGCGTGATCGACGCAGTCAGGACGAGATGGCCTAGTGCCGACGGAAAGTACACTGGCTTCAAGCCCATGGAACTGTTCACCGAAGAATGATTGCGTGCTAATAAAGAGTTGTGATGAATCTGTGCTACGATTTCTAATGCAAAATGTCAAATTCATGAATGATCTATCTATGAACTTGGTTCCCATAATCTCATACTTCCCCTGACATATCAGATGCAACGCCGTACGTGCGTCGTCTGTGAGAAGAAATGTGATGAAAAGGCGATGCATCTATTCTCTGAGAACGAGGTCAAGCGGAGGAAGTGGGTAAATGCCCTTCGTAACACCATCGAGGGAAGGAGATCACTCATGGCCAAGCTAAGTGATACCAGAAAGCCCTTCCTCTGTGCCTCTCACTTCGACTCTTCCCAATACGTGCACTCTCTCTCGACAATCCTTCTTCGATCTGATTCTGTCCCCTTCAATGCTGTGAGTAGAACAAACAGCTT
Source organism: Pristionchus mayeri (assembly GCA_036245805.1). Lineage (NCBI taxonomy): Eukaryota > Metazoa > Nematoda > Chromadorea > Rhabditida > Neodiplogasteridae > Pristionchus > Pristionchus mayeri. Next base: position 19,641,259 of record BTRK01000003.1, on the reverse strand, counting down.
AGGAAAAAAAGGAACTTTATTACTATCAAGTGCAGTAATACAACAGCCTTTAGGAGACGAGTGATATGATGTCTACCGTACCCCTCTCACCTACTCTTCTCCCTCCTACCTTGACCCCTCCTCCCTCCTCTTCCATCTTCGTCCTTCCTCCTCCTTCCAGTCGCCCGCTCCCTCTGATGGACCGCCGTCCTCCTCCGTGCTGCGAGTGCTGCTGCAGACCTGAACAGGTGTGTATTCATTATCGATTAGTACCATCTACGTAATTGTACACAATTATTTATTTCAGAAGTCAGACCTGAAGAGAGATCCTAATTGGACTCCCCCGCCCTTTCTCCCTCCCACTACTCTAGGCCTCCCTGCTGCGGAATATCTCGTAGTATCGAGAGATGCGCTCGTTTCACTTCTCGATAAGTGCAAGAAATGCGTAGAGGGAGCGAACCACTTGTCCTTCCACATGGAAGGCCTGGCCGTGCAGTGCAGCACGCGGTGCAATAAGTGCGGGTTCACTGACACTTGGTCAGGAAGCCCCGTGCTGAAGACAGCCAATGAGGGAAACAAGGAGAAATTGGCTAAGATCAATGTCGATGTTGTGACTGGTGCAATCATCACAGCAGTAGGAGGAACTGTGAGTTCTGATATAGTCATCATAAATGAAATAACAAAAAGGGGGGGGGGCTTGAATGAACTGAAGAACTTTAAATTCGTGGAATAGCTGGCATTAATTTCAGAAGCTGCGGCAGATCTTCCTAATGTCTGGCATCTCCCCGATCTCCACCTCCACCTTCCATCGCTTGAAAAAGCACTACGTTCGTCCAGCAGTTGATGAGCTCTTTTGGAGAACACAGGGTGCCCTAATCGATTCAATCAGGGAGAGGATTGCAAAGGTCGGAATAGAACAGCCATTCAAGCAGAAAAGTGGTGTATTGAAGGGGGAGAAGGTTCATCTATGTGGGGACGGCAGTTTCGATTCTCGAGGGTACTCGGCTGCCTATTGCCGATATTTCCTGCTTAATGCAGAGACTGGAGAGGTCCTACATTATATCATCATGCACAAGACGGACACTGGTTCATCGAGCACAATGGAAGTTAGTTCGGATAAGGACCTTAGTAAAAAAAAAACAAAAAATAGGTGGCTGCACTGGAGCAAGGGTTAAGAGAGCTCGCCCTCATGATTGGAGGAGTAGATGGAATTGCTAGTCTCGTCACCGATCGACACCTAGCAGTCACTAAGATGATGCACGATAAATTTCCGGGGATCAAGCACCTTTATGACCCGTGGCATTTCTTCCGCAACATCACCCTCGCCTTAGTCAAGGTGAATGTTGGAGGAATGGAAAATATATGTCTCTTTTTTTCGCAGATTTGCAAAGCCAAATATATGACGCCCGCCAGGATTTGGGTTAAGCCCATAATCAATAGATGTTATGATGCTGTGCTTTCTGCCCAGGGGAATGGAGAACTAGCCTCTGAGAAATTCCGTGCCATCCTGTGCTGTATTGCTGGGCAGCACAAGTTTGACCATAATTCAAGTAATAAATCAAAAGGAAATATTGTAGGATCCATCCTTCAAAATATTGAAGGAATGCCCACATGACCCTCCCAAGAATCCGAGAATTTATCTTCCCAAGGGAGGAGGCCCCTACAAGAGACTGGAGGACCAGGTACTCTCTCTCCCCCCCCCCCTCCGCACTCTTTCCTAAAAATTAGAATTAAAGGTATTCACGGAGAAGAACTGCGAGGATATCAAAAGTGTCAGTGCTAATCTCGATACGTCTCCATGTGAAAGCATTAATGCCCTCGCATGGAGATACGCGCCCAAAGATCTATACTTCATCAGGTAGTCTCAGTAGTTCTAGTCGCATTAATACCCTCTACTGAAAAGATCGGGCCACGAGCTTCGTACTCGTCTCACTGTTCTCCACTGGAATCACCTCAAGGCCACTGCAATGGATGGATCGAGGCCGGTGGTATGAACATTCCCCCCCCCCCCTAACCTACTATAGGGGATTCTATTTCATGTGGGCAAGAAGTCCTACACCAACCCAACACACAAGAAGAAGGTGTGGAGGAAAGTGCGCAAGTCCGCCTCGCACACCTGGAGAAACGACATAAAGCAGGGTACATACAAGGTTAACACCAGAACCGAATGAGGAAATACCCAGTAATCCCTATTCCAGGTACGCGAGAAGATGATTGAGACTCCAGATGCTACTGAGAGAAGAAGAAAGGCAGCACTCAAGCGGCAAAGAGTTTGGACCGGAGTTACGGGGACAATATTTAATTATTTGTTAAAGGAGTTGTGGGAAGTACTCACCAGACCGAGTCGTCCTTCCGCTGCCGACCAAAATATTGATTCGTACAGTGATGAGGAGGACGAGGAGGATGGCCTCCTTCTCCCCGCCCTCACTCCGATGGAGCAACTGGAGTCGCTTCTGGATGCGGCCCTGGAAAAGGAACCGGATGAGTAGTAGTATAACGCTTCCAACAGAATCAATCATTAATTCTTGCAGTAGATTGACACTGTTATATCACGTCCTATTTATTTTATGTAAACATTGTGTTCATGTCTTCGTTAATAAATTATTTTCGACTGTTTTGATAGTGAAATATAACAATAAATGAACATGCTGATATTGAGAAGGGAACATACTTTGTTACCGGCCTATAGCGATCTCGTCGCAGATGCGCTTGTTGGTGTGGAAGTCATGGGTCATCTTGGTGTAGTACTTCTCGATGATGACCTTAGAGGCCTTCTTCACGGTCTTGGTACGGACGCGTCCCATGTTGAGTGGTAAATCTGATGAAAAAAGAATGTAAAAAGGGGATATTGAACAAAAACAACATACAAACAACAACGAAGTAACAAGAAAGCATCCTCTGAACGCCCTTTTAACGACAAAAAAGCGAAATAATGAAACAACGGATTTCAACAACCAGCTTATAGGCTACACAAAACATCGGCAGAATCGTGAACTGGCCTATTTAAATAAGCTATAATTATTATCATTAGCAATCTCATGAAATGGCATCGAATTTAGCAATCCTTAAACAAGTAAGGCAAAAGAAAACTATATGGAAGCAATGTGAACTATCCTAAGTGGACAAATCACGTAAGGTCAGATTTGAAGAAGTTAGCACTTTAAACTGCAGCGTTTAGGGCAATTTATTAATGAGTTGTGACAATAAACGCACAAAAGAGCAGCAAAATATCACGGGGAAGTTGAGCTTAACCAAAAAAAAGGGAAAATAGAAAGTGAGTTGCGCAGTGAATCGCAAACACTGTGGTTAGCAAGGATTGCTGCGAAATCTCAGTCTGGAAAGTCTACAGTTTCCGCTTAATAGGGACGATTTTTCTGTGCAAGAGTCCCAACCGTTTAAATTTTACTTTGCTGACAATCCTTCTTTAATATGTACACTTCTGCAAATTAAATTTCTTAAATATTCACTCCGATACCACGATGTTATAAGAATTGCAATATCGATTCGAAAATATCAAACCATTAATGAAGAAATCTGGTTGTCCGAAATCTCCAAATATGATGAGGGTTCCGCCATGGCTCAACAGGAGACGCAGCTCTCCTTGCTATTAGTGCTACTATAGATATGGAACCAGAAAAAGAGACAATCACACCACTATTGCTCCTTTTTGATTTGACACATGCACCAAAGAGCTAATTCACAAGATTTCAGCGAAGATCCGTACCTTTATTAATTTAGGAGCCTCCTCGGACTGTCTGCCGAACACAGCAAATCCAGGCACATTCAGCCCCATCGTGAAAAGGAATAACACACAAATCATCTTCTGAGATCTAAATTGAAAAATTTTTCTTGTAACGAGATTGTTTACTTTTTTCCACTTCGAGGCAGGTTGTTTCGCTTAATTTACTCAAAAACTGGCCGTTTCCCTAACCTCTCACTCAGTTTCCATCTCTGATTCGTGCCAGCTGTTATTAATTGGTGCATGCGAACCAATAGGAACATGTAGCACGGAATGTTGAAGAGAATTCCGGTTGATAGAACAGCCTGAAATGAGGTTGTATTCTGCAATGAGAAATTGTGAAGCAAAATGTTTACCAGTATTACTGCATTGGGTGCTCCTGCTCGACAGATGAACCCCTCGCAGTAGATGCCCACAAATGGAGGGATGAAGGAAACGCGCAAAAGAAGAGTGGACACGTCTATTAGAAATATGCCGAACTATAATCTTGCAACAACATTTCACAACATTCCCGTGTACAATTATTGGAAGTTTTACTCAAGAATCGCCCCGCTGACCTCTGTGAGTGCGTAAGCACGGAATACTCCTCGATTCATTGATCGATTACTGCAGAGTACGAGAAGCATCAAGGGATGAGCAATGAATGTGTTGAAGAGAGGAAAGGACAATTGGAAGCTGGTATATGATTATTGATTTGAATATGAAGAATTTGACCAGCGAATACAGCTGACCTCATCATCAATTCTCGAGTGTGGAATTCTTGCTCATATTGGAAACCGTATTTGAGTGAATCGTTAACTCCCATGGCACATTGAAGTGTTTGCGAAGTTTTATTTAACAACAACTCTTGAATTTCTGAAAATCGAGGCGATGTATCTAGGCAAGTGAGTGCCTATGACTAATTTCCTTGGACTGGAAATGTTCCAATAGAATTTGTCACCAAAAATTTTTAGGAAAATGTCGGGATCACTATGGGACAATATCACCAGACGTGGATGAATGTATTGAAACATGTGAAGCTAAATGAACAAGTAAATTCTACTTTCTAATTTCGCTCCATACTCAGCCCCGCCTGCCACTTATTTTCCCAGTTTCCCACCTGCCAATTTTGTGAAATTTTTATCATCGAGTGTGCTGAAATAATACGGATTTATCAACAAATTAAGCTGAATAAGGGAAGGTTGGTGGTGTTTTACTTTCTAAGTAGGGAAGAGAAATAAAATGTTTCCAGCAGCGCACATCTTAATCTGTTCTCGGCCGTGCTCATTGCGAATAAACTATTTGCTGGAAAACGCGCACATTGTGCTCATGGGGGATGCAGAGTGCACAATGTCTTATTTTTTAAATCTTAATATCTTAATTTTTGATTGATTCTTATGCTAACGTAGTCACGTTATTTGTGATGTGTGCATATTCATATTGACTAAACTCATGACTCCGCGGATCAGAACGCTACACGAAGCAAAGCAAACGCAAGCGTGCCTCTTTCGTTTCTCACTCGCTCTTCTCTCCAATCTTCGAGAATCAAGGCAAAAGAGAGAGACCCGTTCTTCTTCCGCTATCCATCTGCCACACCCTCGCATAAGGCACAACAGTTCCGTATCAATTCGTATAAAACGCGCCCCCTTCCGTCAAGCACATTGCCGCAGGCATAATCTTTTCACCTTTTTAATGGCAAGCTTTGCTCAACTTTCCCGAAATTTTACCAGACTTGCAAATATGCTAATTTAGTCAAGGCCACCCGATTTATGCCGATTCTTCCGTACCCACAGCCAAATTGGGAAGAAGCTTCCCCCATCTACATCTACCAGCACCTTCATGTAAAAACAATTTTAATTTACATCTCTTCTTGAGCGATTCCATTGATGTTTTCCAGCTTTCCCGAGATGTCTGCATTCTCCCATCAACGATTTCACGAGAGAATGTGTTCCTGGACTCGGAAAATTTCATCGTCTGCAGAGGAACTGTGAGTTCAATTATGAAATAGAGTATTTCAGTAGTAATTTCAGGTTCCTGACCAATTTCAACTGCTCGCAGTCAACGTTCACAATCCGGAACTTCGACTGGAGTTGCCATTTTATGCCGACTGCGCGAAAATAAACAGCGACGGAAATCTAATCGTCTATCTAAGTATGAAGAAATTTATTGGCATGTGCCATTATTGAATCGATTACAGATGGAAGGACGGTAGGCATCTATGACATTGAGCAGGAGAGAACAATCAGCACTTACACATCGGACGAAGACGTACTCTTCGTGAAGTGGATTGATGAGGAGACCGTCGTCTTCGTCACTGAGTCGTATGTCTACCACTGGGATGTCGAAGGTGAGAAGTGAATTAGATATGTTAAAATGCGAATACACCATCAAGTGAGCTGATTTTATCTTGTCTGTACTGATGTACAAACATTTTTAGAGCGGGAGCCGCACAGAATGTTCAAGCGACACGAATCACTCGATTGCACCAGGATCATCGATTACAGGATGGCGGACCAAGTACATGCACTCATCGGGGAATCGAAGGTTTCTTCAAATATAATATTTGGTATATTCTCCTGATTTTTGAATTGCTTCACTTCAGAATCCTCAAAGCGCGGGGAGAATCCAGCAGTACGATCAAAGTTGTCGTCTCTCTTATCTGATGGAAGGAGACGTCGGCTGCTTCGCCAAGTTCAAGATGGAAAGCAACCCGCACCCTTCAACACTCTTCGTATCCGCGCGGAGGAATGCAGAGGGAGGGAAGGTATAGTTGGATTATAAAAATATGTCCTACACCATGCCTAGTACGCGACTAAACAAGCGGAACGAAAAATTAAAAACCTATTTCATACAATCTTTTCAGCCGCACATTTTCTTCAAACCCTATAGCCTGACATGTGGTGATGATTGAACACAAGAATTGCAATTAAAAACACTTTTAAGAGCATAATAATTAAAGTACTAAAAGCCGGCTCAGAGATTTAGCGGCTTAGGAGGCCAACGAATACCGTCGGAACGTTTTAATAGTGCACTACTGAGATTCCTTCTTCTTGTTCACAACGACCAGCTGAACACGTCGAAAAAATTTCTTGAAGGGTGATCGTAAGACTATCATGACTCTTATAAACATGACTGACCTCAAGAAATGTGGTAATCGCAGTTAATAGTGATGGATGTCGGCACTCGCCCAGTCAGCAACCATCCGTATCCGAAAGCTACTGTAGACGTGCCCTACTGGCCGGGACTCGCCGATGATCACCCTGTGTCCATCCAGGTGACAATTACGAATGCATTAAGCAGTTTGTACAAAAATATTCGTAATTAGCATGCCAAGATGTGAAGATCTTCCCAATTCACCACGACACTGAGAATCTTAGGAGTATGCGCAAAGTCGGAACTCAGGCGGCTTCCAAACTCGGATTGGTGTTCATCGTCACGAAGCACGGATTCGCGCACGTCTTCGACCTCGAATCAGCGACGATTCTCTGCTCGGAGAGAATCACCGACAGCCCCTTCTTCGCGAGTGCAGAGTACTGGAGAGGAGGAATCATCGGAGTAAACGAGAGGGGACAGGTGAAAACAGTCGAGAATAAACCGTCGAGAATTCCGATAAGAATTGCAAAAAACTAAACAAATTTAGCACAGACTTACTCGATTATTCCGAGAACGGCTTCTTATTATTTTCTAGGTCCTCTCGGTAACCATCGACAAGGAGAAGATGGCCAAACACATGAATCAGACAAACCCCTGGCTAGCTGGAAGACTGGCTCGACGATGGGATTTGAGTACCTTCATCAGGTTACGGGAAAAGGATCATCCGATTGAACTAATCTTAATTTTAGATCCCTGGATGAGATCGATGACGGGGCATCGGACAGTGGGCGGGAATCAGATGCATCCTCCATCGCTCCTCCCTCGCCCTACAACCTTCCTCGACGCAACCACTTGGCCAATCCTTCCTTCCGGAATGACCCAAAAACAAGGATCAAGGTCAGAAATTAAACGTGAAACAAAATAAGCATAATTTCAGAGATTTGATCTTATGCTGAAGAAATCGCCATTGCTGGAAATTCAAAGTGAAATCACCCTACGCAAGGAAGAAGCAACTCGAGTTGACATGGGAACGCAAACCGACTTGGGAATATGCTCATTCTGATATATTAGGTTGTAACATAAGTTTTGTCGCATTTCGGAGGTTCACAATATTTCCATGAAGGATACTTCTCAAACATTATCAATGCCTGACCTCCTAGTATATGTTTGGGGTGTTCATGCACATTCAAACCATAGGGTAGAGCTGAACTGCGCACGCTGGCTATGCGAAAAATATTAATATGAACTGATTTAAATTTGGTGCAGATTTTATTAATTCGTTTGATCGGGTGCTAGTTCGCAGAGATGAATAATGAACCAAACTTCTACAGCATGGTGATATACCCCGTCAATGCTCTTTCAAAATATACGCCAGATATGGTGCTATGTTGAGCGGAACCAAAGATATACTTCACTGAGTGTAAGGTTAGCCGCTGATTCGTAGCCAACTTGACCAACTCTTCTGAATCCAGAATTGCAACAACAGTGACTAACATAAGTGCGTTCAATTACCACTCATGGAGGTATAATTTATCATTAAACAAATGAGAGAAAGAACACTCCACTTGTGGGAAATTTGAATTTTTATTAATTCAATTCGCGCACAATTTTACCAAAATTTGCAAGTTTAGGTGTATCGAATTAAAGATTGTCATTCAAAAGCTATTTATTTCCAAACTTATCCCAAGTAGATACTAGTAAGGGAAGGGTTTATGGTTCGGATGGACACAACAAATCAGATATTGAACATGTGTGCGAGGTAGGAATATGAACAAAGTGCCGATTTCAGTAGTTTAATTTACATACCATCGTTCTGAATGGAGCCACTTATCTCAACAGAACCCAATCTACCTCAAACTTTGTCTGCACACTGACCACTTTGGGTGAACTATATTCCACCACTATCTGGATATCTACTGAGAAGAAAATTCGGCTTGCGAAAGTTTTCGCGACCGTCACCAACCATCCACATTATACAAACTCGTCTACATTTCTAGAACGATTTTCGTTTGTCATTATCCGTGAGTGGTTCAAAATTATGCACATATGTAGTACTTTACGCAAATCACACAAAATCGGCATAATTTATCCTTTTCAAGAAGAGCTGATGCGTGAAAATGATTTCTAATCCTTATCTCAGTACAACTTTGTCTGACTAATGTGCCTCCTCAACTGCCTTGACAGGACTGAAGTAAAGCGCGTAAGAAAGAGTACGAAGGCCCTCACTGATGATGAATTACGAAATTGAGATTAAATTAATTCGAAGAATTTCTGAGGTTAAAATGCATAAGAGATTGGACGCGACAAAACTTATGTTACAACCTGATACTTTCAGTTGCAAATATATGAGAGGAATCGCGAGAGAATTGCCTACTCCGCGGCGGTAGGAATCAAAATCGTCGTATCCGGAAGAAACTTTAAGACAAGGTATTTCAAGTGGTGCTCTTTCAAACTGCGTTGTCAGAATTTAGATAATTGTCGTCATCTTCGAGATTCAGAAGGCCAAACATGGTACACTCACTATTTAGGGATCAAATCGAGATCACTTAAACGATCATAAATCCTTTTAAGATGACGATAGAAACTCGTTCTTTGCACAGAAAAAAAGCTGAAAACATTCTCTACAACCTTTATGTTGAACATGTCATTCCCTGTGCACGTCCCAGTGCGGAGTGGTCGGGTGAACCAAAAACTACCGAATTCTGGAAATCGGAAAAAGTGATTAAAGCCCCTATGCGCGATCGATGGTGCCTATGGGTGACTAACTATACGCAAAAAATATAAGAAATCGGAGGTGGTAAAAAAAAAGGGCGCTGTTTTTTGTCCGGTGGCCCCAACAGTGGGTAAACCCCTACACGGTTTCAACACTTCTAAGACCTCTATTAACAGCTAATGAGGTCAAATAACTCGAAAGTCAATCAAAACAAGATTTGAAATTGTTTGCCGACTAGTTGTACCCCTTTCATTGGTCAAAAACTACAGTATGACCGGAAATTCAAAAATCGTCATTTTGACCCTTCTCAACTTTTGGCGTGTGCGCAATTGAATTATAATGGTTCCAAATAGTGTAGATACATTTCGCGGAACCACTCAAAGAAAGGGCGCATCCATAAATACCATATTTCGGCAGAGAAAACCAAAGAAAAGCGCTAAACTGTACTCCAGGTAAACATAGTAATAGGGACCCGGCTCTAGGCGGTTAGAGTGCGCGCTCTCGGGGGATTCTAGCCTATTTCTGTCCAACTTCTAGGCTCTGTAGCATGCTTCAATGAAAAGATAGAGACTCACTTTCAACAGATAAAATGTTCAGCTCATTGAGCTCTACATTTCCGGCCTAGAGCCGGGTCCCTATTACTATGTTTACCTGGAGTACAGTTTAGCGCTTTTCCTTGGTTTTCTCTGCCGAAATATGGTATTTATGGATGCGCCCTTTCTTTGAGTGGTTCCGCGAAATGTATCTACACTATTTGGAACCATTATAATTCAATTGCGCCCACGCCAAAAGTTGAGAAGGGTCAAAATGACGATTTTTGAATTTCCGGTCATACTGTAGTTTTTGACCAATGAAAGTGGTACAACTAGTCGGCAAACAATTTCAAATCTTATTTTGATTGACTTTCGAGTTATTTGACCTCATTAGCTGTTAATAGAGGTCTTAGAAGTGTTGAAACCGTGTAGGGGGTTTACCCACTGTTGGGGCCACCGGACAAAAAACAGCGCCCTTTTTTTTACCACCTCCGATTTCTTAGATTTTTTTGCGTATAGTTAGTCACCCATAGGCACCGTCGATCGCGCATAGGGGCTTTAATCACTTTTTCCGATTTCCAGAATTCGGTAGTTTTTGGTTCACCCGACCACTCCGCACTGGGACGTGCACAGGGAATGACATGTTCAACATAAAGGTTGTAGAGAATGTTTTCAGCTTTCTTTCTGTGCAAAGAACGAGTTTCTATCTTCATTTTAAAAGGATTTATGATCGTTTAAGTGATCTCGCTTTGATCCCTAAATAGTGAGTGTACCATGTTTGGCCTTCTGAATCTCGAAGATGACGACAGTTATCAAAATTCTGACGACACAGTTTGAAAGAGCATCATTTGAAAGCTCTAGCTGACGTCAACATCGATGAATTCTGGTTTCCTTTGGGTTTCCACCCTAACTTTTCATGCTCTTTCGAATGAGCTATCACACGTTACCGAATTCCCAAGTTTCAAAAAAATTGTTTGAAAGTAGGTCACGGTTGCGTGATCTTCTGACTATGAGCACCGTGAAAATATGGTGTTTTTAGAGGTTCATTGTGTTCAGCAATGATAAATACATAATATGTATCAAACTAGGAGTGCGCAAATAACTCCTTCATGACCATTCATGTCATGATCAACCAAAAGTGATGAAAAAGTTTACTTTTCGAGTCTCTAGCTGACGTCAACATCGATGAATTCTGGTTTCCTTTGGATTTCCACCCTAACTTTTCATGCTCTTTCGAATGAGCTATCACACGTTACCGAATTCCCAAGTTTCAAAAAATTGTTTGAAAGTAGGTCACGGTTGCGTGATCTTCTGACTATGAGCACCGTGAAAATATGGTTTTTAGAGGTTCATTGTGTTCAGCAATGATAAATACATAATATATATCAAAATAGGAGTGCGCAAATCACTCCTTCATGACCATTCATGTCATAAAAAACGTTCACTTTTCGTGCTCTAGCTGACATCAACGTTGATGAGTTCTGGTTTCGCCTGGGTTCCTTACATAACTTTTTATGCTCTTTCGAATGAGCTATCACACGTTACCGAATTCCCAAGTTTCAAAAAAATTGTCTGAAAGTAGGTCACGGTTACGTGATCTTCTGACTATGAACACCGTGAAAATATGGTGTTTTTAGAGGTTCATTGTGTTCATCAATGATAAATACATAATATGTATCAAACTAGGAGTGCGCAAATAACTCCTTCATGACCATTCATGTCATGATCAACCAAAAGTGATGAAAAAGTTTACTTTTCGAGTCTCTAGCTGACGTCAACATCGATGAATTCTGGTTTCCTTTGGATTTCCACCCTAACTTTTCATGCTCTTTCGAATGAGCTATCACACGTTACCGAATTCCCAAGTTTCAAAAAATTGTTTGAAAGTAGGTCACGGTTGCGTGATCTTCTGACTATGAGCACCGTGAAAATATGGTGTTTTTAGAGGTTCATTGTGTTCAGCAATGATAAATACATAATATATATCAAAATAGGAGTGCGCAAATCACTCCTTCATGACCATTCATGTCATAAACTAAGTTATGAAAAAGTTTACTTTTCGAGCTCTAACTGACGCCATCGTCGATGGATTCTGGAATCCTGTAGTTTTCCTGTATAATTTTTTATGCTCTTTCGAATGATCTATCACACGTCATCGAAATCTGACATCTGAAAAATCGATTTCGGTTGATCAAAAATCGATATTTTTGATCTACCTTTTGGTTGAGAAGTTGTTTGGTCCTAAGGGTCACGTTCCCCAAGTTTGAGGTCTGGGCGATTATTTTGACCGAGTTGAACCATCCTACCTGCAGTCTTAGGGAGAGCGGGTTTTAAGTGCTAACACATCTGATGAGTGCAAAATGAAGTGGATAATATCAGAACTGCTGTTTCAGAGAGATTCAATACACTCCTGAACCCTTTCAGTGAAACACATAGTCGCCACACTTGCTCGCCCACAATATTCGTAATTTCCGTTTTTTTGCTTGCAGGCGTCCTCCCGTCACGGCGTGGTCTTCCTCGTCACGAAGCAGGGCTTCCTGCACATCTTCGATGTCGATTCGGGCGCTTCTCTCTACTCGAACAGCATCTCAGCAGAGAGCATATTCATCACTGCGCAATACTTGCAAGGAGGGCTGATTGCCATCAACAGGAAGGGACAGTGCACTAGTTATATGAAATTCCTAAGAATTAATACAAACTATCACTCAGTCCCAAATAAAATCGTTTAACTTTTGCTATGAGTAATAGTACCCTTTTCCCTTTTTCAATAACCTCACTTGCTTAAGATGTCCAGTGGTCTACGATACATACAGTTAGTCTAATAAATACAATTTTGGGTGCTCTCCGTCTCTCTGGACGAGCAGAAGATGATCGACTACGTGCGCGACAAATCCGAGTCTGGCTGGAACCTTGTCTCGGAGATGGGATTCATTCATCTCACAGAGATACATGTAAGCAATCCAATTTGTATGGCAGTATATATTTTTTGTGAGCGATGAAGTGGATGGATTCGTTTTGAGGAGTGGACCTGGCACGACGAGAGAAGGGCGTGAGGATGAGAGTCAGTGCGAGGAAGACCAGCCAGTTTTTACTCCTGCTATTCCTGTTGGCGACCCAGATTCAGCCAGTGTCCAAGATGACCCAATGATTATTATCGATAAACACTTTATTTGAATGGATTCGAAATTTGAATTAATCTCGCTTTTTAGCTATCCCAAGAAGTTATACGGAAAGGGATCCTGAGCCAGGTTTCAACCCATACACAGCGTTTCGGGCGAACTCAAAATCGGACATTAAGTAACTGATTACAAAGTTAAGGGTTACGGTTGCCCGGGAACTTACATTTTCAAATTTGTTATCACGAACTGATTGCATTTTCTTCGTTTATTTTTGTTGTTACGCTTTTATGACTTCCAAATTCTTCCAAATTCAAATTATGTAGATATGTGACGTACTTGGTCCCGGTAATTGCAATGCCCTCAGGGAGTAGCTCCGATTGGTTCACTCCATCCGCTCCCCACCACATTACCAGCTTGTTTTTCTTGTGGTGCCGGTCAAGTTTGGGGATACCCTGCGTGGTCTCTCCTTCTCCAACCAACTGGGCTCTGCTGTGGTTGTTATCTTAGAGGACCCACTTCTCATTCCCCGTTACGAGCCGTTTCCTGACGGTGTTGTAGAGGGGGCATGTGTGTTATAAAAATTCTTCAGTAGGGTCTCCGAATCCTTCATCGTGGTGTAGGATAGAGTGAGGTATAGCAGAACATTTCGGAAGTGGGTGGCTCCAGGATGATACATCGTTGCCCTACTAGAGCCTGACTGAAGGGAAAGGAATGGGGAGTTGCTTACTATAACGGCCCATCACTGTTTGTTATTCACTAGGAATGAGGGAAATCCAAAATGCATTAGGGACGAGCAGTGTTAAAACAAAACCATATACAAAGACTTTCCGGCCAACCTGATACATAGCGGAATTGATGCTGTTTCGAAAATTATTGTGAGCAACTGAATGCAGTTGATAAAGAAGAAGTTGTATCCACTTTGTAATGCTTTTTGTACAATACAGGGAATGTCAGCAAAAGGTAAATGCACGCTCCGGGATGAGAACCCGCGACGTCCCGTTTGTAAAGCAGTGATGTTGCTACTCGACTACGCGAGGTGAGGGGGAGGCGCCCTCCTCAAATCGCGCGCTCTCTCGTTTTCCTATTTTTCTCTAGCCACTCGATGCTCTCTCGCCCAAATGTCCGCGCCCGAATCGCTGTGCCATATTTTTGAACAGTGAAGGAAGTTCGATATTGAAAGTCCAAGTTGATCATTTTGTTCGACCAACTTCTTCGATGTATGCTGATTTTCGTAGTAATAAATAAATTGGAATATGTGTGAATAAGATATGATACTGTTGTCGAAACTGCATTCAATGGTGAGGCGAAGAGAGCGAGAGATGAACGAGCGGAGAAACGAGCGAGGAGTGGGCGATCAATTCAATTCGGAAATTAGAATATTTGTTCGACACTCATTTCTTTCGAATTTCTCTCAGCAATATTGCATGTGTTAACTAGGGTGGCGAGAATGGCTCAAGGATATCCGTCTTGTTTACCCCCTCTCGCGGCTCATCCTTGAGAGCGGGGATTACATCCTCCCTCTCGTTGGCTCGAGCCGTTTTACAACCCTGAGCCGTTTGTGAGCCGTTTTTTGGCGGCTCAAGGGTATCGGCAGTCTCTCCCCTCGTCTCTCCCCCCTGGCAGTTCCCCTTCCCTGCTCTCTCACATCCACATGCTCTCTCTCGTCTCTACCCCTGAGCCGTTTGTGAGCCGTCCGAAACGGCTCACAAATGGCTCAAGGCTCATCTATGCCAGCGGGGAGGATATCCTCTTTTCCTTTCCTGACCCTTTCTCGCTCTCTAAAAGACGACCCGTTGAGCCATTTTCGCCACCCTAGTGTTAACCATCAATCAATAAATAACCCGTTGCTGATGCTGTTGAGCTGATGTCGTTTGTTGCATCACAATGCAATATTGTACATGTAGTTCTTTCCAGTCAACGACAAATAAATTACGAAGAATGTAGTTTGTGTGATGGTTAGGGGGTGGTGGTGGTTTAAGTAGAAATATCGTATATATGCAATTCCATTTTTTTTGGCATAAAAGTTGCTGTTGTTTTCATCGATGTAGTAGATTCATGACAGTGGGTTTTTCAGGATCTTCGGAAGAGCGCTTCCGGAGCCATCTTCACTATTGATAGGCTATGCCACTGGGTATCATCTCTATCGAACATCGTAAACCCACGTCGGAATCCCCAAAATTGGTTGACGAAAAATGCATTTACTCATGCCATTCATTCACTAGATTAACTAATTTCTCCGCTTCTCAGATCGCTATATCGCATATATAAATAAACATTGTCTGTAGCTCCACATTCATTGCTGCATCTTTCAGAGATTTCATCATGCCTGCTGTCCGCAATAGAGATTCCACTGCGACCTCGCGTGAGGCCGCATTCGCGGCCATCGGAAAACGTATCCACCGTACCGACTGCTCCATTTGCATTGCACGCATTGAAAAGGCCTGTTTTCTATCCATTAGAATTGGGGACTAGTTGGGCAACTTCGTATAAGTTGATTAAGTTTTCATTCTTAAAAATGAATGAGCAAGTTGCAGCCGGAAGCGGTAGTAATCGACTGTCGTCACGTATTCCATAGCGAGTGCATCAAGCAGTGGTTGGAGTCGCAAATAGTGAGCTTATATATAAACTAAACATTTAGCTTGTTCCAGGCTGTTCTTTTCCGGGCGTATGTAAAGATTCTGTGTTGATTCAGATTCTTCTAAGCTCAAATTGCTCATTCTTGATAGATCTGGGATTCTCGACAGATTCTCGATAGATCTGTCGTAATCAATGGTTCTAAGATGAACACATTTAGCAACGATCCGAAACCAAGACGTGCCCCAACTGCCGGGCTCCTCAAACTGTTCTCGTCCATATGAGGAAGGATCCGAAGGCTGAAGAGTCGAGAAGACGTCGCAAGGAGAATGCGGCTGCAAGGAAGGAAGCAGGAGTCGCAGCTGCTGAAGCTGCCCATCGAAGGAGTGAGGAGCAGGAGAAAGCGAGAGATGAACGAGCGGAGAGACGAGCACGCAAGGCTCCTCCATAGTCTTGCCCTAGTATTCCCTACGAATACTGCACCTAAAATTCCTGTGGAATGTCTTCTTCTATGTATTCTTTGCTTTTATTGAATAGAAAACATTGACATATGATTGGAAAGATAAGGTAATGCAGTCACAGCAGCATTCGCTGAGCATCGATGCAGTGAAGATGCGAAGACTGCGAGAGATTATCGGGCTGAGAGACTAGACCGCACAGATCGAGCATTTCAACGCCAAATTTAGTGCACCATAATTTTTGTACAACACTCGTTTTCACATTCCATAATTTTCATTCCACTGGGGTGGTTAGTATCTTGATGAAATATCCAATGGTACAAGCCGAAGTGGGAATTGGCCCAGAGTAGAAGCATGCATGATGTATTACCCTTTATGGATCTTTAAGCTAATAGCGAAATAAACAAGAGGGAACTTAAAAGTTGAACTCACATCTGAAAACATGATGCAGGGGGGATTGATGGTGTGACCCGTGACTCCATCACTCGCGTAGTCATCTTCAGAATCGGGTTGAGGGCTTAGAATGATGGCATCAAGCCGGGTAATTTATGCGTACCCTGTTTTATCTACGAGTCAAGTGCATATATTATTGATACTTGCATTTTCTAACTTCACAAATACGTTTAAATGTTTATTTATTATATTCGAAGAGAGGGACCGGTAAAGAATTCAATGGTTTAATGCATGACCCAGACAAGTGCACCTTTCGAGATTACGATTTGCTAATTAACAATTCTATACAATCCCGAGTCGTACGAGAAGCGTTCGAGAGTACTAATTCGGCAGAATGTACACAGTCAGCTGTGATCGTAACCATTTCAAAATGATATTCACACCGCCATCTTCCCTATCACTCATAACTGTGAATTCCCGTCAACGACAGCGAGATTGGGAATTGAGGAGAAGAGGGAAAGAGTGGAGAGATAGGGACGATAAATGAGAGAAGAGAAATAAACGAGCAGGGAAAAGAGATAAGACCATCTCCCTCTTTGGGCCAATAGTTGAGCGACGTATGACAGTGACAAGGGGTGTTGTTTTAACCTTATCTCTCAGAGTTCACATTTGAGGCTTCCGTGCAATGAAACTGGAACAGAAATCAAACAAAATATTGATATTGCACTACCTATATCGAGCTTACTTGACTGCTCAAAAATTTGTGTGGATGAAATTAGACACCAAATTATAGAGAAGTTGCGTGGAAGACAAAGTGGGAGTGGTTTTCTCGAGATGGGAATTGTGGAATGGAGGGGGCGGCATATATAAGAGACATCGGGAGAGAATCACCTACCCCGCGGCGAACCAAATTCGACCTATCTCAATGAAAAATTGGGCTTAAGTATTTCAAATGATGCTCTTTCAAACTGTGTCGTCAGAATTTTGATAACTGTCGTCATCTTCGAGATTCAGAAGGCCAAACTTGTGACACTCACTTTTCAAGGGTCAAATCGAGCCCACTTAAATGACCACAAATACGTTTAAAATAAAGATAGAAACTCGTTCTTTGCCTAGAAAGAAAGCTGAAAACATTCTCTACAACTTTTACGTTGAACACCTCATTCCCTGTTTACTTCCCAGTGCGGGGCGGTCGGGTGGACTTAAAATGACCGAAATATGGAAATCGGAAAAACCCCCCTGAATAATTATGCGCGTTTTAAAGACACTATATGTGACTAACTTGACGCCAAAAATTAGCCAAATCTGAATGGGTATAAAAAATGGGGGCTCACTTTCGTGAGGTGGCCTCAGAATGGGTACCAGACCTAAGATCAGTAGAAGATCCAATTGACAGTTACTGTTCTCAAATATGTCCAAAATCATCGAAAACAATGTTTCGGATTGTTGCTGGGCTCATTACAGTACTTTTGTTTGAATAAAATCTCGACCGAGCCTGAAAATGAAAAATCGGATTTCAGACCCTTCTCAACTTGATAGCTTTGACCATATGCATTAAATCACTTTCAAATAACGTGTCTCTAGGCTCTGTAGCTTGCTTCTACGAAAAGATAGTGACTCACTTTCAACAGACGAAATGTTCAGCTCATCGTACTCTACATTTCTAGCTATGAGTCGGAACCCTGCGACTATGTTGACCTGATTTACACTTTTGCGCTTTTCCTTGGCTCCCACAGATGAAATTTCGCATTTATGAGTGCCCCCTTTCCTTTACTAGTTTAGAAGGGCATTCCCACGTTATTTGAAAGTGATTTAATGCATACGGTCAAAGCTATCAAGTTGAGAAGGGTCTGAAATCCGATTTTTCATTTTCAGGCTCGGTCGAGATTTTGGTCAAATAAAAGTACTGTAATGAGCCCAGCAACAATCCGAAACATTGTTTTCGATGATTTTGGACATAATTGAGAACAATAACTGTCAATTGGATCTTCTACTGATCTTAGGTCTGGTACCCATTCTGAGGCCACCTCACGAAAGTGAGCCCCCATTTTTTATACCCATTCATATTTGGCTAATTTTTGGCGTCAAGTTAGTCACATATACGGCCTGTTTAATCTGTCAGAAATGTGCGAGAAAAGTTGCGCAAAAAGTTCACGAACTTCTGAGGTGCGTAAAAACTGTTTCTCTCAAAAAACCGCGCTCTCTCGCTCTTTCTCTAACCACCTCGCTGAAAAGTTCACGAACTTTTCAACGAGCTCGATGAAAAGTTCGTGAACTTTTCAGCAAGGTGGTTAGAGAAAGAGCGAGAGAGCGTGCGATCGGAGAGAGGGAAAAGGAAGCTGAGGTTGTTTACTTCCTTTTCCCTCTCTCCGATCGCACGCTCTCTCTTCTTTCTCTGACTTTTCTCGCAGATTTTCATCCACCTTTTTTATCGAGCTCGTTGAAAAGTTCGTGAACTTTTCAGCGAGGTGGTTAGAGAAAGAGCGAGAGAGCGCGGTTTTTTGAGAGAAACAGTCTTTACGCACCTCAGAAGTTCGCGAACTTTTTGCGCAACTTTTCTCGCACATTTCTGACAGATTAAACAGGCCGATAGTGTCTTTAAAACGCGCATAATTATTCAGGGGGTTTTTTCCCATTTCCATATTTTGGTCATTTTTAGTCCACCCGACCGCCCCGCACTGGGAAGTAAACAGGGAATGACGTGTTCTACGTAAAAGTTGTTGAGAATGTTTTCAGCTGCATTTCTAAGCAAAGATCGAGTTTCTATCGTTATTTTAAACGTATTTGTGGTCATTTAAGTGGGCTCGATTTGACCCTTGAAAAGTGAGTGTCCCAAGTTTGGCCTTCTGAATCTCGAAGATGATGACAGTTATCAAAATTCTGACGACGCAGTTTGAAAGAGCATCATTTGAAATACTTAAGCCCATTTTTTCATCGAGATAGGTCGAATTTGGTTCTACCGCCGCGTACCCCCCTCAAATGGGTGATTCTCTCGCGATTCCTCTCATACAGTACGTGCTAATCGCCTTAGCCATGTGCGTGCGCCGCGCTGCGCGGCGGCCCGCGGCTTACGCGGATTGATTTTGAAAGAAGAATATTGTTTTTCACTATTCGAACCTATTATTTTCAAACTCTCCGCAAAATTTCGCATCGGAATGACTATTAATTCATATTTTTAAAAATATTTTTATATTTATAAATCAATATTTTGAATGTGGTATTTCTGAAACCTACCGTAATCTCAGTTTACGATAGCGACAGTATCGCAAACTGGGATTACGGTAGGTTGCAGCGTTACAGAATTCAAAACAATGATTTCTTTTTATTAAAATATAAATTAATGGTCCTTCCGATGCGAAATTTTACGGAAAATTCGAAAATAATAGGTTCGAATCGTGAAAAACAATATTCTTCCCTCAAAATCAATCCGCGCAAGCCGCGCAGCGCCGCGCACGCACATGACCAAGGCGATTAGCACGTACTGTATAAGGATGACATTGGACGAGCACAGCAATATGAGATATGTCCACAGTATATCCTTCTCCAATTCTCCAGTGTTTCTTTATTATTCCTTATAAATAATATAATGCCAAGAAAATTCTGAGATGTTAAAATGTCTGTTCTCTCAACATCACAGAAAGGAAGTAACCGCAAACAGTATAATTGATCTTCAATTTTTTTTCTCTTTGGAACACATAAATTCACGATGCAAATTTTTAAAAAAATACATCATTATTAAAGAGTGCCGAGAAGTACACTCCGTTCAGTATCCTCTTATCCAAGTAGCGAGTATCGAGCTCACAATTCTGAATTTGAAACTATACTATTCGAATGTATTGTTAAAAAGACAATATAAAAATATCATCGGTTGACAACATGTTGTTCATGCAACTTCGGCGCATTACTGATTTTGGAATTCGCCTCTTACCTTCGTATTATGTTTAACTGTAACATTCAGTTCAACTACTCTACACGTAGTTCGTAAACTTCTGAAATCACTAGAAGCAGAAGAGTTAAGAATAATGTGTATGTTGTTTTAAAATATTCGGAGATGGTATAAACTCTTTATTCTTTTAACGTGTAACAAGATTATGCAGCATATACCATCAACCCTCCATTGCAAGAAGAGATGATCGTCGCTTCCGTGATATACTCACTGAGGCACGATTTTCACTTAGATAATCAACAACCGTGAATTTCAGAAAACGAGTGGCCATTTCATGCTGTAAACGTGCCATACCTTCAGTTTGAAGCAGCAGAGATTCGAACAGATAATTTTATGATACTGAGACCAATTATGCGCGTGGTGAACGGATAAATAAATTTTTAAACATTTTTATGTTAGCAATAATTAATTTTATAACAAGTAAAGAAAATTTGCAAATGGAGTGGTCATAAGAGTTGCCGCATGAGTAGAGGAGGAAACGTGAGGAGGTATCGGTTTGAGGAAAGAGAAGAGTGGGAGTGTTATTGCCAGTCACCCGATAAGAGTTGGTGGAGGAAGAGGGGGAGGACATAAATATATCTGCGATTTATACCAGAAAGTCATATCAGCTAGCACGCCCAATTCCAACTGAATGTGTTTTAGAAATCATGATGATGGCCGCCTCTCAAATGATAAGACAGCTCGGGGTCGATGGATGCAATGAATTGGTAAATTTGTGGATGGATGTTCGATTATATGCACCGTGTAAGCAGCAGCTCGAATATGGACTGATGACAGGGCAAAAATGGAGTTATATCTAGGATAGATTTTATCCGCGAACCGGATCGGCCAGGTTTGAAAGATAAAAAGGATGAGCAACCTCTTCCGCACCGACTTCGTTCCCAGATAATTCTCTTCAAACTAGGTGGAAGGGGGTTCTTATCACTGCACGCGCGCACTTCAAGTGATCGATAGGAGCACATTATTTGCCTTTTCCCTGATTGCTATTTAAATTTGTTTATTTGAGTCCATTTTATGTGTACACGCCATTCGCTTTGAAACCTATTGACATATTTCTAAAATCTAAAACCGTAACATGATGAGAGCAGATGGCACTGCAATTGGAGCCTCTCAACAACCGGCCCGATCTCTTCTTCAAGGGCCCTGAGGGGATAATCTATACTGAAGGAGAGCAACACGTACTTCTCTTCTCTCAGTCAAGGTAATAATAGACCTTCGTATTCATCGAAAAATACAACATTAGCAACTCCAGGGAAATGACTGTCTCCCTTCCGGTTACTAATGCAGCATCACCTCTTCTTCACTATGCCGGATGTTTGTTCGGAAGCTACTTTTACACGAAGAAGAAGGGATTGTTCCGTGACCTGGTCAACGGGAAATGTTGAAAATTATAGTTTTGATTGATTGCAGAATTATTTGCTTGTCCGCGTGGATCTACAACT